>OW026360.1:101224190-102611453 GCA_932273835.1 Sarcophaga variegata | reverse complement strand
GATTCTTCTCTGCGACCAAATTTTGTACGATCAATTGTCTTCGTTTTGAAAATAAATTTCCAATAAATCCCAACGTTGCTTAAGCGTAAATCGATTCAGTATGTTCATTGGAGCCGTGGTCTAGTAGGTAGTGTGTTAGCTTATTAGACGAAAAGCCAAGGTTCGAGCCCCAGGCCAGACATCAAAATGAAATATGAAAAAATATTTCTTCGGCGACTTCCTCTCAGCAGATTTCTGGCAAAAACTCTGAAAGTAAATAAAATAGCCATGAAAAGTTTCTCAAAAATCTGTCGTTCGGAGTCGACTTTAAACTATAGGTCCCGCCACTCATGTATAAAATTAACACACGCAACATAAGTGGTGTGAGAAACTAGGTCGTAATCCTGACTGAAGGGTTGTAATGACCAATTACAATTGTTCAGTGGAGCTAATATACCGAATTTTGTGACAGAATAGAATGACATAAGAGAATGAGAGATTTAAAATAACCGATGATTCAAATTTAAACCGTTAAATGGTCCACACTATATAAGGAATGCGGTTTGTTTTAATTTTAAATGATAAGAAGCTCTTGTCGTTTAAAGCATAGCTAGGGACAGTTCATTTGGCTGGCGATCCAACCCCTCACTGCAATATAATTCAATTATTCTATGCCCACTGTGCATCTATAGCAATAAGTACTATTATGTGGAATATGACAGGGGTAAACATAGAAAATGAGGAAAACAACAATATCACAACAAAAACAACAGGAATACTTAAGCTTAAGCGCGTATTCAAATTATTGTTTTTTACGCGTCGCTATGCGATTTCTTTTTTTTATACATTTTTAATAGCTCTCAAAAAGCAGACAGAGACAGAGAGAGAGAGAGAGAAAGTGTGTATCAATGTATGAGTGTTGGTGTATTGCCGCTGTTCGCTTACAACCGCTACCATTACAATCGTAGAACTCTTTGGCTTGTCGTTTAACGCAGAAAATAATTTTTCTTTTCGCGTCGTATTTAAAAAACAGTAGAAAAACGAAAACAAAAGTTTGTTAAACAGATTCAAATATTTCAGTTTTTTTTTCGCTTTTGTACAGAGAGGGGTGACGTTTCAAATGTCTGTGGGGACAAACACATTTTTTTTTTGTTTTTGTTTTTGTGTTTATTTTTTTTTGGAATTTCCTTATTAACACAAGATGTGTACACACACAGTATGTTAGAAACTTAAAGATTGACAGTTAGACGACACTCTGCACTTAAAAAAAGCAACCCACTTTTGTTACGTACTTTGCTCCTTACAAATACAATTCATGATTTTCATCGTTGTTTTTTATAACTTTGTTGTTGCTGTTGTCTTTGATAAAAGAAAAAAAGGGGAAAGACAAAAAAACGAAGAAGAAAAAACAAAAGTATTTTGTGGCACACTTGTGGGTATTATCTTTAATGTTTAATGTAACTGTAATTTTATACATTTAAGTAAATCTCTCTCTCTCTCTCTGTCACCCAGTTCTGCCCCTGCTTACCGGTGCTATCCGTACAGCCGTACAGCTATCACGAAAAACAAAAAAAAAACGTTTGTTTGTTTGTTTCCAGTTAAAAAAAATGTGAAAAAAACAAAAAACAAAAACGTCATTAGTATTGTATTTCAGAAATAAAATTCATTTATTTTTAAAAATTCATAATTTTTATATGCCACTACAGCCACAGGAACTGAAGCATTATTTCCCTCTTGAAGGTATGAATATGGCTCCTGCAAGCCATTTTCATCTTACAAGGTTTGCAGCGATTATATTTAGGTATTCCCAGGTAATACCAAACGGCCTTCCAAATGTTCTTCAGTTGATTTCGACGTAATGAGACTTGAGGATTGCATTTAATTTGCTTCACTGAAGTCGCCGTAGTCTAAGTCTAGGTAACGTTAGGTTAGCGATTAGATTGCTGTTCACAGGCCAGTTCAGTTGGTGGCCCTTATGGCCCATTGTACAATCCAGTGTAAAGAAAGGAGTCATGGTGCATTAGTGGTGGGTTTAAACCATCCCCAGCTCCGGATGATATCGGCCAGTTCCCTTAGTAACACATTCGCCAACATGCCCAGATCTTTAAACGTTCTGTCACCCAAAAACAAATTATGTCTGTCTTGAATTGCAGGGCACTCGCATAAAATTTTAAATTAAATTTTAAATCATTTGTCCTGTCCACATACTGCTTATGGGCCTTACTTGCTTACTGAATTGGCCATTATCCATCCGATTAACGGATTTCCGCCTGCCTTAACATATCCTTCCAGGGGCCTCTTCCAGTTGGTCACACCAATCGATGACAGGACTTCTTCGATATGGTCCTTCCAAAGCAAACAAGGTGGTCATCTTCGCCGACTTCGGCAGATCCCCGCATCAAATACTCATCTCGCTGGAGCACACTCCTCCATTTGAACGACATGGCCAAGCCAGCTCAGCCGCTGGATGTTAATACGCTGCACAACGTCTATGTCGTTGAGAAGCTCATACAGCTAACTGTTGGATTGGATGCGTAAATAATCGCCAACTCGCACTGGATCGAAAATCTTACGTAGGGCTTTTCTCTCGAATACTCGCTGCGCCATAAATAAGCACGTTGGAAGGAGTGTCAATTGCCTATTGAGACTATAGTAGCTGCTTATAAGCCACTCATATGAAAAGTTTTGCAGCGATTGCGTTTCTTCCACATTGTGGCAGCTTCTGCAGTAATCCTGGTTTGGCGAACCGAGTTTGTCAGTGAAATTGCCAATGGCACAGTGTCCGTTTAGAACTCCTACTATAGTGAGAACATGCCTCTTGTTGAACTTATTGCTGTCCACTGCTGGAAACAGCAGTTTTGAAACTCGACAACCACTGACCACTTATGGTTTATTGAATTCCTGCTGCTTTTTCCAATTAGAAAAAGTATTCTTGTATAGGCAAATATATTCCTTCCCTTGTTGCTTTCCCCTCAGACCTATCCGATCCCTTCCGTGCTAGTTACTTCGCATTTTCGTTTCCCTCTACGCCACAATGGCCCGGAATCCAGTAGAGAAGGGTGTTATGTCGACGTAGGTGTAAAGAGTCCGTAAACTTTCTGACGCCCATTGATTTGACGAGGTGGAATCCCAGCACTTTGATTACTACTCGACTGTCCACATATATGATTACGTTCGAAGGAGTTAGGTCCCCGTTTTAAACCATACGTGCAGCTTGTTCAATAGCAAAAATTTCCGCCTGAAATACTTTGAACTGGTTAGGTAATCTGTATGATAAGTTCAGTATCAGCTTATCGGAATAGAACTCACTATAAAATAAAACATAGCCGCGAGAATGGTTAAATGGACTGTTGGACCATGTCCCACAGATATAGTTATGCTACATGGATCTCGTATTTCATAGTCAAATCAAGGTTAGTTCCAACTACAGGCAAGGTCACAACGTCTGCTTATTTTCTCTTTTCGATGTGCGTGGGATATTATTTATGAATCTTTAAAAAAGGAAAACAGCGGAAACTATGTTAGTTTAGTGCCTGATTTAAGACAAACGACCCACCCACACTCACTTATGTTGTGTGTGTTAATTTTTATACATGAGTAGCGTTAATTCGACTCCGAACGACAGATTTAAAAAAAAAAACTGTTCATGGCAATTTGTTTACTCTCAGGGGGTTTCTGCCAGAAATTTGCTGAGAGGAAGTCGATGAATAAATATTGTTTTCATATTTCGTTTTGTTGGAGATGTCTGTCCATGGGTTTGAACTACGGCTTCACATCTAATAAGCCAACGCTGTACCTATTAGACTACGGGGACTTCTAGAGGTTTCCATATTTTTTTCTTCATATACTATGCTTCAAGGTTGGCCTCAGTTCTGTTAGGTTCGTTCTGAAAATCATCATTGCCATTTTCTTGACCTTTTCGGAACGGGTTGTCGTTAAATAATTTTAACAAAACTGTTGCCTACTTTAAGGTAATCAAGCCCCTGTTCATGGTAACTAAATTAAAAACTACAGTCGTTCTGAGCTTAAGTTCATGAAAGTAAAATGTTTCTTTAACTTGTTTCCTGACCTGTTCAAAATTAGAGTTCGTATTCCCTAATAGGAGCACTCCAAGATTTTTCTCAGTTCTTTGCCATCTTCACGACGACTTTCTTAGAGTATTTGTACAATGGGACAATTCGACCTCCGGGTACTGTACTTGTCTTAATTGACAAGTACACGTCCTCTTACCTAGAGTATTAAAGAATGTTGCCTATTTGAAGGCAACCAATTTCTTCATCCAATAAACTGTTCAATCAGCAACATATTGCACAGTACTGAGCCGCTGGTCATGGAAGCTACATTAAAAACTACAGTCGGGTTCAGCTTAAGTTCATGGAGTTAAAATGTTTCTTTGTCTTGTTGCCTGGACGGTTCATAATTAGTGCGCGCCTTGCAAGTGAATTTGCTAATTGGAGGTTTCCATGCAGTTCAAGGTGGTCTTAAGTTCTGCTGGATCCAGACTGAGATTTGTCACTTTTATATTCACGTCTTTCTTTGAGTATTAAAGACCTTTGACTCTAATGGTTGCCTATTTTAAGGCAACCAATTTCTTCATTCAATAAACTGTTCAATCAGCAACATATTGAAGAAAAAAAATTCTTTTAATTTGTTTTAGTCTCTCTCTTCCTCTTTTTTTCTCTTAAACTACTACTAATAAAAGGGGTTGTAGACAAAGCCAAGCATATTCTAAATGAGTATGAAATGCAGAAGAAGAAAAATTAAAAGAAAAAAATCAAGCAAAGCAAAGGAAAGGATGAAGAAATGCCTGACAACGTCGTCAGATTCAAAGCAGATCGATATTTTAATTTTATTTTTACGCTCTTGTTGTTGTTGTTTTTATTGCTCTTCCATGCTTTTAGACTCTGCTACTTACCACTTTGTTTACTTCTCTGCTTTCTTTCGTGCTGTTGTTGTTGTTATTGTTGCTGTTGGTGTTTTTTCTTTATCCTTTTGCCGATTTTTTCCTCATTTGCATGTAAAGGCGTGTGGGTGGTTGGTTGGTTGACTGCATGAAAATGATGAAAAAGGATGACAAAGGATGCGCCTTCTTTAGTCGTGTTGTTTTTGTTTCAATTTCTTTCTTTTAATTTTATTTTTGCAAATTTTATTTTTTTTTTCATTTCTTAGTCGTCTTCTTGTTCTTCTTCTTGTGTATGATTTTCAAAGTAACATCAAATGAAACTTAAGCATCTTTATTGAGTTTACTTTGCTTAAAGCATTTCCTTACCACCACTGCAAAGGATGTAAATGACGATGAGTATGATGAGAATGATGATGATGATGAGAGTGAAGATGACGTTGGTGATGACAGTACAGCCATAATATAGTCTCTGTCATAAGAATTTTGCTTTACATATAGCAAGTGTAAGTGCATGTGTAAGTGTGTAACTGGGTTTGTAAATGAGTTTTCTCGACTTCCTTCATCTTGTATTTTTGTGTCTGTGAAATATCGTTGCCAGCAACTCTTTGATACAAGACAAGGGTTTTCTTCTTTTTTTAATTGAATTTCATCATGAAAGTTCGTTCATTCGTTCGATTTTTTTCTTCTTTTTCATTTTGTTGCAAATTTACACAGAACGCAATGCAAAGAGACGTTGGCAACTTTGAAGAGTTTTGATTTAATGAGTTTTTTATATAAACAAAAACGACGACAAAAAACTGAACACAAAAAAAAATTAATGAAATAAAAGCATGAAGAAAATTAAAATGAAAGAAACTGATTTGCAAATGAGAAAAATGTTTGCTGATTAACAACAACAACAAAAGCAAAAAAATATATTGAAGAGCTAAAAGAGTGCTGTATAAGTACGATAAAATGTTTTTAAAATATTTTAATTAATTACGTTTTAAATTCGTTTTAAATAAACAAGTAGGCGTGGCAAATTTATATTCTAAATATGTAAACCTTTTCATGGGCGTTAATATAAATTGCAATAAAACGTTACACCAGACTGTAATCTAACTAAACTAAGGTGTGTGCACAAACAAATTTAGGCATACACTTTTCTGCACAAGTAAAGGGTCCGCCAAATAACTTTTTTTTTGAAAATGCTTTAAAAAAAACTACTGATAATTTTTTCTCAAATTTCTTTTTTTATTTGAAAGTACAATCCTTCCGGTTAATAATGGAAAATAATTTCATTCAAATGGTTGCCTCGGCTGGCCACGCAGCAGCCTACACGATCGGTCCAATTTTTAAGCACATTATCGATTGTGTGCAGCTGTATTTCACTAATGGCTTCACGAATATTGTCCTTTAAAGCGTCAATTGTCTCTGGCTTGTCGGCGTAACGCTTATCTTTGACGGCACACCGCAAATAATAGTCCAACGGTGTCAAATCGCAGCTCCGAGGTAGCCAAATGACATCAGCTCTGCAGCTGATAATGCGATCTTCAAAAACAGGGCGCAAAACATCGAGTGTAGCTTCGGCTGTGTGGCACGTAGCGCCATCCTGTTGAAACTAAATGTTGCCAATATCCTCCTCTTCAATTTTTGTGAACAAAAATTCGTTCAACATGGCCCGATAACGATCGCCATTGACTGTAACGGCCACTCCTTGCTCATTTTCTAAGAAAAAGTGACCAATTATGCCTCTGGACCAAAATCCGCACCAAACAGTGACTCGTTTTGGGTGCGTCGGCTTTTGAATGTATGAGTGTGGTTTTTTTGTGCCCCAAATGCGACAATTTTGCTTGTTTACATACCCGCCAAGATCAAAATGAGCTTCATCTAAAAAGATGATTTTTTTTTGCCAAAATCGGCATCTTCTGGTGTAGGCTACTGCATGGCCAGCCGAGGCAGCCATTTGAATGAAATTATTTTCCATTAATAACCGGAAGGATTGTACTTTCAAATAAAAAAAGAAATTTGAGAAAATATTCAGTAGTTTTTTTTCTAAAGCATTTTCAAAAAAAGTTATTTGGCGGACCCTTTAGCTAACTTGGTTGCTTCTCTCGCTACGCTTAACAAGGTACAGAGTTCTCAGATATGTTTAGGCCATGTACGTTGGGCCATGATTCAATACTGCATGAAATAGAACCGAATCACCCAGGTTTTAGATGTGACTACGTGGTACCGGCGATTGTTTTCGGACGAATATTCAAAACTCACACGGGAAGAATGGGTAGCTGAAGCTGTCATCGGTGATGGTGATTTAACGATTTTCACCGATGGCTCAAAAATGGAATGCGGAACTGGATTTGGGGTCTATTCCAATAAACCATTGAAACCGGGGACCTGTCTCCTTCGAACTTGATCATATGTGTGGACAGGTAAGCGGCAATCGAAGCGTTTGGATCCTATCTCGTTAATTCAAACGGCGTCAGGAGTTGCATGGACTCCTACACCGTATATGTCGACACCACATCCGTCTCTACTGCTTTCCGGACTACTGTGGCATAAAAAGAAACGAAAAGGAATTGGAGATGTTTGCGGAGGAGGCGATAGAGGGGATATATGTATGCGCCCCCGAATTGGAAAAAAACAGCATGGAATTCAACAAACCGTAGGTGGTTCAACATATGTACTTGGTTGCCGAATTTCAAAACGGCCGAGTCCAACAGTAAACAGCAGGAAAACCAAGGAACCAAGGTTGAATTCGACAAGAGAGCAGTCCACACTCTAACAGGAATTCTAACGACACACTGCGCTATTGGTAGTGTCGCTGACAAGCTCGGTCTGGCCTACCAAGACTATTTCAGAAGCTTCCACGATGTGGAGGAAACGGAATTGGTTCAGCACCTTTTATACGAGTGCCTTCTACTTCCGAACAGACGTCGTCACCTTTTGGGTGACAGAACATTTCAATAACTGAGCATGGTGGCAAACGTATCACCTAGGGAACCTACCGGTTTCATCAGAAGCTCGGGGTGGTTTAAACCCACCACTAACTAACTCACCACAAGGGCCTTACCTTACACTGGGTAACACAAAATGCCACATGGGCCACCGAGTGAACTTGCCTGCGAACCCGCTAACCTAACCTATGGCTACGGTACTAATGCTTACAAGCAGGTGATGTTGGCTTACATAAATTAAATTTATTCTTCAAATATATTCACGTTAAAAGTAAAGCCAATCAAATGATTGGTTCGAACTGAACTCCCCTTCACTGTATGTTGCCACTTACAAACTTTTCTTTTAAAAATGCCGTACATTTATTGCATTTGACTTGCTTTCAATGTTTTAATAACGAATCCAAAGGAATAACTTTTTAATTACCTCTCCAATCTATTCAAACGCTTGTTGTATCCTTTTATGTTCAAAATGACTTGATCCTTTTGCCTCTTCTGGTAATTCTGGTCGTAATTATAAATTACAAAGTCAAGTTGGCAATGGCAGCAGCCACTTGTAACCGTTCATTGAGCCGGGTAAGAGAGCAGAGCAGAACAGAGCAGAGAGAAGCCTTTAATAAGGCGAATATTAATTAAAAGGAAACTCAACTTCAATAATAATCAAAAAACGAAAACCAAGTCATGCCCAGTCAATGCAAGTCAACCGTGTGGTCTTAGCAACAGCAACAACAACAACCAACCAACCGACCTTAACTAACAAACATTATGAGCTCATCACCATTATCCCCAACATCATCATCATTATTATTGGAGTTCTGGGCACAGGAAAGAAGGAGTTGAGCTCAACTAATCAAATGCAAAAGGAAAGAGGGAAAAAGGAAAGTAGGAAAGGAAGAGGAAAGGAAAAGATTTTTTTCCTTTTAAATAAAATTTGTATGCAAATTTTTGTAGTCATCCTTGCTAAGAACATACCAATTACTCCCCTTTTTCAGTAACCCAATGTAACCATTTTGTTAAGCGTAGCAGAGCAGTGTCGTTGTGGATGGACCGACCATTCGTTCAAGCAACAAGAAGAGCCAGCCAACCAACCAACCATGCAACATAATGTTGAATGTTGTTGTGTTGTTGTGTATATAAATGAATTAACAAGTTGCTGAATAAAAATGAAAGGATAATAAGGATGCTTGACATAAACAAGAAATTGCATTAACCAGGGTGGGGGTTATAACCCCATAACACAGTCGATACAATTTTTGTAGTTTAACACCCGTACACTACAGTCTGACATCTGCACAGTTTTGCTGTGGCATCATTAAAGGCAAAAATAAACGACATCTTGTTGACGGTTTTTGTATTGAAGCAAGTGGATTGCATTTACAAACGAAAGTTGGCGTTAATTTATCTACACTTCCACAGAGCCATCGTAAAGGCTGTAACTGTACAAATTTGAACATGTATTCTGGTTGAATATTTTCTTCATCTTTCTCTCTGACTGAACTGTACAGCTAATGAGCTGTACTCCCTCTCAAGAAGTAAAGCTGTTGAGATTTCCATCATATTTGTTCCTGTTAAGAGAAGCTAAGAGATAAGAAAGGTTTCCTGTAGGAACTGTTTAGAAGGCATCGAATTTTTTAGCTTTTTCCCGGATTCGAACTTAGTTTTCTTGGGTTTATAGTCAAGCACTTCAACCAATTCATCACACCAACTATGTGGTAAGAGGTTTGCTCCTACAATTCCTACAACAAGCAAATGGGTTCCAAAGGTTTCCCTACTCAATTGAATTTAAATGAGCAGCTGATTGGACTTTTTTTTCGGATATCGAAACTACGGCTGCCAGCATAGTCTCTAAGTCACATTGTAGAGCACTGCTTGCAATATTCTTCAAAACTGGTGGGTAAAGGCTACTAAATGTTTGAAGCTTTCATTAAATCGCTTTGAAATTGAAATTTCATGACTTCTGAGAATTTCGAAAGCCTCAGAGATCCTATACTTGGAATATTTAAAGGCTCAAACTCACAATGGAGAAAACTGAGTTAATACTTCTTACGAGGAAGTGTATACCGCTAGAAATCGACATCATAACATGCGAAAAGTGGTCAACTACCTTGGCATTAGACTGGACCCTAGACTGACGTTCTGGGCTCAGATACAACACGCTGCAACCAAGGCAGCTAAGGTTACCTCCTTACTTAGCGGGCTTATGGCCAATATTGGTGGTCCCATACAGAGCAGACGCAAATTAATGATGGAAATAACGGACTCTATTCTGCTTTACGGCAGTGAGGTCTGGGCGGAGGCATTAAAGGTCGACTGTAGAAGGAAAATCTTATCATCGGTACAACTAAACGCTGCACTTAGAGTGGAATCGGCGTATAGGACTGTAGCTAAGTCAGCAATACTGGTAATCAGTGGTGTAATACCTATAAGTCTACAGGTAAGTGAGCGGAAGAGAGTGTGGGAGGCTAAAAACGTGCACGGAGAGACAGTAAATGTCGACGACGTGAGAAAGCGAACCATACAATAATGGCAAGAGGAATGAAACACTGAGACGAGTGGTAGATGGACGGCAAATCTTCTCCCAGATATTACCCGCTGGATGGAGAGGAAATTTGGTGAGGTTAACTATTATCTGACACAACTGTTATCTGGACACGGTTACTTTTATTAGTACCTATTTAAAATGGGAAAGATGACACGACCAAATTGCATCTATGATGATGCGTCGATTGATGATGCGGACACACTTTCTTTCATTGTGAGAGATGGAGACTGCAAAGAAGGAATCTTGAGGCCAAAGTCGGCGTCTGTACTGTCGAGAACTTCTGGTATGTAATTCTGAACAGTAAGGAGAATTGGAATAGCATAGTCAGATGCGCTGAAGACTTACTAAAATCTAAGAAGATTGACTTGGATGAGAAGAGCAGAATGGACGTTTAAACACCTTCTCGGAATTCGTTACGCAATCCGGACGCGGATATGGATATGAAGGGGCCAAATGGCCAGACGGACTCCATTTCGAAGTAATACCACAGTATTTCTGGAGTGGGCATAAGGAGTCAAAAAGAGGAGGGGAGATTTAGTGGGTGAGGGCCTCACGCACGGGGGATAGTGACGACTACCCCTATGGTGCGGTTAGTACATTTACTCCTCCTCAGCGTAAAAGAAGGCTCCACACAGCTACGCTCCAAGCAATTGTTTTCATAATTTGTGGTTTGTTAGTCTAGTCTAAAGCTCTGGTAACTACATGGATAAGCTGCTGGAATCACAAATATAGGAATAGAATGACGGTCAGGATAAAGGTAAACTACGCATATAAGTCTACATTGTTTGCCAAAACAGACTATCCCTGCCGAATACCTGAAGTGTGCCCCCAAAAATGTGTTCTGAATAAGTGTACTCTGAGTCCATAGCGCCCTATTATAAAATCGATTAGCAACCTCAGCTGATTTGCCAAAACAGGCTTTCCTTGCTCAACACCATGTATGCACCCTCACAGGTTCCAAAATTGTGTTCTGATGATTCATTCTTATCGTCACTGAATCTACATATTGTGCTTGAGATAACCCTCAATCTGAATAGAAGTACTCTCAGTCTTCAGTGCCTTGTTAAAAGATCGATTAGAAACCTCAGGTTATTTCTGAATAGTCTGTTGCATAACTCAAATCTCCTCTTAGTACAGTTTCCCAACAAAAGTTTTGATTGCCTCAAGCTTACTTGGTGTGAGATTAGTCTGTGCTTCCATTTGTTTTCCCTTTCGTTGAGCAAACCTTTCCTGACACTCGCCCTCACTCTATAGAAGGATTCTGGCCGCATCAAGAATATGGAAGATCCCCCTCTTCGCAAGTTCGCTTGATTACTCATTGCCGAGATTTCCTGCTTAACCTGGGATCCAAAAGACAGTTGATTGGTACCTTTCTTATTCAAGTTAGGGCAAGGGAGCCTCTTCTGTTCTAGATTTTGCAGTGACCTAATGAATAATCTACATGAGGTACACATAACTTCATGAGCAGATTGGCCTTTAGTAGGAGTCCGTCGCCCCTAACAAGTTCATTAGCTCTACGCAATATCCTTCTGGGATATTGAATCCTTGGGTATTGAAACAAAACTGCCTGGATAGTCGATCGCTCAAGAAGGTCACGCCAAATGACATATTCAGATTAAAACTGAAGTTCGCGCCAACAAGAAATTTAATTTCCACTTGACTATCAGAGAAGACAATCGCATTAATTCCCCAGCGCGATTATTGGCCATTACTTCGGCCTGCAACTATATTAGTTTGATATACTTATACTTACTTAGTTACTTAATTGGCCATTAATAACCCGATTATCGGATTTCGGCTAGCTTTAGAGCATCGTTCCGGGTGCTTATGCTTCTTGCGCGTCTTTGCCAGTTGGTCATGCCAATCGATGACACGACTTCCTTTATTTTGGGTCTTCCAATTTTCGCAAATCTTCGCATCAAATACACGTCTCGCAGGAACATCCTCTTTCATCTGAACAACATGTCCTAGCCAGCGCCGCCGAAGGATGTTAATACGGTGCTTAACGTCCAAGTTGTTGAAGAGCTCATACAGTTCATTATTTGATCGAATGCGGAAATCATCGCCAACTCCCACTGGACTGAAGATCTTACGTAGGACTTTTCTCTAGAATACTCTCAAGTCTGCTGCATCAGTGCTTAATAATTTCCATGCTTCTGCACCATAAAGAAGCACGGGGAGGATGAGCCGTTGGTAGAGTATAAGTTTCGTCGTACAAAAGGGGTCTCTGCTACTCAATTACCTATTGAGACCATAGTAGCACCTGTTGGCAAGAGTGATCCTACGCTTGATCACCAGACTGACATCATTTATGCTGGTAACGGCGGAGCCAAAATAAATAAATTCATTGACAACATCGAAAGTATAATTATCGGCCGAAATCCGGGAAATCGATACACCTCGTGTTCCTACTTACATAACGTACGTACGTAATTGATCATTACAAACCTTCAGCCAGGATTACAACCTAGCTTCTCACATCGCTTATGTTGTGTACGTTAATTTTATACATGAGTGGCGCAGGACCCACAGTTTAAAATCGATACTGAACGACAGATTTTTGAAAAACCTTTCATGGCAATTTTTTATTAACTCTCAGGAGTTTTTGCCAGAAATCTGCTGATAGGCAGGTGCCGAAGAAATACTTTTTAATATTTTTCGTTTTGCTAGAGATGTCTGACATGAGGTTTGAATCGTGGCCTTATAATTTAACATACTAGCTACTAGACTACAGCGACTTTACGCAATCTTTAACCAGGACTTTCCCGACCTCAAACCATAAGCATAGACTTCCACCAAATTCCCGTGGATTTCAGTAAAGAAATCAGGCAACCGTAGTCTAGCAGTTAGTGTGTTGGCTTATTAGACGTGAGGCCTCGAATCAAACCCCAGGCCAGACATCTCCATTTTCGGTGACTTCTTCTCAACAGATTTCTTGTAATAACCCTGAGAGTAAATAAAAAATTGCCAGGAAAAGTTTCTCAAAAACCTGTCGTACAGAGTCGACTTCAAACTGAAGGCCCCGACATCCAAGTATAAAAGGGAAGCAGACTGCTTGAAATTCTAACATTTTCTTTGTCTCTATAATAAAGCTTCTTCTCGTTGTCCCATGCTTAATTAATGATGGGTAGTTTTTAATGAAATCGAAAATAAAACCACGCCCATTCCATTCCAACAAATTTCTTAAAACATGAATTTTTAATTGCCTTTAGCACAAGTGCAAGGACTCCTTACCATACTTCTGAGGAATACATTTATTGCCGTAACCAATGTATCCAATTTAAATTCGTTGCTCATTAAACGAAACAAAAGACAAAGGAAAATGAAGACGAAGACGATGATGAAATTGTAATGAAATAATAACCCTCCTTTGGCAGGATTTTGAACGCCATGATTTTATTTTATTTCCTTGCAAGCAACAATACTACACTCTTCCCTGGCTTGGAAGTTACTTAATTAACATAAAAAAATTAAAATATTCCAGTTTTAACAACATTTTATGCTGTATCCTTTTGTTTTTTTGCTGCGATTTCGCAGAGAAAAGGACGAAAGGAAGACAGCAGAGATTTCTAAAGAAAAGGCGACAAACCTGAGTGGCTTGTTTTTTTCGTAAGACTGGAGTCTTACGCGTGGCAGGATATACAAGAAAAAAAAGAAGAGAAATGAAAGGAAAAAATAATATAATCAAGGCAAACATATAGACAAACAAACAGTTAGGACAGACGGACAGTTATTCGTTTAACAATTAATGTTTTTTGATGTTCTAGAAAGGATATCATCAAGAGCAGAAGAGCAGGGTAGTGGTTATGCTTCATAAAAAGATGGCGAAGAGTTAATCATAAGC
Source organism: Sarcophaga variegata (assembly GCA_932273835.1). NCBI lineage: Eukaryota > Metazoa > Arthropoda > Insecta > Diptera > Sarcophagidae > Sarcophaga > Sarcophaga variegata. The sequence goes on along the minus strand of OW026360.1, from coordinate 102,597,252 downwards.
TAAGATGGGACCTTTTCTTATTATTTAGTGAAGGACAGTGAAGAAGAAACAGAATAAGAATGTACAAATAAAGGACATTATATCCTTTGGCCATATCAAATACAAATTTATGAATAATTAAAAAAGAATGCCAGGCACAAGAAAAAACAGAAACAGAAAAAAAACCCCAGAAATAAATGAAAATGGCTTGTGGCAGAGCTTTGTTATGCTTTGGTTGTGTGGTGTAATGAGAACGTTAGCAAGAGCTAAAGAGAAAGAGAATTTCGTCCTTAAAAAACATCAAAAGTGTTAGGCAAGCAAGCAGTGAGGTTTTCATTTGTCATTTTTATCACAATGTTTTGTTATTTTTTCCTTGAACAATTAGCATTTTCTTACACGAGGGTCGTCTGAGCTTTACAAAAATAAAGCAAATTTTTTTTAACTCCTCTCTATTTTCTAATACTTAATAATGACCCTCGTTAACCACTCATTTCCGCTGTTTTAAGCCATTACATTACAGCCGCCACTGCTGCGGCCGCTGCCGCCGCAATGAAAAGAAATTCATTCGTTTGGTCGCTTCATTTGCATTGTTTCTTGGTATAATTTAATATTCGCCCATTAAGTCCGCCATTTGAAGAACAGAAAGTAAAATGAATTAAAAAAGGGAACAAAAAGAAAAAAAAAATAAACAAGAAAAAAGCCCAGGGAACGTCTTGAGTTTGCGCCTGTTTTAATGATTCTTTTGTTTTTATTCATTAAAGCCTTCATTAGCGGGTGTTGCGCGGGCTGTTGGGAAGAAAACTTACCCTAAGCACTGTTAACATTTCACCAAGAACGCTGTGGTGGTGGTTGTTTAGCAAAGCTTGGCACTTTTCATCCTTTCTAGCAGCATCGTTTTGTAATTATAACGACGACGATTCATTTTTAAGGAGTTTGTTTGGGTGGTAGGAAGCGAAACAAACAAATAAAAATAAAAAACGATTTTAAATTAAATTTATGAGAGGCAAACAAATGATTTTTGTATACAAAAAAATTAAAAAAATAAAATTTATATTTTAAGTGGTGCACAGAAGAGCACAGATCAAAGGAAGATACGTTTTTTTTTTAATTTTATTTCGTTCCTGTAATAAGGGACGGGGTATTAAATTTGTAAGAATTTATTTAAATTTTTATTTCAACTAAGAAAATAGCAAACTAGCTTAGATAAGATGGTAATACCCTCCTTACAGGCTAAAGTCCCCCGTAGGCCAGAGCTTAGGCTTGTGTTATCACAAACATTCGCCGTAGTCTACCAGAAAGTGTGTTGGTTTATTAGACGTGATAGTAATTCATATATACATAGGTTACAGGACACAGTCGCCGTAGTCTAGTAGATCGTGTGTTGACTTATTAAAACTTATCAAACCCCAAGTCAGTCTTCTCCAACAAAATTGAATACGAAAAAATATTTCTTCGATAACTTCCTTTCAGCAAAATTCTGGAAAAATTTCTGAGAGTAAATAAAAAAATTGTCATGAAAAGTTTCTCAAAAATCCGTCGTACGAGGTTCAAACCTCGGCTTTCTCTCATTAGATTTCTGGCAAAAACTCTCAGGTTAAATAAAATTGCAATGAAAAGTTTCTTAAAAATCTGTCGCTCGGAGTCGACTTTAAACTGCAGGTCTCGCCAATCGTAGGCAAAGTTAACACACACAACATAAAATGTGGGAGAAGCTAGGTCGTAGTACTGGCTAAAGGGTTGTGATGACTAACTATGCATGTGTGTTAATTTTATACATGAGTGGCGGTGAGACTACAGTTTAAAGTGGTTTCCGAACTACAGATTTTATTTAATTTATTTTATTCTCAGAGTTTTTGCTAGAAATCTGCTTAGAGGAAGTCGCCTTAGAAATATTTTTTTAATATTTCGATTTGTTGGAGAAATCTGACCTGAGATCTGAACCGTGGCCTTACGTTTAATAAGCTAACACACCACCTACTAAACTATGGCGACTTGAATAAGAGGTCAAGAACTGGGTGCTCTTCGTACATATACAGAAATAAGGAATACCAAGTCTATCGGCATGCCCTTCTACAGAACAGTGGCCTTTGAGGACAACAAAATTGCAATTAAATACCATGCGATTCAAAAAATAGACTCTTCATAAGCAGAAGAGCCCTGAAGTAGTGCACATGCACACATATTGCCAAAAATAGTTTCATTGAGACAATCTGAAGATTAATTTCATATAATATGTGGGAAATTCTGACCTCTACAGTGTACACATTCGTGACCAGTTCATCAGCAAATCAATTTCCGAGCGTATCACTATATCTTGGAACCCATAAATAAATTTCCATTAAATGATTGCAAATGCCTTCAAGAAATTCCCGACATTCACGGACGAAAACGGTGAAGGGGATACCAAATTTCCAATTTTCTATGGCACCGGCTTATATGTTGGCAGTGGTTTGTGCCTTATTTAATACATCTGCGATGCAAGAGAAAGTTTAATGGAGTTAGATCGTAACATCTTGGTGGCCTGTTGTCAACACGTGCACAAATTGCCTGTGCAGAACATTCAATGTTTCATGAGCACAAATCATGGCACATATCACTGTCCTGTTGGACCCACTTGTTATTGGTGTTCAGATTATCCAATGCACTCCAAAAGGAGTTAGAAATCATCGAATTATAGTGTAAGCGGTTGACAGCCGTGGACTGATCAACGTTGTTCTTAAAGAAGTATGAGTTGATGACATTGCCAGCCCAAAAATTCCCACCCAACAATGGCTTTTTCAGGATGTGTTATGAAGTCGCCGTAGTCTAGTAGGTAGTGTGTTGGCTTAGTAGAAATAAGGCCACGGTTCACACCCCAGCTCAGACATTTCCAATAAAACGAAATTTGAATATTTCTATGGCCACTTCCTCTCGGCAGATTTCTGGCAAAAACTGTGAGAATAATTAAAAAATTGCCATGAAAAGTTTCTCAAAAATCTACAGTTCGAAGTCGACTTTAAACTGTAGGTCCCTGACACTCATGTATAATTAACGCACACAACATTTGTGGTATGAGGAGCTAGGTTGTAATCCTGACTGAAGGGTTGTAATGAGCAATTAGGTATGTTATGTATGTATGCATCTCATGTGGCATGAAATTCGACAATTTCGTTGTCAAAGATGATTTTTCGTTGAAAATTACGTTGAAAATTGTCACCTTAAAGCCAAGTTGTAAAGCAAATCGGATTTTTGTTGAGAACCTTGATTTTTTTATAATTTTCTTAAGGTGTTATCACCGTGTCATGAAGTTATGAAGTCGCCGTAGTCTAGTAGGTAGTGTGTTGTCTTATTATACGTAAGGCCACGATTAACACCATAAGTCGGTTACGAAATGTGAAAAAATATTTCTTCTGTGACTTCTTCCCAGCAGATTTCGGGCAAAAACTCTGAGAGTAAATAAAATTGCCATGAAAAGTTTCTCAAAAATCTGTCGTTCGGAGTCGACTTTAAACTGTAGGTTCCGCCACTCATATATAAAATTAACGCACACAATACAAGTGGTGTGAGGAGCTAGGGTTGTAATCTTGATTGAAAGGATGTAATGACCTATTATGGATGTATGTATGTGTATATTATGACAATACTTCATGCAAAATTAACCAATTCGTTATGAAATTCCCACGCTATCATCATACCTCCCACACCACAGTTGAAGTAGAAATCAAATTTTCTTTTGAAAGTCAAAAAAACACAAAAAATACTCTTAAAAAACATGTTAAAAAACCCCCATAAACAAATATCAACAAATCTAATATCCTTTCAACTCACATTAACTAAAAAAAACACACACACAGACGCTGACGCATACAACAATCATTACACACATGTAAATACGGGGCTCTAAACATATTCAGTGTTAACAAAACAATCATTATGATAAGCATTACACTTGACTCTCATACACCCACCCAAACACCACACACAAACAAACAAACAAATGCGCAGATAAACAATCATATCGTATTAGCATATGTGTATTTGTGTACGAATTGCAACTTCCGTATCCTTTTTACAAGACCATTAAATAGTCTTATACGTGGTTAAGTTATCGTATGTTAATGCCACACACATGTGTGTGAATATGATCTGCGTGGTTCTGTACAATAACAACAACAACAATTGTAATATTTTGCAACAAATCTACCACAAAATTTCAACAATTTCACACGATTTTCATTGAAAAAATTTCAAACATTTTTTAAACTGAGCTCAACATGATGCAAAAAAATTGTAAAAACGGGAGTCTATTTTGCTTGTATCCCCTGGGGAAACTAAAACTGGCAATATATGTTGCAAATTTTCATCCGGCAATAACAACAACAACAACAATAAAACTAATAAAAAAGTTATTACGACGAGTAACATGACAAGTGGTTTGAAAACGAAAAAAAAAATAACACCCGAGCGGAAGAAATTGTTTAAAAAAAAAGGGGTGGCTCTACACACAATTGACAATAAAAGGAAGCAAAAAATATATTTTTTTACACAATTTCTTATAAAAAAACACACACACACCCATACACTTATACATTCTCTTAGGCTTACAAGTATTTTGCATATGTCCTCTATGCCACACACACGCACAATACTTCGATTTCAAATGCTGCTGCGGGTGTTATTTTATTCCCCCGTTTCTTTCATGCTTATTGTTGCTAAAAGCCTTAATGGGTTAATATCCATGATTTATAACCACCAACTTTTACACATACACACACGCTCCCTAATATGCATGTGAACATTTACATGTCCTTTATCCTTTATTCCGTTTCTATTTACAGGCCATATTCATGTGTGTTGAGGTTTTGTATGCCACTTAATCTTTGCAATTGTTGTAGTCGAGGTGGTGGCAGTAGATGGCATTGGTGGGGGAGGGGTAGGAAGCTTATATTTGCATGAGAAAATGTTTATTTGTTAACTGGTTCCTCATTTGGTATCGAAGCCTTTATTTTTTATTTATTTTTTTTGGTGTTTTATTTGTTGGTAGTTTGCCTACCAACTGTTGATATTGTCTGTTGAAGAGAAAAATCTAAATAGTGTGGCTAACTTAGAGGTTTTTGTGTGATATGAATTTCATTAGGGGATGTCATTAACTAAGGATTATACTATGTTCAGATATGCACTTTTATTGAGTCAATATTCGCTTAATTGAATACAATATTTTAACTGTTCAGGCATAATAATATACGCAGTTCAGCTGCTTATTTAATATTCATTTGACAAATATCAACAGAAAGTGTTCGGTTAATTGTAATATGCTCACTAAGCACACTCATAACAGTGCTGCATTTTAAGTTTTACTCAATATTATAACAATTTGCGTATTTATTGCGCAATTATTAATTGCAACTTTATATGAAATATTGAGCTCAATAATGGCGTTTATTGCGATTTACGCAATAAAGGTGCATATCTGAACACCGTATTAAAGTAGCTGACAGAACCCGTAGACTCTATGAGTTTGGAAATACTTTTCAATCCCTGGCTCAGATATCTTGAACAAGACACGAATATGAAACATATTCTCTTTTGGCACAAACTCTGAGAATCAAATAAAATTGGCATGAAAAGTTCATCAAACCTGTTGATAATGTGAGAAGCTAGGTTGTAATCCTGAACAAAGGGTTTTAATTGTCAAGTCAGTAAGTAATCTGTAAGCTGCATATCCTCTTAAAAGAGAGACGACTTTGTCGTACACACATGGTTCAAGAACGAATCTTGCAAGTGGAATTCTATGCCACCGAAAGATGTTTTCATATCAACTTGAATACATCAGTATTGTCTGACAGTTAGGCTATCATTCTAGCAATCGGGTTGTATGAGGTTAAATCGAAAATAGTTTGGGACTATCTAGAGCAGCTAAATCAGCTAGATAGGGAAATTAAGTTTCCCCTTTGCTGGGTCGCAGACCATGTAGGAATTCTTGGCAATGAGCAAACAGATGAACTTGCGAATGGGAAAGCTTGTACGACGTAGTAAAAGAGAGACAAAAACTCTCCAAGTGGATGTGAGTAAGGCAATCGAAGGTGTTGTTGGGAAACTACAATAAGAAGATATCTTAGTTATCCATCAGGGAATAACCTGAGATTGATAACCGGTTGTTTGGCAGGGCCCTATAGACTCAGAGAAGACTTATTCAGAATGGCGGTTGCCTCCAGCCTAACAAGTAGATTCTTTGTCGATGAGAAGGATTCTTTGGAACTTATTCTTAAAATTGGCTGCCGGGCACGCGATTCTCTTTGTTTGCATAATGAAGTTTGTCAGAGTAATAGGTTTAGAAGGGAGGTCAATTACAATAGCAATAAGACTGGTTCATTGCGAAGTAATGGTTTCTCAACTAAGGTAGTCAAATCTTACATGGAATCATATGACAGAGTCTTTATAAAGAGGTCTTCTATCTCCCGCGTGTTATGGATGTTGTTTAAAACTTCTCAGCTATTACTTGATGGTTCCAAATGAGAATTCATTTAATTACTTAATACTTAATTAATAAATACTTAGGAAACTAGAAGAAATATTTAGAATGGTTGAATACATTACAAAGACAGATACACACACAATTGGTTATTACAATCCTTCAGTTGGGATTACGACCTATTTTTATTTTTAATTGATCTTCGATACCACGCGATTTCGCCAATATTTATTGTTTATTTTTGTCATCTTGAGGTTGTTTTCAACGTTGTTTAAGAATTCTTCTTAATACTTGAAGGTTCTTAATTACATACCTAGACCAAAGAGATGGAATGCTCTTTTATATTTAAAATGGTTCAATATGTTACAAAAGTATTGAAATAGACCTCTAAGTAAGCTCACCACTGTCTGCATTCGTTTCAGACAGAAGTCATCTTCTGAGAAAGCTACTTTGAGAATTTTTATGATATTAGAACACAGTTGTCTGAGAAGCTCAATATTGTTACGAAACTGAAGAATCTAGATACTGTTGTTTTGATTTTACATTACTTAACACCAGCATAAAAAATGGTAAACAAGTAAACAAAAATACAACAACAAACACCAGCATAAAAAATGGTAAACAAGTAAACAAAAATACAACAACGAACACTACAGGAATAAATGTAAACAAAATACACAAACAAAAATAATGAATGTAAACAACGATGTTTACATCTGTAAAGATTTCGAGAAGGCGAAACCACGAACATTCGCCTTCAAGAACATTCATCAGACTGTTTACATTAACATATAAAGGGCAAGGCAAAGCAGTCGAGTGAGTTTAGTGTTCAGTCAGTCTTGTGTGAAGACGCGATGCGTTTGAAGAGAGTAAACGTGGTTTGAAGATCTCCGTTAGTGATTGTTATTGTTTATGCAAATGGTATAAACAGAGGAATAACAAAAAATGGCAATTGTTGTTGTTTACATCAAGTTGTGAACAGTGGCACACAGGATTGTACGAATAATAAAGAATTTTAATTAAAACTAAACAGAAATTTATTCTTATTTTATTTGCAATCTACGAGCTCATGTTTGAAACGTTTTTAAAAGGTAAAAACGTAACAATATGCATACGGAATACTTTACTTCACTGTGCCATATATTTCAGGTGTATTTTGCAAGTATGCTACTCCAGAACTTAGCGTTTTTTATATTCAAACCCGTATTGACAACACTTTTCTTCGTATAAAACACAAGCACACATATCAGAACTCACATGTGAAATTTTTATTTGACGATTTGTGGTTTAAAGCTTTAATTTTTTTACATACGCTGATGGTTTCGCACAATTTCCCTAGAGAAACGACAAAATCCTCCCCTTCATGATTTGTTTTTCCAAAAAGAAAAAAACACCAGCCTCGAACACAATCTTATGAGTTTTCATTGCATGTATGGCTGTTTAAAGTAAAGCGAAGGCTGTTAAACTCATGTAAGTAGTTTAGTGGGAAAACAAAAATTTTCACAAGAAAGGTCAGTTTCCTCTTATGCTTGGGCCGTTTATTAAATTATATTGAAGGGAAATGAAATGAAATGTATAAAGTATTGTGTAATGGAAGACAACATACATGCATTGGGGTAATGGAATCAAAGAAAATTTTATTAAATTTAATACTACACGCCTAAAATCATAACAAAAAGAGTTTTAAGCTCATGCTTGCTCTTTCTCCTCCTCTCCTTTCTAATTATTAAATAATAATGGAAAGAATGATAATATTTTTTGATATTTTTGTCTTTGATGGCGAGTAAATACTTGACTTTACTGTAATTTAATGTACTGTTAGAAGGCATAGTAATTAGATTATCATACGAATAGACAGAAGATGCTAAGATCCTTTTAACTCACATATATGCTGGGTTATGTTCTTTACTTTACTGTATTACCCGTCCATTTGGAAAGCAGCACATGCATGTACACTGGCATGGTGTGTATGTGTATATGTGTGTACTTTTTTTCAAATAATTTTCCTTTTTATAAAAACTAATGGCTTCCTTTTAGGCTTTTTCTTTATTTTATAATGAGTAGTTGTTACTCGGTCTTATACTCTTATTGGCCAAGCATATGAGCAGTCCCTGTCATATACGTATGGCTGTTGATGCTGTCCATTTATAAATTATAGAGTAGAGTTGTATTACATTAAAAAGGGTCTCTTTTATATTTTTTTTCTTCATTCGATTTTGTCTTAATTTAATAACAAAAAAAAGAAAAAAAAATAAAAATGTTCTTCAAATCTAATTTTCGCCAAGTCCAGTCCATTTTTTTTCTTTCAAAAGATTATATTTTTAATGCATTTGAGGAGGCCTCCATTTCGTTTCATGTATAATTAGCAGCTAATAAGGCATACGGTTAACAGGACATAAGGTTAATAGTTAAACTGGAAATACAGGAGGTAAGTTTAGTTCTTTTCCGGACAGTAACTTTTAAGTAGAAATAAATTGTTAAAGAAAAATATCATCCACATACACGTATTTATAATAAAACTATCGAATTTCGTTAGGAAGTAGTGGAAACCTAATCAATAGGATAGAGCCGCTTACAGCAAGTATTGAAGAGTTGCCGTAAAACTGTCACATCACATGACCTCTTGTACTCCTCTTACTCTTTATAGCATAAAGAGTAGTATAAATTCTCTTTCAAATCTATTACCCTAACAAACCTTTGGATGCTGCTCGGCATCTACAAGTAAAATTTCCTACACATCCCTTATATGCGCCCGGATATTTCCTTCTGGAGTTCATGAGAATGAGCATTGAGAGTGGATTTATCAGAAGCTTCAAATGTTCAGAGGAAAAGGGGATATGAATTATTGGGGTATGAATGTGACATTCGTTACGGGAGTTCATAATCTAATGGATTGAATGGCTGACGGCTTCTTTTTTAACTGTCCACTGGACAGAATTAGTGGACTCTATGGTTTTGGGACTTAATAAAAATATGAATGGAGCATTTTCTTTAAAACTAGGGGTCACTATGTGTTATACGAATGGGTGAATAAGGATGATGGGACTGAAGCGGAGTTTTTGAGCGGAAATCAATGCCATTGACAGACGTGCTCAATTCAACTTTAATAGAAAATTCTAGTGGCAGGACATAGCAGTTAAGCCACAATGTTTAAGCCAGCATCCGAATACTCGGCTCTTATGAGGCTAAATTGAATATAGTATGGGACTGTCTGCAGAAGCTGAATCACATAGGTAGAGAAAATAGGATTAGTCTGTGTTGGGTTACATAATGTCAACAAATCGTACCCACGGCCTCGGCATTTGAATCATTGTGGCATCCAAACCTAGCAGAACCTTTCTGGAGTCTAAGGTTGACAAAACCATGGATGAGATATTGAAAAAAAATTAGAATTGAGTCCTACTCAGGAATAACGTAAAGTGAGCAATCGGTCTTCCCCAGGTAAAACATCTCCAACAAAATGAAATTTGAAAAAAATATTTCTTCGGCGACTGTCTCTTAGCAAATTTCTGGCAAAAACTCCGTAAGTAAAAAAAATTGCCATGAAAAAGTTTCTAAAAAATCTGTCATTCGGAGTCGACTTTAAACTATAGGTCCCACCGCAACCCGTGTAGAAAATTAACACACACAGCATAAGTGATGTGAGAAGCTAGGTTGTAATCCTGGCTGAATACTTTACGTACATGCAATTACAAATTATATTTAATTATATACGAGCTGAGTAACTTTGACCATATGCTCGGTGTAGTGTCACAGACCAGAGTCCCTGGTGAGAGTCGAACCCACGACCCTCACGCTAATAGTCTAGCACAGTACCCACTAGACTACTACTAGGGCACCCTGTATGTTTGTAATTTTAATAAATAAAATTTTAATAAATAAAATTAATAAATAAAATAAAAAAATATATAAAATAAGAATCTATTTTCTAAAGAACTCACTTACGTGAATCGTTTGTGCAGTTTCTAGCCTGTAGACAGGAGACCTATTGTAGGAAGGGCTTAATGGAATTACGCTTAAATATGACATGCCTTACACTATATATCTCTACCCACTCTATGCTGTAGCGACAATAATTATTCGACTTGCGTATTAAACTGTAATCCTTCTTCTGCCATGTTTGTTGTTTGCCTTTAGAACCGTTAGAAAATATTAATTTATTTCTAATTTTATGTGCCATAATAAGAATTCTCAAAATACAACACACACACACACACACACACACTTCACTTCTTAATGAATTCATCAAAATTATGCTTTCGTTCGTTCGTTCATACCATCTCATCTCATCGTTTCACATTTCATCGTTGTTGTTGTTACGTTTTCTGATACATTTTTAAGCAGGCTTTTGGCTTTACTTTGTTGATTAGAGAGGGATTGTGAGAGAGAGAGAGAGAGTGAGAGCAATGAAGGAGTAAAAAGTAAAAGAATTCAAATGAATTTTTAATAAAACCTTTAATAAAACAGAAAAAATAAAACAACAACGACAACGACAATAAGAAAAAACGAGAAGAACATACACATGTAACACACACATACACACACAATATAATCATAACTTTCAATATTACCCGCTCCCCCCATTAACCCCAACTCACCCAACGATGCTTTCTTTAAGAGCCCACAAGTGTTCTGTGATTAAAAAATAAAAAACGACTTTGAAGAGAAATAAAAAAACTCATTGAGACTTCAAGACTCTGCAACATTTTTGTTGTTTTTTGGTTTTTTTTTTGCTTTTATAAGCGTTTTCTCTTGCCATTATATCGCATATCTTAACCGAATACTCCTTTTCTTTTGCCCTGGTTAAGACTTGAGTTTCATTTCATTTCAGTTTTTTTGTCTTTCCCAGCAACAGCAAATCAGGCGACGCTCGAAAGAGTAGAACGAACATAAAGAAAACGAAAAGAAAATTTGCTTAAGTAGAGAAAAAAAATAAAAATGAAATAAAGAAATAAAATATAATGGCTGAAGTACCAAAAAAAAAAAAAATAGAATTAACGAAACAAAGGAGACGAAGAAGAAAATGAAAATTAAAAACTGAAAATAAAAAAAAAACATTTTAAATTACAAACAACCCCTTTTCTGTGCGAGTGTGTGTGTGTGTCTGTGTTAACGAAAAAATAAAAGAAATATTTTCCGTTCCTTTAAAATTTCTGTTGTTTTTTTTTTCAACGTTCTTCTCAACTTACTTTATCGCATTAAAATGTCATGAGATTGGAGCTTTATGTGTCAAAGACAGAAGCTTAAAGCAATGGAAACTTTGAAATGATTTGAAGTTTTTTTCTGTAAACTAAGGGATTCACTCAAAAGTTGGAAAGAAGACATTCGTAAGGTCTTGAGTTCTCATTAGAAACAAATTACAAATTGCGACTTATTATCAGAACCCTGAAACAATATTTAACCCTGAAACAATATTTACACAGGTTGTCGTTATAGTCTAGTAGGTATAGCTTATTAGACATGGAGCCACGGTTCAAGCCCTTGGTCAGACATGCCCAACAAAACGAAACGAAATACAAAAAATAACTAACAAAAAACTGAGTGTAAAAATAAAATTGCCAAAAAAAGTTTCTCAAAAAAAAAAACAAAAACAAAAAAACGATTCGTTCGGAATCGACTTTAAACTGTAGGACCCTGACACTCATGTATAGAAATTAACACACACAACATAAATGGTGTGAGAAGCTAGCCAATTATATATGTATGTATTATACTGGTAGTCAGGCGAGAAATGATTCTGAAAAAAATCACATATTTGAGGATGATATACCCGCAGGACGAAGAGAATCTACCAGACTATCTAAAGGGACTGAAGTAAGAGTTCCTAAGAACAGATTTCTTGCCGTTATAAGTATTAATTTAAGCTTCATAGCCTTATGTAAACTCACAGCAAAACAAACACCAAATAGACCAAGTCCAGTAATCACCAAAACTACCATTCGTCACGAAATCTATCATATGGCTTGTTCTATCGCTTATAAAGAGCAAACAAAAGATATTTTTAATGTCTGCCAAATGAACACCTGTTAGGCCGTTAGTAGTAATCACATCAGTCACTATGCGTATCAACATCAATAAACAGCCTATCGTATGACCGATATGACATAATCAATATGGCTCCTCATGCTGCTATATCTTTAGAAAATGTTGCAGACTAGTTAGTAGTGTTTTGGCTTATTAGACGAGAGCCCATGGTTCAAACCCCCATTCAGACATGGCAAGCAAAACAAAATTATGAAAAAAAATATTTCTTTTGGTGACTTCCTCTCAGCAGGATTCTGGCAAAAATCTCTGAAAGTAAATAAAATTGCTATGAAAAGTTTCTCAAAAATCTGTCGTTCGCAGTCAAGGCTAAACTCTCTTAAAAAAAAATAGCACACGTTTGCTTGTTAAGTGGCGCGATATTCCCTGAAAACCTCTTGATTTTCTCGGACAGCCTGGCTGAGATTAAGTATGTAGGTTCAGCGTATGTCTTTGACCATGAATGCCTACGGTTCCTCAGAGAAATACCAGATTCAAACGTAACTCTTATATGAGGTTCCTGGTGATCAGCAATTGCATTGTTGATGTGATAGCCTGGGTTGGTACAGAGCTCGAAATCTTCGACATGTTACAGGCCAGAGGTATTCCAATTACATACATAAATAAATAACATAGCCCTGCAAATTTGGACTTTTTTGTGCAAATAAGATGGCTCCAGGTGTTTCCGAAGGCATTTTACGCTGAACACAAATCTGGGTTCAAAAACTTTCCATCACGTCAGGTTTTCGAGAAAAAGGGGGTTGAGACCCCTAAAAATAGCGTTTTTGGAAATATCTGAAAAATTGTAGAGCTAAACACTGACGTGCTAGAACCATCGCTATTGTCAGAAATTGACAATTGATATTTGCTCTTAAAAATGAGCCCAAAGCCAAATTATTTGTATGCACCCTTAAAGTAGGGGGCGGGTTTATATCAAGAGGTGCAAGAGAAAAAGGAACACATTACGGAGGTCCTTAAAAATTAATCAGATTTACTTGAAAATTTTTACTCAGGGGGTTTTGGGTTCGCTGGTTACAGATCTTCATTCAGATTTAAAAAATTCAAAATGGCGGATGCAATATGGCGGTCAAGTAAATCTGATTAATTTTTATAAACCTCGACCGCCATATTGGATCCACCATTTTGAATTTCTTAAATCTGTATGAAGATCTGTAACCAGCGACCCCAAAACCCCCTGAGTAAAAATTTTCAAGTAAATTTGATTAATTTATAAGGCGCTCGGAAACACCAGGAGCCATCTTATTTGCAAAACCCATGCAGGGCTGTGTAATTGATCATTACAACCCTTCAATCAGGATTATGACCTCGCTTCTCATATTCCGATTGTCTCAGTTAATATTGTTCACTCGTTTTACAGGGAAGTTCAATCTCGTTGGCAGCAGTAGGGTACGTGCAATTTTGCCAGATTTTGCTGGACATATACGGACAAGAAGAGCACAGACTCAGTTCTGCCATTAAAACGTATGGCCATCGGTCGCACATTGCGCGATTCTTACGGATCACTGTCCTTTTGGTAGGCGTGATGACAGACATGGCTTTCAGGCACATTAATTCTACAGAAGCTGTGATGCTTAAGGAAGAGGAAGAGACAGTCTTTCAACCTCATGTATCAGTGCTTTACTCTTGTCATAAAAAGACACGCAGTTTTTGATCGCCCACTTTGCGACATTCTTGACCGAGTTTTCTAATTATTTTCGACTCCGATTAGTTTTGTCTAGGGAATGTTTGATTCCAGTGCAGAATTGATTATGGTATCACAATGGCCCTAAATTCTACATGTAGTGGGGGTCCGTAATTCGTAAAAATGCCAGACACCACGCCGGATGCTATAGCTAATCCGTCAGGGAAGATTACAGCATCCAAAACACGTAGAAATCATACAACTTCTTCATTCTTTCTTTCTAGGAAGGAATGTGGCGTACACCACAAAACCAATTTTGTGGATAGTTCTGAACCTCACTAAAGGGTTGCTGTAGGAAACTTTTGTTGGACTTAATCCGAAGAAAGTTCGGCTGCCAAAATGTTAGTTGCTTTGTGTTTGAACAAAGTATCGTGTTTCATAATGCCGCTGTACAAAATATATACAATGTATTCTATTTTAAAACGTCGTCAATGTGTATTCTTAACGCAGTCAAAAAGCAATCAGGCATCGGATTTATAGCTGATGCATTGTTTGGTTACTTTGTATATCTACATAGTTTATATACAGTAGTAGAATTGCATACAAACTTTGTATTGATACATTTTGGAAGGCAGCCTTCATGATATACATAGATATGGTAGCATTAAATGCTTCTTGAACTTCAGTGCATACATAGTGGTTAAGATTATTCGTGCAATTTTCAATGCTAGTTTACCCTCAAGACCAGAAGGTCAAACTAGTTAGTACAGCTAATATTGAATGCTAGTAGGTGTACGCCGGCTTATGAATTTATCTTCCTTAGTTTAGTGAAGCAATTAAGCAAAGCATTCGAAAAAAATTTCGTCTTTCCCTATTAATTGCTATTTTTCAAGTGTTCGACAAACTGAATCTGAACTTATCTGTTAATATAGTGGAGCTATTGTATAGTTACATATTCGACCAAGGTTTTGTTATTATAGAGGATGACTTCGAGAGTGCTGGGTAGCATTTTGATTTCCGTTCCTTATTTAATGAAAAAAAATTCAAAACCTATCATTCCATTCCTTTAAATCACTGGCCTTTTCGTCAAAATACAATAAAAACAACAACAGTATCAGCAGTAACAACAACCGTCAAGAAAATCAAGTCTTAAAACAGTCTGCTCTGCTCTGCTTCGTACGCAAAAACGGTTAAAGAAAAACGGAAAAGTTGGCGGTGGAGGGGGGTTTACGATGCCGCCGCCGGTGTTGTGTTTGAGACGCGAAATTTATAATGAGTGAAACCCTTGTAAAGGAATATTAAAAAAAACCTCTCGCGCTTTTCTTACAACGAATCTACCCCTTCCCCTTGAACAGTGCTTTTTTTTAACGAAAATAAAGAAAAATTAAAAACAGAAAAATAAAAGCAACAACAACAACAACACCAACTACATCAAATGTTTCCCAGCGACATAGATTACGCGACCGTTAACAAAAAAAAAAATAAGAAAATGAACGAAATTTTTTAATAAGAAATGAAGAAAAAAAATGAAAAAAGAAACAGAGAAGCAAGCAAGAGAAGTGTTAAGGTACACGGAGAGTAGAGGGAGTTGTAGCAGTAAAATAAAGTAACAGCAGCAGCAGCGGCAGGCAAATGAGGAGATACTGTGTATCCTTTACGTTTTTGTTTTTATTTTTTCCATTTCCCTTCCTACTCGGGCTTATACGTTTCGACGTCTTTTCGGGTTTTTTTTTGTTTCATTAGAATACACCATCGAAATAAAAAGTAAGAAACGCTTTTAGCAACATTTGTATCCATTATTTATGATGGAAAGGAATAGAGTTACAATTTTTTAATGGATTTAAAGAAATTATAATTTCGGTATGGTTGTTGTTGCTGTTGCTTTACGAATTTAAACAATTCGTTGTTAAATTTTTTGGGTTAAAATATTGTAGGCAGATTTGTTGGAGACTGAAATTTATTTCGAAGTTTTTCTACATTTTGTATTCCTAGATGGGGAATTTCAGGTCTGATTATCTGCAGGTTTTTTTTTTGTTTTTTTTTACGCCGAGGAGGGGTAAATGTACCTAACCGCACCAAAGAGGAAGTCGTCACATCCTCCGTGTGTGGGGCGCTCACCCACTAAATCCCTCCCTCGTCTTCTGTGGACTTGTTCGTGCCCACTCCGGAACTACGGTGGTATTACTTCGGAGTGGAGTCCTTTTGGCCATTTGGCCTCTCCATGTTCATATCCGTGTCCGGATTGCGTATCGAAAGTTGAGGAGACATTTAAGCGTCTCCACTATTCCTTTCGTCTAAATCATCATTTCGGTTCCGCTTGGCACGTGTAACAGTATAACCTATGCCGACATGCTTACTCGTTCTGCAGCCTCAAGATCTCCCTTTTTCCGCCTTAGAATGCGCTCTACGTAATTCACCACCGAGATCCAATTTCCACTACTCGCAATCATGACCCCGACAATGTTAGCGGCTGAGATCGTTCCAACTATTGACGTCAGTACAGAGCGATAGCTCCGGTTCTGGAGGTTCCCAACAGGGTCGTTGACGTTGCCTATATATTTGTGGCTTCAAAATGCTGGACAGAGACAGTATATGTTAAGGATTCCAACATTAGACACTTGTATTGTTGGCCTGTCCACTTAGTGTTTTCCAAGCAGATGTCATGGTCACATTTGGTAGATTAAATACTTTATGTACGTCATCACAACATACCTCCTAGACGTCCATTAATGTCACTGATTTCCGAAAGAAATTTTTATACTTTTCGTAAGTCTTACATGGTGTGTTTTCCAGGCAAATGCCAATGGTTATATTAAAAGCCACATAATGCTCGTTGAAGATGGAAATTTTGGTCGATTAAATGCTTTACGTTGATGAACGGATCAGTACTGGCACAAAGTTTAAGGATATAAGTGTACCAATTTCCATTGGTACAGGGAAGTTCAACTTCATTGGAATCATGGGACGCGTGGAAAAGGTTTTAAAGGACAAATATGGATAGCAAAGGATCTGTGCATTGTTTCCTTAAATCACATAGTCATCCACCATCTCAAAACGACAGATTTTGAGAAACTTTTCATCACAATTTTCATTTACTCTCAGAGTTTTTGCCAGAAATGTGCTGAGAGGAAGTCGCCGAAGAAATACTTTTTGTATTTTGTTTCGATGTCTGGCCTGGGGCTCCAACCCTGGCTTTACGTCTAATAAGTCAACACACTACTTACTAGACTACGGCGACTTCTGAATGACTTAACTGGTTTGCCTAAAAACAATTCACCGGCAAGATATTTGCGATGTTTCCAGTAGCCTCCCATCTGACGTTTCTAGGTTTGAGCAGACTATTAAGGATTAGGGTATACCCATGTTTCCTCCTGTTTTTCAACATTAAAGATATGCTGGTGGGTAATACAAAGTGAAGTACAATTGTTCCGTTTGGAAATGGAAAATTATTTCATTCATATGGCTGCCACGGCTGGTGCTACAGTACCTCCTTAGGTTAGGTTAGGTTAGGTTAGAGGACGTGCACTTGTCAATTTAGACAAGTACAGTACCCGAAGGTCGATTTGACTTATTGTACGTAACGTCCTTAAGAAGGAAGGATAAAAGAGGGGATAAGAAAAAAGAAGCGAAAGTAGGAAGGGAGAATGAAAAGCGAAGGTATTACACAGACCAAACAAAACAAAAAATGAGAACGCGACTACCCTAGCACTCCTCAACCAGCTCAAGTTACTAATGAATCTGTGGAGAGCCTTGATGTCGGCCCCTGCCAAGGGTCCTCAACCTCGACCTACCGATCCATTCCCCCAACCTCCTTCGATCGGACCAATTTTAGCGCACTTTTTCAAGTGCATGGGGTCGTATCTAGGCAATGGCATCACGAATGTTGGCCTTTAAATGTTCAATTGTCTCTGGTTTGTCGGCATAACACTTTTCTTTAACGGCGACCCACAGAAAATAGTCAAACGTTGTCAAATAGCAGCTTCTTGGCGGCCAATTGATATCACAGTTTCGGCTAGTTCAACGGTCATCAAACGTTTGATGCAATAAATCGTTTGTGGCATGAGATGTATGGCAAGTTGCACCATCCTGTTGAAACCAAACATTGTACACATCAATACCATGAAGAGCGGGTACGAAAGAATTGGTTATCATGGTGCAATAGGTGCCTCCATTGATCATAATGGTTGCGCCATCCATACTTTCAAAGAAACAGGGGCCACTGATATATCCGGTGTACAAGCCGCGCCAAACAAGTAACTCGTAAGGAGTGCATTGACTTCTGTAAGAACACGTGTGGGTTTTCTGAGCGCGAAATACTGCAATTTTGCTTATTAACATACCCACCCAGATGAAAATGAGCTCTGAAAAGATGATTTTTTTTTGTAAAATCGTCATCATTGTGCAGCGAATACGAAGCGAATGGTCATGCACCTTCAACTCTTGATTCAATTGAAATTGTAAGGCGCCATACCGAGATATTTTCGCAAAATTCGACGTAAGCTGGTGCGTGAAATGTTCACTTTCTGAGAACGATGACGAGTTGATGTTGATGGTTCCTCACGCACACGCTCAGCCACAGCTTTGATATTTTCGAGTGTACGCACGTCTTGGAGCATCAACAATGAAACCAGTTTCACGAACTTTAGCAATAAACTTCGTATACCGGACACTGTTGCTCCTTCTTTGCTACGAAATTTTGTACGACAATTTCGTACAATTTCCGATCAATTGTCTTTGTTTTGAAAACAAATTTCCAATAAATCTCTAGGTTGCTTAAACGTAATGCAAATCATTATGTTCAGTGGCTATAATATACAGAATTTTGGAACTGAATAGAATGACAAAAGTATTGCTAGATTCCAAATAACCGATGGTTCAAAATTAAACCGATAGATGGCCCACCCTTTAGTTCTTAGCCAATATATTCGGAGAATATTTCGAATATACTTTCGTTCGGCTCTAAAACTTATTCACGTGTCGAAGGCATTCGGCATTCACTTTCAGTGATGACACTATTCGCTCTCATGATTGTCACGAATCTGTAAACAAGATAGCGAAGCGTACCAGGCCAGGCATGAAACAACCATAAATCGTTGCATTAAGTTAACTACTTTCAAGACCTGCGAGCCTATAATTAACAATGCCGTTATGGATTATGTGAACATGGCTTCGGATAAAGGCCATGAAGAGTAGCAAAACCGATCTAAGCTGTATATAATTGGTTTTGAACGAATTCTGCATAGACTATAGAGACTAGGAAGAGGTCAGAATTGATTCTACTTTATTGGATTCATGCCTAGCGCTATATTGAAGGAGTCAAAAGCATCTTGGTGTTTCCCCTGTTCTGAACCTTATTCTCGTGTCCAAGGGAAGCATATACTTCACGCAGGCATTCAAAATGATGACACTACTTGCTCTCCATGCATCACATAGCTTGGTAAGTGTCGAATATTGCTTTTGCAACATATAACGCGGTGTTTAACGATCCCTTTTTATAGAAAAAAATTATCCAATACGTGAAGCTGTTGGCATTCGATATGTTTTGGCCGTTTAAAGAGGAGACCATATTGTTGGAAGATTTAATTGCGTTCAGTTGTTGATTGTAATTCTCAAGCCAGGCTTTAACGATTTCTGCTGTTGTTGATATCATGAAAGATTGCAGTTTTGATAGGATTTAGAAGAATAAGAAGAAAGCGTTCAAAGTGTGTGGTTAAAATTTAAAGAACATGCAGATGAAATCTTTTTCCTCACATTTGCTTTAAATTTTTCTTTTTTTTTTTTGCCTTTGACAAACGAGTTTAAATGAGAAAGAGGAAAAAAAACGTTGTGGGTTAAATTAAACTTCTAATTTAAATTAATACGATGATTACGTGTAAGCCCCTGCCATCCTTGCTTTTTCGCTGTCACTCCATGTCCTACTCTCTGTACTCTCTTCAGCTACTCTTTTTTGTTTGTTTTTTTTCTTTCTTGGTAAAAAGCTTTTTCTTTTCGTCTGCATTAAATTTCTTTTACCACCCATTCGTTATTGAACTCCCTCTCAGACGCTTTGCCCATAAAATGTTTTGCTTTTTCTTCCTTCTTTCAACGAAAAAAAGGACGAAACGAAATGACATGCTCTTAACTCGTAAATTTTAAAAATTCAACCCTTAAATTTAAGGTTGTTGTTGTTGTTGTGGTCCTTTTTTAAGCCACCCAACCATTTTTTTGGAGGTTACCAAACAAATGTTGTTGAAATTCATACCGTAGGGAGCAAACAAGAGACTGAGAGAGAGAGAGAGAGAGCGAGAGACTGGGCGAGAGTAAACAAAGTTTAATGTACGTTTACTCTTTGGCAATATATTAAAGCAATAACAACAACAACAGCAACAACAAAATGATAAAGGAATTTAAAAAGTGCGAGAGAAAGAGAGAGAGAGAGAGAGAGAAAGCAAAAACATTGTAAAAGGGGTCGCAGGTGCAGATTCCGTTTTTTAATGTAAATTTTGTTGTTGCTTTTGTAAAATTTACTTAAGATGAAAAATAAAACAACAACAACAACAACAAACAAATGCTTGTTTTAAAATGTATGCATAGACGTGTGTATAAGTGTGTGTGTATCAGTCGACTCTCAGAGTAACATTTTAATGGTATACGAATGACATGGCTTGCCATGGATGTCTTTTTATTCGTTTGTTTTTTTTTGTTTTTTCTAAAAAGCGAAAGGAATATGCAAATGAGTTAAAAACACAGACACACACATACATACCTCCATACATTTTTCAAACACGTACCTACACATTGATAAAACACAAAGTCAAAGTAACACAGGGTGGTTTCGATTTATTTTTTTCCGTTTTTTGTTTTTTTTGAAATTTTTTCGATGGGGTTTTTGATAAAAGGATTTTTATTATCCTTGTTTTTGTCTACTCTGTATGTGTAGAGGTATATGTGAGTGTGTGCGCTTTCTCATACATTTTTTAAAGCATTTTAAAGCGTTGACTGTGTGTGTAACACAATATTCCTTTGCTTTGGCTGTTGACATCGTTTCATTGTAGTCGAAAAATTTTACAAATATTGTACCGAGTGTGTAAGTGTGTGAGTATGAGTGTGGAAGGGAATTTGTCATTTTGCATAAATTACTAAAGGAGTAAAATCGAAGAAAAATAAGCAGAATGAGGGAACAAAAATTTACAATTACAGCAAACATGTAATGAAAGTAGACGATGCTTGTTTTAATTTTCGTATCTTATCGTAACCATGTTTACAAGGAGCTATAAGCGGCGTATTTAAATACGTAGACAGGTTCATAACTCTGTAACTTATTGAATGAAACCTGAAATTCTGATGCCTGTCAGAGCCATAATTGGGTTCTATTGTATCAAACCCAAAGAGGTTTAATGATTGTCACAAATCTTTTAACGCGATAGCGTAGCGGTATGATGTTCACATCCTATGGTTACCGGGCCAGATGTGAAACAACCATCAATCTCTCCAGTAAGCTAACTACTTTCATGACCTGAGAGCTTATAATTGACAATTCTGTGATGGATTATGTCAACATGACTTCGGATATAGGCCATGAAGCCTAGCAAAACCGGTCTAAGCTGTATAGGATTGGTTTTGAACACATGGCAAACGAATTCTCCGTGGGCTACAGAGACTAGTAAGAGGTCGGAGTTGTTCCTACCTTATTGGGTTCATACATACATAATTGGTCATTACAACTCTTCAGTTAGGATTACGGACTAGCTCCTCTCACCACTCATTTTGTGTGTGTTAATTTTATACATGAGTGGTGGGACCTACAGTTTAAGGTTGTTTCAGTTAATTTTTTTTAGGACAAAGTGGTACAATTTTTTTGGTACAACCAAGATCATACGATTCTTAAACTCTCTGCCTATTATTGCTCGTAACATGAGCCACTTAAACCCTACCATTCACTGTGTTTCCTGCCTATACTATACTTATACGTATGAATGTACCACTGAATGAATAAAAGCAGCATGTTTTAGTTTCTCACATGTCCTTGATCTTTAATTGTTAGCAAAAACAAGTCATTTCGTTTACATTGTGTGTAGTTTTGTTATTGTTTTCGTTCCTTTATTACGGGAAATTGTTGCTCAATGCTTTGTTTAGCGCGGCATATACATACATACGTACTGTTTTGCGAATATTTTAAACGTTGCCCGTTTGACTTTTTGTCTCACAATACTTGTGTTTTTATGGTTGTGTGTATTGTTTACTTTCTGTAGAAGGAAAATACATATGTAAGTGTGTGTGAGTGTGTATATATTGATAGAAAAAATTTTTGCGCGCGTAAAACTCATGTCCTACGAAGTTGCAAATACAAACACAAACAGACACATGTTTATGTGAATACATTCTGCTCTCATTCTCACACTCTTTGATTCTCTCTCTCTCTCTGTGCCTGTTGTGTTGTGCATTTTGTTTTCTCTTAATCGTGCGTTTATATACGGTAGTAATCGTAAATCAATGAATTTTTGAAAATCGAAAAACGAATTCGTTTCACTTTGTTTGCAAAAATAAAGAACAAGAAAAAATCCCATGTCACTGTCCTTGTTGCTAATGTTAGTGAGGTGTTGGAGATGGTGGTGTGACGCGGCTGGTTGTAATTACACGCTTTCCAATTTTTTTTTAGAAAAATTTGCATTTTGCAAGCACTTTTCCTGTGTTTATGTCTTTTTGTTCGAAAATAATTTAAAAATTCCGTTTCACGTTCCCATTGTGGTTTTAGTGTTAGAAAGTGTAACTAACATGAGAAATTCTTCTCAAGTGATTTATTTTTTAATTTCCTATTTTTTTTAATGTCAACTTTTCCTTTTTATTTCTTTGCATTTACAGACTCTTGCTGCTCTATTTCGATTTAAATTCTGTGTATAAATTTACATTTTATTGATTTTTTTCTGAAACGTTTCTCTTTGTATTTCAAGCTGATTAAGATGAAATACCGGCAATAAATAATGAAAAGTTTTATTGTTTTAAATTTGCTTTTACTTTTTACTTTCTTTTACATCATTTGTCTGGTATAAAACACACTAACATATACGCTTATATCACCCATTAGCACAGAATCACTTTAAATACAAGTGTGCTTATGGGTCTGAAAAAGGAAAATTTTGGTCCTGCAATTAATTTAAAAATTCTACATTATACAGTTACGTATAGCAGCAGATCGAACTTGTCATTTTACGCAAATTTGTGGTGAAGGCTATTCTCAGATGGACAAGAAACAGGCAGACTTTCTCAGCATCATTTCTCTTCGGACTGAACCACCAGTCGTATTTCGTGTTTTAAGAGTATCAGCCACACGCCACATTGAATAACTAGAGTCTTGTGTTCAATAAGGATCTTTCAAATATCTTATGACAGAAGCCGTCATTTCAGATTCCAGGAGTTTTAACAGCCGTTTAGAGCATTTCTTAAATATGATTTTTGGTGGAGGTGAACAGCGCTGTTTCTCAAAAATTTGCGCTGTTTCTCAAAAGTCCGTCTCTCCGAGTCGACTTTAAACTGTAAGGTCCACCATTTATTGATAAAAAATTAACAAATCCAACATAGTTAACGACTAAAGGGTTGCAAGGGACCAATTAAGTAAGTAAGGAAGTAAGTAAGGAAGTAAGTAAGTAAGATCTGCGCTGTTGCCAAGCCCTCTACGACCTCTTTTTTCAGAAACCAATCTTTCAGAAGTCGCCGTGGTCTAATAGGTAGTGTGTTGGCTTATTAGACGAAAAGCCAGGGTTCGAGCCCCAAGTCGGACATCAAAATAAAATACAAAAAGTATTTCTTCGGCAACTTCCTCTCAGCAGATTTATGGGAAAAAACTCTGAGAGTAAATACAATTGCCATGAAGTATTTTTCAAAAAATTGTTTTTTGGAGTTGCATTTAAACTGTAGGTCCCACCACTCATGTATAAAATTAACACATACAATATCAGTGATGTGAGAAGCCAGGTTGTAATCCTGAGTGAAGGGTTGTAAAGACCAATTACGTAATCTTTCAAAATCTAAATAGCAAAATATGTTAAATGTAGCTGGAGGATGAATGAAAGTTGCATGAATAGATTTACTGTGATGTAGAGCAGACAACCAACCAACATTAATTTGCTTATGTCGATTTCGGCTGGTGGTGCTATTGAAACTAGCAACGCACGGTTCAAAAGTGATATATGAAATGAGTCATGTAGTGCAGCAATAGCATTACAATTCGTCCCATTAGAAATGCTTACAGACTTCGAAGTATGTTTCTTGTCTGCAGTCAAGCACTGATTAGTATTTTAATACCTGTCCACATAAAGACTGTTGAAAGCCGTCGCAAGGCTTCCCTCTTTCGTAGGTACCATCAATAGTGGTCACACATACGGGCAAAAAAAATTCACTAAAACAAAGCTACTTAACCCACACTGCAGGTGAACGCAGAAAACTTAGAAAGCAAGCACCTGTTTTCGCACTCGCTGCTTCGACTCCATGGGGAAATTCCTTCATATAGCTGTTACTCATGTCAAAAGTCACGCTATTGCGTAAATCTCCTTTGGCAACAAGTTCCACTGTTCCCAAAATGAGAGCTTACGCTCCATCAACGTTTGTACCTTCCAAAAGAATTCAACATTCTTTGGCTGACAAGTCGGTCTAACAATCTATGTCAGGGTACTGTCTCCTTTCCAGAACTTATGCTAACATGAGCGTTAGCCTTAGAAATTATGGAACATGAAATTCGCATATCCAACTCGCCTTTAAATTTGGCGCTTTCGTTGGCAGATTATAAAACTATGTTGGCCTGAGCAAAAGCGAGTCATTGCAACATGATTTCGAATGTCTGAAATATTTTTTGAACGATTTAAAAAGAAGTCAACGAAAAATGAATTCATTATGGCAAGCGGAAGAAATGTGCGATTTCACGTAATTACTTCTAGCAAAGATTTCTAGAGTTTCTTTGCTATCAGTGAGGTTCCGAATAACCCTACGAAATATTCGGTAAACAGTTTGAAAAAATAGAAGAAAAATGCTACACAGTCTTTCAATAACCATTGACCTGTCCATTGATCTGATATAGATCAATGAGGGGCGGGAAAAGAGCAGAAGCTACGGCCAGCAGAATATTCATTGCGCCAAGAGAATGCTCTTTATTTGGTGGGATAAGAAGGCTATCACGGAAGTCCTGCAATTTATTCGTTTGAAGCGAGTATTGTTCGACAAAAGCCTTGAATATGCAACCATACACGAGGCCGTAAATTTTCATTATGACAGCACTTGGCTACATATTACGGCAATGGTCAAAGACCATTTGAAAAACAGTGAATGGGAAGTTTGAACTCATCCTTCGTATAGCCCAGACTAATGACTAAGATTCGATTCCAATCGATGGCCTTATTGGAATATGCTTCAATTTAGAGGAAGGTATCAAAAATTGGCTTGATTCATGCTTAGGCTCCAAAAATGAGCAGTTTTTTGAGAATAAGTCCATAAATTATGACGAATATTGAATGGACAATTCATTGAGTGACATGTTATTTGGAAAAACTATACAAATAAAACATTTATTTGCAATTAAATTACCGGGGTTTTGAAGTTATACTAGCAATAAATGATAATTCAGATGACAGCCTTGCCAGATTAGTGGTTTTAAAACCAATAAACTGAGAACCAACCCACCCTGATACGTATATCTTAAAGGGTTAAATAAAACATTTTTTTCCTTTTTTTCAATAATTTTTAACACAATTTATTATGATTTTTTGTTTTGTTTTTAGTTTTTTTTTATCAATTTTAAATGCTTCAAAATTGCAACATATTTTTGAATTATTTTTTTCGATTTTCTTTCCTGTTTTTTTAATATTTTAATAAATGCCTTAGAATTACATTTAATTTAAATTGTTAATAATATTACACAATAATTAATAAAACAATAATGCTTATAAATACATGATTTCTTGTTCTTGTTCTTATTATTGTTTTTTTTTTGCTTATTTATTAATAAAGTTATAAAAAATTTGTCTATAAAGGGGCAGGGGTAGAGGATTTATTTTTTTTGTTTTCACTAATTTTATTTTAAATTTTATTTTTATTTTTTAATATTAATTTTTTTAAATACAATCATTTATAATAGATTTTTGTAACATTTTTTTATTTTTTATTTGTTTTTTTAAGTAACAACAAATTATTATGAAGTTAGTTTATGATTTTTGTTAATTTTATTGCACAATATTTTTTTATTTATATTTTTTTATAGTTTTAATAATTTTACAGTTAATAAAAATTACATCTTAAATTTAAAAGAATTTTTACAAAATAATTTATTTTTAATTTTAATTTAATTTAATTTTTTTTTAAGAATTTTTTTACATGTTTTTTTAATCCTAAGATTTAAGCTAAAATTATATTATTTTGAAGAATTTTTTTTCTGTACAATTATTTTTATTTTTGAAGAAATATACTCATTGTTCTAGTGCATCATAAAGCCTTTTAAGAAATATTTTCAAATTTTAATTTTTATTTTTGAAATTTATAAACTTTTTATGAGAAATATTTGATTTTTGAACTTAAGAAGTAAGAACTTGAATTTTATATTTTATCCAGCATATGAATTTATACTGAAACAATACTGGGAATTGATTGTATAACTAATGCGTATTATTTTTTGGCAAATTTTAAGCTTCGCCTTGCTCTTATGGGAATCATAATTCAGTAAAAACGTTTTGTGTCGCACGAACACTGACTAAAGTCTGGTCTATAAAAAAGGGACGTGATTCTGTCAAGTTCTAGACTATTAGGCACGACATTTTTCAACCATTCTTTTCTAAATAGTTTTTAACTGTTAAATTGCGTTTGATACAGATTTCCTGCTTCAGATTTTAGCAGCTTAGAATATGTCCCTCTTCTGGTACCACAAAATACGGGACATTAGCTTGGCTGTCTGTTTGCACTTCGATTTATCGGATGGATGTAATTGATGTAGTTTTCATCAACAGTAACGACACGTTGCAAATCTTACATTTTTTAGGCGAACGCTGTTATGATGGTATATTGAGGCTTTTTCTGTTGATCTAGTCGTTGTGGCCGTTTTTCGGCTTATGTTACAACAATTCAAAGGCATCAAACACAGTTTTCCAGTGATTGCCTATCGAGGTTTTAGTAGATCATAATATGCGGTTCAGGTACCACCAGTTACAGAACCAGATTAAAGGCGCCATGGGTATTCGCCCTTGGCATTGATTCGGGCCACATTTTTCATCACCGGTAATAATTCGATACAAAAAATAATTTTCGGATAAGCAAACTCATCTCTCATTATCTGCCGATATAAATTTCGTGCGAAAGTTTTTGTTTTGTTTTGCATTTGTATCAACTCACAGGGGACGGCTCCTACTCGTGCACAACCTTAGATATATATGTGGCGGTAGGGAAGATGACGTAGTTTTTGTTATCGCTAAATATGAGTCTTTTTATATTGTAAGTGACTGGGAAAAACTTCAACACGTAGAGTGTTCCACTTATGGATAGTACGGCTCAAGAACGATTTCTCCTTGTAATGCCTTAGGCCGTCTAGTGGCTAATCGACCGCAAATGGATGTGCACTACGAGAAAAACGCATACCACGTTAAAATATGCAGTTCTTGATAGCAAATCTCAAGTTTATTTCACTAGACCTCAATCCGTTATGGCAGTCATTGAACAATAAACCGCAAGATACATAACGAGTACTGCTCCAGTGGGTCCCAATTATTTTGCATGTTTTTCTTGAGTTTGTCATTTTTTTTCATGGATTTTTTTATTTTTTCATTACCCCTCTTGGCAGGATATGACTTCCATAAAGCACATCTGACTTCTTTTTGTTTCTTTAAGCAATTTTGGTTGTTCCAGCTAAGCAGGTTATTGGCCTGCTATAGCAAGGATAATGAGGCTGCCATTATCTAAGAGTATTTGGTGACGTGGTGAGGAACCATGCTAAGCGTTGAGTCCTACATTTTTGCTTTATAGAGTAGAGTGCAATTTAACATTGAGTTTTGTTGGCTAACATGGAAAGTTCTTCTCTTTCGTGTTAAAATTAATACTTTTGAACTGCTTAATACGTTAAATGGGGCTGCCATTATCCTAAAGTATTTTGAGAAGTGGTTGGGAACCTTGCTAAGCGTTGATTCCTACCTCTTTTCTTCATGGAATAATGCTTGCAATTCATCATCGAATTTTGTTGGCTGACATGGATAGTTCTTTTGAACGGTTTTACTTATCAGTAATACGTTGACATTGATGAAAAATATTCAAGATAAACTTCGATGACATAGATATCTGTAGCACATCTGTCTGTTCTCCACGTTGAAGAAGTGAAGGTAAAATTTCCGCAAATGATTCATAAATTTGTCATTTCCCGTATTTGCAAGTTATACTCCTCTAGAATATATTTTAAAATGTTATTTGTTCTTAATTTGTAAAACTTAACAAAAAAATTATTTAAAATTTAAAAATATTTCTTAATTGCTTTTAAGTTCACTATATTGTTTTTTGTGTTTTTTGTTTTTTTTTTTCATTAAAATTTTGTTAATTGTCTGAGGAACTTTTTATACCATACACTTCTTTTTTGTTAAAAGAAACAAAAAAAAAACAATAAAAACAAAAGAAAAAATTACAAATAATTGAGAGCAGCATTAGATTACCGTACAATATGTATATACTATATATACAGGGATACTTAATTAATTAATTAATTAATTTTATTTAATTTATTTATTAGTTTATATTTAATGAGGTATTTTCAGGGTTTCCTTAGATTTAAATTTTTATATACAAAAAATTGTTTGAGGTTGTTGTCTTTTTTTTTTTTTGTTGTTTAAATAAAAAAATATTTCCAAAATCAGTTTAAATATTAAAAATATTTGTTTGTTTTCTATAGATTTTCATTATTATATTATTACAATAAGGGATTCTTTTAAGATAAATTCTTTACGTTGTTTTTGTATAGGATTTCAATCAGATTGTAGAATTGAAATCCATTTTTTGTCAAGTTTTTTTTACATTTCTTTACGTGTACTTTTTAAAATTTTAAGAGGTATTGGAGGTATTTTGGTTTGTATAAGTTTCCGTTTTTTTTATAACCTGTTTCATAATTATTTATTTTTTTAATATTTTTATATGTTTTATTATGTATAATATTTGAAAAATAGTAACAATTATTTATATTTATACAAGGGATTTAAAAAAGAATAATAGAAAAAATTAAATATTTGATGTTTTCACTCTCTGTGTTCTCTGTCTTTGTGACATAATACGTAGTGATGTAAATAGAAAAATTTCATGTAAAACAAACTATAAAGAAATTACATGTATAGAAGTATACAGATTACATATAAATTACAATAACAAAACTACATAGAAATATAAAACAAAATAACAATAACAAATCAACAGTAAGATTCTAGAAGTTGCCAGAGCGATATATAATATTGACCTTTGTAGTGAAAGAAAAGATATGCATACATACATACGTGTATAGTTAGTAATTACAACCCTTCAGTCAGGTTTAGAACCAAGTTTCTCACTCCACTTATATTGTATGTGTTAACTTTTATATACGAGTGGCGGGACTTACAGTTCAAAGAAGACTGCGAACGACAGATTGTATTGAGAAACTTTTCATGGCAATGTTTATTTACTCTCAGACTTTAAGTTACAAATCTGCTGAGAGAAAGTTGCCGCAGAAATATTTTTTCAGATTTCGTTTTCTTGCAGATGTCTGACCTGGGATTTGAACCGAGGCCTTACGCTTAATAAGCCAACACACTACCTACTAGACTATGGCGAAAATATAGTAAAAATAATGTGTTAAGCTTATAAAGGCTACGCTGTAACTAGAAAAACAACAGAATAAAAGAGTTTTTTCATTTTAAATTATACGATTTTTTTAAATTTTCGTTAAAGTTGCACCTCGCTGTGATGGTGGTCTAGATACTGAAAAACTCCATGAAATCATAAAGAAAAATTGAAAATGTACTAGGTATTCGTCACCAAGCAGTTGTTTAAGTTCCAGAAGAATTAACGCAATTCTATTCCATTCACTAACAAAATAAAGCGAAATTTAGCCATTTTTGTGGCGAATTATTATGCGTAATGAATGAGTGGATCATGTGCGACAATAATGTGCAAATAATCATGGACAAAACAACGTTGAACTTGAGTCGCAATATCGGAATTAAAGTGAAGATTAGAGGAGCATTGTATTTTGTCTGCTTCTATAACCGGGTTAAACGATTGACTCTGATATTGGCAGGCCAACATAATGTCAAAAAATGAAAAGCCTGTAAACCAAAACATGATTTTCTAAAAATGTTTATTGTGCAGCATCCGAATATGATTCGAATCGGAATTTTTAAAGGTATATCTTAGTATGACAAAGTCGCCGTAGTCTAGTAGGTAGTGTGTTGGCTTATTAGACGTAAGGCCACGGTCCAAACTCCAGGTCAGACATCAAAACGAAAATATAAAAAAAATATTTCTTCGGTGATTTCCTCTCAGCAGATTTCTGGCAAAAACTCTGAGTGTAAAAATAAAATTGCCATGAAAACAGTTTCTCAAAAAATCTGTCGTTCGCAGTCGATTTAAACTGTCGATTTAAAAATAACACACACAACATAAGTGGTGTGAGAAACGAGGACCATAATCCCGACTGAAGGGTTGTAATGACCAATTATGTATGTATCTTAGTATAACTCAAGAATTTGTAGTGATGGATCAATCCTGATTCCGAATTCGAACTTAGCACGCCATAAGCCTTTAAAAACTTGTTAGTCTGATTTCTGATTGATGTATTATATCGTCCTGTGTAGTTCAAAAGTTAGAAGCAAGCAATCGAATTAATAGGGCCTAAATTAATCGACAGAAAAGATTTCGAATTGCAATTTAGGCCACACAAATCTTTAAAGACTCAGCAGAATTTGAGTGCACTTAACTTAAAGTCGCCATAGTCTAATAGGTAGTGTCTTGGCCTATTAGACGAAAACCCGTGGTTCAAATCCCAGCTCAAACATATCGAACTAAAACGAAAATATGGTAAAAACTCAGCAGTCTTTTGGCAAAAACTCTGCGAGTAAATAAAATTACTTTGAAAAATGTCTGAAATCTACCGAAGTAGATGCCAAACTGTAGCTTACTATGGTGTTCAGATATGCACATTTTTTGCGTAAATCGCAATAAACATCATTATTGAGCTCAATTTTTCATATAAAGTTACAATTAATTATTGCGCAATAAATACGCAAATTGTTATAATATTGAGTAAAACTCAAAATGCAGCACTGTCATGAGTGTGTTAAGTGAGCATATTACAATTAACCGAAGACTTTTTGTTGATATTTGACAAATCAAATGTTAACAACGACAAACAAACAGAAAACAAAACAAAATAAAAACAATGTTGTTGAAACAACCAGCTGTTTTATTTACCAGCTGTCAAATTAATATTGAATAAGCAGCTGAACTGCGCATAATATTATTATGTCTGAACACTTAAAATATTGTACTCAATAAACCGAATATTGACTCAATAAAAGTGCATAGTCAAGTGCAAAAGTCAAGGATAAAATTAACACACACATGACATGGATGATATAAAAAGTTAAATTCTAAGCCTAACTAAAGAATCGTAATCAATTAAGTAGGTAAGTAAGTAACTGGATAGTTTTGCTCTTATCTTGCACTTTTTGAATAAAAATTAGTTTCGTTCTCTGCAGAACTCTTTTGATTGTTTAAATTTAAATTAGATATACGCTTAAAAATCGTAAAAAATCGATACTGCTGGAGTGATTGTCTTATTCTAAAAAATAGAAAAAATATTTTCTCACAAAACTGATCATACATACATACATAATTGGTCATTGCAACCGTTCAGGTAGGATTACGACCTAGCTTCTTCCACCATTTATATTGTGTTTGTTAATTTTATACATGAGTTGCGGGACCAGCAGTTTAAAATCAACTCCGAAAAATAGATGTTTTTGAGGAACTTTCCGTGCCAATGCAAGAGAAATTAAACGAAGAAATATTTTTTCGTATTTCATTTTGTTGGAAACGTCTGACCTAGGGTTTGAGCCGTGGCCTTCCGTCTAATAATCCAACCCAGTGCTTCAACTTTAAAAACGTACTATATTTGATGTGATTAAGCTGGCAGCCTTATTTTTTTTTTGGTAATAAATTTTTGTATTAATTTTCGATCGACCAAAAAAGTAAAATATTTTTTAAGAATTTCTAAATTAAAGAAAATTAAAAAAAGAAATAAACATTAAAATCAAAACAAATTTATGTATCTTTTTTTTCATCATTTCAAGCAAAAACAATTATTATTATTGTCTACATAAAAAAAAACTTTAAAATAATTTAAAAAAAATAATAAAAAAAAACTTAAAGATAATTTTGATTGGCAGGCATAGTTTAATAATAATTTAAAACTAAGAAACAAATTGAATTAATTTTTTTTTAATTTTTCTTAAATTAAAAATTAAACATTTCTTTAAGAATTACATTTTTTTGATTATCGCATGTCTTAAAAAATATAAAAAATTACAAAAGAAAACATATTTAAAATTAAATAAAATATACAGTGGGAGTCAAAAGAAACTGTACACTACAGATCAAATTCTAATAACAAAATCAACTTTTACGATTTAAGGAGAAAGCCCGAAAAAATTTGTTAATATTTTGAAATTTTTGAAAAAATTTTTTGTTTCAATTTTAAAATAAAAATAACGGTAACAATTTCTTTTGACCCTCACTGTATTTAAAATATGAAAATAAAAAATTATAAAATTTGTTTGTGTAATAAAATCATATTTTTTTTAATAAAAATAATTCAGCATAAGATTTGGCCTTAAGGATTAAAAAAATTGCTTTTGAATAAAAATTCAACACGATTATTATATACAACAAAATACAATTTTTTTTAAAACAATTTTTATATACAATTCGGCACAAACCTTACAAAAAATTAAAAATAATTATCAAAAATAAATTGAAAATAATTACGTAAAATTAATAATTAAAAGAGAATTATGGCACCCTTTGTTACAGGACTTAATTTGTACAAAATTTCCATTCAATATAATCAATATTCGTAAGAGGAAATAGGCAGATAGGAGAGGAATATGTAGGTATCAGGTGGTGGTAGTGTTTACTTAGACAAAAAAAAGATGAAAAAATTAACGCGTTTAAATACCATTAAACTTGTACTTGAGAGTTGAGTGTATGTGTGTGTGAATATGTGTGTTTTTGCATTGCATTTCTACAATTTGCGGAAAATTTTTCTTAACCATTTCATGGCTATGCTTTGCTTTGCTCTCTCTCTCTCTTTGCTTCTTCTTGTTCAAATTGTCTTTAAATTATTGCAATAATCTTTGGACTTAGGAAATCACTTATTTAACGTTTTAATATCGATTTTGATTCTCGTTTCCTTTTTTTACCCTTAAAGCCCTCCTCCTGCCGCTGTCTTACACCAAGTTCTTATTAAACTGTTGCTGTTGCCTCATATATAATGTGGCTGCATCATCCAATTCATCGAAATCCAAATCATCATGCATCATTAGCATATTGGGTTCGGGACTTTGTGCCGCTGAGGAGGGATTCGAATGATTGAACAAATCCTGTCTAGTTGGATGCATACTCAAGTCCTCGGGTTCAGTTTGTTCGGGCATATCACTGGCCACATGCATTATCTGAGGCGGTGGCAAACGGAATACACGTCTAATATCGTGTACCTTTCGGAAACGCTGGTTGTTTAGATCGTCCATATGATTGACACCATCCTCGGACAAATCCAACGGGGCATCATCCTCCATTTGTGTTGCGTTAGTATACGTCATAATTGCATGGTTTGTCAAAGGTTTACTAATTTCCATGGATTCCTCCGAGCCATAAAAGGATTTTTGATCACAATTCAGGTTAAAATCATTGCTCATGGCTGGCGATAAGGCCGGTGTTATAGGCGATTGCACACCACATTTGTGATTCATTAAATGATGCCGGCGCCTGAATTTCACGTGACATTTTTCACATTCAAACGGTTTCTCGCCATTGTGCACCAGCATATGTGACTTCAGCTGATTTGAATCACTGAACTTACCGTCACATATTTCACATGTATACGGTCTTTCGCCGGTATGCACTCTCAAATGACGTCTAAGGTTGGCCACTTGCACAAACTGCCGGTCACAGTGTGAACAATGGTAGGGCTTCTCACCGGTATGCAAACGCATATGCGTTTTCAAGTGATGATCACGGGTAAAACGTTTATGACATTCGGGACACTCAAAGGGCTTTTCACCCGTATGTGTCCGCTCGTGATTCTGCAACACGTGTTTGTAGCCAAATGAACGCGAACAAATTTTGCAGGTAAAACTTTTGTCACGCAAAGCATTATCTTTGTTGTTATTGCTAGCGGGACTTGATACATCATGCGACGAGGAGTTTGGTGAGGAGCCAGAGGAAGGCGGCGAAATTGGCCCGGGTGTACTATACATGTCATTGACATTTATGTCCATGGTAGGCGAAACTAAATCTTTTTTCACTGTTAATTTGCGCGCTTTTTTCGCGGGCATTTCCCCCTGCGTTGAGGCGGTGGGTGAGCTAGCTGTCAAGCTATGTTTGGTGTTTTGGGGTGTATTAATGTTAATCGGTGATAAAGGTGAAGCAGGCGGCGAATGGGGTACAGCATTGGCTAAATTTATGCCCGCTGCTGGATTACCCGCAGCCCAGGAACCAAATATTGTGGCAGGATGATGGGGGAATAAGGTTGAGGCCAATGTAGACATTGGCAATTGGGCAGCCATAAAGGCAGCAGCCGCCTGCCGGTTAGCGGCCAATAGTTGTGTGGGCGATAACATGCCAAAAGCCGATGCGGCAGCTGCTTGCTGGAGACCTGGATACATAGTTGTGGAAGCTGTGGCAGAGTTGTTAGCCGACATGGGCGGCGATAAAGATAATTGACGATCAACTTCTTCACGTTGCTGCATGCCAGCTAAAGCGGCGGCCAATGCTAAAAAGAGAAACAAAGAAGAATGGAATCAGAGAAATGTAAAGAAAACATTTTTATACGAGAAAAGAAAATTAAAAGAAAATTTAATTTTAAACGTTTTTGAGTATTAAATTACAGTCACATTAAGCAAATATTTGCGATAAATGAGTATGTAAATATTAAGGCACAGCCTACTTGGTGGATGCTTAAAAACAATTTAGTAAAGTTCACTTATTTTCTGTTAGGCTATAAAAGGTTTATGAGAGGTCTGACATTGTTATGATGGACCACAGTATGTTTTCAGTTGAATATTTCTCTAATGTGACTGAGCCTTTATAAACCGTTCCATCTAAAGGCCTATCTTTAATTTTTTCTAAAGATCTTTTCTCTTTAGCTCCCAACCTCGTCTCTTCTTTTGCAGAACCACATTTTTTTGATTGTGGGTCTCTGGTGTCATGCCATTTTAGCCAAAGGATCCGAGGATTGTAATGAATAAAATCTATTTTAAGGCACAATGAATCCAATGTTATTAATTGATTCATGGGCCCGATATTATGTCATCTGTAGCTGTGGGTAGTGTAAACATTAAATACAACTATGATGTAAGAGTTACTAAGGGTACTCGAAGGCTTCCCAGGGTAAGGCGAATAAATCTATTAAGTACTGAGTATTGCATTCTCCAGTAAAAGAAACGGAGAAGACTTATATTGGTGTACCAGAGGGCACCAGCATTGGCATAACAGAACTTATCAGAAGTGCTCTCGATAAACCTTCAGATCGAAGGAGAAACTAAGTTATTGCTGGGTATTCATATCGGACAGAGGAGAAATAAAGGAAAGGTAAACGACTAAACTTGTAGTGTGTTGGCTTATTAGACGTGAGGCCACGATTCAAACCCCAGGTCAGACATCTTCATCAAAACGAAATATGAACAAAATATTTCCTTGGCGACTTCCTCTCAGCAGATTTCTGGCAAAAACTCTGAGAGTAAATGAAATTGCCATGAAAAGTTTCTGTCGTTCGGAAATGACTTTAAACTGCAAGTTCCGCCTTTCATAGATAAAATTAAAACGCACAACAAAAGTGATGTAAGAAACTAGGTCGTAATCCAATTATGTACGTAAACTTCTAAACTAATACCCGATATAGGAACATGGCAATGGAAGTTACTACATAATACAGATGACCTGAGATCATAGTTACTTGAAGAAGTATTAATACAGAATGAATACATTTTTGAGCGAGACGAATTTTCATTGATTGCGCAGAGCGTGCCTTCTTTTCACGTCCACAAATAGCGAATCGAGCAAGAGGCTATGAAAGTAGGAATTAGAATTCTTATGGCTGAAAATGTAGTAAAGATTTCTAAATGAAAGTAAAGACTTCAAGTGTTTGATAAGAAAGGAATTGATATTCTCAAAATATGAAAAGCGGGTTAGACTATGGATGGATATAGTTTTAGGGAGCAATAGCCATAAAGGGTGACATCTCAGAGCATTGCGAATTATAAAAAATTTTAAAAAAAAATTATTAATAAATTATTTTGATTATTATTTTGTTATACGAAGGCTTTCAAATACATTTTAAATTATTTTTTAAAAACTATAGATTTTAAGAAAGAATTGTTTAAAAAAAATTAAAAAATTATTAATAAAAAAATTTTGTTTGGAATTGTTGGATATTTTTTTAACAAATATTTTTAATTTATTTTTAGAAAATGGAAATTGTAAAGAAAAATATGTAGAAAAATTTATAAAAAATTGTTAAAAAATGTAAATTTTTTTGGCAAAAGCTGATAAATAAATTAAATTAATTAAAAATTAAAAATTGTGTTTGGAGTATTAAAAATTTTTAATTATAATTTGAAGTTAAAATTTTAAAAAGTAATTTTTTATTAAAATTTTGTTTTCAAAATTGATAAAAAAAAATTACTTTTAAAATTTTTAATCACTTTGGCGGTAAGAAACTAAAACAAATTGTGAATACTACAGAGATTTTAAGAAAATTACATTTTTAAATCGAATTTAAAAAAAAAATTAAATTTTTTTTGAATTTTGTTTTAATTTATTAAAAAAAATTTCAGAATTTTTTTATCCTTTTTGCAATAAAAATTCAAAATAAATTGTAATAACTGCGGGCATAGTTGAATATTTTTCTACAGCAGTTTTATACGTTATTTAATAGAAAATTATGAATTAGATTATTTTTAATTTATGAAATATTTTTTAATTTTTTTATGAAAAAAAAAAACAGAATTTTGTTAAATTTTCTATTTAAAAAAATTGATTTTTTAAATATTTTTTAATTTTAAAAAATTATTTATTTTTTATTTATTTATTAATTACAATACAATTACAAATTATATTCTAATTATATACGAGCTGAGTAACCTTGACCATATGCTCGGTGTAGTGTCACAGACCAGAGTGTCACGCTAATAGTCTAGCACACTACCCACTAGAATACCAGGGCACCCTTTTAAAAAATTAATGTTATTTTTTTAATGTTTAGCAATTATTTTTAAGTTTTCTGTGTAAACATTTACTTTTTAAAGTGTTATTTAAAAATATTTTTAATTTAAATATTTACTGTTAATTTGTTTAACAAAAAATTTAAGTTTTTTTATTTTTTTACACTTTTTGAAAAAAGTATTAAAAAAATGTTTACTTACATCTGGTTTGTGCGTCCTGCAGCAAAGATATTGCCATAACTTCCAAACTTTAGATCTTTTAAAATGAACTTATTTTTTATTTTTATATCGTGCCGTTAAGCACGAACTGCCTGTGAGAACTCCCTCCAAGCTTGTGTAATAATTTGCTTAAAAAATAAATTCCAATTTTTCTGTTTTAATTATTCAGTAACTAAAGAAGGTTTTGTACTTTTTTAAACACTGTTTTTTAATTTTAAATAAATTTTTTTTGTTTAGTTCCGATATATTTTATCTATTTTTTTGTTGAGGTAAGAAGTTTTGTTTTTTACAAAAAATAAAACGAGGTATTTGACGTTTGTTTTTATTTTATTTTTTTTTTTAAATTTCTTCGTTAAGACACTTAAAAATATTGTGTTTTTTTTTTTATTTAAGAGTTCTTTTGCGTAGCCATGAATGTTGACTCTTCTTGTTGAATTGTGTTTGACAAATGATATGATTTTGTGAAATCCTTTATATTTATACAACACGTTTCAATAATATCCTTTTTTTCTTCTAAAAGTTGTTGTTTTTGTCATGTTAGCCAAGAGAGGTAAATAAGTTAAAAAAGTATCCTTTTCTGGTAAAAAAAAAATCCAGTAATTTTTGGCGACTTTTTTTTTGGTATAATTTTGTTAAAAATCACTGTGTTACGTTTTTTTTTTGGCTTTTGAAATGAACTTAAATACTAGAATTTTTGTTTATTTTTCTTTTAATATTTATTTGTTGTTTTTATTTTTGATTTGTTAGTGTATTTTTATGTATGTATGTATGTATGTGTGTGTATTTGGTTCTTCTCTAGTTTACTTTTTTTTTTTTGATTAGATGTTCTCTGTTAAAGAATCAAATCACAACTGATACTTTCACTCTAAAAGTGCAGTGTTTATGTACCAGAGTGACAATCTTTTTGCTTTCTTTGCTATGCTACTACTACTACTACTCATCAGCACTCAAAAATTCCCTTAAAAATTTTGTTATTATTATGCTGCCATAAGCGTACACACGTACAAAACAACCCTTGTTTGTTTTGTTTTGTTATTATCACATCACCTAACTCAACGTCATCGTCATCATCATCATCATCATTCACATCAGCATAATACTCTTTAACCATATGACATACTCTTTCAAATAAACTCTCTCGTTTAGGCTCTCTTTTTGCCCTGATAACTCTCTTTCTATTTTCTTTTTTTTTGTTGTTTTTCATATCAGCAGTTAAGGAAACAGGTACTTTGTTTTCCTCTTATACAATACAATACTCTCTGCTTGCTTTTATTTTTATAACGTTTTTTATCTCATTCACTCATTTTACCCTCGCTTTAATACTATTTTAAATACCCATCCTTTATTGTTATTACTTTTTATTGTGTTTGTTGTTTTCCGTTAATTCCGAAATTTTTTTCGCAAAAATTTTGTTGTTAATCATCATAGCGGGCGGCTTTGGTATCACAAAATACTACAGCATTGTTGCTGTTGTGTTTTAATCTTTTTTGTTTTCTGGTGAATTCTTAAAAATAACACACTTACTTATGCACAACTACTTAAGTAAATGCTCTCTTCTTTAATATTTTTTGTTTTTTTTTTATTTATTACTCACCTATATTCCTTTATTAACACACTGTGACTGTGTTTTGCTATGCATGAAATGTGTATTAAAAATGAGTGAAATTAAGGGGAAATTTTTTTATGCAAATTATTGTTGTTGCCTTAATGAAGAGTTTTATTTTGGATTTTTTGAGGTGTTTTGATTTATGCTTAACAGTGTCGTGCTAATTAACCAGTAAGGAGGGCCTTTTAATTAATGCTGTGCAGTAAAGATATAAAAATGTTGTACACAAATTGCTGTAATTTGAGGCAAATTAAAGAATTTTAAATATGAAATTCAGTATTTTCTTTAGAATTTAGTACAAATATACAAATACTTAAGAATTTTAAAAATTTAAAAAAATTTTAAAATTTGTTAGAAATTGTTTAAAACCAGGATTAAAAAAAATATTTTTGTGGAACAGAAAATTGAGAAGGCACTTAGAATTTTTAAAATTAAAATTTTTTAATTAATTTGTTGCTTACTTACCTACTTAATTGTCCAATAACAACGCGATTTACGAATTTCGGCCTGCCGCAACACATCCTTCCAGGCGCATCTTGGTCACACCAATCGATGATAGGGCTTCCTCGATTTAGTACTTTCAACGGATAC
This sequence comes from Sarcophaga variegata, assembly GCA_932273835.1. Classification (NCBI taxonomy): domain Eukaryota; kingdom Metazoa; phylum Arthropoda; class Insecta; order Diptera; family Sarcophagidae; genus Sarcophaga; species Sarcophaga variegata. The sequence goes on along the minus strand of OW026360.1, from coordinate 102,557,284 downwards.
AAGGTCTTCCTCTTCGCCGACTTCCGCAGATCGCCGCGTCAAATACCCATCTCGCCAGAGCATCCTCCCCCATTTGAACGACATGGACGAGCCAGCGCAGTCGCTGGATGTTAATACGCTCACAACGTCCATGTCGTTGTTAAAGACCGTTTGAAACTAGGATTTAAAAAAAAATTTCTTTGTAGCAGAATTTCTAAAAAGGGAGCTTTCAATGCAAAGAAAATAAATATAATTTTTCAAAAGACGCTTTAAACACTAGCCAAAAAACCTTTAGTTGAGAAGCACGTCTAGGCGATTATTGACGAATTTGAACTTCTTTAAAATACTGCAGGAATTTATCGAATTGATACCGTCAATTATAAATCAATGTTCCTTATATTCCTGAATGCTAAGCAAGCCTTGTTAACTCCACTTAACGCAAAGGGACTGATATTTAACCTTCTCAGAGATAAAATTTGTATTTACTTTGGGGTCAAGTGAAATTGTCTGTTGAATAATTTTCAGTATACTGTCTTCCTCTTTTTGCTTTTCGTCCTCCACCAAAGGACGAATTTGAAATTGAAAAATTTAAAGTATTCTGTCTTCCGCTTTTTCTCCTTCTTTTTCTATTTACTGTTGTTCCACAAGAGATATTTTATTCTTTCCTACCACATCACATCAAGAAAGCGTTTCCCGTTCTTACTTACTTACTTACTCAATTCGTCATTGCAACCATTTAGTCAGGATTAGAACCTAGCTTCTTACGCTGCCCATGTTGTGTGTCTTAATGTTATCCATTTATCCCGACCTTTACTAATTTATTAATTAATAACTAAGTTTTGTGCAAAAATTTATATGATTCTTTATATTCTCGGCTTCAACAGCTCAGCGCGGTATGATAGGACTTGCCTGACTGGTGACTGGCGTTATATTCCCAATTATCGGTAAAGTTCATCCAACACCTTGACCAGATAGTTGATAGATAGGATTTAAAATTAGTTTGTCATGGGTACTGTTTTTTTGAATGCACCTATGCGCAACTCATTATGGCATGCATTATGCCAACTTATGAGGATAATTTAAGGAGAATTTGAAAATTCAAATTGCATTTGATTAATAAAAGAGTTCTCTTATAACATGACAATAAAACGATGTTTTTATAGAAAAAATCCCATGAATAAAACCTACATACTGTTTCTATATCCATTCTGTTCTGCAGGTTTAGCTCCAAGTGACTATTTCTTGCTACCAACTCTGAAGAAATAGTTCGACAGAAAGAGATTTCAGTCCAAGAGAGAAATCATCTCTCAAACCAATATATTTTTAATGATCTTGGCAAATTTTCTTCTTGCTTCTTTGGTCATTACAACCCTTTAGTCATGATTACAACCTACTTCTTTACATCACTTATGTTGAGTGTGTTGATATTATAAATGAGTGGCGAGATCTACAGTTTAATGTCGTGTCCGAACTGGAGATTTTTATTTTATTTTTTCATGGCAATTTTTATTTACTCCCAGAGTTTTTGCCAGAAATCTGCTGAGAGCAAGTCATCGATGAAATATTTTCTTTATATTTCATTGTGTTGGATATGTCTGACCTGATGTTTGAACTAAGGCCTCACGTCTGATTAGCCTAAACACTACGGCAACTAGAAGTTAATAAAATGTTGGATAAGTTAAGATGACGTTACGGACTTTTTGTGTTGTTTATAATTTTTCTTCAGAATGCAGAAGACTTGACCATACTTCAAACCATAATTATCATCCAAGAGCCCTTATCAGAACTTTAGAAATTCTGTTTTTCATTCAAATAACACGATGCAACAGTGAAAATACACCCGAGTAACTAGATAGTCTAAGTTATTCACTAGGTTGAGTAGAACTCAAAAATAATTTTCTTTATTTTTCTCGAACCCTTCAAACTTGTTTTATTTGACAGAAACGGATTTTTTGATTTTTGCACACAAAATTATTGATTACCCAAACATGTTTGAACCTATTTTAAAAATCTAAAGTGTTTTAGAAAGGGGAGAGATTAACCTTTAAAACGGTATACATAAGCGCTTTGTACAAACTTATATGTTATGAGTTTTGATGGGGTAAACTTGGAAAAAATTATTTTTTTCTTATTTTTTCAGGTTTAGCTATTCTTAAATGCAAAATTTAATTAAAATATATAAAATAAGTGATGATATTCTGAAAGTGCATTATCTTGTGAAGAGATTGACACTCCGTTTGATCAAATCGGACAAAAATTACCGTAGCTATTATTTAAATAGTATAACAATCTTGCTTTCCAAAAGTGTTACCAAAAGGATCGACATATCTAAGAGTGCAAATGATAGGATATTTACTTGAATAGTTTTATCATCATCCACAAAGAGTGGATATCCTATAAATATCCTACAAAATGTGTCCTTAATAAGCATTTGAAAATAGAAACTGGAACTGAAAAGGTTCTATATTTAAATACTTAAGTACTCTCTTTCTAGAAATAAAAGAAGAATTGAAATTTAATTCAAGCTCTACACTAATGATGAAACACTTTTTAATCATTAAAGCAAGTCCCTCAGACACTTCTACTCCACAGCTCTGAGTATAATAAAAAAAATAATAAAGAAGGCCCCCTTTATACCAAAAACGTTGTTAGCCTCTGTGTCGCCAATAGGCTCAACATTTTCATTTTACACTTCCGTTGTAAGCTCTTTTAAATGTGGTGGAAAGAAAGCGAGTGAGCGAGAGAGGTAAACAAAGTGAAACGATTTACGGTGTGACAACGAACAAAAACAAAAAAAAACAAAATAAATCGGAACGAAACCCACACTCATTTTTTAAGCAGTTCGGCTGTTTTTGTTTTGTTTTGTTTTTGTAAAGGAAACAAAAGGCGCATACTCCGTTTTGCTCTGGCTTGCATACAAATGTCAACGATTGTATATATCAAATACTCTTGCCGGAATCGGCTCGTAAATGTGTTGTCATTGTGTTGTTGTTTTTACTTGGTATATAATAAACAAAAATAGGTTCGTATTTTTTGTTGTGCTGTGTGGTTCCTCTAACATCCCCCTTTATTTTCGTGTCACACGGAAAGAGTGTTGCTTCATTCAATGCCGTTATTTACTCTTTTTGGTGTTGCAGTGCTTGATGTATTGGTGTTTTTTGAAAAGAGAAGAGTATTTACTTTTTGTCGCGGCTAAAACACTGAGTGAAAAATGTGTTTTTCTAAGGAATAAAAAAACGAAAGGGGAACAGAATTGAGTGCTTTTTGTATTCCATACAAATACAGGGGTAAACGAAATGAGTGAGTTTTTCTTGTTTTGTATGAAAAAAACCTCCATTAAAGGGGAAATAAATTTGCATAAAAAAGGATTTTAAAACACAAACCTAACTAAGTTAAGAGGTTGTTTTTGTAGGACAGACTACAAAGATTTTCAAATTAAAACAAAAAACAAAAATTGCAGCATTTTTTAATTGATTTTTTACCTGTATTTTGGAATTTTTACTTCTTTTTTAAATTCTTTCTTCGTGATGCATTCGTTGTGATGCTTTTTTAAGAAGAATATCATTTTTTATTTCCTGATCTGTTTTAGTATTTTTTATGGTCCGATATTTATGATCTTCAGTGTGCACATTTTCTTCTTTTTTATATTTTTTTTTGTCTCTGGGTGAGACTTTTTAACAGTGGCGGTCCGTTTTTTACGGCAGGTCACTTTTTTTGTAGCTGAAGGGCAGTTCGTTTTTTATGGAATTCAATGTCATTCAATAAAAAAATGTGTAGACGTGTGAATTTGTGTTGTTGTGTGGTGCGTAAGTTAATGCACAATTGTGTGCATTTTTTATTGAAATTTTTTTTTAAAGAATTGGAGGGCATATGGTGTTGTTGTATTTAACGCTTTTCACAATTACATCAAGTAAAGTAATTAAAGCCTTTATGACTATTTGGGACATTACACCTGCACGAAATAGTTCCAGCAGTAGTTCGTTTAAGGCGCCTCATCTCTAGGAGCGTTAAAAAGGTTTGTGCTACTTCTTAAGTACATACATACATAATTGGCCATTACAACCCTTCAGTCAGGATTACGGCCTAGCTTCTCACACCACTCATGTTGTGTGCGTTAATTTTATACGTGAATTGCGGGACCTACAGTTTAACGTCGACTCCGAACGACAGATTTATGAGAAACTTTTCATGGCAATTTTATTTACTCTCAGAGTTTTTGCCAGAAATCTGCTGAGAGGAAGTCGCCGAAGAAATATTTTTTTTTCATATTTCATTTTTGATGTCTGACCTGGGATACGAACCCGGGCTTTACGAATAGTAAGCCAACACACTACCAACTACACCACGGCGACTTCTTAAGTAAATAAGCGTAAAACAAACGATATAAGCTCAATCAAAGTCTTTCTGTTGATCGAATACCACACATCCAACTGTCAACCATGGCTACTAAATGGCGATAAGCCATTATCATCATCAGTCATCATCGAAAACATTTAATATTCTCGTCGGTAGGTATTCTTCTCATAAAACGAAATTTAGTTGCTTCAGTTGAAGTAGCCGGTTCTCTGGAGCGCTTATTAAGATCATCAAATAAACTTAATTGGGCGCAACAGTTTTCTCCGTAAGAATGAAAAATTCAATGATTTGAAAGTATTTTTCTCTGGTTAGTTCACTCACGAAGAAATAGTTAACCCTGGTGAGAATTTTTGATCATCACCACACCTCAAGAATCGGGAATATAAATTTACAGTTACACCTTTTTTTCGTAACTCAACTGGTCACTCACTTATCAGAAGTTAGATTTAAAAGAGTCTTTACACCAGCAGTAGAAAAGTTCTGGTATTTACACTTGATTTCTTACAATGAATTTATTCTATGCTAGTCCCTCGAGTAACTGAAATGGAGGGGCTACATGTATTAAAAATTAATGCAAAGAAAGGTCTAAAGCCTTAGGCGAACAATCAAAGCTTTATAGGAATACGCCCATTAAGTGTATCTGTATTTCTGCTTGTAGGTCACAGCAATGGAACGATAACCTGTTTTATTTCGAAATCTCGAAAGAGTATCTCTTCAGCAGCCGTTCTTAAACTTTCAAGCCATTCCTCCATGACTACAGCAAAGGCATGGCTTTCGACTACAGTTCCTCGTATGTGAGGAACTGGAGATTGCCAATGGGGCCCTTGAAGTTTACACTGATGGCTCAAAGATGAGTGACAGCGTGGGCTGTGGTGTCTTTAATAAGATTTCTGATATTAAAATTTCCTCTAGGCTGCCTGACCACTGCAGTGTTTTTCAATCAGAGGCAATGGCAATGACAAGTGGCGGCAATTAAGTAATCTAACAGGTAGTATGTTGGCCTACATCGATTTAAGCCTCAGGTCAGACATCTACAACTAAACGAAATATGACTTACTCTGACCAGTTTTGTGGCAAAAACTCTGAGAGTAAATAAAATTGCCATGAAATGGTTCTCAAAAAAAAATCTGTCGTTCGAAGTGGCCCTGCCACTCATGTTTTTTTCCGCTGAGGAGGAGTAAATGTACCTAACCGCATCATAGGGCAAGTCTTTACTATCCCCCGTGTGTGGGGCCCTCACCCACTAAACCTCCCCCAACTCTTTTGGACTCCTTGTGCGCACTCCGGGACTACTGTGGCATTATTTCGAAATTAATGGCCGTCTGGCCATTTGGCCCCTTTATATTTATATCCGCTCCCGTATTTTGCGCAACAAAATCTGAGAAGGTGTTTAAACATCGATTCCAATTCTCTCATTCAAGTCAAATTTCTTAGATTTTAGCATGGATTCAGTGTAAATGGCAATGCTATTCCAATTTTCTTCGCTGTTCAGAAGTACATTGCAGAAGTTTTCGCCGACTTTGGCCTCAAGATTTCTTCTTTACAAACTCCATCTCTTACAATGAAAGAAAGTGTGTTCCGCATCATCACAAATGCAATTTGGTCGTGTCATCTTGCCCATTTTAAACAGATATTTACAAAAATAACCGTCTCCGGATAACAGTTGTGTTAAATAGTAATTTCTGAAATCGTCGCAGTCTAGTAGGTAGGCCAGACATCAAAACGAAATACAAAAAGTATTTCTTCGGCGACTTCCTCTCAGCAGATTACTGGAGTGTAAAAATAAAAATTGCCATGAAAAAGTTTCTCAAAAATCTGTCGTTCGGAGTCTACTTTAAAATGTAGGTTCCACCACTCATGTATAAAATTAACACACACAACATAATTGGTGTGGAAAACTAGGACGTTGTACAATGGGTCAATTTGACCTCCGGGTACTGTACATGTCTTAATTGACAAGTACACGTCCTCTAACCTAACCTAACCTAACCTAAATAGTAATTACATACATACATAATTGGTCATTACAACCCTTCAGTCAGGATTACGACCTAGTATAAATAAATAGTAAATTAACCTCACCAAATTTCCTCTCAATCTAGCGGATAATATCTGGGAGAAGTTTTGCCGTCCATCCGCCACTTGTTTCAGTGTTCCATTTCTCTTGCCAGTGTTGTATGGTTCGCTTCCTGGTGTCGTCGACATTTATTGTCTCTCCGTGCACCTGTTTAGTCTCCCATATCCTCTTCCGCTCCTTTGCATGTAGACTTCTAGTTATTACACCACTGATTACCAGTATTGCTGACTTAGATACAGTCCTATACGCCGATGCCGCTCTAAGTGCAGCGATACGTTGTAATGATGATACGATTTTCCTTCTACAGTCGACCTTCAATGCCTCCGCCCAGATCTCACTGCCGTAAAGCAGAATAGAGTCCGTTATTGCCATCATTAATCTGCGTCTGCTCTGTATAGGACCACCAACATTGGCCATAAGCTTACTAAGTAAGGAGGTAACCTTAGCGGCTTTGGTTGCAGCGTGTTGGATCTGAACCCAGAACGTCAGTTTAGGGTCCAGTCGAATGCCAAGTTAGTTGACCACTTTCTGCTTCGCCAAAGTAGTGTCGCATATCATAATATCTTCCTCGTAAGAAGTATTAACTCAGTTTTCTCCGTTGCGAGTTTAAGTCCGTAAATCGGTGGTTCTGAGCGTATTCAATCATCGGAAAGAAGGGCTTTTAATTGCTTTATGTTTCGATAAAAACAAATGTGAATAGCTGACTGTCTAGTTTTTGAATTTCATTCATTAGAACTTGATAGTCAATGCCACATCCATTGTCCATCCTCCATCCTGCAGTAAATTAAGTTCATTCTGTTTTTAATATTCTAGTCCGTTTTTAAAGAAAATAACTTTGTTTTCCTATCAAAAATTATACGTTTTTTTATAATAACGTTGATGATTTTACTTTCATTCATTATTTCAAATTTTTTCTCTTAAAGCCTAGTGGAACACCCTCTTCAAATTATCCTCTTTCTCCTAAGCTTAGCATACGTTTGGCGTACGTCAATACAGGCAACTATCAAGACCATTAACAATGTCTTTAAGATCATCGATTCAATAATAAAAAAAACCTCTCCATTTTTTCCTTTTCTTGTCTACGTTTTCCTTATTAAGAAAATGAAAATAAACGAAACCCTCTATAAATCCTTGATAAACCAAATAGAACGTGCTACCGTGCCGCAATAAGAAACACGCGCTCTACGAAACGCTATTAAAAAAATAAAATTCCCTCCATTTGATATAAACATGAGACAGTTTTTATATCAAAAAAGAAAGAAAAAAATTCCATTCCCCTATTACAGAGGATCAGCGGCAGGATCTTTTTATTCATGACTCTCTCTCTCTATAAAAAAAAATTGTTTTTTAACGTGTGTGTGCGTGTTTTTTTTGTTAAGGCAGCAGCATATGTTGTACGTTGCATGATGACGTTGATGATGGAGAGGATGCTGCCAAAGCCACAAAAGGTAAATCATTTGTATTGAAAACGTTTAATGAAATGAAATACGATTTATAGGTAAACAGCCGTGTATGTGTTATGTCAGGGAATCACCCTTATTTAGGCCCCATTTTTCTGATCTCATCATGAATATCAGAGAAGCAGAAAATGATGATTTTTTTGGGTATTTTTTTTACATAAAAAACAGGACTATTATTATATGCAAAAGGTATATACTTAGACACACATACACACACAACCACACTCTTACACTCCTTATTCATGCATTCATTCATTCATTTTCAATTCGTTTCGTTTCATTTTTTTATTCTTTTAATCACTTTCCATTTTTTTTTCAAACTCGATTATCGATTACTTTTTTTATTTATTGTGCACAGGATTTAAATTATTTTTGGTGCTTGTTAAGCAGGAGAGCCCATACATAACCCGGCACACGTTTTGAGTTCAAACGGTCGGCATAAACTTCCCTTTCCCTTAAAATGTTAAAAAAGAAAAGTGAAAATTTTTTCCAATTTTTTTAAGAATGTTTAAGGATGTTGAGGTATTTGGTTGCACCTTGATGTTGCATAACACATCCTTAAAGGAATGTTTTGCGGATTTACATACATGCATAGGCGTATAGGTTTTACATGTGTTTTCGTTTTTGTTTTTTTAAGGATGTTTTCCTCTTTTCTATACAAAAAAAAAGAAGTTAAACAATGCATTCGATTAAAAGGAAAAGGAAAAGTGTAATACAAGATTATTTTCTTTCCAATTAACGTAACGATGAATTAGAAACAAAATTAATGAATGACATCAAACACATGTTTTGCTAAGGCTGGTTACATGCGTAATTCCAAGCGTCAACATAAATGGATTTCAAGATGTACGTTTATGTAAAATAGCTTAGAGAAGAATAAGACTGTGCCTCTGCATCCTAAGCAACAAACTTATATGACAGGCTGATCTACTGGCTCGGTGGAAAACATTCAGGAGACCTTAAATGTGAACGAGCCATATGTGCATTTCTTCACATACATACATACATACATAATTGGTCATTACAACCCTTCAGTCAGGATTACGACCTAGTTTCTCACACCACTTATGTTGTGTGTGTTAATTTTGTACATGAATGGCGGGACCTACGGTTTAAAGTCTACTCCGAACGACAGATTTTTGAGAAACTTTTTCGAGGCAATTTTCATTTACTCTCAGAGTTTTTGCCAGAACTCTGCTGAGAGGAAGTCGCCGAAGAAATACTTTTTGTATTATACTACGGCGACTTCAATGGAGAGAGAGAGAGAGATTTCATAACACTCTTGACGAGATCATAAGTAGCTTACTAGAGAGGAAAGGCATAGAACCTATGATATTCAAATGCATGACGATCGATCTAAGAAAACCTGCCAAGAAACGATACAATAAGGGACAGCACAACTACGTAATGCCCATAGGTTTGTGCGTTTTCACCACTAAAGTGGAGCATGATTGTGGATGAACTATTGTCTGAAAGGGACACGCAGATGATTTAGTCAAATTTCTTGCAACATCATTTGAGATCGTAAGCCGTTGCAGCATGATCGAGAGAGCATAACTGAGAATAAACACACGTTGGTGAAGACCAAACCTTTGGGCACTATGGTTGGATTGATGTTAGGCAAATGTAATATGAAAATGCTTACAGGGTGTTGGGTTTTCACCACTAAAGTGGAGCATGATTGTGTATGAACTAATGACAATGATTGCCAAGCATATGCACATGACTCTCGACCACATCATTTGAGATTTTAAGCCGTTGCAGCATGACCGTGAGTCTGAGAATAAACACATTGTAGTGGCCTTGAAGATTACTGACACACTTCTGCTCTTAAATCGTATGATCATCCATAACAGAATAGCGATCCTTATGGGCCATTATCCTTTAGAAAAGCATGCCGAAAAACTCCAAATCTACCGGAGTTTAGGGTCGGTGCAGAAGGGATGAGACTGTCTTTCACATCATATGTCAATGCCTTGCTTTTGTCATGAGGAGACGTAGGTTTTTGACCTCTAATTATCAGAAATCGTTAACCGAGCTCTCTAATATAAGATTGCTGCAATATCAAGATTTATTTTAGACTCGAGATGGTTTTCTCTAGGGAATGACTGACCCCCGATTAGAATTAATTGTGATATTACAATGTGCCTAAATGCTGGCATAAGTTGGACCACTTTATTCGAGGGGGAGTTCGCCACCTAATCTAACCAAACCTAGTGAAATCCAATTCTTTGGAAACTACGGTGGGGTTAATGGGAAACAAGTCTACTATAAAATTTATTAGGGAAATACATTAAATACTCTTGGAAGACTTGGTGTCTTCACAAACTCGACAATTTTGTTTTTTCACGCATTCATTCCGAAAGGGGCCACATCGCCGAAAGTGAATTTTCAATTAGCGCATGTTTCGCGGCTCATTCAGCGAACAGGTATCATCAGAAATTCCAGAATATTTTTTGTTCTTGTGCCCATTCGTACAGAAAGGGATCTTATGAAAATTAAAGTCTATTGCCAACTTCTCCAGAGCCCATTTAGCCAAGACACATGACGTTGTCTATGGTTGTGCATGGACTTTCCTCTCAGCAGTCTTGTGGCACCAATTCTGAAAAGAAATGGAATAAAATTGACCTGAAAAGTTTCTCAATAATCTGTTGTTTGGAGTCAACGTTAAACTGTAGGTCCTGACACTTATGGATATGGGTGGTGTAAGAAGATAGGTTGTAATCCCCACTGAAACGTTGTAACGACAAATTATGTTAAGTAACTAATTCGACGAAAATGGAATCGGTACAACAACTTTTATGCGAGTGCCTTGCATTTCAGAACAGATGTCATCGGTTTTTCGGTAACAGAACGTTTGAAAATCTGGGCATCGTAGCGAACATGCCTCTAAGGGAACTGGCCGGTTTCGTCTGAAGTTCGGGGTGGTTCAAACTTCACGCCGGGTGACACAATGGGCTATATGGGCCACAGAGAGAACTTACCTGTAAACGGCAAGCTATACGCTAACCTAACCTAGCCTAAATAATTTGACAGATGTGGCTTCAATAAGATTGTCGTTTTCAACTGTCACACATCAAAAGACTCTATTGGATAACCCTATAGGAGCAACATGAATAAATTATAGGAAACAAATTAAGGACAACAAATCAAGTGCGGCCAAATGATTACACAACTCTGCATGCGTTTTGCAAATAAGATGGTTCCAGGTGTTTCCGAAGGCATTTTGCGCGCTAAACACGAATCTGGGTTCTAAAACTTTCTATCACGTCAGGGGATTGAAACCCCTAAAAATAGCGTTTTTGGGTATTTTTGAAAAATTGTGCAGCTAAACACTGACGTGCTAGAACCATCGGTATTGTTAGAAATTGATAACTGATCTTTGCTCTTTAAAATGAGCCCAAGCCAATATGGTTGCTTCTCAAAAATCGTCGTTCGGAGTCGACTTTAAACTGTAGGTCCCACCACTCATGTATAAAATTAACACACACAACATAAGTGGTGTGAGAAACTAGGACGTTGTTCGACCCCCGGGTACTGTACTTGTCTTAATTGACAAGTACACGTTCTCTAACCTAACCTAACCTAATATGGTGGTCAAGTAAATCTGATTAATTTTTATTAACCTCGACCGCCATATTGGATCTGCCATTTTGAAATTTTTAAATCTGAAAGATGGGTTTCAACCCCCTTTTTCTCGAAAACCTGACTTGATGGAAAGGTTTTGAACCCAGATTTATTGCATTCGGAAACACCTGGAGCCATCTTATTTGCACAAAAAAGTCAAAATTTGCAGGGCTGTGTTATCAATGATTGTATTTAAATACTAGATAAACTTAATCGCAAAAATATAACGAACTGATTATGTTTTTTCCCCACTAAAATTTAAAACATTTCAATTTAAATCAAGTGAAATACAAAATACATAGAAAGACCCATTTTTTTCTTACAAATATGGTCCACTAAAGTGAAATAATGCTTTCTATACTAAAAAGTACCATAAGAAAGTACCTTGAAAAAGTACCATAAAAATATTTTCACATAATTTATTTGCAAATTTTATTACGGCAACATTTTTTATACCTAATGTGTGTAAATTAAGAGAACGGGGAAAAAGTACATTTTTATGTAATTGAATCAAAAAGTAAAGAAATTTTTTATTACTTTGTGTGTGTATACTTAATAATATGATTACAACGCTAATGTAATCGCTTAGCATCTCTAATGATCGCTACCCACCTGACTACCTGAGTCTCGCGGAATTGCAAATTGATTCCCTGCGATCAAGCAAACGATTCTAAGTAAAACCCTTTCTTTTACAAAAAGTATCCAACTTTTTTAGGATCAAGTTTTAATCCTTTTTTAGTTCTAATCCTTTCCGTCTGTTAATCCCTTACATTACATTTCACAAGAATTTGTCGAAATTTTTTAGTTGAAATCGATTTCCCCTCTTAGGTACCTATATATATATACCCGTCAAGTACCTTTTTTTACTTAAAGGGTTCTCTAGAAAATAAAAAAAGAAAAGATTATAAAACCCTTTAAATTTAATTCCTTTAAACTAATATTACACAAGAGTAAATAATCCCTTTTTATGTGGAATAAGGAGTGTGCATGAAAAAATTTAGTCGTATAATTTTCTTTCTTAAGACTAAACCAACGCCAGAATATGTATATCGCCAGATGTTGTCTATAGCCATGAAATTTCCCAGAATGGCTAATGTTCTGTTTAAGCAAAAAAAATTTGATCAAATAACAAGCCGTTGAAAATAATTTGACCAAGACTTTCACTATGTCATGAAACAAAGTAATTGTGCAGATTTCTGAAAAACTAAGCAAGGTTGTTCATAATCATGCCATAGACTTACTTAATGGGTCATTACAACTCTTTAGTGAGGATTACAACCTAGCTTCTCGCACCATCCATGTGGAGTGTCTTAATTTTCTACAAGACTGGCGGAAAATTTAAATTTTATTTACTACCAGAGACTTTTGTCAGAAGGCTGCTGAGAGAAAGTTGACATATTTTAATGAAAGACATATTTTATTTCATATGTCATCGCGTTTGAAATACCTAAGCTAGGGCTTGAACCACTGGCTTTTGTCTAACAAGCAAACACAAGACCTACTAGGCATGGCTTATATGCTTTTGTTCAACAAGTTTTCCAGCTATACAGGTCCTATGGATTATGGTGATTACTTGCCAATGCTTAGAAACAACTCTGTCTGTGAAAATGTTATTGTTGTTCTATTGGGTATAGTTAAGAGGATATTTTTCTCTTTTTTAGATCAACACTCAGGAGATGATGCCAATTCATGCACTTCATTTTGTTTATACGAAAATGAAAAGCGTGGGAAAATATTTTTTTCAATGTGTATATCTTCGTTACTTCTTTTTTTCGAGAATGGCATTTTAGTAATAATTCTCACATACTTTTTTCAATTGTAAGTATTCACATCTAATGTCAGACAAACAATCAGACAATTACCAATATCTAGAGTCTCTGGAGGGAAAAGAACCCACGGTTTTGGCACACTACCAACTAGGGCATCGGGGCACCCAATGTACCCTTTTGGAAATTAAGTAATTTGTAGATATGAACAGCAACGAACTAAACTCTTGAAATCGAACGTAAAGTTCTAACTCATTTGGAGACTAAAAGCTTTACAATTAAATTAAAAATACTTCAAGGCCGCTTCCTGTGACGTATACTGAGGTTATGTTTGCCTTGGATTTAAAGCTTTTTCACAGGTGGAAGGAGGAGTTAATGTTAACCATCGGAATTGGAAATTGTTTGACCACACACTTTGAAATCAATAGGCAAACTCCTAAAGATGCATTGGACTGACATTAGCAGGTTTCACATGACATCGAACATTGGTGGCAGAAGTTCTGGCTTCAGCTTAGTGGCGATGCATCAAAATTAAAAGTTTAATACAAATATTAGAGTACAACACGCCATACATAATCGATCCATAAGCGGAAGAAAATGTTTTTTAATACTTTTTTTAATACACCAGCTCAGCTGGAGTTGTATAAGCTATAAAGAAGGGCTATAAACGTGACAATGAGGGGAGCCTTTCCTATAACGTCGCTTGAGGTTTAAGATCCGTTGCCTATGATAGTGAGAATTAATATAATGGGTACTATGGTTAGGGTAACGGAGATAAGGAGAATTAAGAACTGACTAATCGATTGACTAGCTGCCCCCTACTTAGCTGTCCCTTAGACAGAACCAGTAACTACCAAGCAATGCGAATTACTCTTTAACGAGAACGAGTGAAAGAACAATTTGGTTAGGGAATACTCTTCTAAAAGAGAGACCGTTCTATACCGCTGATTATGAATATACAGGGTGTCAGAACAGGGGATTTCCGTCGCAGAGTGAAATATTTAAGAGCCCATTAGAAAACTCACGTCTTTCTTCTTAGCGAAAGCTTGCGTCCAAGAAAGATGGGCTCAATTCCACTTGAGCTGGATGTAAGGATGGAAAATGAGGCATAACAAAACTATAGACAGTCAAGCCACAATCTGAGCACTCTATGATATTATGAGGTTGGCAGGTGAATAGAGTCCCCATGCTATGTAGGAAGTTATCTCTAACGAGTATAAATAAAATAAATAAATAAAATATAAAATATAAGAATAACATTCTCAAGCAATGGGTAATGAATAATTCTTACCTGCGCCGAACAGCAAGTTGAAGTTTGTCTGGACAACAGGATAGACTGATACATTACAGACATACTCAGTATAGATGATGATGGGCAGTACAATAAATCCTCTGAACAGAAGGTCTTCTGGAATGTACTTATTGCTGGGTAGAGGTAGTAACCCACACATGTAGAGAGTCCATACAACTCCTGACGCCTGGACTCTCAACACCGTATAGATGAACTGTGTAGCTGTATGATCAATTGACAGTTACAGTAACGCACAGCTCTTACTCCTGACACCTTGACTTTCTACAACATTTACGTCGATACAACACCCGTCTCTATTGGGTGTATATGCCCTTCTACAATAAAAATTTTTGAAATTGCAAGAAATCGATATGGAATTCAACAAACCATGGGTAGTCCAACATATCTGCTGTGTCCACAGGAATTTTAACATGAGACTGCGCTATTGGCAGTTTCGCTGACTTGTTGGGTTGCCTCACTAGGATTACTGCATTAAACTGCCAGTGGAAGCACCAGAATCGATACAACACCTGATATGTGAGTGCCCTGCACTTCAAACCAGACGAGCTCGAGTGACAGAACTTTTGAAGATCTGGGCAAGGTGGCGAATGGAAGGGAACTGGCCGGTTTCATCCGAATCTTGGCGTGGTTCAAAACCACCACTAACAGATCATGACATAGGGGATTATTTCACATTGGGTAACACAATGGGTCATATGAGCCACCGAGTTTTCATCTGAATCTTGTGATGGTTTAGACCCACCAAGGAGACTTACCTTTCACTGGGTAACACATTGAGTGAATATGCCCGTTAGCAGCAAGCTAACCTAACCTAACCTCCACAGTATAATTCAGAGACTGTACTTTTATGTTAGTACTGCTACTGTATCAAATATAGTCAAAAATGTTTGCATACATATACGTTATGCTTTATTTGGTTTTCGTTAATAAAATTTATGATGTTTCACTACTTTTTTTTTTTCTTGTCGCTTAAATATGTCAACTCAATTATTAAATTGCATTCATTATCTGTCCTAAATTTGAGTACACTTTATTTCATTATGCTTAATTATGTTTCTATGTCAAAATCATATTGAAAACAATAACAAAACCCAGAGGTCTTATCGCTTAAATGATTTCTATTTCAAATTAAAATTAAAATTTTTGTTTTTATTTTAAAAAATTTTTTTTCTTTTTTGGAATGTTTTTGTTGGTAATGAAAGTATTGACCCTCTAATAAAAATAACCTTGAATTTATTAAAGAATATATTCGTACTTAATGGACTTTTGTTTCAAAACATTTCATAAATTTTTTTGTTGTTTGCAGCATAAAATTATTTGCAAAGATTTTTAAAACAATTTTTGAAAAATTATTCTCCAAAAAAATAGTTTTAAATACTAAGAAAACACTGCCATCTACACGGATTAGAGTGAAGTAAAGAGATTTTTATTATTTAAGAAAATAGATTTTAAAAGATCTGCCAGTTAAACTCTTTTTTCTTAAGTTTAAAACGGAATTTTTAACACACAAGCAAAAAAAATCCCTGCAGCTTAAAAACTCATTAGCCAGGCATTAATTCCATTGACGTCTAAAAGGGTTTAGGTTTAGGGTTAGCAGGTACAGTACAACCAACACCCAACGTTGTCTCTTATTTTAAGTTGTTGTTGTTTAAACAAACGGCTACCTCAAGTGATTTAATGTTTTCTAATCCCGTATTAGTAAGCGATTAAGCATGCTAAGCCTTCTTTGTGGTTTAGTTGTGTTGAGTATGTTGCCTGTCTTTAGGTACACATTTTGTGTGACACATCGCGAATTTGTTGTGTTTTTATATGAATTCGGCTTAATATTCTTAATCCTGGCTTAAAACATATTTGCGGTTTCTGGCCTTCAAAGCTTGTATGGCTCACAGTGAAATTTATTAAGCAAATCAATGCAAATTGTCGTGGAAAATCCAACGTATGCAACGTGGTGTGGCAGACGTATGTAAGAGAAGGAATTAACGGGCTTATAAAGGCTTAGATTTACAAACGTGCTCGTTGTAACGGATTTTGTTTAAAGGATTACAAAAAGTTTTAAAAAATAACAATCGGAAGGGGCTATAATACTTTACTTTTCATGTGTTGCCATGGTTAGGTTAGGTTAGAGGACGTGTACTTGTCAATTAAGACAAGTACAGTACCCGGAGGTCGAATTGGCCCATTGTACAACGTCCTAGTTTCTCACGCCACTTATATTGTGTGTGTTAATTTTATACATGAGTGGTGGGACCTACAGTTTAAAGTCAACTCCGAACTACAGATTTTTGAGAAACTTTTTCATGGCAATTTTATTTACTCTCAGAGTTTTTGCCAGAAGTCTGTTGAGAGGAAGTCGCCGAAGAAATTTTGTTCCAAATTTAGTTTTGATGTCTGACTTGGGGTTTGAACCCGGGCCTTACGTCTAATAAGCCAACATACTACCTACTAGGCTACGACGACTTCATTACATTCTTAACCATTGCCAAAAAGGAGTTTAGATAGTCTCCGACCCCTAGCCAAGAGGGAAGCCATGGTGAAATGCATGCCTTCGAATTGGTACTCACGTATGATGATGCAATCTATGGTAGTCTTACCATGAGGCTGCAATGGTGCGTGGGGGCGTTGGAACACGATTTGGTTCCATCCGTTATTAGAGCATCTTGAGTGTGCCCTCAAGGCGATACGCACGTTAAGCCCTGCACTAATTCCAGGACAATCTTTTCACCTGTGCTTAGAGCATCGTCGGGAATGCCATTGTGGCGATACTCGCATTAAGGCCTGCAGTAATTCGAATGGGGGCGTTGGTGACGCATTCTTTCCACCCGTGCTTAGAGCACCGCGCGGGGTGACATCATGGCGATACTCACGTTATGACCTCCAGTATTTTCAGGACAATCTTTCCACCCGTACTTAGAGGACCGTGAGGTGTGCCATCATTCCGATACTCACATTGAGTCCTGTCTTTGATCTTATGGGTCTCTATATGTCAAGCTTAACAAATATTCTCTCTGGTCCTGATTATAAATTCCCTGATCGTGGGTAGCTACACATGTGAAATCATACTATGATTCGGCTGCTAAAGGCTTAGTTTTGTTTGGAGGTCTTCTGTAAAGATGCCCAGTCCCTTCCTCTATTTAGAGCCAGTTGCAAAAATTCCCCATGGGTATCTGTGTCACTTGACTCAGCATGTCGATCTGGTGTTAGAGTGAAGATTGGAAGTGATTGATATGTGGGCTAAGCTATCGGATAATTCTGTATTAAGCGTATTTGATTTGTGGCTCTGGCGGATGTCCCCATGGGCATTTATGTCATGGACCCATTTGACTCAGAATGTCGATTTGATATTCGACTGAAGATTGTAAGGGATTGATATGTGAGGCATGCTGTCGAATACTTCTGTATTAAGCGTCCATGGTAAAACGATTTGTGGCTCTGGCGGATTCATAGGCTGGATACGTTGTGCCGTACTTGATGTCTCATATCGTTAGTAAATAACAAAAAATTGTTTCTTAAAAAAAACAGTGACAGTTTGAGTTGTAACTCTAGCAACAAACAATCAAAAAACGGATTAAAACACAAGGCAAACAAAAGAAAAAATCCAACATGAAATCCTTGAAAAACTTACTTCCCAAATAATAATAAAAAAACAAATAAAAACATGAAATAAATAAAAGCAGAGAAAGGAAAACATCTCTCAATATTTAACTCTTCTGCAAATAATAAAAAAAAAAAAAACTGGGTAATGCATGCGTTAGAAGTGCGTTTGCGGCGCAGTAGAACACAAAATCATTTGTTACCACTTGAAGCGCTTATTTGCTTTTAAGGGTTGTAAATCCCTTCTCCTTTAATGATCGGGTTGTTGCCAACAATATAAGTACAATAAAAATGATCACACGATCACAATAACAATTTTTTAACAATTTGTAACACTCGTGTGCAGCATCAAAAAAAGAAACATTTTGACAAATAAAAAATCGAAACGCACTCCTTTTACCACAGTTTCAATATTTGTTAAAAAAAAATAATTTATTGCAGACCATCAAACATTGTGGGCAAAATGTTGAGTTTTTTGATTTGATGTGATTTTGCGATAAGCGTAAAACAACAATAAAAATATAGTAAAAAAATAATTGCCAAATAGTGTTAATGATGATAATGTCTCGACCGTTTTAGGGGATTTTACAAAATATTTGATAATAAAAATCAAAATTGAAAATAAAATAAAAAAGAAAGTCATTAAAAAGGCAGGAACAAGAATAAATATTTTTAATGATGATTCTATTAAAAACAAATATTATGTGACAAGATCATAAGTATTTAAAAAAAAGGAAGAGGGTTGCTTTCTCAAAATAAAACTGCCCCAGTAATTGTTCTCAACTTATTTAGAGACTTTCTCAAGATTACTTCCAAAAGTTCATTAATTTATTTATTTATTTATTTTTTTAAGGGACGCAACCGCTTTTTTTAAGCGCCTAATGTAGCCGTAGAAGGTAGGCCTCATATGGGCCATTGTGATACAATATATCCTAGTTCCGGAACCACTCAGAGCTCTTGATGAACCGACTCACATTGTCAATGTCAATAAGTTACAGGCGTAACACTTATCTTTGACGGCACCCCACAAATAATAGTCCAACTGTGTCAAATCGCAGCTCCGAGGTGGCCAAACGAAATCAGCTCTGCGGATGATAATGCGATCTTCAAAAAAAGGGCGCAAAACATAGAGTGTAGCTTCGGCTGTGTGGCACGTAGCGCCGTCCTGTTGAAAAAAAATGTTGTCAATATCCTCCTCTTCAATTTTTGTGAACAAAAATTCGTTTAATATGGCCCGATAACGATCGCCATTGACTGTAACGGCCACTCCTTGGTCATTTTTGAAGAAACATGACCCAATTATGCCTCTGGACCAAAATCCGCACCAAACAGTGACTCGTTTTGGTTGCGTCGGCTTTTCAACGTATGCGTGCGGGTTTTCTGTTGCCCCAATGTGACAATTTTGCTTGTTTACATACCCGCCAAGATCAAAGTGAGCTTCATCTGAAAATATGTTTTTTTTGCCAAAATCGGCATCTTCTGGTGTAGGCTACTGCATGGCCAGCCGAGGCAGCCATTTGAATGAAATTATTTTCCATTATTAACCGGAAGGATTGTACTTTCAAATAAAAAAAGAAATTTGAGGAAATATTCAGTAGTTTTTTAAAGAATTTTCAAAAAAAAAAGTTATTTGGCGGACCCTTTACAAAGCTTTGCAATAATAATAGTACTCAATAGAAAAGTTTTCGATAGATTTAGGTTTTAATATAAAGCTTTTTGATAGCAATAGTTTCCTACTGAAAACATTTCGATAACAATAGTTTCCTACAGAAAACTTTTCGATAACAACAGTTTTTTAATGAAAACTTTTCGATAACAATAGTTTCCAGTAGAAATCTTTTTTTAACAATACAATAGAAAAATAGTTTTCTATAGAAAATTTTTGGATAACAATTTCTATAAAAAATATGTCGATAACAATTTCTATAGACAATTTTTCGATAACAATTTCTAAAGAATATTTTCGATAACAAATTTTTTTAGAAATGCTTTCAAAAGCCATTATTTTTTTTATAGAAATATTTTTAATAACATATTTTTTTTAATAAAATATTTTTCCTATAGAAAACTTTTCGATGACAATAGTTTTTTGTACAAAACTTATCGATAACAATAGTTTCACATAGAAAACTTTTTTTTATCAAATTGTTTTTAATCAGAGAAATTTTTATCTTTAACTCAATGTTTCTTTAGTTTAAGCAAATATTTTTTGATCGTAAGCAGTTATTTGTCTTTAATTTACTTAGACATAGACTTAGCAAATGGGATACGAAAGAATAATATGTAGGGTGTAGATGAACCAAATCAAATTTTGAAAAGTTACAAGATTTCCAATTGACATAAAATTATGCCACAAGCATTAAAAACAGGTTAAATATGGTATTACTCATCTGTTCAAATAAGTCATGAATTATGTGTACATAATTGGACGAAAAACAAAGACACTTTAAAAACATTTATCGATGACTTCCTTCACCTATTAGTAGCATTTACTCTACCTTTCTTGGCCGCAATTAAAAATTTTGAGGTTTTAATTTTTTTCTCTTTTCTCTTAAGGTTTTTAACATAAACTGATAAAAATTAAGACTCTTTTAACCTCTGCAACTAAAAAATGTCAGATTAATTGAAAACTAATTGAAGGCATACTTTTGGCGTGCGTCATTTCCTTAAAAAACAAGCAAGAAAGTATCCTTAATTCTAAATGACAGAAAAAAGGAAGAAAGAAAAAACAGAGGAAATGCATACAAAATTTTTAGGTAAAAAAGAAAATAGGCGTGAGGGAAAAAACTGTATTCAACAATTTTAAGGAAATCATTAGCGGGATCAACCCTTTTAATCAGAAAAACGTGAAACAGCAGCAGCAGTAACCATAAAAAATATTTTAAAAAATTCTTTAAAAAAATATCTAAAAAAGCAATAAAAAACACGTAAAACTCTCTTCTTTTTTTGAATAATTTATGTTAAAAAACAAACGTTTTTTTTAATAAAAATGTTTTTAAATTTCTCCAGAATATGGTTTAGTTTTGCGTTTTGACTTTTTAATGATCGTTCTATAGTCTCCCGTAGAGTTTTTAAAGGCAAGGACACTTTACAAAAACGAGACAGCATATAAATTAGTTTAAAATCCCGGGTATACTCGTACATAGGTAAAGGGACTCTTTAACCCTCATAAACATTTTGCATATCGCACGTTGACAATAGCATTTGTCATAGCAAAAACGCTTCTGTCCGTCCCTCTTTCTTATGCTTGCTTACAAGAGAATGCAAAACAAAGACTGCGTACATATTGGACTCTCTGGCTGACTTGATTTGGACGTTAACGTTAACTATTCATTGCATTTAAAGGGACACCCTTTTGTTATGGAATTGTTTAATGAACGTAGAACGAACATTAGAATGCAAGTCAAGGCAATATTTTCAATGATGCATGCACTTTAAAGAAAAAGGGAAAGGATCGCTAAAAACGGACAAAAGGACAATAGCATTTTAACGAGACCTAGACTGGCCTCTATATTTTTCGTCTAATATTACGTAAAATTTCTCATTTGTTTTTTGTCTTCGTCTTCTTCTTCTACTTTTCCTTTTTCAATTTTTGCAAAAATTTTGTTCGCTTCAATATGTTTCTTGTGAAATTTGCCTAGAAATCTTTGCTTTTTTTTGTTCTTTGCTTTTATGAATTTATGTACAACGAAACAAAATTTCCATTAGAGAGAGATAAATTTATACGTAAAAAGGGATTCAAAGTTGCATTGTTATCGATTGTTTTACGTTTTATTTGAATAACTTTACGCCGTTAATAAAACTAAACGACAATATGGTCTTAGTACATGACTATGAAACACAAATACCCTTAAAAAGAGAATATACTCACTTACACTCTTGCAAAAAATCCAAAATTGTAAAAATGTTTTAAAAAAAGGTTTTTTTTTTGTGAAATTATGCAAAATTGCTATGAAAAAAAAGACATATAGTCCCTAGCAAACGTCTGTTATCGAAATATTTTCAATAATGTTATCGATAATGAAAATAAGGAAATTTAGTCCATAGCAAATGTTTGTTAACGAAATATTTTCAATAATGTTATCGAAAAAAATTTTTGTTATCGGAAAAATATTCATACAAAATTATTTTTATCGATAAATTTTCTGTAGGAAATTATTGTTGTAGCAATACTTACGAAAGAAAATTTTGGTTATCCAAAATCTTTTATACAGAAAATCATTGTTATCGGAAATCGTTCGATATATAATTATTGTAATCGATATATTTTTTACAGATTTTTTCTATAAAGAATAATTCATTTCGATAACAAAAATTATTATCTATTATTATCGAAAAATTTCATATTGAAATTATATTGAAAGAATAATTCATTTCGATAACAAAAATTATTATCTATTATTATCGAAAAATTTCATATTGAAAGTTGATACCGTTATCCAGAGGCAATTTATCAATAACAATAATTATAATGGAAAATTTGTTGATAACACTAATGCTCTATAAAAAGTATTCCACAGTAATAATAAGTTTTTATAATAATTTATACAGAATGTCTTTCGATAATTATACATTTCTATAGGAAACTTTTCGATAATAAGTATTTGATATAAAACAAAACAGGAATTGCTCCTGTAGAAAATTATTGACACATAAAATATTTTCTTTACAAAATAATTTTTATTTAACAATTTCTTAAAAAAGGACTGTTATCGAAACCTCTCTTGTGGAAATCATTATCACTGTGAAATTTTCTAAACATTCATATTGTTAATGAAAAATTCTGTGCATAAAAATTTCGATTGTTAATCGAAATAAATTCTAATGGAATTATTTCTGGAACTTTCGAAAGAAAATTATTGTTATCGAAATTTTTTTATAGAATATCATTGTTATCGGAAAACATTCGATAAATAATTATTGCTATCGAAAAATTTGTTGTAGGAAATTATTGTTATAGCAATATTTGCCAAGGAAATTATTGGTCATCACAAATTTTTTCACAGAAAATCATTGTTATCGGTAAGCATTCCATGTATAATTATTGTAATCGATATATTTTTTACAGATTTTTTTCTATAAAAAATCATTAGGTAGTAAATAATTGTTAACAAAATATTTTCTATCATAACAATTATCGGAAAACTTTCGATAGATAATTATTGTAATCGAAAAATATAATAGAAAAAATCATTCGATTGAAAATTATTGTTAACAGACATTTTTTTAAGGAAAATCATTGTTATTGACAAATACGTATGGTCTCGTTAGTTTAGTATTTTACGAGCAAGGAAATTTCGGTTGAGTCGTAGGTTTTTAGGAAAGACTGGAAAGGCGTTGTTAGTTAATTTAATATTAAAAATTCGCCGTAGTCTAGTAGGTCGTGTGTTGGCTTATTAGACGTAAAGCCAGGGTTCAAACCCCAGGCGAGACATCAAAACGAAAATATGAAAAAATATTTCTTTGCCGGCTTCCTCTCAGCAGATTTCTGGCAAAAACTCTGAGAATAAATAAAAAATTGCCATGAAAAGTTTCTCAAAAATCTGTCGTTTGGAATCGACTTTAAACTGTAGGTCCCGCCACTTATGTATAAAATTAACACACACAACATAAGTGGTGTGAGAAACTAGGTCGTAATCCTGACTGAAGGGTTGTAAATTACTAATTATATATGTAATACAAAGAACCCATGAGTCCCAACAATCTAAGCTTTTGCTAGGAAAGGTATAAAGGAAAGAGATTTAAATCGTGCATGAGGTTAAACTGCAATAGCTTGAGAATACTAACAATACTTCAAACTAGGCTTTGTAGACTCAAAGGACTTTTGTACTGAAATTGAGTCACTTCAAGCCCTTTAAGTAGATTTTGTCGTAAAGAGGATGAGTCACCAGAACATGCACATGGAACTAGAGCAGCCCAAAAGATTTCAGAAGCTTACTCTGGAGGATAATCAACTACTAGTTCAGGACAACAGGATTGTAGGAGAGCTTTTAGGGAAACCCACAGGAGTGTAGGAAACTCACATGACTGTACAAAGAAAGCATGAAAATGGTTTCGACGTATTCATTTGCAAACAATCCTATACAGTGTACAGTCTCCTAATCAGAGTTGTTTTAAATGATTTTTCTCTTAATGAGGCTCAAGGCTACTCTACAACGTAACCCACATTGAAAATAACCTGAAATGTTTTCAGGTCATAAAAAACAATTGCAAACAATTGCAAACAATTATATGACGACGATACGATACATTTTTCTTTTATGAGATCAAAAACGTTTCTTGAGAAAAATTTTTAATCTACATTTCCTTATAAAATTATGACAAAAAAATTCATATTTTTCGTTGTTTATAGATATGCTGGGGTACGCATTCCTTGTAAACACTGCCAATTACGGAAATTCTGCGAATCCTTAAAGGACAATAACATGTGTTCCAATTAACGAAGGCAAACGATGTTTATTGGCAAAAATAATGCAAAAATATTTTTAAAAATCTCATATGCCTTGAGAAAGTTAATTGCTGCTGTAAATAATAACACGTTAAAGGTTATGGTAAACACAACACCTACTTTTTGGTTTTCATAATTAAGCATGAATAATACGTTGAATTTTTCTTTCTTCCATTCTTCTGTTCTTTTATTTTTCATTTTTCTTATAAATTTTCATTCCTTTATTTGAAGGATACTTCATAAAGATTTTAATCCTGTTTTAAATGTAAAACTATTTCCAGGCATACGACAATGCGTAGGATGTTGTCGGTTTTAAATGAACTGAAATGCTCAATAAATGCTAATGCGACCGTACTAAGTAGAATGTGTTGAATGTGTGTGGACAATTGTTGAAATAAGTGGGCAGCTCTAAGCATAATTTTAATTATAAACACAACCTGGTAATCAGCAGCAGCATTTAAGCTAGCAAAGGGTTTTCTCTCTTTGAAACAGCAAACAAAGCATTTGTCTGCAGGAAAAGAAAGGATTAAGATTTTCTGTTGAAACAAAGAAATGTTTAAGAATTTTGGAAAATATTTGAAACTGAGCATCAGCTAAGCATCAGAAAAATTTAAAATTAAATTTTATCAATCGTCTTAAAGGTATTCATGCAAAGCCATGGTTTGTGGTTAGTTTAGTTAGGCTTATGCAAACCAGCGCTTTATTTAATCCACCAATAAATTACCAAAGACTCAAACCAATTGTGTTCAGCATAAGTGTGTGTGTAGGTCGACTTAGTGCTAAGCCAGTGTTAAAACAAACAAAGCCACAATGTGTTAGCAAGAGATTTCGGAGAAGGGGAAAATTCTAATATTAAGAAGCCTCATTTGTAATAAGAATTGTCTTTAAAAACTTTTCTTTTTAATTACAATCACAATGTAATCAAATAGGACTGCATTTGGACTATGTATCCATCAGTTTAAAATATTTTTCATTCAAATGAACACGGCTTTCGTCACTGTTTCTAGAGCGACTTTACTGACTTCACTATATTGCAACTCTTTGACTTTTACACAAGATAAGCACATATTCTCTGCCTTCAAAACATTTTCTTATGCTTTTAGAATTGGTGACTAACTCAACCATAATGATGTGCAAGAAGTGGTTTCCCTGGCTGCTCGCACTACTTATGTTGAGTGTGTAAATTTTATCCATGAGGGGCGGAACATAAAGTCGATTAATGCTACCTACTAAACTACTTTATAAAGCAGAAGTCGTTGTAGCCGCCTAGTAGGTAGTGTGTTGGTTTATTAGACGTGTGACCGTGGTTCAAATCCCAGCCTAGGTAAAATGAAATATAAAAAAGGCAGTTTCATTTATTCTCTGAATTTTTGCCAGAAATCTGCTGAGAGGAAGTCGCCGAAATAAATTTTTTTTCAATATTTTGAAGATATTCTAATGAATACGGGAAAAAACCTACAATACTACCGAAATTTCCTTGCTCGTAAGATACTAAACTAACGAGACCATACGTATTTGTCGATAACAATGATTTTCCTTAAAAAATATTTGTTAACAATAATTTTCAATCGAATGATTTTTTATAGAAAAATATGTAATTATTTTTCGATTACAATAATTATCTATCGAAAGTTTTCCGATAATTGTTATGATATAAAATCTTTCGTTAACAATTATTTACTACCGAACGATTTTTTATAGAAAATATACTGTAAAAAATATTTATTTATTTATTTATTAATTACAATACAATTACAAATTATATTCTAATTATATACGAGCTGAGTAACTTTGACCATATGCTGGGTGTAGTGTAACAGACCAGAGTCTCTGGTGGTAATCGAACCCACGACCCTCACGCTAATAGTCTAACACACTACACACTAGACTACCAGGGCACCCTGTAAAAAACATATCGATTACAATAATTATATATCGAATGCTTTCCGATAACAATAATTCTCTGTAAAAAAGATTTTGGATAACCAAAATCGAAATATTTTTACAGATTTTTTACGGAACCCCTGTAACCGGTATGTCTTGCCGAGAACTTTTAACAACAGACTTCCAAATGCAAATCAAATAAGATCGGGTCCAGCTATGCGCAACAGATTTTGTAGCAGCTTCATACTGACTTTTACGGTTTGAAGCCTCCAATGTTATTCTAAATCTCTCGTAACTTAAAAGTGAAGGGTTGAACATGTACAGCGCGTAACAATTCGATACTTTAGAGTTATGCTTGGCAGCTTTTTATGCAACTTCTTATTAACTTTGTGTGTTTGATGCCGCCAATACTTTTCTGAATTTCTCGTAAAGGGTTGAGCTTATGCAGCAGGTGCTGCAAATCAATCGTATGATTACATAAACACGAAATGAAAGCAGTTCTTTTATTACCCTCTAGTCATTAATGAAAAGTAAAAAATCTTCTTTTCATATTTCTATGCATATTGCCTGCAAGGACAATTTCAAGGTCACTCATAAAAAACTGCTGACAATAAAAACGTAGAAATTATGCTCTATGAGCTGTTTTTTATTTTGTCGTCTTTAAGTAAAAAAAAAATTAAAAACAATACAAAATAATTGTGTTTTTGGTGAGAAAAATTTGGTAAAAAGTCAAACCGCTATTGAATAAAAAAAGAAGAAAATTTGTTGTTAAAAAACGGTGATAAAAAACGAACCTTCATAAAAAACGAACGAACGAACTCAACATTTACATGACAGTTGACATAAATTGTGAAGAGAGAGAGAGAAAGAGAACGAGAGAGAGAGAGAGCGCGAGAGTAAGTAAAATTTTGTTTAACTCTCTCAGTGGAAGTTTAATTTTTTGCAATCTCACGATAAAACTGAGTCTCTCATAATTTTTAAAGAACATTTGGAAGAAAAAAAGGACGAAAGAAAAGGACGAAAAAAACGTTGTAAAACCTTTTCTCATTAAGTCAGTTTTAGCGAACTGTTTACGGCTGTGTTGTAAACGCCATGCATTAATCTGGCATTTAGGCCAGATAATCAGGCAGCTTTAGTTTTTTTGCATTTCTTCTGTTTCTGTTTCTGTTGCCCTTTCTTTCTTTCTTTTTGACTTTTTAATTGCGCATGTAGATGGAAATGTGCCGTAAAGGTCATGCAAATTTTTGGAATTTCTTTTTTACTCAGCGGCCCTAAATAATTTGCCAGGTAGCCACTATGTAAGGCACTTGCAAATTATGTCGTCTGAGTAAGTATGTTGCCAGTTTGTTATGAATTTCCATAATTATGATACGATTTTGAATCCACATCAACTGATTCTAAGAATATCTTTTTTAGGTCTGCTTCGATGGTCTTTTGCTCTTAAAAAATTCCATTTTATTTGTTTATGCTCGTGTGTATTGTTACGACTGTAAAGCAATTTTTTAAATCACTGTCACGTATACCTTTAAGCCTGTCTTAAAGGGAAATCGGGCAATATTACGCCTCTTCTATCGTTTTACGGCATACACGTATTTGCATATCTTTTTTAAAGTGATGACCGTCTATTTAGCGGATTAACTTTAATCCCCATTGTTTGGCTTTAGCAAAAAACGAGCGTAAAAAATTTCCTAAGCAAGGATTAACGTGTATTAGCTACAGGGATTTTTTTGTTTCATGTTTTAGAATATCGTGTACTTTTGTTCCAATTAAAGAGGTAAGTTTCTGTTTTTTAACGAGAAAAAAACGGAAAAAGAATATTTAACCTCTGGAAAGGGGAAGGTCCTCTGTAATTAGTTTCTTCCAAGAACTCTTCAAGGTTAGCTAAAGAAAATATTAAAAAATATTTGTTTTAATTTAAATAAATTCTCAATTTTTTGTTTTACAAGGTCAAAGGATCAGTTCTTTACACAATATGATGCTTAGAAGTATTATGCAAAAATAGTTTCGCTGTCTGAAGATTCGGATCCGTGTCATTAGAAAAGTTGTATGGTAGTTACACAAATATTGGTTTTGGAAAGGACCCAGAGCACATTTCCCAGAAAGTAGTTATGACAGCAACAAGAAGCTGGACAGTACGCCAATTAATTTTGACACTTAAAACAGAGAGATTGTGGCTAATGTCCGTATCGGATAGAAGATTAAATTAACGTAAAAAATTTCGGGAATATGTAAAACTATTGCCATACTTAGGGCCATTATTACAACTTCCCGTTAAAATTGGGTTTAGTTAAAGGTGAATTTAGCTAAAGTGAACTTTAAAGTCACCTTTAACTTTAGCTAAAGTGAACTTTAAAGTCACCTTTAACTTCTTTTCGTTATTACAACTTATAGATAAAATAAAGTTAACTTTTTCAAAAATATGGCTGTGGCGGAGCAATGTCGATAACACTGCTCAATTAAAAAAGTTCTTTTAAACGCATTGGTAACAATGGGCTTCGTTTTTTTTTTTTGAAGTTGCCATGCGGAAAATAATATATAATATGGCAAGTTCAAACATAAACTTAACTTTAAAAGTTAGAGGTAAGATGATCCTTTCTTTAGCTTAACGCTCACTTCTACCATGTTGTCCACCTGTAATAATGAAAAAAATTTATCTAGCCGTTAAAATCTGCAATTCAGTTAACGGCAAGTTGTAATAATGGCCCTTAATGAATAAACCGCACAGTAGGCTAACTCTTGAGTAATTCCTACTGAAAAGCCAGCGTGGTTTTATTCGAAAGATGAAAAAAGGGCATTGCACCCCCAAAATTTTGTAGGACCAATTAGCTGAACATCCGTCTTTCAGTAGAAAACACTTGAGAAAGCTGTGGTTGATTAAATAAAATGTGGGCCTTAGCAATACGAATACAAGGCGTATAGATGAGTATAATGAGGAATCTCTTGAAGGTTTATTTAAAGCCATCAAGGATGTTATGGATCTCAAGGAGATGATTATTATATGGTACAAATCGTATGATATCTGGATAGATGCCAGAAGATCTTTGCACTTTAAAAAAGTACAGAACAAATGATATGATAAGTATTGGCACAATAAGGCGGGTATATGTAGTTAAAGATCCTGAAGGTTTATTGAAACAATTAAGGACACTTTGGATGTCAAGGAGGTAATTGTATGAGCTCCTTTTTATTTGAAACAGACACATCGGATGACATGATAAGTATTAGCACAACCAGCCAGCAACACCAATGTAGGGCGGTTAGATCTACTGATAAAGCTCTTGAAGGTTTATTGGAGGTCATTAAGAACGCTTTGGATATCAAAGAGGAGATTAATTGGTATAAACCCTATGATATCTGGATATATGGCAGCGGTCCTATAAACATGAAACAAACGCAGTTGATGACATGATAAGTATTGGTACAACCAGGCAGCATAGAGCGGGGAGATCTACTTAGGAGGCTCTTGAAAGGCTTGTATACCAAGGAGATGATTAGGTGGTACAAATCATATGATAACTGGATATATGACACAGGCCCTTTACGCTTGACAAACAGGGGGATGAAATACGTACTGGCACAACCAGGGATGGGGTTATTTCACTATTAATGTGGAGCTTGATTTTAGATGATCTATTAATGAAATTGTCTGAAGCGGGCATGGATGGTTAAGAGTATGAAAGTTGGAGAGACTGTTTGAGACAGCATTCAAAGTGATTGCAAGTCCTTGATGCGTATTAGGGGGATTAAACGTTAGCCCAGGCAAGGCTCCAATAGCATCATTAACGAGAAGGAGAAAACTTCCTAAAATTAAGAATATTCACCTCCTGGCAAATCGCAGCAAATGGAAGAGAAAAGAGAAAATCTTGGAGGCAAGTATGTCCTGAATGTATACCTGTATGGTATTGGTGATCACGTGATTATTTCACTGAATCGAATAAAGTAATCGTTAACGCGAGTCTGAACTACACTAGACAATATACGACGTTAAGGTTAAAATAAAATGCACTCTCGCATGATTGATGACAAATGGTGGTGGCTCCAGAGTGACAAAAGTCATATTCTATGAAATGTTGTAGGCTCCACTGTACTCTACGCAGCACTGAAATGGCCATAAGCGAAAATCCTTTGTATGTGGCAGATAGTAAAGAGTCATAAACGCTTTGTACTTAGAGCCTTCTGTGAGTACACGACAGACAGGAGCTGCCGATAGAAATGCATCTAAAAAATCTTGGACGACTTTATACTTTACAATCGCAGAGGCAGTAATCAGAGGACTGCTTACAGTCCTTAAGAGAATAGCAGCATAGGCTGGAGATGAATTATAGAGGTAAATGGATATATGTTCTTCTACCCCATATCAAAATGTGGAATACAAGATAGCACGGAGAGCAGGATGGTTTTCTCTCAAAGATGCTGTCAGCTACTGGCTGTCTGCACAGCATGTACTCCACCGTAAAACGTCGCGTCTCTAGCCTTCCCTGCAATATGTAATGGACTCAAATCCAAAGCAGCATTTAACCAACAACCTTCAAGCTCAAGATCTTTATAAATAATGTTACAAAGGACTCCTTGCTATTGGAATATACGCATAGACTTGGCAGTTTAATTTCATTTATTAGCCGACAGTTTCATTATGGTTCATCCACAATTAGGCTTGACATTAATGGCAAAAGTATCATCTTTGGGAAGGGCAAGAGCTTTATAGTCCTTTAATACCTACGGTGGAGATTATATAATCTCAAAGAAGGTCCTAAAACTATCACATTTAGCCGTCCTAGTTGTACTATGTAGTTGCCGCAGTCTAGTAGGTAGTCTGTTGGCTTATTAGACGTGAGTCTACGGTTCAAAACCCAGGTCAGGCATTTCCAACAAAACGAAATATGAAAAAACATTTCAACGGCGACTTCCTCTCAGCAGATTTCTGGCAAAAACTCTCATTCGGAGTCCATTTTTAAATGCAAGCCCTGCCTTTCATGTATAAAATTAACACACATAACATAAAGAGGTGTGAGAAGCTAGGTTGTAATCCTGACTGAAGGGTTGCAATGATTAATTATTTATGTATGTGTTGCACTCCGTACTTTGCTTTGTTCTATCCCCCAGCCTACAATGTTCGATTCTAAGCGCAGATTACGTCCGTATATGTATATGAACACAGGATCTGAACTTAGAAACTTTTAGATTGTGTCGTAAATTAAATACCAGATTAAGCTCTAGCCATTTACGTAGGTGACATTAAGGCATAGAAACTCATCAACCGGACACTTCTAATCTTTGGCCATAAATTGCAACCAAATTTTAAGAGAATAATAACGACGAATACATTTTTTTGCTATGAAATCATATGCTATCAGCATATTGCGTGCACTCTTTGACAAGAAAGATGTTTCTAAATTAAATTAAATTATAAAAATGAAAATAAATACGAATGATAATGAAAAGAGCATTAATTTTAATGAATTTGTTACTCGTTGACTATTTTGAGGGTTTTAAAGATGATTTGACAAAGTGCAGTAACCGACCCCATGATAATACAAATAAATCCTTGATCTTGAGATTTTTAAAGTATGAAACCGAAATTAATCTTCAACCAGTAAACTGATGATGATGATGGTTTTGTTGTCTTAAAAATAAAACATTTATGCTGTGAGTGAGCAGCATATCAACAAAAAGATGAGCCTCCTGAGAGGTCAATTGGCTAAAACAACAGAATTTATTTTTATGCATGCAGCCAGCGCTACGAACGCACTTGTTTTCGATTTGATTGCTTTCAAATGATATGCAGCCAAACGTAGCATTATTCTGCGCTTGACAGCAAACTTAAGCTAGGCACGTAGCAAAAAGCGAAAAAAAATTTGAACGAAATGAAACTGCTTTACTGATAAGATTATGATGCTTTTGCTGCTACTTTTTATTTTGTTTTAAAAATGTTTACACATTTATTGCCAAATTATTTAAATATTTACTCAAGAAAAAATAAAAACAAAATTTTTAAATCGAATGAGCATTGATGCTGCTGCTGCTACTGCTATTGCTATTGCTTGTTGCCGATAATCTATCGAATATATGACTCCCTTCGCTGTTTTCAATATTTTATGATACTCACTGGGGTTGTTTAATCATATTCATCAGCATCATTAACATCATCATCATCATCATCATCATCCATTGTCTTTATTATAATTATTAACATTGTATTGTATGATATGTGTTGTTGTTGTTGATGTTGTTATTGCCATACAACATTTGCTTACCAATTTCAATGGGAGCTGCTGATAAGAACCGAAATTAAAATAAAAAAATTTTAATTGTAATTAAATTTTAATGATTATTGTTGTTATTATTGTTGTTGTTGTTTTTAATTATTGCTAAATATATACAAAAAAAGAACAAAAATTATGTAAAATTGAAATGGAAGAGTTGCAAAATTAATGGGTCAAGCCATTGGGTCGGTTAATGACTTTTAAAGATTTGATAGTAAAAATTTTAATCAAAATTGGGCGACGGTATATTGGCGGCAACTAGGTGATTATCTGCATAGGCACGCTTCTTAACAGATGCTCGAAAAGTGATCACGTGTGAATCACTACTTCTGGCGTCCTGTTTAAATTGTTTTTACATAATCTTAAGTTGCTTAAAGGCCCCCATTTGTAAATGGCAGAGATTTTACTAAATAAACGTTCGAAATTTCACAACGAATAAGCCGATATAATAAATGTACAACAAGGGCCTGGAGAATCCCAATGATTGTTAATTTTCTTTTTGGCAAATCTCTCACCTTTGCTAACGCCCACAAACATATATAGCTGCCAGATAAATGAGGCACCAAAACGTCAAATATTTGAGAAAAAATCGTCATAATCGTCAAAGACGTGTATTGAAATCGTCAAAAAATCGTCAGAAAAAATAAATAAATAAATTAAAAGTTTTTAAAAATCAAATTATTTCTATAGTAGTAAAACTTATAAAGTCAATGTATATACATACATATCTGAGTTCAAAAATAAAACATTTAAAAATTATCTTCATTTATTAATTTTTTTCCAAAAATGGAGAAATTTTATATCATTTTCAGGAAAAAATTGTTTAAGGTTTAAACAATCTATCCCAGTGTTGCTTATTGACACATAAGGGCAGCAATAATATTGCATTATCTTAATCTATGGGTGGTGTAAATATTAAGGAATCAGAAGCTCTTGACATTCTGAGCATGAAAATTCAGTGTAATGTTGGCTGGAACCGATACATTCTTCAGTTCCTTCGGTTCCCCCTTAAGATCTTATCATCTGATTTTACTATTTACACCATTTATAACCTACCGAGAATGGAATACAACCCCCATGTATGGGTCGGTGCTTCTCGAACGTATAAAGGAGAGACCGTAGTAGCTCGTTAATGACGGTAGTGTACCCAACTCCATTGAATCATTGGTTCATCGTTGCAATGTGGTTTGTGTTTCACTGTTCTATCGCTACTACAAAAGAATTTTTTTGCTCGAACGAAATATGGGGACTTTTTCCCGAAAATCATATATTCCTACGTAACGCTCGTTTCTCGGCCAGCACATCCATATGTGGTCGATTAGCCAGTGGATCGCACACTGCGTTACAGTAATAATATGTTTTTAGTCTGACTATTAGTATGTGGAACTCAATTCCTGCAGAGGTCTTTCCTGTTACTTACGATATAAAAATATACAAGCCTAGTGTCCATAGTGCCCTAGTGTCCCATAACATATTTACATAGTTTCAAACACAATGCCATCCTTCCCCTGAGTGTTGGTCGTATGAAAAAAATAACGGCGCTTGCTTGCTTCTTCCGATGGTAATATTAGAAGCTATACTCGAATTTTTCAAATTGTCTGCAACGACAGTAGTCGCCGTAGTCGCAGTAGTCTAGTAGGTAGTATGTTGCCTTATTAGACGTAAAGCCAGGGTTCGAGCCCCAGGACAGACATCAAAACAAAATACAAAAAGTATTTCTTCGGCGACTTCTCTCTCAGCAGATTTCTGGCAAAAACTCTGAGAGTAAATAAAATTGCCATGAAAAGTTTCTCAAAAATCTATCGTTCGGAGTCGACTTTAAACTGTAGGCTCCGTCACTCATTTATAAAATTAACACACGCTACATAAGTGGTGTGAGGAACTATGTCGTAATCCTTACTGAAGGGTTGTAATGACCAATTATGTATGTCTGCAACAACAACTACGAGGTTATTTAGGAGTTGTAATTTTTTGGCTTTTAAGGGGTTAAAAAGGAATAAAATACAAAAAAAAATCATCACTGGTATTCGAAAGTAACTTAAAAATATAATACTTTACTCCTTGTTATTACTAAACTGAATTTGCAATAGTAACAATTGCAAAGTAAATACAAATAAAGTGGCTTTT
The DNA here is from genome assembly GCA_932273835.1 of Sarcophaga variegata. NCBI lineage: Eukaryota > Metazoa > Arthropoda > Insecta > Diptera > Sarcophagidae > Sarcophaga > Sarcophaga variegata. The sequence continues at coordinate 102,522,394 of OW026360.1, read as the reverse complement.
AAAGTATTAAAGTTAGGAATATGATGTAAATTTTTAATTTCTAAAAATCGTCAAAATAAGGGCATAAATCGTCGTATCGTCAATACGATATTTTTGGAGCACAAAATCGTCAAAATGACGATAAATCGTCAAATCTGGCAGCTATGCTTCTGGCGTCCTGCAATCCTATCATGCTAGGGCCTACTACAATAAACCTATCAGCCGTTTAGTACAGTAAAGTTTGACAGAAAGCAATGAAACTGAAATAAATCTTAAAAATAACAAGAAGAATATAAAAATAAAATTGTTTTAAAAGGTCTCAGATATCTTAGGAATTTTAAATATTTTTAACTACTTCGGCTTTGAGTCGTCTTGATCACTACGATCACTTAGACAATCAAAGACAGAAGTATGCCGCAGATGCCCAAAATCAGGCTCAACAAAGCGAGCTTTGCGTCCACATCCAGAGAAAACAAGCTTGGAATATTCAACGCATTTGTTGCTGTACATGAATACAAGGCGGATGAGGGGGTAAACTTCTTTCGCATTCTAGTATTTGAAAATCTGTGGAGAATTTATGGAAAAAACTATGTGGATGGGATTTAGATAAACATAAAATAGTTAGGATGGCTTTGATCTGCCCGCCACTAATTATAGACATACGCGCTCAAGTGGGCAATGCTAAAGGTGACTTCCAATTTAAACTAACCTAACCCCAGACAAGACAATCTATTGTTCTGACCGAAAGCTATATAGGGTTTCTCTACAATCTCTCCTCCAACCCTGTTTCACTGACAAACCTAAGGACAGTTATGAGATAGCTTCCCGCCTAGTAACGGCGCATAACATTGATATCGATAACTATAGTTGGTAGCTGGGAATGTCAAATTGTTCTGTTCAATAAGGTTTGGCATGTTATCAAGAATTCATGGAGACTTTCGTCCACTTTACGATCAACATCGGTCTACGAAGCACTGAAATCGCTGTAGTCTAGTAGGTAGTATGTTGGCTTATTATATATGAGGCCACAGATCAAATCCCTGGTCAGACTTCTCCAACAAAACAAAATATGAAGAAAATATTTCTTCGGCGACTTTCTCTCAGCATACTTGTGGCAAAAACTCTCACATTAACACTAAACCTACCGATACTTCATGTATTCCTATTCCTACCAAAGGGGGTCAAATGACCCGTCTGCAAAATGTTATATATATTACTATGTTTTGTGAGAAGTATATCAATTAGGCCAATTTGGTACATGAATAAAACAATTTTTTTTAAATAACGACTCAAAATAGTTTATATATTAAATTTAAAAACAAAAATAATACAAGAAAGAAATTAAATATTCTTCAATTAAATCTCAAATTTAGAAAATACAGAAACAGAATCTTCGCATGGGTCAAATGACCCCTTGCTGTATTTAAGGTAGATTACATATATTTCTCGGTAAAAGAATTAACAAGAGAGGAGTAAATCTTGGAAAACACATTCGATGTATTTTGTAATAATAGTCGTAAAGGCAATTGGCGATGTGATAATGTTATTTTCAAAAAATTCTGACAAAAAGTTAAAAATGGGTCATTTGACCCGTCATGGTAGGTTTAGTGTTAAAATAAAAATGACATGAAAAGTTTCTTAAACATTCGTTCGGAAGTCGACTTTAAAATTCAAACCCCAAAATAAATGGTGTAAGAAGCTGGCTCGTAATCCTGACTAAATGGTTGTAATGACCAATTATGTATACATTTTCCCAATTCCAATATGGAGGGCAAAAGGTCTATTCTATGAGTGGCAACTTTCGTTTCCAAGTTTGTATTGTCATTGGTGCTTTAACTGATTTATTTTGAATAGATTTCGATTCTTTTATACGACTTCTTTTTTCTGTACAAGGAGTTTAAAATATTTCTCCATAATCAGGAGAGCCTTCATTTCGTTACGCACTATTAATGAAAAAATCTCTAACATGATACGCTCCATTTTCGGATTTATTTAAACGAGTGGTTTAACAAATTCAACAAATTTAAGTGACATTTTAAACAATGAGAAAAAATATATCCTCTAATGGATGGACTTACTATTAATGGACCAAATGCAATACCTTTTCAATTAAAAAAAAAAACTGAAGAATGTGAAGAATTCAAAAGGAAGTGTCTGTCAGGTTAAAAGAAATTCAAAACGGGCGAAACTATTTCCTGTCTTCACTACTGTTGCTGCAGTGGCAGCAAGTACAGAAGAAATGTGTAGGAAGGAATACAATTGATTGTATAGGCATGGGATTAAATACTTATTTTCGTGCGTATTCTTTATTAAGTAATAAACAGTAATCGTTATAAACAATAATAAAAATAAAAATAAAAAAATTAAGATATTATAAACAATAACTGACTATGAAACAATATTGTTACACACTGTATGGCGTACAAATTTTTGCTATTTTCCAGTCTATTGAGTCTTTTGTTTACTGGAGTCCTTCTTTTTTCTTCGCTTCTTTACAAATCAAGTCCTTTTTCCTTAAGCGCATTTTCATATTGATTCTCTGGTTTTCCATTTAGAAATCAGAAATAAGTACCGTTTCTTTCTTAAATATTTATTAAGATCCCCCTCTAAATGACCTTTTCTTTGATCAAAAAAAAAAATTAAAAAATTTTTTTCCTCGTCCTGTTGAATGAAATTTTGTTGGCGGAAATGCTTGTGCTGTGCTAAAAAAAATTCACATTTTTTTCTTAATCTCCCCCAAACAGCTGTTGCCGTTGTTTGTTATCGAACGAGCACTGTTATGTCACGTTACGTGGCTGTGTGGAGTATACAACCCAGTACTTGTATTGTCATCGGTGATGGATTTTAAGCGGATTTTTATAATGAAGGTCAACCAATTCTCGTATATTAAAACGTTTCACGTGTGTTTTTAAGCCAATAAAAGATTCGATTTTTCTAATTTGCCAGATGTTTTATAATCAATAGCGAATCCCTATTATTAGTAATTAAGGTGTATTTGGGACAAGTAATACGTGGTATTTAAGCAGAATTGAGAACTTTTATATACAATCCTCGCACGCGTTTTGGGCTTAAGTAGTTGTCACTGATAATGCAGTTCAGTGGTCCAGTGAACGACTAGATGAGATGATTTTATTCATCGTGGATGGAACCAGAACCCTTGTGTATAATGGGAAAAGAAATTTGGAAGGATATACTAGGTGAACTCGTCGCAGCCTAGTAAGTAGTCTGTTGGCTTAATAGACATGAGAACACATTTCAAATCCCTGGTCAGACTTCTCTAACAAAACGAAATATGATGTGGTGAGGGCCGATTTACTGTCAGTAAATATGCGTAGTTGCCGCAGTCTAGCAGATAGTGTGCTGACTTATTAGACGTATCAAAATGAAATAAAAAAATAATATTTCTTTGGCATCTGGCTCTCAACAGATTTCTGGCAAAAACCCCTGAGACTAAATAAAATTGCCATGAAATGTTTCTCAAAATTCTGTATTTCGGAGTCGACTTTAAACTGTAGGTCCCACCACTCACGTACAAAATTAACACACACAACATATGTGGTGTGAGAAGCTAGGCCGCAATCCTGACTGAAGGTTTGTAATGGCCATTTATGTATGTAAATATGCGTATAGCACCATACAATATACTCTGATACCGTATTCACACAGTGTCAATTTTAATAGCCACTGTTTTAGTACCTTGTAGGGGACAATCTCTTATACAGTTGTTCTGTAAAGATTTCACATCCGACTTTGCTGCGTGATCTGGATCCATAAGTGAAAACTTGAATGACGTTCCTCGGGACCAGTATAAGAATCCATCCGATATCTGCATTGCAATACCACGACCGATAGCAGTTTTAGGTATCGTGTAGTCGATAAGTTTAACTTGGGTGTATTAGCGATATCTGTGAGTGACAGTCCCTGCAGTTTAGCGTCGATTCCGATTGACAGGTTTGAGAAACTTTATTATTTTTTCCGATTTTATTCGAAATGTGGATTGGGTGTTAACCCGGTGAAAAAGGGAAGTAGTACTCTTCACAAGAAGATACAAGCCACCGACTTTACGTCCACTAAACTGAACGGGACGGAACTGAAACTCAAACAGGAGGCGCACTTTCTAGGACTCATTCTGGACAGGAAGCTGTCTTGGAAATCGAACATCATTAACAGAATTAAATAGGCTTCCATTGCCCTGTATGCTTGTAACAGAGTATTGGGGAGAAAATGGGGCCTAGGACCTAGGATGACTCACTGGATCTACATAGCGGTGGTCAGACCTATATTGACCTATGGATGCCTAGTTTGGTGGGAATCCCTTGAAAAGAAGACTGATTCGAAACTAATACAGCGACTGCAGAGATCTGCCTGTATTATCATCAGTGGTGCCTTGCGCACTACACCTACGTCGGCAGTGGAGATAATTTTGGGCCTCTTTCCGCTTGACCTTTTCTCTGGGCGACTGGACAGTGGCATGACTCGGATATCGGCCACGCAAGGATCCTGAGGGAAGTTGGAGCTGCCGGGAGCAGTGACTACATGACACCGCGGTACGACTTCACGAGGAGATTCAGGACATCGGTTCCGGACAACGGGTATGGGTACCGGGGCACAGTGATATTCCGGGTAACTGCAGAGCTAATGAACTTGCCAGGCGTGGCACGACCATCGAACTCTCCGATGAGTTCTCGAATCTGGGCATACCAAGAAGACATACAAGCTCATAATTGATAATGCGGTCGTCGATCCCGTCAACGACAGATGGGCGGCTTCGGACACGAATAGAACGGCTCGTAAAATCTGGCCAAGGCTGGATGAGGGGCGCACAATGTGTCTACTTATACTTCAAAGAGGCGCACTCAGTGTAGTTGTCGGTGTCATTATGGGGCATTGCATTATGGGTATGCATGCGAGGCGCATTGGTCTTGGACACCTTGCTAACGACTTCTGCAGAAGCTGCAGAGATGAAGAAAAGGAAACTGTCCCTCATATGGTGGGTACATGCCCGGCTCTTTGCCAAAGGAGAAGGAAGTGTTTGGGTACTTACTACATGGATGATCCGGAGGAAATGTCAAGGATTGACATTGGCAGCCTGAATCGCTTCATCGGGAGCTTCGAGTGGTTTCGAGACTAGGGGATAAGGGATGACTGTGGTAGCACAATGGGCCCAATGCAGCCTAAGTGAGTCCATCCAAAATTTTTTCTTGAATGGGCAGCCATCTCTACCTACCTACCTTATTCGAAATGTTTGGGATTTGAACCACGGGCCAATAAACTACCTACTGGACTTCCGTGATTCCATGACGTATAAATCAATCTTCATTTTTTCGATAATATGGGTTATGTTGGCTTTCAGGACCGCTGTGGTTTGTGATATTTTGCATTCGAATTAGTTTATCCGACAGTAAAAAGTCTAAGGGAGTTAAATTGCACAATCTTGTGAGAAAATCAAGCCCTCAAGTCGCTCGTGCAGAATATCCAAGGAGACATGAGCTGTGTGGCAAGTAGCGCTGTGCTGTAGAAACAACACATCGTTGGTGTTCAGATCATCCAACACAGTCCAAAAGAAGCTGGTAATCATAAAAAAATATGAACATTTGTAGCCTCCTCTCCAAAATCTACACCAAACAGTGACTTTTTGTGATGTATTGGAGGATCTTGGAAGTCTTGTGGATATTCACGACTCCTTCATCCAGAAATGACTTCATCGCTGGATAGTTTGAAGGAATACAATCGCTTACTTTAAGTGTTAATGGTTTTAGGTTTTTATTTCCTTAACGGATTTATAAAAATTTCTTGTGAACTGTTGAATAATAAAATACCTCCCACACACATATGTATACCCTTATGAGGCACCTGGCTGTTAGGAACATAAAAATTCTGGCAAGTAAGCACTTATCCAATATTAAGTGAACGTTCAAAGGGGCTCCTTTCAAAACAAGAACAATTGTCTTGGTGTTGAACAACTGCTCGATTAGAACAAATAAATGATGATGAAACAATTTTTCTTTTTTTTTTTGGAATTTTCTTTGCTCTGCTAAATTTTAAAGGATACGAGAGAGAGAATGAAAAAAAGTAAACATTGCTGTGCCAAAAAACCTACAGAACTCATAGTCAAATATGATTAATGACAGCAAAAGCGAAAGAAGAACCTTGTTGCAGGACTAAATAAATTTTTTTATGTACGACTAACAATTATTTGTTTTACCAATGAAAACGTTTATAAAAAACCAAACAAACTGAATTCAAAGGACAATAAAATAATATCAAAACGAAATAGAAGAAGAAAACAGGAGCACAACAAGATGATAGAGATCCTTAAACTAACAAAATACTTGACACCTTTCGTTACAGTTGTTTACAGTGTTTTAGCCATACAAGGCAATGTTTGTCTCGCTCTCTCTCTTGCTCTCGCTCTCTCTTTCTCTCTATCTAGCTGACAGGAAGAAATTATTTAAAATTGTTAGTGTGGGTAGACGTGTTTAGCAAGGTGGCATAAACACAATTGTCTAGAGACAGTTGCTGGCAAATGTTTGCTCCGTAGATCATAAATCACCGCATAGAGTTAATAAAAGAAAGTCAAAGGATCAACTACGATTCATGAAAAAAACCAACTAAACAATCAAAAGTGATTAATTAAACTTAGAAATCTTGTATGATACAATTTTCTTTCGCTTTTTTATTACTAAAAGAAACTAAAAGGACTCAAAGGATTTTAAAAAGAGAGAGACACAGAGAGAGAAATTTTTTTTGATTAGCTCAGCTTGTTGTTACGGTATGTTTAACTTTAAACAATTGCTTATAATTATACTACCAAAGACGAAGAAGAAGAAGACGAAGACTACACAAAACAGTTTTTACGTTCCATTAAATGTCGGCTAATTGTCTTGACATTTAACGTTCGATTTGATATGATGCCGAGAGACCGTTTTAAAAAAACTGTCAACAACAATTCACAGCAATTATCACACATTCATGCAAAATTATTTTGCATTCATAGACACACACAAACATGTCACATGTTTAAAATGACAGCATGTTGACAGTTGACAGCTTGTACATACACTCAAAACGTTAAATGTCAAACTACCACCTCATTTTCTCATTTAAATGCACGTTTAAAATAATTGCGAAATTATTTTCTCTCACACTCTCACACACATGTAAATTGAGTGTCCTGGTTCTTTTTGGCGGTATTTTTTCGGTTAATTCCTCCGGTTTTTTATTTTTCTGCTAATTTTAATCCTTAAAGTCCTTCTTCTTTTTCTTTTTTTCTTGGGTTTCTTTTCTTTTTTGGTGGGGTTTCTTTTGTCAAAAAAAAAGTTCGTTACAATTACGCTGCTATTGTTTGTCATGCCTCTTTTCCTAGCATTGGGAAGACAGTCTTAATTGGCTTAAATTTTTTTGTTGAAATAAGTTCATGACCACACACGTACAATATACTCCGATACACAACGTATTAAATGTCCATCAAAAAGTTGTTGACATTTTAAAGAAAAATTCTTTAACATTTTTTTTAATATTTTAGCGCCAATTTCAGCTCACTGTGTTCAGCACACTGTATTCAGCGCAGTGCGTTCAGCGCACTGTATTTAGCACACTGTGTTCAGCACACTATGTTCAGCACACTGTATTCAGCACACTATGTTCAGCACACTGTGTTCAGCTTACTGTGTTCAGCACACTGTGTTCAGCTCACTGTGTTCAGCTCACTTTGTTCAGCTCACTGTGTTCAGCATACTGTGTTCAGCAGATTATTTGTACATTATTCCCACAGGGCCAGCCCTACACCTCTATAAGTATGGAGTCGGAGGTAACAAGAGATGAAGTACTTGCAGCATGCACTGGAATAGTAGATAGGAAAACACCGATGAAATCCCGAATAGGGCACTTAAGGTGGCTGTGCGGCATAGACCGAACATGTTCGCCAAGGTTTTCCACAGGTGCTTCGTCGAGGGTGTTTTTCCACGTAAATGGAAGAAGCAGAAATTGGTTCTCATTCCAAAACCTGGCAAACCACTAGGTGAACCATCGTCGTATCGTCCCATCTGCCTACTCGTCACGATGAGAAAAATACTGGAGAGGATAATACTCGTATACAATCGACTGCTGACATGTGCCGAGGCAGAAGGAGCTCTCTCGGACCTCCAAGAAAGTGGAGAAGATGGAAGTGACCTTTGGAGGCACTCAGATCTAATCGAAGAGGGCCATAAAACACCTGGAAGTGATTATCGACGACAGGTTGAACTTCAAGGAGCACGTGAAATACATCGGCGAAAAGGCATCTGTAACCCAGGGAGCACTGGCGAGGATGATGACCAAATCCACTTAAGAGGAGAATAATATCGAGGGTTGTGACGTCGATAATGTTATATGCTTGCCCAATATTGTCGGAGGCACTCTCCGTAGGGATGACAAGGAGGAAACTATCCTCAGTGTATCGTCTAAGCGCGATTAGACATATAAACGGCTTCAGGACAGTGTCTGATGAAGCGGTACTGGTATTGGCAAAGACAATACCGATTGACCTATTGGCGGATGAGATGAGACGGATATACTTTCGCCGTCTTGAGTATCCAGGACAACGTACGTACGTAATTGGTCATTACAACTCTTCAGTCAGTGGCAGGATTTGAAAAACTTTTCATGGCAATTTCATTTATTCTCAGAGTTTTTGCCAGAAATCTGCTGAGTGGAAGTCGCCGAAGAAATACTTTTTGTATTTTATTTTGATGTCTGGCCTGGGGCCAACACACTACCTACTAGACCACGGCGACTTCGAGGACAAACAGCAGCTATAAAAGCGGAGGAACGAAGGACTTCCATGCACAAATGGCAGTCATGATGGGACTCACGAACAGTTTAAAGGGAAGATGGAGATTTCTCATTGATATAACCCCTTGGATGAAGAACAAACATTGCGAGCTGAACTACTACGTGCTGAACAGATTTGAACACGAATTGATATGCCTGGACTGTGTAGGTAAGGAGAAAGATGCGAGTATATTTTAACATGCTGCCCAGATTTAGATGGACCGGGGAAACGAGTTTAAGACCTAACCAGCTTATGGAAGAGGTGTTGAATTCTGAGATTCTATAGAGCCAATACAGCCAGAAAATGGCTGGAACTCCGAAAGAAAAAAAAAACACTGTATTCAGCGCACTATGTTTAGAACACCGTGTTTTCTAATTAAAAGAGATTAAAAGTCAGAGAGTGATAGAGAATACGAAATAATTTTCATCATGTTTTTCGAATTGTAACATTAAGAGGCCTTTAATCCCTGACCACTTAGAGATTTTAACATCAGCTATCCACATTATTAGCTAAAGAAGACAGTGGTAGCTTTTAAAATGGATTGAGACTCAATGAGTTCCTTACCACTACACCCAATCTGTATTCATAGAACCCATAGTTTCTAGGCACCTCCAAATGGCAATCTTATCATCCTTAAACATGCCGCAGTAACAGTTTGACTGAGAACTTTATAGGCTGATACACGATGGCGCTACTAGTAATAAATCCATTTGTTTTTCAGTCAACCCTAATCTTCCTAAGAAGCGTGTTCAAATTTTACACATTTCGGGCAATTGGTTCGTGGTTCAGAGGACTTTGAGTGAAGTTACTTTTGTCTCCGAAACACCGATTTGAGAAACTTTTCATGGCAATTTCCATTGCTCTGAGAGTTTTTGCAAGAAGACTATTGAGAGGCAATTATCGAAAGAAATTATTCTTCATATTTCGGTTTGTGCGAGATGTTTGAGTTGGGATTCGAAATCTATTTGGTGATGCAGTTGCTTTCAAAAGTCGTCAGATGGGGTTGCCTGTTATCGCCTGTATTATTGGCTATCGTCTTGAACAGCATTACAGCCAGAGTGGGTTTGTCCCCTGTTTACTTGCCAAAATCTGATCGATAAGCTACACATCCTTGAAGATAAATATGTAGAACACCCAACCATTTAAAGGGTCCGCCAAATAATTTTTTTTTTAAAAAATGCTTTAAAAAACTACTGAATATTTTCTCAAATTTCTTTTCTTATTTGAAAGTACAATCCTTCCGGTTAATAATGGAAAATAATTTCATTCAAATGGTTGCCTCGGCTGGCCATGCAGTAGCCTACACGATCGGTCCAATTTTTAAGCACATTATCGATTGTTTGCAGCTATATTTCACCAATGGCTTCACGAATATTGACGGCACCCCACAAATAATAATCCAACGGTGTCAAATCGCAGCTCTGCAACTGATAATGCGATCTTCAAAAACAGGGCGCAAAACATCGAGTGTAGCTTCGGCTGTGTGGCACGTAGCGCCGTCCTGTTAAAAACAAATGTTGCCAATATCCTCCTCTCCAATTTTTGTGAACAAAAATTCGTTCAACATGGCCCGATAACGATCGCCATTGACTGTAACGGCTACTCCTTGCTTATTTTCGAAGAAAAATGTCCCAATTATGTCTCTGGACCAAAATCCGCACCAAACAGTGACTCGTTTTCGGTGCGTCGACTTTTCAATGTATGCGTGAGGGTTTTCTGCGCCCCAAATGCAACAATTTTGGTTGTTTACATACCCGCCAAGATCAAAATGAGCTCCATTTGAAAAGATGATTTTTTTTTGCCAAAATCGGCATCTCTGGTGTAGGCTCCTGCATGGCCAGCCGAGGCAGCCATTTGAATGAAATTATTTTCCATTATTAACCGGAAGGATTGTACTTTCAAATAAAAAAAGAAATTTAAGAAAATATTCAGTAGTTTTTTTAAGCATTTTCAAAAAAAAAGTTATTTGGCGGACCCTTTATTATATGCAGATCTTACCTTAATGAGACATCAATTTTCTTTTACCACGCCTCTGTCATTTTAAAATCAAATGGATCTTCTCATGACACCAGGAACAGGATGGCTGGCATAGGCAAAGCGTGCATATGAGCTCTCTAATGGAATAAAGATGCGACAATTCAATACAAAAATTAAGTTCGTATTGCTATGTGGAAATGAGATATGGATTGTTGCTCCAGTGAATGGCGTTACGGTACTATTTTTAGTCGATCATTGTCTTTGAAGTTTATTGGGAATATTCAGACTTGCGTGTAATATTCTGTATTGCACCGCTACATACTTCTTTAAAAAAGTAAGTAATGTTGGGCAGAACGCGCCCTAATGGGGTGGAATCCACAGAATAGAAGAAGAAGGAGAATATCCCCTGCTACTCCGTCCACAATGTCGCGAAAGACCTTACCTTTCTTAATAGGTCATTACCAACCTTCACCATTTACATATGTTGTGTTAATGTTATCTCTAATCTAATGGTGGGACCTACAGTTTAACAGCGACTCCTACGACAGATTTGCGTTTTTTTTCGATCTTAGTTCAATCTGCATTCATTTTTACACCGAAATACTTTTATTAAAACCTGACATCAATAGTTTATTGCCAATTTGTTTGAAATGTGCTGCTAAAGATGTCACATACTCTCGCTATAAACGCAGCCACAAATATTTTGTTTTTATTCTCGTAGAATTGCCGAAATTTTATGGTGGATCTGTAACAATTTTAATAAAAATCGAAAACATTTTGTGTGTCATTTCAAAGATCTCCAATCATTCCAGCATTGCCTGGCTGCTATAAATTTTGATTTCCATTTGGAGTTGTTAATGCCGCCATTCCGTATGTCCCATAAAGATTTCTTTTTGGCGTTCTCCTATTTAATTTTCTCTTTGTTTTTTTTACTATTTTTCTGCATTTTTATTTCGTTGTTTTATGTTGCCATTCAAGTCAAGTCAAGTAGCGTATCCTTCGTGTATCCATATCCTGTATTTAAAGTGTATTTAAGTGCGTTTTACTGTTTTCTGGCGTGATTTTATTGCGTGTATATGTGTGGCTGTTGTTGTTATAGTTGCACTACAAATAAATTTTATAATAAAAAAAAACGAACGTTATTTGAGTGGTTTTTTTGGTTAATAAAACAAAATTAGAACAACAAGTTTATCTTCTTCTTTTGTTGTTATGTATTTTCAAAAGCTTTTGGTGTCATAAATACTGACGTGTTTTGAATTTTTTATATATGGTTAGGTTAACTTGGAGTGGTAGTTTTGATACCAAAGCATAATTGAGCACCCATAGCGGCCCTTTGTGATGCCACCGGTAAGCGAAGTCCCTGTGCCGAACGAATTCCACTGAACTCATCAGGGAAGTTGGTGAGCTTAATGGGTGCACATTAAACGCACGACATTTCTACATGAGAACTGCTGACATTTTTAGAACTACTAACGGAGAAGGTCTCAGATCCTACGTTTAGAATTCTCAGAACAATCTCTAAAATCTTTTTAAAAACTCATTGGAAGCTGTGCACTGCTTTCTATTTCCGTAGGTGTCTCCACTGACCGTAATGGTTGCACTATCTTCATTTTCAAAGAAATATGGGTCTCCGCTACAAACAAGTCGCACCAAACAGTCACTTGTAATGGATGCATTTGTTTCTGTAAGACCACGTGTAGGCTTTCCGAGCCCCCAAATACGTACCCACTAAGATGAAAATGAACTTCATATGTAAGAATATTTCTTCCTCTCAACAGTCTTCTGATAAAAATCTGTGAGTAAATAAAATTAAAGTGAAAAGTTTCCCTAAAAATCTGTCTTTCGAAGTCGACTTTTAATTGCAAATCCCGTTATTCATGGTTAAAATTAACGTACACAACATGGATGGTGTAAGATATTAGGTTGTAGGCCTGTCTAAAAAGTTGTAATCACTACTTAAGGGCCATTATTCCATTAACTAAAGGGAGGATTTTAATGGACAGATAAATTGTTATTCATTATTATAAGTGGACAATAAGGTAGAAGTGGTGAGGATCATCTTGTTGATAACTTTTAAAGTTAAGTTTATGTTTGAACTTGCCATATTATATATTATTTTCAATATGGCAACTTCAAATATAAACAAAGTGAGCAAATACAACAAAAAAGAAGCCCGTTGTTGCCACTGCGTTTAAAAAAACTGGTTTAATTGAGCAATGTTATCGACATTGCTCCGGCAATGCCGTATTTTTGAAAAAGTTAACTTTATTTCATCATTAGGTTGTAATAACAAAAAGAAGTTAAAGGTGACTTTAAAGTTTACTTTAGCTAAAGTTACATTTAACTAAACCAAACTTTAACGAGAAATTTTAATAATGGCCCTAAGAAAGTAAGGGTTTTCTCGAAAGAAAAACATGCTGCAGACAATCTGATATCGTCACTTAAATTAATGCCGACAAAAAATTTCAGACATTGTTTTTTGGTTTTTGCTAGCAATTCAAACACATTCTTTATGACTGTAGGGTTGAATGTGGGCAATCCAAATAACGTCTATTGTAAGAGCTAATTTTAGGTGAGGAGAAAGGGGAATGTCCTGATTTAAGGGAACTGGACTAACGTCCCCAGATACAGGTTGTTTTCAAGTCGTGTTGCTTTAAAAGTGGATCGAACCAGAATGCGATAAACCAGTTGAACTGGTTGGTGCTTAAGGAAATAGATTACGGTAAGTGGGACATTTCAGAGTATCATAATCGATTATAGAACTTTCTAGTGAACTAGCAGGCGAAATTGGGTTCAACTTTTTCTTCTTGAGAAAAAGGTTTATCCAGAGGTTTGTGATTTCTGGAGACTGTACTCTGTAGTGATAATTAGATCAGCCTTAGACAGTGCTTATTAGACCAGTTGCATTTAAATCTTATTGTTTGGCGGTGCAGTCACTTCCACTTTTGACTGCAAATTTCAATCCATACAAAATATTTTGTTGGAATTATTTTTTGGGCATAGGAAGGAAACTTGAAAGTCGCCGTAGTTTAGTAGGTAGTGTGTTGGCTTATTAGGCCATGGTTCAAACCCCAGGTCAGACATCAAAACGAAAATATAAATATAATAATGCTTCGGCCACATCCTCTCAACAGATTTCTGCCAAAATCTTTGAGAGGAAATAAAATTGCCGTGGAAAGTTTCTTAAAAATCTGTCGTTCGGAATCGACTTTAAACTGTTGGTCCCCCCACTCATGTGTAAAATTAACACACACAAATTGAGTGGAGTGAGAAGCTAAGTCGTAATCCTGACTAAAGGGTTGTAATGACCAATTATGTATGTATTAATGGATTATTAGGCTTTCTAGCAAACTAGCAGGCGAACTTGAGTGCAACTGAAGGTTTTATTATTGAAAAGGCTTGTCACGAGTTTTGTGATTTTACGAGACTTTATGTACTGATGTACTGATGGTCAGATCAGTCTTAGGCAGTGTTCATTAGGCCAGATGTATTTAAATTTTGTTGTTTAGCGGTGCAGTCTCTTCCGTTCTTGACTGCAAATTTCAATCCATAAAAATTTTTTGTTGGAATTATTTTTTGGAGCCTAGTATGGAAACTTTTATATTTGATCAGCAAATTTGTTTCCCTCTTAAGAAGGTAAAAAGACTGTTTATTAGATTTATTTGGAATAATAAATGGAAGAATACAACAATATTTTAACGAACTTTCTTAAATTATTAACTTCTTTTCTTTTATTATACTTTCTTATACGTTATTAAAAGTACTTTTCTTTTCTGTGTAAATTGGCGATTTCCTGTTGCGTTAAATGCTTTTTAACATCACTTCAATGGCATATAAAAATTAATGATTTTTTCAAAAAAAAAAAAAAATAACTCCGTATACAACAAGAATTAATTCTTCATTAAAAAAAATATCACCAAAACAGCAACTCAAAAAAAAAAAGAGGAATTGAATTGAATTCTTTAATCATAAAACCACACAATACAACCCGCATTTGAAAACACTTTCCCAGCACACTGAGTGTTATTCTGTCAAAAAAAGGAAAGAAAAATTCAAATGTCATGTGTAGTAGAGCTGCTGATGTAAGAAACATGAGTTAAAAATTTAGTGCAACACACAAAGAATGAATGAAATGACAGTGACAATATGCTGCGAACTTAATGAGAATTATAAAATGAACTAAAATAAGATTTAAACAAACGAACATAGGCATTATAAAGCATTTACCAGTTACTCGTTAATGTTCGATAACACGTTTATCAAATATTGCAGCATCACTGATGGACCATTAACTCACGATCGTTTGTTGCTTTAATTTGAACATCATTTCGCCATTCGATCAATAACGATGCGTGCCTTAATTTAAGTATCCCGCAGATTTAGTCAATACTTTCCTTGCAATACCGCGCGTTTACTTTTATGCAATATTTTCCAAAACGTTTCCCATCCTCTCCATTCAATTTCAATTTCGATATTCATTTAAGCGTTTTTCAAGTGGTCATTGTGGTTTGTGGTTGCCTTGTAAGTGCCTTCTAATTTATTGTCAAAATCCCTTTTTGTGTCACATTTCTAATTTTTTTTGTTATTATTCTTTATGATGTCGTTCGCCAAATTTATGGAGGCGTGAAGTTATCGATTTGTTGCACACATTCTTTTTTCTTTTCCCATCTCTGCCTTTCTCTCACTCTCTGTGTTTCTATTCAAACTAAATTTCCATATTCATTATATGAATTGTTTGGATTACAATTTGATGTGTTTTTAAATGCATTTGTTTGATTATTTCACTAATTTGAAGAGAATTTATTACAAATGCCTCCAAAATGTTGCATGCAAAGATGCTGGTGTTAAGCATCCGCTCATAAATGTTAAGCGGATTAGGAGCTGTATTTACATACATATGTAGGCTAATTATTAATTTAAATACGTTGTATTAATTGTTATTAAATTGAAATGACAAGAGAACTGTCTGTCACCTTAACTTAGTTTAAGCTGCTAGCTTGCCGTTCACAAGCAAAATCACTCTGGGTAGCCCATATTGCCCACTTGTGTTAACCAGTATAAGATAAGCCCCCTTCTCAGGATCCGTTAATGGTGGGATTGAACCACACTGAACTTCGTAAGAAACTAGCAAGTTCCCTTAGTGTTACGTTCGCCCCCATGCCCAGATCTTCAAAAGTTCTGCCACCGAAAAACCGATCACATTTGTTTTGAAGTGCAGGGCACTCGCATAAAAGTTGTCGTACCGATTCTGTTTCTTCCACATTCTGGCAGCTTCTGCAGTAATCCTGTTGGGGCAGACCGAGCTTATTAGCGAAACTAGCAATATCGCAGTGTCTCGTTCGATCCGTTTTCTTGTCGAACTTAACCCATATGCGCTTATCGCCCCATTTTTAAAACGGTAAGATATTTATCAGCTGTATGGTATACCATATAGATTCCAATAAATACAAAAAGTCCATGTTTTTACCGGAAAAAAAAGTTGGGTACATGACAATTACTTTTACTTTCAGAGCCTTTCTTTTCAAACTGGAAGAAGTGGAAGTTGCTGAAGAAAATAATTATCTGAGCTGAGATTTGAACCATGGGCTCTCGTCTTATAAGGCAGCAACACTACCTATTAGACTATGTCGACTGACGTAATGATGAATAGCCATTGCATTAATTTGTTTGCTGCGGCTTACACTCTGGCTAGCGATTCTAATTATTTTACATGGACCTCGATCAGACCACCAAATCGTATAGTCTCTCGATTTAACAGTGACATAAACCATATCCTCTATGTCCCAGGGGTGAGAACATTTTTTAACGAGATGGATAGGATTGAAATCTGACAGTGTTAGGTGTGGTAGAAGTCGTCCGTTTTCTAGTAGGTAGTGTATTGGCTTAATCATCGTGCAGGATTACAACCTAGTGTCGCACACCACCTATGTTGTGTGTATGTGTTAATTTTATCCATGAGTGGAGGCGGGATCTACAGTTAAACATCGACTTTTCTTGGCAATTTTGTTTCATGCCCAGAGATTTTGCCAGAAGTTTGCCCAGAGAAAGTCGCCCAGGAAAAAATCGTTTTTTCATATTTGATCTCTGTTCGATATAGCTTAGCTAAGCTTTGAACCGTGCATACGGGCATACGTTTACACACTACCAGCTAGATTACGGTGGCTACAAGTGCTGTATACATATCGTATGGTGAGAATCACACCAGCAGTTGTTGGGCAACAGATTTAGAAAATCTAAGGTTTTCAAAGTCGCCATAGTCTAGTTGGTCGTGTGTTAGCTTATCAGACGTGAGGTCACGGTTCAAACCCCACGGTTCGAACATCTCCAACAAAACGAAATATAAAGAAAATATCTCTTTACGCAAATTCCTCTCATTAGATTTCTGGCAAAAACTCTGAGAGTAAAAATAAAATTTTCAGGAAAAGTTTCTCAAAAAAATCTGTCAGAGATACGGCTGATGATCTTCTCACAGTATGTGTCCAATGCCTAAGGACAATAGCAAATGAGTGAATGAGTGATTGACGGCTATTTTTGTGTTCGGTATTTCGGTGATCATTGAGATATTTTCTGTTACGGTTTTACAAGATTTCTAATGATTTCTGAAAGTAAAATTATTTGTTTAAAATAATTTGAAATAACTGGCAGAGGGACTTGAAAACTTAAAGGATAATACAAGACAGAAATATCGGTAAAAAAAAATTTTTTCATTATAATCTGGTAGAAAATTTCCTGACATACAAATGTTAGACAACTTCTGCCGATCTTAGTCATTTGAATTACATCGAATTCAAATAATCGAACTTTCTGGTCTTAATGTTCAAACTAAAGGATAATTTTCGGCATCAGTTTTTTTCCTGTACGCTTAGCACAGTTCTAAAAAAATCTCACAAAAAAATTGCACAAAAATGTAGATAAAACAACAACAAGAAAAATGAGGACAAACGATAAAACATCTGTAAAAACATTACTGGACCACACTAGCAATTGATACCATTCTTAAGCCTTAAGTGCTGGTTGTCATGTGTTTTCTTAAGAACCTGAAAGAAAAAAGGGACACTTTCCATAAAGACAAGCTAAGGTTGCTAAGGAAGTATTTGATTTCCAAAATTCATTTTCAATTTTCTTTTTTTTTTGTAACCGAAAGAAAAATATTTATTTTAATAAACGAACGGAAATGGAAGTGCAATTTTAGCTCAAGGCTACGAAAAACAAGAAACACGCACTGCCCTGTATGTTGGGAAAATCATCAAAGACAAGTGGTTGGCAGTATTTGGATTAGATGGCCTAAGAAGTTATTACCATCGTAGTTATTCTAGCATATGTAACATCTGATATCATTTAATTTAATTTCTTTTATTTACAAAAAACTAAAAATAAAAAAGAAAGTTTTTATAAAAAAAATTCAAAATTTTGATCTCCTTTTAGCTGCTGTTTAACACGTTACTTGAAATCATTTCCACCATCTCCACCATTTCAATACCTTGCGGCAAATAAAGTGTGACTGAAAGTTAACTTCAAAGACAAACCGTGCATCCATTTCATGTAATTCGTAACATGCTATGACCGCTCACGTAGCTACAGTTTAGAAAAATTGAGTCATTTTCCAAACACCAGAGTAACAATTCTCTTCTTCTTCTTCAAAAAAAAAAAGAAAAGATTGACAAATTGTCACCTGAAGATCAAGCATGGCTCCACACATCCAATATTAGATTTACGTGATTTTATATAATTTCCCTGGTGGTAATTAAAGACCGAATGACAGTCTGCCAGGTGTATTACGGTTAAAGGCTTAGTTTTGTTGAAAAAAGGTGATGAAATGCAACAAATTGTTCAGTATTAAGCGGCAAACCAACAGATCAAGGCATGCAAGCCGCCAATAATAATAATCAAATCGTGTAATTCCTCAAATTTAATATCAAACACGTACAGATTTTTATTACAAAAAATAAAATTAAAAAGAAATCAAAGGGAGAGACGGGTTTTTAAACAAGTATTTTTAAACAGAATTTTTACATTAGGATAGGTTAAGTTTGATCAAATTAACATACATACATACATAACTCACTACAACCCTTCAGGCAGAATTGCAAAATCTGGGGCCCACACTTTTCTAGCTGCAGTCAGTCTCTAAAACATGAATAAAGATCATGTAACGGGCGACTTTTTAGCTATTATCTTTTTTGGCAACACTGGTTTAAACAGCTCACTCACGTTTCGTGTTTTGTTTCACTTTCAAACATCTTCAGTTTGGTCTATAATTTAACCATGAATCGTCTTACGAACGAACAACGCTTGCAAATCATTGAATTTTATTATCATAATGCGTGTTCTGTTAAGAAAGTTCATCGCGCGCTTCTTCCATTTTATGGTCAGTTTAATCGACCCACTGAAGCGGCTATTCGGGCTATTGTTACTAAATTTCGCACCAAATTTACATTGTTGGACATTAAACCACCAACACGCTTACGTAGAGTAAGTAGTGCGAACTGAAGAAAATATCGCAGCTGTATCGGCCAGTGTGAATGATGACCATCAATTACCGATTCGTCGCCGTTCGAATCAATTGGGCCTCTGTTACTCAACAACGTGGAAAATTTTGCGGAAGGATTTAGGTGTGAAGCCTTTCAAAATACAGCTGGTGCAAGAATTGAAGCCGAACGACCTACCGCAACGCAGAATTTTTGGTGAATGGGCTCCTGGAAAGTTGGCCGAAGATCCACTTCTTTATCGAAAAATTGTGTTCAGCGACTAAGCTCATTTTTGGCTCAATGGATACGTAAATAAGCAGAATTGTCGATTTTGCAGTGAAGATCAGCCAGAAGCATTGCAAAAGCTACCAATGCATCCAGAAAAAGTCACAGTTTGGTGCGTTTATGGGCTGGTGGCATCATTGGACCGTATTTCTTCAAAGATGCTGCGAATCGTAACGCAACTGTGAACGGTGAGCGCTACCGTGATATGATATCCAACTTCTTTTTGCCCAAAATGCAAGAGCTTGACTTGCACGACATGTGGTTTCAACAAGACGGTGCCACATGTCACACAGCACGCGTTACAATGGACTTATTGAGAGGCGAGTTGGGTGAACATTTTATTTCACGTTCGGGACGGGTCAATTGACCGCCTAGATCGTGCGATTTAACGCTTTTAGACTATTTCTTGTGGGGCTATGTCAAAGCTCATGTCTATACAGACAAGCCCGCTTCAATTGACGCATTGGAAGACAACATTGAAGCATTTATTCGTGAGATACCGGCCGAAATGTTGGAAAGAGTATGCCAAAATTGGACTAAGCGGATTGACCATTTGAGGCGCAGTCGCGGTCAACATTTGCATGAAATATGGACCGTACTATCGATTCAAATAAAGATTTCATGCATTTTTCTGAATTTTATGTGTTTTTTTTTTGAAAAATTTTCCTATAGCTCTTAAAAAATCACCCATTACTAGGCATCTCAGAGAGAGACAGAGGCATGTTTCACGATTACATACGTGGAGCTTCAGACCAGGATACTCAAGAAGAGGATTATTGATGCCTATTTAATGGTAACCATTATAAGCATACATGATTGATCATTGCAACCCTTCAGTCAGGATTACAACCTAGTTTCTCATACCACTTTATACATGAGTGGCGGTACCTACAGTTTAAAGTGGACACCGAACGCAAGATTTTTGAGAACCTCTTCATGCAAATTCTATTTTCTCTCGGAGTTTTTGTCAGAAATCTGCTCAAAGGACGTCGCAGAAGAAATATTTTTTTTTCGTATTTCATTTCATTGGAGATGTCTGACCTGTGGTTTGAACCGTGGCGCTTACGTCAAATAGTCCAACACTCTACGTCGACTGGAAATCACATGTAATAAATATATGTATGTCAGGCAATTGTCTACCAGATTGAACGATATTTCTGTCTTGTATTATCATTTAAGTTCTCCAGTTCCTATGCCAGTTATTTCAGATGATTTTAAACAAATAATTTTACTTTCAGAAATCATTAGAAATTTTGCTTCAATAATCACCGGAAAATCGAACACAGAAATAGCCGGCAATCACTCATTCACTCATTTGCAATTGTCCATGGGAAGGACACATACTGTGAGAAGATCATCAGCCGTATCATTGAACAAAGGGTTCAGATAACTAGAAAATCATAATTGATGATCATGGACATGTTGCGAAATACTTTTTTTTAGAAGCCAATGAATGCATACAGCCAGCAGTTAAGATTTTTAAAACAAAAAAAAGGATACAGTTTCTAGTGTCCTGTCTTAAAAGGAAAGAAACAAAACAAAAATAGAAGTCCTTGAACAATGGCCTAAAAAAAGATGAAAAAATTCTTGTGCAATATGGTTACAATGGCAGGAAAAACAAAAAGGATTTTTTTTTGTTTTCAATGAGTGAATGAGTATAAGTCCGGCAAAGGATCTTTAAATTACTTGTGGTTCTCTTACGTACACAGTATGTACATCAGCAAAAAACAGAAAACCTGCAAGATAAACGACAAGAAAATTGTATTTAATTTCATAATTTTCAATGTTTTTTTTTTTTCTTTCAAAGGACCAAAGTATACTTTTTGAATACAAAATAAAAATAAAAACAAAAACCGAACATAAGAACAAGTGAAGATAATTAGAAACTCATATTTAGGCCGGGTTAAAATCCCTGAAAAAAAATTGCACAAATGCAGCACAATTCTTAAGGAATTTTTCCTTTCATTAACAAAAGGATTCAAATTCCTCTTGCATAAATACAGGACATCTGTCTGATCTGGCTGATGGGAACTGTTTTTTTCAAAATTGAGTTGCAAATGTCAAGTTAGCAGGCAATTGACAAGAGCCCGTAAAGATTTTCAACCACAAAAGACCATCATCGTTAGTACTTAACTAAGCGATCGATACTCAGCGTTTGGGTGGCTAAGATTCGTACTTCCTTATAAAAAAAATCTTTTTCCTTTGGCAACAATAAAATATGAATGAAGGAAACCTTTTATCATTTGAAAATCTAAAACACTTGTGGGAAAATTGTCAAATAAATTTGGAAAAATTTGCTTTAAAGAAAACAGAACAGAACAGTCTGCTATTGTATCGTAGATTTAGGCGATCTTATCAAAAATCTCCTCAGTTGACCTTTTTTTGTTGCAATTGTCGAGACTACAAAAGTTATTTGAGTAGTTGCTACTAAATTGAGCAGGTTTTTCTTGTTTTTGATTGTTTTATTTACAAGTTCTTTATCAAGATCGTACGGAACTGATCTTTTCATTCAAAAAATTTTTAACACAATTTGAAGATGAAATTGGGTTTAAATGTTCTTCAGGCGTTTCCCAGTGAAATGGCATACTGATGGTTAGAAATCAAAAACAGCAATCGCCTTTGACATGTAAAATCAATAACAAAAGCATGCTATTGCTCCAATGCAATAAGAAATATGGCGACTTCCAACACCGATTTCCCTTATATATGTATACATGTATAGCCTTCAGCGTTTTGCTAGGGCAACGGGCCGCACATTTTGCTCATTTTACAATCGCCAAAATCATCCTCTCACTAGAATGATTGCTAATCGCTATTCGGTGGATAAATTCGAGTCTCATAGTGCAGTAAACAAATGAAAAACACTCGTACGTGGATGAAACTCAAGCTCTGCTAAAAAAAACCATTAACGCAGCCCGTGAGCGGAAACGGGGAAATCCGAGGCAGCCAATTTATTATTGCTTACAAGAACTCGGCTTTTCGCAGTCTCTACTTGGCGAATTTTGGGTTGCCGTAGTCTAGTAGGTAGTGGCTTATTAGATGTGAGGCTACGATTCAAACCCCATTTCAGACATCTCCAACACAACGAAGTATGAAAAAAGATTTTTGTAGGCGACTTGCTCTCAGCAGATTTCTGGAAAAAACTCGTGCGAGTAAATAAAATTGCCATGAAATGTTTCTCGTAAAAATCTGTCTTTCGGAGTCGACTTTAAATTGCAGGTCTCGCTACTCATGTATAAAACTAACACACACAACATAAGTGATGTGGAAAGCTAGGATGTAATCCTGACTAAAGAGATGTAATGACCTAGATCGTTATACTAACTGATGGGTTATAATGAGAAATTATGTAGATATGTATGTATACCTTCTGAATTAGCATGATAGATAGCTATTTCGATGAATAGTCACTGAATGGGCTTAAGGCCTTCACAGGGCTCTTGGACAGGAGTAGTGCTATAATCCGTTGCATTGCAAAAGAGTCGCTGCGAAATGCACTGGAGAGAACCGTTAGACCTCTCATGAGACACTTCTTCGAACTGATTAATCGAAATATCAAACGAAATTTGAAAATTCTCCATTTCGGAGAATTCAGAGCCAGGGTATTTGATGACAGGATTGCATCGCCCCAATTCAGAAGACAACAGTGGGCAGACAACAATTAAAATTTTACAATCGAGTGTTAATAAAAGGTTTGTTGTTGCGATTCAAGCAAGACAAGCCTTTTATAAAATGTTATTCTAAATTACTTACTGCACAATGTTGAGCTACGGTTTAGTGGGTGTGATCCTGATCCATAGAATATACTCGTGGTAATGGCTTTGGCCGAGTAGAACTTGGGTGCGATGCAGAAGTTTACTAAAACATTCAAAGAAACAAGCCGAATATAACAAGAAGTCGGAAAGCCCATAAAGTAGTTCGCAAGAGGATAGACGTCTACTGGAACAACAGCCTGGAAACTGGCCGCAGACGTAATATAATGCCGTATTGTATTTCAATAGAAAGAGGCACCGAAAATGGTTTTAATTGCTGAAAATTGGAAGGACCACCTAAGAACTGGGATTCCAGAGGAATGTGTCCTCAGTATAATAATTGAGTTCAATGAGTACACAAAGCCACCGTATTCTAATAGATAGTGTGTTGGCTTAATAGTCGTAAGGCCTCGGTTCAAACCCCAGGTCAGATATCAAGATGAAAAAAATGAAAAGATATTTCTGTGGCGATTTCCTCTCAGCAGATTTATGTAAAAACTCGTGCGAGTAAATAAAATTGCCAGGAAAAGTTTCTCAAAAAGCTGTCGTTCGGAGACGACTTTAAACTGTAGGTCCCGCCACTCATGTATAAAATTAACACACGCACAGCATAAGTGGTGTAAGAAACTTTGTCGTAATCCTGACTGAAGGGTTGTAATAACCAATCCTTTAAATCATTGCACTGTTTAGGTAGAATAAAATCCCAACTTTATTCTTTGATTTGGATCCGTATCCGTATTGATCTCCAGACAACCACGTATCGGGTTACAGTATGCCGATTAGCCTTGCTGTTACTTAGTTGGACCCCACAAATCTTTAGTAAAGATTACAACCTAGCTTCTTATAGCACTCATATTGTGTGTTAATTTTATACATGAGTGGTAGGACCTACGGAAACTTTTCATGGAAATTTTATTTACCCGCAGAAATTTCACCAGAAGACTGCTGATTGGAACTTAAAGCAAGGAATATTTGATTTTCATATTGGAAATGTTTGAACTGGGGTTGGAACCAAGAGCTCTGGCATAATAAAACTACACCAGACTACGGCAATTAAAATTGAAGTTACATAAGGTGACCATTGCTTCAAATTTAAACGACTTTGTTTTCAATTGAAAAAAATCCAATTAACATTCAGAGAGAGAGAGAGAGAGAACTATTAACCAGTATAAGTTTTAAACTGAGTACCACCTTCGTTATTTTCATCGTTTTTTTAAAGAATCCTTGTTGATCTAGAGCATGTCTTCTCCTATTAGAGAGTAAGATGTGCCTTAGGCTGCCGTAGTGACATGTTAACTACACTTAGAATCACGGGGCAGTTCGAGGTGTGTTGGATTTATCGCCTCTAAATTAAAACATTGCTCCGGTCAGCAAGATTCTCTAAGTTGACTCATGTCTAAGTTTAAACAAGTTCTACCATTTATCTTGTGTTTGATAACAGTTGGTAGCAGAGTAGGAGGAAGTTGAAGGGAGGGAATTCAGTATCCTCATGTTCTATGCACTAAATTCGTTCTGGCATGTTAGCCAGTTGATAGCACAAGTGATAGTGAACTTGGTTACAGCAAAACTTTCTGTAAAATAGCGTGAGGTTTGTTAAAAGTCGATAATGAGCACAACTCTGTGTGAGTATTTGACATTCTTCAACAGCGCTATGGACGAGCTTGTGCGCTGTTGTAAAGTTTTGAAGAAGGGATACTATACATCCCACTTTTAGGAAAGAGCTGAAGCTTTTTATTGCCCGTCTCTAATTAACTCTGTAACTTTGAAAGGCCCCGGCTATATTATGTTCTGTTGTATGTTGAAATTGATAATTTACGAGAAACTGTCTTGACCATTTAACACAAAAGATCTGGTCCCATCCATGGAAACACTGAAAGTAATGCATACTTACAACACAAAACAATAACAACAAAAGGACAATTCTAAAGAATTTTCTTTTTAAAAAAAGGGAAAAATTTATTAAAATGTGGATTCTTGTTTTAATCAATTGGGGTAATTTTATTGATTTCAATTCGTTTTTTTTTTCAATATTTAAAATGTAATACGATAACCTTAAAAAAGAAAAAAGGGAATAAAATTCAATGGAATTGTTTCAATACAACAAAAATAAAAACAACAATTAATTGTAATGAATTGAATGCACAAAAATGGAAAGAAAATTAAATGAAAAAAAAACGCTTAAAAAGCCTTAAAATTTCTGTTATAATACGAGTGTAAAACACTATTTCCGGTTGCAGTAACTGTAGGTATTCTTGCATTGCTGTTGTCTCTCTCTCTCTCTCTCTCATTTAAGAAAAATTCACTTTCACTCGCTAATGCAGTGATTTTTTGAACCACATTTTCAATGAATTGGAACACCTCCTTCATATTGTATGTTTAATAAAGAAGAGAAAACAAAGAGAAGCACAGAGAATAGAAGAGAAATTCGAAATAAAATATCAAATATTAGATCATTTCGTTGAGATACGAGTGTGGTTTTTATTGAAAACCACAATTGTGTGTTTTTTTTTGTAGCCAAAGTAAACGCCTTTTTTCATTTTAATTGAATTCACCATGTGAGCTGAAGAATTTTGTGAAAACAAAATTGAAAAATTCAAATTTCACTTTTAGTTGCCATAAGGAAACATATAGACAGGACAGGTTTTGCCTATAGAAAGTGAAATTTCCGGCCTTTTTAGCGCAGAAAGGGAAATTGCATTCCCTTGCATCAGGGCTGGGGAGAAACAATTTTAATGATCGCTTATCAAATTGCAATGAAATGTAGGATATGAAATGTTTAGTTTTCACTTTCATTCATTCCAATGAAAGTGAAAATATTTCCTACTGTGTAGTAGTAGGATTGTCACCAAAAATATTGCAATTTTTCTTCTTCTTTTTTAATAAAAATGTTGAAATTATTCTCTGGCACGTAATTACTAAGTCTGCATAAGAAAGTTCCTTTCACTCTTGCAAAAAAAAATCCCAGGCTCTGGCAGGGGGCCAGCCGATATCATAAAAAAATCTTATAACAAATGTGGTTAAGCATGTTAAAAGGATGAAAAAGCATTTGGAATCGATTGGCAATCTAAATCACACTAGATACTGTTAACAGATCCATTCAAAATGAAGATAACAGAAGCTCTTATCTGTGTGAAGTGGTTACACTAGATGATAATCAACAGATACCGCCTAATTAGTGCTGTCCCACTGTAGAAAAGGCAAATCAGACGAACTATTCTTGCTCTGGAGATTAGCAGGCTTGATAACATGTCCAAAGAAGGATATTCTGAAACTATTCGTGGACATATTTTTGGTTTACTTTCAACAAATTCGGAATAAGTGACCAAAAGGCTGCTCAATTACTTTAAATCTACATGTGTTCTACGAGGGAAATTTGAAGCTTTTAACATAAATTCAAGCATAAGATATGGCTTGTCTCTACGGTTTGTATCTTTTGTATAGGGTCTTTTATTAAGCGCTTTCGATCTTTAAATTTATCTTTAAAATAAAGTGTGTGCGAGATATCAACGAAATTTTTCATTGGTTTGAAAGTCTGTGTGTGGAATAAAACATCATTTAAATGTCCTTCAAGGATACTATAAGTGTAGCTTATCCGCATTTTGCATAAATGTAGTGCACAAATCAGTCAGTCGTGTTGTCTAGTAGGTAGTAAGTTGGCTGATTAGACGTGAGGCCATTGCTTAAATTCCAAATCAGACATCTCTAACAAAACGAAGCCTGAAAACATATTTCAACGGCGACTTGATCTAGCAGATTTCTGGCAAAAACTCTCAGAGTAAATAAAAATTGTCATGATAAGTTTCTCGACAAAATCTGTCGTTAAAGTGGACTTTAAATTGTAGATCACGAGCCACTCATGAAACGGGTGATTTTTTAGCTATTATCTTTTTGGCAACACTGGTTTAAACAGCTCACGCACGTTTCGTGTTTTGTTTCACTTTCAAACATCTTCAGTTTGGTCTATAATTTAACCATGAATCGTCTTACAAACGAACAATGGTTGCAAATCATTGAATTTTATTATCAAATTGTTAAGAAAGTTCATTGCGCGCTTCTTCCATTTTATGGTCAGTTTAATCGACCCACTGAAGCGGCTATTCGGGCTATTGTGATTAAATTTCGC
Source organism: Sarcophaga variegata (assembly GCA_932273835.1). Taxonomy (NCBI): domain Eukaryota; kingdom Metazoa; phylum Arthropoda; class Insecta; order Diptera; family Sarcophagidae; genus Sarcophaga; species Sarcophaga variegata. Next base: position 102,494,998 of record OW026360.1, on the reverse strand, counting down.
ACAAAAATTTACATTGTTGGACATTAAACCACCAACACGCTTACGTAGAGTGCCAGCTGCGATGTCGCAGCTGTATCGGCCAGTGTTAATGATGACCATCAATTATCGATTCGTGGCCGTTCGCAGCAATTGGGCCTCTGTTACTCAACAACGTGGAACAGTTTGCGGAAGGATTTAGGTGTGAAGCCTTTCAATATACAGCTGAATGGGCTCTTGGAAAGTTGGCCGAAGATCCGCTTCTTAATCGAAAAATTGTGTTCAGCGAGGAAGCTCATTTTTGGCTCAATGGATACGAGTACGTAAATAAGCAGAATTGTCGATTTTGGAGTGAAGATCAGCCAGAAGCATTGCAAAAGCTACCCATGCATCCAGAAAAAGTCACAGCTTGGTGCGGTTTATGGGCTGGTGGCATCATTGGATGCTGCGAATCGTAACGTAACTGTGAATGGTGAGCGCCACCGTGAGATGATATCCAACTTTTTTTTTGCCCAAAATGCAAGAGCTTGACTTGCACGACATGTGGTTTCAACAAGACGGTGCCACATGCCACACAGCACGCGTAACAATGGACTTATTGAGAGGCGAGTTCGGTGAACATTTTATTTCAAGTTCGGGACCGGTCAATTGGCCGCCTAGATCGTACGATTTAACGCCTTTAGACTATTTTTTGTGGGGCTTTGTTAAAGCTCATGTCTATACAGACAAGCCCGCTTCAATTGACGCATTGGAAGACAACATTGAAGCATTTATTCGTGAGATACCGGCCGAAATGTTGGAAAGAGTATGCCAAAATTGGACTAAGCGGATGGACCATTTGACGTGCAGCCGCGGTCAACATTTGCATGAAATAATCTTCAAACATTAAATTATATGGACCGTACTATCGATTCATATAAAGATTTCATGCATTTTGCTAAATTTTATGCGTTTTTTTGAAAAATTTTCCTGTAGCTCTTAAAAAATCACCCATTATAAAATTAACACACACAACATAAGTGATATGAGAAACTAGGTTGTAATCCTCACTGAAGGGTTGTAATAACCAATTATGTATCTATGTATATGTACTACTAATCTTATTCCCTCTTTCTAAAACAATCGGCCGTGTTAGATGTAATTACACGTGCATATTGTATAGCAAACCAACATTACTTCATTAAAATTCCTCCAAGATATGTTCGCCATGTTTTGAATTTAGAAGACTACAGGATGTTTTATATCCTTAATATCTATATGTCCTATGCAATGCTTCCCCTTATGAGTTTCTTTTTTTGTTTTTATGAATCGTTTCATCTGGTCAATGTCTGCAATTGATTGCAGTTTTACCATACGGCAGCGGTATTTTGTTTTTTATGTGACACTTAAACGCTCTTCTGCCAACGTTTTTGTGTGATTCTTTTGCTTTTGGCTCCATAAATCTGCGTTACTGTTATTCTTTTCTTTTTTTATTGTTGTTGAGTTATTTTTATTGCTGGTTTAAGATTTTTTCCTTTTCGTTTTTGTATTTTGCTGAGATTTTTTTTATTTCCGTATTATTGCCACCACAGAACCAAGAACCACTTAAAAAATTTGTCTTCTCTCCAGTTTTTTTTCGATTTTTTTTGTTTTTTTTTTCGCCTACAATTACGCGCCTATTTGAGTATGTAATTTGTGTGGCACTTGTGACACTTTTCAACTATGTATGGGGATTTCATTTACAGTTTCCAAGCATTTCATTATCAAGCATTACAAGCGTTTAATAAGGACAAGTGCCTGTTTATAGGTTTACTTGGCTAACAAATGCGGAACATTTTATGTCTTCGATATGTTTATTTACACAGTCAGTCAAACAATAGTCGGAATACTTGTGAAGTAATTGTTGTGATTTGAAGGACTATTTTTATGGTAAAAATTCGTAGTTTTTTTTTGAGAGAGCCAAACAGGAATAGTGTGACAGTCATATGAAATAATTGAAGTTACATAAGGCGACCAATGCTTTAAATTTAAATGAATTTGTTTTTAATGGAAAGAAATCCAATTAACACTGAGAGAGAGAGCAATCTATTAAGCAGTATAGGTTTTAAACTGAGTACCACCTTCATTATTTTCAAAGTCTTGTTGAAGAATCCTTGCTGATCTAGAGCATGTCTTCTCCTATTACAGCGTAAGTTGTGCCTTAGGCTGCGGTAGCGACATGTTATCTTCACTTAGAATCACGGTGCATATTAATAAGTTCGAGACGTGTTGGACTTATCGCCTCTAAATTAAAAGCACAACAATTCTCCTGTCAGCAGGACCATTTATTAAAAATATGATCTCGTAGATTGCTAATAAAATAAAAATAATTTGTGTTTAGTTTTAATTGAAATTCTTTATTATTCACACAATTCTGTGTGCCACTGTTCACAACTTGATGTAAGCAACAACAATTGCTTTTCATTGCTATTCCTATGTTTACATCCTTTGGCATGTTGCCCAGTTGATAGCACAAGTGATGGCACAGCTCAGTTGTTTCATTTTTAAATGATCAACTTGGATATAACAAAAATTTCCTTAAATAGCGCGAGTTTCGTTAAAAGTCGATCACGAGCAAAACTGTGTGTGAGTATTTAACATTCTTCAACAGCACTATGGACGAGCTTGTGCGCTGATGTAACCGGGGATGAAACTAGACATTCATCACAAACGCCAGAGGGTGAACAGTGTTTAAAAACAGTTGGTTTTTCAAAGGGAATCGAAGTTTATAAAGTTTTGAAGAGGACATGAGAAAGACGACATTTGCCCAAGAAGAAATATTATTTTGATGGCCGACATCTATGAATTTGGCTACAAATTTTTTACTTATTCTCACAATTTTCCAGATTAAGCCCTTATTGACCAATTTTGTGTTCTCAAACTTCAAGTATTACTTCTTCTTAGCAGTGGAGTTTTGCTGAACTTCCGATAAAGTCCTAGACTGCCTCCTACACAACATAAGTGCTGTGGAGAGGTTAGGTTGTAATCCTCAGCTGATTTCTGGCAAAAACTCTGAGAGTGAATAAATAAATTGCCATGAAAAGTTCTTCAAAAAAATCTGTCGTTCGGAATCGAAATAACACACACAATATAAGTATTGTGAGAAGCTTGGTCATAACCCTGACTGGAGGGTTGTAATCACCAATTATGTATGTATGTACGCCTTTAAGCACCTCAATTTGATGTGCCAATGACATTTTGCCTGTAACCTGAAGAAGGCTTCCTATGCCACATTATCACTTGGCATGCACTTTCTAGGAGTAAAAATTCAGCCAGTCTTGTGTGAACACACGCGGTGTTTGAAAAGAATAATCGTGGTTTGAAGATCTCCGTTATAAAGATATGTCGAACAATTGTTATTGTTTACGCAAAAGAGTGTAAAGACGAATAACAAACACAGCAATTGTTGTTGTTTACATCAAGTTGTGCGAACAATAAAGAATTTTAATTAAAACTAAACACAGATTAATTTTTATTTTATTTGCATTCTACAAACTCATATTTTAAACGTTTTTAAAAGGTAAAAACGAGATTTTTCTGTAAAGCATAACGTAGTTGTGACAATTGTAAAATGAAAGGAACGTAGAACAGGTGTCTAACAGAAGTTAAGCTAGTAAGATTCGAGTAGCGTTCGATCTAAGAGAAAATCATGACCTGTCTTTAAGCACTTTAATATGGTGGAGCGATGACGTTCAGCTTTAAGAAGCAGAAGAATCCTTGCTATGCCACATCATCACTTGGAAGGAAGGGAGACCAGATGTTTAACAGAAGTTGAGCTAGTGAGCCTCTACTCGATCTAAGAGAAAGTCAAGACCTGTCATTAAACACCTTTTGCCTGTAGGCTGAAGAGGCCTTCACATGCCAGTGAAAATCACTTGGTATGCATTTTCTAAGAGATTTTTTTGTACTGCATAACATATGCATAAAAAAAAAAAAAAATTTCTATTAAGTAATCTATTTTGATTAGAGAGGGAGAGAGAGAGAGAGAGAGAGAGAGCTGACCGATTATAACTTTTATGCTTGTGTCTTGCTGTTTTTTTTCTTTATATTTTATGGCTTTATTTGCATTCTCATAACTTATGCTTATCACTTGATAACCCAAAAATAATTTAATTTTCCAAAAATAATACACACTCGAAACCATAAACAATCACAACCGATTATTAATAAGGCGATGGATGTGCAGTGCATTGAAAACGCGCTTCAAAACAAATACGAATTGAATGCCAAAAACAAAAAGAGAAAAAAAATAGTAGAAAAGAAAAGAGTAATCGGGATTGAAACCGAACACAAAAAAAAACAAAAAAATCTCAAATCATTGGCTTACTGACGCCAGCAAAATAAACGAGCCATTAAATCTACAAATCTGTAGTGAGTGTCGCCAAAACCAATACAAATGTATGCAAGTGACTATGAGCATACAGAGAGCGATTAAATATGCATTTCCGCTACGGACAGAATAAATAAGATTTTTAAGTGGTTTCATGTAGGCCCCCTAGCCCCACACAACTTAAAACGCCAGCAATGCAGCACATATAGTAGCACCTTTCCAAACCGAAAAGGTCACCAGATTTATGTATGCGTTGTTAAAGAATTGATTAAGAAAAATGCCTCGTATTAAAATTCATTCTTAATTAACACAAAAGGCAGCAGTTCTCCCTCTTTTTTTCTTTTGTTTTTTGTTCTGATTTCTTTTTTTTTTTCAAAAAAAAAAATAAGAGAAGGTAAGTACCGAGTAATATTTGTTATCACTTGTCTTTTGTTTTGTTGTTGTTGTTGCTACAATTCAATTGTATTTGGAATATTTATTTTAAAACAAATATTTAAACATGCGGTTTACGAAATTAATTTTTTCAATATTTTCTATTGATTTTCTATTGGGGGTGTGAGTGAGTATTTGTTTGCTACTAAGCAAGTAGTGGCGCCGAAATATTTTTTTCTTCATTGATAGCGAGTATGTACTGAAGCACAAAAAGAAAGCAAAAACAAGAACAAAACAAAAAAATTTGATAATATTTTGGTCATCAACTCTAATTTGTTGTCATTTGAATAGAAACAAAAGCCTCGTAAAGTCAATAATTTATGTTGACATTGAACTTCGTAATCCCATATGCAAGTGCATGGGGTTACATGGGTTACATTCGAGCATTCGGGCATTCTTAAATACATACAACAAAAGGCAAGGTTCATTATTTTCTAATCAGTTGCAGCATATATTCAATACTTGTGTACACTCTATACGCATAAAGTTGAAGAAAGGGAATTTAGTATGCTCAGGTTCTATGCCATAAGTTCGTTCTGGCATGTTGGCCAGTTGATAGCACAAGTGATAGCACGGCTCAGTTGTTTCATTTTTAAATCAATCAACTTGGATATAACAAAACTTTCCGTAAAAGAGCGAGGTTTGTTAAATGTCGATCACGAGCACAACTGTGTGTGAGAATTTGGCATTCTTCAAGAGATATTTTCTATGCATATACATATGTATGTAGGTTTGAGCAAATCTAAGACATCTCGTAGAAAATCTAAGAGATCTCGTAGTAATTGGATGTTTCTTGACGTGATAAACGTTTCTCAGTGGCGTCATGTGGAATCTGACCTGATCTGAAACGAATTTTATTTTGGTATTCCCTTTCACTGAAGTCGCCGTAGCCTAGTAGGCGGTGTGTTGGCTTATTAGACGTGACGCCACTGTTTAAACCCCGGGTCAGACATCTCCAACAAAACGAAAATACAAAAATATATTTCTACGGCAACTTCCTCTCTGCAGCAGATTTCTGACAAAAGCTGTGAGTAGAAATAAAATTGGTATAAAAAACCTTCTCAAAAATCCGTCATCCGTAGTGTTTAAAGTGGATTACGTGAGGCGAAATAAATAAAATAAATAAAACTGCAGGTCCCGCCCCACTCATGTATAAAAATTAACACACACTACATAAGTAGTGTGAGAAGCCAGGTCGTAATCCTGACTGAATTCTTGTAATGAGCAACTATGTATGTCTGTAGGTATTCCCTTTTATTGGAGCATTTATTTCATAGTTTCTGCTAGTTTCTTCCATTTTGGATACTTTCTTCACAATACATTAGTTTCCACCATTTTTTCTATTAGAATATCCGCTTTGATTTTGATTATTACTTAAAGTCTTTTCGTTGTTATCTAATCAGTTAGTTTAAGGAATTATGTATACCTGCATACATACATAGAAAATTAGCCATTATTGTATTTGCTTATTAGACGTGAGGCCACGGTTAAAGCACCAGTTCAGTCATCTCCAGTAAAACGAAATACAAAGAAAATATTTCTTCGATGACTTGCTGTCAGCAGATTTCTGGCAAAAAGCCCTGAGAGTAAACTAAATTGTCATTGAAAACTTTCTCAGAAATCTGTCATTCGGAATCGACTTTAAACTGCAGGCTCCGCCACTCATGTATAAAATTAACACACACAGCACAAGTGGTGTGAGAAGCTAGGTTGTAATCCTGAAGGGTTGTAATAACCAATTATGTGTGTATGTATGTATGTATAAGTGATAGAATACAGTGAGCTGCTGCAATTGGAAATACAATGGTATTCCCAACTGTTGGAGCAAACTTTTCATGTCGACGGCAATCAAGCAAAGACAATTCAACGCCTCCGTTCTTTAACATTCTAAGTCGAAAATGTATGTTTTGAGTTATGAGCTCTCAAAGTTTTCACGCGACATACGACTGTGTGTAGATTTTTCCCTATAACTTCGGAACGGATCGGCGCATCTTAACCAAATTTTGACAGTATTGTAGATAGAGAACGTAGAATTTAAAAATGCAAGAACATTAAAAACATTCTAAGTACACTTAGAACGTTATAGAATGGAGACGTCGAATTGAACTACATTTAACTTGACGCCTCTGGATGTGCCCCTGGTGTAATACCCTAAGTTTTTATTTATTAATTACAATACAATTACAAATTATATTCTAATTATATACGAGCGGAGTAACTTGACCATATGCTCGATGTAGTGTCACAGACCAGAGTCTCTGGTGCGAATCGAACCCAAGACCATCACGCTAATAGTCTAGCACACTACCCACTAGACTACCAGAGCATCCTAATAGCCTAAGTTGAATGGTGATATTATGTTGTTATATTCACATACGGACTGAGGCTATTAACTGCTCAACTTATTTGATTGGCCACTTACTTGATTGCAACCCTTTTGTCAGGATTACAACAGAACTTCTTACATGGAAGGACATACAGTTTACAGTGTGACTTGAGAAACTTTTCATTGTAATTTTATTTTCTCTTAGAATTTTTACCAGAAGACCTCGGATAGGAAGCTCTCAAAATATCAGAGCTGGGGTTTGAACCATGGGTTGTCGTATAATAAGCCAACTCACTACCTGCTGTACTACACGACTACAGTAGTATTTCAGTTTGCAAACAAAAAAATTCAACAGCTTTATTGCCCCACAATAAGGTCTTCCTGTAACGACTAATCTTAATGGAGATAAAGAAAAAATAACAAAAGTAATGTTTACACCTGCATAATGTTTAATGTTGCCCAATATTTAGAAAATATTTACATCCTGTTTTGAATTAAAATTTCTTCAAAAAAATTTCTCACATTTTCACTGGCACCTGACCAACCAAGAAAATAGTCTCCTTCCAAAATTTAAATATATGAAGTAAAATCAACATCCTGATAACAATTTTTCCTTTTTTTTTTGTTATAAATTCAGTAGCCAAAGCAAATAAAAAGTAAGATTTGAGGGATCACCACCAAACAGGTGAATTGCTATGATTTCGTATGATTGCGTTTGTAGCAGCCGGATTGGAGTGGATTTTACAAATATTATCATCAGGGGGTACACCGAGTATTATTTGAATATGAACACAGCTTTACGTCATATTCATGGGTAAAGTATTTGGAATTTCATTTTTCTTAAAGGTCAGGGATGGCTATACATATATGTCAACATTTCATTAATTTTCTCGTTCTTTTTTTGTAAATCAAATCGTTTTTAAATTCTCACAAAGTGTAGTCAGCTGGGGGAATAAGAAATATTTTTCCATTTATTTTTTTTTTTCTAAATTTATCATTAGTTTATGCATGCAGATGGTTTCGGCCCCTAGTCTTAACTGGGAAGGTGGAAAATCTTCATCATTTTCAGTGTTTAAACAATTTGTTCTTCAAGTCTTGTTTAATTATCACAGAATGGCAACATAATTAGGAAATCCTGTGACAATTGCTGCCATCAATATGGTGATAAATTGTTAAAATCTTTTCCCTCTCATAATAACTTTGAAATTCCAATTGTGGGGATAAACTTTATAACAAAAGCAAAAATCTATAATACTTATGACGTCAGTTGTCCTTAACAATATTCCCTTAACAAACAAAAAACCCGAATTATGAAAAATTATAGAAAATATTCTTTACTTTTACCTGAATGGTTTGGCATATTCTAAAATGATAGAGTTGCCATTTATCACTGCTGCCTGGAACAGCTTAAGTGCTTTTAGATAAGATACAGAGACTAACATGCTTAGCATAAACAAGGTAATGGTAACCAAAGCCAAGGAAATTATGGTTAGAATAATGGAAGACAGTTCAAACACGAGTTTAATCAGAGGGCCTTATCAGTCCCTTGGACAGAAAGAGTAAACTCTAGAATTTGAGGAAATGCTTTGAGATTAACTTATAAAAGTGAACTTTTAGAGGAGAGTTCCTATTATTTGTTGCACGGATAAATCACAGACACATGGTGTGAAATATTTGGAACCTTTGAAGAAACTGAAGGGTTGACGCCATTGCAATTTGTGCTTTATTTAATCAGACTGTCATTCGAGCATTTGGCTTTGAGATTGGCTTGAATTTAATGAGAGATTGCATGGATAGCCTGGATTTGAAGTTATATGGTAATTCAAGAGGTATCAAGTTTAAATGAACGATGAAATGACATTTGCATTTACTAAAGTTTAAGTCCAACAAGTTGACTTCACACCATTGACAATAATAATCAATATCCTTTTGAAGAGTTGATTGACCAGATATGCTATAAAGCGAATAAAAATTTTAACATCATCAGCATACATGAGTATATTAGAATGAATAATAACAGATGGCAAATCGTTTATAAATAATGTGAATAGTACTGGACCAAGATGACTTCCCTGAGGCACTCCGGAGGGAACATTGGTGACTTTAGATAGAACATTTTCAAATTTCACTTGCTGAGTTCTGCTAGAAAGATAAGATTTCAGCCAACATACTTCATTGTTACTAAAACCCATGCAAGATAGTTTATAAAGCAAAGGATCATGGTTGACTGTATCAAATGCTTTACTGAAGTCTGTATATATAACATCAGTTTGTTGCCTGTTGATGAACCCTTCATTTACTTTAGTTGTTAACTCCAAGATATTAGTAGAAGTTGAACATAGTTTTCGAAAGCCATGGTGATATGAGGTTAAAATTGAAGATATTTGATGATATAAAAAGTCAGTCACAATTTTTTCAAAGAGTTTTGAAATTGCATTCAATTTTGCTATACCTCTGTAGTTAGAAACTTCCAATTTATTGCCAGCTTTAAATAGTTCAATAGATTTATTGAAAATTGCCGTTAGGGGACCAGAAATGTTTTCAGAACAATGTCTAAGAATACAAGTACGTATCCCATCTGGACCTGGGGTAGGTGAGCTTTGTAATGACAACAGATTTTTTTGAACAGTTTCAACAGCAATATACGAAATATGAATACTTGATGATTGGGATATATCATAAGAATAGGAAGCTTGATTTCTGAATGATTTATAAGAATAAGTTGTCGCAAAAAAATCAGCAAACAAATTACTTATGGACATTTCGTCCAAAGCACTACAAGGACCAAATTTTAAGTAGTTCGGGTATGTATTTGTACGACGTTTGGTGTTAATAAATTTGTAGAAAGTCTTTGGATTACTTTTTATTTTTGACTTCATTCGGTGTAAATAGTTGTTATATGCAAATTTATTAGCAGTGATGTAATTAGTTCTTGCTATTGAATAATGTATATAATCGAGAGAAGAACCAGATAACTTATACTTTTTATAGAGTTTATTCATTCTGTTTTTGATATTAGATAAGTAACAGTTATTCCATGGTGGACCCTTATTATTACAAGCACATTTTGTCGGAACTGATTCAGATATGCAGTGATGTAATACAGCATAGAAATTGGAGATAATATCATCAAGGTTATTTCATGAAATTTTCGGAAACAATCTGAGAATATTATGCGACCTTCTGAGTGGTGAAGTCACCGTATTCTAGTAGATAGTGTGTTGGCTTAATGGACGTGAGACAATGGTTCAAGCCCCAGGTTAGACATTTCCAAGAAAAATTTTTAAAAAATGTTTTTTCGGTGACTTCCTCTCAGCAGATTCCTGACAAAAACTCTGCAAGAAAATAAAAAAATTGCCATGAAAAATTTCTCAAAAATCTGTCGTTCGGAGTCGACTTTAAAACTGTAGGTCCCGCCCTCTCATGTATAAAATTAACACACACAACATAAGTAGTGTGAGAAGCTAGGTTGTAATCCTAATGGAAGGGTTCTAATGACCAATTGTGTGTGTATACTCGGCGAAAGGGAAGATAAAGAGAGGGGTATAGCAATCTAAGCTTTTAGTGACTGATTATAGTGAGAAGAAAATTGAGTCTTGTGTTAGGCTATCAAGAAACAGTCGATGAATATTATGCGACCTTCTGAGCATAAGCATTCCAAACTCCAAGAACTTTTGTTCAGAACAACACATAGGATTCGTAGGAAAACGAATCACTAGAATACATTCTTGGAATCAGAGCGGTATTCATGAATTTTAAAGGAACCAGTTGGGTATTTGAAATTGCTATAGTCTAGTAAGTAGTATATTGGCTTATTGTCTCATTAAACCACGGACTCTCATCTCGTGGTTCTAACCTCAGATCAGATATCTCGAACAAAACAAAATCCAAAAAAATATTTCTTCTTGCGTCTTCCTTTCAACAGTCTTCTGGCAAAAACTCCATGAAAACTTTCTGTAATCGGTTGTACGCAGGCAATATTAAACTGTAGGTACCACCACTCAGGGTGTTGAAAGAAACTAGATTTTAATTCTGAGGGTTGTAATGGACCATTAAGTAAGTACTTGGGTATTTGTTACGCACTAGACAGGTTGGTGTCTTCGGTAACATCGAGTTTATGTCGCTGCTCGAGGTATTGAGGCAGTACAGCATATCGTCTGTACTTACACAGGAAGATTTCAAATATTTTCTTAATGCGTGGGGCTTGATGAAATTACAAAAAAAATTTCAAACATTTGTTGTTCACATTTTCATCTGCACTTGTTCATTCATTGAACCCTATAGGCAGGGTTCATATCAAAGTTGAGCTATTCATTCAGAGAATGGAGTCAAACGAAATTCCTTTTTGCATTTTCATATTCCCATGACGAAATGTATGCTTCAGTAGCAATAGTTGAACGTTTAAATATTTCTCTTTCTCACTTTGTATCCTTTTGTATCCTTTTTTTCTGTAGATTTGTTATTCTTTTTTGTGTCATTTATTATCCTTTCAAATAATTGCTCAATCCATGGGAATTTTTTTCCATAAAAACATTGACATTTCTTACCACCATAACAGCAACATTATCACAGTCATCGTAATGCACTGGCAATGCAATGAGTAACGAACCGCCAAGTGAATTAAAGTGAAAGTGAGAAAAAAATGTTTAAATTTTGCTCAACAAATATTTTCTCTGGCACTTGTGTGTAGTTGGAAAGGACATCATCTCCAATTACAACAACAACAACAACAAAGAAACACACAAAAGTGACAAGAAAGAAGAAGAAAATAGAAAAACATGGAATGAAAAACTCACATGTTCATGCATGTGAATGAATGTCAATTTATTTTATACTCATCGATATCCTTTCATATCCTGTTGCACATGGTTATGTACGGGGGATTTATTTGTTTTTATTGTTTTCCTTACTGCTACCGTGCACAGTACAGAGTGTAGTAGTTTGAATGCATCACTGGCTGTCTAAATCAGAGTTGCTTTGATTTTTTTGTTGAGGATTTTTTGCAGGTGACATTATGGCTGGATGTACAAGTATGTGATGTGATGTGATGGTTACGAGACAATCAAATGAAAGGATTTCTTTGCGTTTTATTGCGTTGCATATTTTTTGTTTGTTTGTGGAAATTTAATATTTTTTCTTTTGTATTTGTTTTTGTAATGACTTTGTATAATTTTTGTGTAATTTTTGTTACAACAATAAACGCTCTACGTGGGAATTATTTTTCATTGAATTGTTTTGAACAGAAATTTTTATGCGAAATTTACTTTTCAATGTTCAGGAAGAAATATTTGATCGTTTTGGGAGAAACTTGATTGATTTATTGATGGCTGTGGTATCATATTAAAATAATGCGCCGAACTTCTTACAATGACAGAGCAATTCGTGCATTAAAACGAATTTTTGATTAAAAATTTAAGCTCACTTTTATCAAATTCAAGACCAGAGCTTAATACAGAATATCAGGAACTTAGAGTGTTACTCTGCCACAAACTCTAAAGTGGGGTCTTTGTTTAATTCCTGCATTTATTTTATATTCAGCAATTTGTTTCGTAATATTATTGCCTTTTTTCAGTATCATTTCCGGTCTAAATTTTCCCATACAATCCTTTAAACAACATCCCGTAATTTATTATCCAAAAACATAATTTATTTTCAATTATTTTTCAACAATTCATTTCGAAGGATTTACGCTTGACCAATAAATTATAAAAAAAGAGGAAGAACAATTTCACAGGATCTCTATCTACTTTAACAAAAACGATCGCTAAACTGACCAACTGATGTGCTAAAATTTCAACGCCTACCTTTTGCACCAACTAATGCGTAATGAAAATTGGGTCAGCGGATAAAATTCATACAAAAAAAGATTAATTACGGAGCGATGATTTCATAGAAAATAAAAAGAGAAGAGAAATTAACGATAATTAGATATTTATTGTGGGAATACGAATGCAATATTGCATTCGTTACAATTTCTACCTTTAATGTTACAAAAGCAAGAGGATCATTAAAGGATAACAAATAACAAATACTTGGTAAGTTTGTAAGTGTAAGTATTTGAGTGTTCAACAAAAGATTTATTATTAATGGCAACGTATTGTATTCCTTAACACTTTCACTGAACGTATGGGTTGGTTTTGCCCAAATGCTTTTCAATATTTTCGTATTTTTCCAAGGATTTGCCTCTCATTGAACTTGTCATGTTAATTTTATTCTTTGTTTGTTTCAAGTGTGCCCGTTTTCTAAGTACAAAACTTGCATGTAATGCGGTGTTCAGATATGCACCTTTATTACGTAAATCGCAATAACCCGATTATTGAGCTCAATATTTCATATAAAGTTTCAATTAATTATTGCGTAATAAATACGCAAATTGCTATAATATTGAGTAAAACTTAAAATGCAGCACTGTCTTAAGTGTGTTTAGTGAGCATATTACAATTATCCGAACACTTTCTGTTGATATTTGACAACTCAAATGTCAACAACGACAGACAAAAATAAAACAACAACAAAACAAAACAAAAGCAATGTTGTTGAAACAACCAGCTGTCAAATGAATATTGAATAATCAGGTGAACTCCGTATATTATTATGTCTGAACACTTAAAATATTGTACTCAATAAACCGAATACTGACTCAATTAAAGTGCATATCTGGACATAGTATAAGCGACTACCACATACATACATAGTTCGTCAGTACAACCCTACATTCAGGATTACTGCCTAGTTCCTAGAAAACTTGTAATAAACCGAAAATCATTTCCAGTTTCCTACTGAGAGCCGTAAATAAAAATATTAAAAATTTCTAATAGCGTATGGAACAGAACTCTTAACACAGTTCCTTTTAGAAATACCGTTTAAGGGTTAATGAAATTGATTTTATGAATAAATTTTTCTTTCTTTTTTAAGGATAACAGAACATATGTTAAGATTTCAATTTTATTTCTTTCCCAGCGAAATGCATTTGCACAGTTTCATTTATATTTTGGGTAGTGCACCCAAGGCAATTGGATAAGGTTGGGCTCATGTCATTTAGACTCTATTATATACCGAATCATAGTTTTATTTGCCTTGACTTGAATCCTAGTTAGTCAAACGTTGAGGGAGAGACTTTCTCTTTACCTTTCTTTGAATTGTAATTTCTACAGAAATTCCATAAGATGTGTCCTAGCTAATGGACGTTACTTCGAAAGGACATGGACATGAATCTTGTAGAAATTATCCAGTCGAGATATAAAAATGCGATGTTCTCACATACATACATAATTGGTTATTATCCTTCAGTTAGGATTAAGATCCAGCTTCTCACACCACTTACATATGTTGTGTGTGTTAATTTTATACATGAGTGGCGGGACCTGCAGTTTAAAGTCAATTCCGAACGACAGATTTTTGAGAAACTTTTCAATGACAATTTAGTTTACTCTCAGGGCTTTTTGCCAGAAATCTACTGAGAGGAAATTATTGAAGAAATATTTTCTTTGTATTTCGTTTTATTTCGGATGTCTGACCTGGGGTTTGATCTGTGACCTCAAATCTAATAAGCAAATACAATAATGGCTAATTTTGTATGTATGTATGCATGTATACTCCCTTAAACTAACCCATTAGATAACACCGAACAGAGCTCAAGTAATAATGAAAAGCAAAGGGGATATTCTAATTGAAAAAATGCTGGAAACTAATGTGTTGTAAAGAAAGTAACCAAAATGAGAGAAACTGGCAGAGACTATGGAATAAAAGCTCCAATAAAAGGCAATAACTGCAGACATCCTTCCAGGCGCCTCTGCTTCTTGCGCGACTACGCCAGTTGGTCACACCAATCGATGACAGGGCTTCTTCAATTTGGTCCTTCTTACAGTCATGCATAGTTGCTCATTACAAGACTTCAGTCAGGATTACGACCTGGCTTCTCACACCACTTATGTTGTGTGCGTTAATTTTTATACATGAGTGGGGCGGGATCTGCAGTTTAAAGTCGACTTCGAACGTCAGATTTTTTTGAGAAACCTTTTCATACTTACTTACTTAATTGGTCATAACAACTCGATTAACGGATTTCGGTCTGACGCAACACATCCTTCCAGGCGCATCTGCTTCTTGCGCGCCTACGCCAGTTGGTCACACCAATCGATGACAGGGCTTCCTCAATTTGGTCCTTCCAACGGATGCAAGGTCGTCATCTTCGCCGACTTCCGCAGATCCCAGCATCGAATACCCGTCTCGCCGGAGCATCCACCTCCATACGAACGACATGACGGAGCCAGCGCAGACGCTGGATGTTAATACGCTGCACAACGTCTATGTCGTTGAGGAACTATTGGATCGTATAAGCAAATCATCGCCAACTCGTACAGGACCGAAAATCCATACGTAGGACTTTTCTCTCGAATACTCTCAAGGCTGCTGCACCAGTGCTTAATAAGGTCCATGCCTCTGCGCCATAAAGAAGCACGGGTAGGATGAGCGTCTTGTAGAGTATTAGTTTTGTCGTACGAGAGAGGTCTCTGTTACTCAAGAGTGATCCTGCGCTTGATCTCCAGGCTTACATCATTTTTGGAGGTAACGGCGGAGCCAAGATAAATAAATTCCTTGACTGCATCAAAAGTATAGTTATCGGCCATAATTTGAGAATCAATACGCCGCACGCCTCTACTTGTCGATAACATATACTCTGTTTTGCCCTCATTTACTGCCAGACTCATCTTAGTAGACTACCGTTCAATAGCATTAACACCACTTTATGGTGTGTGTTAATTTTATGCATGAGTGAGACAGGAACTGCAGTTTAAAGTCGACAGATTTCTGAGAAACTTTTCATGGGAATTTTTTTATTCTCATAATTTTTGCCAGAAATCTGCTGGGAGGAAGTCGCCGAAGAAATATTTTTTCATAAGTCAACACACTACCTAATAGACCACGGCGTCTATATCTTATCAACACACGCTCGCTTAGATTACGATGTCTAAAGGGCCTCAAATACACTTCAAACTTAGATTCCAAAAAGGTTTTTGAATTTATTTCCAGAATCTTAGTCCCTCTAGTGTTTTATACAAAATTTTTAGTGGCTCTTGCAATTCCGCTTGATCCTGCAACAGCAACCATTTCCAATCAGTGGCAACAAGCTGTTTTGTTTACTATCTGTCAAATGAATATTGAATAAGCAGCTGAACTACGTATATTCTTATGTCTGAACACTTAAAATATTGTACTTAATAAACCGAATATTGACTCAATTACAGTGCATATTTGAACATAGTACATATAAGCGACTACTACATACATACCTACCTTCTCTACAATGTGATGGCCTTAATTAATATCCTTATCATCCACAATCTATGTTCACTTAATAGAGTCGAATATCAGGTTTTAATACCACATGATGGATTTAAAATTAAAGAAAAAAATTCTTGCAATTTGAGATCGCGTTTTTCAATAGTGTCCGCAGGTTTTTTCGTTTTCACAAAATCTTAAATAGTTTTGTCCCCCAAAAAATGTGGTGAAAATAAATTTTGTTTTTTAAAGAAATTCAATTCCTTTGTTTATCTCAACTTCAAATCGTATCCTGTTTATTGGATGCTTTACAAAATCGGTTTCAATTTTCACATTAAACATCGTTTTCTTTTCAGTTTTTTATTTGAGAAAATGTAGTGCATCTGATACGTATTCATTCGCATCAAAACGTTTGCATTCCTGAAGGAATTTTGGCGCGCAAAAATTCGAATTTCATTTTCACTTTCTTTTTGGTTTTTAGTGGATTTGTGGGTTTATAGGTCAGGGTTGTTGTTTAATTGTTCGTTCCTTTGTTCGTTTACTGGTTTGTGTGCACTTGCTATACGATATGGCAGTATACCTAGGGAATGAAAGAGTACAGGTGTAATCGAATACACAGTAGATCCGTTTTGTTTTGTTTCCTTTGGCCATAATTAAATCAATATTTAAACGATAAATAATTGCTGATTTATGTTTGCTGACCAACGACATTTAATTGGATTGAATTCTGAAGCAAAGAAAACATTCCAAGAAATGTGTAGAGATAGAATGTGTTTGTTAGTGGTGGTTGAAGTCTTTGCTGACATGGAATATAAAGTTTTCCTTTCGAAACTCTTGTCATATTTCTAAATTGTTCCTTTCAATCATTTCCTTTTACGTTCAGGTGCATAATGCACTCCTTTAAAGGCTGTAAGGGGAATTCTCTAGCCCCAGACCATCACCATCAATCCATCATTAAACATCACTTCATGACAGTTTTCAGTCAAATAAAACAGAAACAAAACGTAGAAAAATAAACGTCACAGTGATAAAATCTTATTCAATTGTTGACAATATGACTAGAAAATATTGACTGATTGAAAAAGGATTAAAAAAAACAAGATCCTGTTCCCATGGCATATTCTTTCTTCCAGGCACCACTCATGACATTTGAAAAATTCAATGGCAAGGCTAAGGTTTATAAAGCAATTTCATGGTGTTGTTAGACAAAAGAAAAAAGATTATTTGGCTTAAAAACAAACAAAAAACAAAAAAACACATGAGAAAAAGGATACGAAAAAGAGTTAAAGAAACATAAGAAAAAAAAGAAAACAGAGAAGCACTTGCCTGTCATCTTCATGGTATTAGTATTTCATTGAAAGAAAAATAAGGCTTAAACAAAATTTTAATTTCAATTTTTACTAGTAGAACCATAACAAATGCCTTGAAACCCTCTACCTTAACTTGGCTTTCATAAAAAGAATAAAAAAAAAAACATTTTTTTTAAACACCAACAGAAATCCTATCCTATCTGAGGAATTCCTTTTTCGTAAACCATTTACGTAAAAAGGGTTCTTCACACGCTTGACAGCCAAGCAATGCTTGAATACACTTCATGGTAAGAGAATCTTTTTTAGAAAGGATTATTTTCTTCAATAATAATTGCCATGATTAGACGATATGTTTCCGAAACAAACAGGCTTAAAAAGATTTAAAACGTTTTTGTCTAGACTAAATGAAAGTATTTGAAGAAATCAAGCTATTATTGGTTAAAAATTACTGAGTGGAGCCCTGTTCCTGTAAATATTTCAAAATAATTTGTTCAAAATGTCTACGAGTAAAAAAATTTGCCATGAAAAGCTTCTCAAATCTGTCGTTCGAAGTCGACGTTAAATTGTAGGTCCATGACACCCATGAAAGAAATTTACTAACACAACATAAGTGTTGTGCTAGATCGTAATCCTAACTGAAAGGTTGTAATGATCAATTATGTAAGTAAGTAAGTTTAGAAAGTGCTGGGGAATGCAAGGATTTTGGCAATATTTCAACAGCTTCTCTTTCACTTTCATATAGCAGCATGGCCTTAACAATGCCCTTGAGTATGCGGCTCTTATTCCTTTGAAGAGTTGGCATAAGCATGCTTTCCTATTCGCTTCTAGTCTTGGCGTTGTAAGAGGAATCTCATGTTTTCAAAATGACAATCCCGATAGATATGAAAATTTTTACATCTCTGGGTGACAATATAAACTGGTGGCCTTATAATTAGAAACGATTTAGCAACATGTATGTTTGTTAATTTGTTTTACAGTTTTCACTGTGTACCTGGGATCAAGGGCTTTGTTTGGAGAACGTCTTACATACGTTTTTCCATCAGATTGGGAAAAATTAAACTCAGATTGGTCACTCCAGAGAACTCTGTACCAAAAACATCGTTTCTAATTATAATACCACCACTGTATGTGGTTAGTAGGTCTCCACATATATTTTCATTGCAGCAGAGGTTATTCTCAAATAAAACTTAGCGACAAGTGTTTGAAATTATACTCAAAGGAACATATGCCGAGATGTTCATAAGCTAGAACTTTAATTCTGTTATAGAAAACACAACGAATGCCTCCAATCATTAATCCATTTTTATCAAAATGCTGCCAGGATTACCAGGATTATAGCTTCTAGCACCACTGCTGTGTGTTAACTTTATACATGAGGGACAGGAACTTATAGTTTATAGTCGACTCTGATTGATAGCTTTTTGAAAAACTTTTTATGACAATTTTATTTACTCTCAGTGTTTCTGCCAGAAATCTGCTGAGAGAGGAAGTCGCCTAAGAAATATTCTTTTCTTTGTTTCATTTTGTTGGACATGTCTGACCTGTGGTTTGAACCGTGGCTTCATGTCTAATAAGCCAACACACTATCTATTAGAGGACGGTGCTGTCCAATGTAAAATAAGAAAGCCTCAACTGCATAGCTTTCAAGCCTATCTGACACTACTTCTTACAGAAATCATATTACCAATGGTCCTACTGCAATACACGGCAGTTAAGCATTTTACAATACACAATTAAATACGTGGGAATTTAAGAGAGGGGAGCAGAACAAATATTCAACAACAACAATTTAATAGAAAGATTGTGAAGTTGCCAGAGAGCAAATAAATGTGTATAAATAGAGCTAAAAACCATGCTGAATAGTCAGTCAGTTATGTTACATTAATGTATGGTAAGTACACGAGAGTTGTTATGAAAAATATTGCTAAAGCACAGTGGTATTGAACACTGAAAGTTTCATCTTTTTTAATAAGTATTGTGAATGAAATTGTTAGCACAGTGTTATCAATTGAAAAGTGTTTTTATTTAAATCAATTAAGGGTTTCTTTAATTTAATTTTAATTGCAGTCTTCGAATATAAGATAAATAAACGCTTTGCAGAATTTAAAAAAGAAACATTATGTGAGATTTTGTAAGACAGTGTATGTTCTAATTACTTCTTATGCAGGAACTCATTTCTCTCTTTAGTTTATAACAGTAATAACTTAATTTGATTGTGTTATACAGTCCTTATAAGATTACTTTAATTTCAAACAAAATTCTCTCAGTGTACTATTTAGAATGTGTTAGTACTGGTGGTTGAAGTCTCTACTGCAGAGGTCGGCACCAATAGCCCCCGGGGTTTTTTACACACATATGATACGAATATCAACATGCATTCAGTTATTTGTCAGTTTCTAAAGAAGATTCATGTCGCTTCTCAGGATTCAATTACGGTAGGATTCACTAATATTAATTAGAAATGATCTCGATTTTTGGAAGAATATTTGTCAAGTTATATATGCTGTCTTTAGGGAATTAGAGCGGTACATTTTTTCTGTATTTTCCACATACATACATACATTATTAGATTAATAAGTACACTTGAAAATATTCTAACAATTTTCCTCTGTGTTATACACATGCTTCTCACAACTACAGTCACATTTTAATAATGTTATCTTTGTGCCGACCACTGCTCTACTGTCAGGGAATATAAAGTTTTCCTTTCGAAAATCTTGTCACATTTCAAAATTCTTCCTTTCAATCATTTCTTTTTACGTTCAGGTGCATAATTCACTCCTTTAAATGCTGTGAGGGGAATTCTCTAGCCCCATACAATTCATCATTAAACATCATTGTGTAATATAATTCTTACAATACTACTTTAATTTCAAACAAAAATTTCTCTCAGTGTGTGTACTATTTAACCCAGTATCACTCATAACAAACAATCTATCACAAGTAGAAATAAAAACATTTTTTAATACACACTTTAAATAACAACAAAACCAAGCAAAAATACTAAAGAAACGGTTATGCGAGCAAAATAAAAACAAACAACATGGCGGCCAAACTAAAGAAAAAACGCAACAGAAAAAAATTACAGCCCAACGCATGTGTGCTCCACATAAATTAACACTTTTACTGCCAATTTACACAACTACAAACAAAACCCGTCATGTGAAAAGGAAGAGTAATAAGAAAGAAGAAGAAGAAGAAGAAAAGAAAAATAAAAACAAAAACTTAACACGTGCAGAAAAGTCTTGCACACACATTTATTATTTATAAATTATAGCAGAGAGCAAAACAAAAATAAAATAAAAGAGTAACAAGGAAAAACACTTACAAAATATACAGCCAGACATTGAATAAAAACAAAACAAACACTAGTGAATACACATACACACACACAACTTTTATTTACAACTTGTTTTGCTCTCAATTACAGATGAAAACAAAAACAACATAAATGAGTACACACAAGCAGTGTAGTGTTTAACCCTTTTAATGGCGTCTCGTCGTATTTAACACGAATAAACGATGCTTGCTGAGACATGTTCAACTCCCCCCACAACAATAACGAATACGTATAACTACTCCAACAATGATGGCTGTGTTATATCATGCTCTTGTTTACATGCATACATACATATATGTACATACACTCGGCTGTCTAATAAGACGGCCATTGACACTTGTCGTTGTTTCTCTTTTCGTCTGAGTACTGAAGCCTTTTTAGTTGTTTTATTTGTTTTGTTTTTATTTTGTAAATGAAATTTTCCTTACTTGTTACATACCGTTTGAAAACACTTTTTCTCTCTCTTTAACAATGTTCAGGCAAGGGTTCGTTGTGTGCTCTTTTGTATTTAAGAGCAAGCATTGCATATGGATATTTTGAGTTATTTTGATTTCATACAAACCAGAAAAAGGGGAAATTTTTTATTAAAATACCCCTTTAAGGGCAAATGCACTCATACGTTTAATAAAAACACACGTATGCATTTGCTTTCTTTGCAATTTAAGAGTATAAGGAAAAGAGTAATTTTTGAAAATTATTTTAAAGAGAACTGTTGCTAGATAAACAAGAGAAATTATTGTAAAGAGAGTATAAAAATCAGTTTCTTTTTGAATCAAAAAAAAGGGCAAGAAATCCTTTTTCGAAAGTGAAAGTAATTGTGACGTTTCCTATAGAAAAAAGGGTAAAACTGATATGACGCACACACTTACGCAAACTTATTAAAACATACATGTCCATATACATACAGCAATATGTATGTGTGTGCCTTATATAGCATTTATATATATGTATGTGTTGTTGTTTTGTTTTTTTTTTTTATCGATTTTATTACATTGGATTGTGGAATACTCCACAACGAATATTTTTCTTTCGTTTTTTTTTTTTGTTCTTTTGTCGTGTGCATGAAGCACAGATTGTGTGTTATCATAAGTGAGTTTAGCTGTGTGTACACTCAACTCTTTAGTTTTCAACTCTTTGCCTAATGGCCTTGTGTCTGCCTGTTGTTGTTTTTGGTATTTTTTATGAAATATTTCTCATGTTGTTTTTATTTATAGTGGAAGGCGGAGTTTGATCGATAATGCCTTGCATACATACATTCAAACTTGTGTGCTGCTCTCTCACACGTATTATTTGAAAGAGTTAAAGGCCTACACAACTATATTAATGAAATGTTTGAATATGAGACACAATTTAAGCGACATGTTTGAATTTTAAATATGGCGTTCGCCTGACCACCATTAGCATATAACAGTGTTTGTTGAATAAACAGTAATCATTGAATAATGGAGAGAGTAAAACAATGGGAATAAATTGAAAATCATAAAATTAAAGATTTTAAATTAAAATTTTTGGAATTTATTTCCATCCTCCCAAAAAAATATAAACAAAGTGATGCATAACATCCTGAAATCGAAATCAAATGAAAACAGTAAAACGAACTAATGAATGAGTGGCAAATTAAATGTGTTTGATTAGTTGGTTGGTAATCGAAAACTAAAAATATTTTCAAACACATATTTCGCTTACCAACAACTCATCCATCATCATTTACTGACATAAAAGCCAAGAAGAATTTCAAAAGTATGAAAATTAAAGTCACTTATGCCTGAACATACAATAAATACTCTACACCTTTAGAAACAAATGATTTAAAAAAATGATCGTGATATTATATTGCGGAACAAAGTAGCGAAATTCCCTTTAACTCTCTTTAACAATAACTTAAAGACGGATATGGGACAATTTCTGGAGACAGTTCGACACAGTTTTGAAGCAACTTTTATCAGAACACAGTCCGATGAAAACATAATCAGAAACCAGT
Organism: Sarcophaga variegata; assembly: GCA_932273835.1. Lineage (NCBI taxonomy): Eukaryota > Metazoa > Arthropoda > Insecta > Diptera > Sarcophagidae > Sarcophaga > Sarcophaga variegata. Next base: position 102,472,003 of record OW026360.1, on the reverse strand, counting down.
ACAATTTCTTATAAAATCGATGTAAAGATGCATACTAAGTTATGTTATATGAATGACTTGCATTACATTACATTAGGTAACCCTTTAAATAACTATTCAATATCTCAACACAATTTAATTCTTTTATAGGTACTATCGCGTGTAGGGTATAAATTGTAAACAATCAAAAAACAAAAAAAATTTAATGGCCGTTTGATGTTTTCTATTAAAATAAACACTCATACTGCACTTACTAAGAGATAATATATGGCAAACTACGGACATACCAGCCATACCATACCTCCTTGAGGAAAATGCTTCTTCTCACCAGTAAACATTTTTATTTTCATTATTTTGATTCACGGGCAACAGATCCAGTTAAAAAGAAACTTACTAATAAGACATACAGTGATTGAAAAAATTTAAAAAAAATTTGTAAATGAAATTAAGAGGAATTAAAATCATTGCCAAGAATTCCTACGTGACCTGGAATCCAGCTCTGACTTGCTGTTTATGTTTTCCATTATAATATAAAGTCAAATTCATAGGAGCTGAGTGCTTTGATGGCGGTCTAACTATCAGGTAGTACAGCTATGTACCGTCCTTTATATTTCCTATTCAACTTTTATTGGCCAATATCGTTTGATGCCGAAAATTTTCGTTTAGAAGCAACTCCTAATAATTCCTATGGGCTGTGAATATTTCACTGCAGGGACGGGTACTTCCACTTCTGTCCCATGATGTTTCTGTCCGTGACCCATAGAGTATGTAGCAATAAAAGTATTGCTTTCACTCTTATTGCTTATTATTGTTGCGATGAATTTCCCAAAAACATGGAGCTTGTAATCATGGTTGCCGAAATAGAAAAATAAAGATTCTGTTTCAAAACCCTTCAAATAATCCATCCAGAAAGCCTGTGATATTTGCTTTCAGGATGACAAACAATTTCCATCCTAAATTTATCTTTTGCGATGAAGCTTAGTTTTAGAGCGATTTACCAACGAACGAAATTTCCGCATTAGACTCAAGAGCTTTTTGGTATTGCTTTCAGGTTGGCGGCTTTGTTAGCTCGAAATTCTAGAACAATGATGAAAATGTGGCTATTTGCGGTATACCGCTCAAAATGCTTAAAAAAGTATGCCTGCCAATGATGGAGCTCACAGATAAATAAACTACAGGGTAGCTAGGGATAAACATTAATTTGTGGTATCACAATGGATCTAAGCTCTGGCTTAAACATGTCCTCGTCCTTTAAGGAGAGTCGTCCATCTAACCTAACCTTACATTAATTACAATACAACTACAAATTAAATCCAATTATTACGAACAAAGTGGTAATCGAAGTCGCCGTAGTCTAGTAGATAGTATGTTGGACGTGAAGCCACGATACAAACCTCCATCTCAACAAAACGAAATACACACAACATAAGTGGTGTGAGAAGCTAGTTCGTAATCTTGAATGAAGGGTCGTAATGACCAATTATGTATGTATGTATGATTAACACTCAGATATTTCCTTCTGAGATGCATTAACGTTGCACAGGGCTCTAGTGTATATTCTTTTCCTTTTCTAAAACAAGAATTCTTCGAGTTTACGACGTTTACTATCATTCAGAAACTTCTCAATAGTTTGATGCATAACTCAAATGACTTCTCAGTGCAGTTACCCAGCAAAAGTTTAGATTGTCTGAAATCGCTTTGACTTGAGAAGAGTTATAGCCTTTCTTCATCTTTCCTTTCGCCGAGTATACTCTTTTAATGCCTTTTTACTAATATCAAAGAAAGATTTTGGCCTCATTAGCGGCGCAAGATGATCTGCCTGCTCATTGCCAATAATTCCCACATGGCCTGGAATCCAACCTTGTCTTGTTGTTTAGGTTTTCCATTATAATCTTGACACAATCTCATAGGAACTCAGTATTCTAATGTTGGGCAAACAGTCAGATAGTACTGAAGTACTCATAGGAATCTGAAGAACTAATGCCAGAGTAATACTTAATCGCAGTCGTATGCAGGAACAATTTCTAGAAAATCAAGTAGTCAGGCCTGATCTATTATAAGACATGTTGGTTTGCTGCATTTGCTGTGCTGAATTTGTTGATTTCACTGGAGTAGTCAGACCTCCGTTCATTAATTTTATTTATTTTCCCTGTTAGGTTAGGTTAGAGGACGTGTACTTGTCAATTAAGACAAGTACAGTACCCGGAGGCCGAATTGACCCATTGTACAACGTCCTAGTTTCTCACACCACTTATGCTGTGTGTGTTAATTTTTTACATGAGTGGTGGGACCGACTCCGAACGACAGATTTTTTGAGAAACTTTTTCATGGCAATTTTATTTTACTCTCAGAGTTTTTGTCAGAAATCTGCTGAGAGGAAGTCGCCGTAGAAATACTTTTTGTATTTTATCTTGATGTCTCTCCTGGGTCTCGAACCCTGGCTTTACATCTAATAAGCCAACACACTACCTACTAGACTACGGCGACTTCTTTATCTATTTACTTATTTTCCCTGCATTTTTTTATTTTTTTGATAAATAAAATACTACGTAATTTATGTAACAAAATTCTTAAAAACAATTTAAAAAAATTCATGATATTTTTCATTAAGGTTATGAAAATATTACAACAAAAAAAACCCCCATAAATAAACATAAAATTATGACTAAATTATCGGGCAAAATATGGTCTTTAAAATCAACGACAACGAAGCATGTGTTCAATTTCACTTTCATTTCAAAGGCACAAGTTCATTTGAAGGTAAAAAGAAGAAAGAAGATAAAATAATAATAATTGGGGCGTTCCAATTCATATCAGCTGTTAAGGATCAAAATAGAAGATCATCATCAGGAACATCATCAGAAACATCATCTTCAATAGCTTAACATCTAAACCAGCCTTTCTTAACCTTTTTTCTAAAATAATGAAGAAGAAGTGTTAATAATTAAAATAACAACAATTACAACAACAGCAGCAATATTAAATATTTCTTAACGACATGTGTTTGAGTAGAATGTCAAAAATATTATGATTCAAGCAACCAAGAGAAACATATTTTTTTTCAGTCTAAATAGTTAAAGATTGTATGGAAAGGAAAAGTGTGTCTGACACAAGTATTTTCACCGTTATTTTTTCGAATTTTTTTTCTTTCCATAACTTTCAATTTTATTTCGAAAAAAAAGAAAGGAAAATATTTTAAGGGTTTAAAATTCCTTTTCCTTTCTCTGTTCAGAAAGAAAGAAAACTAGAGAATGAATTATTATTGCAGCCATAATGGCTATTGTACCATGACTAATTAAAAAATTATGACATTTCTTTGTTATTATTGCTGCTTTTATTAAACAAAAAAAGACACCATTTGTTCTATTAGGGGTTAAAAAAGAGTTTCAAGCACCGAAAAAAAAGAGTTTTTCTCTTGGTCCCAGGATATTTTTTCTCAAAAAAAATTTTTTTTCGGTTAAATATTGTATTGAGGTGTGGTTTAATACTTGGTTAAATGGTTTACAACGCAATAATATTTTCATAAATTTTAAATTTAGCTACAGTTTGTTAAGAAAATTAAACAATTGATTTAGTAATTCCCTACAAAAATAAAAAAGGAAGATGTTCCTTACCTTCCATGTTAAGATTGCTGCAAATCATCAGAGAGTTCTGCAAATTTAAAAAAAATTTGAGAAAATTTACTAATGGCAGCATTTAGGCACATTTTAATACCACAATTAATATCCAAGCTGGGCATTAGATATTCCCACATGGAAACCCAACCGTATCCAGAGTCAATCTTGCCATTGCTTCAATCTTTATATTGGAGAGTTCAAAAAAGATGAATGAAGATTTAAAATCAAGAGCATCATCCTTTTTATAACAACTAATGTGAGGTGAAAGGGAGAATTTATCTCCTCACTCTCAGATCGACACCTACTGGCATGCCTTCCAAGAAGGCACTGCCCCGTTATGTTTGCTATTGTGCAATAGATGGCTATGCGATTAAAGGAAGAAGGCAGGTTTGTAATTGCGCGATTAAAGAAATTTAATTCGTCCTCTTCTTGTTTATACAAGTGCAGCAAAGTCTAGGATTATTGCATGCACCGTCCAGTAAAGAGAAGCAAGCCGAACACCTATACATACATATGTACATAGTTGTTCTTTACAACCCTTCAGTCAGGATTATGACCTATCTTCTCACACCACTTATGTTGTGTGTTTGTTAATTGTATACACGAGTGGCGGAACCTAAAGTTTAAAGTCGACTCCGAACGACAGATTTTTTTTTTTTTTGAGAAACTTTTCATGGCAATTTTATTTTTACACTCAGAGTTTTTGCCAGAAAACTGCTGAGAGGAAGTCACCGAAGAAATATTCTTCATACTTCGTTATGTTGAAGATGTCTGACCTAGGGTTCGAACCGAGGCCTCATGTCTAATAAGCCTACGGCGGTTAAAGCAGAACACCTATACCCTGTTGAGAATGCCTAATAAATGTACGAATATTTTAAATCAACTTATCATCCTTTTCCAACATACCCGTAATACACGCGCATCAATGTCTTTTCAAACATCCCAGAATTTCTAATAAGATGTGGGTATTGAACTCGCTGAGAGTTGCAGATTTTACCATCTAAAGCGATGCAAATTTTAATTAATTAATATGAATTACAGAATATTACCTGACCAGGGTGCAAAAGCAAAAAAACGTGAATGTGTCAGCAAAATCGCCACTTTTTGAATTTTCCGCAAATTTTCTCTGTGTCCTCTAACCAGTGGACAACGAACTAATGAGATAATCAGTAATAAGTTCCTTTATTTTAATCGGACACATCTCGTTGAAGTTGAAGTAGTGGTCGCCGTGGTCTAGTAGGTAGTGTGTTGGCTTATTAGACGAAAAGCCAGGGTTCGAGCCCCAGGCCAGACATAAAAATAAAATACAAAAAGTATTTCTTCGGCTACTTCCTCTCAGCAGATTTCTGGCAAAAACTCTGAGAGTAAATAAAATTGCCATGAAAAGTTTCTCAAAAATCTAACATTCGGAGTCGACTTTAAAATGTAGGTCCCACCAGACATTGTGTAAAATTAACCTTCACAACATAAGTGGTGTGAGCAGCTAGGTCGTAATCCTGTCTAAAGAGTTGTAATGACCAATTAGGTATGTTATGCCTCAGATTCATGGCAAATTGATCATTTCGGATGCCCTCCACACAGACAAGTCGCGGTGGACATTTAGACGATGTTGTATTCCACACTTAATGGCATCAATAGGTTTGTCAAACGTATAAAAAATTTTGATATAGAAAGCGCTTAATGAAAGACCCGATCGTATTGTTTTAAGCAACAACTTGCCTACTGTAAACTTAATGTATAAGGGTATAGTATACTTAATAACTTTGGTTGTATCAGAGCAGTTTGAACAATAAGTTATCAAGCCTGTATCTCTAGAGGTAGCTTAGACATTCAACGCCAAATATCCGATTGCTAAGAAGTTGAATGAGATAATATTCTACCTTATCATGATGTGTCTTCATTCACGCGAAAATGTTGGAATAAATCTGAATATTTCGAGTTTCTTCCCAATTTCTTTGCCTTCTTATCACTCTGCACCGATTCCAACTCTCTTCTTATCCGCTTTTAAAATTGAGGCTTCAGTGTTCAATAGTCTAAATTAACCTCAATTTATTTGGTTATTTTTATACTTAACTTATCTTACAACCCTCGCTTCATGCATCGTAAAACGTTTGTTTATTTTTCTAAACGTTTTAATGAAAACACGAAATCTAATGCCGCCGCTATTATAGAGTTACACCTCCTCCTCCAACCAAATTGGAATTGATCTTGAAAAAGTTTTGATTCCGTAAGCCTGACTGTGCTCTAATGACCAATTCTGTATGTATGTATGTATGTCAAATGAAAGATTGAAATCGATAAATCGATAAACCGATATACCCATACCCGTGACAGTCGTTTGATTTGGAATATTTTTATAACATTCTGTTAAATATTGTCTAACATTTGCTTGCTTTTGTTAAAACATACCACGCAATTTACACACTCACAGAGATCCTAATTGATTATTACAATTCAAAGGATAAGAAAGAAAAGACAACTATTGAATCCTTTTGTTTTATCCTTTCGTCAAATATTTGTTTTTCGGTTTGATGGCAAATAATGAGAAGTCTTTTGTTGCAGGCGGTTGCTTTAGAGTAACAAAAGAAAACGCGCACGCGTACTATTCAATGTAATTAGCGAGCGGTTGTTAAAGGGTAAACAAAACTACGATGAAAGAGAGTGAAAGCAGCGATAAGCAAAACTGTAGAGAAGAGACAAAATTTCTGTTTTGATGATAATTAGTTTGAAGTTAAATATTTGTGGGGCAAAGAAAGCAAATAAACACACAATAAAAGAAATGAAAAGAATGAAAGAAAAGAAACGAAACGAAAATAAAAGGATTTCACAAAAGGATGTGATTTATGCGGTTGTGGTTGAGATTTTTTTGGTCTCCAGAAATTCATTCAAATGAAATGAATGATATGTTGTTGTTTGTATTGTTGTTATTGTTGTGTTTATTTAAATATTTTTATTTGCTTAACAAGATGATAAAGATTGTTTGAAAATTTTTAATTTCAAAATTTTGTTTTTTTGTTTCTTTTTTCTCTTCAAAAGGATGTTTAAATATGTTGCTGGATGGCTCGCTGGCATGTAAATTCTCTTATAATTCTTCACTTCTATCTTATGTTGCATGTAACAGAAAAAAATAAATGTAAGCAGATAAGCATAAACATGATCAAGCTCAGCCTCTACGATTTGTTTGAAAGAAATGTTGATAAGAAATTTTGTTTTCTGGCATTTATTTAGGATTTGAATGCTATTCTCTTCTCTCCTCTTTTCTTAAATCAAAAAATTTGTTGTTTAAACTTTGATAAGCCTAGACGGTTAGTTAGCCCACGCATTAAAAGAAGACGGTGCCAGTACTTTGATTTTAACCCTGAAATTTCATTTAACAGGTGAACGTATTTCGTTTTTTTTTTGTGGTTTTTCTCCAGCAGATAAACTCATTTGTTGTGCCACAATTCCCGGAAATTTGTTGTCTGTCTGAGGGTTTGATATTCTCCTTCTCCCGTTTTTTCTTTTTTTCTTTTTAACTGTAATTCCAGGAAGTTGCTGACATTATGTTGTATTTGCATAGCTTAGAAGAAAGTGCCAGAAATATTGTCAATAAATTGAAATCATATTAGACACCGCAATTGATAATTAAAATTACATGGAAATGTTATGTTTAATGGACGAGTATTTCCAAAGAAATTTGAACAAAATTTCATCATCGACAGTAATTCCAAAAAAAAAAAAAAAAGATTCAACTTATAATATTTACTAGTGATCGTTAAGGGATTTTGTCAGCCCATCATGTAGAAAACGTTTTCATACAATATTGCAACGATTTGATAAAAGTTTGACAGAATTCTTCGAATTAAACGTCTAATAGACTCCAAGCGTAGGTGCAGCTCTCTCAGACCGGCTACATAACATAATTACAACCCCTCAGATAGGATTACGACCTTGCTTCTCACATCACTTATGTAACGTGTGTTAACTTTATACGGAGTTTAGATTCGACTCTGAATGACAGATTTTTTAGAAACTCTTCATGGCAATTTCAATTTTACATTCAGAGTTTTTGCCAGAAATCTGCTGATGTCCGAGCCAAGATTTGAACACTGGCCTTATGACTAATAAGCCAACTAACCCACTGCCTATTAAGCTACGGCGGCTTCTCTCAAACAAAGAATTCAAATAAAATCCGTTCTAACCAGGCTCCTGCTCATTCTACCAACATCCCTACGAAGACGGAATGCAATATCTACCGATAACACCGTGAATGTGTGCAGAAGAATCTCAGATAGTTAATTTCACGTTGCGAGCTGAACTACTACGTAGTTCCTAACTAGTCATGGGTGCTTCAGGAAGTACCTGCACAGATTTGGACATGATACTTCCCCTTTAAGCCCAAACTGTGTAGATGAGGAGGAAGATGCGGAGCATATTCTAACATGCTGCCCCAGATTTAGATGGCCCGAAGAAACGCGTTTGGGACCAAACCGGCTAATGGAAGAGGTGTTGAATTGTAGGATTCTATGGAGTCAATATAGTCAGAGAATGGCTGAAGTTATGCAAGAACTCCGAAGGCTGGAGAAACGGAGGCGAAATTTAACATAGTGTGACAAAGCTTTAAAGCTAACCAGCCCTCCGCGAAGTAATACCTTACGGCAGTCCCCCGGAGGGAGAGTGGTTGAAGTGTGTAGGGGGTGGGTTTAGTACGTAGGCACCAGTGATGGTGAATCGTTGGAACAAAAGTGTCTTTCGAAGATTCCCACCTCCGGCCTAAGACAAAAAAAAACGTTGGTCACAAGAACTTGGCCTTGATGAGTTTTGCACCGTAACTAGGGCCTGCTCTCGCAGAAAAATCAGCTGAAAGATGAACTGGAGGTAAACGACCATAGACAACGATGTTTGTTTGCTGAATTGGCTCTGGAGCAGTCAGCACACTGACGCTAATTTGTATCGAAATGATTAGCTTTGATGGATTCTGTCCTGAATAATTTTATTTACTTTCAGGGCTTTTTGCCAGAAATCTGCTGAGAGGAAAGAAGTCACTGAAAAAATATTTTTATTATTTCGCGTTGTTGGAGATGTTTGACATGGGGTTGGATTGGTGGCCTTACGACTAATAAGGCAACACACTACCTCCTCGACAAGATGGTGAATTCAACCAGGCTTCTTAAAACACACTTTGAAATCCCTTAGATTTTACAATTAATTCTGCATAGACTACCATGAGCCATTAGTTTCCGATTTCCTCTTCTATATGCCCTCCTTGACACCGGCACACAGACATCACACTAATTAAGTTTGAAATGAAATAAACTGCCAGTAATTAAGAGAACCAAAAAACAAAGAAGAAACAAAACAAAAAAAAAGATGATCCCGCTAATCTTAAATAAACACGAAACTTTTAATATTTCCCCCTCCCCCTCTATGAAAGTCATCAACATTTTAAAAAGTAGAAGGCTGCTGCTTCTGTAGCAAACTAACACTCACTCACACTCAGTGACTGACTGACACACGTCAAAATTCATTTATAAAGATCAAATTAATGCCATATGGTAGCAAATGTCTCATAAAAAATCACAAAAAAACAAGAGAAAATAAATAAAATCGAATTCGTCTAAATTTACACGCAAGACGGATTATTAAAAATAGACGCCCACCATCCACAATATTTCCATTCGAAAATGTAAGAAAAGAAACAAAAATTCAAACGAAATCCAAAACTGTAAGTATTTAAACGGAATCAAAGTGTTTTCAAGATCACTTCCAATTTGGTTGAAAGAGGAGGTGTAACTCTTTAATAGCGGCGGCATTATATTTCGTGTTTTCCATTAAAACGTTTAGAAAAATAAACAAACGTTTTACGATGCCTGAAGCGAGGGTTGTAAGATAAGTTAAGTATAAGAATAACCAAGTAAATTGAGATTAACTTAGACTATTGAACATTGAAGCCTCAATTTTAAATCAGATAAGAAGAGAGTTGGAATCGATGCGCAGTGATGAGAAGGCAAAAAAATTGGCAAGACAATCAAAATATTCAGATTTATTGCAACATTTTCACGTGGATGAAGAAACATCATGATAAGGAGGAATATTATCTCACTCAATTTCTTAGCAGTCAGATATCTGGCGTTGAATGTCTCAGCTACCTCTTGAGATACAGGCTTCACAACTCTCCTTATCACAAATTTTTTCAACACTAATTTTCGCGACCAAAATAAAAACAATGTTGTTGTTTACCAGTTGTCAAATAAATATTGAGTAAGCTGAATTGCATATATGCCTGAATACTTAAAATATTGTACTCATTTAACCGAATATTGACTTAATAAAAGTGCATATCTGAACAAAGTATTATTGTTCAAACTGCTCTGATATAACCAAAGTTACTAAGTATACTATGCTCTTATGCATCAGGTTTATAGTAGGCAAAGCGCTGCTTAAAGTAATTTGATCGGGTCTTTCATTAAGGTCTTTCTATAACGAAATTGTTTATTCGTTTGATAAATATATTGATGTCTAAATGTCTGCCGCGACTTCTCTGTGTGGAGGACATCCGATCAATGATCAATTTGCCATGAAACTGAGGCATAATATACATAATTGGTTATTACAACCCTTTAGTCAGGATTACGACCTAGCTGCTCACACCACTTATGTTGAGTAAGTTAATTTTATACAATGTCTGGCGGGTCCTACAGTTTAAAGTCGACTCCAAACGGTAGATTTTTGAGAACCTTTTCATGGCAATTTTTTATTTACCCCCGAGAGTTTTTGCCAGAAATCTGCTGAGAGGAAGATGCCAAAGTAATATTTTTTTGGTATATCGTTTTGATGTCTGATCTGGGGTTTTTAAAATTGGCCTCACGTCTAATGAGCCAACATACTACGTACTAGACTAAGGCATACATCAGGCTGAATATGATCGATGACAATAGGTTCTTTTGGCCTTGGGGACCACTATGGTTTGTGTCTTATTTGCATAAGCTTGCGTCTTAGGAAATCTCCACAAGAAAAAGTCTAACGAGGCCAAAGCGCACAACCCCCGTGTCCAGTTTACATTATTTCCAAGTAAGATAATCGTATCTGCAAATGTCTCTTGCAGAATATTCAACGTGGAATGAACTGTGAAGCACGTAGAGCCAACGTGTTTAAACTAAATCGTGTTAAATCTAAATCATGGAATTCAAGCCAATAGAACATGATAATCATCAACCCATAATGCTACCCTTTGACGGAGATGGTCTGGCCAACGTCGTTCTTAAAGAAAACACTGACTTTTTCGGTATGCATTGGGTGGTATCGTCACAAGTCCCGCAATTTTCTTTTATCACGTAACCATTCATCCGGAAATGGGCCTTATCGTTGGATAATGATAATGATGGGCAAAATTAACATCAGTTGGTAACTGTTTCAAAGCCTATTCAGCAAACACACATCGTAAGGCTATGGTTGTTTATCTTCAGTTCCTCTATCAGTTGAATTTCCTGCGAGTTTAGGCTCTAGTTACGGCGCAAAATTCGTCAAGTTGTGGCCTGTGAAAGAACGAGTACTTGTGAACAACGTGAAATCGACTTCATGCGATTCTCCTGCAGGCATTCACGGATAGCAGATTTCTGGTAAAAACTCTGCGAGTAAATAAAATTGCCCTGAAGAGATTCTCAATAATCTGTCGTTCGGAGTCGACTTCAAGCTGTAGCTACCGCCACTCATGTATACAATTAACACACGCAACATAAGTTGTGTGAGAAGCTAGGTTGTAATCCTGACTGAAGGGTTGTAATGATCAATTATGTATGTAAGATTTTGTACTTGAACCTTGTCCACCATAGTTTCCCTATGTGGAGCGTATCCCAAATGTTCAATTTTCCATGACTCTGGCCCATACATCAGATTAATTTTGACGAATGAGAGGGGTTGATTGGTATATTTGAGAGATGACTGTTTTGAAGGAGAAGTTGGATTAAAAACTACTGTTTACAACAGATAGAAGGGGTGACTTATTCCTGTCACTGTTCCTCATAGTTTGCTACGTTTTTTATGCTGAAGAGTTAGTTAATCTTCTCTCTTGGCAGGTAATCGTTTGACGATCGTGAATAGACCCAAACAACTTACTTTATCCAGCCATGATGCCATACAAATTATTTGAATAGGAATCAAAACAAAATGTTTTTTAATATTTTCTTTTTTTCTTTGCTTAAGCAAGACCTTCTCACTCATACTACGTGCATATATATGTATGTTCTTGTGATTAGTCAATCAAATCTTAATAATGGGGTTAAATGAAGGGTAAACAAACATGATGCCTGTGCCACAAAGAAAAAAAAACGAAAATAATAAACGAGGAGGGGGAATTATTAAGACATTTAAGAAGCCAAGAAAACATGATTAAAAACAAACCAAAAAAAAAATAAACAAATAAATTAAGGGGTTACACACAATGCTAAACACAAATTATTTTCAAGATCATCAGCAGCAACAACAACAACAATATCACACACAAGACATTCGAGATCATTTAAAAAGATTAATCAAGAGAAAGAAAAAATAAGAAGAAGAAGCACAAGCGGTTCCAATAAAAAAAGTACGTAACGTATGCTAGTTTTTTAATAAGTCCCTACAAAGAAGAAGAAAAGAAAAAGAAACGATTATTATGCGATGATAACAAGGGAATGCTTGTGAGATCGCTTACTCACACACGTGATAGGCTAGCTGCAAGCCATAAAGGGCTAAATCGAAAGGGGGAAACATGGAATATTTTTTTTATGACTCAACCATCAATAAAATAAAGGGATCGCTGAAAAGGGTCACATATTAAAAGATTAACGAGTAGCATAAAAGAGAGACAGACAGAGATCACGAGTAAAAAAAGAGGTGTTGAAGCATTGTTGGCCTTAAGGTTAACACTTAAAGATCGTTTATGTTTCCTTCTGCTTCTACTTTTTCATCTTCTTTATTACGTGGGATGGCCAAGGTGTTTGCTAACCAACAAGATAATGTCTTCACTTTTTCTGTCTCTTTTTGTATTTTGTTTGGAGGCTTCCATCTACGTGATCTTGTTTATGCCTTCTTAATAATTCCTAATGAGTTGTGAGTGCGAGTGCGATTGCGAGTGTGTATGTCATATGAAATTTATTCATAAGGCATGATCACCTCTATCACTTAAGAATTCCTCAAGTGTTTTCCCCCATTAACAAATTTAATGGCTTGTACGATCGGTGTTCAGAGTTCGAGAAAAAGGTGTTTAATTTAGATGGTGGGGTTAATTTACAATCTCACTAAACTGCCGACTACGACTAAATAGACTCCCCCCAAAGGTATTTAGAAATGACACTCACGTGTCAAATTAATCATTTAGTGTACAGGCCAGGTCTTCTTGTTGCACTTGCACTCTTGCCCAAGGAATTTGTCAGTTTTTTTTTTTGTGGTTAAATTAACTTGATTTAGTAGTGCATACGGAATGCCTAATAAAATGCTCATAAAATTGATTTACAATTCAATTCATTGAAATGCCATGGGAATTTTAAGCAGCATTTTATTTCGCTTGCGGTAGGTAATGTCGGTATTTTCACTAGGAGGGAGGTGTGAATACATTGGCCCTATGGAGTTACATAAATTGTAAGACGGAGTGAGAACGAAAGAGAGAAAGCAATTGAATATTTAATTGAGATTATAAAATATGCAAGAAAACGAAAGAAATAAATGGTAGGATTGGTTTAATACCACCTACAAACCATTACAATAGCGGTTAGGACTCTTTGTCCTCCAACACCTCTACTACGTGATATGCTCATATTTTATTGTTATAAAGTAAGGAAATCCTTCAAGCAATAATGTTTGTCATACAAAAACACGTTATTACACACAATAAAAATATAGTGGTAGTAAACACCTAGACCTAGCATAGGAGCCAAAGCCTCAGTAACGAGTAATCTCGTCAAGATTGCTGATGTGCACGTCAGTAAAAGCAGCCAAATTAAGCATAAAAACCAAACACACCATGACGAGTAATCACGTCAAGCAACATATGCAAGTTGTTCTTCAGTAAATTCTTGTCAAAGCACCTTATTTCTTATCATCATAAAGCAGACAAATTAAGTATAAAAACCAAAGACATCATGACGAGTAAACTCGTCAAATAACATGTGCAGGTTGTTATTCGGTAAATTCTTGTCAAAGCATCTTATTTCTTATCATCAAAAAGCAACCAAATTCAAAGCGTTTAGTTAGAAGTTTCCCTGTTCTTTAGATACTGCATGAGGAGAAAGGGGCTCCAAGCATATAGTCACTGGCTTATTACCAGCCTTAGCTACTCTATCAACAATTATTATGTTTCCCTTATCGCCATCGGTTTAGGATACCCACAACGACTTCGATGGCATACCTTTATCTGTTAGTCAGTATTTTCAATGACTCCGAGACATAGGTTCAATGCCATTATGCTATGCTGAATGATTTCACCTCTTAGCTCTTGAGTTGTTCTGGTTTTATTGACACACACTTTTCCTTTTAAATATCCCCTAAAAAAGAAGTCTAACGATCTCAAATCACATATCGTGGTCTCAAATCACATAGCACCACCTTGACACGGGCATTGAATTTCTCTTGGAAAAGAATCATTACTTCCTTGGGTCAGTGGCAAGTGGCACCATCCTGTTGGAATCACATTATCTTGCCCATATCCTCTCTTTCCAGCAACAAGAAGTCCAGTATTATCGATTGCGAACATTATTCACAATATTCCCTAAAAAAGAAGTCTAATGGTTCCAACAAACATATCGTGCCGGCCAATTAACATCGCCACGTCGTGAGAGAACAGGGCCATTGAATTTCTCATACAAAAAGACATTACTTCGTTAGTTCTGGTGCAAGTGGAACCACGTTATCGTGTAGGTCTATATCCTCCACAAGAAGTCACTCACGGCAATTGCTTGGCCGACCTTATTTTCGAAGATGTAAGGCCCGCTGTAGAAATCAGTCATTCTTTTTCACTGTATTGGCTTTTCAACAATCAATCGAGAATTCTCATTTGACCAATTTCATGTGGCAATTTTGCTCGTCTTTAACGAAAGTGTGTCTTGTCGCCGTAATCTAGTGTGTGATGTGTTGTCTTATTAGACGTGAGACCACGGTTCAAACGCCAGATCAGACATCTACAACAAAACGGAATATGAAAATATATTTCTATGGCAGATTTCTGGCAAAAACTCTGAGAGTAAAAATAAAATTGCCATAAAAAGTTTCTCAAAAATCTGTCGACTGTAGGTCCCGCCACTCATGTATTAAATGAACACACGCAACATAAGTGGTGTGAGGAGCTATGTTGTCGTCTTGGCTAAAGGATTGTAATGACCATTAGTAATCGAAGAAAATGGTGATTCAAATGTAGATCAAGCATTCCGTGTCGATTATGGTCGCCAAAATCTTCCTTTTATGTTAGGATTGGCAAAATTACAAACAAGAATTTTAAAATACTGGCTGTCATAAGGTCTGTATATCAGGTCATAATTCTGACTGAAGGGTAGTAGTGACCAATTATGTACTTATGTATGCATCTGTCTTGTCGCTGAAGATAATTTTCTTTGTAAAATCACCATTCACTTCTGCCTATTCAACCAGTCATTCAGGCTATTGACATCGCTTGAAATGGTCAGTAGCCTTCAGTTCTTGAACCTTGTAAGCGTGCAAATTTAAATCTTAAATCTTCGGGTGTTCAATTGTTAGGCACGAGTAGAAGTCGAGATTGAAGGGTCATCTGCCATACTACGGCAAACAACATCAATGTTTTCCGGGTGAGCATAGACGAATGTTTTTACATTTTCTGCAGACACCGTTTGTTGAAATTTGAACAAAATGTGAACACATTTGACCAATTATACTGACCAAAGCATTCACGAAGTACATTTTCATTTCATATTACTCGCCCATTTTCGTAAAATGCTTCAACAATTTTAATGCGCTGTTCACTTGTGTACCACACCATCGTTGAATTTGTTAAACACTGAAACAAAGAGACGTCAGATTAGATTGATAAAAACCTTGACAATAGAGACTTGACTCACAATTAACATCGTGCTTTATGATTGGACCACCATTTAGGATAAGACGTAAGGCTTTCGAAGTACCGATCATTCTCATAAATATCTATATGTCAACCTCGCAATATTCGTATCAAACATTGTAAAACTGAAGTCCTAATATTAAAAGAATAAACTGTGGGAAGAAAAAGGCTTTTCCGAATCCAGATAGAAGACTTTATTAGTTGAATGCTTGATTAACATTTGATTGAAACTATTTTTCAAAATTTATTCCATGCTTCACAATACAAAAGAGGTGGTGGTTTGATCTTTTAGAAGTTGAGAAACAGAAATCTTCAAAGATCGTTTATTTGACGTTAAAGAGTGGTTGAGTAAAAGTTTAAGTGAGCAATCAATATCAATTGATGTTAATGAAGCAGATAAACACTGACTGGTTAACTGACCATAACTAATGTTTTTGGGAAAACATACGCATAATATTGTATTCCTCTCAACAAATAAACATGTTAATAATAACTACATACTTATTTATTGTAATTAAAACCCATCAACAACGAATTAAAAGCGTGAGAACAGAATAGAAAAAAAGGTTTTATTGGAAGCAAAAATAAAGAAAAACTGTTGAACAAATTCAATTACAAGACAGCAATATTACCGGTATTTCATTGGCTACAAAGTATTGCTGCCAGGTTTATAAATATCGTCCACATCGCCGATTAGCAACAGCATTATTTCATCTTGATAGTGTAAGTATTATTATTACCATGGAGAGCATCCATAGCACTCTCATCATACGACCTATTGTACTCTCCTTATACTTTATAGGGTACCCCTATAACATTACTTAAACTTATTGCCCCGACAAACTTCAGCGTGCTGCTCGGTGTCAACAATGACATTTCCCTGCCTAGAACCTGGTATGCACTCAGTTGTTGCCTCCTCAAAATGCACTAATGAGCCACCGTTTTCAAGAATGTGTTGCAATCACAGAGTCTATATGTCGGCCTGGAGATAACCTCCATTCTGAATAAGTTCCCTATCAAAAGAATAGTTACACTAAAACATACATCACTGGTCATTACAACACTTCAGTCACGACTACGACCTATTTTCTTACGTCACTTATGGTGTGTGTTAATTTCATCCATAAAAGGCGGGACCTACAGTTTAAAGTCTACTCTTAACGACAGATTTTTGAGAAGCTTTTCATGGCAATTTTATTTTTACACATCTTAATGGCACTGTTATCTCACTACGTGGCAATGTTAATTGGCCGACACGATATGTGTGTTGAGACCGTTAGACTTCTTTTTTAGGGGATATCGTGAATGGTGTTTGCTATCGCAAGATGACAACGGACTTCTTGTGACTGCAAAGAGACGATATGAACCTGCACGATAATGTGGTTCTAACAGAATGGCGCCACTTGCCATTACCCAACGAAGCAATGATTTATTTCCACAAGAAATTCAATGGGCGTGTTTCCTCACGTCAAGGAGATTTTATGTAATTTGAGACCGCGATATGTGATTTGAGATCATAAGACTTCTTTTCTAGGGGATATTTAAAAGAAAAAAATGTATGTCAATAAGCCAAGAACAATTCAAAAGCTTATTAATGACATTGAACCTCAATTATGTTTGTCTCAGAGCCATTGAAAATATTGACTAACGGATAAAGGTATGCCACCGAAGCCGTGGCAAGCATTTTACTGCAATGGCGGTAAGGGAAACGTAATAATTGTTCACAGAGTAGCTGAGGTTGGCATTGACTATATGTTTGGAGCCGATTTCTTTTGGTGCAGTACCTAAAGGACAGGGAAACCGCTAACTAAAATGCGCTAAATATGGCTGCTTTATGATGATAAGAAATAAGGTGCTTTGACAAGAATTTACTGAAGAACAACTTGCACATGTTACATGACGATATTACTCGTCTTGGTGTCTTTGGTTTTTATGCTTAATTTGGCTGTTTTATGATGATAAGAAATAAGGTGCTTTGACAAAAATTTACTGAAGAACAACCGGCACACGTTACTTGACAAGATTACTCGTCATGATATCTTTGGTTTTTATGCTTAATTTGACAGCTTTATGATGATAAGAAATAAGGCGATTTGACTAGAATTTACTGAAGAACAACTTGCACATGTTACATGACGATATTACTCGTCTTGGTGTATTTGGTTTTTATTCTTAATTTGGCTGCTTTATGATGATAAGAAGTAAGCCGCTCTGACAAAAATTTTAGTCACAAAATCTGTCTAAGAGGAAGTCGCCGAAGAAATATTTTTTCATATTCGTTTTGTTGTATCTGTCTGACCTGGGGTTTGAACCGTGGCCTCACGTCTAATAAGTCAACTACCTTCTAGACTACGGCAACTTTCCGTAAGACTTTGGAGGGCCTCTCTTCATCTATTCACTTCCTTTTGCCTTATGAATCTCCCCAATGGAAGCAATAAAGCTTCTTCCGCAATGAATTTCATAACAGAGTCACTAACATGCAGCTTCCCAATCTATGCGTGTTGTTGAAAATGCCTTGCAAGCCAATGAAAACTTCCAATGAGTTGCAGAGGAAAAATCGACTTTTGCTTCTGTAAGGCGCTTCAAATTGTGGTTCCTTAATCTTAAGCTTAACTAGTCGCCTTACAAACTAAACTTTAACTGAATGGTTTCGCAACTGGGCCCTTAAATTGATAACAATTGATCGTGCTGTTGAATCATTTCTCATGATACGCAGTCGTATGTGTATATGGGCTCTATTGCAGATCAAAGCAAGATTAAGAATTAAACACACTCAACTGGTTTAATTGAAACTGAAAGCGTTGCTTCTTTTCCTTTTGTTGTAGAAATACAACGCAATGTGAAATGTTTATTAAGAAAGAATAAGAAAAAATTACTCCTTCCTTAACTCATGCGGAATATGTATGTATGCTTATGAGATGAAGAATAAGCAGAGTTTTGTTTGTATTCAGAAGCAAGCAGTCAAGTATTGTTGACTTTTAAAAGTAAAAGAGAAAGAAAAAGAAAGAAATTGAAATTGATCGTGAGAAGAAATTAAACTCGGATTAATCATGGAGGCAAAAAAAATTTGTTTTTTCTTTTCATATACAAATTCAATAGAAGATCCAGTATTTATTCCAATGAATTGTCAGTCTGTCCAGAGTACTCGTACATAATGATTAACTTAATACAAGGCAAAGTGACTTTCCTGCATGGCCTGCCATTATTTTCTTATTATGGAGAGAGACAGGCAGAGAGAGAGAGAGAGAATATGAACAAAATCAAGTAGTTTTTTAACTAAAGAGGCGGGTTTATTTATGATTATTTAAGAAGAAAAATTATTTAAAAAGGGGGTCTCTTTATGTACGTACATCGTCGTACATCGATTGTATTTCATTTGTTACTCCGAAATGTAATCACTTTTAAACGGAAGTCTTTAACAATGGCGTTTACAAAGAAAAGTTTCTCTTTAAGTGTTGATTGTCATTTTATTTACGGCAGTTTTTTCATATTTCGATTTTTTTTTTTTTTGAAAAATTTTGAAAATCGGCTTCTGGTATGTGCATCTCGTGTTTGGTTCATCTATTGTCCAATCATTTATTTTTAATGAATCTTAAATGAACGAAAAAAGGAACGAAAGTTCACTTCATGATGTTGAATTTTTAACTTTGAAGTCTTCTCTAGAAATCTTACCTAAGCTCACATAAAAATAATCTCAGTTCCACTTAGATTGCGTTGTATACTCTCGTTGCATATGCCTTGAGGCCTTAGGAAAGGCCAGACATGTCATAATGATATGTAAGAGGCTTGTAGGGCAATCCTGGGGATGCAACCGAAGTATTCTGCACTCGAAATATGCCATGATGGTCAGAGCCATAATAGGTTAGGTTAGGTCAGAGTGGTAGCTTTGAAACCAGAAGCTCATTTGAGCCCGAATAGCGACCCGTTGTGGTGCTACAGGTGCACGCAGTCCCTGTACTGACCAAGTTCCTCCAAGCCAGGGAAGAATAAGTTAGTCAGCTCAAGGGTTGCACATATAAAGCACGACTACCCCACGCTGGAAAACCAGCTCGAAAGCTTGATAAACGAAGCTATATGCTTGACATCAATGGACGATAGCTCTGTCAAGCTGACAAAAATTAAAGAGCCAAATAACCTATATCTGCACCTCACAAGAGATGGGTATTGACAAAGAAAGTAGATAACAGTCTCTTCTTCCCCTGCGGATCTACAGCCACGGCAGAAGTCGTTAAATGGGAGCTGCATTCTTTCCGCGTGTTTTCCCATAACACACTGACCTGTAAGCAATGCAATTGTGATCGAGATGATGTTATGACCAAGTCCAAGTAACTGGTTGGTGCGCCTTCTATGCATTGAAGGCCAAGTGGGCCTAGCGTTGGAGAATGACTCCTCATTGGCCCAGAATTTCCGCGTGATGGCCAGCTTCAAGTCGATTGAAGAGGATTCCGGAAGTAGGGCACCAGCCCTGGCGAGTTGGCCGGCTGTGCAGTTTCTCGGAATGTCACTATGATCCAGATAAGTGTGAGACTGAAGCGCCCAGAAAGAAGTTGAGACAGCGGCGACATTCTCTGAAGATCCTGGAGTTACTCACAACGTTCGACAGAGATCTTATAGAAGCCTGACTGACAGAAAAGATCGAAAGAAAACAGCTCACATGGATTTGGCCACGATACAAAGGCTAGCGTGTGTAATGACCGATTAAATAGGGAAGTTTGTGAAGTAAGAAACCAAATGACTGGCAGCTTCTTCTGTGCAAACTCGGGAGTATCTATCAAGTGCAAGTCTATGCTATTGAAAGATCTGCTCAATTCAACAGACATAACAGATAAAAAAGACAGGACTTAGCAATACTACCTAAAAGTCATAGCGCCATTCGAGAACTCAGCTCTTACGGGATAAAATCGAAGAACAAGCAAACAAGCCTGCAAGGAGATAAGTTTCCAAAGCTAGAACCCTTCTGTGGAGTGGAGACGCATGTTTGGAAAGACATGTTCAACGAAATAGTAGGTAAAGGGAAGTAAAGATTTTTCTCAAACGAAGCAGTGAGAGAGAGATCTTCGCGCTTAGTTTCAAGCATAAGAGATACAAAAGAGAGGACATAGCAATACTACCTGACTGTCATGCCGCTATTCGAGAACTCAACTCTTATGGGATCAAATCGAAGAACAAGCAAACAAGCCTGTGGAGTGCTGACGTATGTTTGGAAAGACATGTTGAACGAAACGGTAGATAAAGAGAGGCAAAGATCCTTCTCAGTCGACGTGGTCTAGTAGTGTAGTGTTTTGGCTTATTAGACGTGAACCCGCGGTTCAAATTCCAGGTCAGGCATCTCCAACTAAATGAAATATGACAAAATATTTCTTCGGCGACGTCCTCTCAACAAATTTCTGTCAAGAACTCTGGGAGTAAATAAAATTTCCATGAAAAGTTTCTCAAAAATGTGTCGTGCGGAATTGACTTTAAACTGCAGGTCCCACCACTCATGTGTAAAAATTAACGCACAGAACATAAGTGGTGTGTGAAGCTAGGTCGCAATCCTGACTAAAGGGTTGTAATGACCAATTATGTATGTATGTAAAGATTCTTCTCAAGCGAAGTAGAGAGCTAGCGCATGCATCAGACTAACCACATAATCTCCGCGCTTAATTTCATTGGCAGCAGGAACATTCCTATACTCTGTTGGAGGACCGATTCATTTCTGTCCTAAAATCACATGGCCATTCATTGCACAATTGCCATGGTCTTATCATAAGGCATGACAATAGGCCTGGCATTCTCTCGATTGAATTTTTTAGAAACTATGGATATAAGAAAGAGCTAGAGAGTGACTATCTTTCACCAACTTGTGGCAGTAATCTGGCACTTGCCATGAAGAGCCAGAGGTTCCTAACGTTTAATGTTCTATCATCCTTGACATAACTATCCTGTACTGCTATTGCAGTAAACTAAGCTGCATTCTAACAGCGAAGTTGTTAAGTCTGAGCCGAGAGCTGAACACTGTTTGTTCTAACATCTTCATTTAAGAGAAATTAAAATATTTTTGCCTTTAACAGCTCAATTTAGTTAAACGATTAATAAGCGGAACAATTTTTTGTTTTTTTTTGTTTTAATCGATTAATTTAACACGAAATGTTATTTTTAGTTTTCATTTCATAAAATTAAACAATTTATGTGGGAACTGTGCGTGGCATTTCAACTGACAAGATCGCATGTTTCTTTAAAGACAACATAAAGAAGATCATGTTGTCAGTGTAAACAGTGTTGAATTAATTGAAATAAAATACCGTTACAAAATGAGTTATTTTATGAATGAATTATGATGAGAAATTATTGAAAATTAAAGCCGGCTGTCTTGAGCTGAGTTAATGAGTTTATTCCATTGTGCAGCCGTCAGATAAACTTTCTACTGCTGAACTACGCACTCAAATGGAATACAAATCCTTTTAAAATATTTTTTAATATCTTGCTAGCCTTGAGATCCTGATGGACGTAAAGATTCCTCATAAATCAAGGGCACCTGAGAGTAAACAAAAAAATTTTAAAGGCTCTTTCATTAAACGCTTTATAACTTTCAATTGAAATAAAACGAAGTGTGGGTGTGTGATAACATCGAAATTTTTTATTCGTTTGAAAGACCTATTGATCCCATTATGTTTGGAATATAACATCATTAGGGAGGATTCAAAATTTTCAATTTTCCATGTTTCTAGCGCATAAATCAAGCTGAATTTGATCATTGGTTTGAGGCCGGTCAACAAGTCCATCAAATTTACAAGATCCCTGCCCCTATTTCAATTGAAATTCTTTCTACAGTCTTTTCAATACTCCGTTACTTGACTGCTGTTAAAATTTAAACAAGTTTTGATCATTTAATTTGAGTTTGACCATTTGATTTGATGGCAAAATTGGTAATAATTTTAGTAGGAGAAAAGCCATTACTCAAGCTAATACTTTGGATACTCCATTCATAAAGAAATGCTTGACTAAATTTCGTACTGGCCGTACAATTATGGAAGAGGACGAATGTTCTTAACGTCCGGAAAAATTAAACAAAGTTTTTAGCCGATCTGAATATTTGAGTATTTAAGGAGTGCGGCTTTAATGCCTTCATGCTGCATGAACTTTGATATTAAAATTCCTTACCTTACTGAGCCATTTTGGGATTGTCACATGCCACGAATATTCTTTTATACTGAAAAATCAAATTCGAGCCCTATTTATGCCTTCTATTTAACAATTTATAAGAATTCGCTAAGCTTTTGAGATGTACTAACATATCTGTTAGTTAAGGCCTCTTTAAAATTTTAAATTTTTTAACAAATTTTTTAACAAAATTTTGTTCTTCAAAAATGTATTTCAACCAGAAGAATGTATATGTATACAACATATATATGTACATATGCATGCATGCTGAATAGAAAATATTTCTTTTTTTTTAATTTTAAATTTCCATTCATGTTAAAACGTGCGTTAAAAATGATTTCCTCTTGTCATTATTTTTCCTTATTTGAAGGAAAAATGAAAAAGGGAATCCTTTTTGCAAATCTAAGCCTTAAATGTGGTCAAAAGAAAGAGGAAGAAAAAGAGCATCACTATAGAGCTATAAAGGATTTTCTAAAGTCCTTTTTCTAATAGAAATTCATAAATTTTGAAACATTTTTCTGTTTTTTTGAATATTTTGTTTGTCTTTTTAAAATAAATGGCATGTGCTGGCTCTTTATACCACATGATGATGACCTCTTTACTATCTTTTCTAGTTTTTTTTCGTTCTATTTTTCTATCCTTTGAAGTTATCAAAATTATGAATAAAGAAACCTTCACGTACGAATAGGAGGGCATGCCTAAAAGATATTTAAGGATTTAAACAAAATCTAGCCAAGTGCCCCTATCGTCTTCTCTTTTGGTTAATAATGGTTTTGCATAAATTTATTTCCTTCAATTTAATATTAAAAGGAATTGTTTTGAAAATGTAAACATAAACAAGGAAATATTTTCTTTCTATTCTTGGACATTGGAACACATTATTATATGGAGGCGAAACAGTCTCTAAATGAATTTGACTTACAATCTGGAGTAAAGAGAGGTGCAAAGACGTTTTTGTATTTTAGAAATTGTACTTTAGCGTCAACAACAATTGTTTCTTTTACTTTTTGTGTCTTCACGTGTAAAAATCGTCACCAAATTCCAGTGCTCAAAACGTAAATATACATGCGAGGGTAAATAAGACAGTAAATTACATACATACATACATACATACATAATTGGTCACTACAAAACTTCGGGCAGGATTACGACCTAGTTTCTCACACCACTCATGTTGTGTGTGTTAAGTTTTATACATGAGTGAAGGGACCTACAGTTTAAAGTCGACTCCGAACGACTGATGTTTGAGAAACTTTTCATGACAATTTTTAATTACTCTCAAAGTTTTTGCCAGAAATCTGCTGAGAGGAAGTCGTCGAAGACAAATTTTTTTTTATATTTTGGTTTTGATATCGGAACTGGGGTTTGAACCGTGGCCTTACGTCTCATAAGCCAACACACTACCAACTAGACTACGACGAATTACCCAACTACAGTGAATTACCCAACTACGGTGAATTACCCAACTCTTAACTTAAAGGGTTGCACTAATCTTGCTAATAGTCATCTGCCAATTAATTCCGCACACATTTTTAGTCGCCGTAGTCTATGAGGTGATGTGTTGGCTTATTAGACATGAGGCAACGGTTCAAAACCCAAGTCAGACATTTCCAACAAAACGAAATATGAAAAAATATTTCTTCGTTGACTTCCTCTCCGCAGTTTTCTGGCAAAAACTCTACGAGTAGAAATAAATTTGCCATGAAAAGTTTCTCAAAAATCTGTCGTTCGGAATCGACTTTAAACTGCAGGTCCCACCACTCATGTATTTAATTAACGCACACAACATAAGTGGTGTGAGAAGCTAGTGACTGAAGGGTTGTAATGACCAATTAAAAAAAAAAGAATTTCCAATGTGGAGTGAGCTGTGAAGCACGTAGACAATAGAAGTTAATAATCATCGACCTATAATGCTCCCATTTGACAAAGATGGTCTGGCCAACGTCAGTCTTAAAGAAAACAGTGACTATTTCGGTATGCATTTAACGCTTATGGATCTCATTTGGTTGGTATCATCACAAGTCGGACAATTTTCTTTTATCACATGACCATTTATCCAGAAATGGGCATCATCGCTGGAGATACTGATGATGGGCAAAATGAACGTCAGTTGGCAACTGTTTAAAATCCTATTCAGCGAACACACATCGTATATCTATGGTTGTTTATCTTCAGTTCCTCTATCAGTTGAATTTTCTGCGACTTTAGTCTCTAGTTACGGTACAAAATTCGTCAAGTTGTGGCCTGTGAAAGAACGAGTTCTTGTGAGCAATGTGAAATCGACTTCATGGGATTCTCCTTCTGCAGACATTCACGGATAACTATAATGTTTTCGGGTGATCTTGTGTTTCGCCAGAGTATGGGTGTTGATCGATCGTTTACTGAACCAGTGGACACAATATGACGATTATATCGATTGTAAAATGAGGGTAGTGATTTTGTTAAAAACAATTTTATTATTTGCATGTGTTGTTGAAAGCTATAACCGTTCATAGTGATTTGGCAACAAATTTGCCAAACGTAGCTATCAGCTGTCAAAGTTCGAAAGTGTGTGTTGTAAGATCCAAAAGAATCTTGGAACCACACTTAGAAACTTGATTATTTGAATTCTATCCAAACAATGCTGTGGATGTTGTTAGAATGAGCAGGAGCCAGGTTAGTAGGTAGTGTGTTGGCTTATTAGACGTGAGGATATGGTACAACCTTTGGGTCACACATCTCGAACAAAACGAAATATGAAAAAAATATTTCTTCGGCAATTTCCTCTCGGCAGATTTGTGGCAAAAACCCTGAGAGTAAATAAAATTGCCTCGAAAAGTTTCTAAAAAATCTGTCGTTCGGAGTCGACTGCAAACTGTAGCGGGACCTACACTCATATATAAATTTAACACACACAGCATAAGTGGTATAAGAAGCTAGATCGTAATCCTGACTGAAGGGTTGTAATGACCGGTTATGTATGTATGTATGTACGATAGCACATCACTCTGTGATTTGGAAATTTGCGAAATCGCTTATTTAACTTTATTTTTTGCCAACCAATACTAAGCTTCAAAATAACTTGTACTCGTAAGATCTCTGCACCACCAATTTCAATGGCAAAGAAGTAATTTCCTTTATTTAGTTGTGATTCTAGGCGGCCAATTGAAATCTTCTTTCAAACCAATTGCTAAAATTCACAATATAATGTTGACCTATTCGAGAGATTATGGCAGGCTTCCGAATCTTACATTGCTCCGTAATTTCAATTTTTAATTATCAGTTGCGTTTGAGGAAACTTTCAGCAAGATGAACGCTCCATCGATCACAAATGTAATCATGCGACTACTATGCATTGGAATTTGCTGTCATTCAACGAGTTTTCACATTGTTTCGTAATCATCCATAAAACTTAGTTCCGACCCAACACATCAGAGACCAAACAGCAGCCAAAGCAATGAGCAAATGGGTTATATTGGCTATGAGGACCGCTGTGAGTTGTAGGTTATTTGCAACTTAATAAAACTCCACAAGATTAATTCTAACAGGTTCAAACCAAACGGTTTTGGTGGCCAGCTTACATCACCTCTGCGTGATATGACCATGTCGTCAAATGTCTCTTGCAGAATATCCGAAGTGGCATGAGCCGTAGGGCACGTAGCGCAGACCTCCTGAAACCATATGTCATGGACGCTAAAATCATTCAACTCAGGCCAAAAGAAGCTGGTAATCAATAAAATATAGGGCTCTCATTTGACAGTGATGGCCTGACCACTGTCATCTTCAACAGAAATCTACCTTGGTGCAATTGAGCTTGCACGTATACAGTCATAAAGCTGCTTCATTGGGGAAGACTATCAAACTCGGCAATTGTTTCTCACAGCTGTACACAGATTTTATGCTAGCCCTGAACGGAGAATGCAGAATGGCCTACACGCAGCCGCAATTTTTTATTGACTACGCTCCATTTCTCGCAGCTGTAGAGTATCACAGATTGAAAAATGGCTTTGAATACTTTAAAAATGGTCTCCTTTGTGATATATGTAGACATCCATATCTTCTCCTTCAAGCCTCTTATTAATTTGGCATATGATGTATTGAGTTGGTCCACGTTTGGCAATATTAAGGCAGCGTAAATAATGATTTGGGAGTATGAGTACAATACCATTTCGAAGATATTTGTGGTTGCCGTGTCATATTGATTTATAATCGATACTGAATCACATGTATTTGCAGCTGTAGGATAGAAAGAATAAGCCGCACGCCTTATAGACTCAAATATTTTGAACGGCTAACAATATTTGTCCAATGTTTTCGGACGTTAAGAACATTCATCCTCTTCTATAATTGTACGGCCAGTACGAAATTTAGTCAAGCATTTCTTTATGAATGGAGTTTCAAAATATTAGCTTGAGTAATGGACTTTTCCCCCTGAAATTATTACTAATTTCATATCAAATCACATGGTCAAACTCAAATCAAATGATCAAAACTTGTTTAAATTTTAACAGCAATCAAGCAACAGGGTGTTGAAAAGGCGGTAGAAAGAGTTTCATTTGAAAGGGGGCAGGGATCCTGTAAATTTGATAGACTCATGCCTCCTTCCTAGGGTACGAAAATGCTAAAAAGTTAAAACAGCGTTTAATAAATCCCTCAAAAATTAAAAAAATTTCGTCAATTTTGAAACACTTTAGTTAGGGTACTTTATTGTAAAAACAGTACGTACCAGAATATGAAAAAGTACCATAAACTAGAAAAAGTACCACAAGGGCTTTTAGTAATGAAAAATATATACAAACGATTAATTGACTTTTGGGGCCAATTTTCCTTTTTTTATGTACCGTTTAACCCGTAAATAAAAACAGAACAGAACATAAAAAAGTACCACAAACTAAGAAAAGTACCCCAAACAGCTTTACAAATAATAAATAACTTCAAACGATTAATTGACTTTTGGGGCCAATTTTCCCTTATTTTTAAGTACCATTTAACCCGTAAATTGTGTATGAATAATTACTTGGCATGAAAGGGGGAAAAAATAAAAAAAGTTAGAGTGAGAGGACACGCCTTTAAAACTCAAACTATGGAAATGGAAAGGAAAAACTAGCATGGCCAACAAGAAAGGCATGTCAAATAAAGCTTAACACTTGCCGAACTTTGCATGTTTTAAATAATATTTCCAGAAATAAAAATAATAACGAAGAGGGAACAAAAAAATACACATCAGCTGTATAGGACACAATTAAAATTGAACAGAAATAAATTAGAATATGGACTGAGCACGCGAAGCGTGAAATACAACCAAACCCAGAGAAAAACAAACAATTTCAATAGCAAAGCAAAATAAAAAAGGTGTTTATTACATAGCCTAACGTTTTTTTAAGGCATTTTCCACTTTTTGTTTCCTTAACCGCATATTTAACCTCTTTTTTCGTGCTACTCCTTCAAAACAAAAAGGACATTTTCAGTTGAACATGAAATCAAAAGAGAAACGGAAAGTTAACGTGCATGTAGACGGTTTAAGGTAAAACTAACGGTACAATAACGGTATGGTAAATAAAGGGTAACAGGCACTAGCTAACGGAAACACTAGTAAGCAATGAAAGAGTGAAAGAAAGAGAGAGAGAGAGAGCAAGGAGTAAGCAACTATTACGCCAAACAAAAGAATATTTTCACTAATGGCCCGAGGCATTCTCGAAATGAGTTCAAGTGTTTGAAGCATTTTACCATACATTTGTATGTAAATGTATTGCCCGAGTATTGTAATGTTAACTGGTTAAAAATGGGGTTAAATACGAACACGGCATGGGAATCATTAAATGTTTAATATATTTGTGGGGGGAGGAGTGGTGTGGTATGGTATGGATTTGAATAAAAAATAGAAAATTTCAACGAAATTAACCTTCAATTCTCCTAAGCCCAGGCGGTTTTCTGAAACGGAAATTATTGTGCGTTTAATTGTAAGCGTTTAACTTTTGAATTGATATCGTTTCGTTTTACGTTTGTGATTAGAAAACGTTTGTTGATGTTGTTGTTGTAGTATTAGGAAATACTTTAATAGGGTGGCATAACACTAAGCCTTACGTGTGTATTACTTTAACAAAAAACGATAAAAATCTGAATGAAATCTACATTCACGATTAAATGTTTCGTTTTTATTTTTTTTTTTTTGGGAAAGTTTATAGGAAAATTATAAAATAAATGTACAAATTTAATAAATATTTTGTCAAGTTTTATATAATGTTGCGAAGACAATATATATACTGAGTGCTTATTCTAAAAAATAAAAGAAAAAAATTAGTAAATTATGAGAAAATTGATAAATAAACACGACAAAACCATTTAGAACATGCACACAAGTTTGCAAAAAGGAAACAATTACAACATCAAATCAACAGTGAGTTTCTAGAAGTTGACAAACGGAAAATAAATGAAGTATAAATATATCTAACTAACTGGCCATTATATATTCACCTAGCAACAACTCGTTTCCTTGCCGTTCGCATCTTGAGTTTAAGTCAAATGTCCACAAACACTGCTCCCTCTTTCTACCTTCCTATAACCTATTTTCCTAAACCTGTACAATGCACTGCATGAGTAGGGGCCATCCCCTGAATGCTGGTTTTACAAAAAAAAATAAATAAAAATAAATCAACAGAGAGCTTCTAGAAGTTGACAAACTTAAACTAAATGAAGTATAAATAGAAGTCGCCGTGGTCTAGTAGGTAGTGTGTTGACTTATTAGAGGAAAAGCCCGGGTTCATATCCCAGGAAATATGAAAAAAAATTTTCCTCGGCGATTTCTTCTCAGCAGATTTCTAGCAAAAACTCTGAGAGTAAATAAGCCTGCCATGAAAAAGTTTCTCAAAAATCTGTCGTGCAGAGTCGACGTTAAACTGTAGGTCTCTATCACTCATGTATAAAATTAACAACCACAACATAAATGGTGAGAGAAAATACGTCGTCATCCTGACTGAAGGGTTGTAATGGCCAATTATGTATGTATGTATGTATGTCGCCTAAAAGTCGCCGTAATCTAGTAGGTGGTGTAATTGCCTATTAGACGTAAGGGCACGGTTCAAGTCCCTTGTCAGACATCGTCAACGAAACGAAATAAGAAAGAATGTTTCTTCGCTAATTCCTCTCAGTAGATTTCTGATAAAAACTCTGAAAGCAAATACAATTTCCTTGAGAAGTTTTCTTAAAATCTGTCATTCGGTGTTAACTTTAAACTGTAGGTCCCGCCACTCATATATACAATTAACACACCTAACAGAAGTGGTGTGAGAAACTAAGTCCGTAATCCTGACTAAAGGGCTGTAATGACCAATTTTGTATATACGATGGGCTATTGAAAATTATTGTGTTTTTCTTATCAGCAAACAACAGAATTCATTGTTGGATAATCAATAAATTTGCGGTAATTTCGATCGCATTATTTATCAAATTAAACGGCTGTCCTGTGCTAGGTTTGTAACTCTGTTAGTGTTGGCTATAAAAATCCAATGAGCCAATCGCTTGTTCCTAAAGAAAGGGTTGAAGTAAAAGGTTTTTTAAGTTGCCTTAGGTACTAAAGGATTCCATTAATGCTACGATGAAATATTTTGAATAACATCCCTATTTAAAGGGTTGTTGGTTGATGAGCTCAAACGCCAATAGGCAAAAAGTTTAAAAGGTTGAGGAGAAGGACTTCTCTATAAAAAAGGGTTAAATTTCAATAATCCTGTATAATTTTAAATATTAAAGGGGTTGTTTGATGCTAAATTTGTTGTTGTTTTTTGTTCATAAAATGGCGCATTCGATATCAAATCGTTTTTGCAAAACATGCTGTTTCCTTAAGCAATTTAATTTAAATTCTAAGAATTTTTTTATTGCATATGCACGTACATGAAGGATGGCATGAAATGATGAAACATTGTGAAAAGTAAGGGAATAAAAAAAGAAAAAATAAAATCGATATCTTTGAAGCACCCTTTTTGGTGAACTTAAACGAGCCATTACTTGAAGATAAAGTTCGGTGTTTTTAGTCTTTTTTTATTTTATTTGTTACCCTTAAAAAATAGGGAAAAAAAGGTTCATATGGTTGTTGTTTTTCAATATGTTATGCCCTACAGTTAATAAGGAGGCATACTAACTGAGTTTAGAAGAACAGAAGGATGCCTCGATGGCTAAACATTAAGTTCCGAGGCTGTGTGTTCGGTTCCCACCAGAGGCTTTGGGCGTTTGTGATTGTCTAGTTGATAGTGTGTCTAGTGTCTAGTAGAAGTTTGAAAAAAGAAACAATAACTATAACAAATCAACAGTGAATTTCTAGAAGTTGACAAATTAAAATATGTAAATGAATATGAATAGACCTAACTAAGGCCTAAAAGTTGCCGTAATTTAGTAAGTAGTTTGTTGGCTTATTAGACGTGAGGTGAGGGTTCAATCCCGGTTCAAAGAAATGTAGAAATTTAATAAATATTTCATACTGTTTCGAACACAGTATACATACTGAGTGCTTATTCTCAAAAAAGAGAAGAAAAAATTAGCAAATTACCAGAAGAGTGATAAATAAAGACAACAAAACTATTTAGAGCAACCACACAAGTTTGAAAAGGAGAAACAATTACAATAACAAATCAATAGCGAGTTTCTAGAAGTTGACAAACTGAAAATAAACGAAGTATAAATAGATCCAACTAAGGCTCAAAAGTCGCCGTAATCTAGTTCGAACACCATGGCAGATATCTTTAATAAAACGAAGTATGAATAAATATTTCTTCGGCGTCTTCCTCTCAGCAGATTTCTGGCAAAAACTCTGAGAGTAAAAAAATAAAATTGTAATGCAAAGTTTCGCAAAAACATGTTGTTCAGAGTCGACTTTAAACTCTAGGTCCCGCCTCACTCATGTGTAAAATTAACACACACAGCATAAGTGGTGTGAGAAGCTAAGTTCTAACCCTGACTCAAGAGTTGTAATGACCAATTATGTATGTCGTGGCCATCAACCTTTGAGAGGATCTTTTTAAAGCTTTGTGTGATGGTTTTCATTGGATATTTTTTTTACATGGTGGGTTCCAAGCCCTAGGCACAACGCTAATTTAAAGTCCAGTAGATTGGAAGCATTAGTGAACAATTAGCGGGTAGCTAGTATGACATGCAGGAGGGGCCACGTGGACGCAACTTGAATACAGCAAGACAAGGACCATTCTGGAGGTCGCTGCATCTTGTATTCCAATACAACGAATGCGTCATTTCCTGAGTGTTGGTATCAAAACTAAAAAGTCCTTTCTCTAGCCCCTATAAGTAGCATTGGAGCTCGACAAATGATTTACAATTTAGTGTATCCAGGGAAACATAATCTGTACAACACCTTTTATGCGAGTGCACTGCACTTCAGAACAGATGTCATCGATTTTTGGATGACAGAGCGTTTGAAGATCTGGGCATTTAGGCGAACGCACCGCTATGGGAACTGGCCAGTTCTATCCGGAGATCGAGGTAGTTCAAATCCATGGATAACGGAGCATGACAAGGGGGCTTATCTCGCATTGGCTAACGCAATGGGCCATATCGGCCACTCAGTGAACTTGCCTGTGAACGGCAACCTAACCTAGTGTATCCAGTACAACATTCTTAATTTCACAACAGTTTTCCTGCATGTTGGCATGTTCTGTGTCTCTTTTAAATATGAATGGATCTTCTGCTTCAGCACTTGTCTTAAACGTATGATAGTGTTACGTTTTTATCTTTTTAAAAACGTTTAAAATATGAGCTCGTAGATTGGAAATAAAATAGAAATAAATTTGTGTTTAGTTTTAATTAAAATTCTTTATTATTCGCACAATTCTGTGGGCCATTGTTCACAACTTGACGTTAACAACAACAATTGCTTTGTTTGTTATTCCTCTGTTTATATCGTTTGCATAAACGACAAGAATTAGACAATTGTTCGACAGATTTTTTTAACGGAGATCTTCAAACCACGATTATTCTCTTCAAACACACCGCTTCTTCACACAAGACTGACTGAACTTTATTAACGCCTGCTTTGACTTGCCTTTTATATGGCAAAGTAAACAGTTTGATGAATGTTATTGAAGGCGAATGTTCATGGCTTCGTCTTCTCGAAATCTCTATAAATGTAAACATCGTCGTTTCATTATTGTTGTTTGTGTATTTCGTTTACATTTATTCTTGTAGTGTTGTTTGGGGATTTTTGTTTACCATTCTTTTTATGCTGGTGTTTGTTGCTGTATTTTTGTTTACTTGTTTACCATCTTTTTGTGCTGGTGTTTGCTGTTATATTAAGCAGTACGATAATTTGCAAACAGGTTTGTTTACTGCATTGTTTTTTTTTTGTAGTTTTTGTTTATGATTTTAATGTTAAACGATGTAGAAGCAAAACACCAGTATCCTGATTTTTCATTTTCGTAACACTATTGCGCGATTATAAAATACTTCATGGCTATTCTCTTAACCCTTAAGAGAAAAGGTAGCAGTTTTTCTAATTCGTTTTTGGCCAAAACCCCTTTATATTTTTGTTTAGAAACACTTTTACTCTTACTGTTTTAGGACTTTATTGTATTGGCCTAACTTTATCTGTTTCTTAGATTTTTTGGTTGGTTGGTGTTATTTTTGTTGTTGTTCTTTTAAAGAAATGGGAAATAAATTTATAATGTTGTGCCCGTCATCTGGAGGTTTTTCTAACCCTTATGGCCATACACAAAGTCTTTAACGTTTAACGTCTTGTTAAATTCGTATACATATATACAAACTTATACGCACACACATACAATACAAGAAATGATATGTGTGGCCCTTTAGTTTTTTTTCTTTCTCTGCTTCATCTTCTTTTTTTCCTCTCAAGTATTGGAACAAAAAAAAACATTCAAAAAGTTTTATAAGAAACGCAAATATTCCATACAAACAAACTCTCAAACAAACTTACAAACATTGAAATTGAAATTTGAAGACCAACAACAAACCTTAGGAGGGTTAAAGAAAAAAAGAAAGGATAAAAACAAACGAATGAAGGCATATTTACAATACAACACACAAATCTCTCTCTCTCTTGTGGATTTTTTTTGCATTTGTATTGCCAATCGTACGTCCTTTTGTGCCACAGCCATGGTATGATATCGAGATGAGGGTTTTTAAAGGCTTTACTTGCCTTAAAACATACACATACACTCACACATGCATATATGTACATATGTATGCAGACATGAAGTCCTTTATTATATAGAAATACAGTAAAAGCATATAGGATATGTCTGAATGTATATATGAATGCCTGTAAACTTATATGAGTGAAAAAGGATACGAAAACAATTCACCCCTTTTTATTGACAAAATGTCTTGTCTGTCGTAAATTCAACGCACTGATGTCCTTGTCAAAGTTAAAGAAAGTGAAAGTGTTTGTGCCCATATACTAGGCGAATTGCATTAAGCCCCTATTTTAATTTATTGGTGAAATATCGATGGAGGAGTTTCCACCACAGGTATGATACACAATCAATAATTTTTTTTGTAGCCATGTATACGAATGCATGTCAAAATTATGAATCAAAGTTTGCAAGAATATGAAAAAATGAAAGCTGCTCTATAAGCTATAAAGCATTTTATTTTAAACTGGGGTTTCCCTCCCAGAAGGGAGGGAAACTCAAGTACTAATACTACTGCTACTGCTACTAATACTCTACAAGACGCTCATCCTCCCCGTGTTTTTTATGGCGCAGAGGCATGGTCTCTACTAAGCACTGATGCAACAGCCTTGAGAATATTCGAGAGAAAAAGTCCTACGTAAGATCTTCGGTTCAGTGCGAGTTGGCGATGATTTCCCCGTTCGATCCCACAGTGAGCTGTATGAGCTTCTCCGAGAAATAGACGTTGTGCAGCGTATTAACACCCAGCCGCTGCGCTGGTTCGGCTATGTCGTTCGAATGTAGGAGGATGCTCCGATGGGACGGATATTTGATGCGAAGATTTGCGAAAGTCGAAAGAGGACGAACTTGTTTGAGTTAGAGGCACCAAATCGAGTAAGCCCTGTCATCGTTTGGTGTGACCAATGAGCACAGGCGCGCAAGAAGCAGAGGCGCCTGGAATGATGTGCTACGGCAGGCAGAAATCCGTTAATCGGGGTTTTAATGGCCAACTAAGTAAGTAAGTAGGTAAACTAAGAAGTCGCAGTGTTCAAGTAGGTAGTATGTTGTCCTATTAGACGTAAGGTCACAGTTCAAACCCCAGGTCAGACATCAAAAGGAAAATATGAAAAAATATTTATTCGCCGACTTCCTCTCAGCACATATCTGGCAAAAACTCTGCTGGTAAATAAAATGACATGTAAAGATTCTCAAAGAAATCTGTTGCTCGTAGTCTACTTTAAACTGTAGGTCCCGCCACTCATGTATAAAATTAAGGCACACAACATAATTAGTGTGAGAAGCTAGGTCGCAATCCTGACTGAAGGGTTGTGATGACCATTTATGTTATGTATGTATGTAAGTAAGTAGAGAAACTAAAGTTTAGAGAAACTAAAAAGATGGATCAGCTTCGAGTGGTTGAATGTACCTCCTCAGCCAGCGTAATCCTATTATAAGTTTCCGGATTGTTCCATGTGATCGCCATGGTCTAGTAGGTAGTCTGTAGACTTATAAGGCCATGGTTCAAACCCCAGGTCAGACATTTCCAACAAAATGAAATACGAAAAACACTTCTTCGGCAATTTATGTCGAAAACTCTGAGTGTCAAAATAAAAAATTGCCACATAAAAATTTTCTCAAAGAAATCTGTCGTTCGTAGTCGGCTTTAAACTGTACGCCCCAGATACTCATGTATAAAAATGAACACACACAACATTAGTGGTGTGTGAGAAACTAGATTGTAATCGTGCCTGAAGGTTTGTAATGACCCTTAAATAAACCTATAACCCTCACTTATGGAGAGTTGAACTGTTACAAAAGTGATGCTTCATTATACCCAAGTTCTGGTTATCTCTATATACCTATCAATTTGACATAACAATGTTCCGTAAGTCAACCAGTCTCATGTTAACCTCATGTTAAGCCCTCGCATTGCGTTGGTTCAACCATCGTTGATCGTTGATGGCCAAATATTGCAAGCCATATAGCTTGCTAAATTATTACGCCAGCAACTCTACTTCATCCCTACATAAGTCCATATTGGTAACATATTGAAAGATAAGAACCAACAACCGTATCAGCCCTTTCGTTCCCTATTCGTGCCCTCAAATTTATTGTGCAGAAAATCGAGTGTGACATAGAGCGCATTTATGCTGAAGATACATCCAAAAAGAATTAGATAATCATCAATCTACAGCGCTCACTTTTGACAGTGATAGCCTGGTTATCAATATCGCTCTCAAGGAAATATGGCCCGATGATGCCGCCACACTTGAACCTCATGTGGTTTGATTGTTTTAAGTCACTTACCCATTCACCTAGAAAGAGTCCGAACTGCTGAAAATGATTTTTGAATGCCAATTAGAGGCCATTCAGCGAACACTCGTCGTTGTCTGTGATCTTCCGTGGTGAGATTTAACACACTGACACACTGAATAAATGACAACAAATTTGACAGATATGGCTGCAGCGTAATGTCCGTTGAAGTACCCAATATATTTCCCATTGATTCCATAAGGATTTCAATGATTCTATCAAATTGAGCGTATGCTCAGTCTATTTCATAATGTTTCGTAATCTGACTGCCATTTAAGCTATGAGACTGGCTGCGATTCGTTTAAATAAAGTGCAGACGACCGCTTGAGACCGTGGCAATATGGATCGTAATGCTTGGGCAAGATTCACGTGAGGGTTTATAAGTCGACTTGGAATATGATACATTAGTATCACTCTGTGGTCAGCAGTTTAGTCAAATGGAAGTTGTACTCCTTTCTTATACTTCTTGACCCCCTAAAATGGAGTATATTAAGGGAAATATAGGTTTAGATTTAGGTTAGATGACGTGTACTTGCCAATTGCGACAAATACAGTACCCGGAGGTTTAGTTAACCCATTGTACAACGTGATAAAGGGGAGAGAACAATAGGGGAGATAAGAAAAAAGAAGAGGAAGTAGGAAAGGGAGAATAGGGGAGCAGAGAAATTACACAGACTAACAAAATACACAAGAGAGCGCGACTGCACTATTGAAGCCCTAACATTTCTTAAGCAGCACAAACTAGCAATGAATCTATAAAGAGCCTCTATGTCGGCTCTTGACACAGAATTCCAATACCCAAAGAAGCCCCTGCCAGGAACCTTCAAACTCAACCTACTAAGGGCTGGACAGTTACAGAGGAGGTGTTCGATAGTCTCCAACTTCTCCTCATCGCAACATACCTTGCAATAGTCCGGCTGGGATCTGTTCCAGATCCTTATCAGCGATCTAATCTCGAAGTGCCCCGTAATAAACCTAATTACTAACATTTTGCCGGCCTTATCCTTACACTGTCTATAGCAGGCCATAGACACCTAGAAACATAGCAACCCGATCCATTCCCCCAACACCTCTGCTCTTCCCACCTGACCCATTCATTGATGAGGCCGGAGAGGTGTTAGATTGGAGGATCAGGACCAACTATCACATCCCCCTCAGAAAGTGAACCTAATCTAGCGAGAGCAGTCGCCGTCTCATTACCGACTATTCCGCTGACTCGGAACCCATCATAGACGGATTCGGTCGGGTCCAAAAGTCATTAACGACTCCTTGCACTCGCGTACGAGCCGTGATTTGCACCAGACCGTTGCAATGGCCCTTAGGGTAGCCTGACTGTCAATGAAGATCGAAAGATAAGTTAGCAGTTGGTTTTGAAATCAAGCTATAAGAAGGAACTAGGAACTCAACAACAAATATATGGAATAACAAGGTGTTCCAAGTCTACAAAATTCGATGTGTAAGAATTATTCTGATGCTCGCTGGTAGTGTTTTTTTGGCACTTTAATCGCTCAGCTAAGTTTATTTTTTCTTTGCTTTTTTGATTTCGTTTGTTGCAGTAAAAATCGGAAATATGAGCCCAACAGACGTGGCAATATTAACGATTTCGTTTAACGTTACATGCTGAGCACAGTTATTTTTTTTCATTGTTTTTGTTTTTGTTTTCGGTTTTTATTATTTTTATTTTATTTTTTGGGGTGATTTTTATTTATGTTCTTATCCCTTTGCTAGCCCTCGTATTTTGTTACATTGACTGTATAGCTGTTGCTCTACTAGTCAGTCCATCACTCTTGTGGTGGACATTTTTATTTTCTTGGGTTACAAAATTGAGTTTTCAAATGAAAATGTGAAAATGTTGTAAAATCAAGCTTTTTTGTTGTTGTTTTTGTTTCTCAGACTTTCTCTTCCTTGTTTTATATTTTATTTTATTTCGTTCGTTTATTTTTTTTGGTCAAAAATATACCAAAAAAAATGGAAGAAAGAAGAAAATATTTGCAAAAATATTGGTCATTGGATTTATGGTTACACTGTGAGAAAAGCAAAGAATTTGAATAATTTTAATTTTTCAATAAATAAAAAGAGAAACATCGTAGATCATTTGATCAAACTTTAATCAAACTTTGCTCAAACTTTTATCAAACTTTGCTCAAACTTTTATCAAACTTTAATCAAACTTTGCTCAAACTTTAATCAAACTTTGCTCAAGCTTTTATCAAACTTTGATCAAAATTTGCTAGACTCTGATCAAACTTTGCTCAAACTTTAATTTAACTTTTATCAAACTTTAATCAAACTTTGATCAAACTTTAATTAAACTAAAATGCAAATATAAGAACAAATCTATATCTAAGGGCCTTTGATCAAACTTTAATCACACTTTGCTCAAACTTTGATCAAACTTTGATCAAACCTTGCTCAAACCTTGATCAAACTAAAATGCAAATATAAGAACAAATCTAAATCTTCTGAGGGCCTATTACAAAAGATGAAGCAGAGTCCACAACTTAATCAGTGAATCACAGACAAAATATTGAAGAAATCGCCTTCAAGTGTATCAACACCATTTTCTCCTAAAAGGGCTCAAATGAACTCCACTCGCTTCTACACACTGCAAATGGTTACAGCTCACTTCACGATTTAATTACCTTCTAGTCTAGTTCTTTTCGTTGCCAGGTATGACTATGGAATACACTCAGACGTCTACTCTGGGAATTACAGTCCTGGTTGCTCTGGAACATGACTTATCCCGATACCCACAACTGCCTTTGTATTTCGATTACCAGTATGTTGCCAGAGTGGTAATTGTCTAGAATATCCCCTGCTTCAGACATCGACTGACCGCAATCTGCATTATCATGTGGTCACAGTTCGCATTCATAGATGGCAAATGGCTTTACACAGCCGTTAAAAATATGGGGATTAGTACCGCCTAGGATCAGGAGGTAGTTGGCCGTAAGCTTACCGGGCGCTGTTAATGAGGTTTTCAAAATTTCACTAGAGCACCTTTGTAATAATGCTCTCCAATTGAAATATTAGGTCGCTTTGGTCTAGTAGATAGTGTGTTGGCTTGTTGGTCATGAGGCCTCGGTTCAAACCTCAGGTCAGACATCTCCAACAAAACGAAATATGATCGAATATTTCTTCGGCGACTTCCTCTCAGCAAATTCCTGGCAAAAACTCTTGGAGTAAATAAAATTGCCGTGAAATGTTTCTCAAAAAAAATCTGTCGTTCGGAGTAGTCCCGCCTCTCATAGATAAAATTAACACACACTCCATAAGTGGTTTGGGAAACTAGGTCGTAATCCTGACCAAATGGTTGTAATGAAAATATTGTCCCCTTTACGATATTATACGATGTCCGCTTTTCGGTGAATGATTTTCCATTCATCGTACATTATCCTCCGTTAGTGAAGGACCGTTAAACTCTACCATGTTGGTGTGTTTTAATGTTCCCAAAATGTTCCAAAATTTCTTCCATTTTTCAACAAGAAACCGTTGTTTGAATTACGTTTTCAATAAGAATAGCTTTCGTGGCATCAATTTTTTCAAGTGTTTGTGTGTGGCACACATGCATGATGTTATAAAAATAAGGCTTTACGACCCTTTTTTATTTATAATTCATTTCTGTTGTTGTTGTTATATTTAGTTTCTCTTGTCCAGACATACATCTTGAATGTGGAGTAAAAACGGAAACTTTATCCTTTTTTACTTACAATTTGATTTCTTTTTATGGGGCCACTACACCAAATAAGGCAAGCAGTTTGAGTAACGTATTGAAGATGACAGTGAAAAACGTTTTTTTTTTAAATTGACTACACTGAAGAAGGTGGCCTTATTTCTTTAATCTCGACAATCTGGTCAGGTAGGTAGGAAAGCAGAAGTGGCTGTCCACTCAAGGAGTATAAGCGAACACATTTAGGCTACATATAGGGCCCATTGTAATCATAGTTCGCCATTTTCCCCCATTCGGAAGAGAGTGCCAACGCACTTTAAATGATCCCTTCGTGTAGTGTGTAGAGTGGAGACAACATTGGACCATACATACATACATAATTGGTCATTACAACCCTTCAAACAGGATTACGACCTAGCTTCTCACATCACTTATGGGACCTACAGTTTAAATTCGATTCCCAACGACAAATTTTTGAGAAACTTTTCATGGCAATTTTATTTACTCTCAGAGCTTTTGCCAGAAGTCTGCTGAAAGGAAGTCGCCGAAGAAATATTCTTTCAAATTTCGTTTTGATGTCTGAACTGGGGTTTGAACCGTGGCCTTACGTCTAATAAGCGAACAAACTACCTACTAGACTAGTAGGTCATTGGACCATACTTTTTCAAAAACAATTTTGGTTTGACGAACAGCCAAAGGCAGTTTATGAACTGCCAATGCGCTTTAAATGATCTTTGTCGTGATGTATGGATTGGCGACATCATTGGATCGTACTTTTTCAAGTGCAATGAAAATCGCAAATTTGTCCGAATTTAAACAATTGGACTTGGCTGACAGCTAATGTCAATAAGACCACGCTAAATGCCATACGGCCAGTGAATTTCAGATATTTTAACAATCCGCGAAAAGCTAAGATCATACGATTTGACTTCACTAGACTGTTTTTGGTAGGGAAACGTAAAGCCTTTCATGTATGGGACAAGCCAGCCATTGTTTGAGACCTGGAAGACAACATTGCAGGCGACATTGGTGAGATAATCGGTTTTTTTTTTTGAAAGGCACTCTAGTCCCACTCAAGTCGCCGTGGTCTAGTAGGTAGTGTGTTGGCTTCTTAGACGTGAGGCCTCGGTTCAAAACCCAAGTTAGGTATCTCCAACTAAACGAAATATGACAAAATATTTCTTCGGCGACGTCCTCTCAGCGGATTTATTACAAAAACTCTGAGAGCAAATAAAATTGCCATGAAAAGTTTATCAAAAAAAAATCTGTCGTTCGGAGTCGACTTTAAACTGTAAGTCCCACCAATCATGTATAAAAATTAACGAACACAACATAAATGGTGTGAGAAACTACGTCGTAACCCTGACTAAAGGGTTGTAATGACCAATTATGTATGTATGTACTCTAGTCTCAGTGTACATTTATACAGAATGGGGCTTGTTTCGAGCCAAACATGTTGATTATATGACGATGAAAATGAATCATTGGAACGTGATTGCAAGAATGCATCTTACAAGGAAACACTTTGTAGTACATCAGATGCTGGGCAGGGAATTTTCGTTGTTGGCAACGAGCAACATTCTAAAGCTTGTCAAGACTATTGACTTGAAAGTGTGAGGGGAGTACAATAAATCATACTAAGGCACCTTCTAAGATCAAAAATACAACAATGCGATAAAATAAAAAAAATTAAATACGTTTTAGCAAGTTGCATGCGAATGACAAAAGGAGTTGAATCTACGACAGCCCACAAATTTCGAAGCATGCCATAAATTCTGCCAACAACGACACTTATATGGGTAGACCACGATAATTTGTTAGTAAAGACGATTAGTAGCCGACCTGACAAATTCAATTTTATTTCCCCTGATACTCAATTCAGGTATGACAAATGATCCGTTGGCTCTGGAAAGTATAATACATTTATCTTAGAAGGATTGATGCATAGTCCATTGGCCGAGGCCCATCTGTCAATCTCAGTTAAGTCATGAATAATGTAGTCTAAACAAGAATAAATATATTTCTATATTATATTTATATTTCTTGAACCCTCCAAACTTGTTTGATTTGACAAAAACTTTTTTTGGACTTTAAGCACAAATTTATTGATTACACAAACATTTCTGAATCGATGTCCAAAATTTAAGCCTTTCTAGAAAGGAGAAGGATGGGCCTTTAAGACGATATACATATATACATATATTATTTGACTTAATATGCTATCAGGTTTGATGAGGTAAATTTGACTTATTCGAATTT
Organism: Sarcophaga variegata; assembly: GCA_932273835.1. Lineage (NCBI taxonomy): Eukaryota > Metazoa > Arthropoda > Insecta > Diptera > Sarcophagidae > Sarcophaga > Sarcophaga variegata. The sequence continues at coordinate 102,429,874 of OW026360.1, read as the reverse complement.
TTTACATATTTCTTCAAGTTTGTCCGTTCATAGTAGCAAAATTTAATTAAAAAATATGAAATAAGTGATGACATTCTGAAAGTACATTCTCTTGTGAAGATATTGAGACTTCGTTTGATCAAATCGAACAAAAATTACTGTAATTATTATTTAAAGAATCATAGAGAGTTATCTTGATAGATCTTGATTATTTATCGCAAAATGTGTCAATTTCACATTTGAGCGACCACCAGAAGTTGAACTATGTTTGCGCAAAGCGAAATAAAAATATTTGCAAAAATGGCAAATATTAGCCCACTAGTCGTGCAATTTTTTGACACATTTTGCGATAAACAATCAAGATCCATCTAACTTTTGAAAATTTATGAACTGAAAGTTTATTTGATAAGATGACATATATAAAAAATAAAACGCGACTGTTATACTATTTAAATAATAACTACGGTAAAATTCGTCCGATTTGTTCAAACGAAGTGTTAATCTCTTCACAAGATAATGCACTTTCTGAATAATATCACTTATTTTACATTTTTTAATTAAATTTTTCTACTATGAACGGACAAACTTGAAAAAATATGAAAAAAATTAGCATTTGTCAAGTTTACCTCATCAAACCCCATAGCATATTAAGTCAAATAATATATATATTTATATCGTTTTAAAGCTACATCCCTCTCCTTTGTAATAAGGTTTAAATTTTGGACATCGGTTCAGAAATGTTTGTATAATCAATAAATTTGTGTGAAAAGATCAAAAAATAGTTTTTATCAAATAAAACAAGTTTGGAGGGTTCAAGAAATATTAAAAAAAATATTTTTGAGTTCTCAATAAAACTCACAATTTACATAATGTCATTAGCTGGGTGTATTTAATTCTTTTTTAATTTTGTCGCATAATCTTCTTATATATTCATATATTTCATATATAAAAATGAATGTGTGTTTATTTGTTTGTTTGGCTGGACCGATTTTCTTGAAATTTTAACAGAACCTTCCTGTATGTCTGGAAGGAGCTATAGGCTACTTTTTATATTAAAATTTCTAGTAGGCGAGGTGCCACGCCCACATACGCAATAAGTATTTAATGTCGCATATCTCATAAACTGCAACAGCTAGAGTCCTCAAATTTTGTATGGACGACTTTGACGTATATATGAACAAAATGGGCGAATTGGCTATAGTGGGCGTGTTTGTTTGTATGTACCTTATAGAATCATAAACTATGCATTTGATAATGTTATGATATTTAGCAAAGTTGTTGCGTAGGAGCCGGGGAAGGTTTCTAAGTTGGTATGACCAATTTCCGATAGGTGGCGCCACTGAAAATTACTCAAAATTAATTAAATCGTAAACTGTGCATTCTTTAACAAAGTTGTTGCGCATTAGTCGACGGAGGTTGGTGCGATTAATTTCCGATGGATGGCGTCACTGAAAATTATTCAAAATGAATGCCAAGAAATTGGTCGACCTACACCTCAAGCACGGAAGAAAAGAGCATTACGAGCCTCAGAATCAGACGAGCATTGAGACTGGAAAATCTTCGAGTATATGCCGCTGAAACCCGTTCGCTTGAACCACTAGAACAACGAGAAGTGAGATTAGAAACTGATCGAATGCGTATTACTCAGGCCCGTTCATCTGAATCATCAGTACAACGGGAAACAAAATCTAATTCATCTAACATTTCTGTCAGAGCTACTAAAAATATATTCCTTTGGTAGTAACCAATCAATTCTATGTCTGCCACCAACTATGCTGCTCCATTTTATTATCCTTTGACAACAGCTTTAAAGAAAACAACATCAACATCGATATGATGGATGAGTTGTGTAAATGTAAGTGTACACACATGTATGCCCACATATACCAACGTAAGCATTTCCCATAAATGAAGAAACTTTAGACCTTTCTTGTTGTTGGCAATATAACCAGCATGGTCAGCCAGTTAAAGACAGAGAGAGAAAGTGTTTTAGATCTCTATAAGTGTGTATGTGTGTATGGTTAGATATGTATGGGTTGGTGGTTATAATCCTCTGAACATTTTTACGGTTACGAAATATAATTTTATAAATGACTTTCAAATTTGTTTGATGTGTTATTTTATAACACAAACATACTTACATACACACATACACGTACAAGAACAACAACAGCAACAACTATAACAAAAATAACAAAATAAACATAAAGACGTACAGAAAAAAAAGAAAATCATTATTTAAATGTGTGCAGGAGTATGTATATACATATGTATACATACATATGTATGTATACATACATACAATAATAAAAAAGGATTTGATATGAAATAATAACATATCCTGGGGGTCTCTGTTTGCTTTTACTTTTTGATAAACCCTTACTTTCTTCCTTAAAACATTACATTTATGTATGTATTTTACAATAAAATCGATGTAAGTATGTATGCATGTATGTATCTGTGTATGTGTCTAATATATACATACATACGTATGTATTTATACTTATTTATGTATTTTAACCCACATGTTAGGCGTTATTAAATAACATAAGACTGTGACTACACATAGACCACTGACTACCCGTTTTCAAAGGGTAAATTGTGAGGGTGGTTTTCGTAGTTTTGCGTTTGGCCTTGTGTGTGATGTATTTTTGATCAAATTCATATGGAAACTCATGTATTTTGTTTGGTAACTTTATCCGCATATGGTTTAATGGCTAAAAAGTTCCATCAACTGAACAGTTTTTATAACAAACGGATGTTTCTGTAATTAAAGTCGAGTGCGCAAATTAAATTCGAAGTAAATTTAAAACGTAACTTTAATATGAACGCAAGGATTTTTTGTATACCCAGTGAGGTGAGGGTGTTTTGAATTTACTTTGATGCACAGGCTTTTAAAAATACTGTTGCCGGTTCATACACAGGCATATCTCCTTGTCTATGCCTGTCTAGTAACAAAGGTACAGTAGGTGTTCTTTTCAAGGAATTAAAATAAAAAAATTGAAAAAAATTTTACAAAATTGTGATCGCAATCAGAGATCATCAATGAATAGAACGAATCATACTCATAATTTCTGATACTTATACGCATTTATACTTATTTTAATATCATGGAGGCTCTACTCATATTCAAAGTTTGAAGTGCTCATCATACTCATACTTAACAACACGTATGAAGTTGTTGATTTCGATTCTCCATGACTCAACATTTACAAGAATCACTAAATAAGTATGATTCGCGTACGAACACTACAGTACTCACTAGAAAGTTGTGTGTTTGCTTTGCTTGCTGTCTTTATCTTTTTCTTTTTTCTGTTTTTGTAAAAGCAACAACAACTAAGACTGTAAATTTTGATGAATGATTCGAACCACTCGAATCATTTATGAGTATTATAAGTATTTTTCTAAAGTTATGGATCTAAATGAGTAGGCGGCTTATGAATCAAACATATTTCGAATGGTATGAGTTTGATGTCAACGTTGTACTCACACTCATTGTACTCATACTTATAAATCAACGTTGTAGTGAGTACGACTGAATCAGAGTAGATAAATTTCAATATTGTTGACTCACTTATGTATATTCAAAATTTCATGAGTGCTTATGAGTACCGAAAAACAGATTCATTGCTGATCTCTGGTAGCAATGCCTCATGCCTACATGGACCCAACCAGAACGGCTCATAACTGCTAATGTTAATGTAGATTTTGGACACGCTGCGTCATAGCTACATAGGTCTAATGCAATGCCCTTAAGTGTTCGCCACAGTTTTTCTGAGTGGAATGCATTCTATATACCCAATTTTCAATGATCCTAAAGCATAAATCAAGGATGAATTTGACCGGGTAAAATGCATCCCAAGTTTACAATTTTCCGTGACACTGAAGTATAAATCAAGGCTGAATTTGACCGATAGCATGGGTTATGAAGTCGCCGTAGTCACGGTTCAAACCCCAGCTCAGACATCTCCAGCAAAACGAAATACAAAAAAAATTATTTTTTGGCAACTGCCTCTCAGTAGATTTCTAGCAAAAACTCGTGCGAGTAAATAAAATTGCCATGAAGAGCTTCTCAAAAATCTGTGGTTCGGAATCGACTTTAAACTGTTGGTGGTCCTGCTACTAAGTGAAGTGAGAAGCCAGATCGTAATTCTTACTGAAGGGTTGGTTTGTATGTATGGATTATGTAGGCTGTGGTTTGTGAATCCCCAATTCTAAAGGGGGTCGAAACATACCATTTCAAATGCCAGTTGACATCACCTAAATATGAGATGACCAGATCCTCAAATTCACCGTAGTCTAGTGTGGTAGTGTGTTAGCTTATTAGACTTGAGGCCACGGTTCAAACCCCAGGTCAGACATGAAAACGAAAAAATATTTCTTCGGTGACTTCCTCTCAACTGATTTCTGACAAAAACTCTGAGAGTAAAGAAAAATTGCTATGAAAAATTTCTCAAAGAAATTTGTCGTTCGAAGTCGACTTTTAAACTGTAGGTCCCGCCACTCATGCATAAAATTAACACCCACAGCATAAATGATGGCAGAAGTCAGGTCGTAATTCTGACTGAAGGGTTGATCAATTATGTATGTGTGTATGTATGTATGGATTATGTTGGCTGTGGTTTGTGGCTGCGACTCCACAAGATAAATTCTAAAGGGCGTCACACACGATCTCGAGGGGCAGTTGGCTTCACCTAAATGTAAGGATCCTCAAATTGCTTGGACAGCATGTCCAGGCATGAGCTGTGTGATACGTAAAACCAAACCATTGGCATCACATGTCGTTGGTGTCTAGATGGTCCAATTCAGGCCAAAAAGAACTAAGTAATCGTGGACTTATAGTGCACACTGTCGACAGTGATGACCAGGCAAAAGTCAATCTCATAGAAATATGCAACGATAATGCCGCTAACCCAAACTCCCCACCAATCAATGATTTGTTCGGGGTACATTACTATTAGATGTGGTTTCTTATAGTCACAAATTTGCCCAAATTGTCCCAAATTGTCACAAATTTGTCCCAAATCGTCACAATTTTGTCCCAAACTGTCACAAATTTGTCCCAAATTCACCCAAAATTTGTCCCAAATCGTCACAAATTTGTCCCAAATTGTCCTAAATTTGCCCCAAATTGTCCCAAATTTTTCTCAAATTACGTACTTAATCATCCAGAAATGCGTCTCATCGCTGAAGATGATGAACATTATGGTCAATTGTGAACTGCTTCAGAACCCATTCAACGAACTCACGTCTTTAGTCTTCTGGCCAATTGAATTTTGTATTGTTGCAGGCTCAGTCACGACTATAATTTCGCAAGTCTGTGAAAGTTCAAGTTCTTTACCTAGAAGTCATGACATTCTAATTCCTGCAAATTAATGAGTACACTCATTCAAAGGAATTCAGCAGGCAATTCCTAAGTGTTATGGCTGACAACTGGAGTTGTAGGGTATCTACAGCACTACGTTTTAATTTTTTTATTTGTTCTCAATTATTATTGTTTTTTTTTTTTCTTTGTTTAACAAAATAGAATTTTTCTTTATGAAATATTTAAATTTCGTTTTGTTTAGAAAAAATACAACAAAATCTTCTTAATTTCTCAATTCTATGGCCGTTTAATTAAACAGCTTCAGGGCATATTTGTCGACTGTTGCAAACAAAGAAACGAAAGATTTGAAATTTTTTTATTTCTTTTTATTAAAATAAAAGCATAGGGCAGGAACATTAATTGTTAAAATAAAAAGAGAAATTAATACCATCAAGAGAGAAGAATTAAAAATGAAAAATCATTTCAAAAAGGAATTCAAATTACGCACAACAAACCTGCTACAATAGAGCAGCACAACATGAGAAACAATTTCACTGAAGGCGTTAAATATTCGATGGAAAATTTTTGAAAGACAGTGTATCACAGTAATGGAATTGAATAATCGGAACGAGAGGTACTGTACTCACAATAGTACTGTACAGAGTTCAGGCTCAGTTTCGAAAGGAATTTTACATACAAATCTCTCTTGGTTCCATAATTTTGAAGAAATTAAACCGATATGTTTATCAATTTGTAAGTTTTGCTCCACTGTAAATTTTTTACTTGTTTCAAAAGTAAAATGGTCTGTAGGAACGGAAATGAAGTGTTGCTATTGAGGTAAACAAAGGATCAAAAAACATGTTGTGCAGCATTAATTGCTTGTGAAGATTCAACATGTTTATGCTACTCATTGACCCGATAGGAAAATTATGATGAGAACAAACCAACCGTATCAAGAAATATTGAATTAAGAATGTTCACATATTACTAATAGCAGAACGACCATCAGATCCCTACATACATACATAATTCGTCATTACAACCATTCAGTCAAGATTACAACCTAACTTCTCCTACTGCTGACATTGTGTGTGTTAGTTTTATATATGAGTGAGAGGAAGTCGCCGAAAACAAATTTTTCTTACCGTCGCCTCACGTATCAGTGAGAGAGGCAACTGAAAATTGTCCAATAATGTAAATTTTCTCTGGAGAAGACAAAATCTAATGATCACTCTAATGTGGGTTCGTGGACATACATAGCCGGCAGGAGCAAATGCGTAAACAGCATTCCTTTCCTCCTTGCATTTACAAGGAATACACGAACCCAGTCATTGAGTGACTAGTCTAGTCCTCTATGCATGCACGAGGAATGAAATTTGTGTTTTAGAATTTGACCATTGTAAACACAACAGAATACAAGCTTTAAGACTAAAAACACCTTCTAACGACTTTTATCAGAATCTTCCAACATCTGCTTCCGAACTTTGGCAGTTGATAACGGACATCTGGTTGAGACTGCATCTATCAAATTAGTTGTCATTTGTTCAATTTATTTTGTCAAACCATTAACGATGAGTATAACATTCAACAACACGTGAAAACAATAAAAATGTTTTCATAAAATAGGTGCTCTGTTCAGGCAACGTAGCTTCGCCCAGTTTACTGTCGCCAGAATCCTCGTACCATAAGGATTATTCGCAATGTGGATAAATTCCAGTACACTGGTTCAGTAAACGTTCGATCAACACCCCTTTTTTTGGGTTGTAGTTGAAAATTTGATACCATTGGTTCAGCAAACACTCTACGAATAGCCGTACGTCGACGAAACGTCGGACCTGACGAAAACATCTCCGTTGTCCATGCAGGAGAATCCGAAGCAGTCGAGTTTGAGTTGCTTACAATTATTTAGTCTTTTGCAGACCAAAAGTTTACGAATTATGCATCGTGTCTTTGGTCTGCACCTGTACAAAAATCAACTGACACAGGAACAGTAGGTAGACAACGACATGTGCTCTCTGACTGGGCTCTGTTGGTCATACTGACCATGATGAGTACAATGTCTGGATGAACTTGTACGTGAACAAACAAAATTGTCGACGATACCAAAAACATAAAATCCAAGAGGTTTGAATTCATGCCGAAAATGTAACTGTTTGGTGTGGATTTTACGTAGGCGGCGCCATCGGACCATATTTGTTTTAAAACAATGGTGGCTAGAGCATCGCTGTCAATGGCGAACGCTAAAGGTCAATGATTACCAACTTGTTATCTTGTGGCCTAATCTTGTAACCCAAACAGGATAACCTGTACCCCAATGACATGTGTTTTCAACAGAAAGGCGCTACTACGAACTGTCGAGCAAGATTGTGCGATTTGACCGCGTTAGAGTTTTTCGTGTGGAATTTTCTTAAGTCGCAGATGTATGCGAATTGATCACAAACCACAGCGATTCTCAAAGCAAACTGAATTCATTCGTCAAAATTAGTCTGACGATGGGCCAGAGTCATGGAAAATTGAACATTTGGGATACGCTCCATACAGAGAAACTAGGGCCGACAACGTTCAAATACACAAACATAAGTACGTAATTGCTCATTACAACTCTTCGGTCAGGATTACGACCTAGCTTCTCACACCACTTTCGAGGTGTATGTTAATATAATACATGAATGGCGGGACCTACAGTTTAAAGTCGATTCCGAACGACAGAATTTTGAGAAACTTTTTCATGGCACTCTTATTTTTACACTCAGAGGTATTGCCATAAATCTGCAGAGAGGAAGTCGCCGGAGAAATATTTTTTCATAATTCGTCTGGTGTTTGAACTGTGGCCTCATGTTTAGACTACGGGAAACCGCCTCAAAATATCTATCAGATCCATCCACAATTAAATTTCCAACTGTACCATCTTCGTATACATTTCCTCAAAGGACCTTTTTTTAAAAACAAAAATATTTTTTTCTACCTTCTCCTAGGCTTTAAGTAGGCATTAACCAATGGTAACCAAGTAACTTTACTTAATAAAAATTATTTTCTTTCTTTTTTAGAACACAGAAAATACTTCTTTCGTTTCGTTTCGTTTCTTCATTATTTGATTTCGTTAATGTCCTTTTGTAAGGCTAATCGTGTTGTGTTTTGGCTTTTAACATCTTTTTTCTTTAGAAATTCTTTCTTTCTTTTCTTCTTTTTCTACTTGAAAATTAAATTTTTTCAATTAAAACATAATCCTACAATGTGCTCTCTCACTCTCTTTCTGTCTCCCTCTCTCTCCTGCTATACAGCCATCCATAATTGAAGCATCTTTCAAAATTTCTGACATTGTATATGAGACGAAGGGACACAAGGTATTTAAAGACAATTTAGAATTAAAAAATAAAATAAATAAATAAAGCGAATGAAAGAGAGAAAGAGAGGGAGAGAGAGAAAGAGAGAGCGTGAACAAAGGAGAAGAAAAAGCCAAAGAGTGGGAGCATAAGCAAAGGCGTCTAAGCATTAGAGCCTATGGCCTGTGTGATGTAGAATTTCTAGTTCTTTTTCATTTTGTAGCAGGCTTTTAGGCTAAAAATAGGAGTGTATGTATAGGCAGAATAAATGTGTGTGTGTGCGTTTGCTAAAGATGTTGTTAATTTTGTTAAGTCTTACAAAACGTAACAAAAACAACAATAAGGGACACACACACTTAGGCACACTTAAGAAAAAAATGAAGAAAAATAAAAACTTTGAATTGTTGCAAAACAATAAAAAGTCCTTTAAAAAAAATTATGTTATATGGCAACAAAAACAACAACAACAATGGCAACAAAACGGAAACATGCTTCAAAAAGGATGTTTGCTTGAATTGTTCTTTACAAGAATTTTAATTAATTTTTTTATTCCTTCATTTTCTTACAAATAACAACAACAACAATAGCAACAACAACAAAAAAAATAAAACAATAGGCCTATAAATGTTTCAAGTTTAAAATAAATATTTAGAAATTAAACACAAAAAATTTGGAAAACAATTTTTTTCTTTCGTCCTTTGAAACACCACCCTTCACTCTAATAGAGCAGCTCGAAAGAAAGGAGGTTTTTTAAGTTGCTAAGAACATTAACAACAATTTTGGTACATCTTGGCCAAGGGCATTTGGCTTTACAGTACAAAGTTCGAAATACAGACAGCCTATCAAGCAACAAGGCTAGCACTTTCGAGGTATCAGGCCTTTAAGTAGCACCCAAGACTAAGTATCAATGACCAACCCAACTACAGCATACATACATAACTGCTAATTACAACCCTTCAGTCAGGATTACAACCTAGCTTCTCACACCATTTATGTCGCGTGTATTAATTTTACACATGAGTTCCTAGACCTACCGCTTAAAGTCGATTTCGAACGCCAGATTTTTGAAAAATTTTTCATGGCAATTTTTTATTTTCTCTCGGAGTTTTTGTCAGAAATCTGTTAAGCAGAAGTAGCTATAGAAATATTCTTTTGTTATCTCGCTCTTTTGGAGATGTCTGACCAGAAGTTGGCTCATTTCCTATAAGCCAACAGATACTTATTAGACTACAGTATAGCTCGCTGAAATATTAAGTTCAGTATTTACTACATATATTTTGAATACCTGGTTATAAAGAAAAATTGCAACAGAAAAGAAGTTGTGATGCAGCTTGGTCAGACAGTTACCCTCTACTTTCATATTAGATTCATTGGAGTTAAGTACTAAAATGGCCACCTTTATGTCAGATAGTGTCGTTATGTTGCATGTACTTGCTTACTTTGATAGCATAAACTTCCTGATTGGAAGATACCATTAAATTCCTCCATTAGATTCGAATATTTCCTTCAGAAACCAAACATATCCCATTTCTACCCACCATCTGTCCTTGGCCCATTCGTTTAATACTACCAGTCTAGCAGTCTCCTTTATTCAATACTTAGTCTCGTTACAGAGCATTTTCCAAAATAGGTAAGGCGGAAGCAATCAGTCAATCAATCTATAGCCTCTATTTCTTCAAAGGCAACAGAGCCTGTAGTGCGGTCATAGGAAAACTTCCCTTTACGCCAGTCATGCCAACAATTACTAGTCTACGTACCTTATTCAGGAGGAAGTACTCAGTCACTCGATTTATAGTCTCTATTGCTCTAATCAACACAACCATATGCAATGGGCATAAATTCAACAGATAGTGTAGTGCGGTCATAGGAAATCTTCCTTTTAACCCCGATTATGCAAACGGTTGCCAGTCTATATAACTTATTCAGGAGGGAACAGTCAGTCACTCTATCTATAGCCTTTGTGGCTTTAAAGGCAACAGAGCCTGTAGTGCAGTCATAGGAAAACTTCCCTTTACGCCAGTCATGCCAACAATTGCCAGTCTACGTAACTTATTCAAGAGAGAGTACTCAGTCACTCGATCTATAGCCTCTATGGCTCTAATCATCACAACATTATGCAATAAGCTTAAATTCAACATAGCCTTTAGTGCGGTCATAGGAAATCTTCCTTTTGCTCCAGTTATGCTAACGATTGCCAGTCTATGTAACTTATTCAGAAGAGAGCAGTCAATCACGCGATCTATAGTCTTTAGGGCTCTGATTATCACAATCATAATGGCGTTGAAGGCAACGGAGCCTTTGCTCCAGTCATACCAAACGATTGCCAGTCTATGTATCTTATACAAATTCCCACGAGCTATTTTCAAATAGAACACACGTGCTCTCACAGAAGCCAATGCACCCATTACGAGTGGCTGTTTGGTGTGGCTTGTGGAGGGAAGCCATAATTGGCTCATATTTCTTAGAAAATGGGACGGCGCAACCATTGCGGTCAATGGAGACACCTAGCGCACCTATCGATAACCGATTTTTTTGTACCCGCTGTTCATGGTATTGATGTAAACAATGTTTGGTTTCAACATTATGGTGCAATTTGTCACACATCTTATGCCACAATCGACTTATTGCGTCAAACGTTTGATGGCCGTTTATATAGCCGAAATGATAATGTCAATTGGCCGCTAAGAAGTTGCGATTTAATAACGTTGGACTATTTTCTGTGAAGCGCCGTTTAAGAAAAGTATTATGCTCATTAATCAAAGACAATTGAGTATTTGAAGGCCAACATTTGTAAAGCCATTGCCGAGATACGACCACATACACTCGAAAAGGTGTTGGAAATTTTACCCGATCGTATGAAGTACTGTGATGCCAGCCGCGGCAACCATATGAATGAAATAATATTCCATTTTTAACCGCAACAATTGTAGTTAACAACAAAAATTTTTAAATTTAAACTTCCAAAAGCCCCACCCTTTATAAGAGCCACATAGGTTTAACGTATTATTCCTGGATTGTACTTCTAAAATTGTCCTGTATATTCTTCCATATATTCTTATGGCATGCTGAGCACTTTTTGAAATGCTTTCCATACTAGGCCGTCTTAGTTTGCTGTCGAGTAGATAGGTAGGCAGATTGCAGGGTACTTAGTTGTCTCATGAAGCCGCCGTAGTCTAGTAGGTAGTGTGTTGGCTTATTAGACGTAGGGTTCTACGGTGACTTCCTCTCAGCAGATTTCTGGCAAAAACTCTGAGAGTAAATAAAATTGCCATGAAAAAGTTTCTCAAAAATCTGTCGTTCGGAGACGACTTTAAACTGTAGGTCACACCACTCATGTATAAAATTAACACACACAACATAAGTGTTGTGAGAAAATAGGATGTTTAACAATGGGTCAATTCGACCTCCGGGTGCTGTACTTGTCTTAATTGAGAAGTACACGTCCTCTAACCTAACCTAACCTAACAAAGTTGTCTCAAGTTGCCATGGTTTTCCATAAAGTCCCCTTCTGCAGGAGTCAAACATTAATTTGCTTTGCAAGTTTCCTTCTTTTTTTAAATGACACCAGTTTGGTTATGCTTGCACAGCGAATGCTATGACGTCATTAATCACGGACATTAATGGATTGCACCCTGGCCTCTACACTACTCGATATTGACTATTAAAGTAATGTATTATGAAAATAATGGTTTTATTTTCGCTACACTACTACACTAGCAGCTGTAAGGCATTAACGCCATCTATTAGAAAACTAATGGATTTCTTTTCACTACACCTGTAGAGCATGAACACCAGCTATTAAAAAAATAATGGACTTATTTTTACTATACCTACTACACTACCAGGTGTAAAGCATTAGAGCCATCTATTTGAATACTAATGGATTTCTTTTCACTACACCTGTAGAGCATGAACGCCATCTATTAGAATACTAATGGATTTCTTTTCATTACACCTTATATTTTTTTTTTCATTATAAAGCTTCTCTAGATGACAAATAGAAAAATTACAAGTATTTGTTGGGTGTAAAATTTTTGTGCCAGAATTAAACAAAAGAATTGAAAGTAAAAAAATTCTTGAAAAATACAAGGATTTTTTAGGCAAAAAAGCTATTCAAAATGAAAGAAGAGAAGAGAATTGCTTTACAAATACATACAAAACATGTAAGTATCCTTATCTCTGGCAAGTCCAATGACAAAAGGAGGCTTTCGTACTTTGGCGCTCTCTTTTTTTGGTGACAATTTGCTGTTGACAACCAAAAAAAAAAAAGTAGGAATGAAAATTGAAAGAAAATTAAAAATGAAATAAAAATACAAAAACAAAAACAAAGGCAGAGGCAAAAATATATTTTTAATTTATTATCACCATCAGCATCAGCATCATCATCACCATCGCCATCATCGTCTTCATCAAAAGAAAGCCGGTATAAAGAGAAAGCAAACAGCCAACCAAGCCAGTGCCATTAATTTTCGCCTGGTTTTCTTTGTTTTTTTTTTGTTTTTTTACTATTAATTCCAATGATTGTTGTATTTGGGGGCCAATTATTAAAATCTCAATGATTTTCCAAATAGTGACAACGTTTTTCCATTACACTGACTTGCATTCAGATTTCAGGCACTCTTGGTAAAGGAATTTTTATAAGCAAGTGTTTTAATGTTGCTGGGGCAGCAACAGCAGCATTTGCTGAAGTCTTTCTTTTTAATTAGCCATTGTAGTCATTAATATGATGATAACGATGAATACTAGCGAATGCTACTCCAGTAGCACTAAAGGACCTTTATTTTTTCTTTTCCGGGTTTTTCATTTGGTTGACTTTAAAAAACGTAAAGTTGGCGTAAATGATGACCGGACATTGGACTGTCATTTGCATGGCAAACAAATTTTTTTCTTTAATTTTTATTTGTTTAACTTTCTTCAGGAAAGAGGGAATATTTTTAATTATTGTGTGAAAATTCTTTCGTTATTCCCGGTAATTCTTGGCGAAAAATTCTTTTTTTGCTTTTCTTGAAATATTTTCACATGAATTCATTTAAGCAGAACAGTTTTCTTTCCTTCAACATTTCTTTTCTTAAAGGACACATTCATTTCATATTTTTATTGTTGTTCTTTTCTTCTTCTTTTTTGTAAATTAAAACCCTTAAGAAAATTGTTAAAATTCAACATTGTGTAGGTGTTTGTTCTAGTTTCATGGGGGTTGGTCCTTATGCCTACAACAGTCCTCCATATGCATATTAAGGCAGTAGACAGCCAGCCAATTACTTTAAATACTCATATGCTTCCAATACCATACGCTTTTAACAGTCTTAAGTTTTCTTTATCTTTATTTTATTCAAATTCAAATTTATAATGATAACGTTACCGTTGCCCAGCGTTGGTTATATTTTATTTACATTCACCTTAAAGGAAAATATAATGGGAAAGAAAAGGATAATTGCTGGTTTCTTTACATTGTTCTTCATCCTGTGTTGTTTAGTTTTCATTATTCAATTGCTTCCACTTCTTCTTTTTTTTGTTGTCTTTTAATAAACAGTTGATTTATGTTTTTGGGAAAGAAGGTTTTAAACACACAGGTTTTCATTTAAATTTATAACCAATAATCAGCATAATTAATTGCTGCCGGTTATAGCTCTGAAGATAACATAATAAAAATTCTCCTCTTCTGCCTTTTACAATTTTCCTATCTTCTTCTCTATCCTCTCTCTCTCCCTCTGTTTCGGCATGTATTTACAATGGGCCATTTTGACCTCTGGGCATTGTAGTAGTACCAATCAGAGATCAGCAATGAGTATTTAAAAAGATGAGTAGATTCGAATCATACTTATAATTTCTGATACTTATACGCATTCATACTTATTTTAATATCATACTCATGCTACTCATATTCAACGTTTGAAGTACTCATCGTACTCATACTTAACAATACGCATAATGATGTTGACTTCGACTCTCCTTTACTCACAAAATAAGTATGATGCGCGTACGAACACTACAATACTCACTAGAAAGTTGTATGTTTGTTCTGCTTGCTGTCTTTGTATTTTTCTTTCTTCTTTTTTTGTAAATGCAACAACAACTATGGCTGTAAATTTTAATGAATGATTCGAGTCACTCGAATCATTTATGAGTATTATAAGTGTTTTTTCTAAATTTATGAATCTGAATGAGTAGGCGTATGAATCAAACATATTTCGAATGTTATGAGTTTGATGTCAACGTTGTACGCAGACTCATTGCAATTTATACTTATAAATCCACGTTGTAGTGAGTACGACTGAAACAGAGTAGTTCAATTTCAATACTGTTGACTCACTCTTACTCAAAATTTCATGAGTACTTATGAGTAGCGAAAAAACGATTCATTGCTGATCTCTGGTTCCAATGACAAGTACACGTCCTCAAAACTAACCTAACCTAAGCTTACAAACTACATACTCGTATATACATAAGTGGCCATTACAATCCTTCAGTCAGGATTACTGCCTAGCTTCTCACACCACTCATATTGTGTGTGTTAATTTTATCCATGAGTTTATTTTATCCTGCAGTTTAAAGTCTACTCCGAACGACAGATTTTTTTGAGAAACTTTTCATGGCAATTTTTATTTTTACACTCAGAGCTTTTGCAGAAATCTAATGAGAGGAAGTCGCCGAAGAAATATTTTGCTCATATTTTCGTTTTGATGTCTGACCTTGGGTTTAAACCGTGGCCTTACGTCTAATAAGCCAACACACTACCTACTAGACTATGGCGACTCCTTAACCCTGGATGGTTACTCTTCATTTTTGTACATTAAGGTTACTCTTCTTTGAATCGTTGAAACAATGTTGGTTGATAACAAAAGCTTGTAGTGAGTAAATGTACCCTGGCCAACCATTTTTTAATGCTGGATGGTCATTTTTGTACAGCAAGATTACTATTCGCTGAATCGACGAACAAAAAAAAAGAGTAAATGAGCTTCGTCGATTCGACGAACAGTAACCGTCCAGAGTTAAGCATACAAACTGCCTGTGTTATGTTTCGACACTTCCACTCAGTAAATTCTGGCAAAAACTATGGGAATAAATAAAGATTTCTATGTAAAGTTTCTCAAATCCATCGTTCGGATTCAATATAAACTGTAGGTCCCGCCACTCATTGATAAAATCATCACACACAACATAAATGGTGTGAGAAGCTGAGTTTTAATCCGAACTTAAGGATTGTAATGGTATTTATTTCGCAAGGAATAATACTTTGTGAGCGGAAGGAATTCACCTTTTTTTATTCTCCTTACCAGCGATTGTTACTTACAAATTATATAGTGCCGCCTGTTAAAATCGTAACAGAAACCAATTGACAGATTTCAAACTTTCATTTTTTTTACCAGGAATCGATATACAAATAAAGCTTATAGTTGGATTTACAGTGGACATCAGCATTTGTTTTATTTTCTTGAAAATTTTTTCAAAGTTATTCTTCGTTTCGATGTCCACCATCTTCCTTTAATTCCTGAAAATTTGAATTTTCTTAATATTCTGTTCAGCATTCCATACTGCAAACATTACAAGAATAAGGACATTATTAAAATTTGCCGTTAAACTCGGGTTTAGTTAAAGGTAACTTTAGCTAAAGTAAACTTTAAAGTTAACTTTAACTTTAGCTAAAGTAAACTTTAAAGTTAACTTTAACTTTAGCTAAAGTAAACTTTAAAGTTAACTTTAACTTTAGCTAAAGTGAAAAGTTAAAGTAAAGTTAACTAGTAGGTAGTGTGTTGGCTTATTAGACGTAAGGCAGAGGTTCAAACCCCAGGTTAGACATCAAAACGAAATATGAAAAAATATTTTTTTGGCGACTTCCTCTCAGCAGATTTCTAGCAAAAACTATGAGAGTAAATAAAATTGCCATGAAAAGCTTCTCAATCGTCGTTCGGAATCGACTTTAAACTGTAGGTCTCACCACTCATGTATAAAATTAACACACACAACATAAGTGGTGTGAAAAGCTAGGCCGGAATCCTGATTGAAGGATTGTAATGGCCAATAATTGTGAATGAGCAGGTCCATTACTATTATTTAAAAGTCAGAAGTTGACATTATTTTATGCTTTCTCTGGATAAAGCACTTTACAGAAGTACTTTTCTTAAACGACTGCAAAATTGTTTACGTGTTAATCTTAATTTATTTCTTTACAGCCCCACAAAATGTTTCGAGATGTTTGCAATTATTGACGATTATTTGTTTAACAATACATGGCTCATCATATCATATCCTTGAATTGTAATCCTTTTATGTTTTTCCAACCATTTAAAGCATAACAATTTAATCCTTTATTTTCACCACTTAACTCCTTAAATAATTCCGTTTACAACGGTTGAAACACTGTTACAGTAAAGGGTTGCTGAGTAAAAATTTTAACAGCGCTTTTAACCCTTTTTCCTCAAACACAACCATAACCACAACAACCAATACGCATGATGACGTCTGAAAATTATAATAATTTGGTTGTGACAACTAAACTCAAAAAAGGGTTGAAATTTATTACTTCTACCTCAGCTGGATACATGCACACACAAACCGAACTTGATGTCTTATTTTCGAAACGAAAAAGGGTTCGTATTGTTATAACACAGCCGCTAATTAATGGACGCCGTAATAATAACAAGAGCCACCAAAGATAATGAAGACAAACAACTCAAAAAGGGTTGCTATAATCATGAGGATAACATAGCTAATTATTGCTCAATTACAACTTAATGGAGTGTGTAAATTGTGTGCTTGTATGAACACATAGGACATTTTAATTGAAAAGGATTAATTCAGGAGAAAAAAAATATAAAAATGTTGGAGATTTTAATCGTTCAAGAGGAACAGAACAGACTTTATTTTTATATTCCATTTGCTAGGTAGATATCAAACATCAGCAATGAGTATTCAAAAAGATAAGTAGATTCGAATCATACTTATAATTTCTGATACTTATACGCATTCATACTCATTTTAATATCATACTCATACTACTCATATTCAAAGTTTGAAGTACTCATCGTACTCATACGCATGATGTTGTTGATTTCGACTCTCATTTACTCAACATTTACAAGAATCGCAAAATAAGTATGATTCGCGTACGAACACTAAAATACTCACTAGAAGGTTGTGTTTGATATGCTTGCTGTCTTTGTCTTTTTCTTTCTTCTTATTTGGTAAATGCAACAACAACTAAGACTTTAAATTTTAATGAATGATTCGAATCACTCGAATCATTTATGACTATTATAATTATTTTTCTAAAGTTATGAATCTGAATGATTAGGCTTATGAATCAAACATATTTCGAATGTTATGAGTTTGATGTCAACATTGTACTCATACTCATTGCAAACTGTACTTATAAATCAACGTTGTAGTGAGTACGAATGAATCATTAAATTACGACATAGCTTCTCAAGCCACTTATGTTGTGTGTGTTAATTTATATACATGAGTGTCAGGGAACCACAGTTTAAATTTGACTCCGAACGACAGATTTTTTAAGAAACTTTTTCATAGTAATTTTTTGTTTGCTCATAGAGTTTTTGCCATAAATCTGCTGTGACAAGAAGTCATCGAAGAATTATTCCTTTCTTTATTTCGTTTTGTTGGAGATGTCTGACATGTGGTTTGAACCGTGGCCTCACGTCTAATGAGTCTACTAAGATGGGTCTGGCAGTAAATGAGGGCAAAACAAAGTATATGATATCGACAAGTAGAGACGTGCGGCGAATTGATTCTCGGATTACGGTCGATAACTAAACTTTTGATACAGTCAAGGAATTTATTTAACTTGGCTCCGCCGTTACCACCAAGAATGATGTCAGTCTGGAGATCAAGCGCAGGATAACTCTTGCCAACAGGTACTACTATGGTCCCAATAGGCAATTGAGTAGCAGAGACCTCTCTCACAAGACTAAACTAATACTCTACAAGATGCTCATCCTATCCGTACTCTTTATGGCGCAGAGGCATTTACCCTATTAAGCACTGATACAGCAGTCTTGAGAGTATTCAAGAGGAAAGACCTACGTAAGATTTTCGGTCCAATGCGAGTTGGCGATGATTTCCGCATCTGATCCAACATTGAGCTGTATAAGTTCCTCAACTACATAGACGTAGTGCAGCGTATTAATATCCAGCGGCTGCGCTGGCTCGGCCATGTCGTTCGAACGGAGGAGGATAAATAAGTAAGTAAGTAATCTACTAGATTGCGCCGATTCCTTGAAAGAAGCCGAAACAAATTGAGAGAAGCAACTAAGAATACCAAAAGCAACAAGTGTCCCGAGCCACATTCTGTCACATGCTTTGGCAATATATAGAGTCACAATCTTGATTTCAGCAAATAGTGGGATAGGCCAACCATCTTTTCAATGCCAATAGGTCATCAGTAGAATGGAGACTCTACTGTCTCGCACTGATCAGATTGTTAGACTCCAGATATTTCACAAGATGATGGTTTTTCATAATTTTCATCGAATTTGGAAGCGCATATTACATACATATTGTTTTTGGTCGGTAGTTTTCAAGGTTTTTTTTAGGTATTGGCTTTATATTGGCAAGATTCCAGCAAGATTAATAAAGTTGCTCTATTTTACAGTGACCCTCAAAATTAAATTCTTTTCATACCTAAAAGAAAACGTTTAAAAAAATCATCGTCTTAATTTATATCACAATTTGAATTCAAATTGTAATCTTAAAAAAATTTTAAAAGGGGACATGACGTAGGTGTAACTTGTCTGGCACAGCCCAAAACGGCAGATGATTTTTGGAAATTGCATTTCCGTTTTGAAAATTTAAAATAAATTTCCAACTCGAGGAGAGAAAAGGGAAAGTATTTGAATAAGATTAGAAAAGTGAAAATCTTAAACAATTTTATTCAAGAAATCATAGGCGTTTCTAGGGAAATATTTAATTACAGATCAATTACTAGAGGCCTTAAAGGCCAACACAAAAATGATTGAACACGTGCTAATCGAATAGAAATTTATTCAATTAAAAACGAAGATTTCTTATATTCTTCGAACAGCGCTTAGTAACTTAAATATGGCTCAAGACATTTTTTAAAGGAAAAATTTTCTAAGCCACGATATACATAAGCACGCTACGAAAATCCTTTCCCCTATAGCATGTAATTCCCAAATTGTTGTACATCCTCATCATCATCATGATTATTATTATGACGACGGTAGAAATATTCTTTGATTTGTTATGTTTTTTCTCTCCATCCTCTTCCTTATTTATTCATTAAGGCATCTTTTTTATTATTAAACATCAGAACAAGGATTCCTTCAACAATCATAAACTGTGATAAAAAGTATCTCATGTATGTGTATTATTTTCCATATGATTCGATTTTGCCATCAAATATTTTTCATGCATTTACACTCAGTAAAATGTGCTTAATTGCATCAAGCAATTGGTAAACACTCTCTCTATAACAATGAGATAAGTTAACAATCTCGGAAGGCACTTTACTTCAAATCTGACACAGGCAGAATATCCCATAAAATCCAATGCGATATGAGCATTATAGTCACACTTAAGAAGCGCAAGTACATCAAATATTCGTAACTTAGTTGCAGTGACAATTGCTACTTAAGGAAACCCCATAAGACTCGCCATTGAATGCGATGATCTGGCCTGACCAACGTCGTTCTCAAAGATGTATGGAGCGAAGATGCCGCCAGCTTAAAATCAACAACAAACAGTAACTCTTTCTGAATGCATTGAAGGTTCTTGGATCTCATGTGGATTGGTATCATCCCAGACTCAAAAAATGTTGTTTGTTCACGTACCCATTTTTCCACTTTCTGATTCCGAGTAGGGACGACGGGAATCCTAATGCGGTTGTCCCCTCGGAAGTCCTGAATATATATACCGACGACTCTGAACTCGATAATGGGGTTGGAAGCGGTGTCTACTCTGGGAAACTGGACCTGAACATTTCTCTCCATCTGCCGGACTACTGCAGCGTGTTTCAGGCGGAGGTGACGGCAATTTACCGGGCCGCTCAATGGATCCTCATCAACGGTGCTTCTTTCACTCGCGTCTCGCTCTTTTCTGATAGTCAGGCCGCGATAAGATCTCTATCGGGCTTCGTGAATAACTCTAGGATCGTTACTTCTTTCTGGGTGCTTCACCAGAGCCTCACTGGTGGGGCACAGTAACATTCCGGGAAACTGTAGGGCAGACGAGCTCGCCAGAGCTGGTGCGCTCCTTCCGGAATCCTTTTCAATTGAATTGGGTATGCCACTTGCCTCAGTCAAGTTGGGTATTGGGCGGAAATTCTTTCGCGACGCCAACATATCCCGGGTCAATGAGGAGTCCTGCTCCACCGCTAGACTCACCTGGCTCTTGAGAGATAGAAGGCGTACCAACCAATTACTTGGTCTTAGTCGTGACGTCATCTCAACCACATTGGCTGCGCTTACAGGTCATTGCGTTATGGGTAGACACGCGGAGAGAATGAGGCTCCCATTTAAAGACTTATACCGTAGATCCAGACCCTCTGAGGAAGAGGAGACTGTTATCACTTTCTTTCTCAGTGCCCGTCTATTGCTAGGTGTATATATAGGTTATTTGGCTCCCCATTTCTATTGAAATCAATGATATAGCTTCGTTCATCAAACTTTCTGGCCGGCTTTCCAGTGTAGGGTAGTCGTGCTTTTGACGTGCAGCCCTTGTGCTGACCAACTTCTTCCTCTTCCCTGATTTTCGTGGAACTTGGTTAGTACAGGGACTGCGTTCACCCGTAGCATCACAACGGGCCGCTATGCGTGCTCAGGTGAGCTTTGTGATATCAGAGCTACCACTCCGACCTAAACCTAAACCTAAAAACGTACCCATTCCTCCAGCAAAGGACCTTTTCGCTAAAGATGATTTCTTGATGAAAATTATGGTCGATTGCCAACTGCTACAGAGCCGAACAAGCAGCACATATCATTGTTTACAGTAGTTTACCCTCAGTTCCTATGACAGTTGAATTTTGTACTGTTGCTAGCCCAACACAAAGTTGAAGCCTGCAAAAGGCTAAGATCTTGTGAACGACTCGGATTCTTCTGCACGAACAACGGAGGTGTACTCGTCAGCACTGGTATTTCGTCGATGTACGGTTATTCGCTGATTGTTTATTGAACCATTGTAATCGAATTTATCAACCACAACGCTGAGATGCATTAAAGTCGCATTGGTTCTAAGTAACCAAAACTGAAGATGTATTCTACTCAGCACAGATTCGACGAATTGTTCTGCAAGCGATCTCTATTCTAAATAAATACATTAGGTTAGGTAAGGTTAACAGGTAGCCTGCCGTTCGCAGGCAAGTTAACTCGGTGGCCATATGACCCATTGTGGGTAAGCCCCCTTGTCATGATATCCGTTAGTGGTTGGTTTTAACCATTCCAAGCTTCGGATGAAACCTACAGGTTCCGTTAGTAGCACGTTCACCACCATGCCCAGATCTTCACACGTTCTTTGGTTTCCTGTTGTCCACTGCTGGGCACAGCAGTTTTACAATTCAGCAATTAGGTATGTTGGCCTACCCACAATTTGTTGAATTCCATGCTGTCATTTCCAATTTAAAAAAGTATTCCTGTAACTTGTACCTGGTACTATTACGGCCTCGAGGGTAAAATTCAACCTGATTAGGCGCCAAATTTTTTAGAGTCAAGGAGAATTAGACATTTCGAGTGCTTTGCATCCAGAAAAATATGGTACCATGTACTTTTTCCGCCTTGATGGTTAAATTCAGCCTGATTGAGGTGACAGATTTTCCATAGTTATGGAAAATTAGACATTCGAATGAACTCCATCCAAAATAATGTGGTACTTTTTACCATGCGGGTAAAATTCAGCCTGATTAAGGCGCCAGAGTCATGGAAAGGCTTATGAAGGCTTTCTATCTAGAAAAATATGGGACCTAGTACTTTTTTCACATTTAGGATAAAATTCAGCCTAATTTTTACGCCAGTGCCATGGAAAATTAGAAATTTCATAAGCTCTCCAACAAGAAACATATGGTAGCTGGTACTTTTTTCGCCTTGAGGATAAAATCATAATATAAATACTTTCTAGCTAGAAAAATATGGGACCTGGTACTTTTTTCACATTTACGGTAAAATTCAGCCTAATTTCTACGCCAGTGCCATGGAAAATTAGACATTTCGAATGTGTAATTACTTGGTACTTATTTTTACCTTGAGTGTGATTTTTGTTTAACTTACGTTAAAAATGTACCAGGTACCTTTTATATAACTTTAGTTTCAGAACTCAGAAAGTATTAAATAATAGATACAGTAAAGCTTTTTTAGAACAAAACAAAGTACCAAAAAGGGGACTTGGTACTTTTCTTATAAAAAGAGAGTACCTTTTCGATTTTTTTCCCTGTATTAATGAATTTAAATCATTCTTTTATATAACTTACGTTAATAAAGTACCAGGAACTGTTATATAACTTCCGTTGAAAAAGTACCAGGTACTTTTTATATAACTTATGGTAATAAAGTATCTGGTACTTTGTATATAACTATAGTTTTAGAACACAGAAAGTATTAAACAATAAATAGAGTGAATGTTTTAGTGCTTTTTTAGAACAAAACAAAGTACAAAAAAAGGGTACTTGGTACTTTTCTTATAAAAAATAGTACCTCTTCGATTTTTTCCCTGTATTAATGAATTTAAGTCATTCTTTTATATAACTTGCGTTAATAAGTACCAGGTACTGTTATATAACTTACTTTAAAAAGTACCAGGTACTTTTTATATAACTTATGTTAAAAAGTACCAGGTAACTTTAGTTTCAGAACTCAGAAAGTATTAAACAATAGATAGAGTGAATGCTTTAGTGCTTTTTTAGAACAAAAAAAACCGTACCAAAAAGGGTACTTGGTACTTTTCTTATAAAAAAAAGTACCCTTTTGT
This sequence comes from Sarcophaga variegata, assembly GCA_932273835.1. NCBI lineage: Eukaryota > Metazoa > Arthropoda > Insecta > Diptera > Sarcophagidae > Sarcophaga > Sarcophaga variegata. Next base: position 102,406,336 of record OW026360.1, on the reverse strand, counting down.
TTTTTCCTTTATTAATGAATCTAAGTCATTTTCAATACTTTCAGTTTTTAACTAATTTCTATCACTGTAAGGCATAGTAAATTAAATTCACAAAATGAAGAAATAATATGAAGAAGTAAACATGGCATGAAGGAGGGGAAGGAGGGAAGGGAATATCAAAATTGTAACAATAAGCGATAATCGATATTACGCTATAAAAATGTAGGCCTACTCTTTGCCAAAATAGAAATAAAAAAACAGTAAGGAAAGGAAAAGAAAAGGGTACATAAAATACAATCAAATCAAAGAAGGAAGCTAAGCAATACTAAAACTAGAAGAAGCAGAAGAAGCAAAAAAAGGACATCAATGCCAATGACAATGACAACGACAACAACAACAGCAACATATAATTTAACGTTTCATTAGAAATTCGATTATATTTGGCAGTATAAACGTATCGTATCGCATCGCATCGCAACGTATATTTGCTTCAGTCATTCTTTTATGAAATGCTCATGTAAAAGACATTTTCAATGTCTTCCTGATACGACGCGACGAGTATGACACAATGTCATACAATTACATGACAATACATATACAATTTTATCGGTTCACTGTTATTATTAAGCCTCTATTGCCCAACCAACTCCTTCCATTACTTCCATTCCTTCCATTCCTGCCCGAGTGGGTAAAAGAGTCAACAACATGTAGAAAATATTGTTAAAGTAAAAAACTGTATCCTTTAACGTCTACACTGGATGGCATTGGTATTGGTATTGGTCTTGGCTATCAAACCGAAAGTCTATCATTTTGCTTATTAAGGATAAACGGCTAAAAAAGAAACGAGAACGCCTGTCGTAAAAGAAAATGAAAGAGTCATAACAACCTGGTAAGAAAAGAAATCAAAGGAAAAAATTAAACCAACTGATAGGGGGACAGGGTAAATCGAATGAAATTGTGAAGGAGTTCCTTCATATGCTCACATACATATGTACATACGCCGGTCTATGGAAGTCGTTTAAATGATTAGAAGTTGACCATAAAGAACAAGTAGTTACGAGCTAGAAAATTGACTTGTCCTTGTTTTTTTATTTTAAATGAACCGAAAGGATACTGTAGGCACATGTACTAACCAGAGATGTACAACATACAATATTGCTCGTTAGGGAGGGTTTTATTGCAATATAATGCTCGTGCTTAAATAATCTACGACATTTAGAGAAAAACGAATGGAACAACTAGCAACCCATTGAAAAGGGCCATGAATGTGGCCAGGGATCTGGCCAGAAATGGCCAGGAATCACTTTATATTCAGACCTGTGAGGACCAAGCTGGTTGCAAACAACGAAATGATTTCTATTCAATAGTCCATTCGAATCTAACCAGACAGTGTCGAGACAGACAGTGTTCATCTTACTTTCATAGCCACACTAAAGGAAATCGAAACAATTTGTTTTCATTTGTCCTTACAAACTAAAAAGCGTCAAGGACACACCATAAGAAAAGTCATACAATTTCATCATATCAGGCAGAATATCCAATATGGCATGAGCTTGTGCCACGGCCCGTTGCAACCAGATTCTGTTGTAATTAATGTCCAGATCATCCAATTCAGGCTAAAAGCAGTTGATATCGCCGTAGTCTAGTAGGCAATGTGTTGACGTAAGGCCACGGTTCAAACCCCAGGTCAGACATTTCCAACAAAATGAAACATGAACAAATATTTCTTAGGCGATTTCCTCTCAGCAGATTTCTGCAAAAAAGCTCTGAAAGTTAATAAAACAGCCATGAAAAATTTTTCAAAAATCTGTCCTTCGAAGTCGATTTTAAACTGTAGGTCAAACCACTCATGTAAAAAATTAACACACACAACTAGGTTGTAGTCCTGACTAAAGGGTTGTAATGTCCGTGCTAAGTTTCAAATATTGAAACGATTTCTTTTAATTTATTTAGCGTCGAGACAGAGAGTCTCTATCTTGCATTTATATCCACACGTAGGGAGTGCAAGACCAACGAAAGACACATCAAATATTCGTAACTTTGTTGCAATGGCCCTTGCTACTCAAGGAAACCCCATAGGAAAAAGTCTATCAGGGTCAAACTACACAATCTCTCGGAGACCAGTTCTCATTACCTCATCTCAAATCTATCAGGCAGAAAATCCAAAGTGGCATGAGCTGTTTACCACGTCCTGTTAAAATCACTTGTGGTTTGTATCCAGATCATGCTAAGAAAATTAGTAACTTCGCCCCATAGTGCTCGTCGTTGAAATGAGGATCTGGCATGACCAATGTCCTCACTTTGAATTGATCACGCAGAATATCCAATAATATCGGATGTACCATGGCCTGTAAGCTGGTGAAACCACTTTGTGGTTGGTGTTCAGATTGTACAGATCAGCCAGCTGAAACCAGTTGGCAATCATCGCCCTATATGCTCTACTTTGACAGTGATTGCTCGTCCTAACCAACGTCGTTCTCAGGAGCCAGATACATATACATATGAACCGAACACGCCGCCATCTCAAAATCAGCAACAGACAGTGACTTTTTCTGGATGCATTGTGTACTCTTGGATCTCTTTGGCATTGTATCAAATTCAAGAATTTTGTTCGTTCACGTACTTATTCACCAGGAAAGGTTTTCATCACTGAAGATGAATTGTCTATGAAGGTTATGGTCAGTTGCCAACTGCTCTAGAGCACATTCGACAAACACATGTCGTTGTCTACGGTCGTTTATCGTCAATTCCTATGACAGTTAAATTTTTTAAAGGTGCATGCCGAAGTCATGATACAAAATTCGTAAAATTATGGTCGGCAAAAGGCTAAGATATTACGAGCGACTTGATATCGACTGCCTCGGATTTTCCTGCACAGGCAGCGACGTTGTTTTCGTTATAAATGACGTTTCATTGATGTATGTCTATTCATTAACTGTTTGCTGGAATTGAAGTTATCAACCAAAACGCGACGGAAGGGCTGCTGGTCGTTCGCTTACTGAACCTATGGACTGGAGAGGCATGAGTTTCACATTATGGCGATCGTGAAATGGAGAAAGATCGCTGTACATTGCCTGAACACCCAGGTTCTGAAACGTACATACATACAACATAATTGGTCATAACAATCCGTCAGTCAGGATTACAACCTAACTTCTTACACCACTTATGCTATTTTTTTTATGCTATGTGTGTTAATTTTATACAAGAGTGACTGCTCACGACAAATCTTTTTAGGAACTTTTCAAGACAATTTTATTTAATCGCAGAGTTTATGCCAAAAATCTGCTGACAGAAAGACATCGAAGAAATATCTGACCTGGGGTTTGAACCATGACCTCATGTCTAAGAAACCAACACGCTACCCAGTAGACTATGGCGACTTCATAGGAAGTTTATAGCAATCGTAAAAAAGGTGAACCTCATCGTATTTTTCCTGAACAATGCAAAGCAATTTTATTATTTGCACGTGTTGTTGAATGCTATGTCCGTCCTTAGTGGTTTGACAAAACGAACTGAATAAATGACAACTCATTTCAGAGATCTTGCTTCAACAAGGTGGCCATTATCGACTGTTCTGAAGTCCCTGTTGGACGACAAGATAGTTTCTCTTGTCATAGTCCTGCTTATCCCTAAACAACAGCCTGAAGTCCCTGTTGAAAGACGAGATAGTTTCTATGCTCATTCCCCTGCTTCTCCCTAAGCAACAGCCGGAAGTCCATGTTGAAAGACGAGGTAGTTTCTGTGCTCATCCTGACATGCTTATCCTTAAACAACAGCCTGAAATCCCTGTTATAAGACAACATAGTTTCTGTTATCATCTGCGTGCCTACCCTAAACAACTGCCTGAAGCCCTTGTTGAAAGGCGAGATAGTTTTTGTACTCATTGCCCTGTTTCTCCCTAAGTAACAGTCTGAAGTCACTGTTAGAACACGAGATAGTTTCTGCGTGCTCCTCGCCCTGCTTATCCCTAAACAACACTTTCTTTGAATCTTCGGAAATGTCTTGAGGTAGCCGTTCCTGTAGATTCAACCCTTTAAACTTTCCTTTATTTTGCTTTCTTGCCCCCATTTGACATACTTATTGGCCAGCTCTGCTTACATTAGGAAAACCGGCAAAAGAGAATTGTGCGTGTTAAAGGATAAGAGTTTCAATGGCGTTGTTGGTGGTACGGCTTGGTTGTTACCTCTTTCATAACATAACCACACAAATAAATGGAAATGGAAAGCCTTGTTAACTTGTTTTTCTTCGATAATACAATATCGAATCACTTATAAAATGTACACATTTTTGTTCATCCATTGTTTACTGTGAGTATTTGAATGTTCGTTCGGTGGCCATAAAATGTATTTTTCGATCAAACGTACGTATAACGAACAAAAAAAAAATTTAGAAAAAACGCATTTTATTTAAGGGTCAATAGGGAATACACTACTCGCATACACACGCGTGTAAGGCAGGCCTTTAACTGTCAGTAACAATAACGGGTGGCAATGATTGTCATGATAATCGTTTAAAGGATTTTGATTTTGTCCTTAAAGAAGGGACACAAAAAAAAGCAGTGGAAAGGAAAGTGGAAAGGAAAGTGTTATTAAAAGCAACACGGGTGTGGAATAGACCAACGAATTCTAACAATTGTGTGCGTAACATTAACGTTTTTGAGGAAAAAAAGACGCCTTAAACTAGAGGTTCACCTGTTCTAAACAAAATTTAATTTTTTGTGTTTAAATGCCTACAACAAGTTTGGTTTGAATTCATAAATTTTTCTTTAAAACGATGATCCAATTACAGCCGCGTACCATGTACCAACTCAAGTGCTTAATTTGTTGTAGAATGTAAAAACAGCAGCTTGTGCCTCTAAAACACATTCATGACCGCACTTCTATTGCTCGATTAAATACTTTTTAGTTTCCCTTTCATTCCGAAAATTTTATGAATTGTGTGGTCGTTTGTATTCAATTTTCTTGTGTCTTGTGGTTTGAGCTCACTTTACCTTCTCTTAGCGGCTTTTCTTTTCTCTGTAACCTGTTATTAAAAGTATTCTTATAAATTATAAATAACCTTGGCGCGTCAAAAGAAAATAATTTTGTAGACCAAACTGATGGCATACATAGTTTTCTAAATTTTCAAATTTAATGATGGGGTTGTCACTCAGCAGGTGTAAATTGTCATTCTGTCTAACCACTCTATCCTCTTGTATTTACGAGTTTAATTTTAAAAAATTTTAAGGATTATAATTAGTTTTTGAAATATTTTCGATTTAAAAAAAATTTTTTGTTCTTAAGCCACAAACTCTAAACGGAATTTGTGTTACAATTTGGTTACCAATATTTTTATATCAAATACTCACATATAAGGCGAAGTCTGCGCAACTACTTCTTTTATAAAACTTGAGGACCTCAGAACCTATAAAGCATACAAAACGATTTGACGCAGCCAAACAATAATACCACGGTGCTACAGTCAAAATACACCCAGCGGAGGTTGTGAGTTTTGTTGAGTAAAACTCAAAAATATTTTTTTTTTATATTTTTTGAACCCTCCAAACTTGTTTTATTTGACAAAAACTGTTTTTTTTTTGACTTTACGAACAAATTTATTGATTACACAAACATTTCTGAACCGATGTCCAAAATTTAAAGTTTTTTAAAAAGGGGACAGATGCGCCTTTAAAATGAGAAATATAACTCGACTTTTATACTCTTTAAATAATAACTACGGTAATGTTTGTCCGATTTGATCAAACGAAGTATCAATGTCTTCACAAGATAATGCACTTTCAGAATGTCATCACTTATTTCATATTTTTTAATTAAAGTTTGCAACTATGAACAGATAAACTTGAAAAAATATGAGAAAAATTCGCATTTGTCAAGTTTACCTCATCAAACCCCATAGCATATTAAGTCAAATAATATACAGTGGTGGCCTTATAATTAGAAACGACTTAGCAACATGTATGTTTGTTAATTTGTTTTATAGTTTTCACTGTGTACCTGGGATCACATGCTTTGTTTGGTCTTACATACGTTTTTCCATCAAATTGGGACAAACTAGACTTAGATTCGTCACTCCAGAGAACTCTGTTCCAGAAACATCGTTTCTAATTATAACGCCACCACTGTTTACATGTGTATCGTTTTAAAGCTCCATCCCTCTCCTTTGTAATAAGGTTTAAATTTTGGACATCAATTCAGAAATGTTTGTGTAATCAATAAATTTGTTCGGAAAGTCCAAAAAAACAGTTTTTGTCAAATAAAACAAGTTTGGAGGGTTCAAGAAATATAAAAAAATATTTTTGAGTTCTACTCAACAAAACTCACAACTTACACTATATCATTAGCTGGGTGTATTTAATTTTTTAATTTTTTTAATTTTGTCACATAGTGTAATCTAGACAAGCATTGAAGATCTTTTTCTTCCCCTTTATTCGCCTACCTGGCCCAGAAGAGACATATGTAGCATGGAAAGTGTAGGAGTGACTTAGCCTCATTGAAATCACAGCTTATTTAATGACACCCCAGACCTAAATGACACATTAGCATCGGGATTGCACATTAATGCCATAAACACAATTAACGCAACGCAGCGATCTCTTAAAAATAGAAAACATGGCTGTATGGCTGGAAGTGCTTTTTTAAACGCAGCGCGACAACAAGCAAAACTTCTACTGCTTTGCCTTTAGGCTAATTTCTATTTTTAATCGCAGCAATGAGAGAATTAATGCCTTCAGTGAAAGGATTTGGGCTGGAAATGAGAGGATAAATGCTGTCATGCATAAAATAGAGCTTTTAAAAACGCAATGTATGAAATATGACGAAAAAAATCGTTGTTAGTGGCACCATTGATACCGACTTAATGAAGCTCTGTTGAATTTAAACCGCATGCATATCTTAGTGCAGACTAGAACCATGGCAGCAGATTTCTGGCAAAAACTCTGAGATTTTTATGGAAAGTTTCTCAAAAATCTGTCGTTCGGAGTCGACTTTAAACTGTAAGTCCCGCCACTCATGTATAAAATTAACACACACAACATGAGTGGTGTGAGAAACAAGATCGTAATCCTGACTGAAGGGTTGTAATGACCAATCATGTTATGCATGTAGAACCATGGATAAGGCTATGGTTAAGATAATGGGAGGCAAGTCTGAAACGAAATTTATCAGACGGCGTTGTAACTTACCGAATCCAAAGGCTAAGAAGTCCTTTAACTGTCCCCTGGACAGGACCAATAAAGCCTCTAAATTTGGAAAAATCTTTGCAATATTACTGGATAATGAAACAGTAAAGAGCAGCGTGAAGCTGTTTACTATAATAAACGAAGGACCTTCGGTGGGTATACTGAACGCTTAAAAACAGATCGTTGAACATAAGCGTAAGTGTTTGGCCTCAGAATAAAATATTTACAACCCAAAGGGAAAACTCGTGGTTATTTTTCAAGCGAAACTTTATACCATTGAGAGATGTTCTGAATCCAAAGTGGACAGAAAGTAAAGAGAAAGGGACATCGCAATTCGATCTGACAGTTGTAATGCTATCACAGATCTTGGCTTCTCTATAAGGTTGAAGTGAGACTAATATGGTTCGGCCATTCTGAAGCAAGTGGGGAAGAGAAATAGAGTTCAGGAGCATTCAGCATGCAGATGCAGATTTCACAACGAATACTATCAGAATCTTTCAGTGGAGTGGAAAGAAATAAATGCAGGGCTATACCCGGTGAAAATGAAAACAGAGAGAGACAGGCGTAGACTATTCTCGAGTCAAAAGAGCTTGAGACAATCTAAACTCTTGTTAAGTATTTATGGTGGAAAAAACCATTGGACTGTAGCCAAGTAGTGTAAGAATAGTGATCTACCTTCGAGGTAATGTTGACTCAAAGAATATTTGTTAAGAATAGGAAGCGTTTTAAGCCCAATATATGAGATGCTGTGATGAGGAGAAGAAGAAGTCTACTAGAAGTCGCCGTAGTCTAGTAGGTAGTATGTTAGCTTCTTAGACGTAAGGCCACGGTTCAAACCCCAGGTCAGACATTAAAACGCAATATGAAAAAATATTTCTTCAGCGACTTTCTCTCATCAGATTTCTGTCACAATCTCTGAGATTAAATGAAATTGCGTTGAAAAATTTCTCCAAAATCGATCGTTTGGAGTCGACTTTAAACTGTAGGTCTTGCCACTCATGTATAAAATTAACACACAAAACATGAGTGGTGTGAGAAGCTACGCCGTAATCCTGGCTGAAGGGTTGTAATGCCCAATTATGTATGTATGTATGTGATGAGGAGAATGAACGACCAGCAGCATTCATTTGTTTCACAACCAAACATCTGAGTGCTTATCAGCTACTAGGCGGAGTGTTATTCTTGATGACATTGGACAGCATCATGAAGCTGGTTTGTACAGCAGGATTATGGAAGATATTATAAGGAAACCTTATATAGAATGAGGGAAAGAGGTACAATACATCCTCTTGATGCAGTAGTTTAGCTCCTCTAGCCAGTAATTTTAATGCCAATAACTTAGGTCCTCTACTGATACTTTCGCTTGTTATGTTTATTTTATTCGAGTCAATATTTTCTTCTAAAAAATAGAACTCGTTGACGTAACTTAAATTTTCTAAATTGTACTGGTTTTCATACTAAATTTTCCTTTTAATATTGCTGCAATGAATGACTGAGTAAATGATTGGCATTGTCATTTAAAATTATGATGGATTTGAAGCACTACACCAGCACCTGCACTATTTTCTTGCCATTTGCCTGTGTTCAAGTAACCAAAGGAGTCTTTGTTATCGAATGTAAAACAATTGCCAGACAAAACAGGTGAATTGATAAGATAAATGCAGGATCATTAAAATTTTGTTGGAATTTTTCACGAATTTCATACCAAAAATTCACTTCAAATGACGAACTGCTATTACAACTACTGCTCAGGAATTTTTTTAAAGAATTTAGAATTTAGAGCAGGACTTAAAAACATAAAAGAGAACATGAAAAAATAGAGCAAAGAATTCGGAACACATGTGGAGAAGTTACAGTAAATAGAACAACAATTGCAAGGTAGACTAGGCACCGCTATAGCCTAAGTGAAATGACCCAACGAATGTCAGTCATTTGTAACTGCTCATGTCAATTGTTTCTTCTTCTTTTTTCGCCAATAATCATACACGCATGTCTTCTTTATTCTTATTGCTGCTGCAAGGATCGTGTAGGTCCTGCTGTTTGACGTTTGTTTTCTTTTATTTTTTTTTTAATTCAAATTTTTGTTACAATTTAAAATATTTTTCTTTATTTTATTTTCAAAATGATTAATTACTTTCCCTAGCATTACTATTGTTACAGGTAGTTGTTCATCCATTGGCTACCAAATTTTTGCTTCTTAAGAGTTTAAAGCCTTTTAGTCACGTTCGTTTTCCTTTCAAGAGAAGAAAAAGGTGTCGTTCCATTTGTCTTTAAAATGTTTTTTTTTTATTTTAATTTAATTTATGTTTTGTTTTCATATTTATTATGTTAGTTTAACAATTAATTCACTCACAATAGCAACAAAATGATTAATGTTCGAAGGGGTTTTTCTCCTTTTTTTTGTTAGAAATTTCCACAGAGAAAAGGCGGAGATAGGAAGATAAGGAGTTAAACTGAAATTTCTTAATTTACAAATTATTGTTCCCTTAAAGAAGATCTTTATCCTTGAACAATTTCATTTTGATCCCAAAAGAAAAAAAGAAAACTGTGTATTTATTATGGAAACACAAATTATGATCAGAGAAGTCTTCCTTCATTCACAGCAAAATTAAAAATTTTTCAATTTTTAAAGTGATTTTGGTTATGATTTGTAAAACAGGAATAAATAGTTTCCTCTCCATCCTACAATGAGCATAGGACCTCCACACTTTTTGTAAACATCATCCTGTACATACATACATAATTGTTCATTACAACCCTTTTGTCAGGCTTACAACCTAGTTTCTCATACCACCTATGTTGTGTGTGTAATTCTTATACATGAGTGCCAAGACCTACAGTTTAATATCGACTCCAAATGACTGATTTTTTGTTTGAGAAACCTTTCAATGCAAATTTATTTTACTCTCAGTATTTTTGCCAGATATCTGCTGAGAGGCAATCGCCGAAGAAATATTTTTTCATATTTCGTTTTGCTGGACATGTCTGACCGTAATCTCACGTTTAATAAGCCAACACACTACCTACTAGACAACGGCTATTACAAACATCACTCTCTAGCCCGGCATTACCTTAAACTCTCTCCAAGACTCTGCCGATTAGTCCAATTACTGCTTCAATATATTTTAGCAAGTCTTGTCAACTGTATCTCCTTCCTCGACTAGCGTTACATATTATATTACATGGCATTTCTTGTAATATCATCTAGTGTCTTTCAGAGAATTCATCGATTTACGTACTTAATTGATCATTACAACTCTTTAGTCAAAACTACAACCAAGCTTCTCCTATCACCCATGTTGTACGTTTTAATTTTGTCTACAGTTTAATGTCAATTTGAAAGACAGGATTGAAAAACTTTTTATGATAATTTTCGTTACTCTCAGAGCTTATACCATAGTCTTCTCCATGGCTCTTGTCGGCACTAAAATATGCGTGGGCCTTAAATTTAACAGATAAGTACATCTTTCAATGGCGTAAACTTTCGCTTGAAAAATAATCACGAGTTTTCCCTTTGGGTTGTAAATATTTTATTCTGAGGCCAAAAACTTACGCTTATGTTCACCGGTCGAACGTCCTTCTCTTATTACAGTAAACAGCTTCACGCTGCTCTTTACTGTTTCATTATCCAGTAATATTGCAAAGATTTTTCCAAATTTAGAGGCTTATTGGTCCTGTCCAAGGGACAGTTAAAAGACTTCTTAGCCTCTGGATTTGTCAAGTTACAATGCCGTCTAACAAATTTTGTAATACACTTGTCTCCCATTATCTTAACCCTAGTCTCCTATATGGTTCTAGTCTCCTATATGGTTCTAGTCTCCACTAAGATATACAAGAGGCTTAAATTCAATAGAACCTCTAGTGCTGCAGTAGGACAACGCGTGCCAGAATCTGTATCTTAACCACTTTCACATGAGTTGTCTTACAATTCATCCTATCTGCGCAAACAATTGCCCCAACATATTGCACACACACTTACTGAATGTCAATCCATAATAGGTTTACAACTCAGACTTTCAATGCGATAAAATTCTTAGGATGAATAGGAAACGAACTCATTGTCTTTATATTCTCGAAGTGAGAATTAGTTTACCTGCATATGCCTACTACAGATGTCTTCTGTTCATCTCTGGCTCTTCCCACAGTTCTCTCAATTGGCTCATCCTTTCCTGAAAGTCTAACAAATTCCTTAATGACTTAATAGGTCAGGATTACGAACTAGCTTCTCACAACACGTATGTTGTGTGCGTTAATTTTAATCATAATCGGTGGGACATATAGTATAGCGTTGACTCCGAACGACAGATTTGGGAAACTTTTCATGGCAAGTTTTATTTTTACACTCAGAGTTTATGCCGGAAGACTGCTACGAGGCAGTCGCTAAAAGAAATATTTTTATTTTCATAGCTTGTTTTGTATAAGATGTCTGAACTGGGATTTGAACCATGAACGCTCGTCTAACGACCAACACCCTACGCATTCCAGTACTAAGAAAGCATTGTATCCCTAAGGCCTTCCATAACTTTAGACGAATTGTTATGAGAAAAGCCTTGAGGAATACATCAAATCATCAGAACTAAGGACAAGAGTACAGAGATTTAGTTGTTCATAATGGGAGCATCACTGCCAACACCGAAGTACTTCAACTGTACACTATCGTGCCGATTGATATCAAGAGCGGAAACTATTTGTTAAGAATATAAATTGTGTGGAGCTTCTAGCAGCAGCTCTTGTTTATTTTCATGATGGAATTAATTCCAGTTTGAAAACCGAGTGTTTTACACATGGACTGATGTGAATCCAACCGTAGATGTTCCGCTGCGATTTCGAGGTCAACCCGTAGAACTTTAGTAGCAACTCAAACCTTCGTCTGCTGCTTCTTCTATATCATTTTGGGCCATTATTACAACTTGCCGTTAACTATAGGTAGGATTTTAACGGGCTGATAAATTGTTTTTCATTATTATAAGTGGACAATATGGTAGAAGCGAGCGTTAAGCTAAATGGAAGATCATCCTCCCGGGAACTTTTAAAGTTAAGTTTAGGTTTGAACCTGCCATATTATACATTATTTTCAATATGGCAACTTCAACTACAACAAAAAAAACGAAGCCCGCAGTTGCCACTGCGTTTAAAAAGTACTTGTTTAATTGAGCAGTGTTATCGACATTGCCCCCGCACTGCCCTATTTTTGAAAAAGTTAACTTTATTTTATCAGTAAGTTGTAATAACGAAGAAAAGTTAAAGGTGACTTTAAAGTTCACTTTAGCTAAAGTTACCTTTAACTAAACCCAAGTTTAACGGGAAGTTGACTTATAGGCTTCCATGGTATTCTTCTTTTTTTTTTGCTGGACTGTTGTATATTCAAGTCTTCGAGTCCTCAAGAGGCTATTCAGTAAAATTTTCGATATGTATAGGGACTCCTATTGAAAGTCTTTTAAAATTGAAAATTTCAGTGTCAGTTGCACTTTTTACTTTTTTTAGCACCCAGCTGCCAACGCCCCATAACATTGTTATTCTATTAAATAAATAAGAAAACATTGAGTAATATTTGTCACCCTATGCCGTCGTTAGTAATTAAAAATGGAAAATAAACATTAAAATAATTACTTTTGAAACTAAAGAGAATAACAAGAAAAATTATTCGTAGTTATTACAAAACATTTAAAAGGATACACAGCAAATTGTATTGTAAAAGGACTCGTGCTGTTTAATTTGCAATAAAAAAATCATTTCAATACTAAATGGGTTTCATTTCTTATGATGAATTTCATTTTAATTTTTTTAATGTTTCACAAATAAACATAAAAATTACGAAACGCCAATAATTATTGGCCCATCAAAGGACAAATAAAAATATTAAAAAAAAATATCCTTTTAATTAACATTCCATAAATGTAATCTTATTTACTATTATTGATGCAATAATATGCTGTTGCTGATGATGATGATGATAAATTGAAGGAAGCAAAGTCATATTTGTACGCTTCCTGTTGTTTTAAATACTTGTTACACTCATTATAAGGAATAGAAAAATTATCCTTATAATGTATTACAGGACACTTGTGTATACGGTATACATAGTTAAACATAAATAAACAGAATTAAAATAGTCGTCGTAGTGACGAGATGACAACATTTTGAAGACTTTTGTCTTTCCATTCGTCTGAGAAAGCCTTCATTTTCCACATTTAAAGGACAAGGGGTGGCAAAGTCTTATCCATAAAGTGCTGGATAACACTTATGGAACTCTACAGAAAAGACACCTGTAGCAGTGGCTTTACCATTTGTTACAGGCCCAAATTATCTACGAAACACATGGTGACTGGGTGACCAGCACCAGTGTTTATGATGGTGAGGAAACCTATGAAACACAGCAGACCCGCTCTCTAAAAGTTAAGGCCACACTTATGCCAGAAACGACAAGAGAACGGCTCAAATTCTAACAGGAATTCTAACTGTGTCGCCGTGGTCTAGTAGATAGTGTGTTGGCTTATTAGACGTGAGGCCTCGGTTCAAACCGCAGGTCAGGCATCTCCAACTGAAGGAAATATGAAAAAATATTTCTTCGGCGACTTCTTCTCAGCAGATTTCTGGCAAAAACTCTGAGAGTAAAGAAAATTGCCATGAAAAGTTTCTCAAAAATTTGTCGTCCGGAGTCGACTTAAGAATGTAGGTCCCGCCACTCATGTATAAAAATTAACGCACACAACATAAGTGGTGTGAGAAACTAGATCATAATCCTGACTAAAGGATTGTAATGACCAATTATGTATGTATTCTAAACGGACACTGCGCTATTGGCAGTTTCGCAGACAAGCTTGGTCTGCCCCACCAGCATTACTGCGGAAGCTGGCGGTACAACGCCTTTTATGTAAGTGCCCTGCACTTCGGAACAGACGTCATCGATTTTTGGGCACCGTGACGAACGTGCCACTAAGGGAACTGGCCAGTTTCATCAGAATCTGGGGGTAGCTCAAACTCCTCATTAATAGATTATGACAAGCAGTCTTACCTCACTCTGGGTAACACAATGTGCATATGAGCCCCCGACTGAACTTGCCTGTGAACGGCAAGCTACCCGCTAATATAGTATATATCCAGTACAGTATGAGTATCCAATCCTGTGAATATTTTTTGCCAGTACCCCACTTGGCAGCATATGGTTTCCATAAAGCATTTCTGCCTTGTTTCCGTTTCTTGAATCTATTTTTGTTGTTTTAGCTAAGCAGGTGATTGGTCTGCTGTAGTACGTCGTAGGATAATGGAGCTGGCATCCGTCGTTTCCTATAAAAAAAAACACTTTCCGAGTATTTAGTGTAGTGGTGAGAAATCTTGTTAGTTGTTGATTCCTATCTCTCTTCCAATCCTGGGATTAAATAGGAAACCATTCGTTCGTGCGCTAATTTTAGTTTGCCGGATACTTCCAAGAGCAAAATGAAATAATAAGCCAAGATCTTTTGACTTTTCACGGCAAGAGCTAGGCACTGACCCACTAGGTGAGGCATGATAGATTTCCTGAGATTAACAGCTCTTGAAGACTCCATTTAATGCAATGCAGTGACTATCCACATGTCATCGAATGGTGTAATAGTATGTAAGACCCGTAATAGTAGGCTAGATGACCATGCGATTCAAACAAAAAAGTCAATTATGTTAGGTTAGCGAGTAGTTTTGCATTCACAGCCAATTTCACTCGGTGGCCCATATGACCCATTGTGCGATTCAAAGAAAAAGGTCAATTAGGTTAGGTTAGCGAGTAGTTTGCCATTCGCAGCCAACTTCACTCTGTGGCCCATATGGCCGTTGTGCTATCCAGTGTGAGGGGGCATAACCCTTGTCATGATAAAAAAGCAATTCGGTCTCATCTAAACTAGACGGTCTGGCAAAGTATTTATGCATTGAGTTGAGCATTCCTTTCACACCGACAGCAGAATATTAAAGAAAGTCGCCGTAGTCTAGTACGTAGTGTGTTGATTTATTATACATGAGTCCGTGGTTTAAACGAAATGGAAAAATATTTCCAACAGCGACTTCCTCTCAGCAGTCTACCACCAAAACAAAATTTGAGAAAAAACAAAATTGTCACGAAAAATACCTCAAATCTTTCGTTTGTGATTTTTGATTTCGTAAAGTTTCTCTAGAATGCAGTTAAGCAATCTTGAAACGAAGCTTTAAACCCTCAAAAGCAGCTAATGACTCTTGTCAGAAATAATACAAGACCGTAGCACCTCAGTGGAAGAGTAGTTGAGGCAACAATGCTTTCGATTTTGGCTAGAGAGTCAGGAAAAAGACTTATGTCTGTTGATCGGAGCCGAAGTTAAACTGCATGAGTGGTGTATATAATTAACACATACATCAAGGGCTATGTGAGAAGCTAGGTTGCAATCCTGACTAAAAAATTATGAAAAATAAATAAGAAAACAGGCGCATTTGGAACACTTATGCTCGATGACAGTGCCAGAAGATTGTGAGCTCATATGCAACATCAATTCCGATGACATTCTTATGTTCTGGAAACCATATAAAAATCGTTCATATGATACGAAATTTTCTAAACATCGATGGTGTGAGAAGCTAGGTTGTAATCCTGACTAAATGGTTGTAATAAGTAAGTAAACAGAGTATTATTTTGAAACAAGCGTAATTGAAACACTTATGCGCGATAACAATGCCCGGAAAATACACTTCCTTAGCGACATAAATAAGGATGATGTACAGGAAACAATATAAAAACCCTTCGAATGGTTCGGAATTTTCCAGAGAAACAATCGGCATTCATGGGCGAGGAAGAAGTTCGAAAAAGTGTTTACGAAGGACTTGAACGCAGGAGTCGAATTCTCGGACTGCGAGGGACTGAAACGCAGGTGATTTTTGTTGAAAATCTTATCAATCAGCAAATAACTTAGCAAATTATACGAAACCAGGCAGTCAACCCGAATATGTCTATGGCTTCCAAGATTTGTAGCTCCATTTGCATCGCTTTCAATATAGGTATAGCCTTCTGCTGCTAAACATTACTGTGGTGACGCAGTCTATACGAAAGGACAATATCGGATCTCTTTATACGCATAATGTAGAAGCCAAAGGTGATCTCGGGATTGCTAGACCAGAAATCCTTGATTGGACTCTCTAAATCAATTAAACTGTTGAAAAACTTTTAAGGAAGCATGTAGTCTTCCCAGATTTCCAGCTCCATTTAGCTTTCTTTTCCCGCATTTGAGATGAAATGGCATGAGGCCTTTAATTTGAATGATGATGTGGAGAGAAGAGTGAAGCGTTCAAATATCACAAAACAATCTGTCACCAAACTGATGCCTTGAATTTTATTATCCAAACAAAATGAAGAACATTTCCACTTGTAGTCCTGCTTTAATTTAAAATTTTTCGTATGCCATTGTTTATTTCCCTCCAAATATGAGTTAAAAGTGTTTTAATTCATAAAGTAAGACAGGAATTTTAATAGAAAATACGGACGGAAAAAAATAATAAAAAATGGCTTAAGAATGGCTTCCTTAAAGGACAAAAAGTGTACATTACGGACGGTTGCTAAACAATAAGGATACAAGGATACTTTCTTTGAAGGCTTCTTTTGTAAAGGATACACAAATGGTTGATGATAGGCTGGCAAGATGAATGGTAAAATGCTGGCTTTGCTATAATATATTTCGGCTAAACACAGTATGGAACATAAAAAGTCTTACAATTAAGGCTTTACGCACCACGCTCACAAAGGCCTTATTCGCAATGCTTAACGGGCTTACTACTGTGCTTCTCGATAAGTTGGTAGTTAAGTTCACTACGACTAGACTCAATGCCCTGTCTTGTTGGCGTGTCGTCACCTTTGGTCACTCCTCCTCCAACTGAATATCGATAACCTTTCTGTGGAATATTGTTTCGATAGGAGTTTTCACTTCTTGATCCCGAGCGACTTAGCCCCTGACATGATCGTTCCCCCAGAACTCCCGGAAGTACGCACCGATGGCGAGTTTACGATAGCGAATTGGGTAACACAGTCTCCTCCAGGAAACTGGACTTGAATATTTCCTTCCGACTGCCGGATTATAGTAGCGTGTTGCAGGCGGAGTAGTGGCCATCTACCGGGCCGCTCAATGGTGTTTTTCTGACAGTCAGGCTGGAATGTCGCCGTTGCCTCGACCTTCTTTTTGGGCGATTCAGTGTCGCACTTGTCCCCGGGCACAGCAATATTCCGGGAAACTGCAAAGCCAACGAGCTCACCAGGGCTGGTGCACTACTTCCGGAATCCTCTTCAGTCGTCTTGGAGATGCCACTTACCTCGGTCAAGCTGACCATCGCGCGGGAATTCTTTCGAGACGCCAACCTATCCAGGGTCAATGAGAAGTCCTGCTCTACCGCTAAGCTCACTTGGCCCTCGATGGATAGAAGGCGCACCAACCAGTTACTCGGACTTTGTTGTGACATCATCCCAATCACTGTGGACGTCTTTACAGGTCATTGTGAGAGAGAATGCAGCTCCCATTTAACGACTTCTGACGTGGGTGCAGATCTGCTGAGGAAGAGGACACTGCTGTCCACTTTCTTTGTCAATGCCCATCTCTTGCGAGGTGCAAATATATGTAGGTTGTTTGGCTCCCCAATCTTTTTCAGCTTGACGGAGCTATCGTCCATTGACGTCAAGTATATAGCTTCGTTTATCAAATCTTCGGGCTGGCTTTCCAGCGTAGGGTAGTCGTGCTTTAGAGTGTGCAGCCCTTGCGCTGACCAATTTCTTCTCTCATGAGAACTTGGTCAGTACAGAGACTGTGTTCACCTGTGGCGTCACAACGGGCCAGTACGCGAGCTCAAGTGAGCTCTTGGCATCAAGGCTACCACTCTCACCTAGCCTAACCTAAGGCTTAAATGGATACAAAGTATGTTTTTATTGGAAATGTATTTAAAATTTTGGGCGAGACTGTAATTGAACAAAAAAAAAACAAAAACAAAATTAAGCACGAATAATGCTTACGGGTAAGAAAAACGAAAGTCGCGAAACGCGTAAATTGAATACAACAACGCATTTTTATTATAAAGCCTCCTGCAACAACATTTAAAAAATTTCCTCGTTTTTTTTCGGGTAATTCTAATGAAAAATTATCCAACGCAACAACAACAAAAATTTACAAAAAAAAGAATAACAACAAAAGAAAAAGAGAGAGAGAGAGAGAGAGAGAGAAACAATAGACTTTTGGCCGAAGGAATTTGTCAGTAACCTTAAGAAAAATCGCGGCTAATTTTAATTTTTCTCAACTGAAAGGCAAAAAAGAAGAACAAAAAAGTCATCTCATCTAGCAGGGACTGCTTGTGTCCAAATCCTAGCAAAAGAAGGTTGAGGGAATGCAATGGATGGATTATTATTTCCCTTCAAACCAACTGTAAACGAAAAAGTGCCGTATGGTTAGAGCAGAATAAAAAAGAGAGAGAGAGTGAGAAAAGCAAAATGAAACTCTAAAATGATGAGTTGCTTAGTTAAGGAAGGAAAATGTCTAAAATTCAACTCCTGCCACTTGATTATATTTTTTGGCCAAGTTAGTCTCCTGGGTTGCTTTGTCATTCGCACATCAACATTCAGGTCATGATTAAATGAAAAAAAATAAACAAAAACTTTTCCTTGTTGTCGTTTTTGGCCTGATAAATAATGACCCGGCACAAAATAAAAATAATTTTCTTTCTCTTCCTTTTTTTCTTTTCTTGCTCATCAAATTTGAATTTGAGGTTCATCAAATCGCCGCTTTAGTTTGAAGTAAAAAGGACCTTTAAAATAAAAATCAAGAAAGGAAAGACAAAACTATCTGTTGCACCTGAATCTCTCTATTGTTCTGACCAGGGTCATTAGCTGAATTTGAGGTTTTAATTTTGCCTCTCAAAATAAACTCCTTTCAGCTCCACACACTTTAACTTGATTAGGTCATTACAACTCTTTCAGTCATGTCTACAAAATATCTTCTCAAGCCACTCATGTGTTAAATTTATACATGAGTGGCGGAACCTACAGTTCAACTCCAAACAACAGATTTCAGAAACTCTCAGAGGACTGCTGAGAGAAGTCGTAGGAAGAAATATCTTTTTCATACTTCGTTTGGTTTAAAGTGGAGTCCAATCTATTTTTGTTGACTCATTCTTTTTATACTGTTTTTTATACTACTACTACTAAACCTATATACTACTACTACTATTATTATATACTACTATATTTATATTATTGTATACTACTACTAATTCTACTACACTTACTACTACTACTACCGCTACTGTATACCACCACTACTATATAGTACAACTACTACCAATACCTTTATATATCTACATACGTACATACATAATTGGCCATTACAACCCTTCAGTCAGGATTACGGCCTAGCTTCTCACACCACTCATGTTTTGTGCGTTAATTTTATACGTGAGTGGCGGGACCTACAGTTTAACGTCGACTCCGAACGACAGAATTTTGAGAAACTTTTTCATGGCAGTTTATTTTACTCTCTGAGTTTTTGCCAGAAATCTGCTGAGAGGAAGTCGCCGAAGAAATATTTTTTTTTCATATTTCATTTTTGATGTCTGACCTGGGATACGAACCCGGGCTTTTACGAATAGTAAGCCAACACACTACCTACTACACCACGGCGACTTCTACCTTTATATATCTACTACTACCATATACTACTGCTATTACTAATATATACTACTACTAATACTATATACTGCTACTGCCAGAATATACTACAGCTTTATACTACTACTGCTACTACTATATAATACTGTTATATACTACTACTACTGCAAATATTATACCGCTATATACCATTACTACTATATACCACTACTACTGCAAATATTATACCGCTATATACCATTACTACTATATAACACTACTACTACTATATGCTACCACTACTACCACTACTACTATTAAATACTACAACTACTACTATTACTACCATATATATAATATATAATACTACTAGTACTACATATTGCTACTGCCAGAATATGGCAAAGCTCTATATTACTGCTGCTATATACCACTACTACTACTATATACTACTACTACAACCACTTCTACTACTACTATATACTACTACTACAACCACTACTACTGCCGCTATATACCACTACTACTACTGCTATATACTACCACTACTACTACTGCTATATACTACCACTACTACTACTGCTATATACTACGAGTACTATTCTACTATTTTTCATACTTCGTTTTGTTTGAAGTGTCTATGTTAGGGTTTGAACAAACCACCATAATTAGAGGTTATCCAATGAGATTTGTCTGTGAGAAAATTTCATCGTTAGAGTCCAACCCTTTTTCGTTGACTCATCCTTAATGTTTACAAACAAGGTATATTCACTCGGTGCTAAATTCGTATAATATCTCGGTTGAAAGAGCAATTTATAGTCTCATTCAGGGATTGTATGCCACGCCCACTGCACACATGTACAATCTTACATTGCCCAGCTGCAGAAAAACTGTACTTAGCACGCGGAAAACCTGTTCTTTTTTGATATTCTAATCAATGCGGGAATTGCGAGAGCTTTCAAACCATGTTGACAGAATTTTTGTTTTCAAACATTTGGTTCCAATAAAACTGTTTGACATACAGAGCGCAAGATCGTAATATTTTGGGAAGGATACCATACCAAACGTAACTCATCTCGGATTAAGGACTAAGAGAAGCTAGGGAAATATTATTGGTACTTAATGACGAGCTTACAACTAGCCGACTTGATGGCGTAAGTATATGCCACTAGGCATGAGACCTTGAATCCCTTGGTTTGGTCTCCTTCGGTTAAAAATACCAACAAAATTGAACGTTAGGTGTGGTTTTCTTTCGAAAATCAATTTCCTTCTATATCAACTGGCAATTGCTGCAATACAAACTGCGTCCCTTCTGTCTTTATTTTTCTTTAAGACCAAAAATTATTCCTTTTATTTTATTTTAATTTTAATTTTTCATTGAAGAAGAAACAAAACGAAGAAAACAACCAACAAACAAACGAAAAAAAATTGGAAAAATTAAAATTAAAATTTTCCTCCTTTTTGTTTACATTTCATTTCGTATTTAAAAATTTCTTAATGTTGCTCGTGCTGCTGTTGTTGTTGTTATTGTAGATAGGAGCAGGGCCATATTAATGAATTTCATTTACATGACCAACTGGAAAAGCATTTTTCGCATTTCAAATTATTCCCTTTTAAATGCCGGAGTTGACATCAGGAACATTAATGAAAAGTTGACTGTGTTTGCCTATTTGACTGCTTGGTTGTATTCATTGGAATGAAATGCCATTTAAGCATTTTTTATGAACTCCTCCTTACACTCTACCCTGTACAGAGGTATGCAGTGGTGGTATATGACGTTGGAGGAGGTATTTGTAACGTTTTAATATACAGCCCCTATTAGTATAAGAAGAAACTTGGTAGTCTATGAATTTAGGATATGAAGTTTTTATACCCGTAGTATGTAGTGTGTTGAAAATAAAAAAAAAATATTTCTTCTGCGACTTCCTCTCAGCAGATTTCTGGCAAAAACTCTGAGAGTAAATAAAATTGCCATGAAAGGTTTCTCAAAAGTCTGTAGACTATAAACTGTAGGTCCACCCACTCATATATATAATACACACAACATAAGAGACGTGGGAAACTAAGTCGTAATTAAATTAAAATATTAAATTATAATTAAAAGGCTGTAATGACCTATTATGTACTTATTTACCTTTTATTGACCTTTTTATGTACTTTCTAGTACTAGTAGCAATAGAATATGGAAGTAGAAGTAGCAACAAAATATGGTAGACGTAGTAGTAGATAGTAGTAGTAGAATAGTAGTATATTAGGGGTAGTACATAGCAGTAGTAGTATATATCAGTAGTGTTATATAGCGGTAGTAGTACTTGTAATAGTAGTGTTTGTAGTAGTAGTTTATAGTAGTGGTAGTGGTATATACCAGTAGATAGTAGCAGCAGTAGTAGTATAAAGCTGTAATATATTTTGGCAGTAGCAGTATATAGTAGTAGTAGTAATATATATTTGTAGTAGTAGTACATAGTAATAGTAGTAGGAGCAGTATTAGTATATACTACCAGTAGTAGTATTATACGTTAGTAGTAGCACGTATATAGTAGTAGTGGTAGTAGTCATAGTAGTAGAAATAGTAGTAGCATATAGCATTAGTAGTAGTATATAGTAGTTGTTGTAGTATATAGTAGTAGTGGTAGTAGTTGTGGTATATTATAGTAGTAGTGGTATATAGTAGTAGTAGTATACAGTAGCAGTAGTATATAGTAGTAGTAATATATAGCCGTAGTTGTAGTATATAGCCGTAGTAGTAGTATATAGCAGTAGTAGCATATAGCCGTAGTAGTAGTATATAGTAGTAGTATATAGCAGTAGCATATGATAGAATAGTATGCAACGGTGGTAACATATGGTAGTATTACTACATAGTAATTGTACAGGGTAGTAGTAATTGTATGTGATAGAATAGTAGCGTATGACAATAGTTGTAGTAGTATGGTAGGAGTTATATTTGGTAGATCAGTCAAAAATTTCCTCACATTAACTCAAAATTATAGTGAAACTTTTATCACATTGAATTTTATCTTTGAGCTTGTATCTTCAACAGTAATAACGAACTGGTATGTCACCGAAGAATTCTAATTCGAGTAGTAAATAACATGCAAACTTTTGATCTGATGCGTAATAAGACGGTCAATGCTATATAGTGTGTCAGCTAATCTGCCAAGACCACCATCAACTTTCCTGCTTGTTTCACTTTTAATGTCAGTCCAACACAATGGCTATGAGATAAAAATTATACATAAAAAACAAAACAACAACAAAATCGAAAGGCCTGAATGAATGTTTTTTTATATCTCCGTCAGGCCGTTGCAAAAACAAAAAACACTTTGTCATGGGGGTCATTTTTTACTTCAAATTCTTTTTTCTTCGTATTTTTTACGTTTTATTTTTACTTTTTTGTGTATTCTAAGGATTTTTTAAAAAGTAAAAAAAATTGTTGTTGTTTTCCTTATCTTCAGCCCTTAACCACTCCAAGCTTCTTTAAAGTGTTTTTTTTTTTTTTTTTTATTCGGCCTCCATGGTAACTCTTGAAGAAATTAAGAAGGACTCAAGCACTAGAAGAGAAGAAAAAAAAAACAGAAGAGAAGAAAGAAAAAGAAAAGTTTTTGGCTAAAAAATAAAGGTTTTTGTTTTTGTTTAAATGTTCTGAGTTCTTCTTCTACTTTTTACAACTTTTTGATCTTTGGACATGTTGTTGTAGTTGTTTCACTCTTAGAAATTTGAAACGAAATTAGCTGGTTGAGTTGGGGCTGTGTGGGATAGAGATGGGTGATACATTTACTTTCAACATTAACTTGAATTGGGTGGCATTTTAATTGCTTCATTTGATGATGTGGCCCATCTCTACCTTTTTCAAAAAATTCAGTAAAAGTATGTATATTTCTGTGTATTCGAGTATTTGCGTAAATAATTATTTATTATGCGCTTGTGTTACTTTTTTATTGCCAATTTAGAATCAAAATGTTACGCATTTTAATGAAATTCTAATAAAAAAAAAATAAATATTTCACTAGGCAATCCAATTTTAACTCCAATTTAAGACCTTGACCTTAAGGCCATAATGCTGTGAACAGGCAGGTCGGTCCTTCAGGGTCCTATTGTTCCTCCAGAGTGAGAAATCAACTTCAACGCTGAAAGAATATTTTGTTTAAAAAATCAGAACCTAGAGCCTGTTGCGCTCAATCAACACGTCAGCGGCGTAGTGAGTGATTAGCCGACTTTATTTATTGCGAGAGTTGAACTTTCTATATGTGGAGTTGCAAATTCACTTTAAGATCCAAAAACAAGCTTGTAAAGACAATAGCAAATGGAGTCCAATCCCAAAAACTCTGGGGCACTATAACAGTGGAACTCAGTACAGTTCGAACTGGTTTTTCCAGGATTTTAAGGGAACGAGGACATTCAGCAAAGCCGCATGAAAATCACATGTCAATGTCGTTTGCTTCAGAGCAAGAAAATCCACAACAGAACATGAGGATGCCTACTTAGACCTGAAACACACTTTACTTCCCATTCTGGCACAGTATTTACACCTCCAGAGAGCGCGTAATTTCACAAAGCATCACCATCCCACACGGTTTACTGCTGATATTTTCACGCCTTCCTATATAAGTTTAAACTGCCTTTGTTCTCCGAGTATCGTATGTGTCCAGGTCTTGATAACCTTCCAGAGATCCCTGTAGCTGATGCTATTACACTAGAATATGCTACCTATGATAACCAGATTCAATTCCGCACAACAATATTGGTTTCACACAGGCTTGTATATTCTAATCTGGAATAAGTAAGTCTCTCTATACCTACTGAAATGATTCGAATGCCGCTTTTGATTAAAAGCGCATGTTTTTCACGTCTATATCTAATCTTTTAGGAACGAGTTCGACTGATTCATCTTAAAGCATGTTGTTATCGGTGCCAACAGTAATAAGTCTCACGTCTTTAGTTTACTTGATAATAATTTCAATCCTAATCTTTCCAATGCTTTTATTTTACCTGCATCATCGAAATCCTTGAACTGACATGAGCGACTCCATATAATTTTTGTTCTCTTTGAACATCACCCAGAGGTGATGTCTTGTGTGGTGTATTCACATACACAAGCAGCTTAAGGAAACATACATACATACATACATACATACAAACATAGCTACATAATTGGTCATTACAACCCTTCAGCCAGGATTACGACTAGACCACTGGGACTTTGCCTGCATCCGCATCAGCAAAATCCTTGAATTGACACGAAAGACTGCATATAATTCTTGTTCTCTTTGAACAGACTTTGCTAATGATATCATCGAGCAGGAGATGATGTCTTTTGTGGTTTATTGGCATACACATGCGACTTGCAATGGGTCATTTGAACCTCTGTGTATTGTACAAGTCCCCAAATCTAACCTCAAACCCTACAAAAAAACTTTAACGGAGTCAAATGGCACAATTTCGGTGGGCAGTTGCACGTGAGATGACCATGCCCTCAAATCATGATGGAAAGTTACCTTTGTGGCACCTACGTGCTACACCGTTCTCTTGAGACCACATGTATTTGGCGTCCACATCATCCAATTCAAGCCAAAAGAAATTGGTAAACATCAGCCTACAATACTGGCCGTTAACAGTGATGCCATGGCCAACCACGTTCACAAAGAAATATGGATCAACATAACATAAAATCCTCATCAAACATTGATTTTTTCGGAATGCATTGGACACACTTGTATCTAATGTATATTGGTACACACATACATGGATAAAAAAGGACATACACAGATAATTGGTCATTACAATTCTTCAGTCAGGTTTACGACCTAGCTTCTCACACCACTTATATTGTGTGTGTTAATTTTTATACATGAGTGACGGGACTTATCTCAAACTCTGATCGAGTTTTTGCCAGAAATCTGAGGATGTCGCCGAAGAAATATTTTTTCGTATTTCGTTTTGCTGGATCTGGGGATTGAACCGTGGCCTCACATCTAATAAGTCAACATACCACCTTATAGGCTACGGCGACTTTGCCTGTATTCGCATCATCGAAATTCTTGAACTAACATGAGAGACTCCGTACAATTTCTGTAGGACCTCAGGTGTGTGGATATCGTTCCAAATTCAACTCATGGAAGTGTGTTAACACACACAATTGGTCATTACAACCCTTTAGTCGGGATTACAACCTAGTTTCTCGCACTTACATATTTTGTGTATGTTAATTTCATACATGAGTGGTGGGACCTACAGTTTAATGTCAACTCCGAATCACAGATTTTTGAGAAACTTTTCATGGCAATTGTATTTTACTCTCGAGAGTTTTTGCGACAAATCTGCTGAGAGGAAGTCGCCAAAGAAATATTTTTCTTATTTTCATTTTGACGGTTAACCTGAGGTTTGAGCCATGGCCTCACATCTAATAATCCAACACACTATCTACTGGACTACGATGACTTCCATTCGACTTCCACTATTTTGTAAGATTCCTTAATTTCCGTTATAATTTGAACGCTTTCAAAATGTTACAACACCTGCTTTGCTCATATTACCAGCAAAACCACCACTTTAAAAATAAAAAATCCTTAAAATTTTACGCAAAAAACATATAAAAAATTCTACAAAAAAAAATATCAAAAAAAAATATATTGAATAGAGAACGCACATGCGCGACAAATTAAAGCATCAATTGAAATCAATGTACGACGTTAATCAGGCAGGACCAAATCAAAGGATAATCACAAAATTCAACAACAACACACACAACAAATAATAACAACAATAATAATAATAATAATGATGACAACGATAATAACAGTGATGACGAAGAGTGATAATAGAAAAAAAAATTACAGGAAAAAAATTCTATAAACACAGGCATTTACACACGCCATACAAAATTGTCTAGAAATACAAGGCACGAACACAAAACTATTACCCCGTTATGGGCCACAACAATTGAAACCGAAAGGATATAAAAGACAACAACAATAACAATAAAAAAAATAAAAAATTCTTTAAAAACTCACTTAAAAAATGGGTTGAAAATTCTAAAAAAAAAGAAGAATTAAATGAAAATAAAATAAGGGAGACGAGATCCTTTAAAAAACCGAAAGGACTCATGAGTTTTAAAAAAATTTGTTTTTGTTTTTTTTTTGTGAAAATTGATTTGCAACAAATTTTTTTATTTTGAAAATCGATTCACTGACAGCCTAACAAAAGGCAACAAAACAAAAATCTTTTACTCGTGCGTGGTTAATTGTTGCTTTCAGTGCCAACAAATTTTTTAATTCATTATTGATTATAGGGTTGCAAAAATATTCGAACGAAAGGATGCAAAATGAACCAAATTTCGCCAGCTTAGATACACAGCACACAGCACACGTTGAGCATGTGCCTTAGTTAGGCTGAAAAGGATTTAAAAAAATTTTATTTTTTTTTTTGAATTTTTTTTACAAAATTTTTGAAACGTTTTTTAAGGCAAAAATCCTTAATTTTTAACGCTTTTATTATGGCAAAAAAAAAAAAAACACCCCTCACTTCAAAGCAAAAACCCAGTCTTATACTCTCACTCTTCTACACTCACCAGTAAAGTGGAAAGGGGTGTTGTTTGGCCCAAAATAAAAGGGGTTGGCCCTCCCATATGATACAGCAGTAACGGTGTTTTAAGGATTAAAGTGGACAGTGAAATTATCAAACGAAAAAAAGAGGAAAAAATTGGAAAAATTGCGGGTGCTTTTAAGGGGTTGTTGTGTATTTGGTGCCAGTAATGTTGGTGGTGTTTCCGATTATCCCTTTCAAAGCTTCAAAAATAGAAAAAAAATTATTTTTTTTTGTTGACTGGTGTTATTTAACTCTTATCGTCGTTATACAGTACATATGTATGTATGTAGGCTACAGGCATGTGTGTAGTTCTTCAATTTCTAGTTGAGGGTGTTTGTTTTTTACATTAAAAATATTGCAATACTGGTGGTGGTAGTGGTGGTTTATCGATATACTTGCCTACTTTTATACCCAAAAAAGCATTTTTTTTATCGAAATTTTATGTAACATTTGAAATTTGACATTTTCATGTTGCTTTACACGTGGCTTTGTTTACCTTTGGGGATCAATAGTTTTCAATTATTTCTATTTAATCTTCTTAAAGCTTTGCGTCTTTTGTTTTTAAGGAATTGAGCAGCTCATCTAACAATCTTATTCCATGCGAGTTAAAACAATTTAAATTAAAAATAAGAAAGTATTGCTGTGCCTCTTACATTAGGAATACATTACCTAAAATTAGTCCGTATTTTTTGGGCATTAGTTAGCTGTCAGACACCTCGATCTATTCGAGGACTTCCTCTCAGGAGATTTCTGGCAAAAACCCTGAGAGTAAACAAAAACTGCAATGAAAAGTTTTTCAAAAAAAATCTGTCATTCGGAGTCGATTTTAATATAAGTCTCGCCATTTATGAATAAAATTAACACACCCAACATAAGTGGTATGAGAATAGCTTCTCCTAGCGGTCGTAATCCTAACTGAAGGGTTGTTATGTATGTATGTATGTAGGTAGCTATATTAACATCATTTTAAAACTCTTGTATTACATACAAAAGTTTTTTGTAGGCAGTCCAGTTTGAATTAAGTGCCCCGATTGCTTTCATAGTAATTCCGATGTGTGTGTTAAATTATTACGGGTATTTCTTAAACCATTCACAGTTATGAAACTTAAGATCTATTGTGTCCCTCTTGTCTGTAGTTTGTTTACCAAATTTAGCGTTTTTTTAGAAAACACTAGCAAGTCCCAGACTTTGATGGTCCAAGTATCCCTCATGAAAGCATTGCGTTTCCCCATACAGTGCCAATCCGGATTACATAGGAGTTTTTCTAGTGCGGACCCGACCGCAATAGTCTCCTGCTATGCCCCCTATGCCTAAGGACTAAATTATGTGCAGTTTAGAAGAATCCACCAGTTAAAGTAGAAAGAGAAGAAAAATGTGGACCAGCTTGAGCATCAACTTAGACGTTCGAAAGGAACTTTATGGCAGTTTGGATGTCCGAGTCTTTCAGTTTATTCAAACAAGATATTTCGCTACTAAGCAAGCATGTAGTTACCATGGGGATACCCACTCTTTCTCTTGCTCTTTATTTGATATTTGACCATAGAAAATAAACTGTCTTCAATTCCGCGTTATCTCCAAACATTCACATTCGTGATTGCCATACTCCACTCTTACTCAATCCATTATCAACCCCTCGCCACTCCGCTTAGAATCTCAGGGCCAGTTTGCTTTAGTTCAGTACATACTTCTGACGACCTAACTACAAACTACGACGATCTCTAAGACCACTTTAAATGATTCATGGTTCCAAGAATTTAACGCTTTCCCGAACTTTGAGCTGCGGACCTTTACAGAATGTCACTGATTTCTTTCTAGCCAATACAGTCGTAGTTTCTTTGCCGTGCACTTCATGATGTCCATGTAAACTAAACGGCTGCAACAAGCGCTTATATCTACAATATTTGACAAATTTAGATGACGTAGCATGACAAGTGCCTTTCAGAAAATCAAAGAAAATATTTGTGCTCGTATCCTTTACGCCACTGTACATATTAATTTCAGCACATTTCATTACAATAACTCACTGTGATACGGTACCTCTAGGAATCATCTGTACCATTCTGTATCTCTTGGTTCCATCGATATATCAGTTTAAATCAAACCCTCTCCGAACACAGTCCTCATCTGACCAATACTCTTGATAGAGTAACCCAAATTTCAATCTCCACTCAAAAAACAGTTCCAAAGGCATGGCAATTTGTCATTCCTATGTAGAATGTCCAAATACCCTGTCGTATCCAAGTAGCTTTATTAAAAAGTTTTGCTACCAAACATGCACGTTAAACGAACACCGAATACGAAAGATACTCAGTATGCTCGGATGGGGAAAGAATGCAAGCATTTCTATTAAGCCCTTTACAGAAGCTTTATGATGATAATTTATCCGTAGCTATTTCAAGTATAAACCACGAAATTCTTTCGGAGTGGCGCAGCGTTGCTTTTAAAATGCTCTCCAATGAGATTGGAGAAAACCAAGCTCATTCTGAATCAATCCTTCAAAATATCAGCATGTGAAGCAGACTCCTAGATCACTGTGCTGCCTGCCAGAAGAAAACCATGGCTATTCTCGTTGATATTACATAAATGCTTAGTAGCAGAAAATTTCCTGCCATAAAGTTACTTTCAAATATTATTTCGATGTTTAAATTCGTTCATGAATTTCGCCTCTTTCTACACAATTCGGTCCTTGGACGTAGGGGTCATACTAGGAAACTCTTTCGAAAAGGGTTGCAATGATCAATGAAGTGAGTAAGATACGCGCTAAGGGATCCCCTTGGCCTTAATTAGACCTGAAATGAAGGAAGTCATGTTTTCTAGGTAGAAAAGAAGACCTTCTAGACCACCACGTTGAGCTGGCCGAATTTTAACTCAGGGAAGACGAGGCATTTGATTTTTTTCTCCTATATTGACATTTATCATGTGGTCGCTGTACTTAAAGGATACTGTCTCTCCTGCATTTTCTATTGAGATTTGATAGAGGAGGAAATTCTCTCCTGTCACTTAATATATCACTGACCAGCACCAGCACTTATGTTGTGTGCGTTAATTTTATACAGGAGTGGCGGAACCTACAGTTTAAAGTCGATTCCGAATGACTGATTTTTTGGGAAACTTTTTCATGACAATTTTATTTCTATTCTCAGAGTTTATTGCCAGAAATCTGCTGAGAGGAAGCCGCCAAGGAAATATTTTGTTCATATTTCGTTTTGGTGGAAATGGCTGACCTGGTGTTTGAACCAAGACTTCATGTCTAACAAGCCAACGCACTACCTCCTAGACTATGGCGACTTAGGGTAATGCACATTGACCGGTTTATAAGGGAGCTTATTCTAGAAGTTGCTGAAATATTGTAGAACTACAGTAAGACCCCCCCTTAAGGCTGGGCATACGTTCCAATAAGTTCCAGCGCTAAACGAAACAGCGTTAAATGAGGCAACTTATCATATACATATGGGCTGCCTTCCAAAATGTCAGTTGCTTTGTGTTTGAACAAAGTATCGTGTTTCATAATGCCGCTGTATAAAATATATACAATGTATTCCACTTCAAAACATCGTCAATGTGTACTTTTAACGCAGTCAAAAAGCAATCAGTCATCGGATTTATAGTTGATGCATATCTACATAGTTTATATGTATACAGTAGTAGAACTGCATACAAACTTTGTAGTGATACATTTTGGAAGGCAGCCATGTCCACACCTAGTAACGTTGATGGCAACTTAAAATTCAACTGTGACACAGGAAAGATGCGTTCGTACTGTGTTTGCGACTTTGGAAAATACAGTTGGAATCTTTATTCTGAACAGACTAACAAAAGAGCTTTGAAAAAGCTACATAGTATACAGCGTTTTGGTTGGTGCATGGCCGTTTCATTTGCACACACATACAACAAGTATCAATACAGTGTGCGATTTAGGGGAATCCCAATACAAGCGCATAATACTGAAACAGCGTTAAGCGGAGCAGTGTTCAGCGGAGTTTTACTGTACTGGGCCTAGCATTCCGGCCTATGAGGGAACGTCACATGTTTTTATATGACTTGAGGCTATGCACGTGGCAGTTGTCAATGAATTTGCTTGAGTTGGATTATTAGTTGTCAGGTTAGATTATCAAACAAGCCGGATGTATAGGTCGCTTTAGAAGGAGTTTTTTAGAAAACTTTTAACTCAACAATGCCAACCTAAATTCTAATTTTTTAATCTTTAAATAAGAAGGCTTTAAGGCCTAGAATTCTCCTTTCTAGTCATCATGGTGTGTTAGCTGAGGTATTTTTTTCGTGTAAAATTTGCCATTTTTTTTAGAGCATGATGAGCAAAATTCGTTTTTTTTTTTTGCTTAAAGCAAAACCAATGGATAATGGATGGTAAATATTTATTAGACAATAATGATTAGGCCATATTTATAAACCTTTTTGCCAGCAACAACAACAACAACAAAACGATTTAATTTCTTAAAACCTAAAGAAACAAGACGAAAAGAAGCAAAATAATCAAACGTCAATCAAAGAAATGAAATGAAAAAGAAAACAAGAATTCGAAACCCCCTTTAAATATGACCGAAGGAGGAAAAAAAGAGAATCCTTTGCCTAGTCATGGTGGTTAAGGTGGTGGTGTGCGGCCAAAGATGTTGAGACATTAATTTTTGTAAACATTATTGTTGTTGTTGTTGTTTTTTGCGTAATTTTATTTCGTTTACACGTAGACAAATTTGAAGTAAAGATACCAACGTATTTTTGGCGGTTAAAAGTATCTTTTTTTCTGCTTTTGGCAGTAGTGTAGGCCAGCTGTTGTCATTTTTGAAACGATTGAATATGTTCTTGGCCACTGTCCAGTTAAATAAACACAAACAATGCGATGCATGCGATGGGTTAGTCGCAACAACAGTCAAAGGACGAGTAGTAAGTAAGTGGCTACAGCTAGAGTACAGAGTTTAGGGGTTGTATTGGCAACCAGCCACATGATACGAAGGAAAATATTATAAATTTTCTGAATTTTATTTATGAAATGGAAACATTTTATAACCAGCTCTCTGGTGTGATAAAGAATATTCTTTAATTGCTTAGGCTTATGCCTAAGGACAGACAAAAGAATGGCTATTGCGCGGCTCAAAGTCATAATAAAAGCGGTGCCAAAGGAAAACGTTAATAAAACTTCTATAAAAATTTTATGAATTTCTTTAAATACAAATAAAATCAAATCAAAATCCTTCGAACTTTAAGAATTTCCCTCTACTTTTATGCCACTGTTCCCCATACACCAACAACAACAACAACAAAAAAACGCAATTTGCTCCTAAAAATCCTGCGTGCCAAATGCAGCTGCTGCTAGTTGTTGTGCCGTTCGTCCAACATTCATTTTCGTAACATTTGTTCACATCATATTGTGTCACTGTGATAACCTTTGGCCCTAAAAACAACAGCAACAACAACAACAACAACAAAATAAATTGTTATTCGTTTAAACGTAGTTCGTCTACTGTTTCAGTTTTTCACATAATAAAACAAAAAGGATTTTAAAATGTTCGCTCGCATTGATTTGAAACAATAATCGTTCGTTACTTTTCATTGTACAACAACAACAACTACTGGTTGGGTATTGTTCAAATGGGTTTTTCGTTAAAAATTTTTTTGAGGGTTTTTTTTTACCATAAAAATTGTTTTAATTTCTCTTTTTTGAGGAGAAAAAAACTCGAATAAATAGTTTGAAGAACTGTTTGATCCGGCGCTCTATGTGGTATTGCAACAATTAATTCCTATTTTATGGAACTAAAATTTTCAAAAATAAATTCACTTTTCTTAAGTAAATGATTTGAGTATTTGAGAGGAAATATTTTGACTCATTTAGAATGCATTTTCAGTTTGAATTTGCTTTTGAAAATGCTTTCGACAATCAGTTAGAAAGTGAAGAATTTTTTAAATGAAAAACGTACAGATAATCACAGCAAAATAGTTTAAGGACCATTATTACAACTTCCCGGTAAAGATGGGTTTAGTTAAAGGTAACTTTAGCTAAAGTGAACTTTAAAGTCATCTTTAACTTGTTTTCACTGTTACAACCTAATGATAAAATAAAGTTAATTTTACAAAATCATGGCAGTGCCGGAGCAATGTCAATAACACTGCTCAATTAATTAAACACGTTTTTTTTTAGACGCAGTGACAAAGACGGGATTCATTTTTTTGTTGTACTATATACTAATTTTGTTTATATTTGAAGTTGCCATATTAAAACTTTAAAAGTTACCAGTAGGATGATCTTCCCTTTAGCTTAACGATCACTTCTATCTTATTGTCCACTTATAATAATGAAAAACAATTTATCTGCCCGTTAAAATCCTACCTTTAGTTAACTACGAGTTGTAATAACCCTGTCGTACACTCAGTTGACTTTAAATTAACTTAAAACCAACTATTTCTCAAGCAGTGGTGGTTGACACTTGGATTACTTTTATATGGAAATGACTAACTATTTTAACATTGCGATGTCCTAGGAAGTAGTCAATTGTCCGACTCTGCATTACTTTTCAACTAACTTAAAGTTAGTTACTTAGCAGTTAACTTAAAGTAAACCTATTTGTAGCTAGCTATAAACTTACTACTTTTAATTAGCTTTAAGCTAGTTTTTTTAAACTGACTATAAGTTAGCTAAATTTCAGTGAATGAAAAGTCAGTTCGTTACACGTTGGCTTTAACCTCACAATAATAAGCTATCATATTAATTATTCGAAGTGAAACAGTTTTTTAAAATTTATATTTTAATAGAAAACAAAAGTTTATTCATGTAAAAACAAAATAAATAAATTAATAAAATAAATAAATAAAAAAAATAAATTAATAAATAAAATAAATTCAGTTCAATACATCACAAGCAATATTTTATACATCTGTTGATTGGTTAAATAAAGATTTTTTTCTAAACTAATTTATACATATGAAAAAATTAATAAATTCACGATTTACAAAAATACTTTGCACATTTGTTGATAAAAAAAGATAAACAGAGTTTCTAAATGTAACATTTGCAAATATTTTAATTTTTTGGATTTGTGTTTTTATTTTTAATGCAGTTAGCATGAATACAACGTTTTTTTTATTATTTTTAATGCGTAACGCCAGTTTCTACATCCTTAGAGTCGAGTGATTGACAGGCATCTGTTTAAAAAATATGTATAAAAATTTTTACATGTTTTAAGACTTGGTTAAAACTTATATTTTCAAATTAGCATTACCTGTTAAGGCGTCATAAAAAGCAGCAGCCTTTTAAACGCTTTTTATGCCCATGCACAAATTTGGTGACATAATTTCCGTAAGCTTTTTTGGCAAGCTTCCCTTTAATATTGTTTCACTTCACTTCAAATAAAAACACTTCAAACCTTTCGATTTTATGTATTTTTTAATATAGTGTATTTTTTTAATTATTTTACACAAACAATAAATTTTTAACTAATAATATAAAGCGAAAAGATGACACGCGGTTTTGTTTATTAAACAAATGTCTAAGACGTTAGTTATCTATATCCAACGGCGTTAAGAATTGGAGTGTTTGTATACACTTTGGTTAATGTAAATTTTGCATTGCGTAGTAGTTGGCTTTAAGTTAATCTATACAAGCAAACTTAAAGTTAGTTTTTTTTGTTGTTAGCTACTCATTTGACGGCAAGGAATGGCCCTAAGTCCACTAACTAACTGAAACTGGCCAAGCACGGCACAGTAATCAAACTCGCCTGTGAAACCCTTATATTGGGGATCCCCTGCAAGGCTTAGGTTAGGTTAGCGTGGTAGCTTTAATTTGACAAAAAGCTCACTTGAGCATGCGTAGCGGCTCATTGTGATGCCATAGGTGAACGCTTATGATTAACAATGAATTCAGCATTAACCTTGGGCCACAAGAAAATACGCTTAGAGTTTAAAAAATTATGCCACAGCAAAATGTGTTTAATTTTCGTTGTTTTATTTATTAAAAAGGACACGTGTCTTGGTCCAAGAAAAAAGGACCGTCTTTTATTTTTTATTAAAAAGTGTGGCAAAAGAATGCAAAAAAGCCAGCATATTTTTTATCTTTTTTGAATTTTTTGATTTTATGGAAGAAATGTTAAAAACATCTCGTACTTAAGAGGACTTTGTCTTGAGATAAGGATACAAAGGACAGGGAAATCTTTTTTTGAGAAAATCGAATTAAAATTAGTTTGCAAAGTTTCGCAAAGGAAACACGGATAAAGTAATCAATAATCGCCTGTGAGTTCCTTATATTGGGGATTACCTGTAAGACTTAAAAACTTATGATTAACAATGTATTCTGTCAACGCCATTTAAACGGCGCAGAAAACGTTGCATAAATGACATGCGAAAAGTCTTTTCAAAGTCCAAAGGTGCAATCTCAATATGATTTTCTGAATTGTTACTAGACATTGCATTTAGCAGTCACATACCCAAAATGCGTAGGACTTGGATGTAGGACGAAATAACTTGTGCAAGAGCTGCAGAGACAAAGAAGAAAATGAAACTCTTCTTCATATATTTTGTACGTACCCAGTGTTACATACATAATTGGTCATACAACCCCTCAATCAGGATTAGGAACTAGTTTCTCACACCACTTATGTTGTGTGTGTTAATTTTATACATGAGTGGTGCTATATTCTAAAATCGATTCCGAACGACAGATGTTTGAGAAACTTTTCATGGCAATTTTATATTTTTGTCAGAAATCTGCTGAGAGGAAGTCGCCGAAGAAATATTTTTTTTATTTTCGTTATGATGTCTGACCTAGAATTTGAACCGAGGCCTCTAATAAGCCAACACCCAGTGTTACGTCAGAGAAATAAATAGGAGAAATGTGTAGTACCTGGGTGTCTATTATTTAGCTGATCTAATGACCTCTTAGTAGCAGACTACAGGAGTCTAAGTCACTTCATTAGAAGCTCTTTATAGTACCAGAACCTCTAGTCATAACTGTGTCATCACACGTGGTCATATATGGCGTAAGTGTATCACAACTTATTGAATTGACAGCCCCATTTACCTACTACCTAACTGATCAGAAACACCGAATTTTGCTAAGTTGCTGGTGGTGGTTTTAAAAGTTTAACTCAGTTTTAAATAAAAAAAACTGGTTCAAAAATATGTCAATTGGCCTTAATTTATAGCAAGTGAGCCTATGTGAAACTAGAACATGAATTTGTCGCTAGGTTTAGCATGAAAAAAATTTAAGACTCTCTGGCAATTACTGCAGTATCTCCATAGAAAGTTATACAGCCTGTTTATTTCAAGAAAGGCCCTTATAGATGGCATTTCCAGAAAGGCCATATGCATCGTAAGGATATGCGGAAGCCTTGCAGAAAGATCTTGATGCTA
This sequence comes from Sarcophaga variegata, assembly GCA_932273835.1. Lineage (NCBI taxonomy): Eukaryota > Metazoa > Arthropoda > Insecta > Diptera > Sarcophagidae > Sarcophaga > Sarcophaga variegata. The sequence goes on along the minus strand of OW026360.1, from coordinate 102,369,626 downwards.
CAACACAAGTATTTCGTACTGGATGTATAGCTAGTTGTTTGGCGCCGTTGTTTGGGTAGACAGAACAAATTTGAAAGCAGTTCAGAAGAATTGTACAAAATACTAGGACTAGCATTTGTTGGTATGATCGGCGCTTAGTTTTCTGCTAGATATGAAACCCAATGTGTAGACTCGATGATGATAACAATGAATCATCAAAACACACATCATATCAACCATATTATATATAGGAAGTCTATATCTTGTACAAGCTTCTTAAGCTTCTTTCAGTACTCTCCTCCGATATATCCCCAAATATTGGCATCTCGAGCTTACGATAACCAGAAAATGGCATAAAAACTGTTTCATCATTTCACCACTTGCTCTTTACATTCATTGTTACCACACCTATGCGGTCTTGTAAAGACCTTCATCATCCTTCAAAAAAGAATTAGGGAGGTAAGTCATCTTTGCTAGTCATTTCCACTGCAAGATTGCACTTAAATATCTTTACCAACTTTTCTGTGTCATTATTCCACAATACTTTCTATGATGTTTCCGCCCCCTCTTGCATCTGTATTTTCACCACAACCTTAAGTGCCTTAAGGTCGTTTTTCTTTCTGACAAAAAGTGCAGAATTTTTTGCCATTGCCCTTAAAATGATTTTTTATGTTCTTTTGTAAAAACAATGCAACAAGAAGAAAGGCGTTTCATGATAAATGTATTCTCCTTGCAAGAATTTTAGTTGGGTGTCATATATTCAGATTCAAACTGCAATATTTAAAGCCTTTTATGCGTCATAAATATCAAAAGGCCAAATAGTTTTCTATTAAGGACAAGATATCCTGCCCTTAAAAAACTGGCACACGTCTGTCTATTTTCTTTACTTTATTAAAAATTCTATAATTGTTGCGAATTGTTTCACTTTCGATAAGATTGCCATGCGCCTTAAGTTTGCCTTCGTAAAGAAGATACTAAAAAAGGATCTTTCAAATCCTTAGGATCATTTTTGACATCAGCAAAAAACAAAACATTTTGCATTTAAACAGTAGTTGAACCTTAAAAAACAAAAATTCTACAGTAGGGTGGTGGTTGCCCAAAGAAAAGATACCGGCCCAGCATCCCTTCATTAACGGGGCGAAAAAAACTGCCTAAAAAACCATTAAAAATTTTGAAGAATAAAATTTGAATTTTTTACCTCAGAAATAAGAAAGAAATTCAATAAAAAGCGTGCCAGAAAAATATTAAAAAAATGCCGCCGGCATCTGTTGCCTGTAACAGAAGTCCATTAAAGACAATGCCGTGTTAAGGCTTTCGAAAAAGAATCGAAATCATCGAAGGCAGCCATCCCCCTTAAAAAAACACAACGCAACGCAAATGATGATCATTTTAATTTCGTTTTTCATCAGTTTTTTCTTGTTTTTCTTTTTTGTTTTCCTTTTTTTCAGAAGTATTTTGTTTATTAAAAAAAGACTAGGGTTGGCTGGCTGTTCATTCATTAAGGAACGTGTCTGATCTTGCATTGCAAGCAACATCATCGCAATGCTCACATCCAATCCAATCCAATTCAATGAAGACTTTTTCTTCTCTTCTTTTTTTAACACTGGCACGCGTTTATTACACGCACATATGTACACACACAGCATCTTTATCTCCATTTAGGAGTTGTTCGTTCGCTTTATCGGTGTTTCTTTCTGTTTCTGTTGTTTTTTCTTCTGTTCTTTATAGGATGACAAGAAAAGTGATCTTTTTTAAAATTTTTTTTTATTTGTTTTTGGTTTTTATTTTTAGTCCCATATTATCGTATGAAATGTATGTATGTATCTCCTCTGTACACATATTTGTTCTAAATTTAGAATATTTTTGTTGATTTTTTGTTGCTTAAGGGGGGAGTCACCATATTTAAAGTGTTCATTAGTTTCACATTTGAATGCAGCATTGTTAGCATAACTTCACTTCACTTTTTTTATTTTTTCTTTTTTTGTGGTTCCTCTTAATCAAGAGAAGGGAAAACTTGAACACTGTTTAACAGTGCGTTGCAAGCTGTATTGGTTGAAAAGGCTATTATTAGGTAAGAGAATGTAATGAATGAAGATGAAATATATTCTGGTAACATTAAGAAATCACAAGAATGGAAAACAATAACAAACAGGAAATTAATAAAACTACATAGAAACGCCACAATAACAAGTTCTATTAGTTCTAGAAGTTACCAAATCGAAAGTTACACACATACATACATAATTGACCATTAAAACCCTACAGTTAGGATTACGGCCTACCTTCTCGCACCACTCATGTTGTGTGAATTTTATAAATGAGTGGCGGGACCTACAGTTTAAAGTCGACTCCGAACGACAGATTTTTGAGAAACTTTTCATGGCAATTTGTATTTACTCTCAGAGTTGTTGCCAAAGATCTGCTGAGAGAAATTCGCCGAAGAAATATTTTGTCATATTTTTGTTTTTTCCTTAATTAAGTTTTGATGTCTGAGCCGGGGTTTGAACCCTGGCTTTACATCTAATAAGCCAACACACTATCAACTTGACAACGGCGACTATTGTTCAATTTATATGTCATTAATTTTCGATTTGGCAACTTCTAGAAACTTACTGATGATTTGTTATTATGTTTCTATGTAGTTTTGTTATTGTAATTTGGTTTTTGTTTTTTTTTTCATGTCATTTGCCCATGTTGTACTTTTGTTGTTGTTTCCTTTTCTTGTTATTTTTGCATGTTTCCAGAATATTCTTCTTTTAATTCTTTACTACGTTCGTTACAAGTCAACAAATATCTGAAACTATCTTTTTATAAAAAAATTAAGGCGTATAAACGCTTGAACTCACTGGCAGCATAACCTTCTATTCTGTTTATACGTCATTAACTTTCAATTTGGCAACTTCTAGAACTAACAGAAAATCGCCGTAGTCTAGTAGGTAGTGTGTTGACTTATTAGACGTAAAGCCAGGGTTCAAACCCCACGTCAAACAAAGGCAGGATTACGACCTAGCTTTTCACACCATTTATGTTGTGTGTGTTAATTTTATACATGAGTGAGCGATCTACAGTTTAAAGTCGACTCGAACGATAGATTTCTTGAGGAACATTTCATGGCAATTTTTATTTACTCTCAGAGTTTTATCCAGAAATCTGCCGAGAAAAAGTCGCCGAAGAAATATTTTGTTGAACAGTGACCTTACGTCTACTAAGCCAACACACTACCTACTAGACTACGGTGACTTCATATGAGATTAAGTTCATTGAATTTAAAGCCTGTTGATCATCGGATAGGAAGAGCTTTGCTAGTGTGCTACACGACAAGCACGTATACAAACATAAGTCGAAATCCGTACAGGATTACAAAACAGATTACATATCTATTAGATGATGAGCATCTCTGGTAGAGAGAAGAGCACCTCGCGTGGAGCTATATTCCAACATTCTTAATTCCATATTTAATCCGCTCGGTATTTAAAAATAACCTGCCAAGACGAAATCACCAAAGGTACACGTACATTATAGAAAACCATGTACGATCTCCATTATATCTGGGCCATATGAAAGCTGCAAGACTGCTTGTTGAGCAAAACAGGATTGCTTTTTATCAACCATTATAGTCAATATTGTATTAGAATCTAGTTTTGATTTTGCATACATAATTAGTCAACCCTACAGTCAGTACTACGACCTAGCTTTTCACACTACTTACGTTGTGTGTGTTCATTTTATACGTGAGTAGTGAGTATACTTACAGTTTAAAGTCGACTCCGAAAGACAGATTTTTGGGAGACATTTCATGACAATTTTATTTCTGCACAGAGTTTTTTTCCAGAAATCTGCCGAGAGGAAGTCGCCTAAGAAATATTCAAACTTCGTTTTTTTGGAGTTGTCTGGGTTTGAAGCGTGGCCTCACGTCTAATAAGCCAACACACTATACACTAGTTGCGGTGACTTCTTTTATTTTATTTTTAATATTAAAAAAACAAAATCACTTTTTCCCCACACCAACATTTTCTTACAATATGCGCATAAGAAGAAAAAAAAGAAAACTCGAAAACATAAAAAATTGTTTGTCATTTTAGTGTTTTAATTGCTGTCACTCGTCAATTTCCTTTTCTTTTTTGTTTTTTTTTTTTCTCCCCCAAAAGAGGGTGGTGGTGTGGGGTAAACAAAACAACCAGCGCTGGGTATTAATGTGTTGCACACTTCATTTGACATTAAAGTGCAGCATTTCAATATTGAGTCACCCGCTCCCCTCCTTTACCAATGTAATTTGCATTGCATTTGGTTTCATTGGCTGTGTTTTATTTCGGAAGTTACTCGTTCCACCAGATCGTTTTGGTTTTTGTTTTGGGGTTTACGATTAATTTTTTATGGTGTTTTTGTTGTTTTTGTTGTTATTGTTGTTGTGGTTTTATTATAAATTTAAATGTTTATTATTTAATGCCCCGTCATTTGATAGTGTTTGCAGTTGTTTTCCAAAGATTAAATTCAAGTTTTTTTTCTCTCCTTCTTATGTTTTTCGTTTTAATTTCAACACAGAACCTTTGGAAACCGTGAAGGGAGAAGTAAAGAATGTGTTAGAATTTGAGATCTTTATACACACGATTTAATGATAAATTTACTAGAAGTGGAGGTGGCAGTTAGGGGAGAAATTATAAAAAATGATCGGGAAGCACACGTGCCATTAAAACAAAAATTAATAAAAAAAAATTTCATAAAAAGAAACTTTCAAGAGGAATATTTGAAGATCAAATACTGTGTACTACGGCTTATTTTTAATAAAATTTGAATTAAACTAAGGCCACTAGTATAGAAACTACTCAGGACATCTCCCCGGCCTCGATGGTATACAGGCTGAAAAAAAAGAGACCGGAATCCTTATCGGGTATGCAAAGCATAACTCGAAATTTAGAAAACACAGCAGCTGTTACAAAAGTTGACCCGTAACAACTATCATCTTAAGTTCACTATGCACGCTGAATAAGTTGGGAAAACTTCTCGAGAGGCTTTTAAATTCATGACTGCTGCTGCTTACATAACATATCCTCACGCCTTCACGTCTACTCGCGATGCCAGGATTAAATATACGCCTTCTATAGTCTTAGATGTAGCAATCTAGTGAATGTTTTAAAAAATAATATCCCAGTACCTCACAATATCCTGAACATAATAGGCAGTTACCTGAGCGACCGGTGAATTACATAAAATACCAGCTCGGAACCGAAAACGAAGCATATAACATCATAACATATCATATCAATACCTGTACACCGAATCCACTACGTGCTAGAAATATCCATCCAGCAATCGCATTAATACTGATCAGTCTTAAAGAGCAAAAAGGGAACTTCCCCAACATTAACAATGTTTGAATAGATTGAAAGTAGTAACGAAATTCTAAAGAGAATATATAGAAAAATATAATGGCGGGGGAATCTGAGCTAGTGGGTTGGAAATATTAAGGATTCTAAAACAGTTTTCGCTGCGGTTGATTACCTATTGGGACCGAAGATATAGCCGACGAAGCTAATATGAGCAAAAAAGGCGCTCTTTATAAATCGAGCAAGATTCGATAAAACTTGAAAAGGAGCTCCTTTCGGACCTAATGGGCTGGACAGCTATTGGACCAGGGATTTCGCTACGGTCGGCTAATCGTTGCAACCAGCGGTATAGTCGACGAAGCTAATTTTTTTTTCAAATTCTCAAAAAAAGAACTCTACATAAATCGGTCAAAATCGAATAAAAAATTAAATTGTGAAGGAAATGGACCTAGTGGGCTGGATAGCCATGATAACAAAGATTCCAAAACAGTTTTTTGTTACGGTCGGGCATAACTTAGGACCCAAGATATCGGTGATGAAGCTAATATAGGCACTGAAGCTAATATCTTTATTGTTGACCAAACAATTCAAGTCATTGATACAAGAAATGCAAGTCATCAAAAAAAAATGCAAGTCATCGACCAAAAATGCAAGTTATCGATTAAAAAATGCCCAAAAAATGCAAATTATTTACCAAAGGAATTGAAGTCATTGAAAACTGCAGGCCATCGACAAAAAGTGCAAGTCGTCGACAGCAAAACGCAAGAACTTTTTTGCTGATTTGAAGAAAGCAATTAGCTTCGACGCCTAAACCTGTTTTAGAATCCTTGAGAATATGGCTATCAAGCTCTCTACTTTCATTTCTCCCACTGGGTATATTTCTTATTCGATTTTGCCCGATTTATATAGAGCATTTTTTTTACAAAAAGTGTGCTTCATCGCCTACATCTCCGGTCTTAAATAACTCCCGAACGTTAGGAAACCTGTTTTGGAATCCTTGATTCAAGAGCTATCTAACCCACGTACCGAATGCTTTTCTTTTGCTCGAATTGGTAAGAATTATGGAGCGTTAAGTTGTGAAAATCGGTGATAGATACCACAATTCTATTACGAACTGATATTAGTTGGTGATGAATCAAAATATTTATGTTCAAATTTACATGCCAGACTCTAAGTATTACAGCCGAATTGATCTCAAATATTAACAAGATCTTTAGTTCACACTACAACTCCTATCACACTCTGATCAGGCTCCTTATTCTCTGTTTTGTCAGGATCTGTCGTAACCCGTTTAAAATTTAGGAGTAAAAAAAAATTAAAAATTTAGTGGAAGAATAAAATCTGTTGACCGTTACAAAACCTTAAGGATTCTTTACAGAATATTCGAAAATATTCAAAGGAATTTTACAAATCGAATGCTATTGTTGTCCATTAGACAATAGAACCAATGAAAATGCAATTCATAATGAAATGATGATGAAATGCTCATATGCAGGATCACGTCAAATTTAAAATTCGAAAACAATGGATTTCATTTTTATTATATAAGTTATGTATTCAGCAATACTCGTACATGTATGCATACGTATGAATGTATATAACAAAAGGATTTCATATAAAGGACTACAATTAAGGGTGTTTTTCCCTTTTCCTGCATGGCGCAACTATCGAAATAAATTCAAATTTTATTGAAATTTTCACTTTTTTTCCTCTTTTTTTCTGGAAAAGCGCATAACGAATACGATCAATTGTTAATATTTTTGCATAATTGCAATACGAGTACATTCTCCATAGCAGGAGATATATGTATGTATGTGCCAGAAAGGATATTTTATCCCTTTTTAGGGTTGCTTACTTTTTTACCCCATATTTCATAGTCTGCTTGCATTAAAGTACCATAAGAGCAGGAGTTAAGAGAATAATGATGGCCATTTCTATTGGACATGCTTTGTAGTTGAATTTCATTTTATGTCCCCTGCGTTTATCCCTTTTCGTAGGTTATTGACAGTTTCTCTATGCAAAATTAATGAGCAAAGCGTAAGTCATTAAATTGCATTAGGGGTAGTGACAGGATATTTATATTTAATTTCCATTGCATTTGCAAAATGAAACTAAAAATTACATGATGATGGTCACTTAAAACAAATGAAAGTATCCAGATTCGGGAAAGAAACAAACAATATCGGAATAACAGATCCTAGATCAGTTTTATATCATATGTAGTGCGAATATATACATCATGGAAGTCGCCGTAGTGTAGTAGGTAGTGTGTCGGCTTATCAGATGTGAGGCCACGGTTCAAACCCCAGAGCAGACATCTCCACCAAAACGAAATACGAAAAAATATTTCTACAGCGATTTCCTCTCTGCAGAATTCTGGCAAAAACTCTGAGGATAAAAATAAACTTGCCACATGAAAAGTTTCCCACAAAACTGTCCTTCGGAGTGGACTTTAAACTGTTGGTCGCGCCACTCATGTATCAAATAAACACACACAATATAAGTGCTGTGAGAAGCTAGGTTGTAATCTTTACTAAAAGGTTGTAATGACTAGACTATGGCGACTACCCGTTTACTGTAGTACAATTCAACCACGAAGATTAACCAAAAAGACTAACGCTCTGCGGATACGATATCAGAATAGAGATATTGGGATTCGACATTCGATTTTGATAGTTGATAACGCCAATGGTCGCATGCGAGACGCATTGGACTTGGACACCTTGTTAACGATTTCTGCAGAAGCTGCAGAGATGAGGAAGAGGAGGAGTCTGTCCCTCACCTGCTGGGTACATGCCCGGCTCTTTACCAAGGAGAAAGAAGTACTTGTGGGCTTACTGCATGGATGACCTGGAGGAACTGTCAAGGATTGACATTGGCAGCTTAAATCGCTTCATAAGGAGATCCGAGTGGTTTCAAGACCAGGGGATAGCGTATAACTCTGGTAACACAATGGGCCCAATGCGGCTTAAGTGTATCCATCCAATTTTCTTAGATGGGCAGCCACCTCAACCTACCTGCCTACCTAACGCCATCTCGTTGAAGCTATACCTGTCAAATTAGTGGTCATTTATTCAATCTGTTTCCTAAGCTAGAATGGACTCATACCATAGATAATGACGTAGGTTCGCTGAATGAGCAGTATTTCAGTTCATATGGAAATACGCAGCAATGAGTCGACAGATGAGCTTACAGGGAATGGAACTTCCATGCACCTAGTAGGTTCAATAATTTTATGTATAGTGGAAGCAGATATTTGAAAAAGTGTATTCAACGAGAGGAATAATAAAGATAGGCTAAGACTTCTCTCAAACCACGTGGGTTAAATTCGATATCAGGTTAACTGACCCCAAATTTTCATTGAAAAATCGACATCAGCAATTAGGACAACATTGACCAAGGCCATCACTGCCAACGGCGACCACTAGAGGTTGATGATTACCAACTTCTTTTGGCCCGAATTGATTGATTTCGATACCAAAGACATGTGGTTTCAATTAGACAGTGCGTGACAAGTCATGTTACTTTAGAAATTTTGCGCTAGATATTTACGGACACCTCACTTGGAATTGATGCGAATTGGCGTCCGAGTCGTTATTTCTTGAGGCGCTTCTTTATGTAGCAGATGTCCACTAATAGCTGCAAGCAGTGATCATTAAAGCCAACACTGCTCATTTACATATACATATGTAATTGATCAATACAACCCTTTAGTCAGGATTACAACCTAGTTTCTCATACCAGGTATTGTGTGTTAATTTTATACATGACTGGTGGGACCTACAGTTTAAAGTCGACTCTGAACGACAGATTTTTGAGAAACTTTTAATGGCAATTTTATTTCTACTCTCAGAGTTTTTGCCAGAAATCTGATGGGAGGAAGTCGTCGAAGAAATAGTTTTTGTATTTTATTTTGTTGTCTGGCCTGGGGCTCGAACTCTGGCTTTTCGTCTAATAAGCCAACACACTACCTACTAGATCACTGCGACTTCACTCATTACAAATACATATGTAATTGGTCAATACAATCCTTTAGTCAGGATTACAACCTAGTTTCTCACATCAGGTTGTGTGTGTTAATTTTTTACATGACTGGCAAATTTTGGGAAACTTTTCAGAGTGTTGGACAATTGTACATTTCGGATGTGCTCTACCCAGAGAATGCATGGCAAACATTCGAACGATTTTATATTCGACACATAATGACTGCAATTGGTCTCGAACGAATAAAATTGTCGATGATATATCGCACACTTTGCTTAGTTTATTGGTCCTTACAACTCTTTGGTCAGCAGTTTCTCACGCCACTTATGCTGGGAGTGTTAATTTTATCCATGAGTGGCAAAGCCTATAGTTTACTGTCGACTCCGAACGACGGACTTATGAAACTTTCCATGGCAATTTTATTATCTCTCAGATATTTTTTATTATTTATTTATTATTATTTATTTGTTATTTATTTTTATTTTATTTTATTATTTTTTTCATTTGTCGTTCTTTTCGAGACGTCTTAGTTGGGGTTTGAACCACGGGCATTCGTATAAGAAGTCACTACATACTCTTACACTCTCTTTTAAGTTTAAATATGGAAAGCACTTAATGAAAGGCCCTTTAAAAACTGGTCACACGATTTATTCTGCTCTCCAATGTCAACAAATGTCAACAATCAAGGAAATTGACATGACCGTAATTGATTAACAAAAAAGACGTTGTCCTCCATTATGGCGACACCAGACCACTTTCTCCTTTAATCATGCGCCAGAAACTGTGAGAACTTGACTTTACAGCCTTGATACATCCATTATATAACCCAGACCTGACGTTCTCAGCAGTATTCTCCTTATGGTGTAAATGAATAATTTCGTAGAGATCTGCAAACCACAATTGGATCAGTTTTGTCGCTCAAAAGAAAAATTTTGATTCCAAAAATGGCAAACGACGATTGATTTAACGTGGGTATCTGCCCGCGTTAACCTAATCCCACGGTGCTCTTCGCACAGGGTGAAATATAATGCGTTTACCAACGCCCCCAGATGTAACAGATTGCTACACCTGAGTACCAATTCAAAGCCAAGTATTTGAACATTACTTCCCCCTTGGTTAGGAGCGGAGCCTATCTGAAACTCCTTCCGATCTTTGGGTCACGGCAATACCAAAAATGGTAAAATGTTAGCGATTAAAACGGCTCATATTCTTGCTAGTAAAACGCGTCTGAAAAAAAAATTTTTTAATCAAATTTCTAAGCGGAATTCTGTCATAGAGTTTAACAACTACTTTCCTGTTTTATAATGGAGGTAATCTCTTGTAATATTTTCTAATCAAAAATCTAGAAAACGCAGCTACAGTGAGCGTCAAAAGAAACTGTACATTAAAAAAATATATACTCTTACAAAAATGGAAATAGTTTAACATTGAAATGATAAACAAAAGCTACGAACACAAAAACTATGAACTTGTTTACATGCTAAACAAGTAAACAAAAATACACAAACAACATTGAAATAACGATGTTTACATTTACGGAGATCTCGAGTAGGCGAAGCCACGAACATTCGACTTCAAGAACATTCATCAGACTGTTTACGTTGGTGTATAAAAGGCAAAGCAAAGCAGGCAATGGGGACAGTAAAAATTCAGTCATTCTTGTGTGAAGACGCGTTGCGTGTGAAGAGAATAATCATGGTTTGAAGGTCTCCTTTACAAAGCTCTATCGAACAATTGTTATTGTTTACGCAGAAGAGTGCAAAGAGGAATAACAAATAAGCAATTGTTGTTGTTTACATCAGTAGGCAGTAAAAGTTGTGTTTGGCGGTTGTTAGAATTTTATCCTTAGTGTACATTTGCTTTTGACGCTCACTGCATGTCAGCAAAGATTACTTTTATGAAAAAATAAACGTTATTTTTCCGAGAAATACAAAAAAAATATGCTAAAACATGCAAATATGCTTTTTAAATAAGGAGGGGTTCCTGTCTTTAAAATATTATTTTTGGCTGAATGCCATACTGCAACTACAACTAAAAAACAAAAGTATCCTTTCATGTGTCATTTATTTGTTATTTGTTTATGCTGTCTCTGGCTATTATTGTTGTTTGTCAGGACAATAGTGAGTGGAAGAATTGGAAGAAGCGTTGTGTTATTTAAAATTTTTGTTGTTTATTTGAAATTGAAAAATATTAAAATATGTATGTATGTATGTACGTATGTAATGCCTATGCAAAGGATAATGAATGAAACCAGTAATGGAGTATGTGTGTTAGTGATGGTGGTGGTGATGATGATGGTGATGGCGGGAAACTCTTCACAGGATACATAATGTTTAGGAAACATGCAATAGAACGAGTGTGTTATAAGCATTTCTATACATTTGAATAAGGCAGGATATGCAATCAGTCACAAAAAAGGACTTTTTATAGAAAAACTATACAACAACAACAAAAAAAAACGACAACATTAAAAGGTTGAATGCATGCTACAGCTAGCACTGGGTTGAAGATTCCTTTTATTTCTTTTTTTTGGTTTTTTGGAAAGCATAACGGTTTTGTCTGGGGGTCATTCTAAAGGTCATCAACGGGATTTCACATTCCAATTTTCACAATTTTTTTTTGTATTTTTTTTCGGCTTTTTTTCCCTCAAAAACAATAAAAATTTTGAAGGCTTTTGTTTAAAATTTTTATTCGTATATGTTAGGGGCTGTTGTTGATGCCTGAAATGTTGACAGGGGATGCAAAATTGCATAAGAATTGTTTACCCTATTACATGGCATACTTTATCAGGGAAGATTTCCTTTATCTGTGTTTACTTTTTTAAGAATGACATGCAAACTAATTTAAATTCAATTCGTTTTTCTAAAAAATAAAACTAGATTTCCTTATCCTTTGTATCCTTACCTTAAGAAAAAGTCCTCTTACATAAGTGCGAGATGTTTTTTAACCTTTCTTCCATAAAATCAAAAATCTAAAAAAAAAGATAAAAAAGATGCTGGTTTTTTGCATGCTTTTGCCACACTTTTTTAATATAAAAAATAAAAGGCGGCTCCTTTTTTCTTGGACCAAGACACGCGTCCTTTTTAACAAAAAAAAAACGAAAAATAAACACATTTTGCTGTGGCATAATTTTTTAAACTCTAAGCGGATTTTCTTCTTCTTGTGGCCCTGCAAAGGTTAATGCATTTAGCATTTCTATCGGTAACGACTCCTTGTATTTTTGCATATGTTGCATGTAAATTGATATGCCACATTTGCCTTAAACATTCGCTTAAAACACCCTCTCAATTTATGGAAAAATGCGCCATTTTTTTAAATATATTTTTTATATGCATATGCAACCAACTACTCATGTGGCATGTGGCATATACGAGTATGTACCACACATCCATATATACATGTATATGTTGTGCATAGCACGTGTATTTCGCATTGGTTTATATGCTACTCTCCTTATATGTGGCATGTGTGTGCATTACGAATCCTTTTAAAGAGGGGGTTTGCCTTGCTTTTTTTCCATAGAATCGAAGAATACGTTCGTTAATGCGTCATTTGAGCTTAAAATACATTTAAAAAGGGGTGTAAAGGGATTATATACAAGGGTTGAATAATTTTATATACGTAATGTGAGTACATATGTGCATACTCCGCATCTACACTGAGTGTATTTATTTATTTATTCCTTATAAAATGTTAAAACAAAAACAACAATTCATGATAAAGGAACTTTTTTTATACTTAAGAACAAAAGTGTTGACTCACTTATGACGCTCAGTGTATATGTCCGTGTCATGCATAGGTAAATAAAAACTAACAAATTGAAAATATTTTCAAGCATTGACCGTCAACAATATTATAAGCAAACATTGAGATAGGAAAACTATCCCAAAATCTTTTTAAGGGAACCAGGGTTCAGATAAAGGAAAGCATGTCTAATAGAATATGCATAAGAGAGCTTCATAACCTATTCACTAATGACTCCTTAATTGTTCCCTGGTCAGACACGAGCAGATTATATTGTTTTAATAAATAATTCGCGACATAACTTAGTAACAAAGATTAACTAAGTAATATGAAAACCCGCAGTTTTACTTACTTACTTACTTAACTGGCCATTAACTACCCGATTAACGGATTTCGGCATGCCGCAACACACCCTTCCAGGCGCTTCTGCTTCTTGCGCGACTACGCCAGTTGATCACACCAATCGATTACAGGGCTTCCTCGATTTGGTTGTTCTAACGCAAACAAGTTCGTCCTCTTCGAAGACTTCCGTAGATCCCAGTATCAAACACCCGTCTCGGCGGAGCATCCTCCTCCATTCGTACGACTGGCTCGGCCATCGCAGCTGCTGGATATTAATACGCTGCACAACGTTTATGTCCTTGAGGAGCTCATACAGCTCACTATTGGTTCAGATGCGGAAATCATTGCCAACTCGCACTGAACAGAAGATCTTACGTATGACTTTTCTCTCGAATACTCTCAAGGCTGCTGCATCAGTGCTTAATAGTGTCAATGCCTCTGTGGCATAAAGAAGCACGGGTAGAATGTGCGTCTTATAGGTCTCTGCTACTCAATTGCCTATTGAGACCATAGTAACACCTGTTGGCAAGAGTAATCTTGCGCTTGATCTCCAGACTGACAACTTTTTTGGTGGTAACGACGGAGCCAAGCTAAATAAATTCCTTGACTGTATCAAAAGTATAGTTATCGGCCGTAATCTGAGGATCAATACGCCGCACGTCTCTATTTGTCGATAACATATACCTCGTTTTGCCCTCATTTGCTACCAAACCCATCTTAGTAGAGTTAGTAGAAAACCTGTATACTCTTTAAATAATAAATATTACAATGTTTGCAATACAGTAGAGTCAGAGAACAGATCTTGAGACAGTAGTAGAAGTTTTTGGTCATATCGAATGGCTATGGAAACTCGTAGGTATTTTCCAAGCGAAATATGCCTTAGAAAGATGTGATCAATTCAATTTGGATAGAAGGTACAAAGTTCTGAACATAACAATGTTATCAGAAAATCAGACTGTTCAGGAAATAAACTTGATGCCACAGTGAAATGTTATAAAAAAACCAAATTGTGAGCCATATTTAGGCTCCACCTGAACCACCACTAACGCCAATATCTTTTATTGCAAATGAATAAAGAAAATATGGTAGATAGCACTGCAGGAATCTATCGATCATATCAGTAATCGATTATCTCTGTTTGAAACGTACGTTCGATAATAATACCTTCATATACAGTTTAACGATAGTTTTCGAAAAGTTTTCTTATAATTTTTCACATTTGGAAAGTCCAAATTCAAAACTGTCGCGCAAGGCAGTTGTTAAATATCTTTCAACGAAGTCTTGTTTATAGAATGACAAGTTTGCCTTTTGCACATGCAGTCGCCTAGTAGGTAGTGTGTTGTCTTATTAGACGCGAGACCACGGTTCAAACCCCAGATCAGACATCTCCAACAAAGCGGAATAAGAAAGAAATAATATATCAGCAGATGTCTGGCAGAAACTCTGAGTGTAAATAAAATTGCCATGAAAAAGTGTCTCGGAGTCGGCTTTAAACTGTAGGTCCCGCCACTCATGTATAAAATTAACAAACGAGATAAGTGGTGTGAGAAACTAGGTCGTAATTCTGACGGTAGAGTTGTAATGACCAATTATGCATCTGTGTTATGTATGTATGTATATGGACCATAAGCAACAGAAAAATATTAATTGATTTACACCGGCTTTCATATAAAGCCTGATGAATATTCATAACTCAGTAGGTTGATTGCTTCAATTGCTGATTGTTCAAAAATTGTTTAATATTTGATTCTGCCATGAAGATTAATTCTCATTCGGTGGTTATTCCGTTAGAAAAAAGGAACTGTTAGGTGTTAATTCTGATTTGGAGGTGTTACTTTGAAAATTACTCTGAAAGAAACACCAGATCACTGTGGCCGTAAGTTAACGGAAATTTTTTAGTCTCCAATTGAAGATTATAAACAGGATTGTATATGATTTCAACAAGACGATTACAACACGATCAATTTTAACTTTATAACATAAAAAATTCCGGGAACCAGCAAACATTTTGGTGACGCCAAAATATCCAATCAGATCATGAGATTTAAGGTCGGGTAAACTCTTTTGTGGGACTACATTAAAGGCTATGCAGGCTAGTCTATGCCGATAATCTGTTAACAATTGTACTTCTGAAAGATGTAATCAAGACGCCGAAATACCGCTCGTTAAAATCAAAAAGCGTTAGGAGTTGCATATACGGTCTACACTGTATAAGTCGGCACAACGCCCGACTCTACTGGATATATATGCACCCCTACAAGAATATTTTTTCAAAGCGGAAAAACCAGCATGGAATTCAACAAACCGTAGGTGGTTCAACATACCTGGCTGCCGAATTTCAATACTACTGTGAGAACAGGTCGCACTCAAACAGGAATTGTAACGGGACACTACGCTCTTGACAGTTTCGCTGACAAGCTCGGTCTGAACCATCAGAATTACTGCATAAGCTGTCCGAATGTGAAAGAAAAGTAATTGGTACAACATCCTTTATGTGACTGTAATGTACTTCAAAACAAACGTCATCGGTTTTGGGGTGACAGAACGCTGGGCATAGTAGCGAACGTAACACTAAGGGAACTGGCTGGTTTTATCCGAAGCTCGGGTCGATTCCAATGCACCACCAACGGATGACTATCTTACACTGGGTAACCCAATGGGCCACATAGGCCACCGAATGAAATTGCCTATGGACAGCAATCTACTCGCTAACCTATCCTAACCTAACTTCGTACAAAATAACAGAAAATAATTAAAAACTTTCGCGAGACAATCTTTTGCATTTTATAGTTCGTGTTCATTCTATTTGGCGCAACAGTAAGGCAATGCAAAGACCTTTGGCAAAACGGTTTAAAAGAGTTGTATTTACAAAGTATCTATGTGAAGATTTGCGTGTTCAACTGCAATATCAATTGGAAACAATTCCAGGAAAGGCCTATCAAACGATAGAGAAACTATGGCAATAAAAATTTGATTTGAAAACTTTTTAAGACATCAAACCAAACCAAACCAAACCAAACCACTTAAACTCAATAAGAGTGTGTATGACAGTTGTCGATAGGTTGGGTCTGTGGCAGGCATTTGCGCCATTTCGATTTAAATGTCAATGATGTTTTCAAATACAAATAAAAACTGCCTCTGTAGAGGCTAAACAAATTAAGTTTTATTTGATGTTTTTTCTCTTCTGTTTTATTTTTTTTTATTTTTTTATGGACTTGTTTGTGTGTGTATTTTTTTCTTTTTTGTTTAAATAAATGGTTTTAAATCAAAAACAGACATAAATTTGTTTCACTTTTTTTCCAATTTTTTTTTGTTTTTTTTTTTTCAGAAAACTTTAGTGTTTTTTTAGGGAATTTTGTGTAGCTTTTTTGTTGGTGTTTTTTTTTGTTTTAAATGGAATATATGGGCATTAATCAAATGACAATCTCACGGGAACATCTTAACAAGACATGTTTTGTTAGTTTATATGGTAAGTATTCAGAACATTACCATTATAGGAGTACTATACACATATACATATGTATGTATGTACTTGTGTTCATATGTATGTATGTATATACATATGGATTTATATTTTTTTATTACAGATAAAAGCACACCATATCACTGATATTCTTAAATATTTTCTAGGTTTTTTTTTGTTGCTTTCAGCCTAAAAAGTTGTTGATTTACTGACAATCTTAATGAAGTTTTGCAATTTCTTTCATTTGCAAGTGTGTGGGAATTTACATCATTATCCAAAATCAAAAGTCACAAGAACAAAAATCACAAGGAAGATACTCTTGGGATTGAAAAGCTTTTAAAAAATATTTGCAAAAAAATTTTTACAATTTTTTTATAAAAAAAAATTTGTAGGAATATATGGTGGGTCATTTAATAGTTTAAATTTAAAAACGTAATAAAGCAAAAACGGTTTGAAATTTTGTTTATTTTTTTTTTTATTTTTTGTTGTGAAGTAAAATGGCTCCGGTTAGAAATGCATATGACTGCCGTGGCTGGTCTCATAGTACTTCATTCGATCGAATGAATTCTCGTGCACTTTTTCAATGGCATCACGAATGTTGGTCGTCAAATGCTCATTTGTCTCTGGTTTGTCAGCATAACATTTTCCATTAACGGCACCCCACAGAAAATAGATAAATAATAATAAATAAATAAATAAATAGAATGACATAAGTATTGCCAGATTCGATATAACCGATGGTTCAAATTTAAACCGATAGGTGGCCCACTCGACACTATCATTTTAAATTCTCAAGCTTTAAACTATGAATCAACAGTGACTGCTTTAAGCGGTAAGAATTGTTTGAAAGTTTTTTCAGCATCAAGCTGAGTCCACAGCAAGGAACACAGGGTTTACAAGCTGCTGCTGTTTTCAGTGAATAATTTGTTAACGAAACATTCGCTTCAACAGGAGCTTGCGAAATTATTATTTTTTCAATATGACCGAGGATCTGTATGAGGGAGACCTTGAAACTTCCTCTGGGCGTTGTTTACAAATTCTATAAGAAATTATTTTTCAAACTCGTACCATATCTCACGCTTGTTTGACAGAATTACAACCTAATTCTCACATTATCCATGTTGTGTGTTTTAATTTTATACGTGAGTGGGGCGGGACCTACATTTTAAAGTCAATTCTGAACGACAGATTTTTGAGAAACTTTTCATGGCAATTTTATTTTACTCTCCAAATTTTTGCCAGAAATCTGCTGAGAGGAAGTCGCCGATAAAATATTTTTTCGTATTTCATTTAGTTGGAGACGTCTGGCCTAGGGTTTGAATCGTGGCCTCATGTCTAATAACCCAACACATTACCTTCTAGACTACGGCGACTTGAAAAAGTAAATTTGTTTGCGAAATCCATACTGTATCCATTTTAAGGCCATTCGTCCCCTTAAAAGTGAACAAAGTCTTCCCAGCGAGTAAGCAATTTGTGCAGTAATTCATCGTTTTCATTACCAATTTTACTCTTCTCGATTCAAAACTATCAACTGTACAGAGAAATAAGTGCACCGCAGAGAATATTACTACCGTATTGCGAAGTCTTAAAGAAGATAACGTAATGTCGATTCCCTGCTATTCTCAGACTGTTTACCTTTACTCTTCATCTACATGGAAACTTCTACATGAGGATCTTGGCATACGTTTAAGAATTGAACACCAACAATCATCATTTGCATCGTTCGGAGTTACAATGATTGAACTCGTTTGGAACTGCCTGAAGATGATCATTTTTAACAGAGAATTAATGTGATGGAGTGATGTAGCTCCAGTTCTGGTTTAATGGTTATGCAAATAAGAAATTTTACTGTATTTGAAATGAGAACAATTCCTAAGCCATTAGAACGTATCACCCTCAATTGAAATTGACTGATTGGTGCATTTTACACGCCTTAAATTTATGCACTCGTAAATGGAGAGCACTACAGATCCACGCTGATTAAATTTTCATTCCCAGAAATTAATCAAATAAACATAAATAACCGTTGATTCCAGCATGGCATGCAACTCTCCTAGCAATCGATTTGATGACAATTTTATGACTTTTTTCCAGAACTGGTAACGTTTACACTGGCCTCGTTCATCAGATTTAATTCTTCTGGATCACTTTCTAAGGGACTACATTGCAAGTCATTGGCTTATGCCGACAAACCAGAAACTCTTGAGTAGTATTGGCAGCCAATACCACGACAACACCATATTTATTAGAAAAACTACGAAATAGGAAGAAAACATTTACTTCCTCTCAACATCCTTCTGACAAAAATTTTTAAAGCAAAATAGAATGAAGATTTTCTCTAAAAATCTGTTTGTTGCATTCGACAATAAACTGTAGGCCTCGCCACTCATGAATAAAATTAACTTGAACAACGTGAGTGGTGTAAGAAGTCGGGTTGTAGTCCTGACTAAAGTGTTTTAACGACCAATTAAGTAAAGTAAGTACAAAATTGGACTGTAAAAATTGACACGTAACCGCTGCGAACATATGAACATGGGGATGATATTTAAAGAAATAAATGCCTTAAAATAATCTACGAGATTATAATTGTCTTGAGTCTTGAATATGAATCACTGCTGACTAAGACTGACTGCTTAAAACGCCAAGAATTGTTTGAAAGTTTTTCAGAATTAAGCTTAGTCCATAGCAAGGAACACAGGGCTTACAAGCTGTTGCTGTTTTCAATGAATGATTTTGCTAAGGAAACATACGCTTCAACAGAAGCTTATGAAAATCGAAGGCTGCCATTATTTGCCAATAAGGACGAGAAGCTGTATGAATAAACGTTGTTTCCAAATTCTGCAAGAAATTTTTTTTTCTAATCCAAACCAGATCTTACACTTGTATTGGTGGCATCTTTTGCCCAAAAAGGCATGTACTAGATCATACATACATACATACATACATACATACATACATAATTGGTCATAATTGCAATCCTTCCGTCAGGATTACAACCTAACTTCTCACATCATCCATGTTGTGTGTTTTAATTTTATACATGAGTGACAGGACCTGCACTTTAAAGTCGATTCCGAACGACAGATTTTTTAGAGACTTTTAATGGCAATTTTACAGAATTTTTGCCCGAAATCTGCTGAGAGAAAGTCCTGTACTACTCCGTACCTGTACTATATACAATTGGGAATTGCAATACATAAGCATTACCAGGCAGAAATTTAATCCTTTTTGGAAATTTTTCTATTAAACTCTTTAGGCTGGCCAACTCCTTCCATTTTGGCCTTCTATTGATAATGATTTTAAAAGATTTTCACAAATAAAAACGTTTTGGAAAAAGAAAAAAAGAAAATCCTTTAAGGGATTAAAAAATGAGGAGATAAAAAATAAATTAAAATTGGATTTTTTAAAAGGGATGTGTTTGTTTTAAACCACCCACGTTTTGTAAATCAGGGATTTGAGTGAAACAGAAAATTTGTTACAATTAAAAAAAATCTACACTACAAGGATCAAGGACAAGAGAAACTGCCAAATCATAATCATTATTTTCTTTAGGTAGCCAAGTATTTTTTTTTTTGTTTTTCCTTAAAAGGAAAACAACATTCATATTTAAAAATCATAATTTTTCTTAATATTTTCAGCAAAATAATGGCAGAAACAAAGAGTCGAAAAGGTCGCTATGGTATGGGAAACTATGTTTTCTTTTCTTTTCGATATGTTTTGTTCCTTTTGTAACGTAAATTTCGTAACGAATGTAACGTTTTAAATTAAAAAAAGAAAAAAATTCATCTTAAAATGCATAATTTTGCATGCAAAACATAGTTTTATTACCCCAGCAATGCAAAATTTACAACCACCCTGGCACTCTGGTTTTGTATTCGTTCTCCCCTCTTTTCCCGCTTTTAATTTACAGTGACCGACTGGAATGCAATGCAATGCAATGCAATGCAGTCATCTTTAAGGACTTTGTTGTGCAAATTTTTTCAGGAAAAAAAGAAAACAATTTGAATTCCTTTTAACAAAAAAAAAAACAACAAAAAATATCCTGTCATAGCAAAGCAAAGCGAAAATTATATTCTTTTGTTGTTTGCCCTCTATCCCTCTGCTGCTTGTGTGTGCATAATTTTTGCATATGTTTTGTTGTGTCCTTTCTTTTTTGCATGTCTTCACTTACTCAGTCACTCACTCATATGGATGCACTTCCCTGGCTGTATGCTAGTAATTTATTGTAGAGCATGTCAAATTCTTCTTCTTCTTCTTCAAAAGAAAATCAACTCAGTTGGTCATCTATTGTTGGAAATATTTTTTGGAATTAATTTTTTCTTCTCTTTTTCATTATTTTTATCCTTCATCATGCTCTGATTTCTTCGTTTTTTTTATTTTTTTTAAGAAGTCCTTGTTTTATTTTTTATTACGTTGAATACGTATATCAACAAGAAATGTTGACGTTTGAAGTGTAATATTTTGACTTCTAAAGGTCATTGGATTTACACGTTTTTTTTTAATTCAACATCATTTCAAGCATTTTTTAAATGTCATTTTAATTATCCTGTTGATATGTCCTGCATCTGTATAATGAAATCCTATTTTCCCTGAAGAATTTTAAAGAAAATTAAGATTTTCCCATGCCTTCAGAAGAATTTGTAGAGGAGATTCACTCAAATACTATGATATTGTTGAATAAACGTTCAGCTTTTCAAAGCAAACCTAAATTTTGAAAAAAAGGATTCAGATTCATTCTTGTCATAATGGAGCACAACGTCTTTTCTGTTAATCAATTACTATCGTTTAAATTTCCTTGATTGTTGACATTTGTTGACATTTGAATTTGCAGAATCAATCGTCTGACCAGTTTAGAAAGGCCTTTCATTAAGCCCTTTCTATATTTAAACTTAAAAGTAGGTAGTGACTTCTTAGATGAGAGCCCGTGGTTCAAATCCCAGCTCAGACGTCTCGAACAAAACGACAAATGAAATGATATTTCTTAGGCGACCTCCTCTCAGCAGATTTCTGGCAAAAACTCTGACGGTAAATTAAATTTGTCATGAAAAGATTGTCAAGTTTCGACCTCCCTGCTTCAGCTCAAACTTAAACCCAACAACTGTCAAAGTCGAAAGCTCCTGTTGGAGCACCTGATATCTCTACTCTGACATCGTATCCGCATAGTGTCAGCCTCTATAGTCAATGTTCGTGGGTGAATTACTCTACAATAATCGGGTAGTCGCCATAGCCTAGCCGGTAAAAATTTCCACATAGTCAAAGGACAAAGACCAATAAATTGAAGAACGGCGAAGAATTGAAATTTCGATGTCTTCTTCAAGACTTTGCGCTACAGCAGCAATATTGTCGGATGGCATGCTTAATTCTTTGCCTTGTTGGTATTTTTTTATACAGAAGAGTAAAATTAGTGCCAATACGATCAACAGTTGCGTTAAATGCTTGCTCCCTAGTTCTATTAAGCATCGTAAAATCTACGAAGTACTCTATGGACTGGGCGAACAGATTTATTCTTTTCCAAGTAAGTTTTCACAATTTGAAATCGTTGTTGACGTTAAACGATTCATAATAACCTGCCAGTTTGAAATTCTCTGCTGTCAAGCCGTAGTTATCGATATCGATAGCTTTTGTGTAGCCAAAATAGAACCACGGAATTATAAAAAAAGGATTTTAAAGTCGAGAACTTCTGCCGATGACTTGTCAGTTTGAAATTCATCGCTGTCAAGTCGTGAGTTATCGATATCGATAGCTTTTGTGTAGCCAAAATAAAACCACCAAATAATAGAAAAAGAAAACGAATTTAAAGTCAAGAACTTCTGTCGATGACTTGTCATTTTGAAATTCATTGCTGTTAATCCGTGAGTTATCGATATCGATAGCTCTTGTGTTGCCAAGTTAAAACCACCAAATTATAGAAAAAAAACGAATTGAAAGTCAAGAACTTCTGTCGATGACTTGCCAGTTTGAAATTCACCGCTGTCAAGCCGTGAGTTATCGATATCGATAGCTTTGTGTAGCCAAAATAAAACCACCAAATTGTAGAAAAAAACGAATTTAAAGTCGAGAACTTCTGCCGATGACTTGTCAGTTTGAAATTCACCGTTGCCAAGCTCTGAGTTATCGATATCGATAGCAATTGTGTAGCCAAATTAAAACCACCAAATAATAGGAAAAAACGAATTTTAAGCCGAGAACTTTTGTCGATGAAATTCACCGCTGTCAAGTCGTGAGTTATCGATATCGATAGCACTTGTGTAGCCAAAATAAAACCGCCAAATTATAGAAAAAAAAAACGAATTTAAAGTCGAGAACTTCTGTCGATGACTTGCCAGTTTGAAATTCACAGTTGCCAAGCCGTGAGTTATCGATATCAATAGCTTTTGTGTAGGCAAAATATAACCACCAAATAATAGGAAAAGAAAACGAATTTAAAGTCGAGAACTTCTGCCAATGACTTGTTAGTTTGATATTCTTCGCTGTCAAACTGTGAGTTATCGATATCGATAGCTTTTGTATAGCCAAAATAAAACTACCAAATTAAACAAAAAATAAAAATTTTAAGTCAAGAACTTCTGTCGATGACTTATCGCTATCGATAGTCTTAGCACTGCCAAATTAAAGCCACCAAATAATAAAAAAAAAAGAATTTTAATTCGAGAACTTCTGTCGATGACTTGTCAGTTTGAAATTCATCGTTGTCAAGCCGTGAGTTATCGATATCGATAGCCCTTGTGTAGCCAAAATAAAACCACAAAATAATAGAAAAAAAACGAATTTGAAGACAAGAACTTCTGTCGATAAGCCGTGAGTTATCGATAGCTCTTGTGTAGACAAAATAAAATCAAAATAAATCCGTGCCAAGATCTTTTTTCATTTCTGCTTTCCCCTCTACTTATCTGTACAATTTTCTTGTCTCAAGTTTTAATCACAATACCTTTTAACTTTTTACGTTTATTTGATAACTGAAAGTAAAAGCAAAAGTTTCTCAAATCAAATCAATCATCGAATGCAAAATGTTCCAATTTTACAACAGAAATCTTTTAAATGAAACAGAAAAAAACGAAAACGATACCATTCTTTATATGTAAAGTCCTATAAATGTGGACAGCCTTTATCAAATCTATCATTATCCTTAAAATCCAAAACATCACAGTCAATACATTAACAAGTAATTTCTATCCACCTATGTATGGTATGGTGTGCGTAAGTGCGTTCAATGTGAGCACAAGTGATTACTCATTTAATCTTCCACACACATACACACAATTTAAATGAAGACCACACGGTAATCATTGGTCATTTTTAGCACTTGATTATCATGTAAGGAGCAGTTCGTTTAGGTTTTTATTTTGCACAAAAAAAAAAAAAAAAAAAATTTTTAACACCCTCCATCCTAGTCCTTATAAATAGTTGAGTCCTGCATATGTATGTTTCTAATGGCATTTTATCGGTTGTATTGATAAACATCTTTTGGTTTGGAAGCTGTCTCTGGTTTTTTTGTTGCTCACAAGTTCTGTTATAAGTCATCTAAAAAATTAAAAACAAAACACGGCAAACTGTATAGTCCACGGAAAACGTTAGTGCCAACGACTATATGACACTCTTCGGCAAAGCAACCACTTCAATAACACATAGGTATGGCAGTATGAACTGATATATCCGACAGATATTGTTTTTCAGTATTGCCATGAAAACTTTCTCAAAAATCTGTTGTTCGGAGTCGACTTTCAATTGTAGACCCCGTCACTCATCTGTAAAACTAAAACTCAACTCATCTGTAAAACTAAAACTAAACTAAAACTGTGAGAAGCTAGGTCGTAATCCTGACTGAAGGGTTGTAATGATGTAATGTATTGTTATGAAAATGAAAAATCTAGATACTGATGTTTTGTTTTTGTTTAACATTAAAATTATAAACAAAAATACAGCAACAAATACCGGCGTAATAAAATGGTAAACAAGTAAACAAAAATACAACAACAAACACTACAAGAATAAATGTAAACAAAATACACAAAGAGCAATAATGAATGAAAACAACGATGTTTACATTTATTGAGATCTCGGGAAGGTCAAACCATGAACATTCGCCTTCAAGAACATTTATCAGGCTGTTTACTTTGCCATATAGAAGGCAAGGCAAAGCAGGCGATTGAGTTAGTAAAGTTCAGTCGGTCTTGTGTGAAGACGCGGTGTGTTTGAAGAGAGTAATCGTATTTTGAAGATCTCCGTTACAAAGATCTGTTTGAACAATTGTCTAGTAATAGTTATTGTTTACGTAAAAGAGTGTAAAGAAGAATAAAAAACAAAGCAATTGTTGTTGTTTACATAAAGTTGTGAGCAGTGGCACATAGAATTGTGAAAACAATAAAGAATATAATTAAAACTAAACACAAATTTATTTTTATTTTATTTGCAATCTACGAACTCATATTTTAAACGTTTTTAAAAAGGTAAAAACGTAGCAGTATGTACATATGTATCAAGCATAGCACGGTAGGGGAATAGCTCTTTTAAGGAGCATAGTATCGTCAGAAAACAGTTTCTCTTCTTATTTGGTTTTCATTTTCTTCTTGGCTTGTTTCAGTTTCGAATGGCTGATACTTTCCTCCTTAACTGTTCCTTGTCCATCTATAATTTTGGAAAGTTCTACGATACTTAGCTATAAGAAATGATTGGAGAAACCTGAAGACTACATACTATTTAAAAAAAACGAGAGAGATCTTTCTGTGACATACAAATAATTCGACGACAACTATAACTAACTTCCAAAACCCAGTCCATGAGTACAATATTCTTAACCCATGAGGAAACTCATAAGTAACTTCCAAGCATCCTGAGCCCATAGGAAAACTCATTGCTATCTTCCAAACAAAACCTAAAAAAATGCGCTCAATTCAGTCCAATTTGAATATAAGGGACATAGTTATGCCAGAACTCGACTCTTAAGAGGTTAATTCGAACTTAGTATGGGGCTATCTGAATAAGAGAGACAGAGAAAATAGAGTCAGCTTACGCTGAGTGCCAGATCAAGTGTAACTTCTCGGCAACAAGTAGGTTAATGAACTTACGAGGAGTGAAAATTCCACACCGCTTTTGAAGCCGGAATCTTTGTTTATAAAAGTATACATAGTGAAAGGGAAAATAGAGAGGGCAGAGACTGTTCTTAAACCGAATGGACTTGACATAATCTGAACTTTTGTTGGGCAATTACAATAGAAAGAGATTTGAGTCTTGCAGCAGACTATTTAGCAGTAATTGGCCTTTTGAAAGGACGCTGTAGGCTCATAGAATACTTGTTCGGAATGGTGATCGTTTCGAACCCAAAATATAGATTTTGTGCTGATGAGAATGAATCATCAGAACACATACTTCAAACATATGAAACATTAACACATCCCAGAAGATAACATCTGGGTCCTGGCCAGGAAATTGTTCCTATTCATACCAGCATTTTGTAATATCTTAATATAGAGCATCACCTCTATGGTTATCCAGCTCTTGGTAGAAAAAGATTGTATATCCTAGGCAGGAGGTTGTTTGATGATTTAATCTCCCTATTTAGAATTCACACTCACTTTAGCTAAGCGTATCTAAATCCTTCTCTCTGTATTACTCTTCAACTTAATCTTCTAGGTTTTCCACTATTTTGGTTGGTTTTTCAGGACGAGCAGAATTCATCCAATGAATGTATAGACCACTATAACCATCTTCCTTTTAGTTCCTATAAAAATCACTGAATGTCACGAAGCCTTAAAAAATCGTCATAGTCTAGTATGAAGTGTGTTGTCTTATTAAACGTGAGATCACGTTTAAAATCCCAGGTCAACAAAACGAAATAAAAAAAAGAATATTTCTTCGGCGACTTCCACTCAGCAGATCTCTCTGAGAGTAAATAAATTTGCCATGAAAAGATTGTCAAGTTTCTACCTCCCTGCTTCAGCTCAACTTAAACCCAACAACTGTCAAAATCGAAAGTCCCTGTTGGAGGAACTGATACCTCTACTCGGATATCGTATTCGCAAAGTGTCAGCCTCTATAGTCAATATTCGTGAGTGAATTGCAGTACAGTAATCGGGTTGTTGCCTTAGCCTAGCCGGTCCGAATGACAATTTTTTTTGAGAAACTTTTTCATGGCAATTCTATTTCTACTCTCAGAGTTTTTGCCAGAAATCTGCTAAGAGGCAGGTGCCGAAGAAATATTTTATTCATATGTCATGTTATTCTAGATGTCTGACCTTGAGTTTGAACCAAGGCCTTGGCTTATTAGAGCCAACACACTACCAACTAGACCACGGGGACTCCATGAATCCTCTTATATTTTTTTAATCCCAAAATCCGTGATAAAAAATTGTTTGCCTTCAACTGTACAAGAATCGAGGGTTCTTGGCTTGGTACACTCGTCCTACTAGACCACGGCGACTTCATGAAGCCTCTTGTATTTTTTCAATCCCAAAAACCATGATAAAAAATTGTTTGCCTTCAGCTGTACTAAAATCGAGGGTTCTTGGTTTGGTATTCAAGACCTTTAACTACTACACCAGGCATTGGAAATAAATCCGACAACAAAACACTGTTGCCTGAGGCACTATTAACGTAAAACGGGCATAATAATGCTTACGTGCACTTGGCATATGGTAGGGTAAAGAAAACCCGGCCAACAAGCAAAATTTGCTTAAAAAACGAAATCAAATTTTGGAACACAGAATAGAATACTTCACCATAACAATAATGCCTTCATTTCGATATTAAAACGATGTGTAGAAATTTTTTTGTTCTTGTCGTGTGCCTAGGACAGTGTTCATAAAAAATTAAACCAAAAAAGAAAAAGGAAGAGGGTGACAATGAGTATGGCATTGTAGTGGCAGGAGTGGAGCTTCTCTCTCTATAAAGTGGTCACTTATTTACTGTACTTAACACATGAGTATCACAACTTAATTTAACGTATGAATGGAACGAATCTCTTCTTCTTCTCTGGATTTGTAGCCTTATATCTATGTTATTAACGTATGTAAGAAAATATTACAGAGAGAGTCCGCTGATAAAGCGAAAAATCCCATTATTCCCTGGCTTTTAGTC
The DNA here is from genome assembly GCA_932273835.1 of Sarcophaga variegata. NCBI lineage: Eukaryota > Metazoa > Arthropoda > Insecta > Diptera > Sarcophagidae > Sarcophaga > Sarcophaga variegata. The sequence goes on along the minus strand of OW026360.1, from coordinate 102,341,717 downwards.
TAAAAAGTATAAAAAAACGAAACGAAATACAAAATGATCATTTATTATTGTTTTTTTGTTATTGTTGTTGTTGTTGATTTTTTTATTATTTTTTATATGCAGGATAATATTCCTTCTTCCTTTTTTTGTTTTTTGGTTGAAGATATTAAAATTTTGTTACAGAAAGAAAAAAAAATTGTGCCAGAGTACAACACAACGTATGTTTCTAATGTGTTTTTGTCGATTTATTTCAAATGGTTTTTTCGTATTCTGCCAATGAAAGTGAGGTTATGCAGATGATATATGAGATTAAATTGTTGTTTTAATATCTTATTATCGAACTCTGCTGATGTAATTTTTATTCTCTGACTTTTGGCAAAAGAAGAAGAACATTGAAGGGGATGTGTCAATTGCATAAATTCAAGAGAATTGAATGATGATTCCATTCGTCAAATGTTTGACATTCAATCAGTACTGTTGTCAAACATTAAGGGTAACGTTAAGTCCTTTTTTAAAATCAACCGTCATTCTTAGTCTTTATACTAATATGACTTTGCTTGTAGACGCTCTAAACTGATATACTGTGTTACAGGCATTGTAATGGGGGTTACAGTTGGACTCACAATACCCCATTCGATCGAACTAATTCTCGTGCACTTTTTCGAGAGTATCGGATCGTATCTCGACAATGGCATGACGAATATGGGCCCTCAAATGCTCAATTGTCTCTGGTTTGTCGACATAAACACTTTAACTTTAACAGTGCCTCACAGAAAATGGTCCAATGGTGTCAAATCACAGCTCCTTGGCTGCCAATTAATATCACCATTTCTGCTAATTAAACGGCCATCGACCTTCACATACTCAATTATCTCTGGTTTGTTGCCATAACACTTTTCTTTAAGGGCGGTCCACAGAAAATGGTGCAGCGGTAACAAATCGCAGCTTCTTGCGACCAATTGACATCACCATTTCGTCTAATTAAAAGGCCATCGGCTTTCAAATACTCAATTATCTTTAGTTTGTCGTCACAACACTTTTTTTAACGGCACCCCATAGTAAATAGTCCATAGGTGTCAAATCGCAGCTTTTTGGCGGGAACCATTTCGTTTAATTAAACGGCCATCAAACGTTTGACGTAATAAATCGATTGTGACATGAGATGTGTGATAAGTTGCATCATCCTGTTGAAACCAAACATTGTTCACATCAACACCATAAAGAGCGGATACAAAAAATCGATTATGATGGTGCGATCGGCGTCTCCATTGACCGTAACGGTTACGCCGTCATTATTTACAAAGGAATATGGGCCAATGATGCCTCCGCTTCACAAGCCACATCAAACTATCACTCGTAATGGGTGCATTGACTTCTATAAGACTACATGTGTTTTCTGAGCCCCAAATACAACAATTTTGCTTATTAACATACCCACCAAGATGAAAAGGAGCTTCATCCCTAAAGATGATATTTCTGGTAAAAATCGACATCATCAATAAGCCGGATATTGCATGGACCATCTAATTGGTGTAAATATTTATATTAACAACAGGGATATATTTTAGCATCGCTTTATCATCGCATTTCACATCTTTTCGGACCCTGTCGCGTAGCAGTAAATTCAAGTTTGAACAGACATCACTTGGTCAACTTGAAGACCTAGACTATGCCGATGATATCTGTCTAATCGCTGCAACCCTTTCGAAATTATCTATCAATTAATCAATGGCCAAAGTTGTTATACACATACATATCATTAGCAGGACCAAGGTTCTTTGAATTAACACGGGCCTGCAATATTTCTAAGTTCAACGCAAACCGACATGGAACTAGATGAATTTCTGTTAAAGTGAAGTGAAACGTAATAGCCTAATAGGTAGTGTGTTGGCTTATTAGACTTAAAACCAGGGGTCAAATCCCAGTTCAGACATTTCGAATGAAATGAAGTATAAAACATATTTCTTCGGCGACTTCCTCTCAGAGTAAATAAAATTGCTATGAAAAGTTTCTCAAAAAAAAGTCGTTCGAATTCGACATTAAACTGTAGATCTTAGCACTCACGGCTAAAATTAAAACACACAACATAAGTGGTGTGAGAACCTAAGTCGTAATACTTATTTAAAAAATCAAAGACTTATTGGCGCACCTTGTTCGTTTTTCTGCTCGGTTTTTGAGGTTAAAGTCGCCATGGGCAATTTTAATAGCGTGTTTCGCTCTGCAATTGTAGAGTTTATAGAGCCGAACTTTGTTTAAGCCTTCATAGGAAATGACTAGGAGTACAAGATATTTCCAAACGTAGCATTCATTCCCAGAGCTGAACCTATTATTAAAGAATTGAACCTTTTAAACAACCATTCACCAGAATATAGCTTCAGATTAAAGTCCCTAATGTCCAGCTCTTCACTTTAAATCATTTGAAAATAAGGGGATACGAAGTTTATCAAAAATATGTCGTTCGGAGTCGTCTTCAAACTGTACATCCTGCCACTCATGTATAAAATTAAAACACACAACATAAGGAGTGAGAGAAGCTAGGTCGTAATCCTGACTGAAAGGTTGTAATGACGAATTATGTATATACGGCCTCTTCGGGATACTATTGCTTTCGATCGCTTGCTTTGAAATGTTACACGGGGCATATATTTTTTTTCAGACTAAAATATTGTTACGTTTTTACCTTTTTTTAAAACGTTTAAAATATGAGCTCATAGATTGCAAATAAACTTCGCCTTCTCAAAATCTGTATAATAGTAAACATCGTTGTTTACGTTTATTATTGTAGTGTTGTTGGCATATTTTTGTTTACTCGTTTACCGTTCGTTTTATGCTGGTGTTTGTTGTTATATTAAGCAGTACGATAATTTGTAAACAGGTTTGTTTACTTGCATCGTTTTGTTTTTGAAGCTTTTGTTTATAATTTTAATGTTAAGCGATGTAAAAGCAAAACAGCAGTATCTAGATTTTTAATTTTCGTAATAATATCAAAAATGCAATCCCAGTGCTGGTTAACTTCTTCGATGAGATTGGTGGAATTCGGACTATACAGGGACTACACTTACCTATGGCCTTACCACGGACAGCTCAAGTGCGTGCTTCAGTGTCTTTTGGTAGTCAAAACTACCACTTCGACCTAACCTAACCTCACCTAAACTATCAAAAGATGAGAAATGGCTTGTAAATGGCTGAAGGACCATAAAAATGTAAGTTTCTAACAAGTGAGTTACTAAGCTGTTTCAATAACATTAATTCAAGTCAGTACTCTTATCATCACATGAACAAATTTATTGTTTTGTGGTCCACATTTCCATTACTTCTTACTCTCCATTAGTTGTAGTAACCTGTGCCAAATGTTGCCACATTTTAAGATAAGATTGTGGTCACTGGCATCATACAAAAACAAGAATTTGAACAAGACACACACGTTGCTTTGACCACTTCACAAAACCACCACACTCCAAAGGAGCACAAGCACATGTCATATTTCATATCGTTCAGTAAGAAAGTGTCCAGTTTAAATTATTTGTAAAAGGATACCGTAATGCATAAAAGGATACAAACGACTAAAGGAAGGTTTACTTATGCCAAAGGACTTGATAATGAATAACAAAGCATACCTCAATTGAATTCGAATGCATTCGAAAAAGGATACAAAACAGCAGCAGCATATGGTTGAAATGAAACGAAAAGAAATCCATCGAGTGATAAAATAGTAACGAATGATGCCTCATGATTAGAAATTCAATTCAATTGCAATTACAAGTTGCATAATCATTGTGCCCCGTGTAGCATTCATTGTGTATCTATTAATGGCGGCAACTGTTTACTTATGAACGCATGTTGCATATTGCGTTTGTATGCTGCCACTGTTATTTAAATGCTACTGTGCATGTGTGTGCGTGTGTGTGTGTTTAATCTTAATCTTGTCGTTTTCTGTTACAAAACAATGACAATTTTTTTGCTCTACGTTTTCTAAACATTTTTCAGATTTTGATAAGATTTTGAAGAAAATTGTTTTTCTATTCATTTTCATTTTCTTTAAAGAAAATAAATAAACAAGAAATAGAATATTTCTGATGTGTTTTCTTTTTACTTTCTTTGCTGTTGCATATGTTTACTCAAAGGACCACAAATTGTATGTCCTTTTGTCATTGAACATTGCTTTTGATGACAATATTTCGAGAAATCATTCAGTAAAACAAATATTACTAACGACGTTGTGTGATTGTTGCAAATATAGGGCGGGTGCAAGAAAAGTTTATATTTAAAAATGCAGAGAAACAAAAACGGTTTGAAATTTTGCCAATTGTTCCGGTTAGAAGTGGAATATTATTTCACTCATGTGGCTGCCGCGGCTGGCTTAACAGTATCACATTCGATCGAAGCAATTTTCGTGCACTTTTTCAAGAGTATGGGGTCGTATCTCGACAATGGCATCACGAATATTGACCTTCAAATGCTCAATTGTCTCTGGTTTGTCGGCATAAACACTTTTCTTTAACGGTGCCCCACAGAAAGTGGTTCAACGGTGTCAAATCGCAGCTATTTGACGGCCGCTTGACATCACCATTTCGACTAATTAAAGGGCCATCGATCTTCAATTGTCTCTCGTTTGTCGGCATAACACTTTTCTTTAACGGCGCCCCTTAGCAAATAGCCAAACGGTGTCAAATCGCAGCTTCCCGGCTGCCAATTGACATCATGATTTCGTTTACTTAAACGGCCATCAAACGTCTGATGCAATAAATCGATTGTGGCATGTGATGTCTTGCAAATTGCACCATCCTATTAAAACCAAACATTGTTCACATCGAAGATCGATATCGAGTACAAAAAAATCGGTGCGTTAGGTGTCCCCATTGACCGTAATGGTTTTGCCGTACTTATTTTCAAAGAAATATGAGTCAATGATGTCTCCGCTCCGCAAGCCGCACCAAACAGCCGTGCGTAATGAGTGCATTGGCTTCTGTAAGACTACGTGAGGGCTTTCTGAGCCCCAAATACGGCAATTTTGCTTATTAACGTACCCCACAAGATGAAAAGGAGCTTCATCCAACAAAATAATTTTTTTTGGCATAATCGACATCATCGTGCAGTTTCTCTTTGGCCCAATAAATCCCAACCTTGCTCAAGCTTAAATCGATTCATTACGTTCAATGGAGATAATGAATTCTGAATTTTGTGACACAATAGAATGACACAAGTATTGCCAGATTCGAAATAACCGATGCTGCAAATTTAAACCGATAGATGGCCAATCCTTTATTTACGTAATAAATCGGAAGCAACCATAATGAAGTAGTACTTAAATTAAACTCCTCTTTAATTATTGAATAATTCTTTGATTGATCAAAGGTAACTTTTACATGGGCCACAGGGATATCATTTTAAATTGGATTGCTGATGAACTGGCCAGGGCCGGTAGGCAGCTGGCTATCTCCGACATGTTACAGGGTATAGGCATTCTCATTGCTTCGGTTAATTTTGATTTGACTGTGGACTCGTTTTATCGGGAGGCTCTATCTCGTTGGCAGCAGGAAGGTACGTGCAATATTGCCAGACTCTGCTGGACACGTATGAACAAGAAGAGGACTAACTTACTACTGTCCTTAAATTGTACCTGCATCTATCGCACAGTAGTAATTCTTACGGGCCGCTGTCCTCTTGGTAGGCACCACCTAATGATCTTTTGCAGGAGCTGTGGATCTGAGGAGGGGAAAGAACCTAGATGACTTCTTCTTAATCAGTTAATTCATTAGAATATTTGATTTTCTCAAAATAGCATGTAATGTAGGGCATATTATTAATCGCTAGTGATTTAATATAACTGTAACTATTATACCATATCTTCATAAATCCAATCAACTCTCTCTCACTATAAGCCCTTCATATATACGCAATAATAACCCCAAAAATCTATTTAATTTATTAAATTGTTAAGACCATAAAAAACAAACCAACTCAATAGCAATTTTTTATTCTTTTGCTTTTTCAGAAAGAAAAATGCCATAAAAAATGGTGGCAAATTTATGCCAATCGAGAAAATACACCATTTCCAATACAAAGACACACAAACACAAAAATATACGACATAAATAATTATATACAACCCTAAAAAATATATTTGTATATGTATGATAAAAAAAATCTCTCATATGCTAATATGGTTAATCTGTAGCACAACAGTGGTGGTGTTCGTACACCCATATACTCGTATGCTGTATGTATAACCACTTATTTAGCCATTCATTCTTTCCTTCAGTTATTCATTCAGTCATACCATTCAGATTATATGCACAACCCCATCCATTCCAGCCATCCAATCATCATACACACAATAAACATTTACAATTCCCGATGCTGCTGATACTGATACCAGCATAGACCACAAGGCACAGTGGGAGCGAAAAGAGGAAAAGCGAAAGAAATGTTTTTATTGACAAAACAAATGATAAACTGAACGTGAACGGTTCAATCTGCATTGTGGCTGCAACAAATTTTCGTAGCCAAGCTCTCGCAGTTTCTGTCGAGTTATTTTTTGTGGCCGTTGTTATGAAATACTTCAATCTCGTTAGTGATTGCTCTCGATTGAAATGCTTCATGCATACATAACTGGTCTTTACAACCCTTTAGTTAGGATTACGACCTAGTTTCTCACACGACTTATGTTGTGTGTGTTCATTTTATACTTTGAGAAACTTTTCATGGCAATTTTATTTACTTTCAGGATTTTTTGACAGAAAACTGCTGAGAGGAAGTCGCCGAAGAAATTTTTTTTCGTATTTCGTTTTGTTGGGGTTTGAACCGATGCCTCACGTCTAATAAAGCAACACACTACCTACTAGACTACGATTGAAATGCTTCAATCATGTTAATGATTGACAGACTGTAGAGCTCATAATAAACAATTCCTTTCCAATCCCAAACAGACACACATTGCCTTAACTTCCACCGTTTGCAAAGCTTGATCTCCCTTCGCCCCTTCAAACTTTGCTTTCCACAGCACGTAAACCTTCGCTGACAAGCTTACTCAGTTTCTGTCGAGTCATTTTCTGTGGCTGTTGTAATGAAATGCTTCAATCACGTTAATGATTGACAGTGGAGGTTGGAATCAATCATTTGACCAGAGCACATAATAAACAATTCCCTTCCATTTCCAACAGACACCCATTACATTGCCATCCAACGTTTGCAAAGCTTGATCTCCCTTCGCCCCTTCATCTTTTTCAAATTATACTTTCCATAGCATTAAACCTTCGCTGACAAGCTCTCTCAGCTTCTTTCGGGTCATTTACTGTTGCTCACTTCTGGTTATTGTATTGAGGTCAATCAATCACGTTAATGATTGACAGTGGAGATTATAATCAATCATTTGACCAGACTGTAGAACTCATAAAATAAACAATTCCTTTCCAATCCCAAAGAGACACACATGACCTTAACTTCCACCATTTACAAATCTTGACCTCCTCACGACCTGCCCTTTAATACTTTTCACACTTTGCTGTTGTACGTGAGCCACTTTCCATGGCACGTAAGCATTCGCTACTGAAATAGATAAATATGGAACGTTTCAACAGTCATTTGTAAATGGAAATTCGGTCCATCTATCGATTTAAATTTGAACCAGAGGTTAATTCGAGTCTGACAATACTTATGCCATTCTATTCTGTCACATAATTCAGTATATTATCCCCACTGATCGTAATGAATCGATTTACGCTTGAGCAACGTTGGGATTTATTGGACCAACGAGAAACAGCACGATGATGACGATTTTGCCAAAAAAATCATCTTATGGGATGAAGCTCATTTCCATATTGGTGCGTACGTTAATAAGCAAAATTGCACCCATTACGAGCAACTGTTTGGGGCGACTTATGTAGCGGAGGCATTATTGGCCCATATTTCTTTGAAAATGAGGATGGTGGAACCATTATGGTCAATGGAGGCACCTATCGCACCATGATAACCGATTTTTTTGTACCCACTTTTCATGGTATTCAAGCGAACGATGTTTGGTTTCAGCAGGATGGTGCAACTTGCCACACATTACACGCCACAATCGATTTATTGCGCCAAACGTTTGATGGCCGTTTAATTAGACGAAATGGTGACGTCAATTGGCAGCCAAAGAACTGCGTTGGACTATTTTCTGTGTGGCGCCGTTAAATAAAAGTGTTATGCTCTTAAATAAAAGAAAATTGAGTATTTGAAGGCCAACATATATAATGTCGTTGCCGAGATACGACCACACACATAAGGTGCACGAAAATTGGCCCGATCGAATAAGGTACTGTAATGTCAGCCGCGACAGCCAGTGCATGAAATAATATTCCATTTTTAACCAGAACAATGGTAGTTCACAACAAAAAATTTTAAATGTAAACCTTTAAGTGCACCACCCTTTATAAGAGCCGCATATTCATGGGTTGTACTTCTAAAATTGTCCTGCGAATCTTCTTTATATTCTTATGCCATGCTGAGCACTTTTTGAAATGCTTTCATTATGAGCCATATGATGTCAATTGGCCACCAAGAATTTGCGATTTGACACCGTTGGATTGTTTCTGTGGGTTGCCGTTAAAGAAAAGTGTTATGCCGACAAACCAGATACAATTGAGCATTTGAAGGCCAACATTCGTGATGCCATTGCCGAGATGCAACCCTATTCCCTCGAAAAAGTGCACGAAAATCGGCAGTCATATGCATGAAATGATATTCCATTTCTAACCGGATCAAATATATTTCACAACAAAATAATAAATTTGGCAACATTTCAAACCGTTTTTGTTTCACTGCATTTTAAAATTTTAACTTTTCATTTACCCACCCTATATTATTATATATAATATTTGTGCCACTGAATAATTTCTCGAAATATTGTATCAAAAGCAATGTTCAATTACAAAAGGACATACAATTTGTGGTCCTTTGAGTAAACATATGCAACAGCAAAGAAAGAAAGAAAAGAAAATAGATTACAATGACAAATCAACAGTATGTTTCTAGAAGTTGCCAGATTGAAAATAAATGCTGTTTAAATAAAGCAAAAGTTGCCAGTAAGCGAGAAATAATCTTCAAAGCTAACAATTCCTTGGCGAATTAAGATTTTTTCAGTTCCCTTTTTATTTCATTCTTCAATCTCATCATCCCACTGTGCAACATCATCATCATTATGCATTATTATTCCGTTTATATATGTATGAAATGAATGAATGAATGAAAAAACAAACATAAAAGGGGTGGTCTTTATTAAAACTGTGTGTGGATGATTTTAATGAATTCGTATATGGATTTTCAATATGGAATCTTCTTGCGAGACCATTAGCCCGTTGCCATTTGATTGTTGAGACTCCATGCGTACGTACGTATCTGTTGCCATTATTTATTTGATTTTTTTTTACCAACTCATTCATATGTATACGAGTATGCATGAATTCCCCCTTTTTTTCGTTCTTTCTTTCTCTATACGTTTGTACTTTGGCTTCGTTTTTTTCTTGTGGGGTTTTATTATGTCTCGTGCATAAATAAAAAACAGCCTCCAGCCTAAGAATTTGTTGTACAGCGCTGGCCTTTTTTTTGCGCCATCATGGCATCTTCTTCCGAAAAAAATTCAAGAAAAAGGGAAATTTCATTTTTGATCTCAGACGCATAAAAATAGTCTTACGCACGCACATGTGGGATGACACTCTTTCGCATTAACCCAGCGAACATTTTGGGGAAAACTAATAGAGCACCATATCACTAACGCTGTGCAAATTTTTTAAGACTAAAAAGGCTTCATATCACCTCCTATGTGTAAAGCCATGGTGAAAATGATTTTTAAGGGACTGGAAGGCAAGGCAGAGACATATTCTTTTGAACATGCAAGTGTAAGGTAGGGAACAGAGTGGCAAATTTGCATTCCATCATAAATTTGACGATTTTACCTTTCATTACCTTGGATTTTATTTCGCAATAAAGTGCGAAAATTTTTGACCTAAACATGCCAAGTGAGAGAAATAAACTCTTAAGCCACTAATTATGTTTTTGACATTAAATTTGTTTACAAACATTTTCTTGTTTGCTGGGTTGCTTCTACATATGTAGACATATTCACTGTAAGGGGTTTACTCATGTATATCGGTTTCTTCAACTTTTTTTTGATTTTCTGCATGACATATTCATTCATCATTCAAATACTTTCTTCTCCCACCCGGTTTCCCTTTTGGTTGCAAAACCCCCAAAATGCTTATGGCAACGACATTAAGAATTTTACTTGATTACAAGGGTTTGTTTTTGGTTGATTTTTATGTGCTTTCAGAATTCCTTTCTCAGCCAGAACCCCCAACCCACCTCCTTAACAAAAATAGTTATGAGGATAAATATTAGAAACATTATGAAAAAAGTATTGAATCTAAAGACCTTTGCTCCAACAATGCTGCAACAACTTGGTGTTGATATTTTCCGTATGCGTTGTTATGAAGGCTAAGTACGCATTACTATCTACGGATGCAAATGTAGTTCAATATTCTAAAGCATAAAGGGTGCGAATGTACGATCGCGTTATGTGAATAAGCTATGAAAACCCTGTGAAAAAGAACTTCAAAACAAATCCGCATGGCGATGGTAGTAGGAAACGACCATACTAAGGATAAAAAGAAAAGCCTTAGAATGAAAAGCTATGAATGAAGAGGTTTACCAAGAAGAAGTGTTGTAGCCTAGGGAAACAGATTACAGTCGATCTAAATACCGCTTCATAGTAAAAGATTTAATGCGGTGGTCCGATGCTGGAAAGAGAAACCACCATTTAAAGTAATGTTTACAAGAATAGTGTCGTCGTTTCAACCCTTTAGTCAGGATTACGACCTAGCCTCTATCATCACCCATGTTGTGTGTGTTAATTTTATCCATAAGTTACAAGTTGCTTGAAGTTGATTCCGAACAACAGATTTCTAAACAACTTTTCATAGCAATTTTATTTATTAGCATGAGTTTTTGACATAAGCCTGCTGAAAAGGAAGTCGACGAAGAAATATTTTTTTATTTTGCCTTTGGTTGAGTCACGGGCTCTCGTCTAATAAGCCTACACACTACCAACTGGACTGTGGAGTCTATATTTTTTACGCCAATTCGTTAAGCTTTCTTCGACTCTATACCGTAAATTTATACAAGACCAGAGGATGAAATATGGGAATTTGTTTGGAATCAGACAACTAGCATTTATGGAGTGTGCAAAAACAGATCATGGAAACAAATGTAGATTTCGACGTCCTCCTGAAAATAATTTTGAACAAAATTTATCTCTGAACAAGCCTTAACTGCAGTGATACGCCGGTGAGTTTCAATTTTAGCATACTCGAGAGATATTTACGCTCTTTTTAACGAACATTCTTGATGTTCGTGTCCTATGTGTGTAAAAAGCCGAAGATGTTCTTACTCTGAGGGTCATTGGTGCCGACGTCTGTTTTTAACACCAGAAAAATAAATAAAAAAGTGGTCAAACAACAAAAACGCACGATGAGAACAACGCATGATGAGAACAACGCATTGTTACGCTCTTGGTTTCTGTAACCTTCCCTTCTATCTTTCCCCCCACGTCAAGAAATATTTTTGAAAAATATTCCAAAATATGTTAAAATGCACATTCTTTATACTTTATTTTCTTTGGTAACACTCATTCTGACTAAGTGTACTCTTAGCCTACAGAGTCCTGTCAAAAGATCTTTTCATGGCAATTTTATTTACTCCCCAAGTTTTTGTCAGAAATCTGCTAAGAGGCAGTCGCGGAAGAAATATTTTTTCATATTTCGTTTTGTTGGAGATGTCTGTCCTGGGGTTTAAACCGTAGCCTCACGTCTAATAAGCCAACACACCACTTACTAGACTGCGACGACTACAGATCGGTTATAAATCTTAGGTTATTTCTTGATAGTCCCATGCATGACTCAGATCTGCTTTTATTGTAATTTCTTGAGAAAAGTTTTGATTACCTCGTACCCACTTATTTGGAGAAGAGACTTTGCTTCTCTTTATTTTCCCTTTCGTTGAGCACCCCTTGCCAAATACTAGCTTCCACTTCACAGAAGGGTTCTGACCTTATCAACACCCTGAATACTCCCCTTCCTCGGAAGTTCATCCTCTTGCGGCTTAGGTTACATTATTATATTCAGCTTAGATCCCTCTTTAGCAGTGTATCATTTCGAGAAGAATTATGAATTTGGAATCCAACATTAATGGGCTTAAGCACAGCATTTTTTAAAGTTAATTTAATTTTTTTTTTGGTTCACCTTATAAAAGCCAATGACCTTCCGGTATTAACATCTGTATTGAATTCAATTTTCCATAATTTTTGAAATGATCACCCACATAATGAGTGCATTACAGAGGAGAGATCTTTTTCCTTCAATGAACCCTTAAATCAATAATTACACTCCCTATTAAAGCATTTAAAAACGGAGAAAAGGGTACAAGCCTTTTCATCAAGGCAAGGCAATACAAGAGATACCACCATCGTCATCATTATTTATCCATAAGCCGTTGAAACTGACAATTATGATTATCTTCTCACGTCATCATATGTTAAAGGTCACGACAGGATTCTATATTCATTTATTAAAATTTGATAACCTTTAACCCCTTCTAGATACCGCCTTAGATATTTAAAATTATAACGGAAATCATCAAAAATATGTCAGTCAGTTCAACAAACAAAAAAATGTTTGAAATTGATTACTCACCATATGGTAAGACTTGAACACGGAGAAAAGGTGGAAAGTATTTTGAAATCCTAATTTGTTGAACAGTGTTATCGATTTCTTTATTAAAAAACAATAACAATAAATTTTATGCTGCATTTAACATTTAAGTGTTGGTCAATAACACCGAAAGAAGAACCGGAATTAAATGTTTACTAAAGCAACCCTTCCCTCACTTCCCTTATGACCATCGTGCATTTAACCCCTTAAGAAACCCTTTTCGTTTTTCGAAATTAAAAAGGAAGTGTATGTGTGTGTGTATGTTTTTTATAAATTGATTATAAACAAATTATTTTTATTTATTGTTGTTGTTGGTCATTTATTGTTCGCTTCATATTGTTTGCTTGTGAACATGCAAGGACCAGCGAGCATTGCTTACAATGTTTATGAGTTTTTAAGTGGCGCCACATGTAATATGAACTTTTCATTGGAAAATAAACGTGAAAAGGGTTGTTTCTTATATTTTCTTCATTTATTTGTTTTGTTTGGTACACACGCAAACACTTCATAAAATATTTCATTGTGATATGATGTGATGGCCAATTAAAGGGTTAAACAGAAAATGACGTGTGAGGCCTATTAAGCAAATAATAAAAATGTCAATAATTTGTCAAATAAATAAACAAACTAGGCAATGAAAATATTGTTAAAGACATTATCAGCCAAGGTTATTGAAATAATACGTGGCATTTAGTTAGGCTAGGTTAACGGGTAGCTTGGCGTTCACAGATAGGTTTAATCGGTGGCCTATATTTATAAAACGTATGAATATAGCGTATGGTTTATAGGGTTTCCCCACAACGTCTGCCCCAATTCTGTTTCCCTGATGAACTTCAGGATATTGTTACGAAAATGGAAAAATCTACTGGTGTTTTGCTTTTACATCTTTTAACATTAAAATTAAAAACAAAAACAATAAACTTGTTTACAAATTATCGCACTGTGTAATATAACAACAAACACCAGCATAAAAAATGATAAACAAGTAAACAAAAATACAACAACAAACACTACAAGAATAAATGTAAACAAAATACACAAACAACAATAATGAAACAACGATGTTTACATTTATAGAGATCTCAAGAAGGCGAAGCCATGAACATTCGCCTTCAAGAACATTTATCAGACTATTTACGTTGCCATATAAAAGGCAAGGCAAAGCAGACAACGATATTTACATTTACAGTGATTTCGAGTATTCGATGTCATGAACATTCACCTTCAAGAACATTCATCAGACTGCTTACTCTGCCATATAAAGGGCTAGGCAAAGAAGGAGACTGAGTTAGTAAAGACGCGGTGTGTTGGAAGAGAGTAATAGTGGTTTGAAGATCTGCGTTACAAAGGCCTGTCCAACAATTCTCTAGTAATTGTTATTGTTTACGTAAAAAGTGTAAAGAGGAATAACAAACTAAAGCGATTGTTGTTGTTTACATCAAGTTGTGAACAGTGGCACATAGAATTGTGCGAATAATAAAGAATTTGAATTAAAACTAAACACAAACTTATTTTTATTTTATTTGCAATCTACGAGCTTATATTTTAAACGTTTTTAAAACGTAAAAACGTAACAATATTGTTTGTTGTCACTAAAGTTAGCCTCCTACATTAAGCTTGATAGGCACCCCTGTGTTTCCTTCTCCAATGTATTATTGCTAGACAAATCCAAGTATGTCTTCTAGTAATTCCTTTCGTCATCATAAAATCTACATTTAATCTACACATAGAAGCGAGTCTTATTCTGAACACTGTACACAAAGGCTCAAAACTCCTCTCACTAAAATTGCCTATCAAAAGTTGAGATTTCCTATGCCTAGGTGATTCAGTTTGCCCAGACAGTCTCATGTTATTCAGGAGACAACCTAATAGGAGTTAAGCGAACCGATTGCAAGAAGATAGCATTACTGTGTCCCCTCTTCGTCACTTCCAAGTTGACATATACATCCACTGAGAAAATAATCGCAAGTTTTCTTATGGGATCCGAATATTTTACCAATTGTTCCATTCGTTTTCATTACTTTGTTTCGTTGCGAAACATTTCCCACAATTACGGAATCTACTCGTTCTGTACAGGGGACAATTAAGGAGATAGCCTTCAGTCGCTGGATTTGTAAAGGCACGTTGCACTCCGATGAATCTGTCAGATTCGTCTTCGTGGCTCTTTAACCCTTTCATGCCCAAATTTTTTGGGCCAGAGCTAAAATTTGTTTAAGGACATGTGTTTTTTAGTCATGTCCTAAATATGAAGTGATATTAAATTCAAAGTCCTACGTATTCTGGTTTTACACGTTTTTAACCAAGCTTGTTTGCAAGAAAAAAACTTTTAAAAAAATTAAAAATTACGGAATTTATGAACAAAAATGTACAATGTTGCCTATAGGCAACATCGGGCATGAAAGGGTTAATATACTACCTCAAAGGATATGTAAACCAACCAAATTCCCAAATTTTGGACGATACCAACCTACAATGCATTCCGAAAAAGTCACTGTTTGGTGTGGATTTTGCCATCATTTTCAAGGGCGACCACTGTAGGTCGATGACTACCAACTTCTTAGGCCTGAAATGGATGATCTGGACACTATAAACATATAATTTTGAACAAGAAGGCACACAGCACACGCCATCTTGAATATTCTGTTCGAGCAATTTTGGGACATGGTTATCTCACACATAAGCGATGTAAAGCTGGCCACCGAGATTATGGGATTTGACTTCGCTCGACTTTTTCTTGTTGGGTTTTCTTAAGTTATATGGGAATAAACCACAAACCAAAGCAATCCTCAAGGCCAACAATAACCTATGCTATCGATCAAATTCAGCCTGATTGATGCGCCAGAGACAATTCGGATGAGCTCCACCCAGAGATGCCGTTGAGGACATTTGAATGTTTTTGTATTCCACACCTTACGGCGTCAGTAGGTCTTTCAAACGCATAAAAAAATTTCGATAATATCTCGTACGCACTTTGTTTTATAGAAATTTAAAGATCGGAGGGACCTAATGATCGAATAGAATCTTTGAATCTTTTTTAGCTTCACCTGAGTTTTTTTTAAAATCATCCTGTCACAGTTGACCTGAACATTCTAATAAACTTCGATTGCATCATTCTTGCGTTGCATCCCCTAGACTTTCCTTCAAGCTTTCGGCAGTTTTAATGCAGCATGCTTTGCTCTTTGAATTTCTCCCTGTTAGTTTACTGTCCAGTATTACTTCCAGGCAAAGTATTTTGCATGATATCTGGAGTCGAATAGTTTTCTTCCTTCCTATAAATGGTAATATTGTGCTTTTTCTTGGGTTAATTTCACAATCCCACTTACTAGCGCTACTGGCTTCAATTCTCAATACCCCTTTAAATGATATCACAAACTATCGCCCTTTATTTTCATTAACAACCAGACTCCGTATTAATGGTAAACAAATAAACTCTTGTATCGCCGAAACTTATTATTTCAGCCTCTGCAGTTGTTCCCAATCATGTGTATTATCCCTCTTTCGCTCTTCTCGACATTATATGGTTTACAGAAGTTGCCAGACTGGAAAGGAAATGAAGTATAAACAGAACGAAAAACAATGTTGCCAGCCAATGCTAGACAAATCGCACCGTGCATACAAACATACTGTTACGAAAATGGAAACGGTGTTACATCGTTTAACTTTAAAATGATAAACAAAAACCACAAAAACAATGAACTTGTTTACATGATTAACAAGTAAACAAAAATATACCAACAACACCAGTATAAAAAATTTGGATAAACATGTAGACAAAAATGCAACAACAAACAATGTATACAAATACCCAAACAACGAGATATGAACATTCGCCTTCAAGAACATTTATCAGACTGTTTACGTTGCCATATAAAAGGCAAGTCAAAGCAGGCAACGAGGGAGTTAAAATTCAGTCAGTCTTGTGTGAAGACAAGTTGCGTGTAAAGAGAACAATCGGGGTTTGAACATCACCGTTATAAAGATCTGTCGAGCAATTGTTATTGTTTCCGCAAAGGAATGTTGTTGTTTACATCAAGTTGTGAACAGTGGCACACAAAATTGTGATTTATTATTATTTTTTTATTTTGTTTGAAATCTACGAACTCATACTTTCAACGTTTTTAAAAGTTAAAAACGAAACAATACATTGTCATACCTTTGATAACCAAGTTTTCAAATCTCTATACCTCAGACTGGACTAAAAGAAAATCTATTAAAACTACTCCTTTAATCCAAGGAGGCTTAAGGTTTATAACAACTAATCTAACAAAGATAACAACTGTTTACACAACTAATGAAGAGAATCTTTAAAGCAAATGAATGCTAATGATTAACGCCCAGCACAAACATTACAAAATTGCTCAGTTTTTTTTCAGTTTCTTTCGTACTTAAGTTAGTTAATCTAAGTTTAAAATCTTAAAGGAGTTTAAAACAATCTTAAGAACTAAACTCGTGTTTAAAATATTTCCTTAATACCCGTACTACTACGTACTTGCAAGGCGTCTAAATCTAACAGCATCTTGTGGCACAACGTTTGCAAACAAATTTTTGTCTGCCAGGAATTTGCGTTTAAAAATCCTTCCTTCAACACAAATCCTTTCTTAAAAAGGAGAAAAAGAACAGAAAGAAAAAAATCAGAGAAACTTATGCAAAATCTTTGGTTTTAAATTTCAAAAGAGAGGAATTACATGCGCTGTCCTTTGTTATTAGCCTGGCTTATATCCTTTTACATTAAACAGTTGGGAGAAGATTAAAAAAAACAACGCTTAGCCATCACTGTGTTCCAGTTTTAACCAATACTTTCTAATCTAGAGCACAGCACACGCGCTCAGTATCCTTTTCTTCTTCTTAGATTTGCATCTGCTGTGCAGCAAAGTAAATACGATTGAAAGAAATTCTAAGAAAAAAATTTCAAATGAATTTCAAAGGATTTTTACTTTTATTTTGCAGGAGTTTTTAATTACTTTTCTTCTCAAATAATCAATGAAACTAAGAGTTCGGATTATTGCAACAACAAATTATTCCGGTTTTGTTTTTTGTTTTTTTTTTCATGTTGTTTTGCTTTCTTATTTATTTTGCTGCTGCTGATTGAAAGATCCTTTTGTGTGTGAGGTCCTTTGCATATTACATTGGTAAGACTGCATTATTCCTTTTGCTGTACATAAGGGTTACAGATATTGAAAGGATTTTGTATGTGCAAATGGAAAACCATTTTGTTTTGTAAAATATATTGCGTTCCATGGAAATGATTCTCTCTCTTACAAGTTAAAGTCCTTTAAATATTTGAATATAATGGCGAGCGATTGTTAAAAATTTTGAAGAGTTCCATACTATGACTATAAAGTCAAAAGACCGTAAACTTTTAGGATGACCCACATACGTACATACATAATTGGTCATTACGACTTAGTTTCTCACGCCACTTATGTTTTGTTTGTTAATTTCATACATGAGGGGCGGGACCTACAGTCCGAACAACAGATTTTTTTTTTCAGAAAATTCTCATGGCAACTCTTACTTATTTTCAGGGTTTTTGCCAGAAATTTTCTGAGTGGATGTCGGCTAAGAAATATTTTTTATATTTCGTTTTGATGTCCGACCTGTGGTTTGAACCTTGGCCTCACGTCTAATAAGCCTACACACTACCTACTATACTACGGCGTCACCACATGAGGACCCACGCAAACTAGAAGGTATGAAAGAGGATATCAAAGCTAACTGCACTCCTTTTTATCTGCAAATGTGACTGCATTGGAACGAGCTAGGAATGACACCGAACAGCATCCTGAAATTTGTCAGGACAATAGGTTTGGAGGAAACATTATAGCGATATTCGTAAGGTCGCAGCACTAATGCACCTCTAATAAGAGGAATTATTCTAAGAACGGGTGATTTTTTTAGTGCAACGGGTGCTACTATGGTCTCAATAGACAATTGAATACCAGAAAACTGTCTCGTACGACAAAACTAATACCGTGCTTCTTTATTAAGCACTGATTCAGCAGCCTTGAAAGTATTCGAGAGAAAACTCCTACGTAGTGCGAGTTGACAATGATTTCCGCATCCGATCCAATAGTGAGCTGTATTAACTCCTCAACGACATGGACGTTTTAACATCATTAACATCCAGCGGCTGCGCTAGCCCTGCCATATCGTTCGAATGGAGGAGGACGCTCCTTATAGACGGGTATTTGATGCGGGGATCTGCAGAAGTCGGCGAAGAGGACGACCTTGTTTGCGCTGGAAGGATCAGATCGAGGAAGCCTGGCGTTCGGAGCCGTGAGTGTGAGAAACTAGGCCGTAATTCTGACTGAAGGGTTGTAATGTATGTATGTACGTTGTCTGCAATTATAGCTTAGTTGTCGCTGTACACGAAAGATTTTACGTATCTCCATCAAAAATAGTCTATTGGGGTCAAATCGCTATGATCTTGATTGCGAATGGACTGTTTCAAAGTCAATAAGTTCATGATATCGCGTTCTGCCACTTGTCGACGCCACTTGTCACCTTTTTCCAATTCTTCTATTTTGAGAATGAAAAAGTCATCAATCATCACACAGTATCTTGTTCAATTGACTGTAACGTTGCGAAAATCATCGCTTTTGAAGGGTACAATTAAATAATGCCAGATTGAAAGTATGCTTCTAAAGGTATCGTGATGCTTTAAGAAGATTCTTATGCATGGGAGGGAAAGGCTATCATCAGCAAAAATAGATATATTCAGTGCTGCAGATCAATGCATTACCCTGTGGTACACTGACTGCAATCAGAAATGAGAAACACTTACAAAGTCAACCTCATGAACTAAAAGTCAGCGGCCAAGAATATAACATTCGAATAGCTTCGTAATATTTTTAGGAACATTGAGTTTAGGCCTTGTGATAGTGACTTTAAAGGCATGATTGATCGTAAGAATACTGAAGTGATTCGAAAACAAAGGCAAAGAAGCCTTAACATGAAATCAGCCCAGAGGCTTCTTTTTGGTCACATCAAAGTCGATCATATTTATTATTTTTTTCGGACAGTGGTGACGTAATATTCCTTTTGATATGTTGTAGAATCTCTAAGAGAAATAACTGGGAATCCTCAAAACAAAATCATGGATTTCTTTATACTATAATACACACATAATTGGTCATTACAACCCTTTATTCAGAATTACGTCCTAGTTTCTCACACCCCTTATGTTGAGTGTGTTAGCTTCATACATGAGTTGTGGGACCTACTCCGAACGACATAACAGACAGAGAAACTTTTCATGGCAATTTTTTTTTACTCTCGAAGATATTGCCAGAAATCTGCTGAGAGGAAGTCGCCTAAGAATTTTTTTTTCATATTTCGTTTTGTTGTCTGACCTGGGGTTTGAACCCTAGCCTTACGTCTAATAAGCCAACTCGCTACTTACTAGACTACGACGACTCATTTTACCATACCTAATACTTAATAGTCTCACGAGTTTTTGCCAGAAGCCGCAGAAGGAATAGGTTTTTCGTTTTGTTTGAAAAGTCAAATCATATTTTGCATTTTTTCCGGACAGTATGGCAAAAAGTGGCTTCAGAAGACGTGATATTCCTTTCGATATGTCGTAGAATCTCTAAGAGAAATAAAAATAAAACAAAATCATGCATTTCTTTTTACTATAACGAATACTTAATACGAGGCACGAGTTATTGCCAGAAGTCGCCGAAAGAAAAATTTTTTTCGTTTTGTTCGAGACGTCTAAACTGGGATTCGAGCCACTAAGCTACGACATTTTCGCTTCACTCTTTTGTTTTGTTTTTGCAGCGATGTTTCTATAAATCTATATTGTTACGAAAATGGAAATGGTGTTTTGCTTTTGCTCGTTTAACATTAAAATTATAAACAAAAGCTCCAAAAACAAAAACAATGAACTTGTTTACATAATAAACGAGTACACAAAAATACACCAAAAAACTAGTATGAAAAAGGGATAAACAAATAAACAAAAATACGACAACAAACACTGCAACAATAAATGTAAACAAAAATACAGAGATCTCGAGAAGGCGAAAAAACGAACATTCGACTTTATGATCATTCATCAGACTGTTTACGTCGCCATATAAAAGACAAGGCAAAGCAGTTAACAGGTTCAGTAAAAATTCAGTCAGTCTTGTATGAAGACGCGGTGTTTGAAGAGAATAATCGTGGTTTGAAGATCACCGTTATAAACATCTGTCGAACAATTGTTATTGTTTACGCAAAAGAGTGTAAATAAGAGTAACAAACAAAGCAATTGTTGATGTTTACATCAAGTTGTGAACAATGGCACACAGAATCGTGCGAACAATAGAGAATTTTAATTAAAACTAAACACAAATTTATTTTTTATTTTATTTGCAATCTACGAACTCATATTTTAAACGTTTTTAAAAGGTAAAAACGTAACAGTATTTATTCAATCTGTTATAGTTGGAATTTTCCACTTGTTTACTACACCTAATACTTACATAAAATTGCTTATGAGTTGAAGAAAAAAAGTCCTTTTTATGTAGTGTTCGGCTTTAATTTGTATCACAGTGTTAAACCCCAAGAATTCTTTGCCTTTTTAACACTTTAGCTTACGGCTTAAAACTTTACAATAGCAAAACATTTTGATCCTTTTGATATGGATTGTAAAGGATTACATTATTGATAAAATTGTTAAAAATTTATTTCATTTCTTTAGAAAAATTTTTTTATTACACACAAAGTAGACGTATAGAGAAACCCTACTTAAGAAGGAATTTCGTCACACTTAAGTTAACAAATATTTTTTATTGTTGTTAGTATTGTTGTTTAACCCTTAAGTAGGGGAACGAATAAAGGAATTTACAAAGAAAATAAAAAACAGCCACAAATAATAATTTCTAAGGATCTATAAAAAATGAATTATCCGCCGCCTGTAAGGCAAACTATTGACAGTTTTTTACGTTTTTTTCTCTTTCCCTATCAAAAGGATAAGAAAATAACAAAAAGGATTCCCCTCTTTTTTATACGTAAGCGAGTTGTGAAAGGAATTCCATGGCTTCAAGGTGAGGTACACGTTTAAGAAAAATGAAAGAGGTTAAGTTGGCTAATGTGACCCTAAAATGTTTAACACTTTTTCTCTCAACAATTGCTTTAGAATTTATTTTCTTCCTTTCAAAAGATTTTCTTTTTTATTCACACCAGTTTGTTACACTCAATTATTTTTCTTTTTTTCTGTAAGAAAAGAAAAGATTTTCTTTTAAAAAGAAAGAGCGGAGTTTTCTCTTTCATATAAAAACCGTCAAAAGTATTCTTTTCGTAGGTGTTTTGATTTATTATTTGATGTCTGGTGTCATTAAAATTGTTTACAAAAAAATAAGACATGATTTGTTAGCAAAATATGAGCCATAAAAAATCAATAATTTTCGGGAGTTAAAAGAGTTTTGTTCGCCATTGTTTTCTTACCGATTAATTGTGTTCATTTTTGACCCTTTAATCCCAGTCAATAACTACACTATGCAACAAAATAAAAAAAATGAAATACAACCAGCTAATGACATAGTGTAGGTTGTGAGTTTTGTTGAGTAGAACTCAAAAATATTTTTTTATATTTCTTGAACCCTCCAAACTTGTTTTATTTGACAAAAACTGTTTTTCTGTACTTTACGCATATATTTATTGATTAAACAAACATTTCTGAAGCGATGTCCAAAATTTAAACTTTCCTATAAAGTAGAGGGATGGGCCTTTAAAACGATATACATACGTATATTATTTGACTTAATATGCTATCAGGTTTGATGAGATAAACTTGACAAATTCCAATTTTTTTCATATTTTTTCAAGTTTGTCCGTTCATAGCAGCAAACTTTTATTAAAAAATAAGAAATAAGTGATGACATTCTGAAAGTGCATTATCTTGTGAAGAGATTGATACTTCGTTTGATCAAATCGGACAAAAATTACCCTAGTTATTATTTAAAGAGTCTAACAGTCGAGTTATATTTTTCATATATAAATTGTTTCAAATGAACTTTTAGAAATTTTTAAAAATTTTCAGAATATTTGTTCTTGATTGTTCATCGGAAAATGTGTTAATTTCACGTTTGAGCGACCACCAGAAGTTGCGCAAAAAAAATAATAATATTTGCAAAAAACACAAATATTAACCGAAAAAATTATATTTTCCAAGTTTACCCAATCAAAACTCATAGCATATAAGTTTGATCAAAATATTTATGTATATCATTTTAAAGGCTCATCTGTCCCCTTTTCAAAAAACTTTAGATTTTTAAAATAGGTTAAAAAATATTTGGATAATCAAGAATTTTGTGTGAAAAGATCAAAAATACGGTTTTTGTCAAATAAAACTAGTTTGGAGGGGAAGAAATATAAAAAAAATATTTTTGATTTCTACTCAATAAAACTCACAAGATTACACTATGTCATGCCTTCGCACCGTGCTTTCAATAAACGATTTTGAATCCTGTTGGAAAAGTCAGCAATCTTAACGCTTTCATTTGACAATCAAACAGCATCAAATATCTGAGAACACTGGATAGTAAATTGACATGGACAGCTTTTACAGCAAGTGTCCCAGGAAAGGCTACCCAAATCATAATGGCATGCAGAAGGCATGCAGGAAAATCCTGGGAATGTAATCCAGGAATTATGCACTGACTGTACACCATGATGATCAGAGCAATAGTAACTTAAGGAGTAATTATCAGGTCAAACAGAACGAAGCTGAAAGCAGCTCAAACAGAATTGGAAAATATGCAAAGTCCAGCGTGAGTTGGTATAACACGGACAATGAGAATTAGTCCTACAAGTTGCTTTCACGTCCGCTGCAAACAGTCCAAATGAAGTTGAACACGATGCAGAGGCCAGCGTGTGTTGGCATAACCATGACCATGAGAACCTGTACTAGAAATTGCTTTTACTGACGCTGCAAACAGCTTGTGTACAGCATGTGTTCTCATAACACTGGCAATGAGAATTTGTCCAGAAGTTGTTTTTACGTCCATGATACAGAAGACCAAAGCTTTGGGAATAGGTCAGCTAAGGAATCGATAGGCTGACAGTGCCCTCCCTAACTGACACCTGGACAGAACTAGAAGTCTTTATATTTTGGAAAGTGTTTCGCAACGATGCTTAATTACAAAAAAGAAATGAATAATATGGTACTTGCATACAGAATGGTCAAGAACAGATCTTAGAACAGGAGTAGCAATTTTCGGAAATGAAATATTCAGAGCCCTCTTAGGAAAACTCGCGGCTATCTTCCAACCAGAAGTCTATGCATTCGAAAGATATGCTCAATTCAACTAGAGTAGAAGGTACATTATTGTCTGAAAATCAGGCCGTTTGAGATCCCCTACTCTTATGAGGTTAAATCGAAAATATTATGGGACTATCGGGGGAAACTGAAAAGGCTACGTAAAGAGCACTCGACTCTTGAGCGGTTAAATCGAAAATGTTATGGGTTTAAGCTTGCGCCGTTGATGGGACCAAAACCTTTCTGTGGAGTATTTGTGGCTATTTAGAAAGGAAAGCTCAACGAACAGAAGTGGGATTGAGTCAATGGAAACTTTTGTGAAGAAATTACAATAAAAAGAGATATGAGTCATGCACCGGACTATCCAAATATAAACTGGGTTTGAAAACTTATCTTTTAACATGACACTGTAAATATAAGATACGTTTAAGATACGATAAGATACGTTTAAGGGCAGTACCTCGAAGCAAATTCTGTAAAGAATTGGGAAGTTGCGACACACGGTGTCTCTGACTTACTTAAACGATGATTACAACCTTTCAGTCAGGATTACATCTTAGCTTCTTACACCAGCCATGTCATGTGAGTTAATTCTATCCATGATTGTCGGAAATTATAGTTGAACATTGACTTCGAATGACATTGACAATTTTATTTACTTGCAGGATATGTTGCCAGAAGACATCTGAGAGGAAGTCGCTGAAAGAAATATTTATTCGCAGCTGGGATTTGAACCACGGGCTCTTTCTCTAATAAGCCATCACATTACCTACTAGACAACGGTGACTTCGCTTTACACTTTTCTTATTGCAGCAATATTTCTTCCTTCTGTGGTTGCACTTGTGGTTCACTTGTTCCAAGTAATACTTACTCAGTGAATAGGCCCCTTTTTCGTTATTAATTAATAATTCATTATTTTTATTAATTAAAATAATTCCAGGGCTTAAGTGTCAACAGGACAAGAAAAGTGTAATTCCGAAATCGAATTATACTACAGAACTCAATTGCAACATCGTTTTAATTTCACTTTTTCTTATTGGGTTGCCGATCGCATGCTAGGACAACCCGTAGAGTGACCATGACTAACAAATCAAAATCCTGAAATTACAAGCAGCAACACAACACAGGCTCATCAATACACACATCCCCTGACACACCAAAGCCAAAATGTGTTCTTAATGTATCCCTTAACAGACCTTAACCCATTCTAAACAGCGGGTAGCCGATCATTTTACGGATTTG
Source organism: Sarcophaga variegata (assembly GCA_932273835.1). Classification (NCBI taxonomy): domain Eukaryota; kingdom Metazoa; phylum Arthropoda; class Insecta; order Diptera; family Sarcophagidae; genus Sarcophaga; species Sarcophaga variegata. The sequence goes on along the minus strand of OW026360.1, from coordinate 102,316,511 downwards.
ACATTAAAACCATGTTTTAAAGTAGAAACTGAATGGAAATATCCCACAGCGGCCATTATAAAACAGCCAAATAAAACTGGTTATGCTTGACAATACAATGAAGGCAAGGACAATAAAATGAAAGGATAATTAAAAAACAACAACAATAACAACTACATAGAAAGAAGGAAAGATTTATACATACAAAAAAGGGTTCTATTTCAGCACACAGTTGGTCACTCGTCCTTAATAAAACAGTTTATGGGTAGGCAGCCTTTGTTTAAAACAAGAAAGAAAGAGAAAGAGAGAGAGAGAGAGAGAGAGAGAATGAAAAAGAGAGCACATAACATTGGATAATAATGGCTTTAGAATACAACCCTTTTGTTTACGTACTACAAACACGTAACGTAAGCCATGGAAGCCACGACGCAATAGAAGCGACATTTGTTGACACCCTGCCGCGTTAACACATTACGAAAGTCAATGTGGTAAATGGAACACATTTAAGCGGTGTTTTAAGAAATGTTATCCCCAGAAAAACTAACCAACCAACCAACCAGCAAACCATCTTACACGGGCATCTTGCACGTGTATTTTAAAGAATATTTATTACCATGGGTTCTGCTCTAGAAATAATTGATTTTCGTTTGATTTTCGTTCATTTTTATTAATTTTCAATATAATTGCTGCTGATTTTGTTGACAATTGTTATAATATAACAAAAAAACGAAATTTGAAAGAAAACCAGTTGTTTTTAACTTTTTCCTGCAGCTTTGTGGTTTCCTTTTCTTTCTTATTGTTGAAATGAATTCAAATTATTTCGTCCTGTTTTATGTTTTCGTTTTTTTTTTTCATTCAAATCCTTAAAGTGTTCCCGTAAGTGTTTGTAGTTCAGAACGTAACGAAATAAATTCATTTGGAGTCTGTTTTATAACCCCATTATTAGGATTTACCGTTATATTAAGGATTTTGTGTTGAAATCGTCCTTATATTGCGGCAGGATTTTATTGAGCATATAAAAATTGTTTAATTTGTCTTTAGCAGCAGATAAAGAAGATTCACAAGGAATTTAGAGTAAGTAACACTTAATTGGGATCTACACCGGTTTAATATGGACCAAAGGACAGAGGGTTACAATGTTCTTAAGGCACACATTAATGGACAGAACATTTACTGCTTATTCTTCAAACCTAAAGGAAAAAGAAAGAAGAATACCAAACAATAACACAACAACAAATTACAATAACAAAACTATTTAGAAAGACCATGAAAGATAGAAAAGAAATGTATAACAATAACAAATCAACAGTATGATTCTAGAAGTTGCCAGACCGAAAATAAATGAAGTATAAATAGAGTTAAAAATAACGTTTGCAGTGAGTAGTACTCGTCTGAGAGTAAACTAATATACTAGACTACGGCTGAATGGAGTTTTGTGCAGTTTGTTGGTCACAGTTCCAAAGCTAACAGCTATGCTATTATCTACAAATTTATCCACTGTGCCCAAGCCAAAGTTGTACATCCTCTGCCGTTTTTAAATCGCAATTTTTAAACAAATTACCACTTTCGCCCGATCAATTCTGAAATGGTCATCATAGTACACATATTAGTTTCCGAATTCTTAGTACAAAGAAAACAGAATTTTAACTGATAACCGTTTCTGGAGTCCTTCATCTCTGGAGGCTAGGACAAATTCCACAAATACCTGAGGTTTGCTCCATTGTGATACCACAAATCAATATCTAATCCAGGGGCAGTCCCTTGGCGAAACCTTCTCAACTCCAAAATGGACGGGAGTTCTTAGTCTCTTGATAGGAAGAGCAAAGACAGCAAAGATGACAGGAAATCAGAGGCGAAAAACTACCGTCACATTATGGGCAGAGCTAGAGAGTGACATGTAAAATGAACGAGAGTTCCCCCCTCCTTAGATCAAAGCTCCTGCAGTAGTTAAGCGAGAAAATTCTGGTTCTATCGGCACCTCCTCAAATACTACAATAGCCTGAAAAACCCGAAATAGTGCTACGAAAAGCCAAGCAATTCAAGGAATCTTTAAAGTACAAGGCGATGACCTAAAGCAGCGTTTAAATCCAAAATTCTCCTGGAAGAAACCAAACTTACTTCAGAGTAATTGTAGCTATAGAGGAGTTCAGTCAAACAGAGATTAAGAATGACTGTCTCTTCATGGCAAAATGTGGGCACTGGCACAAACGGTGGGAAATGATCTCTTCTTCCTCCTCAGACCAACAGCTCCCGCAAAAACCTATCGCCATGCCTTTTAATAAGATAGAGGCCTGTGTGAATCGCAATTGTGCAATGAATGACCATGCCCTCCTGCTGTCAAAGAAGTTGAGTTACCCTGTATCGGAGCACCTAAGCCCTGTTACTTGTGGAAAATTGTAAGCACTGAACACGCTCTGTCCAGTTCATCAACAACACATACTTACGTACATACATAATTTGTCATTGCAACCCTATAGTCAGAATTGCGACCTAGTTTCTCACGCCACTTATGTTGTGTGTGTTAATTTTTATACATGAGTGGCGGAACCTACAGTATAAAGTCGACTCCGAATGACAGATTTTTGAGAAACTTTTTATGACAATTTGTATTAACTCTCAGAGTTTTTGCTAGAAATCTAAGGAGAGGAAGCCGCAGAAGAAAAATTTCGTTCTGTTGGAGATTTCTGCCCTGGGGTTTGAACCGAGGCCTCACGTCTTATAAGCCACTCACTACACACTATCCACTAGATTACGACGTCTATATATCATCAACAACACATGCAAGAGTTACTTGTAAACAATTCTTTCATTCCAAGTACTTTCGAGCAAGGACTGATGTCGCGGTCAGATTTTTAAAGGCCTTGATTGTAGTTTTGGAGATTCTGAATATTGTCAGGGAAACTGCATTGCATCCATGGGCACAACGTAAATCAAGGTCGAATCGACTGTTCGAGAGCACTTTTTGAACTTCATGTCCACTTATTAAGTTTCTCCATTTTTCTACCTCCTATTCATTTTTTTATTTCGCAATTTGAGAACCTCTGCGTATTGAAATATTTTCAACCAGAGAAACTATTACCAGGATATTAAAAATCCATTCCGAAAAAACTAAATTTGGATTAAGTCAACGGCAAAATGAAATGAAATGAAAAATAAAAACATGAGACGCCAACAGCCAAAAACTTCTCACATTTTTATGTCGTACTTTGACCAGGTCAAAATAGAATTCATTGTACAAAGAAAAAAAGAAAACATTTCATTTCTTGTCTTTCATTTGGGTGTACAATTTCTTCTCATCTTTGTTCAGTTTTTTTTAGTATTAAAGGCTACACTTTAATCACTTTGTTTAGTAGGTGGAAGGATTAAGACGTATTACATCCCTTTTTTGATGCAATCCAGGAGAGAAAATTACATGAAAGAAATGAAAAGATTAAAGAACCTGCCACGTTTTAAGTTTTAAAAAGTCTTTTGATCATCTTGCGACAAATTCGTTTTTTGATCTCGTTTTGTGTGTTTGAAAGGATTTCTGGGTTTAAATATTTCAATCACATGTGGTTTTCAATTGTTTGCCTTCGTTTGGCTTGGTTTTCGTTTCCTTAAAAAAAAACTGAAAAGACTGGCTGATTGCGTAAATACCTGTTTTTTTTCGCTTGTCGATGGTTTTAAAAATTTCAATTATTTTTTTCTCTTAATCTAGGATTGCGTCAAAAAATTTTTTTTGAATTGCGCAACATTTTGTTTGAAGTCGCTGGCGTGTTGTTAAATCGCATTCCAGATCGCCTGGTGATAGAAATCGATGAAGATCACGTGTATGGAAGATGGCTATTCAACTTCCATTTCATCGGTGTGGTCTGAAGCAAGCGTGCTCGTCTAAAAGATCTGTTGCGTGGATTATAGTTATTTACTTGACTGGTCATTACAACCCTTTAGCAAGACTGACAACCTAGCTTCTCAAATCACCCATGTTGGCTGTGCTAATTTTTGATTCATGAGCGGCGGGACAGTTTAACGTCGTCTCCGAATAACAGATTTGAGTTTTTCTTCTACAGATTAATAATGACGCTCGTGATTTCAATGTCTTGTGGGCAAGTTATTGTAGATTTCGGAGTTGACAGTATCGGTTCTTTCAGCAGGGACTTCCGAACCTTGGAAGTTGATAACGGCAATCTTGTTGAAGCTATATCTGTCAAATTGTTTTGACAAATCGTCTGTTTTGTCCAATCGCCCTGAATCAATAAAGCATTCAACAACACGATCAAAATAAGAACTCCATTAGGACTAAATACCGAGTATTTCGCCCATTTTACGAAAGCCATAATCGTCCCCTAAAGGACTATTCGCAATGTGGTGCATAACATCGAGTAAAGTGGTTCAGTAAACAATCAACCAACACACGTACGTCGGCGAAAATCAACATCTGCCAAAAACATCGCCGTATGTTCGTAATGAGAGTATGCAACAGAAGCCAACGCAGTTGATTTCTCTCCGCTCACAACTCGGCCTTTCGCAGAGCAGAAATTGATGACTTCGGACTGCCTCAGTACAAAATTGAACTGATCCAGGAACTGACGGTAAACTACTATAAACAACGAAGTGTGTTCGCTGTATGGCCTCTAAGCAGTTGGCAACTGACTCCAACTGCAAGCGTAAGACCATTTTCAGCGATGAAACTCACTTTTTAATGAGTAGGTACGTGTACAAAATATATTGTTCAGTTCGGAGCAGTAAGAACCAACATGAGATCCAGGAGCGCCCAAATAATTCCGAAAAACTCACTCGTTTGGTATGGATTTTGTGCTGACGGCGTCATCAAGCCATTTTTCTTTAAGAATGATGTTGGCCAGGCCATCGCCGTCAATGGTGAGCACTTCTTTTAGCCTGAATTGAATGATCTGGGCACCAAAAGATATGCGGTTTCAACTAGATGGCGCTATGTGCCACACAGATCCTACCACTTTGGATATTTTTCACGAGCAAATTGAAAGCATCGTACGTGGAAACGATGTGAATTGGTCAACGAGATTGTGCAATTTAATCCCGTTAGACTTTTTCTTATTGAATTTTCTTAAATAGCATATGTGTGCGGATCGGTCACAAACCACAGCGATTCTCAAAGCCAGCATAGTTTATCCCATCGGTAAAATTCTGTCTGAATTATGCGCCAAAGTAATGGAAAATTTAAAATTTAGTATGGGCTCCACCCAGAAAAGCTTTGGAGGACATTTGAACGATAATATACTCCACTCGCAGTAGCCTTGTAGGTAGCGTGTTGGCTTATTAGACGTGAGACCAAGAAGAGAAGAAATTGTACACCCAAGTGAAAGACAAGAAAAGGAAATGTTTTCCCTTTTGTTTGTACAATGAATTCTATTTTAACCTGGCCAAAGTACGACATAAAAATGTGAGAAATTTTTGGCTGTTGGCGTCTCATGTTTTTATTTTTCATTTCATTTCATTTTGCCGTTGACTTAATCCAAATTTAGTTTTTTTCTAGTGTATTTTTAATATCCTGGTAATAGTTTCTCTGGTTGAAAATATTTCAATATGCAGAGGTTCTCAAATTGCGAAATAAAAGAAATGCAAAGAAGGAAGAAAAATGAAAAACTTAATAAATGGACATGAAGTTAAAAAGGTGCTCAAGAACAGTCGATTCAACCTCGCTTTGCGTTGGGCCCATGGATGGTGTGCAGTTTCAAAGACAAAATTCCGAATATCCAAAAGTATAATGAAGTCCTTTAAAAATCTGATCTCGACGTCAGTCCTTGCTCGTTAATACTGGGATGTAAGAATCGTTCAGAAATAACTCTTGCATGTGTTGTTGATGATATATAGTCGCCGTAGTCTAGCAGGTAGCGTTTTGGCTTATTAGACGTGAGGCCACGGTTCAAACACCATGTCAGAGATCTCCAACAAAACGAAATACGAAAAAAATATTTCTAGGGCGACTTCCTCTGATTAAGTTTCTAGCAAAAACTCTGAGAGTAAATAAAAATTGTCATGAAAAGTTTTTCAAAAATCTGTCATTCGGAATCGAATTTAAACTGTAGGTCTCGCCGCTCATGTATAAAATTAACACATGCAACATGGGTAGTGTGAGAAGCTAGGTTGCAATCCTGACTGAAGGGTTGTAATGACAAATTATGTGTTATGTTACGTATCTGGGGTCCTCAAAGCCAACATAATCCGTGCGATCGGTCAAATGCAGGCTGGTTTATGCATCAGGATCATCATAAAAATTGCGCACAAAGAAGCCATGAAGGATACTTGAACGGCATTTAAGCACATTATAATGGCTGCAATAGCTCTTTCAAACGACCAAAAAAATATCGATGATGGCACATTTTGTTTTATTTGAATTAAAATATAGGAAACGCTTAATGTAAGACCCTTTATATGCTCGAAACCGTTTCTTACATTGCAGTCAAATATATTCAAATTCAATTAATCATAGAAATAAAGAGAACATCGTTAATCGCATCGTTCCCACATGGTTCATGTTACCGCTACTGGTAACACCTTCAAACTCCTTTAAGTAAAGTATTCCCCAACATAACCTAGCAAAGGCAGATTAACGTTTCTTAGAATTTTTCTATTTTGAAATAAATTTGATGACTTTTTGACACATTCACTACGAAAACAAATAAATAAAACGATTGTCCTTTTACAAAAAACAAAAAATATTCCCATGACTTAACATGGGAGCAACAAGGCAACAAGTTGAATCGGGTCGATCAACATTTTAATTTTTCTTTTCATTCCCTATTTTGGTGTTTTTGTTTTTGTTTTTGCTGTATCCTGTATCCTGTGCATCTCCATTGCATCAGTGCATATTAGCTGTGGTCCTTTTTGTCCTGTACTTGTATGCTGTTTGACTGTTTAAAGTGGCAACCTTTAGCGCGTTAATGACTCCCCAGTGACAGTTGACTAAGATAAATATTTTATTCTTATCATAGAATACTGCTTAAGAGTGTTTGGCTATGATGTTTGAGAGAAAATCATATTTTTTGTTTTAATTTGTCAAAATATATGTGCAACTGTATGCCGGAATTTGAATATTATTTTGAAATTTACTTCCGTTTGGCGAAGTATTCGTAGGATTTATTTTTCTTTTAAATAGAAAGTGATTAATTAATGAATCGTAAACCCTTAAACACAAATATTTTGTACGATTATTGGAATTCAGAAACCCATAAGATATTCCTTCAGCCAAGGTAAAAAATATACATCGGCCGCTATGCCACGAATGGTAGTTGAAAGGTTATCTCCAGTTATCGCATAACAATTCTGAAGAGCTGTACTCTGAGTCTATAATGCCCCGTCAAAATGCCGATTACTAAACTTGTGTTATTCCTGTATAGTCAGATACATGATGCTTTAGCCAGGCTGACAACATAGCTTCTCAAATCACCCATGTCGACTACGCTAATTTTGATTCATGACCGGCGGGACAGTTTAACGCCGTCTCCGAATGACAGATTTCAGTTTTTCTTCTACAGATTAATACTGGCTCTCACGATTTTAATGTCTTATGGGCCAGTTATTTTAGATTTCGGAGTTGACAGTATATCGGTTCTTTCAACAGAAAACTTCCGAACTTTGGCAGCTGATAGCGGCAATCTTCTTCTTCTTATAGCCAGATATCACGTATCAAATCTGCATAGATTTTATCTGAGTCTATAGTGCCCTGTTAAAATACCTATTACCCATCTTGTGTTATTCCTGTATAGTCAGATGCATGACGCAGATCACCTCTTAATGAAATTTCCTCACCAAAGTTTGTAATCGCCTCAAATCCACTTTGTTTAAGAAGGGTCTTTATCACTCTTTATCCTACCTTTTTAAACATCCGCTCCCATTCCATAAAAAATGCTGGTTCCATCAACATGTGAAAGCTCACCTACACCTACAGTTTGTCCACTATCCAAGTGGAATCGAGCACATGTTGGCATAGACTTTCGCTTGAAAGATACCCACAAGTTCACCTACAAGCAGGCTCGTCTATTTTTGTCACATTGCTGAGAATATCCCCATGACCTGGAACCCAGCAGTAGGTAACTTTATTTTCCCTAGCTAGACTAGACCTAGCTAGTTTCTCCAGAGAGTGGCAAACTATGTTCGATTTACCCTTTAAGAGCCGAGTTGTCGAATGGCTTCCTAACTATCAGATAGTATTGCTATGTCCTAACCTTTGTACCTCCTATCCAAATTGAATCGAGCATATTTCGATGGCATAGACTTCCGCTTAAAAGATACCTGCGAGTTTCCCCAAAAGCTTGAAATATTTCGTTCTGTGATCAAAAATTCCTGCTCCTGTACATAGATCCGTTCTTATTTTGCCACAAAACAGTCCCTCTTTTCAAATGGTGTGTAGCTTTCAGATTATTCCATTCAATCTTATTATTGTGTATTGCAAAACCTTCCTCAAAATCACAAAGTCTATTTGGGTTCTGTACAGGGGACAGATAAATCAATCGATGCCTAAGATCATGAAACCATTAGGCGCAGTAGACTTAAATTCAACAAAGCTTGCAGCTTTGCTGTAGAGCAAGTTCTCATTACCCCACTAGTCTCTGTAACTTGTCCAACTCCATTCAATTCAACAAAGCTTCCAGCTTTGCTGTAGAACAAGTTCTCATTGCCGCACTAGTCTCTGTAACTTGTCCCACTCCATTTAAGCTATTTTCCGATTTGTTTATCTGCCCCTTTAGGCCAGTATTAGTCTCATTATCATGGTGTACACCCAGTACATCATTCTTGGGTTTTTCTATAAGGCTTCTGCATACCATGTATCAGGTCTGCTCTTTCCTGAAGCCATTTCTATACTCCATGTTAATTTACTTCCATTTTCGGTGATATTATCTCACCATGGACTCAGATATTCTTCAATTTAAGAAGTTTTCATCTTCTTTTAAATGATTTGTCACCAGGCCCACGGTCATGCACCAACGACTTACAAACTCAAGACCTCGCAGAGAATATCATCCAATTTTCCTTGAGCTATCAAAACTATATCATCTGCATTGCTTAGCAGTCGACTTCCGCCTCAGATTTCTTTATCCGGAGTTCATTTACAACTAGGCTCCACATTGGTGGTGAAAGTACACCACCCTATTGACATCCCTTAAAACATTTCCTGCATATGTTTATGCAGATCGTTTGATAAGGTATTATCAGGCCATCTATCTTGTTATCATAAGCTTTATACCTCTTCTGTATAATGTACTTAGGTAGATAGGTATAAGTGGCCGTCCCGGAAGGTATCGGATGGATGCACTTAGGACCCATGGGTCCCATTGTGATACCTCAGTTCATGTCAATTATCCCCTAGTCTTGGAACCACTTAGAGCTTCCAATAAAGCGACTCAAATTGCTGACGTCATTGTTCCGCAAATCACCCAGATTATCGATATAGTAGGCACCAAGATGTCTCTTTCTCCTTTGACATAGTGCCGGGCATGTTCCCACTAGATAATGAACAGTCTCTTCCTCCTCCTCACTCCTGCAGCTTCTACAGAAATCATTTGCGAGGTGTCCCAGACCAATGCGCCTCGCGTGGATACCCATAATGCAAAGCCCCGTGTCACGACTCCAATGACCGTACTGAGCACGCCTCTTTGGAGTTTAAGCAGTCTTGCAGTGCGCCCTCTATCCAGCCTCGTCCAGATCTTCCGCGCCATTCTGCCCTTATTGGAAGCTGCTCATCTGCGGTTGAGAGAGTCCATGATCTCGTTGTCAATCATGAGCTTGCTGGTCCCCAAAGGGACCCCAATATCCAAGAATTCGTCGGAGAGTTCAATGGTCGTGCCGTGTCTGGCCAGTTCATCCGCTCTGCAGTTGCCCGGGATATCATTTTGTCCCGCCACCCTATTTAGCTGTTTTCGGCAGCCGTAGACCGTCCTGGAGTTCATCACATTGAAACCCAGAGCCCTGGTTATCGGTGGGTATGGTGATGTTTCTACTTGGGACATTATCATACCATATCATAATAGCCTGTATTGCCAACACCTTCGCCTGGAAAACGATGCAGTAATCCGGTAGCCTTATGGATTCGGCTACACCTATTGACTTTGAGTAAATTCCACCACCAACGGTTCCTCCCAGCTTGGATCCATCAGTGAAGATTTGAACGGAGTCCTTAACGAGGTGCTCAGCACCATTCCTCCAGATCTCCTAATCCGGGATGGTCGTCATGAATGGTCGTTATCATATAGTCAACGTCCCCGACAGCTTCAGTCTAAAGTAATTACAAGTCATGATCTTTTGAGGAGCTTCAAATGGCTCAAGAAATCCAGAAATGTTTAATCGCACAAACGAGGATCCTATAAAGCAGAATCAATTTTTCTAAAGACTACTTTGTTTTCTGTCAATTATTTTCTAAACTCCGACAAAACAAGACAAGACAGAGTATCAATTAAGACACATGTTTCTGTCAGTCTACTGTTTTGAATATTTCATTAAAAAATTGATCGTTAAAATACCAAAAAAAAATCCTTTCCTTTCCTACACATACATACAGTCACAGAAAAAATTGTACATACACCCTTCTATATGGAATTTTTTCCCGTTAATTTGTTTGTTTTTTTCCAATAATTTCTAGGTTATATTCTTTATATTCTTTTTTGTCTTCAAACATTACATACAGAGTATATGCAGACTTTTTTCTTTGACTGTATATGTACTCTGCAGGAATATTTTTTATGATCTGTTATAGACGACCCGCCCAATGTCACTCATTAAAAAATAACTGAAAAGAGAAGAAGAAATAAGAAAACTGTCACTATAAATTTACTGTGTGTGTTGTTTTCTTTATTTCCCTTTCTTTTCTATCCTTTAATATCCTTACGATGTCCTAAAAATTTCCACATGGTTTCAATTTTTTTTGGATTTTTTTTTGTTGTAATTTCCTGTTCATTTTCGGTATTCAAATTTATTTTGAAAACCCTTGGAGGGGAGGGGAGAGAATGTTGCATATTGTTATTACCTATGGAATGTTAATAATTTAAAAGATCTGTTATGGCTTTATTATATACATACATACTCTTATGACTCCTTAAATTGTTATTGATTTCTGTTTTTAATTGAAATTGTCAGTGTTTCTCTTGCCTGAGTAACAGGATTTTTTAATTAAAAATTTTAATTGAAATTGAGTGGATTTTGACTTGAGTCTTGTAGGGCGCGTGTTAAGGTTAAAATTTTAAAATAAATCTTTTGGGAAATTATGTTTACAATTGAAAATATAACATGAGTTGTGGAAGATTTATGAGATAATTTGGAGATGATTTTTAAATCTTTAACAGTAGAAAACGAACAATAATAATGACATTCGATAGATAACATAGGTGGTGTGAGAAACTAGGTTGCAATCCTGACCACAGGGTTGTAATCACCAAATCAGTAAGTTCAGTAAATATAGGGTGGGTGATTTCAAATGTTGCCAAATTTGTGTTTTTGTTGTGAAGTACCTTTACAACTGGAATATTATAACATATATAAGGCTGCCGCGGCAGACCCCACAGTTCCCTTCATTCGATCAAACCAATTTTCGTGCACTTTTTCGCGTGTATGGGATCGTATCGCGGTAATGACATCACCCTTGTTGGCCTTCAAATGCTCAATTTTCTCTGGTTGTCGACATAAACACTTTTCTTTAACGGTGCCCCACAGCAAATAGTCCAACCGTACCGAATTTTCTTGGTTGCCAATTGACATCACCATTTCGTTTAACTCGGTTTTTTTGAGACTGAGCTTGAAGAATTTTGTGTTCTTTTGACCTGATCTGCACACCAACGTCATGTAGTTTCATCAAGACGGTGCTCAATTGTCTCTGGTTTGTCGGCATAATACTTTTCTTTAACGGCGCCTCACAGAAAATAGTCCAACATTGTCAAATCGCAGCTTCTTGGCGACCACTTGACGTCACTATTTCGGCTAAGTAAAGGGCCATCAGCCTTCAAATACTCAATTGTCTTTGGTCTGTCGACATAAACACTTTTCGGCGCCCCATTGCAAATAGTCTAAAGGTGTCAAATCGCAGCTTCTTGGCGGCCAATTGGCATTACCATTTCGGCTAATTAAACGGCCATCAAACGTTTGACGCAATAAATCGATTGTGGCATGAGATGTGTGACAAGTTGCACCATCCTGTTGAAATTAAACATCGTTCACATCAATACCATAAAGAGCGGATACAAAAAAATCGATTATCATTGTGCGATAGGTGTCTCCATTCACCGTAATGGTTACGCCGTCCTCATTTTCAAAGAAATATGGGCCACAAGCCGCACCAAACAGTCGCTCGTAATGGTTGCATTGGTTTCTGTAAGACCACGTTTAAGTTTACTGAGCTTCAAATACGGCAATTTTGCTTACAAACGTACCCACCAAGATGAAAATGAGTTTCATCCGAAAAGACAGTTTTTTTTGGCAAAATCGACATCTTCGTGCAGTTTGTCGTAGGCCAAATAAATCCTAATGTTGCTCAAGCGTAAATCGATTCATTACGTTCAATGGAGTTAATATACTGAAATTTGTGATAGAATAGGATGACATAAGTATTGCCAGGTTCGAAATAATCGATGGTTCAAATTTAAAGCGATAGATGTCGACCACACGATATATTCGCAAAAACACTTCAAATAAAAAATATTTAGCAGCTGTCAGCCTCAATAGATCTTCAATTTTGAAAACCCTAAATGGATAGCTCATTAGTTTAAACATATTTATTCTAGACAGAATGCATGCATAATTGATCATCAATTACAACCCTGCAGTTAGGATTACAACCTAGTTTCTCACATCATTGTGTGCGTTAATTTTATACATGATTGGTGGCAATACCTACAGTTTAAAGACGATTCCGAACAATAGATTTTTGAGAAACTATTCATGGCAATCTTACTTACTCTCAGAGTTTTTGCCAGAAATCTGCTGAGAGGAAGTCGCTTAAGGAATATTTGTTTCATATTTTCGTTTCGTTTTCTAATAAGCCGACAAACTACAGCGACTACATTTATTTCAGTCAGAGGACATAACTGATCATTATTTACAACCCTTTAGCCAAAATTACAACCTAGTTTCTCACACCAATTATGTTGTGTGTGTTAATTTTATACATGAGTCTTGGCGGGACCTACAGATTAAGTCGACTCTGAACAACAGATTTTTGAGAAATTTTTCTTGCCATTTTTTTGTTCTTAGAGAGAGTTTTTGCCAGAAATCTGCTGAGAGAAAGTCGCCGAAAAAATACTCCGTTTTGTTGCAAATGTCTGACCTGTCGGGATTGAACCGAGACCCCACGTTTAATAAGCCATCACATTATCTACTGGACTGCGGCAACTTCCAGTCAGTATTTTTTAAATACTTTTTGGTTTCCTAAAAAAATAACAACATGATCCCAATTCGAATTGCATCCTTTCTTCGGAAAGAGTTTTTTTTTTTTGTTTTATTTTGTTCTACCAAGAAAACCACTTACCGCACATCTTGCAATTGTGACCTTGTCTTAAGGCTGGAAAACGCCCATTATTTAGTTGAAAATCATAGAAAAGATGTTCCTTAATCACTTGCCATAACCTGTAATTAAATTTGTAACGCATACAAGCACTGCAAAAATTTATTTCGATTTCTTATTTCTTTTCCTTCCCTGTCCCTGCCTTTCCTTTTCATTTTCCTTTCAAGTGTCTGATTATCCTTTTGTTGGAATAAAAACATACGTTTTCATTTTTGTTTTTCTTTTCAAATGGAAGAGTTTTTCTCTTTCCCTCAGCAGGTTGCAAGTATTAACACGCATGCCACACATTTGATAACCTGTAATTACAGAATGCGGTGAAAGATGTTTGATTTGCTAAAGTTAGCCAAAGGATTTGTTATTGAATCCTTTGAACAGAACAGAATCATTGTAGGAGTTACGTGGTTCAAACTAATTGTTTAGTTCCTCTTGGTTAAAGACGAGCATAGCAGCGCAAAGTATATAATTTGCCGCATAAGCAACGCAAGTGTTTGATAAATGAATGGATAAGGAATAGATGAATGGAGGTATGCATGGAGGTATGTATGAAGGTATGTTTGATTTTCTTAATTATGATTTTCCTGGAACGTGCAAATGATAAAAAGGAAAGGATATTTAGTCTTCTTTTAAATAAGAATACATGGGGTTAACGTTTAAAAAAAAATTTAAAAAAAAATTCAATTTAAACGAGTTTGAAAGGAGTTTTTTATCAAACGTTTAATCAAATAGTAAATCAAGCCTCTAAATCAAGGAGTCACACTCTCCTTCTTACTTACTTAATTGCCCATTAACAATCCGATTAACAGATTTCGGCTTGTCGTAACACATCCTTCCAGGCACCTCTGCCTCTTGCGCGCTTATGCCAGTTGGTCACATCAATCGATGACAGGGCTTCCGCGATTTGGACCCTCCAATGCAAACAAGGTCGTCCTCTTCGCCAACTTCCGCAGATCACCGTATCAAATACCCATCTCGCCAGAGCATCCTACTCCATTCGAACAACATGGCCGAGCCAGCGCAGCCGCTGGACGTTGCTGCACAACGTCTATGTCGTTGAGGAGCTCATACAGCTCACTTTTGGATCGGATGCGGAAACCATCGCCAACTCGCTCTGGATCGAAGATCTTACGTAGGACTTTTCTCTCGAATACTCTCAAGGCGGCTGCATCAATGCTTAATAAGGTCGATGCCTCTGATAGCTGACAAGCAACAAGCCATGATTGGAAAATATTGTATAATTGTTCAGAATATGTTTGATGGCAAACAAACACCCCGCGTTTAATGTCGGCAGCCTTCACTTGTCAATCTCTTTCAATAGCTGTTAATTGACTCAATGTTCAGTTGCCTTAGTCTAGTTGGCAGTGTGTTTTGTCTATTAGACGTGAAGCCACGGTTCAAACCCCTGATCAGACATCTTTCTTCTGCCACTTCCTCTTAGCAGATTTGTGGTAAAAACTATGTGAGTAAAATTAAAATGCCATGAATAGTTTCTCAAAAATCTTTCATTCGGCATCGACTGGAAACTGTAGGTCCCGCCACTCATGGCTAAAATTAACACACACAACCTAAACTAGATTTTAATCCAGACAGAAAGGTTGTAATGACCAATTATGTATGTATGTTCAGTCGTTGCCAGACGAATGAAAGCAGATAGTAAAGAATAGAAGAATATGACAACTGCATCAAAATCAAATTTTACTTTGGCACCCCAAAGTTAACTGACCTACCAACTGATTCAGTGAGCTTTGCATTCAAATATGGCTTCCTTGAAATCAAGCTGAAAACCACACTAAAAGTTCAACTATCGATCTGTTGATCGATCTGTTATTAAGCAGCACTAACTCCATTAGACTATTTAGAAAATATGAGCCAAATGAGATAAGTCTGCATCGAGTCACAGCATCCACATTCGATCTGCAACCACAGAAATCACGGGATGTTAAGCATATATTTGCCAAGCAGAGGTCATGGCAATTTGAAAAGAGACGCAATGTTTATTGAGTGGCAGGATTTTCCCTGAAAATCTCTTGATTTACGCGGGCAGCCAGGCTGAAATTAAGTCCCTAACGAATGTAGTTTCCAACGTCCTTTCTTGTCCATGAATGCTGAGGATTTCTCAGAGAAATTTCGGATCATTCAAAAGTAAATCTTATATGGGTTGCGGAACATAGGGAGATCGTTAGAAATTGCATTGCTGATGAACTAGCCAGGGCCAGTACACAGCTCGTAATCTCCGACATATTACAGGATATAGGTGTACCGACTGTTTCAGTTAACTCGAATATCATGCACACTTATTATAGGGAGGCTCAATCTCGTTGGCAGCAGGAAGGTACGTGTAATATTTCTAAGCTTTGCTGGAAATGTACGGATAAGAAGAGTAATGACGCACTTTCGTTCTTTAATCGCATCGCATTAATCAATCGCACAATTGCGATTCTAACGGGCCACTGTCCTTTTGGTAGGCATTCCGGCTAATAACTTCTGCAGAATCTATAGGTCTGAGGAGGAGAAACTTTAGACCAGATTCTTCATCAGCCCAGGCTTTGCCAGGGAGAGCCTATTGGAGCTTTATTGATAGTCGGAAGAAGTGTGCCTTGTCTAGCAAAACCATTAGATTACACAAGATTTTCCTGTAACTAGTAACCCTTATGGAATGGACACAAAAGAGACGCGATAATCAATCAAGAAAGTTGAGACCTGAAGGTTGGACCTTTAAGAGAACTGATTGCCGTTTGTCAGCCAGAAGCGATAAAAATCCAAGAGCTGTTCCGTAGCGTAATTTATGCCCATTACCTCGATCTGAAGCATTGGAGTAGTCAGACAGGCTGAATAATTGCCTAAGATCAGGCAAGATGCTTACCTGATATTCAATAAGTCTTTGTTAAAATCCGGTTTAGTTAAACACAGTCTTGTGCCAAAAATTAAAAGCTAGGAATTTGGAAGACAGTTGGATCGCCATAAAATTACATGGAGAAGCTGGTGTTGAATGCAGGACACACATGCAATGAAGTAAAATATATAACACTGGATAGATTGAAATGGAATTTATTTATTGCTACACTCTGCTCTAGCTTGGAACTACATGAATATGTATAAAAATACTGGGAAGTCAAAACCTCTACATGTTTAGCAAATGAGAATCCAATTTGACATGTTTTGGCATCAGCATATTATTGTTGGGAAGACTGAGTTTTTGTTTCAAAAAAGAACAAGAAAAACAAACTCCAAAGAAGCATGCTCAGTACGGTTACTGGAGTCGTGAGGGGGCATTGCTTTATGGGTGTCCACACGAGGCGCATTGGTCTGGGACACCTCGCAAATGATTTCTGTAGAAGCTGCAGGGATGAGGAGGAAGAAGAGGCTGTTTTTTATCTACTGGAAACATGTCGCGTAGTCTAATAGGTAGTGTGTTGGCTTATTAGACGTAAAGCCCGGGTTCATATCCCAGGTCAAGCATCAAAACAAAAGTTGAAAAAAATATTTCTTCGGCGATTTCCTCTCAGCAGATTTCTGGCAAAAACTCTGAGAGTAAATAAACCTGCCATGAAAAAGTTTCTCAAAAATCTGTCGTTCGATAATTGGCATGAACTGTGGTAACACAATAAGTCCCATGAGGCCTAAGTGCGTCCATCCGATTCCTTGGGGGGACGGCCACTTACCCTACCTACCCTACGTACGAGAAAAACAAACAAAACAATAAAGAAATTATGAGAATAAGAATATACAAAGATTACATTACCATAAGAAAACTACAAGGGTGTACCACTAATGATGGAAAACAATAACAAATCAACAGTAAGATTCTAGAAGTTGACAAATCGAAAATACTTTCCGTTGCATGCAAAAAACGATCTTTTAAGTATTGGTCAAGTACACACAGCTGTAAGTAGGCCCGTTATTGCTAAACCTTTAAATGAAAACAGTTTTTGTTGCATTTTCTGACTTTATTTTCATAGTATCCTAAGAAAATATTGTGAAAATTTCCTTTTTCGACTTAAATTCCTAGGAAATCAAATAAAAACAAAAATTCTGACAATATTCGTACTATTGTCTGATCGTTTTTGACGTCGTTTTGGGGTTGCGCAAAAACATTTATCACTTGACATAATTTATGGGGAAATATTTTATCTTTTGAAAAATCGAAAGGATAATGAAAGAAGACAAAAGCAAAATACACACACACATACAAATAAATAACATAACAGTACATTGTCTGGAGATAAAATTCCAAGGAATTATTTTACACTCTTACTCTTGCTTTCTGTCTTTCAAAAAACAATCAAAACCTAGCCATCACTGCAGAAAGATAAGCAACACAACAGGAAAATCAATTTATGATCAGTATCGATCATTGTCCAATTGCTGCTACAGCCTAAAACAATAGTGTAGTCAGGAAGAAAAAGGATATTGGAAAAGCAAAACAAAAAAATGCAAGAAAAATGACATTGATAAACGAAAGGGTGTTAAACAAAAGGCTTTAGTAAGTAGGCTACAGCAGACAAGATACTGGCACTGCTCTGCTGATAATGTGTGGGAAAGGCAAAAAATAAAACGATTACAATGGAATGAACGTAGGCGACTGGTGTAAGAAATGTCATAAATTATGCCACAACAACACCAGCAGCAATGCCAATATCCTGCTGTTTATAAACGGGAAAAAATTAAGGACTTTTGTCCAGCAAAAGAAAAAAACTAAGAGAGAATAGAGAGAATCAATAGAAATCGATCAATTTGTAATCACAACGAAAGTTATTCGTAAGAAACGAAACAATTATTTGATCGTGACCATTGAGGATTATGATGGAAAGATCATAATCGCAACACGTTTAATTAGGAGCCCATTTTACAAACGATTATGATGCGAATTTGATGAGCCAAACTAGGCCTTCATAGTTGCAGTAGTCTTAGAGGTATTGTATTAGCTTATTAGACGGAAAACCACGGGTCAAACCCCCGATCAGACATTTCGGTCAAAACGAAATATGAAAAAATATTTCTACGGCGACTGCCTCTCAGCATTCTTCTGCTAAAAACTCTGAGTGTAAATAAAATTGCCATCACAACGCAAAATAATAACTTCTGCGAGTCCGTTTTTTGTCATATTTTTTTTACAAGCAGCCCATTGTGCAACAATACAGCTTCGATGTTCTGTAGCTTAGCTTACTCATTACAACTCTTTTGCTAGGATTACAGCTTAGCATCTCACATCACCCATACAGCGTGTGTTCATTTTATCCATGATTGGCAGGGCATACGGTGTAAACTTGGCTCTGAGCGACAAGATTTGGAAAACTTTTCATGGCAATTTTATTTATTTTTAAAGTTTTTGTCAGATATCTCGAGAAGGGATTTGAGCCTCGCACTCTTGTCTGAGAAGCTAAAACACTGCCCACTAGACTAGGGCAACTAAAACACATAAAGAACTCATTTGTGCCGAGGAGATCATTACTACTGTATGCCTAGCAAGCTCTATAAGGTAGACAACTTGACATTTTATGCTTTAATTGAATCCACTGGAATGGATTGCCTTTCTTAATAATTTACGTGTTCATAAGGAAGGAAGTGTATCTTATAATGACAAACCTGGGTAAAACACTAAAGTAAACTCTACAATACGGGCCACCTTTCTTGTCTTCAGAGAGAAATACTTCCGAAATTACAGACAGCTATTTAACCCGTGAGAGAATCTCGCGTTTCAGTCTCAATAAATAAGTTTTTCCACCTAAACATGTGATTACTCTGCTGTAACAGGCGCTAGAATGACAGAGTTACCATCTATCATTATACAGAAACAACATTCTCTGCGAACTTCAATGAGTATAGAAATGAGGAAATTTTTACTGAATGCGAATCTCATTAAACAAGTTTTTTGCAGCTAAAAATGTAATTGCTTTGCTGTGACAGGAACTAGAATGATAGAGTTACCATCTTGCATTGTCTAAAAACAATATTCTCTGCGGACTATATTGAGTGTAGCGGTGAGCAAATTTTTGCTGAATGCGTGTCTCATTTAACAAATTTTTCCAGCTAAACATGTGATTGGTTAGCTGTAACAAGAGCTAGAATGATAGAGTTGCCATCTATCATTGTCCAGAAACAATATTCTCTGCAAGACTATAGTGAGTGAAGAGACGAGGAACTTTTTGCTGAATGCGAGTCTCATTAAATAAGTTCTTCCAGTGATTGGTCTACAGTAACATGAGCTAGAATGATAGAGTTACCATCTAGCATTGTCTAGAAACAACATTATCTGAGTATAGAGGTGCAGCCTAACATTTGCTAGGATGTTCGTTAGTGACCTTATGCTTGATCTTGAGAGCAAGAAGCAGAGGCCAAGTGAATTATTTGTAGGAAATGAAAACCACTTTAATTTTATAAAACTCTCCAGGTTTTGAACGAGCACTCTAACCACTGCATCATGCCAGAGGTCAATAAAAAAACTGTTTTTATTAGACAAAGTGACAAGATGTGACACGATTTGCTGAGCATAAGATAGCCTCTTTGAAGTTCATCAAACCATATTCTAAAGTAAGTTGCAAATGCCTTGACTGTAAATAGAGTTTTTTGTATAAAATTATTGTGAAGGATATTAAACTCAGCATCAGTATGCAATAAAAGGAGGCCACGATAATTACAGCCATCACACATTGCCTTGTGTGAAGAATAATTCTCTCGGTCGGCATAATGTCCTGTAACAGATCATGAAACCTTCACTTTATCTTACCGCAAAATGATTTGGGGCTTAAACAATTGACTTAAACAATTTGACGGATTGGAAGCGTCTCTTACATTCAGAAATTGATTCTTAGTTGATTGATTTGTAAGCCAGGATTGTAATCATAATTTAAACAAAGATTACATTACAATAACAAAACTACATGGATGTAATATTAATGATAGAAAACAATAACAAATCAACAGTAAGATTCTAGAAGTTGACAAATCAAAAATAAAATTCAAATCTCATTTCCATAAACTTTCCTGTGCATGCAAATAGCGACCTTAGTCAATTACTGGCCACTTTCCTTTTGGTAGGCATTCCGGCTAATAAGAGAGGCTCAATAATTGCCTAAGATCAGACAATATTCTTACCGGATATTCTTTGTTAAAATCCGGTTTAGTTAAACACGGTCTTGCGGCTAAAATTAAAAGCTAGGAATCTGCAAGACAGTTAGACCAGTATATACATGGAGAAGCTGGAGTTGAATGCAGGACACACATGCAACGAAGTAAAATATATAACACTGGATAGGTTATAATGGAATTTATTTATTACTACACTCTGCTCCAGCTTGGGACTAGAGGAATATGTATAAAAATAATTTGGAATCAAAACCTCTACATGCCCAGAAGAAGACTGAGTTTTTGTTTCAAAAAAGAACAAGAAAAACAAACAAAACAGTAAAGAAATTATGAGAATAAAAATAAACAAATATTACATTACCATAACAAAACAATATGGGTGTACCACTAATGATGGAAAACAATAACAAATCAACAGTAAGATTCTAGAAGTTGACAAAACAAAAATAAAATTAGCATCTTATTTCCATAAACAAAAATTCTACTTTCCTCTGCTGGCAAAAAGCGATATCCTAAGTATTGGTCAAGTATACATCGCTGTAAATAGGTCGGTTATTGCTAAACCTTTAAATAAAAATTTTTTTGTTGTATTTTCTTGTCAGGATTGTAGTCATTACTTATTCCAAATGGTATGAATACGAAAAAATCCTTTGCTTGGGAGTAAACAACTTTTTTTTATCTGGTAGTACACCATAGTAGGATGTATGCTCGTATGGGCGATCATAAAAAATTTCGTTTGTTGCAGCAGATGACAGGAAGTCAAACGACAAATTAATTTTGGTATCCTTGTCATTGAAAACCCCATTAATATTTTCCGTATGTAGCACTCTTCATCCCGTAATTGTAATTTTAATGCATGTTTTGGAAATTGTAATGAATTTTTTTAAAAGAATTTAAAAAACTCAACTAAAAATAGAGAAACTCCGTAGAAGAATCCTTGCACTCCTAAAGAAAATTTAGTTTTTAAAAAATTAAGGGGGGAAAAAGAGTGTTTAACGCTAATGTGTCAATTTTGGTAGACTATAAATTACAAAAAAAAAAACGAAAGAAGGAAAGAAAAGTATTTCTTTCCATATCCTTAACATTCTTGGGGTATGACCGTATTTATTTTTTAAACTAACATACGAGTGCATGCATGCATCTGTTCTTCTCTCTGTTTTTTTCGTTACATGGAAACAGGTCAAGAGGTTACATTTTTTGGAAGGATTTTGTATATTTTTCCTTAAGGATTTGAGGCATAAAAATTTGTTAAAAAAAGATGAAAAAAGAAAAGGATATTAATGGTGTTACTATTAACAGTTTTATAAGGAGATTTCTTTTCCTTTTTTCTTTTAAGGAAGATTCAAAAGGAAGAAAAGGATTTTTAATTTTTTAAGGCGACTTCCCCTCTGTAGTTCTCTGGCAAAAATGCTGAGAGTAGATGAAATTGCCTTTAGTCGCCGTAATCTAGTAGCTAGTGTGTTGGCTTATTAGACGTGTGGTCACGGTTCAAACCCCAGGTCAGACATCTCCACCAAAACGAAATATTAAAAAATATTTCTTCGTGACTCCCTCTTAGCAGAATTCTGGCGAAAACTATGGCAAGAGTAAATAAAATTGCCATGGAAAGTTTTCAAATCTGTCGTTTGGAGTCTACCTTAAACTGTAGGCCCCGCCACTTATCAATAAAATTAACACGCGCAACATAGTTGGTGAGAAAAGCTAGGTTGTCGTCTTGGCTAAAGGGTTGTAATAAAGCAGCTGTGGAAGTTGTAATCGAAGAAGATGGTGATGTCGATTATGGTCGCCAAAATCATCTCCTTATGCCAGTATATTTAAAATACTGGTTGTCATCAGGCCTGCATATAATTGCTAAGTACGCCTAGCTGAAAATATCGCTTCTGCTAGAGAAAGTGTAGCAAATAAGCTGAGTTTGTCGTTAGCTCAGCTTATTTGTTCATTCGGGCCTATTTTACGGCCTATTTTAACGTATTTTGAATTTGCATTTTCAACTTATTTCAGAGAACCTTCAATTCACGCAGCAATGTACGATACTGATCATTCACAACACCGTAGTCACGCTTGTTGAGATCGAAAGCGATAGGCTTAAGTTAGGTTAAGTTTGAGGACGTGTACTTGTCATTGGGACAAGTACAATTCCCAGAGGTCAAAATGACCCACTGCAATACATCTTAAAAAAGAGAGAGGCGATAGGCTGACAATGCAAAATTTTTCTTCAACGTTTAAACTCACTTCTCAATCGGTGTTTGCGCCAACAAGAAAAAATTGTTGCATGTGAGAGTTAGAGAACCCGAAAGGGATTATGGAAAAACCATTGCAGCCACATTAAAGTCTGGAGGTGTTATTTGTCTGTATTTTCTTGAAAGTGAGTCTGAAAGAACCTTTACGGTGATTTCAGAGATTTATGGCCGTATACTAACAGATTTGCCTAACCTGCTATTAAAGGTTCTGAAGCATTAAAGTCTGGAGGTGTCATTTGTTAGCATTTTTTTAGAAAGTGACTCTAAAGGAACCTTAAATGTCATTTCAAAGTGTTATGGCCGTAATAACCGACATGCCTGGTTTACTACTGAAGATTCTGACCCTTTAAAGTCTGGAGGCTTCCTTTGGTGGTATTTTTTCTAAAGTGACTCTGAACGAACCTTTACCGTAATTTCAAAGTTTTATGACCGCATAATAACCAACTGCTATTGAAGATTCTGAACCATTACAGACTGGAGGTCATATTTTTTTGAAAGTGACCCTGAAAGTAACTTTAACTCTCGCCTTGCCTGTCCTGCTATTGAAAATTTTGAACGGACGGTATATGGTTTCGACAACGAGTTACCATAAGCTACACAGCACCATCGATTTTGGCTTTAGTAACTGAGAAATTTCCAGAGGCAACGTCAATATAATGGTTTTAAATGCTGTTTGCACTTCTTTTTTATTTTTTTGTAGGGCTACGTCTAGAACTTGATTACACTGACAAGTCCAGTAACGACAGGACATTTCAGAACCAATATAAATCAAGTTATCACCAGGATACATACATCCATAATTGGTCATTACAAACCTTCAATCAGCAGGACAATCTAGCTGTTGTGTGTGTTACACATGAGCGGTGGTGCCCACACTTTAATGTCGATTCCGAACGACAGATTTTTGAGAAATTTGAGAATTTTCATGGCAATTTTATTTTACTCTCAGAGATAGTTTTTGCAAGAAATCTGCTGAAAGGAAGTTGCCGAATAAATATTTCTTCATATTTCGTTTTGTTGGAGATATCTGACCTGGGGTTTGAACCGAGACCTCATGTCTAATAAGCCAACACACTACCTACTGGACTAAGGCGACTTTACCAGGATAATAGCCCGAAAAAGTAGCCGAATGCTACCTTAAACTGCTGCTGCAACTAATTCAAAGGCGATCATTTAATTTGAAATTTCATACATAACGGATGGCAAGGTTTATAAAGACAAGCAGAGATACCCTTAAGCCTCTCTATTCAAAAGCAGGCTCCTTACAAAAGATTTAACAACTGGCGTTCACTTTTTTATTACCACCACTGTACACAGCCTTAATACGTAACATATCCTCCCCATTTAAAAAAATTTATACTCGCCCTTTTAGCTGACACACATATATAGCCTAACAAAGCTGCAAATCAAATATCAAGCCTATCCAACAATAAAGGAAAGGGTATCCTAGCAACTTGTGTCCTTTCGTCTATGCTTTCAATACTTAAAAATCACAATTTTTTCCCTGGAATATTTTCCTTTTCTTCTCGTCTGAAAACAACAACGAGAGAAAACCTTTTGACAAAACATGCTTAAGGATAATTGAAATTGAATTGTAATAAAAAAAAGCTCCAAAAACAACAACAATAACAACAACAAAAATTAAAAAAAAATTGGAAGTGTAACTGGCTACCAACATTTTAAATGGGGATGCGGACTCATGTACTCATATGTTGTTTGTATTTTGAAAATTTTAAATGACGGAGTTGGGGGACGAATGGTTGGGTATGATTACAGCCAACAAGTACAAAATTTTTATATAAGTTTTCTTTTATTTCAATTGGACAACAACAAAATTATTTTTTTTTATTATTAGTATTGTTTTTGTTGTTGTATTTTAGTTGTTAAATAAGAAAATTGTTTGCTTGTACAATTCCAGTGCAAAGAAAGTACAAGAGGTGTCAATTAAGTAGGGACACACTTGAAATTTTTAAAGACTTTTGCTCTTTTGCTCAATCTCTCTCTTCTCTTTAACAAAAAAGTGTGTTGGTTGCACTTCTCAATTTATGGTCTCCATTCGCCAAATTTTGATAAGTTACATGAAAATGTAAAAGAATGAATTCACAAGATAAATAAAAATTTGCGTTCAATTTATACTCCTCATAAGGGTGATGATGTGTTCTTAATTAAAATCTCTGAAGTGTAAAGACAGTATCAACCAGATAGGCAAGGATATTTTTTAATGCAATGTCACGAAGTAACATAGAAAAAAATCCTTTTTTCCTTATTTTTCTCTCCTCGTGTCAAGCAGAGTCTTGCAATGTTTTACGTACGGTCCTGCGGCCAAGATTCCTCGTAAAACGAGTGGACAAAATCCAAATTAACTGAGGCAATCGAAATAGTAGTTGCAGTAGCAGGTAGGGTGTTGGCTTATTAGATGTGAAGCCACGATTCTAACCCCAGCTCAGACATGTCCAGTTAAGCGAAATAGGAACAAATACTTCTTCGGCGACTTCCTCAAAGTAGATTTCTAGCAGATTTCTCAAATACTGTCGTTCGGAGTGGACTTTAAACTGTAGGTCATGTATAAAAATTAACACACACAAACGTAAGTAGGGTGAGAAGCTAGGTATTAATACCGACTTAAGGGTTATAGTGACCAACTGTATGTATGTATGTAATCGAAATATCTATGCCGTGTAACATTTCGGAAATTGCAAGCTCCGTATCGGCCCTGGCCAGCTTATCGGGACTACAATTTCCTCCGATATCCCTATGTCCCTATATCCATATAAGAGTTACTTTTGAATGATTCGAAATATCTCTGAGAAATCCTCAGCATTCTTGGATAAGGGCGACTGTTGAAACTACGTTCGTTACCGACTAAATTGCAGCCTGGCTGTCTGAGTAAATCAAGAGATTTAATTAGCATTACGCCGCTTTCAACATTGTGAAGAAACTTGGAAGCTGAACCATGGCATTCCTATACTATATCTGGTCAGAGAATGAGGGTGCAATGCCAGCTCATCCTCAATGACATTTTCGATATAATTCGTGTGCATCACTGAATATACTGATTGGAGATCGTAAATATTACTTGAGACATTTGTCCTTTATTCAATATAAACAAATCCAGCTTTCCTCGGGCCCCTCTTAAGGTTGGTGGTATAAAACAGATGGGAAATCTGATATTGAAGACGCCACCTTAATTGACGATATTTTGCTACAACAAAGGCTGTGTAGCTAACTTTTACTCATGCATCCTTTACAAGATTAATTACCCCACTGGCTAGTGATATTATTCTACATAACATAACATAATTGGTCATTACAACCCTTCAGCCAGGATTACGATCTAGTTTCTCACACCACTTATGTTGTGTGTGTTACACACTATCTACTAGACTACGGCAACTTCGTATTGGTATTCTTCTTCTGTACAATATTCTAAAAGTTTAACAATGTGAGTCCACTAAACTTCAGATAGCGATACATTAACGCTTCCCTTTCTCTACATATTCTTGCCTAAAAGTACTCTTTACCACCACTTTCCAATGAGAATAATCCTACAATAATCAAAAACATTAATTACCGGAGTGTTATTTTTATTTAAAAGGAAATTTCGTTACGCTAAAAGAATTCATTATTTTAAAACTCTGTACAATACATGCGTACATTGAAGTATACTTACATACGTAAGTGGGGGTTTTAAAATATCAGGTTATCACTGTCTATCTTTTTATCTTCCATTCCACACATACACATGAATATGTGCGTACATATGTGGATATGGTTGACTAACTGTAAGCATCTTTGAACATCTTCCCCCTGGACCTACTCATACAGATACAAACAAATCCTGTAATGGTCCCCCAGTTTTAGTTCCTTTTTTTAACAAAATATCTCATGTTCATCTTCATCTTTTTGTGAGGACATCATAAAAATTGTTGAAATTTCTTTTATTTGTCAATTACCTTAAATTTACACACATTTTTTGTTGTTGTTGTTTAAAAATGCTTCAAATAATCAAAAAAAAATAATAATAATAAGAGGAGCAAACAGAGAACGAGAGGTGTCACGAGGGCATCCGTCTATTCGTTAGTAAAATTTTGATTAGGTTAGGTTGGCGGGTAACTTGCGGTTCACAGGCAATTTTACTCGGCAGCCCACATGGCCCATTGTGTTACCCAGGGTAAGGTAAGCCCGCTTGTCATGCTCCGTTAGTGATGGATTTTAACCACCTCGAGCTTAGGATGAAACCGGCCAGTTCCCTAAGTGGCACGTTAGTTACCATGCCAGATCTTTAAAAGTTTTGTCACCCAAAAACCGATGTCGTCTGTCTTGAAGTGCAGGGAACTCGCATAAAAGCTATTGTTCCGAATATGGTGCTTCCACAACTTGGCGGCTTCTGCATCACCAACAACAACAAGTGCAAATTGTTTTATCAAAATAAGTGTTCCTTTCGGGCAACATTTATCGCGCCTCCTCTAATTTTCCATCACAAGAATCGTCATACCGAGAGCACAATTAGCGTTGGGGTGAATAAACTCTATGAACCAACATCCGTAGGCGAAACGCAAGATCTGCCTGGAACATTGCCTCTGTCCTTGAGAATATGCATCGCTCACAAGAACTCGGCTTTTCGCAGAATGCAACATGGGGGCTACACCCGTACAAAATTCTGCTAACCGAGGGAATGAAGATAGTCGAGCATACACAACGCAGAATGGGCTCTTAGGGACCCTAATATTTATCGAAAAGTCATCTTTGGCGATGAGAAGCATATCTGACTGAATGGGTCGAAATCTGGTCGAAATTTGGTCGAAGTTTTGGTGAAGTTTGATCAAATTTTGTTTGATTTTGGAATGGCGACGTCATCAGTACAAAAAGTTTTTTGCAAAGCGGCTTTGGCGATCCCAGGTACAATAGGTATATTTTTATCAACTTCTTTTGGCCTGAATGGAATGCTCTGGACATCAACGATATGTGGCTTCAACAGCACAGCGCCATACAGCTCATGCTACAAGGGATATTCGGCAAGAGCGAGTTGAAGGCATTGACACTTCACGTGTAGGTGATGTGGATTAGCCATCGAGATCGTGCTATTCAAACCCGTTAGACTTTTTCTTAGGGCGGCTTTCTTAAGGCACAGCTGTATGCGAATAAGACACAAACCACAACGGTGGTCAAAGCCAACATAACCCAGATCATCTGTCAAATTAAACCCGATTTATGACCCAAAGTCATGAAAAATTTAAGTTAAGCCGTGGCGGAGACTTGAATGATATTATATTGCGCGCATAATACGTACACATAATTGGTCAATACAACCCTTCAGCCAGGATTACAACCTAGTTTCTCACATCACTTATGTTGTGTGCGTTAATTTTTATACAGGAGTGGCGGGACCTACAGTTTAAAGCCGACTCCAAACGACAGATTTTTGAGAAACTTTTCATGGCAATTTTATTTTACTGCCAGAGTTTTTGCCAGAAATCTGCTGAGAGGAAGTCGCCGAAGAAATAATTTTTTGTATTTTGTCTTTGATGTCTGGCCTGGGGTTCGAACCCTGGCTTTACGTCTAATAAGCCAACACACTACCTACTAGACTACGACGACTATGCGCGCATAATAATGACATCAAAAAAAAACTGTGGTATCACAATGGGCTTCATGTGGCCTAAGTGAGACCATTCGAATTCCTTAGGGGGACGGCCACCTCTACCTACTTACCTACTGCCACATTTTTTATTTAAATTTAAAGATAGGCAGTGCTTAGTAAAAAACCCGACATTAAAAATCGTTTACAAAAAATCGGTTGCACTTTTCAATTTAAAAGCCTTCAGCCAACAACACCAGATAAGGCAACATAGCTGTACATTGCTTACGAAATGAGAATTGAAATTCATGTCACAAACGACAAATTGGTTCAGTTGTTGCAGCTTTACATTTTGTAGACATCAGCCAACAACGCACCATTGTGAATAACGTCATGCCAATAATGAAGATTGATACTCATTTAATGAAAATACATTGCGAGATTGGGTAGGAGACGTGTTTGCGTAGGTACAAGTACTTTTGGCCTTTTTCTTAAAAAATACCTTCTAATGAAAAACAAAATAAAAATTGGTTTTTTTTTGATTAAAGGACATGTTAACATATTAAGTTAAACGTAACTTGTTAACAACATAGGACAATGGAATGGAATCTCAATATAAGGACTCGAATTTTATTTATTGAGATTGTTCAATGCAGGATTTTATAACTTTAAGCAACTGATTGAATGTGATGCATTTGATTTACGCAAATATGCCACACCAATACTACAATGTATCCGAAGTCTGCCTGCCAATCTGTCTGTGATGTGATATGATAACCGGCAACAGCTGTTATCAACATCCCGCTGTTTAAACCAAACGCGTGGTCACTTTAGATTTCAAAAGGAATCCTTTTTTCTCTCCTCATTTCAAACAAATTTAACATGAAATGTGTGTGTATGTATGTACGTATGTGGCATTATAAATTCATTATTGCAACATGCAGGCATAACGAAATCATATTCGTATGCATTCGTATGCCACAACTGAAATCCTTTCTAAATGCTAACGAACTCATGCAACAACTCTTTTGTGTGTGATCTTCAGAAAGAGTTTCCAATTTCTGTACCTTCTTAAGGGCGTAAAATACTTACACTTTTATGTACTTAAAGAGATGCAAGATCACACTAAATAACCTTCTCACCAGCAGCCCACATACATCAACGTTTACGAGCAGAACAAATCCATTTGCTCGCAGCAGCAATGGCATGAATAGAAAAAGAAATCGAAAGTAGCCCAAAACCAAACCAAACCATATGTCCAGTTTCTTGTTGGAATTTCTAGTGGCAAGCCAATCGTCAACACAACACTTGTTAAACTAGGAAGAAAAACTTGACCGTAATTGCAACCATATGACAACCATAAAGTACTACTTTAAAGTACTTCGTTATCCCTTTTTTCTTTTCTTAGGCCTCTTAATCTCCGCTCTTAGAGAGAGTTTAAAAAATACTTTTTATAAGTGCTCCTGGCAGCAGAAATATTGCCGCAATGTGTTGCAATTGATAGTAAAACAGATCAGAGAAAATATTTAAAAGTACTTTTTACATTTTAGAAAAGTACCCAGCACTGCTACCTGAATATTAAGCCAACCTTATCGCTTAATCGCAATTCCGCTCCATAAAGCCTTCCTGTTAAAAGACACCACACAAGGTACGGTTTTCGGACAGGATAAAGAAAAAGATGCAGAAATGGCAAGTCATCGACCAAAAAATGCAAGTAATCGACCACTGCTACCTGAATATTAAGCCACTGAGCTCTTATATAAAGATGCAGCAGAAAGACATGTAAAATTGTTTCCAGCTCCGGTGTCGCCTTATCACTGAGTCGCAATTCCGCTCCATAAAGCCTTAATAAGAGAAAATATGACGGTTTATACATCCTGGTTCAAGCCACCACACAAGTTACGGTTTTCGGACAGGAGAAAGAAAAAATGCTAGATATCGACAGAAATGGCAAGTCATCGACACAAAAAATGCAAGTCATCGACCACTGCTACCATTAAGCCACTGAGCTCTTACAATAAAGATGCAGCAGAAAGACATGTAAAATTGTCTCCACCTCCGATGTCGGTGTACTACCCAATACACCCAGTAATAACAATGACTGCATAGCTTTGTATCCGCTCCCTTTCAATTTGAGGTTAGTCATTTATTGCCTTCTATATCCAGTGTATCATCTTTAATTTGAGTCCCTATTTAATTCACCACACTATATTGCACGCATTAACAGCAAAAGTGGTACTTTCCATAATCTTTCCAGGACAGCTGCTCGATTAAAATAAACTCAAGAAAGTTCGTCTTATGGCTGAGTCGCAATTCCGCTCTATAAAGCCCCAATGAGAAGAGACAGTTTGTTCTATCTGGTTAAAGGCACCACACAAATACAGTATGTTTCCGGTTTAACGAACATTAATGAACGAACGAAAAGGTACGAATTTTGCGACCTATTGGACTGAATAGCCCTTATTCCAAAGATTCCAAAACCGGTTTCATTACGATTGTGTAACTTTTGGTAGCGGAGATATAGCCGAAGAAACGAACTCGGTCAAAATCAGACAAAAATGAAATTGTAAGTGAAATGGACCTAGTGGGCTGTTAGCAAGGATTCCAAAACAATTTTTGTTACGGTTGGCCATTACTTAAGGAGAGAGTTATAGGTGACGAAGTTAATATAGTCACTGAAGCTAATATCTTTATCGTCGACCAAAAAATGCAAATCAATTACACAAAAATGCAAGATATCGACCAACAAATGCAAGTTATCGACCTAATACTGCAAGTTATCGACCAAAAAATGTAAGTCATCAAGCGATAAAATGCAAGTCATCGACAAAGAAATTGCAAATCATCGACCAAATGGAAACCATCGACACAATGTGCAACTCATTGACAAATAGACGGAAAACACTGACAATTTTGCTTAGGCTTAGACGCCTATATCTCCAGTCTCAAGTAACGCAAGACCAAGATATACCAATAGGTGACGAAATTAATATAGGCGCTGAAGCTAATATCTTTATCGTCGACCAAAAAATCCAAGTCAATTACACAAAAATGTGAGATATCGACCAACAAATGCAAGTCATCGACCAAATACTACAAGTCATCGACAAGTCAGTGACCAAAAAACGCATATCATCTCCCAAAGAAAATGCAAGTCATCGACCAAATGGAAACCATCGACACAATGTGCAACTCATTGACAAATAGACGGAAAACACTGACAATTTTGCTTAGGCACAGACGCCTCCGATCTCAAGTAACGCAAGACCGTAAGGAAATCTGTTTTGAAATCCTTCATCCAATAGCTTTCTAACCCATTAGGACTTTTTCGAAAAGTACTTTTTTAGAATTATCTTTTAGACCACTTTTTAAAACATAAGTTTTTAAATACATCTTTGCAAAATTTTTCATACACAAACTGCCATTGTGTTACATTGGGTACCTATTTGAAAGCAGTGTTTTGAGAGTACTTCCTGTGAATTACTTTTGGGATGGCCTTTTCCCAATTCATTTTTATAATTTCTTTTTAAACAAAAACTGGTATCCTATTACATTTGGTTCATATTCGAAAGCAGTTTATTGGAAGTACTTTTTTGAAGTACTATTGTGAAAGTACTTTTTCTAAAGTATTTTATTGAAAGCTTGTACTTGTTTAAACGGTATTTTTACTATTCTTCATTATAATTCTTCTGCCATTTGGTATATAATTGAAAATACTTTTTTAAAAGCACCTTCTAAAAATTCTTCTTTAAAGGAACGTTCTTTATGTAATTTTCTATGCAAATACCAGAATTTTCTTAAATATGCTACTTATGCGAAAGTGCTTTATGAAAGTACTTTTTAAAAAAGTACTTTATACAAGTACCTTTTCTAAAGTACTTTTCGCAAACTTCCTTTTGTAATTTTGTATGCGACAATAACAAATATTTCTTCTTGTTCTGAGGCAGATTGGATGGAAAATGAAAAGATTGTACTTTTTTGGGCCTTTAAGAGGCCTTTAAAAGGTACAAAAGTAGGGAAAACGGTAACAAATAGGGAATTATTGTTAATTATTGTGTTATTTTTTATTATATTGCATTAAATTTAATGTAAATATGATTGAAATTAAATTTTAGAATTGAACAGATTTGGTACTGTTTTTCCACTCTTAATGAATAGTACTTGCATTATAGTTTTTTTTCCAATAGCAATTAATTTTTTCTTAATGTTCGAAACATATGCCAAATTTACAACAACAATTTTTAAATAAACACTGGCAGGCCATAAAAAATAAATTGAATGTCCTCCTGCTGGGTTTACACATCTTTTAAAAGGGGTCCCTCGTTCTCTCTCTCTCTCTCCTTCTATGGCCATAATGACTAATACAAGGTATTGGTCATTATTATTCTTATTTTTCATTTTATTTGTTTTCTATTGTTGTTTTTGTTGTTTTTCTTTTGTGAACTTTTTTTTCACAAAAATTTTAACGAATTTTCAACGAGAAAAGTTACCCTTTTTTTGCAACATCTCAACGGGGGTGGTTTTTGTCTGTCGATTGGATCATGTTACTCAAACACACAATCATCAACAAAGCAGAGAGCAAAAAACGATGGACAATAAGACTGGACAATGGTCATCATTAATTTCATTAATAGGGTACGAGAGAAGAAAAAAACGAACAGAACACAGGGAAAAAAGGGGTGCAAATAATTCAATGGCTTTGTCTTCTATCCTCCTCTATAGTCGTTGCAACAATAATTTTTTTTCCATTTCCAGTGAAATTTAAACAAAATTTTCGTTGTAAGGTTTGGATTCTTTTTTACTCTTCTTTGGAAGAAGAAGAAATATATTCTGGGAGAACAATTATTATTTTTTATTTTGAAAAAGAAAGGATTGCGTGGGTGTTCAAGCTTAAGGGATCAAATTGTAATTGAAAATTTAATTTTTATTTATATATACGAGTGGCCAGCAAGTCCACCTATTGGAAGTCCTATTGCCCATCGAATATCTTGAAAAAAAATTCAACTTCCAGCTCCATATACATTTAATGCAGTACCTTGAAGTAAACAAAGTACTCCTTTAAGTACAAAAAGTACCCTTACGCGACAGGCTGTTCCCGAAAAAAGTACCTTTACGCGACAGCTCTTTCCTTTATGCACGCAGTCAGCTTTGACTAAATTTCTTTGGAATAGAACATTCACAAAGAGCTGTTATTATCACTGTCGTCGTGTACGGCCCTCATTTTATAGATCGTATCGAACATACCCCGTAACTGCAGAGCGAATGAACTGGGCAGAAAGGGGCTCGACCATCGAACTCTCTGATGAATTCTGCACATTAAAGATCCCTTTGGGTACCTGCAAGCTAATAGTTGACAATGTAATCGTGGACCTTGTCAACAGTAGATTGGCAGCTTCGGACACCGGTAGAACGGCGCAAAAAATTTGGCCAATAGGCTCAGCGCTGTTATCGGGGTTATTACGTGGCATTGTATTATAGGAACGCATGCGAGGCATATTGGTGGTCTTGGACACCTTACAAATGATTTCTGCAGAAGCTGTCTAGATGGGGAGCAGGATAAGACTGTTCTTCACCTACTGTGCACATGACCGTCACTTGGTCGGGGGAGAAAGAGGCAACTGGGTGCCTACTACATGGAGGATTTGGATGAACTGTCACGTATTGATATTGGCAATCTGAGTCGCTTCTTGGGAAGCTTTGATTGTTTCCTGGACTAGGAGAGAATTGAAACGGTGGTATCATAATGGGCTCTGTGTGCGGCCTAAGTGTATTCGCTTATGACTCCATTGAGGGGACAGTCACTTCTACCTACCTACCTATCATCGTACGCTTATAATATCTCCTCCACATCTATTTCCTTTTCTCTTCAGTACTCCTCCTGGAAGCATATAGCTTTCACAAAGCATTCGACCTTGTTTCCAACTCTTGAAACTATTTTTGTTGTTGCAGCTAAGCAGGTGATTGGTTTGCTGTATTGCTAGGATAATAGGGCTGCCATCCATCGTTGCCTAGAAACAACAACCCCTAGGGCTATTGCCATGACAAATTTCAGAATGCTGAAACAGCTAATATGCACACCAGATGCTTCATCTTGGTATGCCTTAGTGTCCCACAGGTTCTAGGAATATATTCATTCTCGTTGTCACAGAATCTACTTGTTCGATTCGGGACAACCCCCATAAGCGTACCCTGAATCTACAGTGCCCTGTTAAAAAGCGGTCTACTAACCTCAGGTTATTCCTGGATAGTCTGATACATGATTTAAGTTTTAAAATCTTCATATTATAATTACCTTACAACAGAAGTTTAGGTTGCCTCAAACCCATTTGGTTTGAGTAGAGCCTTTGCCTCTCTCTCTAAGTTCCCTTTCGCAAAGGATACCCTTTCAAACATCTCTGCACTCTCCACGAAAGGTTCGCATTAGCACCGCATAAGCTCCAATTATCACAAGCTCATCTGCCTGCCCATTGCTGCGGCCCAAGAGAGGGCAACCCATTTCATCTACCTACAAAGTCCGTGCTATTTTCGAGTTATCTTCATAAGAGCCGAGTGCTCAAAATACAGTCTGACCATCAGACAGTATTACCATGACTCCTACTTTGTACTTTCTGTCCAAGTTGAATGCAGCACAGCTTTCGATTGTGTAGACTTATGATTGGAAGATGATACTTGCGAGTTTTCCCATGGGGTCAGCATATTTCATTCAAGTACCATTAACTTCAACTTCTATGTCAAGAATTGTTTTGGACCCCTCCCTATACCACAAAGTCGTCTCTATTTTAAAAAGTATGGAGTCGCAATTCATTTTTTTGGTAAGCCTCGTCGCAAAGCATTTCCCATCATACAATACCATACGGTCAACAAGTTCTGTCCACAGGGCAGTTAAGAAGGAAGCTATCAGCCGTTCGATTTATTAGAGCATTAAGTGCCTTGCCTCCCAATCATAATTTAAAATGCTCTGTTCTTCGCTACCATGATGAATATTTTTCCTACAAAAGTGGTGTACCATTGTGGTCTTGCTGGAATTTATCCTTAATTGCACTGATGTATACCACCACCTTGCAATCTCAATACCTCTTTGAACCCCTCCCCCTGCACACCAGTGTTGAAAAATTCAGTACTTTCGTATTTTTTTCAGTACTTTTTCATTTCAAAAATACCGCAGTACCCCTACCAAGCTTTAGTGTAAGTAAGTAAGTGTGTCGGTCCAACCCCAACCATAAAAACTCGCCATTCGTTTGAAAACAAAAAACATGTGACCGCTGCTGGTTTATAGAAAAAAAGAATGAAAAAACGATGAAAAAAATTATTTTTTTTTAATTTTTATTTTTTAATTAATTTTTCTTTTGAATTCACCAGTTGTGGTAAGCTTTTTTCACAAAATGTGGTGAATTTATACGGTGTGGTGAATAAAATCGAAATTCACCAAAATACCGTTATCGAAATATGTACTGTGTTACCATAAATACATGTACTGTATATTGTGATTTGGACGATGCGTGTCTAGAATAAGTATTTTTCACATCTGTTAGTGGAGGCATTCACCGATATGTCTGGTTACTGCATTAAAACAATGTTGCCATTGTGTCCATACAA
Organism: Sarcophaga variegata; assembly: GCA_932273835.1. Lineage (NCBI taxonomy): Eukaryota > Metazoa > Arthropoda > Insecta > Diptera > Sarcophagidae > Sarcophaga > Sarcophaga variegata. Next base: position 102,280,528 of record OW026360.1, on the reverse strand, counting down.
CACTGCTGCACACTCTCTTGGTTTATCGCTAAACATTCTATTTCCAAACATTTCAATAAAATTCTCTTCTGGCAACACTAAGACTTTCGTTATCTTTAACAATCACCAGCTACTGGTTGTAAACTACACGCCGTCATATTATTTCTAGCGCTGTCATGCTTAATTAAAGTTGTTGTCATATTATGCATGATATTGCCACATTCAATTTACGTTTTATCTGTCATATCTTCAATTGACACACACAATTGCCGAACGAAAAAAAAGAAAAAGAAAACTCTCTGCTGGCAATGGCATGCAACATGGCAGTCTAAATGAAATTTATTGTTGCCGGAATTGTTTACGCGAGTTTCTATCGTTTTGCGTAATTATTTGTTAAATTTTTATTATTTTCGCATAAAATTTGTAGGAGGAGAAGCGGAACATGTCCAGTTTTCGTAAGAGAGTGGTGAAAAGGCCAATACCAGGCACACGCACCAGTCCACATACCGGACAAGTTATCATATCAAGTGGAAATCCCTCATTAGATGTTATATTAGGTGAGTTAAGACAATTTAACAATGGCTTCTAAGACAAAGGCATGGTGCGGGCGTTGTGTTTGATAAATGCAGCAGCAACACAAAAGCATCACCCGCACCTCGTGTAGAAGAGCATCACTCACTGTAATTATTGCCGTTAATGCATGCGAATTCATTTGTTCACGTTTATTTAACAGGTGGAGGTCTGCCAATCGGTTCCATATGCCTCATAGAGGAGGACAAATTCGTTACCTATTCCAAAGTGTTGGCCAAATATTTTATGGCCGAAGGTGTGTTGTCGCAACACTCGATATTTTTGGGTTCCTTGGATGACACTCCCAAGGAATTGATTAAGAAATTACCCCAACAATGTACAGCAGCTGCCGATGATGAGGAAAGCCCTGAAAAGAATCCCGAAAATGGTTTACGTATTGCCTGGCGTTACAATGACTTGCCGATGGTAAATTCAGAGCAAACGAATGAGAAAATTGGCCACAATTTCAATTTGCTAGAGCACATGGATTCCAGAGCATTGGCATTTGCTCATACCGTTACCTGGTCCGATGATCCTTTGGACAATGACATTGTGGTTGATCAGGATGATGACGATGATGCCTGGGACCTAAGGGATTCGGGTAATGATTATGAAAACGATGCCACTTACGTTATGGACGCTAGTAAAGAAATGGAAATGGAAAATTCCAAAAACAATTCAACACCCAATCCAGCCTTGTGTGAGGATGATAAACATGAATCGAGTGATGAGAAAAATGCTACAGCATCAACCGAGACCTCAGCTACTTCATCATTGCCTACACCTCCATCACCTTTGTGTAAATCACGCTTGGAGGAGCAACTCTTTACCAACTCCAAATACATGCGTCTTCTAAAGGAGGTGTATAATATGCTGAGAGACGATAGATTTCATTCGGGTGGCTTGCTGGTTAAGCGCAGCCTATGCCGTATTTGTCTCACATCTTTAGGTTCACCACAATGGTACGATGAGAATTTTGCCGAAGATATACTCAAGTTTATAACGCTCCTACGGGCAGCAGTACGTACATCGGTAGCTGTATGCTTTATAACAATGCCAATGCATCTGGTGGCTAAATATGTGAGTATTGTTCCATTAATTTTTTAATATTCATTTCAAATTGCTTTCGAAGCAAAAGGGCGAGTGCATGATGAGGTTTTTTTTTTTAGTACAAGGTATGCTTTTGCGCCTTAAATTTTCTTTAAAGTAAATTTATTGATGTGATCACGTGTTTTCTAAACTATTTTTCTAAGAATTCTAGTCTGCCTTTTGTATGTTAATAACACGTAAAGAAATACAGTCATTACCATCGAATTTGATGCTAAGTAATGCACAAGCAGTCGATATTAAATCGGTAACTGCTTTTGTACTGAGTGATGATGAATAATTTATGGGGGTGTACGAAAAAGTACAATTTTTTTTACCCAATGAATATAAAACTGAGAGAGAACTGATGCAATTGCTTTATCTAGGCTTGTACGGAATTTAAATTTACACTATTAAGGGAGTTCTGCAAGGTCCAGCTTAAAATGGAGGATGCATCAAAACCCCAGCAAAGCTCTCTTCTCAAAGCTTCTGAAGCGTAGCCTAAAGCGGCAACTATTATCAAATAGAAAAACATTCCTGTTGACGAAATATCCGCTGGGATGTCTTGACATTTTTGGTTGGCTCCATAGATTCATTACAAACTCATAATAGTTTGAGTGTAACAAGCGCAAGCCTGAGCACGCTTGATGAGTAGAGTTTGTGTATGATGTTGCTTTGCTTTGCGAAAACTCTTCCCTGTAAAAAAATAACAAAATACCAGTCTATAATAGATGCTAGGTACATAGAGGAATTAGGCCACCTCCATTGATTCAGTGGTCAAAGATCCACTATGTGTAAAGCATAAAGCATTTACGGTCACAATGGAACATTTAATTATGGTATCACAATGTACTTAAATTCCAGCCTAAGTGGGGCCTACTCTAAATACTCTCATTGTGTCATGAGGGCCTTAGCGAAAGGCAAAGCAATATCACCGGAATAATCCCGCCAAATCTCAATTTTACCGTGATGAAGAGGCTATGTCTAGGGAGTTATTCAGCGTTTTCTTTAAAGACTCTGTTGCATCTGCTGTTTGTCATGAGGACAAACAAGGCAATGGCACCGGGAATAATCTTCTCTCGATAACATTGTAGTATGCTTGGCGGGCCAAATCTCAATTGTATCATGATGAAAAGGGTATGTCTAGACAGTCGCTTATCACTGTCCGTTATTTTATTAGGGTTCGCTTTGAAGACTCTGTTATATCTGCAGTTTTATGGCTTCTTTTGACCGTCGATTGATACAAGGTTCCCTGTAAGTGTAATACGTTCAAAGTTATGTAGGATGAAATCCTGTATGTCTTCATTAAAACGAGGAAACTCCTCTGGAATATGTCGAAGCGAAGGGTGCCAACAGTATATGATGATTAGGGGCATGGTAAGGGGTGTGGCTCGCAACAGACTGTATCTTGGTATCGGGCGATAAGATAGGTTTGATGTAAGTCGTTAGTGGTTAGTGGCTGTAAGGTCTCCATAAGCCCCTTTGACCCAGATCGGGTGTTGGGTTTTGGAGCCAAATGCATTCCTACGAATGAAATGGTTGATGCCTTTATTAGATTGAATTAAAACTTGATAGATGATGCGGTTATTATTCCTAAAGGAAGGACGGTGTCGTGAGAGACACCACAGACGCTGGCTAGATAAATCGATATATGTATTACGTGTCTAGGGGCCATTAGCTAATTGTAGGACTAATTCGCTGCTAGGGATTCTTAGGGGTCTTTAATAATTTTAATTAAGTCGCTGAAAAAGATCTGTGAAAGGCCTCAACCGAATTTCCGCGGTGTATGTGAATAGGAATAATCGGAGGCGACGGTTTTGGTAAAAGAAGAAGAATGTGATTCTTTCTCGGAAACCGACATTCAAGTTTCAGTGAGTTTAATTAGGGGATTACACTAGCCGAGAGGGGCTAGTGTCAGTGATCCCTCTGTTTGTTCCTTTAGGTTAGGTTAGTGGGTAGCTTGCTGTTCACAGGCAAGTTCACACGGTGACCCATTGTAAGGGGTGAGCCATGATCCGTTAGTGGCGGTTTTGAACTACCTCGAGTACCTGATGAAACCGGCGAGTTCCCTTAGTGGCACGTTCGCCACCATGCCTAGACCTTTAAACGCTCTGTTAACCAAAAATCGATAACATCTGTCTTGAAGAGCAGGGCACTCGCATAAAAGGTGTTGCACAGATTCTGTCTTCTACACATCATGGCAGCTTCTGCAGTAATCCTGGTGGGGCAGACCAATGTTGTCAGCGAAACTGTCATTAGTGCAGTGTCACGTTAGAATGCTAACCGTTTTCTTGTCTAACTCAAGTAGTTCACTCGTTTAACGTTGAATTTGAATGACAGATATGAAAACCTTTTTTATGGAATATAATGTGGCCAAAAATATTGAACCCAAATGAGATTTGAAGATCCTCACCTACTCTTCGTATCTAACCTCAATTTTTTCTAAAAAAAAAAACAAATTTTCAGTTTTCAAGCAGAATAATGCATGCGGAATACAAGTCTTATTTAAAGTTTTAAATTCATTTTCATTTTCTTGTTTTATTTTCCTTAGGACGATACATTGGTTTCCAAAATACGTCATTTAGTTGACTATGCCATCGAACTGGAATCGTTTGCTGGTTCGGATAAGGAGACTAATCCCGCATTCAAAGAATACAATGGCCTATTTCAATTGCGTAAAATTACAGCTATTAATACACTAAGTGCCTATATGCCGGAAACAACTGATTTGGCATTTAAATTGAAACGCAAAAAGTTTGTCATTGAAAAACTACATTTGCCACCGGGTAAGTTTAGTTACATTAGCTTTAAATATTTCTATGGGCAAGACACATTAGAATACAATACCATGTGCAATAAAAGTAATTTATACAGAGAGGACAGACATATGCATACATATATGTACACATATGGTCAAAATAATAAGTACACCCTATATATTTTTTTTCAAAGGCTCGTATACGAAAATTTATTTCATTTAAAAGAAAAAACAAATTCTAATTTATTTTGTTATAACATTAGAAATAAATGAAATACTAAAACAATAACAAAAAGAAAACAAAAATTAAATTCAATCTTTTTCAAAAAGTACGAAATTAACCTGAGAACATTGGTCAAAATAATAAGTACATTTAGTTAAAATAAGCAAAAAAAAAAGTAAAAAAATCATTTTTTGTTTCTGCTAAATTGGCTGAGTTTCGCTAAAATCCGGTATATCCACCTTTTTTCAATTATTTTGTGATTTATTGTATACTGGCAATAAGCTTCCTGCGGATTTCTACTGGTGTTTTATGCCAAGTTTTTTGAACAAAATTCCATAACTGATCCTTATTTTTGAAAACGTCCTTTAAAAATTTTTTGTTTCAACTCTCCCCAAAGATTTTCGTTTCGATTTAAGTCCGGAGATTGGCTTGGCCAGTTAAGAAGAGCAACATTATTAATTTGGTTCCAATATTTTACCAACTTAGAAGTATGCTCCGGATCGTTATTCTGCTGGAACGTCTATCTAAGAGGCATACTTTCCTCAGAATAGGTCAACATCGTATTTACCAAGATATCGATAGTGGAATCTGGTCATAGTGTCTGTAATTCGGTGTACCAGATCGACACCATACCACGAGAAACAAACCACACCATAATATTGCCGCCACCGTACTTGACCGTCTGCTTTGTAAAGCGAACGTGGAATTCTTTACACTTTGGGCGTCGAACACTGCAGGCACTGTAGTTTCCAAATAAATTAATTTTTTATTTCATCGCTCCACAAAATGTTTTGCCATTTTTTTTCACCGTTTGCTGCGGACCAATTGGAATAACTTCTTGCAAATGTCAATCAATCTAGCCTTTAAATTTTTTTGTCTATGCAAAGGAACTCTTCTGGCTATTCGTCCTGGTAAATGAAGAAAGAATTGCCATGTTTACTTTCCGTTTAAGTAACTAAAATTAAACATGAAGCAACAACAAGCAGGTGTACTTATTTTTTCGACCATATGTGTATACGTATGTACGTACATGAAATTAATTTAAAATATTTTTCTAATTCGCATTCCAGAACTGCAAGATGATACAACAAAGCAAGCTCAGCAAGATGCAAAACCAACGCTTAGTTGTGGCAGTAATATCAATACAAATCCAAATTTAACATTGGATTTCTAAAAACAACGCCTGCAGCGACAAAAAGAACAACAAGAGTAACAAAAAAAGAAAAACAAGTACAACATTAAAATCATTATTCTTATTACTTATAGAAAATAAATAACAACAACAATAACAATAAAAAAAAACAAGCGTTAACAGTTAACATAGAAGACATCTTTTTTCAAATTTATTATTTTTTTTTATAACCTAAAAATAGCAAAAAGAAACAACAACAAAACAAAACAAAAAATAAAGAATTGAAAGACAAAATTTCCATTGCATGCATGCATGTATTTTTTTATTTTACAAAAAGTGTGTTCAATATACGAAAAAACGTTCAGCAACAACAACAAAAATTATGTAATTAAACTGAAACGAAATAATAATTAATTTGTACAAATTATTAATCAAAACTTATATCAAATGAAAGTGTTTTTATTTCTTCTTCGTTAATGTAGTTCAAGGTAAAAAGTATTCAGTGAGTATAAAATTGGTCGGAGAACCGATGCAATTGCGTTATGTAGGCTTGTACGGAATTTAAATTTACACTATTAAGGGAGTTCTGCAGGGTCCGGCTTAAAAGGAGGAGGCACCAAAACCCCAGCAATGCTCTGTTCTCAAATCTTCTGAAGCGTCGCCTTAAACGTCAAGTGTTGTCAAAGAGAAAAATATTCCGGTTGAGGAAATATCCGAATAGCTGGTATGTCTTGCCGTCTTTGGTTGGCCGTATAGGTTCATTACAAACTCGTAATAGCTTAAGCGTAACTAAGGATAATTTTTCTTGGTTATGAATTCATTTAAAAACAAAACTCCTTTAGGTCTGAGCGCGCTTGACGAGTACAGTTTGTGTATGATGTTGTTCTAAAAGCTTTGCTTTGCGAAAACTCTTCCTTGTAAAAGAAAAAAAATAACAAAATACCAGTCTATAATGGATGCTAGGTACCTAGAGGAATTAAGCCACCTGATTTGGTGCTCAAAGCATAAAGCATTTACGGCCACAATGGAACAATTAATTATAGTATCACAATGTACCTAAATTCCAGCCTAAGTGGAACCTCTTCCTTTGAGGGGTCCGCCACATGACCTACTCTAAATACTCACACTGTGTCATAAGGGCCTTAGCGAAAGGCAAGGTAATGTCACCGGAAATAATCCTTTCTCGATAGCATTGTAAGATACTGCACCAGCCAAATCGCAATTGTACCATGATGAAGAGGCTATGTCTAGGGAGTTGCATATCACTGTCCGATATTTTATTCGGGGTTTTCTTTAAAGATTCTGTTGCATCAAAACTTATATCAAATCAAGTCTTTTTAATGTGCATATGTAGTTCAAAATAAAAAAAATGTGTAAATATTTCAAAATTTAATTTTTGGTGTGAAATTGTTATGGTTGAGGGATTTTTTTTTAAATGTGTTTAAATAGCCTCTCCATTTGGCAAATGTTTGTTTCGAACTGACCATAAACAATATAAAGTTTATTAACAATTTCGTTTTACTCTGTTGTTAAATGAGAAACTATTTCTTTCTGCCCACCCCTACTAAATCATTTGCTGTAACTCGTTTACACTTAACGTTTGGAAACAAACAACTTTCTAATACGGTTTTCCAAAAAAAAGGGAAATTAAAAGTTAAAAAAAGTGAAAGAGGAAATCTCAAGGTAACCTGCAAGCAGTTAAAATTCTCTCTCCTTCTCTCTCTTTTTGTTAAATTTAAAATTGCATTTGTATTAACAGTTTAATCTTCTGTTTCTCTAAGACGACCCATTTCAGACAAATGGCTGTTTGTGTGGAAAAAACAAAAATACTCAATATTGCCTGAGTTTTCCATATAAATAGACGAACATGTGAAATCATTCGTTTTACAAAAACACGCCCTAAGAAATATCAAATCAAAATGTAATACGTAAACGTTACGTAACGTAGTCGTCATAGTCTATTAGATGGTGTGTTGACTTATTAGACGTCATGCCTCGGCTCAAACCCCTGGTCAGACATCTCCATCCAAACGAAATCTGATAAAATATTTCCTCGGCGTTTGCCTCTCAGCAGATTTCTTAGGCAAAAACTCTGAGTGTAAAAATAAAATTGCCATGAAAAGTTTCTTAAAAAAAATTTTCTTTCGGAGTCGACTTTAAACTGTAGGTCCCACCACTCATGTATAAAATCAACATACATAAGTGGTGTGTGACCTAGCAGGCCGTGATCACAGAATATACACAGAATAGAAACAAGAGTTTGACGTTTAACTTTCCATGGAGAAAGAGACAACAAATATTACCAAAAAGTATTTTTGTCTCTCTCTGATTGTAACTCGGTTTTGTTTATTTATGTTTTTTTTAGTTTTCGGGGTGGTTTTTTATATTGGCGAGAGTTAATAAAAAATGTAATTTTTGTGTGAAACTACTAATAAATAATAAAAACAACTAATAACAATAACAAATTTTACTTTCAAGAAATTAAAAAATATTGGCAACTTTCAGCAAGAAAATTTTTTATGAGCAGTACGTCTTATTTTGATCTTGTAATATTTAGCTTCTTAATTACCTCTTGCACAAGAAACTATATTCATTGTGACCGAAAATCACACACATTTCGATTAATATTTAAATATTTAAGAATCTTTAAACTTTTCATTGAAGAAATTAAAAAATATTCCAAATTATCCCTTTTTTAACACAAAATAAATCTTTATTTACATTTAATTTTTCTACTTTAACCGCCAGCTTTCACTCTGTATATCTGTTGCTTCTAACACATTTAATTCGCAAAACATTAAAATATTTTTTTTCTCCCTCTACGAGGTAGGTTAAAGTGCTGCTTTGAGCGTTTTTAAACGTCAAAGGTTTCAATTCTGTGTATATTCTGTGGCCGTGATCCAGACTGAAGTGATGAATTATGTATGTATGTAAACGTTATTCAATTTCATATTCATTTATAAACAGATGATCAAAATAGATCAAGAACTATTAACTTATGTGACCTTAAATACACACGTTTATCTCATGTTCTTTAAAACTAGACAGTTTCCAAGAGTATCTGTAAACTGTATCCTCAAAGCAGGTATCTTTATTTCTATGCAAGATACTTGAGATTATCAGTGAAGTCTTCCATACTAGATCATCCCTCGTAGTACGGCAATCTTTCAGTACACAACGGGTAAATCCATTGAAACTGTACTGTACTCATTAGTTAGTTGCACGCATATAAAGGTTTCTGTACCACAAGAAATACTACCCGGGAAGCTTTCTTAGCCATTGTGGTTGCATTCCATAAGTCATCCATATTGGCTCATCCTTTGGACCAGTTACTCTTTCAGTACGCAACAGGTAAATCCATCGAAATTGCACTGTACTCATTACTTAGTCGCATGCATAGAAAAGTTTTTGTACTTCAAGAAATACCACTCTGACAGCTTTGTAAGCACTTCGATTGGTTTCGTTATGAGACTTATATACTAAAAAGGATATACAAAGCCATTTAGATCAATGGCCTAATTCAGACTCGATGTTCATGCGCTAAAGCCGTATGCGCTTCTCTACCAGTTTGTAACACCCAGTCCTGGTAGATATTTTCTGCCTGTTGCTTCCTCTGGAGTTTTGGACTTCTTGAGGTCAATAGACTAATTCAGAATTGATGTCCATTCGCTAATTTGGTACATTTCTCCACCAGTTTGTAGCTCCCAGTCTTGGCAGGTCTTCTTCCGTCTCGTGCTTCCACTGTAGTCTTGGACCTCCTGAGGTCAATATCTTTATTGAGAATTGCTGCTTATGCGCTAAAGTATTGTGCGTTTCTCTACTAGTTTGTAGCGCCCAATCTTGGCAGGTATTGTTTCGTCCGGTGCATTCACCAGAGTTTTGGACTTTCTGATCGACGAACGAATAATTTTATCCCTCATTGGATGCTGATACTCTCTACCAACGCAGGTAGTTCTACGTATCTTTCCAAATATTTTTCTCTTCATAGTTGTTTGGGCAGGTACCCACGCTTCAGCACATGCATTAGGAGTGCTCTATAGTGCATAATTTTTGTTCCTTAATTCATTACCACCAATATAATGGAAGCAACTACCCTATTATTACACCAAGAGCGCAATAGACTCCAACTCTATGGTATTAATCATGAATATGATTGCTAACTTCAGGACTTTCTAGACAAATCAACTCTGTTCTATGCATAAAAGAACGCATTAACACAAGTTTGAAGATATGCTGAATGGTTGCAGAGGAGGTGTTCATCAATTTTTATCAGTTTAAGTTCGTTGCAAATTAAAGGTCATTAGAATAATAGGTCGACTCTTCACGCTTTTTGGGCAGCTGCTGATTTTAAAATTCCATTTAAAGTGACTACATGCGTAGGAGAAAAATATAATTTTGTTCTCTCTCCCTTTCTCTCTCTCCCTCTCTTCATTTTATTTGATTTGATTTCCAATACAAAATTTTATTTTTATTTCTTCACCTTTGACCTTTTATAACCTATTTATCCTGTACAAAAACATGGCTTTACAATTTGTTATAAAATTTAAATACTATAAAACAACAACAACAAAAGAAACTAAACTCGTTTTGCTCTAAATTCCTCATGATTCATGAGCAGCAGTTGATTTATTTTTAATTTTTTTTGTTTAAATTTCATTCTGTTTTCGCCTACAACTCAAAAAACAACAACTACAACAGCAATGTTGGATAAATTGTTTACCGTCACACCGTAACGATCTGACTTTACGGGCATTGGGGTCAAACACTGGCAAAGCGGTCTTTTGTTACAATTAAAATGTCTATCGATGTACAACTAACGTACGATTATACGTACGATCAGATCAGACTTACTTATGAGAGCATGCAAGTGAAATACACACACATGCATACATGCATTTATACATTCATATGTACGTGTGTATGCATACTATTTATTATGTGTACTGAAACAACGATTAACAACAACATTAATTATATTGAGAAAGAGTTTTTATATGATAACGGAAGAGAGAGAGAGAGGGAGAGTGTATAGTAAGGCCCGTGGTGAGGCCTACATTTACATTAAAAAAAATTCAATTCTGAAATACGATTCTATGTATACGATTAATGAAAAAAACTAAATTTATTTCAACGTTATTGTTGTTGTTGATGACATTTATTCAATTTGTTGTTGTTTTATTAAACACCCACTCACTCATTGATTACATACATATGTACATACATACGTGTTGGTGATAAATATCAGTTATTCATTGTGTCACGACAGCTCAATTTGATAATTAAAAAGAAAACAATAAAAACAAAAACTGTTCTTAGGAAATAAAATACCGTTATACGGCGTACAAATAAACCTTGTGTGCGTGCATCTGTGTACAGTTGTGAGAATTAGTGGCTGTTTATGTATGCAGAGTTCATGCCCAGTAATTATTTAATTTAAAAGTGAATTTCTCCTTTTATGGAGTCGAGAGAAATTGTGTTTTAGAAACTTAAAAATTAAAACTCGATTAGAGTAAGGAGAAGTATCCTCATTAAAAGTATAATGGAACACACTACATAGAGCTGAATTAGGGAAACTTATTTAGACTGATTGATTAGGTGATAAGATGATTGAAAGGGGAACTGCAGAATTTGTATGTTTTTATGGCCAAGATAGAGCAATTCTAGAGCGGAATGGGTTCTGAAACCAAAGACGGAATCTTGACAGGTTTTTTAATGGGATGTAGTGGCTTGTGGGCGAGCACCTTTTCTTTCTGGAAGCTCTGTGTCTCTTGACTATTGTTTAGATAGGTTTTTTAATGGGATGTTGTGCAAGATTTGCGTCCGAATGGGGAAGCTCTTTGCCTCTTGCCTGGTGTTTAGAAGCATTGACTCAGCATTTTTGGCCGGTGTTTCTTTAATCGTCTAGAAAGTGAAATTTGTTCGGTCTTCTGGCAATATTTTAGGCTGATAAGATATCTCTTACCCTCAGTGTTTTATTTTCTGCGTCTTTCCTCTCTTCTTTGCTTTTCTGTTTGCTATCTTCTACTCTTTGTTTCTGTTTCTCTTCAGAGTTCTTATGTATTTTAGTTTTATTAGAAATTGTCTTAAGTTGGGCCCACTTTCATGAAGGTAAACATAATGCAACGCTTCTGGTCACCTACCCACCAAACCTAACCTAACCTAGAAAGCTTTACAGTCAGATCAGAGAGGCTACATATTACAAAAAAATTTCTGGACGACATAGTATACCATCAAGTGAGCTGTGTCAATGGATTCCGCGGTATTTTTACCACCCACACCTCCATTTAGTGTCGGACCATCAGGGAAAATATAAAGGGAGTCTTAAACCTCTCTGTATGTAATGGTTGCGATGAACTTTCTTAAGAAGTCATATTGCGGAATCATTTACTCAATACTCCTAATAGTTCCAAATTCCTTTAGAATCTTTGCATGTCATACCACACTATCCAGTCGCGCAGAGACGCCTACCAGTTTTGAGAGAGTTACTTGTGCTGCCGTTGGATCCCCACCATACCAGGCATCCCTATGTTAAAATAGGCCTTACCACTGCTGTAAAGATCCAGTGAGCCGTCCTCTGGTGCCAAACACCATTCTTTCGTTAACACTTTATCGTAGAAGGCAATGGCGGCAAAATATAGAATGTCCAGCTCCCAAGACAGCTTTTCACTTATAAACCGCTCCACCCAACCTTACAGAACGAAAAGGCAGTGTGTTGTACCTTCTGCCGGCACTGGATGCAACCCATTTGACCATTTTCAGAGTACACACAACTATCCGCACAAACAACAGCTCTACATCCGATCTCTTCCAAAATCAATAGTTCGTTCCTCCATGCATTCTTAGAAAAAGAAAACATGGTGTCTTATACCTTCTATCGGCACCAGATGCACACTCACGGACTATCTACAGAGCATGGTTTATCCTATTTTTAGTAGAGCTCACAAAACTATCCACATAGGCAACATCCCTACATCCGATCTCTTCCAAAATCACTAACAGTTCGTTGTTCCATGCAATCTTAGAAAACGAAAACCTTATACCTTCTAGACGCACACTCACGGACTATCTACAGAGCATGGTTTATCCTATCTGTAGTAGAGCTCACAAAACTATCCACATAGGCAACATAACCACATGTAAACTATTCAAAAAATACAAGTCGCTCTTTGGACTCATGCAATCCCAGAGAACGAAAAGACGTTTTCTTATTCCTTCTACCGGTATCAGATCCACACTAACTGACCGTTTGCAGAGCATGTTTCTTTCTAGTTTTAGTAGAGTCCACAAAACTATCTGCTTAGGCAACAACTACACATACAAACAATTCCAAAATCACTAGCAATTCGCCACACATCCAACCAATTCCAAAATCACTAGTAGCTCGCTGCTTAGGTGTGATATGGAAGGTGAAAATATATTCCACCTTTAATATGAAGACATCTTTCACCTTCAATTTTCAACCTTTTTCTACCCTAAGAAGGGTGAAACGCTTCACAATTTTGTGTGTTATCCTTGCGCCTTATAGGCAGAAATAATAGAACTCCTCGAAGATTATTGAATGTAAACAATTCTTTTTAATTAAACAACTTTCATAACCTCACTTTTTTACTCAGGATTTATTTTTTATTTTTATCTAAAAGTGCTTGTCACACATTTTTGTTTATTTTAAACACTTGTTCTCCTATTTAAACACACCGTAATGCATCATTAAAACAAAGAGAACAAGTTTTAATATAAAAAAGCTTTTGTTGTAGTTGTTTGTATTATTATAAACGTAATACGAGTGAGTATTGATTTGTTTGTTTATATTTTGACTTTTTGTTATTGTTTACAATTACGGTTGCATTTGGTTGAACAGTGAACAGTAAAAAGAGCGCTGCAATATCATTAAAAAAGCAATATTTTGATACGCTCTCTCGTTGTGTTTCACTATGTATACATGTAATATAAACAACAGAACATAAACAATTGTTGAAGACAGAGAGAGGGAAACAGACTAAATTTGTTTATGTTTAAACATACTTGGAGTTTTTGTTTACCATTTGGCTACAGTTTGGAGCAAACGGCCGTTATTTGTGTAAAATGAGTTTTAAATATCATTACAAGGCACTTTTTCTCTCTATCTTTCACTCTTTCTATATGTGTTTTTTCTCCCATGCTTTTAAATAACTATGCATAGATAATAGAAAATTATTTTATAGAGAAGAGCAGCATAAAAGAGAAACAGAGAGAGAGCCACAGAGAAAATTTTAGTAGCAGAAGAGAGTGTAAATTTTAGGTTTTTATTTGTTTTTCATTATAGCAAATGGATCATCATCAACACGTACTGTGCTGAGCTGTGTTGTAGTATATATGCCATATCATAGGCATTGAACTTTATAATGTTGCCACCAAATGTTGCTCATTTAGTTGTAATAGTTAAATCAACCACTTCGTAACGCTATATAAAATGTAACGGTTCTAAAAAAGTAAACAAAATACACAAGAAAATAAATTGATAAAAAAAAAAAAAACAAATTTACTACTACTGCTTATGCAAAGAGAAAGAGGGAGAGAGAGAGAAAATAATTATTATCGGAAATAGTGAATTTTGTAATGAAAACCCAAAAAATTTCTTTCAAAATTTTTTATTGTTCTTGTATCGATAATGTGAAATAAACGAATATTATCTACAAAAAGAAAGAAAAAGAAAAAATTTTAAATGAATACTTAAACTTTGGCTTTAAAAAATCCATAAAAAAGAAATTATTTTGAAATTAAATTTTTATGAACATTCTGCAATAAACACACCACATAATGGCTGGATTTTTCAACTATAAACTGTTGCTCAATTTGTGTAATTTTTTATTTTTGGTAAGTTTTCATCAAGCGAAAGGAGAAAAAAGAGTTTCTTTTACCACCAGATTATCACGGATTATCTAAAAAGAAAGTTTTTTTATTTAATGGTTCGTTTAGAATAGAAAATCGAATATCGTATCGAATTTTTATTACTCACTTAATTGCCTAAAGAACTTGGGAATTACCTAAAGGAATAAGAAGCTAGGTAGTAATCCTGACTGTAATGACCGATTATGTATGCACTTGGGAATTTATTTCTCACGGCATTGTTTAATTTAATCAAGAATCGTTGCCAATATCAGTCGAACTTGACAACAAACTAAGGAAATATATCTTTATTCCTCAAGATAGTCTCGCTTTACTTACTTTCTTAATTGGTCATTACAACCCTTCAGTCAGTATTAGGTCCTAGCTTCTCACACCACCCCTGTTGTGTGTGCTCATTTTAACCATGAATGGTGGGAGCTACAGTTTAAAGTCGACTCCGAAGGATAGATTTTTGAGAAACTTTTCTTGACAATTTTACTTATTCTCAGAGTTTTTGCCAGGATACCGCTGGAAGGGAGTCGTTGAAGAAATATTCTTTTTCTGTATTTCGTTTCGTTGATGCCTGGACTAGGTTTTGTACCACGACTTCACGTTTAATAAGCCAACACACCTACCTCCTAGACTACAGTGACTTTTTGTTTTGGGTCAACAAGTTTAATAACTTCGATTCCCTACTTATGGATTTGGTTCAATGCACACAAATATAAAGCGAAACTTAGGGGGGGGGAGCAAGTTTTTCCGGAATAAAACTGCCACGCAAAATTAATCTTGCCATTGCATTAATATTTACTTTCGAGAGTTCAGGCAAATATGATAGAAAAAGGTTTAGAATCTTCTCCTCTTCATGGCAACACATCAAGTGAAAGTCTCTTCTTTTTACACAGCTCCTACAGAAGTCAGTTAAAGTAATAACAAGTCTACAGGCACGCTTTCATTGCTCTCCGTATCCACACTTGTTCAGCAGATACCAATAAAGTTAAGCCTACTTTTTAAGCGACCAGAGAGAATACCAAGTTCGAATGAGACAATCGCGATACCTAAGCCTTGCATCATGTCGGACATTGTAATTTGTTTACTAGGCCTAGACAATGTAATTTCTAATGATATACTTAAGTCCTGAAACCCATAATACAGTTGCCTTTGAATGGACCGAACATTTTCTAAGAAATTCCTGACATTCATGGACGAGTACAGATGTCGACATGACATTCGTAAGGAATTTGATAGCAGCCAAGCTCAACAATAATTGCGCCACTTTTAAAATGGCCATGGGTAAATATGCATCCTACAACATTATGGAGCAATATCAAGGAACTCCGGATTGCTAGACAAGATGGCCTTAATTGAAATCCTAAAATCGAATCTAATAACGAGAAAATTATAAGAGACTACGCCGTCAATCCGAATGTGTCTATAGCATAGTCCAAGTTGGCCTGCATTGAACCTTTCTGCCACAAGCTCTTTGTTCTGATTTATAAGGGAGCCAATTGAGTATAGCAAATTATGCATTAGTTGAAGGGGAACAGAGCCACTTTCGAAGACAATCTATCATTCTACAGTGGCACTGGCAACGAGTACCATACTATTAAAATATGTCTCCAATTGAGAGGGACATCTCGGAAACCATAGCAACTCCTCCGGGTTGTTGAACATTTACCAACCAGAGAATCTTCGATAACGTAGTATTAGGACCATAATCACGAATCTCTAGTGAAAATCCAATTAAGGATTTATGAACATGACTATACGATCCGTAATGTTTCTTGAAACACTCATGTGATAAAAGTCCCTGAGTTTTAGCCATGACACGAATCGCATTCCCAAGACACTCCTCATTGCACAGTTCTTTACAAAGATATGCAGCAGGATTAGCCCTATTATCGTCTAAATGGTAGCAGTCTACCATCTGTTCATGGCTGCCATTATATCCAGACAAACCCATATCTGAAGACTGTTCAGTACGTGCTAAGATACGATTCATCGTTTTCATCAAGTGCTGACGGACTAGGCAAATGATTTCTGCAGAAGCTGCAGAGACGAGAAAGAAGAGGAGACTATTCTTCACCTACTGAGTACATGCTCTCTGCTATGTTGGAAATGCAAAAACTACGTTGTTAGCCTACTTTATAGATGATTTGGAGTAACTGTCGCGCATTGACATTAGCAGTCTGTTTCGCTTCTTGGTTATCTAGTAGGTAGTGTGTTGGCTTCGAATTTCTCTCGGCAGTGTCCTGGTAAAAACTCTGAAAGTGAATAAAATTGCCTTGAAAAGTTTCTCAAAAAATCTGTCGTTCGGAGTCGGCTTTATACTGGAGGTCCCGCCATTTATTGATAAAATTATGACACACAACCTGGGTGGTGGGAGAAACTAGGTCGTGGTGTTGGCTAAAGGCTCATAATGAGCAATTAAGTAAGTCTCGCTTCCATTGAAGCGTGATTCTAAGAGATTCTGGGACTAGGGAATAAAGGACAACTGTGGTATTGCAATTGGCCCTATCTGGCCTAAGTGTGTCCTTCTAATTAACTATCTACCTAAAGCGCACATTTATTATTGATCAACATATTGTTGTTTTTATCCTTTTAAAAACGTTTAAAATATGAGTTCGTTGATTGCAAACAAAATAAAAATAAATTAGTGTTTAGTTTCAATTAAATTCTTTATTGTTCGCACTACTTTTGTGTGCCGCTGTTGACAACTTGACGTATACAACAATAATTGCTTGTTCGCTATTCTTCTTTGCCTACCGCGGAGATCTTCAAACCACGACTGTTCTCTTCACCCACAACGCATCTTCACACAAGACTGACTGAAATTTTACTACTCGTTGCCTACTTTGTCTTGCCTTTTTATATGCCCAAGTAATCGGTCTGATGAATTCATTGTTGTTTGTGTATTTTGTTCACATTGCTTGTTGTTGTGTTCTCGCTTACTTGTCTGTCTCCTTTTCTTTCATAGTGATGTTGTTGGTTTACTTGTAACAAGTTCGTTGTATTTGTTTGTGTAGTTTTCGCTCATTTTAAACGATGTTACACCGTTTCCATTTTCGTAACAATATTTTTTGAAAATATTTGTTCTACAAAACCTGGGGGTCTAGAGCATTAAGGACATTCTCGGCAAGGCCTTTATTTTACGATTCCCAGTAGAGAACTTCCAGCAGGAGAAAGGCATTTGAAAATTCCATTTCAAATAATTTTACAAACATTTTCTGTTACTGTTTGCTTGTTTGTTCGTATGTTTGTCGGTGGCATGGTGAAATCTGCGATATTATTTAAAATAATTCAGTTTTATTTTGCATTTTATTTGAATTTTTTTAGTTCTGCTTCGTTGATCGTTTTTTCTTTTTAATTTTTTCTAGTTTTTTTTTATTTTTTAATTTGAAACCCAAACAATGAATCAACATCCCATCCAGCCATGCACCACCTCTTCGTTGTGCTCGTATGTGCCACACGCGCTTTTGTTATTTTAGAAGTTTAAACATTTTATGGCAAATTAATGTTATTGTTGTTGTTATTGTTATTATTATTATATTTGTTGTTGTTGTTGGATATTATGATACAAAACATAATAATGATGACTTTGATCACGTTGCTGTAGTTGTTGTTTGCTGAGTGTGTAATAATTGTTTCACTTTCTATATTCACTAGTCAGTCAGTCAGACAGTCACTCAGTCAGTCAGTCTAATTGTCTGAATAGTTAGCATGTCAGTCTTTTACACCCAAAACGCAAAAAAATAAGTGGAAGAGAAATGAAAAAATCTCCATTTAATCATCAATTTGCTGGCATATTTGAAAGAAGCTTTACAAGTCCATTTATCAGCTACTTGTGCTAGTCATCATCATTAGCGTATGCATCATAATGAATTTATTTTACATCCATGCATACATATTTACGTACATGCTCGTATGAGAGAGAGAGAGAAGATTTTTAGATTGATGTGTGGTTTAAGGTTTTTTAGGCTTCTTGTGCAATACATTGCTTATCGGTTTTATGAGGTTTCAATAACCTTCATAGCCTATCTTTAATCTTAAATAGATAGGATAGCCTTGAGAAGATAATTGAAAAGTATTATGCACAACAAGAATGTCGTGAATTCACTGTAACACCTATACTTACATACTTACTTAATTGGCTATTAACAACCCGATTAACGAATTTCGGCCTGCCGCAACACATCCTTCCAGGCGCCTCTGCTTCTTGCGTGCCTACGCCAGTTGGTCACACCAATCGATGACAGGGTTTCCTCAATCTGGTCCTTCCAACGCAAACAAGGTCGTTCGCTTCTTCGACTTACACATATCCCCGCATCAAATACTCGCCTCGCCAGAGCATCCTCCTCCCTTCGAACGACATGGCCGAGCCAGCACAGCCGCTGGATAGTAATACGCTGCACAACGTCAATGTCGTTGAGGAGCTCATACAGCTCACTATTGGATCGGATGCAGAAATCATCGCCAACTCGCACTGGACCGAAGATCTTACGTAGGACCTTCCTCTCGAATACTCTCATCATCAGTGCTTAACAGGATCCATGCCTCTGCGCCATAAAGAAGCACGGGGAGGATGAGCGTCTTGTAGAGTATTAGTTTTGTCAGTAACACCTATTCTAACCTGAAAAACTCATAACAAGCTCGTGACTTTTTGACTCTTAACTGAAATGGCAGCAATGCTCCAATGTCAGCAGACAGCTAATGGCCAGGAAACTTCAAAAGACATTGGGCTACACAATGTGCATGATTTGCCACAAAACTTACTCTCGTGACTTATAGAGGCTATGCTCTAGAACATCCATGGCCAGTTAACCGCTATGTTAGGTGAAAGTTCACCGGCCCGTGTTCCCTTTAAGTCCACTTAACTATACTCGATATGTGTCTGAAGTTACATCTTCTGTTTGCGGAAGTCGAACAGTCTTTCTGACATCTATTCATAGCATCATAAACCAATCGACATATTCTTAAGACGTTGACTGCCGCGGCAATTTTCAGAAAACTGGCTACGTAAGTCAACATTGACTTTTTGTTCTTTTCCCAGAATCGTAGTTGTCTCCCTAGAAGGGAACGTAATCTACGAGTTATCTCGTAGTCGGCAGTCAACGTGTTAAAATATGTTTCCTTCTCCCTATGTTCATTAATAGCTGCAGCGGCATCGTCCCCTTAATCACCAATACTGCATCCGTAGACTCTATGTTAGGTTAGGTTAGATTAGAGTGGTAGCCTTGATGCCAAAAGCTGATTCGAGTACGCTTATCGGCCCGTTGCGACGCCACAGGTGAACGCAGTCTGTGTACAGACCAAGTTCTCCAAATCAGAGGAGAAGAAATTGGTCGGCGCAAGGGCTGCATATTCTAAAGCTCGACTACCCTATGCTGGAAAGCCAGCCCGAAGATTTGATAAACGAAACTATATCCTTGACATCAATGGACGATAGCTCCGTCAAGCTGACAGGGATTGGAGAGCCAAATAACCTATATCTACACCTCGCAAGAGGTGGACATTGACAAAGAAAGTGGGCAACAGTCTTCTCTTCCTTAGCGGATCTGCACCCACGGCAGAAGTCGTTAGATGGGAGCTGCATTCTCTCCGCGGTCTTCCCATAACACAATGACCCGTAAGCACGGCCACAGTGATTGAGATGATGTCACGACCAAGTCCAAGTAACAGGTTGGTGCGCCTTCTTTCCATCGAGGGCCTAGCGGTGGAGCAGGACTCCTCATTGACCCAGGATAGGTTGGCGCCTCGAAAGAATATCCGCGCGATGGCCAGCTTGACCGAGGTAAGTGGCATCCGCAAGTCGACTGAAGAGGATTCCGGAAGTAGTGCACCAGCCCTGGCGAGCTTGTCGGCTTTACAATTTCCCGGATTATTGCTGTGCCCGGGGACCGATATAAGTGCGACACTGAAGCGCCCAGAAAGAAGGTTGAGGCAACGGCGACATTCCCTGACGAACCTGAAGTTATTCACAACGTTCGACAGAGATCTTATGGCAGGCTGACTATCAGAAAAGATCGAGATACGGGTCGAAGGAACACCTAGACCACATGCGGTAGTCAGAAATTAATTTAAGTGTGGATTTTCTGACGGCTGCATCTGTTCTCGTTCTATAGGAGAGAACATTCGTTTTGTGGTCAGCAAGTTTGAGATCTATGCCGGCGATTCAGCTTCTAACTATGTCAACGGCAGTATTGCACAGTCTTACCAATTCATCGTTAGAGTTGTCGCTCAAAAACGAGGACTGTTTCCGTTATAGTGAGTAGAAGATATTAACAAAGTCCACTAATATCTTTGAGATAAGGTTTGAAGTGACAGAGCTGATCCGACAGTTGAGCGGAGAACATGTGATCTTGTAAACAGCTTTTTCACGCACCCTAGACGCAATCGTACCTTAGCTTAGTCTGTCACTTAACCTAGCCTAACCTAACCTAACCTAACTTTGGCATATAGGAAGTAAGTCTAAGGCAACAAGTAGAGAGAATGGTGAGCTTTTTTCACTAAATCCTTAAAATGTTGTGAAAAATTCTGTAATCCAGATGAACGGAAGCTACAGATCAATGCTCGCCTAATAAGCTAATCAAACTCTGGAGAAGTTCAGAAACAAGTGATAAGTTCCAAAGCGTAAAAGAGACACACAGAAGACAGTGATCTGTAGGATATGGAATTAGCACGAAGCATTTTGAACGTGAAGGGGGACATGTAATAAAAGGATTGAATGCAACAGGCTGGTTTAGGCTTCCAACAACCTCATTGTTCTGCCACATTCGATTTACTTGAAGAAACGCTCATTTCAATCATTAGTGGGAGGGTTAAGCGCAAGTCACCCAAATTTCTCTCTTATATCTCAAAATGCTACTCACTCCAACTTCAGACAGTTTCGTCGGGAGTTCTCAGTGTTCTCGTACGGACTCGCACAAGTATCAGGGCCACTTATAAGATGCAGATGGTTCCGTCCTCCTTCCGCTAGTGGGAATATGTGACAAAAATTAACCGAGATAACCTAACATTTCGATTCTAACCTAACATATCTTTTTCTTATTTCCCTCAAAATGATGCCATTTTTATTTGCTGTTTTCACTGTAAAGAATACATCGGATCCGTTATGGACCCATATAGTAGTCTGAATGCCTATTTAAGTCCTTGAAAATATTTTAAAAATCATGACTAAAGTCTTTCCTTCTATTTCTAGGTCTGTGGTACTGTTTTGCTCATCTCCGGATTTTATCTGTTTAGCGATACGAAGCGAATATTACTGTCACGTCTGCTGGCTGCGACCAGCGAAAAACTCAATGATCTGCCACAACCATTATTCTACTACATATCCGTGGGTATGGCTGTAGCAGGACTCATAGCAGTTTTAGCAGCAATGATGGGATTTTGGGCTTCCTGTCTTAATACCTACTGTTGCTTAAGTTTCTATTTTCTAACTGTAGTGGTGCTACTGCTGGCCGAATCTGTAGTATGTTTGGCCATAACACTATGGCCCCATTGTTTGGGCATCAGTTTGGACGAAACGAAAATGGTAAAGGCTTTACAGGGCAACTATGGTGTGCCGGGTAGAGAACAATTCACCATTGCCATGGACTTGGCACAGGCCAAATTCGGTTGTTGTGCTATGAACAGTGACATCAACTATGATACCTCCATGTGGAAGCTGCAGGACTATGGCCAGCGTGATTGGGTGGTGCCGCTAACATGCTGTATTTTGGAAAATCCAGCTGATAAGCAATCCTATTTGGATCCCAAACCGGCCAACGAAACGCTATGCCAATCGGTTGACAAGAAGGACTATAGTCAATTTCGTTTTACCACACCCTGTCTGGGCTTCTTGGACAATTGGTATCGCGAACAATATGCCATATTTCTGGCGGCCAGTTTAATCGTAGCCATTGTGGAATTCTGTGTATTGCTAAGCATTACCCTCGCCTGTACAAAAGTGTCCAGTAAAAAACTAAAAGTGGACAGTTTTATGCAAAGACGCCAAAGAGCCAAATCACGGCAAATGTTGGTGGAGAATTTTTACGAACCGGAAGTGGAATTGCGTTCGGTGGATGAGACAACCCGTGGTGCTATACATGGTGTGCCCAGTGATATATCAGAAGATTTCAAAGAGGTCTACATACAACCACGTGACTTGTATAAGCAACGTTTCAATACCACCTTTAAACCGATATCAAGCGATTATAGTGCACCACAAAGAAGTTATTTAGTCTAGGCACCACCAATGCGAGCGACTCAATAATGTACTGATTTGATATGAAATATTTTTAAATTTTTGTATGCATTTTTTTTAATTGTAATAGTATTATAAGACTCAAATGTAATATATTGTAGAATGATTCTTAATTTAAGTTGACGAATTAATATTAAAAGAAGCCAAAGAACTTGACAAAACAAAACAGAAAAAAATAACCCCGACAAACTTTTTTAATTTCCTTCAAAGTTCTGCAAGTCAAAGCTGGTTTGTTAAGGAATCTAACTGCCTGAAGGGGATATTTATTTTGTAAGTATTCAAGTTTCCCTTTAAGTAAAGGCCTATTGATGCATGAATCTATTAAAATGGGGTGAATGAAGTGCACCGCAACATGTGTTATATATGTTAGTAGATGTGTTTTTTTAACACTCATTGCATAACACCTACATACATACATACATAATTGGTTATTATAACCCTTCAGTCAGGATTACAACCTAGTTTCTCACACCAGCTATGTTGAGTGTGTTAATTTTACACATGAGTGGAGGTACCTACAGTTTAAAGTCGATTCTGCACGACAGATTTTTAAGAAACTTTTCATGTCAATTTTATTTTTACGCTCAGAGTTTTTGCCAGAGGCGTTCTCCGCTCAATTCTCGCATAAGCTCCGTCTTTCGCCATCTAATCTCAGCGACATTGGCGGACTGTGGGCCAACATCTCCCACTACTTGCGCACAACTGCGGAAACAGTCCTTGGTTTCGAGCGCCCACTCCAACGAAATCAATGGTACGATGAGGAGTGTCACGAGGCAGCTACAGCGAAAAACGCCGCATACAAGAAAACGTTGCAGTCAGCCGCTACGCGAGCCATTGTCGAGAAATATAGAGAGAAGAGAAGGGATGACAGGCGCCTTTTCCGATGCCAGAAGAGGGAGCAGGAAAGGCGTGAGGCCGAGGAAGTCGAGATGTATAAATGTAGAAATGACGCTCGAAAATTTTATCAAAAGGTTAAGTGCTTAACCGAAGCTTTTTAAGCCCGGAACGTCTTCCTGCAAAGATGAGAATGGAAACTTGGTAATAAATTCGCAGAGGGTACTGAGGTTGTGGAGGAAACACTTCTCTACTCTGCTACAAGGCGATGACGACAACAATACCGCCTTTAGAAGTGATGATCCCAACCCGATCGATGATGAAGGCGTGAAGAGTCCGCCGCCTAGCCATGAAGAGGTCAAAGTCGCGATTATGGGTCTTAAAAACAATAAAGCTGCAGGCCTGATGGCCTCCCCCTTGAATAGTTTAAGACCGGAAGTAATGAGTTGGTAGGGCGCATACACCAGCTTATTTACAAAATATGGCAACTCTGTGTTGATATTTTTGATCAGTAAGGTTTGGCAAATCAATATGTAACTTTTGCTGGCAGTTAGTATGGTGCCATGTTCACTAAAGTTTTCCTTCCAAAATGAATCATTTGGTTCCAACAACAAATATCAAATTACAATAACAATGCTTCAAAGAAATACTACGAAAGATAAAGAACAAAAAACAATAACAAATCAACAGTAAGTTTCTGGAAGTTGCCATATAGCAACTAAATGAAGTAAAGTGAGGTTAAGAAATAAAAAATAAAATAAGACACACTTAGAGCAATGAAACTCATATTTCATTATAATACTTGAATCTGGACATTATGTTCGAAATAATATAATATTTAAATGAGCTCACCTGGGTGGATTGCAGCAACTGATTATTTGATTTGAGATAGTTTTCGAACAAGTTTTCTCATATCCCCGTTTTAAGACTCCAATAAAAGCCCAATCAATCTCCTTACAGCATACATATTTACCATATGATTTCTTTTGCTGTCATCAAAGGAATTTGGCATTTAAATGACCTCACCTGGGTTGATTGCAGCAGTTGATTATTTGATTTGAGATGGTTTTCGAACAAGTTTTCGTTTTCCCCGTTTTAAAAGCCTCCAATGAAAGTCCACTCAATCCCCTATCGACATGTATGTATATATCCACCATCTTTTTTCCTTCGTTTTTGTAATTTGCTGCCATCAAAGGAATATGATTTTGACTACGGCTCTGGCCCGTGCTTGTGCAGGTGCTAAAAGCCTTGAGAACAGCTTGCCTGTCTAAAAGAAATTTTATTTTTAATCATGTATGTCCACTTTCAGATAGGATTCTTACCGATTGCTTGGGTTCATTGCTTGTTCCATGAAAGCTTCCATTTAATATCCAATTCCTTGTGCAATAATAAATCAGGCAGTGTAGTTGGCTCTGGATTTGTGCTTGTATTAGCTTTTGGATTGAAATGCTCATTTAATTCTAAATCTGATGTGTCATTCAAGGAGGCACGAGTCTCGTAAATGTGCTGGTACTAAAAGCCTTGAGGACAGTTTGCCTGCCTAAAAAAAATGTTATTCATAATAATGTATGTCCACATTGAGATAGGATGCTTACCGTTTGCAGTACTGCATAGATTTCCACTTGGAAAATTGTGGTTTCCTTGCTTAAAGTTATTGACCTGCATGCTTTGGGTTCCACTATTTCCACTTATACTTCAAGGAACGTTTTGGTTTCATTTTGGCTTCGTACACCAGTCTTATCTGATCGGAAAGATCACTCTGTATCTCCAAAAGAAGTTATGCATTGGATCTGTTCATGTGGTCGTTCACCTGAGGCATGTAAAGTATGTAACCGACTCCATACAAATTCATGAGTAGACTAATAAAATAAGCCTTTATGCCAACATCCTCTTGTATAGTCACGTTAAGCGTTAAAATATTTAGAAGAACCGTTAAGTAAAGCTAAAACAATAATAACCTGCGGGTAGTGGCAGCACTTGTGGTGTTTTTTAAATTCGTAAGGCGATAAGGCATTCGATAATCTTGAAGAGTTAACAATTCGAAAGATTATTAAACGAAATCTTAGAAGCAGCGTCATCTGTTGCGGCGTAGATTCTTATTTGCCCTTCATCCCCCTTAAGTGCAATAATTATTGTGTGTTTGTTTTAAAATTTGTAATCGATTATTGCATCTCGTATTCCTCTACTTTCTAAAACACTTCTCCGTATGGCTGTACATCAACTTTCCAAACGAATGCAATGTTGGAATATCTACACGAAACGATCTTTCAAAAGCTAAACAGGTTTTAAAGGTTTAGGAGAGCTCCATACTATTATATGCTTTGATATGCTCATGTAGGTGTTTGCCACATGACTTATTTGTCGCATGACTTATTGCTATGAAACCTAGCTTAAAATTACTAGATAACATTAACTTAACATATACTTTAGATAACCTAACCTCATTAACCATAATTGAGGTTATATTTCATAAGAGTATAGGTTTTGTTAACATAACAATGACTGTGTATTTATAAATGCATTGAAAACTCTTACAAAAATATACATATTCATGGAACACAACAATATACACATGTACATAAACATAAACTATTTTAATTAAGTATGTATAGAATATAGCACAGGACTTAAATCACGAGTGTACTTAACTTATGTATAATAAAATAATACAGGAATAACTAACTAACAAACTCAAGGTCTGTATCCTCTTCCTCTGAACTATCGTTGATGAGTTGTATTCTCTTTTTGCCTTTCATTTTAGACTCTTCGTTTAAAAGTGCCAGTTTTTTTGCTTTACGTCTTTCTCTCAGGATTTTTTCAGCTCTTTCCAGAGGACACATGGAAACGTCTGCTTTATGGATATTCTGTGTTATAAAACTGTCGTCTTCTTCGTCTTGATATTGTGAATAGGTATCGGCGGGTAGAACTGCTTGTGAAAATATTCGCGAATGATCGTTAAAGAAACGAGGAGCAGGAATTTTAAAGGTGCCTCTCCTTTGTTGGGGACTCCTGAAAAGATGTGAAAATGAAAGAAAATGTTTCCAAGCGAATGCACTTTTTATAGGTATTTAATTAAACATGGTTTTACCGGTAAACTCACAGGATTGTCTGCCTAGCAATTCTGCATTGTAGCGAGTAAGTGAAGTTAGAGTTTTCCTAATTGGCAAAATGATTCGAAGTTTGTCCAAAGCTCGGTTTGTGGAACTGTTTGAATACAACACTAAAGGATCTTAGAGCGAAGCCCTCTATATCAGTTCTTTCAGAATCTTGGTAGCATCACGCCTATGGCTTTCGCTAGTCTATCTTAAAATCACTGTGATACTCACTTAGGTTTAGGTTAGAGGACGTGTACTTGCCAAATGAGACAAGTACAGTACCCGGAGGTCAAATTGACGCATTGTACAAAACGTCCTTAAGATGGAAGGATAGTAGAGGGGATAGGAAAAAGGAGAGGAAGTAGGAAAGGGAGAATAGGAAGCGGAGGAATTACACAGACTAACAAAACACACAAGGAAGAGCACTTCTCGACCAGCCTAAGCCACTAATGAATCTGTGGAGAGCCTTGATATCGGCTCTCGACACAGAATTCACACCCTCAAAGAAGCCCCTGCCAAGGGTCCTCAACCTACTAAGCGCTGGGCAGTTACAGAGGAGGTGCTCGATAGACTCCAACTCCTCCTCATCGCAACATACCCGGCAATAGTCCGGCTAGGATCTATTCCAGATCCTTTTCAGCGACCTAATCTCGCAATGCCCCGTAATAAACCCAATAACTAACCTCAAACTGGCCTTATCCGAGCCCAACAGCCAACCTGTTCTTACACCGTCTATAGCAGACCATAGACACCTGGAAACATAACAACACGATCCATTCCCCCAATGCCTCCGCTCTTTCCCCCTGACACATCTATTGATGAGGACGTAGACGTGGCTGATTGGGGGGATCAGGACCAATTATTAAATCGCCCTCAGAAAGCGAACCTAACCTTGGTGTTATTACAACGCCTTAGTCAGCATTACAACCTCGCTTCTCACGCCACCCATGGTGTGTATGTGTTAGTATTATTCATGGTGGGCGGTACCTACAGTTTAAAGGCGACTCTGAACAATAAATTTTTGAGACGCTTTTGATGGCAATTTTATTTTTACACTCAAAGTTTTTGCCAGAAAACTGCTGAGAGGAAGTCGCCTTAAGAAACATGTTTTCGGAATCATAGTTTGAACCGAGGACACTCCTCTAATAAAAGTGCAGCCCTTGCGCTGACCAACTTCTTCCTCTTCCCTGATTTTGGTGGAACTTGATCAGTACAGGGACTGCGTTCAACCGTGGCATCACAACGGGACGCTACGCGTGCTCAAGTGAGCTTTGTGATATCAGGGCTTCCACTCCGACCTAAACCTAAACCTCTAATAAAACAAAACACTACCTACTATACTACGGTGACTTCACTGTATGAGAAACATTTCAAAAAATTATTTGCCCTGAACAACTTAAGACTGCCACAATGAGCCTAATGACCTTCCGTGGCATCACAACGGGACGCTACGCGTGCTCAAGTGAGCTTTGTGATATCAGGGCTTCCACTCCGACCTAAACCTAAACCTCTAATAAAACAAAACACTACCTACTATACTACGGTGACTTCACTGTATGAGAAACATTTCAAAAAATTATTTGCCCTGAACAACTTAAGACTGCCACAATGAGCCTAATGACCTTCTAGTGACCTTTATAAACTTCTAAATTAACGTCACTTCTAGCTCTAAATGGAAAGCATTCTAACTACTCTACTTGGTGTGTTTAATTTTAGTTGCTCTGAACTTACTTTAACGACTGCAAATACATGGCCTGCATATGTGAAGTTGATGCCTGATCGGGATCCTCATCATCGCTTGGCACTACAATAGAATCGAGCATATAATGGCCTAAGGTAAGGTCGTTTTCATCTTCACTTTGATCCGAACCGCTTACAGCTGCCTCTTGTTCTAAAAAGGAGTTCAAACGTCTGCGTTTTTTACGCTGTTGCCTTATGCTAGTCATCTTGGGCTATAATTGTTTAAAGTTTTAATTAAAATTGGTATTCACTGAGTGAGGCTTTTTAGGTAAAAACTTACTATTTGCGTTGCTGGCATTTCCTCAGAGTCTGTATCCGTAGAATTTTTCACCTCATTATCCTCTGAGTCACTGTCAAAAATTTTTCTTTTACTTTTTCGTTTACGTACCACAATTAAACTCTCATTGGGTTGGGAGTCTTTAACGTGGAGTGGAGGAGAGTTTTTAAGCACTTGAGATGTGGAGGGTTTATCACAGTCAGTTACAGTTATGGCAGTTGAGGTAATACTGGAGCTATTGGCAAACGTTTTGGGCAGTTTACCTTTGCCCTTAGTATTCTGCAAGTACATGTCAAACAAACTGGGAGATTTTTCTAGTTTTTTATTAACGACAGGTAGGCGTGTTGTAGGGGATTTTAAGAGTAGATCCGGATTCTGAGAGTTAAATAAAGGCTTTTGTGGTGATTTAAAAATGGTGGTGGGGGGATTAAGGAAGCTTTTAGAGGGAGTTTTATTTACAATGGGTTTTTGAATGGGGGATGAGTTCATATGCTCTTCGTTAAACAAGTCGGGTGATTCTCTAATTATTGCTGCATTAGTAAGATTTTCTTTTAAACTCTCCCTTCTAGAGTTTAACAAAGATGTTCTTATTAGCTCTTGTTCTTCGGGAAAAGGCTGCATAAAGGCCTCCATATCAATATCCAATTCCTTGTGCAATAATAAATCAGGCGGTGTAGTTGGTTTTGGAGATGTGCTTGCATTGCCTTTTGGCTTAAAATCCTCATTTAAATCTAAATCTGGTGTGTCATTCAAGGAGGAGCCCCGAGTCTCTTGTTTATTGCCGGCTTCATGTTGTGTTATTTGAAGTTCTGCCTCATTTACAGCCTTTAAAAGCTCATCCTCATTAGGTGAATCAAATTCCTTGGAGAATTTTTCTTCCTGCTGAGCTTTACGTATTTCGTAGGCATTGCGTTTTGCTTTAAAATAATTTTCCAAATCATCGAGACTGTCTTGGGAGGTACTTTGTTGTTGCATTTCCAATAGAGAATGCTCCCTGAACTGTTTATCCAGCATTTTTAAAGCATTCTCCAGTTGTTTATCCTGCTCTTGATTGGTTTCCTCATGTACTTCTTCTTTCAATTCTTGCAATTTGCTTAATAAGGATGTCTTTTTTAAATCCTGTTTGTCCTTTTCCCGGTTATTTATTTGCTGGGGCAAAGGTGTGGATTTAAAAGCAATGTCTGGCTTATTAAATTCCTGCCATTGGCTAGAATATTCGAAATTATTCTCCATATTGTTGTCCTCTGTGGGGTCTACAAAAGTATCATACACCATAGACTCCTGGGGTTCATGTTCGTTTTGTTTTTTCATAAATTCTTTATAGGCTTCCGTTTGTTTAAGTCGCTCTTGTACCCAATCATAATTATCATGGCGTTGGCCATCACCTAAACCCTCAAATATGTCATCTAGTTTCTTGCGAAATTCCTCCATATCCTGGGAATCTTCCTCTTCCTCGGAAAATGTTTGCTCATTTAGACATTTCTGTTTGAATTCCTGCAATTCCACTTCCTGTAAATAGTCTTCCACTTGCTTTAAACCGCCAAACAGTTCTACAATTATGTTATGTATCTCCCTTATAGACTTTTCCTCCTCCGGAACAGCTTCATCATTCGCATCATCATCGTCTTGTAGGGCCTTTAAAATTTGCATTTTTTCTAGGTTTTCTTTAATGTACTCAGGCTTGGCTCTCAACAGGAATTTCTTCATATAGTCTGACATTTCTTTTGATTTCAAATGGTAACCCAAATCATCAATCTCAGCACGTTTTAAGACCTCGGGTGTAGTCCAAGTGGTTCTAAGGAATTTTCTCAGTTCTTTTACACGTTCTGGACCCATCAACTTAAGCAGATTCTCCTCATCATCGCTTGAATCTTTGGCTGTTTTAATGCCATCATCACTGTCATTATTGCTTAAATCAATTGTTATGTTATCTCTGGCATCCCTTAAGTGGTGGATAGGCCCTTTATCTTCACCAGTAACTTGCCTTTCTTCGCTTAAATCAATTGTTATGGCATCACTGACATCCCTTAAGTGGTGGATAGGCTCTTTATCTTCACCAGTAACTTGCGTTTCTTTCTTTTGATCCTTAAAATAGTCTTTAATCGAGCCTTGACTGTTATTCATCTCCTTAAAATAGCTTTTAATCGAGCCTTGGCTGCTATTTAATTTCTTTTGTGGACTTTCACTTACTTTAGGCCTGGGTTTTTGTGTTTGTTGTGTAGCAATGGGCGATTGTAAATCCTTAAAAAGATTTTTCATTTTATCCTCCAATCTATTTGCAATGGTTTGTTGAGTTTGTAAGCCTGGCTTAGCTTGTGTCATATTCGTATCGATTTCAAAATATTCCAAGTCTTCTTTATCCATTTCCTTTGGTTTTTTATTAAAAAATTTACGCAAATCCTGTCCAGCCTTAGTGTTGGGTTTATTTTTCTTAGAGGAACCTGTTGGCTTCTTAACTTTCATACTTTCCACGTCGTCTTCATCATCCGATTGCGGTTTCACAAAAGTTTGCAAACATTTCGGTTTAAATTCTGTAGGCACTAGACGTGGTGCATGTTTATATAAGGCCTGTTGCACAACTGAAGATTTCAATAATTTCTTGTTGGTTTGATCTTTATTGGCCAACACTTCGCGTAGCAATTGCTGTTCTCTGCCCTCGGTCACGAGCATTATGACGTGACCATTCTTTTGACGTCCTGTACGTCCAATACGCTGTACAAACCGAGTGGGATTTGAGGTGCTTATGTCAAAACATACAATTAATTCTACTTCGCCCACATCAATACCTTCTTCCCCGATAGAGGTGGCTATCAGAATATTACTTTTACCCGTGCGAAAATCATTCATAATCTGTATTTGTTGTTTTTGGGTAAGAGCACGCAATGTACCTTGGTTGCCGCCTTGGCCTAAACAATGGAAAGGAAGGAAAGTTTAAGAGAAAATGAATGGAATTAAAATCAAAAACCAATACTTACCTACAAAGCAACGCGGCCTTAGCAGCGGTGTATGCTGCAGTAGCATGCGATAGGTAAGCATCACCGATTCACGATATTCACAAAACACTATTGCACGTGACTCTTTGCTATTCTGAAAGAAATAAAATTGGAAACATTTAAATTAAATTATCTTACGGTAATAATAATTACATAAAGGGCTGTCGAATGTGACAAACAGGATCATTTGATTTCGCTTGTAACATAACCTATAATAAGCCCAACTTAGGCAATGCACTGAGCATCTTTCAGAATCCAGAATGAATAGAAATCACCCAGTTATGGACCACAACGACATACAACACACAGGCAACTGCCAGAAAATGTAATGCCCTATACTGCCGAATAGTTTTAACGAACATTTTGCCACAAGAGAGCAATAACATGGAAATCCAAGAATCTTAAAAGAGCTTCTGAAACTATTGACTGCACTCTAGGTGTAGTGCTACATCGTGCTACGATTTTTAATTTCTATTACCATTTCTTATGTCTAAAGCTTAGGTTATGTTCGGTTTTGTTAGGTTAGGTTATGTTAGATTACGTTATGTTAGGTTAGGTTATGTTAGACCGCATGTCCATGGTGATGCTAAAGAATCTTGTCACAATGTCACTGGAATATCTGGTGCGATTCTGGAGTATTTTCATATGCCAATTAGCGATTACAGATATTTGGTAGGATGCTGGGATAATTCTGACTGTTATCGTCCTATTTACCTCATATTATCAGCAGCTAAACATTACTATTTATTCTTTAAAAGAGCGGTTAGTGCACAACAAGCCTACTTGATGGCTTAGGTGTATGCCATTTGGCAACAGGACCCTTGGTTGGTCAACTTTCCTTCAACATCAACCTAAAAAAATCATTTCTACTCTCTTCTTACCATTATGACATCACGGCCACAACCGTAATTGTCATACACATGGTCGTAACCAGCAGAGACCGTGTGTCAACGCACTTGGTTGCATTGGATTTATCAAAGACACTTAACATGATCGCTCATTTTATGCTGGAAGCGACGTCCTGAACTTCAAACTTCCGAACGATATTAAACACTGGATCGCCAACTCGTTAGCGGCAGACAAGTGTTTGTGGAATTTGTAGACCAAAAGTCGTGAATATTGCAAGATCAGAATGGCAGTGCCTTAGTTTAGGACAAAGGACCTCGCCAAACTTGAAGGCCGTCTTCAAATTTATCCCATACACTGATCTTCAAACGTAAGCACCAATATCTCCCAGTACACGACCCTTATCTTGAAATACTGAATGGATTAACGATTACAGTCACTTCATTCTATATCAACGGCATTCCTTTTTACCATGTAGTGGAACAAAGAGGTGAAAAGGCAATTGAACATCTCGGTTGACAATCAACCTGCTATACCTTCGATTTGTTACCCGCGCATATTGGTGTACCTCATGCATTTTTCTTCACATCCTACGCTCACAAACAGGAAAATTAAAAGCAAGAATTAGCTTCTTAAGGCACGTTTTGTTTCCTTTATGGAGTATGACTCCACGTGCGCACGGAACTATACATCCCCGATAAGGATTTCTATGTGACACTAAATGGAAGGAATAGCAAACCGTTCACATCTCTTAATTGTGTGCCATTACTCTCATTTAAGTCTGCAGGTTGAATAACTTTTAAAAGTTAAGAAACTTCAAATCATTGATGCCCTTAGGATCGCCATTGGCTGGGTCCCCTGTCTTATTACTTCAATCACGAAATGATAACGCAAAATTTGAAAACTCAGGTTCATTGACAACAAAGTCAACAAAGTCCTCATGAAATAAAACACCTCTTTCTTCCATGATCTCCAATCGTTTTGTATTGACTATGAGGGCTATTCATGACGAATCTTGTTACTCAAGTTGTTCCCTTTGTTAAAACCTCATATATCCGATGGATAATCTACTTATTTAGTTAAACAATCATTCTCATTCATTAATATCTTCAAAGTATTTACAATTAAACTTAAAAAAAGTAAATCATAACCTGTATGGAACTCACCTCAAAATGTTTGACCAGACACTCTCTTGCCTTTTCGAATTTCGGATGACCAAAATCCAAATCTTTAGGTATTACAGCAATTTTACCATTTGTCATCGGAGCAGCCGATACATCAAATGGATTTGGACCTAATTCGGCTTTCAAACGCTCCACCAGATCTCTTAAACGACGATCCATTTGTAACACAAATTTGTCTTTACCATCTACATCGCCTTCGAAATTATTTAGAAATACCCTTAGGCCATGACGTTCCAATAGTTCCAAAGCATGATAAAGGCTTATGCAGATGGCAAAATTACTCGTAATGGCGGAGTGTTGTGGATGACGACCCAAATGCAATGAACGTTCACGAAAACGTTTCTGCTCGAAGAGCAAGAAATTACGATTGATATTCATTAAGGAACCGGATAAAACTTCAGCTTCTATTAGTTGCCTTAAATAGGGGTCCACTATCTCTAAAAGTTCTTCACGTATAGCTTTGATTTTTTCGTCCACCTTAACGACCACCGTTTCCATGGTACGTTTATGTACATAAGGCATCACATCAATGGAAGTATCCCAACGTACTTCCAAATGAGAAATCAAAAGATTACGACACACTTCAGCTACATCTTCCATTGTACGTCCAGGTGTAGCCGATAAAGCCAAAACGCGAAAATATTTCGTTCTATGTCTTAGAAACTGTATCACTTCCGTATACGCATATTTGCCTTTTGCTTTGTGGGCCTCATCTATAACAATGAGTTTAATTTGTTCAAAAGGAAAATCCGTTTTAAAACCAGTATCAGCTGCTTGTAAATAGGAATCCTCTATTTCATCATGACCTGCAGTTACTCCACC
The DNA here is from genome assembly GCA_932273835.1 of Sarcophaga variegata. Classification (NCBI taxonomy): domain Eukaryota; kingdom Metazoa; phylum Arthropoda; class Insecta; order Diptera; family Sarcophagidae; genus Sarcophaga; species Sarcophaga variegata. The sequence goes on along the minus strand of OW026360.1, from coordinate 102,245,882 downwards.
GCCAACAATATCTGATTGCACCACTTGTGGTGTGGCAAAGAATACTCTTTTCGTTTTCCACATTTCTGTACGTTTATTACGTGGTAACCTGCCTGTCAATTCTATGGTGTCCCTCTTGGGAAAGGGCATTATTTTCTGGCACGCCGCAATCTGTTGATTCACCAATGGACGGGTGGGCGCAAGAAACAGTACTTTGCCTCTAGGATACCAGCGATAGAAATTGTACATGACTACGGCCGCAATAAAAGTTTTACCCAAGCCTGTTGGCAACACCACCAGGGTATTGTTATACAATGAGGCCTGTACAATGCTCATCTGATAGCTGCGACATGGTAAGTTACTGGGATATATCCATGAATCGCCCATATTGCTATCAAAGCCCATATGTTGCTCTCCATCACGCAAACGCGACGGGTCATGCTGATCGTAAGGCTTGTCCAGCAAACTTTGGAAAGCCGTCTCATTTAGATTTAATTCAGCCCAGGCTTCTTCTTCTATGCTTGTACTTGTTTTAGACATGGCATTAGAATCATTGTTTTTCTTTTCGTTCTTTCTTTCTTTTTTATTTATTTTGCAATAATTTTAGTTCATTAACAATAAAAAGCCAGCAAACACAACAATTTTCTATAATGTAAACAACTCTTTACAAACAAAAAAAGAAAACAAAACAATACAAAACACTTCTATGAACAGCTGGCGTGGTGAAGATCGTTTAATAACTGCATACAACATAGCTGGTGAGGTTTTTCAACGGCGTTCGTTTTTGTTTCGTTATCCATGCAAATCGAACGTAAAAACAGAATGTGCGGATTAATTTACAAACGTTTGAGCAAACAATAGAAATTTTGCAACCACCTGTGTTGCCAGGAATTAAATTACATTTTTTTATAACAAAAAAGTATAACCAAAACCAGAAAAATCAGCAAAACACATTGAACAAAAAAGCAATCAGTTTTGGTTGGAAATAACCCAAAGCCACGGCAACACTGGCTGCCAACTCATACCAAACACAACATGCTTGTGCCCATACAACCAGACCCACACTGAACATACGAAAACAATATACAAAAATACAACACCAATAGAGCAGTAGCAGCAGCAGCAGCCACAGTCTGGCAGTAAGTAGTAGAGTAGCAGGGAATGAAAAAGTATGAATACCCCCCAAACATTTAGTTCGTTGGAAAAATGTCTAAGCGTAGCATGTGCGACGGACGACGACAACAGAAACAACAATACGTTAGCGGCGGGTTAATTTAATAACGTTTTGCTTATATTTTGTTTTCTCTCTCACTCGCTCTCTCTTGCTTGGCATATTATATGTGTTTTTTTTACATGGGGTTTATGTGTTCATTCGTGTGTGTGTGTTTGCTTTATGAGGAAACATAGAAAAAAAGAAGGAAATTCTTGTAAAAAAATGTTTCTGTTGTTATTTGGTTTGAGGAAAACTACGCGCGGTGTTTTCCAAACTAAAAACAACAACTAAAAAGAAAATTATCTGTTAATAAAATTTAAAGTGAGTGAAAAAAAAGAAGTTTTAAACAAAAAAGCAACAACTAATTAATAAAAAAAAAGTGCGGTAACCAACAAACAAAAGTGGCGTCTCTGGTAAACGGGAATAAAAGTGCATAAAAAAAGAAAATTTATAAAAGAAAAGAAGAAATTTCATAAAAAGTAAACAAAAGTTTGGCGGTTTATTACTAAAAATCATAAAATTTTTTTGAGAAAAGTAGAATAATTCTATTTCAATTGTTTAAATAAATAGTGGGGTGCTGAATGATTCAAGACCTGATTTTTTTCATTTTTTTTTCGTGTTATAAAGAACCGTTCATTCATCCGTCTTTGTTGAGTGCCAAATACGTCAGAGTAAAAAAAGGAAAAAAAAAACTCAAATTGTGCTTTACAACACCAACAACTACAAGAAAACTAATCATCGCTAATTAAGCTGCTCAAAGTGCAATAATAATTTGCATTTCCTTTCGTCTAATAAAACTATAATGTAAGTTTTCTATGCTTTTTTTATTTGTTGTAATTTATGTTTTTTTTTTCTTTAAAAATTAATTGTTAATGTCAAAGAAGCAAAAAAAAAAAAGACAACAACAACAATAATAAAACAACAATTTCTTCTTTTAATGCTGTATTGTGTTCGATTTAATGCTGTGTTGTGTTGTGCTCTCTTTATTATTGTATTATAAGGCCAAGGCTTGCCAACACATGTTTTATTGTTACTTGCGGGCATTTAAAGTATATTTTTTGGTAATCTTAGCTTATTGGAAAAGTTCTTTAAAGCAGTAGTAGGAGAAAAATATAACCATTTGGCTTGAATTCTTGTCTGAGCTGCATTTTATAGGCACATTTGTACTATGTATGTAAAATATTTTTCTTGTAGACATTTTTCTGTTGCTGTCAATATAGTTGACAAGTCGTTCCATACCCTAGACCATTCGCCATTTCGATTGCACTTCACTATTTGTTTGTATTCCAAACGCCTGACGAGCTGTACAAAATATGAAGGCCGGAGTCTGTCAAGGCTACCCATTAAAAAGTTTGCTTTCAACGTGGTTAAAAGTTACATCAAGGTCAAGGGATACAACCGACATTTAAAAGGCTGTCTTGATAACGCACAGCTTCAATGATACGTGGTCGGAATTGAGAGAATTGGAAGCTAAAGTGGCACGATATGATTTCGGAAGCGCCAAAAGTCGTAAACGCCTGCATATTAGCAGTATCTGCTCATTTCGGTCCACAAACCGTGCAGAGCCCAGTTGAAATCGTGAATCGTATACTGAATTGAAGATAGGTCCGATTTTTCCTTCACATGTTCTCAATGAGATTTTAAAGTTTATACCAATGGATCAAAAATTTGTGACAAGGTAGGCTGTGGTGTATTAATTTAGGATTCCGATATTAAACTTTCTTATAGGCTGCATGGCGACCACAGCAGTGTTTTCCAGGCGGAGTTCATTGACATTTTAAAAGTGGCGCATAGCTTATTGGCTGGCGATATTTTTCCAAAAAGCTCTTCATTACTCAGATGTATGTCCTTGTCTATTAATGTAACATGATGATAACAAAACATGATGTTGTTATTTTTGACCTCTGTTCTTTTCTAATAATGCTAAGGATTTCTTAGAAAAATTTCCGGGACATATGGATGGCGTTGAAAATTGTATAGCTAATGAGCTGGTTGATACGGGGCTCGATTTACATGGCATAGATATTTCGATAGTTTCAGTTAGATTGGGTATGATCCACTTGTTTTACAGGGAGGAACAACCTTGTCAACAAGAGGATGTTGTACGAGCAACATTGCTAGACTTTGCTGGATACATAGGAATAAGAAGAGGACCAACTCACGGCTATCCTTAAATCGTATGGCATTCATCGCAGAATAACAATTCTTACGGATTACTGTCCTTTTGTTAGGCATGCCGAAAAACTTATCATTCCGGCAAATAACTTCTGCAGGAGATGTGGGTTTGATCAGGAGGAGATTACTGTCTTTTATCTGATGTATCAGTGAATGGCTTTTGCTATGATGAGATGAAAGTGCTTGATTTCTCATTTTCTGACATCCTAAACCGATCCCTCCAACATAAAGATTATTGCAATCGGTTGTATATTGATTGTGGTCTTAGCAGTACCTCTTCCTTAAGGGAGGGTATTTTACCTTACCTAAGCTGTAAACGTTTATACTTAATTGGTTATAACAATCCTTTAGTTAGGATCACCTAGCTTCTCAAACCATTTATGGATGTGAGTGTTAATTTTATTTATGAGCCGATTTAAAGCCGATTCCGAAAAATACATATTTGTGAAGCTTTTCATGGCAATTTTATTTATTTACTCTCAGAGAGTTTTTGTCACAAATCTGCCGAGACGAAGTCTTCAAAAGAAATATTTTTTCCTATATCGTTTTGTGAGAGATGTCTTTTGCCTGAGGTTTAAAACGTGACGTAATGTCTAATAAGCCAACGTAGTGCCAGCTAGACTACGACAAATTCTTTTCTACGAACAATTGTAAGAATGTTCTGATCACATAGACACATAGGTGCAGAGACAAATCGTGGTATTACTTGAAGTTACTTCCAGTGTAGAGGTTAATCGTTGAGGCCTTATCCTTCCTATAAGAGCCTAGAAAACTTTAAAGTTTCCAGTAAATATATGTCGTGTTATTGCTAAAAAATTACTTATAAAATTATATACTTTGGATAAGTGCCTTGCGTTTTGTGCGTTTAATAGCAGTGCTCCGAACTAATTTTTTAAGCATTTAATTTGTTTCATATGAAAACTAAACAAAACACTTGATTTTCTATTACAAAACCTTTCCCCACAATTTGTGTAAATAATATTTCACTTAATTTGAGTTATGGCAACACTGACCCCTTTTGGTTTGATTGAAAAAAATAAAAAAAAACTTCGCTATCGTCTCTCCGTTTCTCTTCTTCCTGAAAACTAACCAATAATTACTGTGTGTGTTTTGTTTTTATTCTGTTGTTTTTTTTTTTATAATTTCATGCTGTTCCACAACATTCACGTGTTGCTCTCACTATTATTTGTTTTATTAAAATTAAATTAAATGCTGTGATATTCTTTGTTTCCATTTCCATTATTTTTTTTTAATTATTTTAATGATTTAATAATAATGTCGTATTATTATTATTATTATTATAAGAGATAACGAGATTACATTATTGATTGATCTCGTTGTCTTTAGCTGTTTAACAATGAATGGGTGGGCAACACTTGCTCATTAAAAAAATAAAAACTGATAAAAACAACGTTTGTTTTGATTTTTTCATGATAATTTTTTTCTTCTTTTACGTAGTCAAAGCAAAAGTAATGAAAAACAATAACAACAACAATAATAATAATAAAATTTTTATACAGAGAAAATGAAATTGTACAAGATTTCTTTGTTTTTGTTTTTTGTTTTGTCGATGTTTTGCTGTATCGTACTCTTTTACATAGATAATTATGTATAGTTGTCTCTTTTACACTTGCAGGAGCATGCTAGTAAAGCATAAAAAATGCTCTCTTTCTCCATGGATTTGTATTTTGCTCTCTTGTCTTTTCGTTGTTGTTTTTGTTTCTGTACGTATTTAGTAAGATCATTGAATTGTTTTGCAGTTTGTTGTTGTGTTGTGTGTGTGCTCTTTTTTATTTTTAGATTTGTGCTGTGCAAGTGTGTACATATGTGTGCTGGGTATTTTTTTTTTTCGGTGTGTAGCAGTAGTTTTTGTTTTGTTAGTGTTTTAAGTGCATTAATAAATCATGTTTCAATTAAATTGCAATTTCTCGTTAGAAAAACCAAAAAAAAAGGAAATCAAAACAAAACAAATTTAATATGAAATGTTAAATAAATACGTAGCAGCATAACGTTATTATTTATAAAATTAACAAAATTTTATATCTATCAACAATACCTCTCTGCATGTTGGTACATTTTTAAATGCATTTGTTTTATAAGGAAATAAAAAATACTTGTTTTTGTTTATAAGCTTTTCTGTTGTTGTAAAAATTAATTTTATTAATAAGCTTGCTTTGTAGACCGCCGTGCTGCTGGCTGCTTGCTTGTTAATTACAATTTAATGATTACTTTGTTTTATAAATGAATACCATAATGAATTAATTTATTTATAATTATTATTGTTTTCATTGAACTCTCTCTCTCTCTCTCTCTGCTTACCGCCAATTGTTATTTCTTTTTTTTACGTCTGTGGTGAGTTCATTTTGTTTTTGTTAAACATTACCTTGTAGGAAATTTCCTTACCATAGGGTGCTTCACATAATATTAAAAAAAAACAAAGAGGATGTGTTTTCAAAACTAAAGTTATAAACAAACACACTTAAAACACGGGCTCACTTCTAATAAGCCAACGCACTACCTCCTAGACTACAATGTTAATACCTTTAAAGCGAGCATTACCCGAAAAAGGCCCTGAATATGCAAACAAGCACGATGAAAACGCTCAGCATAGTCGGCGTAGCCTAGTAGGGCGTGTTGGCTTGTTAAACGAGAGCCGGTGGTCAAACCAGCCAGGTTCAGACATCTCTAATAACATTACGACTTCCGCTCAGCAGTCTTCTGACAAAAACTCTGAGAGTAAATAAAAATTGCCATGAAATGTTCCTCAAAAATCTGTAGTTCGGAATCAACTTTAAACTGTAGGTCCCGCCACTAATGGGTAAAGTTAACACGCACAACATGAGTGGTGTGAGAAGCTAGGTTAAAATCCTAACTAAAAGGGTTGTAACAACCAATTAAACCTTTCGCTATGGGTACCGTATATATGTACATACAGATATGGCAGTCAAATAGGGCATCACAGCGTCTGACGTCCTGTAAATACGGTACTCCGCCACTTATCGATAAAATTAACACGCACAAAATGGGTGGTGTGAAAAGTTAGGTTATAAACCTGACAGAAAGGGTTGTAATAACCACTTAAACCTTTCACGACGGGTGTCGTATATATACAGCAGTCAAATAGGGCATCACAGCGGTTGACATCGTTTAAATACGGCAGTTACTTATTACTCGATAGAGGCTAATGCCGCATATGCACGGCAGTCTTCGTTAACGATGGCGACCATGTATGTTTAGTCGTGCCGTCATGACAAATTTCAAAGTGTGGTACAGGTGCGCCGCCACGATAGGGTTAAGTAAGTAATTGTTGTCTACACAGGTCTACTGTAATAGTCTGGCCCGTAATTGTTTAGCAGCTCATAATAGACCATGACCTTCTAATTCTATCAAATACAAATCATTGCCCAGGCATATATTCTGATTAGCCGTAGACTTTCCTTGTTGCCCATCCTTCAAATATGATTTCTTGGGCCTGGTATTGTCGTAATACATGAATTTTTTGTCGCTAGTGATAAGTCGATGTAAAAATGACTTCTTTCTAAAGCGATCAAACAGCATTGCAAACATGCAAAGCCTTCTTTAAACATCTCTCGGCTGCAGTTCATTTGGTACTCAATTTCTTTCTTTTTGGTCATATCTGACTGAATTCTTCAATATATAAAGACTGCTGCAGTAGGAAGATTTATTTTGAAAGCGAATTTGTTTTCTATAAGGAATGTTTAATATTAGACCCGCTGTAAGCTTTGGTGGAACGGAGAACTCTTGAATCCTTTAAAATCTTGAGGTCTCAAGAGTTCTAGTTTGCACAAATACCATAGCAGGGGGAGTAGAATCCCCTGCAAGAGGCGAATGTGCAGGTCAATAAACCGTGTAATGCAAACACGAGCTGGTGCTTATTGCTTATATGTGAGGATCATGGAAGAGATAATAATTTTTTCTTATCCATCACTGGGCTAAACAAACTTAGCGTAGTGTGAACCAGGAGATACTTTTAATTGCCTTATGGATATATCAGAATTAAAGTCACTTTATTATTTCATTTTATTTTAAGCGTGGTAATCACGGTGACTGGCCTATTTTAGTTTTATTTCTACTTTGAATTCACTTGTAATTACGCAAGTTTTTCAACTCTCTCTCTCTCTCTCTCCCTCCCTCTTTCTTTAATTATATTTGTATGACGTTAATAACTCTACTCTTGGCATTTAGTTTTGATTTTCTTGTTGTTATTTTAATAAAATTTTTATTCTTTATTATATTTTCCTAGTTTTCTTTTTAATTTGTAAAAAAAAACACACACACACAGAAAACATTGTGGAAAACTACAATTTTTTATTACGATTTACAAAAAAAATTTTGTTGCACGTGCAGCCAATTAACGAAAGTGTTGCTATTTTTAAAAGGGAATGAACCGAGAAAAAAAAACAAAAATAACCCGCAATCAAATCAACAAAAACAATAACAATAACAGTGCAAAATATTGCATGAAAATGTTGTGATGATGGCACGAAAACTATTTTTATTGAAAAATAAAAAAAAAACAAAAACAACAAATGAAAATGAGAAAAACAAATTCGCTCTACTTTTGTTCCGTCAGGTGAAAGAATTTAAATTTTAACGAATTTATTTCGTTTTTGTGTTTGGCACAACACAACAACAACAGTTCTTGTTGCAAATACTGCGCCATCAAATTATGTGAGGTTATGTTTGGGACTTTTCTTTTTTTTTTCGGAAGAATTTTAAGCGAAAGTGTTACTAGACTTTCAATTTCTTTGCCTGACTCCATGTACAGTGCAAGAAGGACGTTATTCCTATGAATTCATCAATATTGCAGACTGGTATACAACGATCTTTGTAGTTATAGTTGCCATTAATACATTTCCTCTGCCTTTTCATTATTTTTGGAGATCCCTATACCTACTATAAAGGGTGTCTTTATAAGGCTCCTCTCAAGCCTATTGCCTTAAGGCATTACAGTGCCTGCTTGGTGCCAGTAAGAGCAACTTTCTGCCTAGTACTTTTGGTCAATTCCCAGGTGTTTTCATTTAAAATGCCTCAATGCCGCACAGATTTCAAATGTATTTCCGGGGTATTCCTTCTCCTTATCACAGGATCAACATTATGGAACTTGAAGTTGGTTCTCCTATTCTAAACAAATCTTGTTTGATGTTCTACAATGTCAAGCATTTTTCAAGCTGTCACTGATTTTATGGGAAGCAAGACGCAAATTTAGGTATTTCATCCCTCAGTATGGATTGTTTTCATTAGGTTAAGTGGTCATCTTCTCAATAAATGGCACGGCCTTTCTTCCAAGATGCCCTTTATAGTGGGAATTTTAATTTAAAGAAGTTATATCTTGAACTGGTTTCCAGAGAGTGTATCTGTTTATTTGATGCTGTGCGTGTGATATTTAATGATTGTGACATTTAAAGGAATTTGATATCCTGGATGAGTTGGCAAATAGTTTGGAGGCGTACCGATCCGCTTTGATGAGGTCATCCATATCTTTGCACATCCGTTTAATGGAATTGACTTCACATTATTGTTGAATATAGGAAATGTAGATTGAGCGGGTCTGTCATGAATAGCAACTAATAATTTGTTAACTTTTTTTTACATTTTGGTTGTCAGTTGTCATTTGTAATTCCATTTTTGGGCTCCTGGATCAATACCTGATGTCCCTGAGATGTTGTCAAAGCAATGCAACGGTTTTTTAAGGGCTGGACAGTCTTCTTCTCTTCTTTCTTTTCTGCCGCCACGACACGTGTCATTCAGCTGCTGATTCAATCTGTTTGGCCAAGACTTACAAACGGCCAGTGCGTGGTAAGTACAGCCAGTTGCTTGGCTACTTCCTGTATACTCAATGAGCGAAGTATTGCGCCTGTTATCATTTCAATACTGAGCATACATCACGTTTATTTTAAACAGTTAGTTAGCTTTTTAAGGGCTTTATGCACCATTTTGCTTCTAAAAGGTCTTATAGGTTACGTTATATTTGGCTTTCATGACCATCCTCGTAGCTTTATGAAGCTAAATAAAATTAGCTAGACCCGCTCTGTAAATGAATGCCGGATAATGCCGGAGATGATGTCCTAAGGCCTCCTCGTCTTACTCTGCTTTATAGCTGCTGTAGAACCAGCGTCACATTACAGTTGCAATGAGGTTCCTAAGATGGACTCTTGTCCGGTTTAATGCATATCTTCATATCGGTTAGACACTAAATGCTAGACTACACACTATCCAAGGATATGAAAGATGCTTTACATAGCATACATACATAATTGGCCATTGCAACTCTTCAGGGATTACGAACTAGGTTCTTACATCACTTATGTTGCGTGTTTTAATTTTATACATGAGTGACGGCACTTATAGTTAAAGTCGACTATTTTTATTCACTTTCGGAGTTTTGGTCAGAAATATGAAGTAGCTGTGGTCTAGTAGGTAGTGTGTTGGCTTATTAGACGAAAAGCCAGGGTTCGAGCCCCAGGCCAGACATCAAAATAAAATACAAAAAGTATTTCTTCGGCGTCTTCCTCTCAGCAAATTTCTGGCAAAAATTCTGAGAGTAAATAAAATTGCCATGAAAAAGTTTCTCAAAAATCTGTCGTTCGGAGTCGACTTTAAACTGTAGGTCCCGCCACTCATGTATAAAAATTAACACACACAATATAAGTAGTGTGAGAAACTAGGTCGTAATCCTGACTGTAGGATTGTAATGACCAATTATGTATGTATGGTATGTATGTAATTTGCTCAGAGGAAGTCGACGAAGAAAATATTTCTTCATATTTCGTTTTTATAGATATCTGAGCTGGTGTTTGAATCGTAGCCTCACGTCTAGTAAGCCGACAAACTGCCTACTAGACTCGGCTGACTTGAATTTATTTGAATCCCCAGACACTACTTTCTTTCCTTCATTCCCAATCTGTGTTTTCAGGTCCAATATAATGTACTGCGCAAGTATAGACTCTATACTGTGAATGATGGCTGCCGTGCAACAACTTTTTTTTTGAAGAACTGACCAGGCTAAGGTCAAATAATGTTTGAAGATTTTATTGCTTCGTTGGAACTTCTTCTAATGGTTGCAGCATAAGTTGGACATTCACCTTCCTCTCTTCTGTCTCATATTTCCTTCCTTTCAATTATCCATGCGAGTAATTTGTTGGCATGATGGCAACACTTTTATAACCCCGTTATATTATAAAGTCATGATGTCTTCATTAGATTTTCAACACATCAGCTGCTCGATTTATAAAATTATTCCTCATAATTGGCTCAATTGAATTGGTAAATACGAGCATGAATTTCTTCTTCTAAGCCATGGTTTCGTTCTACAACCAACACATACATGCGTACGTGTGTTAAAATCATTCAAATTAACTTGTACTTGTCCGTAGTACTCGTACACTTGAGTGGTAAGTTTCAATAACCCCTACAAGACGCCACAATTCAAATGGAATTTGTTAAACAACACTGAAGATATTTCCAAAAACAAAACACAAACAAACGGACAAAGATAAATTGTTTGTATTGCCATCTCTTTTACACGATTTTTAATATGATGTGTGTATATATAACTGGACGATATGAATGCCTCATTTGCCGCAGCCATACAAACACCACAGTCTACGTTTAATAATCTCGGCTTTTTTATCAATTAAATCGTGTCCAAGAAATCTAATGACTCATGTTGTAAATATTCTAAATTCCAAGGAACCTTAAAACAACAACACAAATTATTCTCCAATAAATGTCGTTTTCTCTCGCATAAAATAACTTTTGAAAACAGAAAAAACGGAAATAAATGAACTCAAATTCTCTGTGTATGCGTGTATGTTGTCTTTTTGTTTTTAATGATGCGGTGCGAAAAGTTCAATAATAAAAAAATTTTAACGCAACAACAACAACGACAATAACAATGAAATAAAAGGAAAAAAACTGTTCATCGCATTTATTATCCAGTCGAGGTGACTGACGGTGGTGGCATTATTATATTTGTTGTTGGTGGCGTTGTTGTTGCTACAGCACTTCAACTCTCATACTCGACGCTGTTCCAATATGCATCTCTTCAAACTAAAAATATCAAATGAAATACACGAACAAACAAACACACATTACGTTACACACAATTGCTCACTCATTCTTCCATTCAGTCAGTCACTCACTCACTCAATCGTTTGCTTGCTTGCTTGCTAGCTGGCTGGCTGGCTCGTATACACACTTCAGACACATTCGGGCTGAATGGCAAAACAATAGCAACAACAACATGAAGAACAATGATGACGGCAAATATAACAACAAAAATAAAGTGAACTTACTCACGTACTGTAAATACACTTCAAGAAATAATATTTCATACACTGTAGACTTGATTTCATTGAAATTCTTTTTTTTGTTCAGTCTATATGACCTATTCTAGCAGTCAGTAATAATTGTAGTCGCCATAGTCTTGTAGGTCTGGTCTAGTAGTAGGTTTTGGCTTATTAGACGTGAGGCCACGGTTCAAACCCAGGAAGTTCGGAGTCGACTTTAAACTGTAGGTCCTGCCTCTTACGTATAAAATTAACACACACAACATATGTGGTGTGAGAAACTAGGTCGTAATCCTGACTAAAGGCTTGTAATGACCAATTATGCATATGTATTATGTATGTATGTAATGTTTACATGTAAAAGTGTATACACATTATACGTTTCCGTTCAATTTATCCTTTTCTCCTACGAATTCAAAACATAGTAAATTAAACTTTGGCTGACCATGCAAAATATGTCTTTTCGATCACGTAAAATCGTTTGTCTTACAAAAACTGGCAGTTTTTGTTGGGTATAGTACTCGGATAAGAGATTTTTGTTCGATAATTTACTCAGTGTACTGGCACAAACTTTAATTTAAACGAAATGTCTACGATAACTTTGAACTGTGTGTCTGCCGTTATTATTCTTATTATTGTTGTTGCAACTTATGGTCATATTCATTCGAAGCATAATCAAGACAACAGATCCAACCAAGGCAACACAGCAAGAGAGAGAGAGAGAGAGGATGAGAGAGTAAACGCAAAAAACAGGAGAACTAAACACAAAACCTGTTTTACACATCAAACAACAACAACAAACATTTTACGTGTGCCATACAGTAGTAGTAACAATACAAAGAATATTAAAAAAAGAAAAAAAATTAAAAACGATTACTTGCTCGTAATAAACAAAATAATCTACAATAACTTTTAAATAAAATTGGAAAATAATTTAAGCGAATGAAATGTTTATTTTTAAAACAACAACAACAGGAAACGGGGAAAATTAGAAACTTTATTTGCACAACTACAACGACAACAGTTAAAACGGCATAAAATACCTGCAAATCGGTTTTTTTAAGGAAAAAAGGAAATAAATTGAATTCAGCTAGCTGAATAGCCTTGAAATAAACTTATATAGCTATACATTGTAATCATTTATCAATAACAGTATATTCAGCTAGCTGAATAACATAAAGAATGTAGTAGTGGTTTCAGTTGAACATTTTTTACATCCAAACTAAGAACTGAAGCATAATTGCATTAAATAAGTGGTTGAAAAATTAATTAAAGCATGTTATATCTTAATTCAGCTAGCTGAATAGAAGTATAAAACATATATTGCCATATCTTAGACTTTTTTTCCATTAATGGCGTATACAGCTAGCTGAATAGCATCATATTTGATATTTACATCATAAAACATTAATTAAAAAAGTTTTGCTATAAAAAATATTAAATGTTATAGCTGAATTGCTTCACGAAAGCAAGTAATATTCGTAAATCCGTCTGTTCCACTAATTCGCTTTATTTTTCAAGAGACACAAATTAAATTACTTATATTCAGCTAGCTGAATAGCAGTATAATAGTCTGTCTTTGCTAGATGTTTTAAAGGCTTTCAAATACCAGCATATTCAAGCAGCTGAATAGCATAATAATTGGTATTTCGTTCAGTTAAACATTATTTACAGTATATATGCGGCTTCAATATGCTTATAATATTTGTAATATTTAAATTTCTGGAATTCAGTTATCTGAATAGCAATATGACAACACTTTATTACGATAAGTTTTCGTTGTTTACCAAAAACAGTTTATTCAGCTAGCTGAATAATAAAATAATGGGTATTTAGATCAATTTAATACTTTTCTTACATTAAAATTGAAAATTGGATTTTGAATGTCTTACATAATCAATTCTAATATGATCTATTGTAGCTGAACTGCATAAAAATAAGGAATATATTTGCAAATATTTGTATAGGCCCTAATTAACTATTTTTAAAAGTATACAAAGCATTAATTTCCAAATTCAGCTGGCTGAATAGGACTATAAAGGCACTGTATAGCCGAACATTGTAATTGTTTCCCTGCAATGGCATATTCAGCTAGCTGAATAACATTATAATGGATATTTGTATTAGTTAAACATTAAATATAAAAAGTTTGATGTTTTAAAACTAAAATATTACTGCTGAATTACGTAAAATTACGTACTACGGTTGAAAATATATGTATACAAAGTTAGCTAACTCTTTTCAAAAGTACATAGAAAGAAATTCCTTTAATTCAGCTAGCTGAATAGTATCTAAACACTCTTTAGAGGAGATATTGTAGATAAAAGTGTGTGGATTTAAAATACTACTGTTGTTTGAAATATCGCAGACCACCTGGTTAGAATCAGAAGTGATGTTGTCGTTTTTACCATGCCAATAACCACAAGATCCTGGTTAAAAGCCCTAAATGCAATAGCATTCGCTATCTATGGATGCGGTGTTGTCAATGCTGTTGTTTTTTTAACAATAGCAGACTAGGGATTTTTTGTATTGGATATCAAATCACTATGGGTGCCAATTGTCACTGGATATTTGGGATCGTCGTACCCTACATCGTGATCGCCCTCCTGGTTGCTTCCTTCCTACATGGGCTGTGTTATCGTAACGACCTGGAGGATTTTTTCTGATATATAGCTTCCCTATGCCCTCTACTCAGAAAGTAGCACTACCTTACGGATCCGGTCGTGCTTGGATTTCCCTTCCTGCACTTTGTAATGTATTCGGTACTTTTATTATTGTGTAGGAATGGGTTGGATAGTCGTCCTTTCTCACACGCAGATTTTTTCTCTATCGCATCTCCATTGCATTGTCTCAGGGGCATTTCAACCCAACGTGTTGTGCAGTTTCGTTTTCGTCTGAAAATTGGGGGCATCTTGGTGGAAACTTCCGTAACCATCTTGTCCCAACAAGCACCATAACTATGTAACTTCCTTTAGCAGTTTCCCACATCTGGATTTAGTTGGTGGGTTTCCGTACTCCCCCTCCGAATTTGAGGAGCTTTACGGACAGATCTAAATCGATGCAGGAAGTCAGTGGATGCTTCTATTGAAAGGGAATGTACAAGAAAATTATACTCAGTACGAGAGATGGATGTAATGGATGGATGTTCTAGCCCAAGTTGCCATAATTTATGAGGCAGCTTAGGGCATATTCGAACCCCAAGAAGCCGTTTATACGTCAACTTTACCGATTAGAACATGCCACACATGTTTTATTGATGGTGGAGGGAATCTTTTGAAGCTGCTGTTGTCTGAGTAAGTCATTGATCGCATGAAACTGAAACAGATCTAGTTTAACATCGTCTCCGAACGACAAATTTGATCAACTTTATATGGGAATTTTATTTTATTCTCAGGGTTTTTGCCAGAAGACTGTTGAGAGGAAGTTCCCGGAAGAAACAGTTTTTGCATTATGTCGGGCACTAATACAGAAAGGAAGTTTCACAGTTTAAAGCCGAGTAGAAATGAAATTATGATCGACATTCCTTTACGATTAACGAATTAAACGGAGTTTTTACTTCTCCGTACAATAGGCACGAAGTACTCGTATAAAGATTTCTTTTTTTTAGTTTTAAAGTTTATTTGTATGTGTGTGTGTGTGTGTGTATTTGTACATACAAAAAAGTGGTTAAACTTCTTTTTTATATTGTTACCGTTGTTGTTATTGTTGTTCTATATGTTCGTACATATGTATGTATGTTTGTGAATATGTATGCACATCTGTATAAATTTCAAATACAATTACTCACTGTTATTTCTTTCTTAACCATGACATGAATAACTTCTTCTCTTCAAACATCTCTCCATACATAAAATAAAATTGTTTTTGTATTTTTATTTCGATGGTTTGCTATGGCATAGCATGGTATGGTTTGTTAACTTGTGTTGTTGTGTATTTCACATATTGAAAGCAAAACAAAACAGTAACAGTAACGACGACAACATGAGCAGTAACAGCAACAGCAGCAGCAGCTACAATACCTAATAAAAATCAACTCATGTCAGTTGAATTACCACAAAAAGAAGATAAAAAATACATACAATTGGTAACAACAAAACGTCATACATACATACATATGTACATATTGAAAAATGTTAAAAACTATAACAACAGCAAGCAATAATAAAAAGTTGCATATAAGCATACAAATAAACAAAGAAGAAGAAGAACAAACAGAGAGAGCGAGCGAGTTGCTTGCTACTCTTTTTAAAATCTTCGATTGTTTTGTGAAAATGTCAACGAAAATAATTGAGTTTCAAATAAAAATGTTACAACACATAACAGTTACAGGAAACAATAACAACAAGAGACATTTTTAACATTTTGTTTCTTTGTAAAGGAAATTCTAAATAAATATAACGGATAAAAACAACAACAACAACCAAGAGGTAAGCATTGAAACAAACACGGCTTACACAAACAAGAGAGTGACTGATAGAGAGAGAGTGGCCAAGTAATAGTGTAGAGGAGAGTGAGATTTTTTTTAGAACACATAGAATTTATAACGGAACATAATAATATTAAATACGAAATCAACAGTTTTTGAACTTGAAAGCAAAGCCAAAGGAAAAGGGAAACCGTGTTATTCTTCAAACTGACGGGAATGTTAACTTTATGTAACACATTAGAGGCATCAAATGCTGCGCGTTAACCTCTCAAAAGGGTAAGCATTGAAACAAACACGAACTACACAAACAAGAAAGTGATTGCTAGAGAGAGACAGCGGCCGAGTGATAGTAGAGCGTAGAGTGAGACTTTTTTAGAACACATAATTTAAAACAAACAAACACGAAATCAAAAATTTTTTAACTTGAAATCAAAGCCAAAGGAAAAGGGAAACCGTATTTTTCTTCAAACTGACAGGGAGGTTAACTTTATGTCATAAACACATTAGAGGCATCAAATGCTGCGCGACACGCTCTTAAAAACTGAGCTCGTGCGTGCATATGCAAATAATTACTTTAAAGGCAGCTCATCAACAAACGTCAATGCTGCTGAGTAGTATGTTTATGGCGTTTCGGGGGCACTTATTTCATACAAAATTTGGCTCATGCCTACGCTACAGTCGGTAGTGTCGGTTAGTCGATAGGTTTGTAACATGTAATGTGAAAATGTATATACGTATGTACGAATGTTTGGACGGACAGAATGAGTGTGTGCGTAACATGTAATGTGGATCTACACCTATATAGTTGTTGTGTGTTTTTATTTTTTTTTTTGTATGATTTAATTAGAAGGATCTTTAATTTTAAATGTGATAAGAAAGAGATGAACACCTGTGTAAAATTTTTTTTTTGTGTGATTTAATTTGAAGGATCTGTAATTTTAAGATGATAACAAATTCTTGGCACGTATTGTTCATGATCACAGGTAGAAGAAATAGAAATATAAACTATTAAGAAAGGGTAGGTTGGTTGTGCGGTTGTTTTTAATTTGATGAGAAAGAAATGTATAGTTGTGCCTGTGGGTTTTTTTTTTCACGCATAAGTATAAGTAATATCTGTTTTCACTAATTGAATTTACTGATTGATCTACAACACCCCAGAGTATAAATAGACTTGTTTTAAGGATTTAGATTTTTTTTTTTTTTAGTTTTACTGTTTTGAATGAATAAAATTATATAATAAAGGGATTAATTAAAACAAATTAGTTTTTTTTTTAGGTATACATATTTTATTTTTAGATTTTGTTATTTTGTACAATACAATACATATATCTACTTAATATAATAATAGTTAAACATACGTTTATAAAGATTAAATAGCTTAAGTGTTAACAAATATTGTGTATAGAATGTTTGTCATCGACAAATGTTGAAAGATTGTGAATAAGTATTTTCACAATAATACAAACGTATGACATATTAATAAATAAAAATGGATTACTTATTTTACTAATGTTACATATTCTTAGTTCATTTATAAGTTTCATAAATAAATCTATATGCTCTTTATCAATCTGATTACTATGTTTTATTAATAGTTCTTCCAATTCAGCTGATGTTACCATTTTTGTTCCCCTTCTTTAAAAATTTAATAGTAGGTTGTGTTAGTGCGGGACGATGTACTCTGAATTATTTCATTTTAATTTATATTTATTGAATAAAAATTTTAAACACAAGTGCCCACAATTAAATGTATTAAATTTTTGTTTTCGTTCATAATTATATTCAATAGGAAATTTTAAGTAGTTGACAATCTCAAGTGGTGGTTGTAAGTTTCCAAAGCTATCAAAGTATTCCTTATAGTTGTGGTTTTTATAATATGCTACCCAATGTGTTCCCATACCATTTGAATCATCTAAATTAACAATGCCGCATTCTTGTTTGAATGGTTTTTCAGGTAAAGAATCACGCATGAAAACACCCCTAAAATGTTTCAGATGTCTTCCATATTTATTCAAATCCAAATCTGTTAATGGGCGATTGGGAATGTTATCTAATAGTTTTTTGGAGCTGGACTATAGTAGAGACCATATCCAGTTTTATATGGTTTGAGGTACAACCCTTTACCCATTGCAATTGATTCCATATATCTATTATGACGGTTAGCTTCAGCCAATTGTTCTTTTCCATTTTTGATAGCATTTACTGCTTTGACAATAGCGGATCCTCCACTTGCCAAACCACCAAGCGCTGACAATGCTGTTAGTACGGGAATAAGTGGAAGAAATCCTCCAATTTTCGGTACAGGTATAACTCTCGGTATTATAATGTCTGCTCGCTTTTTCCCTTTAAAATTTGAATGAATAGCCTTTTGTGATATTTTAACAGCATCATTTATATCAAGGGGTTTCTGTTCTTTCAATTGTTTTAAAGTTTTTCTCACAGTAGCTGTGAATAATTTCTTATTACACTTATTCATTTTTCCTTTTCTTTTCTTATGTCTCTGCTCCTTCAAACCTAATCCAAATTTCACTTTAGTTTTCATAGCGTTTGTCACAAACCACGCGTTAGCACGTTCTTTAATATCACTATCTTTAGATTTAACTCGTTGCCAGGCTTTTTCAGCTAATATTTGATCTGCTTGATGTCTTGTGTCTATATCTTTTGATTGTGAATATGCAATATCGTGCTCTCTACAAGCTGCGTCTAATAAATTTATACCCTTATCTCCTCTTGCTAAACGTTTTTCAAGTTTTGTACCAGGTCCACAAAACTGATAACCAGGTAGATGTAATTCAACAGGTACTTTATTTATTAAGTTGTTTACAAATCCTCTTCTCATCTTACACTGGCTGAGGTTTTGTTTTGACTGTAGATTATATCAAATTTTTTTTCGTTACTTTTATACCTCTTCGCAAAAATAACTGAAATCAAAACGATCTCCTATATATACAGCAATTTATATGATTTCAGTATGTTAATTTTTTGATATTGATTTTGATCTGCTTTGTATCTGATCACGATCTACTTTACATCTGATCACGATCTGCTTTGTATCTGCTCACGATCTATTTTATATCTGATAACGATCTACTTTTTTTGGTTTTGTCTATTTTATTTTAATTTTTTTTATTTTTTTTGACATTACCATGTTTTAGGTATACATGTTCTACCTCAATGTTTAAATTGTTTATTTGATCAGCTGATCATCATGTATTTGTGTTATATGTTTTTCGATTACGATATTTTTTGTTTTTATGGTTATATTTATTAAAACCTTCTCCAAATTTATTAATATAAGACATTTCTTTCACTCTTCTAATAAATTATGTTAGCTTCTTTAAGTTCTTCGATAATAGAGATTATTTCGTTTTGATGATTGTTGTGACCAGAACCTTCCGATGAAAGAAGTAAACGTAGTCTGTCAACTAGTTCATTAGGATCATCCCAATGTATGTAATTTGATCTCAGATTATTTTGTAATTTTAGCATTAAACCACTGCCTTTTGTTAAAATGTTTGTTGTTGTTTCGAATAAATGTTTAATTATTCGTATATATTTGAAGGCTCGTGTTCCTTTCACTTGTTCATTAGGTTCATAGCGACGTTTATGTGCATTGGTATTAATTAAAATCTCTTTATATTTTTTCAAATCATTTTTAGAATAATGGAGAGGTTTTTTATGAAATACTAGTTCAAATAATCCACGCGTCATTTTCAATTTCATATTCCCTATCTGCATAGTATTATCTCTATTAAATATTAATTTTTCCTTGCCATATCTCCAACTACCGTCTACATCTTGATTAAAACCATAAATTTTATCCAATTGCTTATTATTAATAAGTGTTTGTATATTTTCAAATAATGGAGAGCTTTTCGTCAGCTTTAAACATTGTTTTCTTTCCAAGTTCTTGATACATGTACTTGATACAAGTCTATTATGGTCATAGTTTTTTTCACCATCATTATCATCAGTTGAAATATTTTCATACTGAAAATCGTTATTATCACCGTTTACATCATCATAATCATCGCCATCATCAATAGTGTTGTCTATATCTTTATGCTTATCTTCAAGTTTTCCGATGATTTCATTATCACCATTTACATCATAATAATCATCATCATCATCAATAGTGTTGTCTGTATCCGTATGCTTATCTTCGAGTTTTCCAATGATTTCATTATCACCATTTACGTCATAATAATCTTCGTCATCATCTATAGTGTTGTCTACATCCTTATGCTTATATTCAAGTTTTGGGATGTTTTCATTATCATCATTTACATCATCATGATCATCGTCATCATTAATAGTGTTGTCTATATCCTTGTATTTATCTTTAAGTTTTCCAATGATTTTTTTAAGTGGTTTTGTTATTGGTTGAAAGGTATCTTCTAATAAATTAACTCTATCTATTTGATTCAGTTTAATATTTTTTAACTTTTTCTTTAGAACAGCCCTTGTCTTTACAAGATCTTCCAACACTTTATTATGGTAATTTTTAGACATTATAATAATTTTTTTTTATTGAATTTGATCTGGTTATGATCTGCTCGCTATCTGATTATGATCTGCTTTGTATCTGATTACGATCTGCTTTATATCTGATCACGAACTGCTTGCTATCTGGTCACGATCTGATTTATACCTGATCACGATCTGCTTGATGGCTTGTGTCTATATCCATTGATTTTGAGTACGCTATATCGTGCTTTCTACAATCTACATCCAATAAATTATTCCTTTATTTCCTTTATTCTTGCTATTCGTTTTGAAGTTTTGTATCAGGTCCACAAAACTGATAAACAGGTGGATGTAATTCAACATATAATTTGTTTATTAAGTTGTCTACAAATCTTCTTCCAATCTTACACTGATTAGGTGTTTTTCTTTTGACTGTAGTTTATAACCATTTTTTTTCATTACTTTCATACCTCTTCGCATGAAACACTACACCAGCTATACTAGCAAGCTGTACTAGCTATACTAGCAAGCTGTACAATCTGTACTAGCTATACTAGCAAGCTGTACTAGCTATACTAGCAAGCTGTACAATCTGTACTAACTATACTAGCAAGCTGTAGTAGCTATGTCAGCTATACCTGCTATACCTGCTATACTAGCAAGCTGTAGTAGCTATATCAGCTATACCTGCTATACCTGCTATACCAGCTATACCAGCTATACCAGCTATACCTGCTATACCAGCTATACCAGCTATACCTGCTATACCTGCTATACCAGCTATACCTGCTATACCTGCTATACCAGCTATACCAGCTATACCAGCTATACCTGCTATACCTGCTATACCAGCTATACCAGCTATACCTGCTATACCAGCTATACCAGCTATACCAGCTATACCAGCTATACCAGCACCAGCTATACCAGCTATACCTGCTATACCAGCTATACCAGCTATACCTGCTATACCAGCTATACCAGCTATACCAGCTATATCAGCTATACCAGCTATATACCAGCTATATACCAGCTCTACCAGCTATACCTGCTATACCAGCTATACCAGCTATATCAGCTATACCAGCTATATACCAGCTATATACCAGCTCTACCAGCTATACCTGCTATACCAGCTATACCAGCTATACCTGCTATACCTGCTATACCAGCTATACCAGCTATACCAGCTATACCTGCTATACCAGCTATACCAGCTATACCTGCTATACCTGCTATACCAGCTATACCAGCTATACCAGCTATACCTGCTATACCTGCTATACCTGCTATACCAGCTATACCAGCTATACCAGCTATATACCAGCTATATACCAGCTCTACCAGCTATACCTGCTATACCAGCTATACCAGCTATACCTGCTATACCTGCTATACCAGCTATACCAGCTCTACCAGCTATACCTGCTATACCAGCTATACCAGCTATATCAGCTATACCAGCTATATACCAGCTATATACCAGCTCTACCAGCTATACCTGCTATACCAGCTATACCAGCTATATCAGCTATACCAGCTATATACCAGCTATATACCAGCTCTACCAGCTATACCTGCTATACCAGCTATACCAGCTATACCAGCTCTACCAGCTATACCTGCTATACCTGCTATACCAGCTATACCTGCTATACCTGCTATACCAGCTATACCAGCTATACCAGCTATACCTGCTATACCTGCTATACCTGCTATACCAGCTATACCAGCTATACCAGCTATACCTGCTATACCTGCTATACCAGCTATACCAGCTATACCAGCTATACCTGCTATACCTGCTATACCAGCTATACCAGCTATATCAGCTATTCCAGCTATACCTGCTATACCTGCTATACCAGCTATACCAGCTATACCAGCTATACCTGCTATACCAGCTATACCAGCTATACCAGCTATACCAGCTATACCAGCACCAGCTATACCAGCTATACCTGCTATACCAGCTATACCAGCTATACCTGCTATACCAGCTATACCAGCTATACCAGCTATATCAGCTATACCAGCTATATACCAGCTATATACCAGCTCTACCAGCTATACCTGCTATACCAGCTATACCAGCTATATCAGCTATACCAGCTATATACCAGCTATATACCAGCTCTACCAGCTATACCTGCTATACCAGCTATACCAGCTATACCAGCTATATCAGCTATACCAGCTATATACCAGCTATATACCAGCTCTACCAGCTATACCTGCTATACCAGCTATACCAGCTATATCAGCTATACCAGCTATATACCAGCTATATACCAGCTATACCAGCTATACCTGCTATACCTGCTATACCAGCTATACCAGCTATACCAGCTATACCTGCTATACCTGCTATACCAGCTATACCAGCTATATCAGCTATTCCAGCTATACCAGCTATACCTGCTATACCAGCTATCCAGCTATACCAGCTATACCAGCTATACCAGCTATACCTGCTATACCAGCTATACCAGCTATACCAGCTATATACCAGCTATATACCAGCTCTACCAGCTATACCTGCTATACCAGCTATACCAGCTATACCTGCTATACCTGCTATACCAGCTATACCAGCTATACCTGCTATACCTGCTATACCAGCTATATCAGCTATACCAGCTATATACCAGCTATATACCAGCTCTACCAGCTATACCTGCTATACCAGCTATACCAGCTATACCTGCTATACCTGCTATACCAGCTATACCAGCTATACCAGCTATACCTGCTATACCTGCTATACCAGCTATACCAGCTATATCAGCTATTCCAGCTATACCTGCTATACCTGCTACACCAGCTATATACCAGCTATATACCAGCTATATACCAGCTATATAGCAGGTATAGCAGGTATAGCTGGTATAGCTGGTATAGCAGGTATAGCAGGTATAGCAGGTATAGCTGGAATAGCTGATATAGCTGGTATAGCTGGTATAGCAGGTATAGCTGGAATAGCTGGTATAGCAGGTATAGCAGGTATAGCTGGTATAGCTGGTATAGCAGGTATAGCAGGTATAGCAGGTATAGCTGGAATAGCTGATATAGCAGGTATAGCAGGTATAGCTGGTATAGCTGGTATAGCTGGTATAGCAGGTATAGCAGGTATAGCTGGTATAGCTGGTATAGCAGGTATAGCTGGTAGAGCTGGTATATAGCTGGTATATAGCTGGTATAGCTGATATAGCTGGTATAGCAGGTATAGCTGGTATAGCTGGTATAGCAGGTATAGCAGGTATAGCTGGTATAGCTGGTATAGCAGGTATAGCAGGTAGAGCTGGTATATAGCTGGTATATAGCTGGTATAGCTGGTATAGCTGGTATAGCAGGTATAGCTGGTATAGCTGGTATAGCTGGTATAGCTGGATAGCTGGTATAGCAGGTATAGCTGGTATAGCTGGAATAGCTGATATAGCTGGTATAGCTGGTATAGCTGGTATAGCAGGTATAGCAGGTATAGCTGGTATAGCTGGTATAGCTGGTATAGCAGGTATAGCAGGTATAGCTGGTATAGCTGGTATAGCAGGTATAGCTGGTATAGCTGGTATAGCTGGTATAGCAGGTATAGCAGGTATAGCAGGTATAGCTGGTATAGCTGGTATAGCTGGTATAGCAGGTATAGCAGGTATAGCTGGTATAGCTGGTATAGCAGGTATAGCTGGTAGAGCTGGTATATAGCTGGTATATAGCTGGTATAGCTGATATAGCTGGTATAGCTGGTATAGCAGGTATAGCTGGTAGAGCTGGTATATAGCTGGTATATAGCTGGTATAGCTGATATAGCTGGTATAGCTGGTATAGCTGGTATAGCAGGTATAGCTGGTATAGCTGGTATAGCAGGTATAGCTGGTATAGCTGGTGCTGGTATAGCTGGTATAGCTGGTATAGCTGGTATAGCTGGTATAGCAGGTATAGCTGGTATAGCTGGTATAGCTGGTATAGCAGGTATAGCAGGTATAGCTGGAATAGCTGATATAGCTGGTATAGCTGGTATAGCAGGTATAGCAGGTATAGCTGGTATAGCTGGTATAGCTGGTATAGCAGGTATAGCAGGTATAGCTGGTATAGCTGGTATAGCAGGTATAGCTGGTATAGCTGGTATAGCTGGTATAGCAGGTATAGCAGGTATAGCAGGTATAGCTGGTATAGCTGGTATAGCTGGTATAGCAGGTATAGCAGGTATAGCTGGTATAGCTGGTATAGCAGGTATAGCTGGTAGAGCTGGTATATAGCTGGTATATAGCTGGTATAGCTGATATAGCTGGTATAGCTGGTATAGCAGGTATAGCTGGTAGAGCTGGTATATAGCTGGTATATAGCTGGTATAGCTGATATAGCTGGTATAGCTGGTATAGCTGGTATAGCAGGTATAGCTGGTATAGCTGGTATAGCAGGTATAGCTGGTATAGCTGGTGCTGGTATAGCTGGTATAGCTGGTATAGCTGGTATAGCTGGTATAGCAGGTATAGCTGGTATAGCTGGTATAGCAGGTATAGCAGGTATAGCTGGTATAGCTGGTATAGCTGGTATAGCAGGTATAGCTGGTATAGCTGGTATAGCAGGTATAGCAGGTATAGCTGGTATAGCTGGTATAGCAGGTATAGCTGGTATAGCTGGTATAGCTGGTATAGCAGGTATAGCAGGTATAGCTGATATAGCTACTACAGCTTGCTAGTATAGCAGGTATAGCAGGTATAGCTGACATAGCTACTACAGCTTGCTAGTATAGTTAGTACAGATTGTACAGCTTGCTAGTATAGCTAGTACAGCTTGCTAGTATAGCTAGTACAGATTGTACAGCTTGCTAGTATAGCTAGTACAGCTTGCTAGTATAGCTGGTGTAGTGTTTCATGCGAAGAGGTATGAAAGTAATGAAAAAAAATGGTTATAAACTACAGTCAAAAGAAAAACACCTAATCAGTGTAAGATTGGAAGAAGATTTGTAGACAACTTAATAAACAAATTATATGTTGAATTACATCCACCTGTTTATCAGTTTTGTGGACCTGATACAAAACTTCAAAACGAATAGCAAGAATAAAGGAAATAAAGGAATAATTTATTGGATGTAGATTGTAGAAAGCACGATATAGCGTACTCAAAATCAATGGATATAGACACAAGCCATCAAGCAGATCGTGATCAGGTATAAATCAGATCGTGACCAGATAGCAAGCAGTTCGTGATCAGATATAAAGCAGATCGTAATCAGATACAAAGCAGATCATAATCAGATAGCGAGCAGATCATAACCAGATCAAATTCAATAAAAAAAAATTATTATAATGTCTAAAAATTACCATAATAAAGTGTTGGAAGATCTTGTAAAGACAAGGGCTGTTCTAAAGAAAAAGTTAAAAAATATTAAACTGAATCAAATAGATAGAGTTAATTTATTAGAAGATACCTTTCAACCAATAACAAAACCACTTAAAAAAATCATTGGAAAACTTAAAGATAAATACAAGGATATAGACAACACTATTAATGATGACGATGATCATGATGATGTAAATGATGATAATGAAAACATCCCAAAACTTGAATATAAGCATAAGGATGTAGACAACACTATAGATGATGACGAAGATTATTATGACGTAAATGGTGATAATGAAATCATTGGAAAACTCGAAGATAAGCATACGGATACAGACAACACTATTGATGATGATGATGATTATTATGATGTAAATGGTGATAATGAAATCATCGGAAAACTTGAAGATAAGCATAAAGATATAGACAACACTATTGATGATGGCGATGATTATGATGATGTAAACGGTGATAATAACGATTTTCAGTATGAAAATATTTCAACTGATGATAATGATGGTGAAAAAAACTATGACCATAATAGACTTGTATCAAGTACATGTATCAAGAACTTGGAAAGAAAACAATGTTTAAAGCTGACGAAAAGCTCTCCATTATTTGAAAATATACAAACACTTATTAATAATAAGCAATTGGATAAAATTTATGGTTTTAATCAAGATGTAGACGGTAGTTGGAGATATGGCAAGGAAAAATTAATATTTAATAGAGATAATACTATGCAGATAGGGAATATGAAATTGAAAATGACGCGTGGATTATTTGAACTAGTATTTCATAAATAACCTCTCCATTATTCTAAAAATGATTTGAAAAAATATAAAGAGATTTTAATTAATACCAATGCACATAAACGTCGCTATGAACCTAATGAACAAGTGAAAGGAACACGAGCCTTCAAATATATACGAATAATTAAACATTTATTCGAAACAACAACAAACATTTTAACAAAAGGCAGTGGTTTAATGCTAAAATTACAAAATAATCTGAGATCAAATTACATACATTGGGATGATCCTAATGAACTAGTTGACAGACTACGTTTACTTCTTTCATCGGAAGGTTCTGGTCACAACAATCATCAAAACGAAATAATCTCTATTATCGAAGAACTTAAAGAAGCTAACATAATTTATTAGAAGAGTGAAAGAAATGTCTTATATTAATAAATTTGGAGAAGGTTTTAATAAATATAACCATAAAAACAAAAAATATCGTAATCGAAAAACATATAACACAAATACATGATGATCAGCTGATCAAATAAACAATTTAAACATTGAGGTAGAACATGTATACCTAAAACATGGTAATGTCAAAAAAAATAAAAAAAATTAAAATAAAATAGACAAAACCAAAAAAAGTAGATCGTTATCAGATATAAAATAGATCGTGAGCAGATACAAAGCAGATCGTGATCAGATGTAAAGTAGATCGTGATCAGATACAAAGCAGATCAAAATCAATATCAAAAAATTAACATACTGAAATCATATAAATTGCTGTATATATAGGAGATCGTTTTGATTTCAGTTATTTTTGCGAAGAGGTATAAAAGTAACGAAAAAAAATTTGATATAATCTACAGTCAAAACAAAACCTCAGCCAGTGTAAGATGAGAAGAGGATTTGTAAACAACTTAATAAATAAAGTACCTGTTGAATTACATCTACCTGGTTATCAGTTTTGTGGACCTGGTACAAAACTTGAAAAACGTTTAGCAAGAGGAGATAAGGGTATAAATTTATTAGACGCAGCTTGTAGAGAGCACGATATTGCATATTCACAATCAAAAGATATAGACACAAGACATCAAGCAGATCAAATATTAGCTGAAAAAGCCTGGCAACGAGTTAAATCTAAAGATAGTGATATTAAAGAACGTGCTAACGCGTGGTTTGTGACAAACGCTATGAAAACTAAAGTGAAATTTGGATTAGGTTTGAAGGAGCAGAGACATAAGAAAAGAAAAGGAAAAATGAATAAGTGTAATAAGAAATTATTCACAGCTACTGTGAGAAAAACTTTAAAACAATTGAAAGAACAGAAACCCCTTGATATAAATGATGCTGTTAAAATATCACAAAAGGCTATTCATTCAAATTTTAAAGGGAAAAAGCGAGCAGACATTATAATACCGAGAGTTATACCTGTACCGAAAATTGGAGGATTTCTTCCACTTATTCCCGTACTAACAGCATTGTCAGCGCTTGGTGGTTTGGCAAGTGGAGGATCCGCTATTGTCAAAGCAGTAAATGCTATCAAAAATGGAAAAGAACAATTGGCTGAAGCTAACCGTCATAATAGATATATGGAATCAATTGCAATGGGTAAAGGGTTGTACCTCAAACCATATAAAACTGGATATGGTCTCTACTATAGTCCAGCTCCAAAAAACTATTAGATAACATTCCCAATCGCCCATTAACAGATTTGGATTTGAATAAATATGGAAGACATCTGAAACATTTTAGGGGTGTTTTCATGCGTGATTCTTTACCTGAAAAACCATTCAAACAAGAATGCGGCATTGTTAATTTAGATGATTCAAATGGTATGGGAACACATTGGGTAGCATATTATAAAAACCACAACTATAAGGAATACTTTGATAGCTTTGGAAACTTACAACCACCACTTGAGATTGTCAACTACTTAAAATTTCCTATTGAATATAATTATGAACGAAAACAAAAATTTAATACATTTAATTGTGGGCACTTGTGTTTAAAATTTTTATTCAATAAATATAAATTAAAATGAAATAATTCAGAGTACATCGTCCCGCACTAACACAACCTACTATTAAATTTTTAAAGAAGGGGAACAAAAATGGTAACATCAGCTGAATTGGAAGAACTATTAATAAAACATAGTAATCAGATTGATAAAGAGCATATAGATTTATTTATGAAACTTATAAATGAACTAAGAATATGTAACATTAGTAAAATAAGTAATCCATTTTTATTTATTAATATGTCATACGTTTGTATTATTGTGAAAATACTTATTCACAATCTTTCAACATTTGTCGATGACAAACATTCTATACACAATATTTGTTAACACTTAAGCTATTTAATCTTTATAAACGTATGTTTAACTATTATTATATTAAGTAGATATATGTATTGTATTGTACAAAATAACAAAATCTAAAAATAAAATATGTATACCTAAAAAAAAAACTAATTTGTTTTAATTAATCCCTTTATTATATAATTTTATTCATTCAAAACAGTAAAACTAAAAAAAAAAAAAATCTAAATCCTTAAAACAAGTCTATTTATACTCTGGGGTGTTGTAGATCAATCAGTAAATTCAATTAGTGAAAACAGATATTACTTATACTTATGCGTGAAAAAAAAAACCCACAGGCACAACTATACATTTCTTTCTCATCAAATTAAAAACAACCGCACAACCAACCTACCCTTTCTTAATAGTTTATATTTCTATTTCTTCTACCTGTGATCATGAACAATACGTGCCAAGAATTTGTTATCATCTTAAAATTACAGATCCTTCAAATTAAATCACACAAAAAAAAAATTTTACACAGGTGTTCATCTCTTTCTTATCACATTTAAAATTAAAGATCCTTCTAATTAAATCATACAAAAAAAAAAATAAAAACACACAACAACTATATAGGTGTAGATCCACATTACATGTTACGCACACACTCATTCTGTCCGTCCAAACATTCGTACATACGTATATACATTTTCACATTACATGTTACAAACCTATCGACTAACCGACACTACCGACTGTAGCGTAGGCATGAGCCAAATTTTGTATGAAATAAGTGCCCCCGAAACGCCATAAACATACTACTCTGCTGATGCCCCTTAATGCTAATTTCTACTTTTGCTCGCGGTAATGAACGGTTTACTGATGCTGTCAATACAATACGTTGCATAACATAAAAGTTCTTAAAATGCGCTGAATAGATTTTTTTAAACCCTACAGCTCATTTCTCTACCGCGGTTTACATCAACAAGTAAAAATGTCGTGTATAGATACTCAAAAGACCGCGGAAGTTATTGTGAAAATGCCATTGGATCTGTACAAAGTAGGTGTTTGGTCTGAAGATGTCATTGTACGGTATTGTTTTTGAAAATTACTCTAGAAGAGCCGTTAAAGTCAATTCAGAACGCCATTGCCATGTGATAACTGACTTTTATTATCTGCAATTAAAGATTATGTACTGGATAGAATGCGGCTCCAACGAACCACGCAATACGATTGAATTTGCAGAGAGAGCATTTGCATATTTTGGCGACGTAAATTGACCATCCAGATCATATGAGTTAATATCGTTAGACCCCTAACGTTAGAGCATTAGAAAATCAACATTTCTTGACGCTGGAAAACGTTAAAAATTCACATTAAAGTGAAGCCGAAAACTATCTCAAAAGGATCGACTGCCATATATAACATGGTATTTCGTACATGGGGTTTTTGAGTCCTTAATTAAATTTTACTTTTGAAACAGAATAATGGATTCACCTTTACAGGGATAATAAGGACTTTCCAAAGTCGGACGTATACGGGAAGCAATTAATGTGATGCTAGGAAACAAAAAATCGGGTGTAGTAAAAAGTCATCTATTATTACGGCATTACTCTACAGACATGAAGAATTTTCCTAATCAGTTCAAATATATTGGGGCTATACTACCACGCTGCTCACTTTTAGCACTCACTTACAGCACTTTAGTCACAATAAATTTTCACAAGCTTCTACATTCAATTTTACATAAAAAATTACAAGCTTTTAAACAAGATTAGATGGTAATCACTTGGTCAGAGGATTGTAAGCCCTATATAGCCATATCTTGAACTTTCTTTCCGTTAAAGGTGTATTCAGCTAGCTGAATATCATCATATTTGATATTTACATTATAAAACATTAAATGAAAAAGTTATGCTACACAAAATATTAAATATTACTGCTGAATAGCTTCACGAAGCGAATAATATTCGTAAATCCGTCTGTTCTACTAATTAGCTTTGTTTTTCAAGCGACACAAATTAAATTACTTATATTCAGCTAGCTGAATAGCAGTATAATAGTCTGCCATTGTTAGATGTTTTAAACGCTTTCAAATATCAGCATATTCAGCCAGCTGAATAGCATAATAATTGGTATTTAGTTCAGTTAAACATTATTTACAGTATATATGTGTGTATGCGGCTTCAGTATGCATATATTATTTGTAATATTTCAGTTTCTGGAATTCAGTTAGCTGCGTAGCAATATGACAACACTTTATTACGATAAATTTTTGTTGTTTGCCAAAAAGAGCTTATGCAGCTAAGGAACTCCCACCCAGGCTCTTTAGTTCCAGGTGAATAACTGCTGAAATGTGTGACTTATTTTTGTCTTGATTGAAAATAGTTTCTCTCCTTTTATTTAATGAGCACGCTTGAAGAAGAAGATTACTTATCTAGATTTTCAATATGTTGACCCTACACGTCCGAGCAGTAATAGTAATTGAGGTCGAGTTGCTCAAAGCTGATTTTTGTCTAACAATTCCAGCAAAACCTGATTGCTATCTTGGTTCGAATTCAGACTTTCGTTGGTGCGAACTTGTTGAAAGTAAATTATTGCCTGACAAGTCCAGTTAATTGTACAGCAAGACCTAACCGTCAATCCTGCTTTGGTCGTAGTTTACGGTGATACGTTACGTTTTAATGGCATTACCAAAATAAGAGTTTTTTTTGCTATCCTCAGGCAATTCTCGAATGCTCACATTAGGTTCTATAAAACTATAAAAAATACTGCATCTTTGCTGTCAAATCCATGGGATAATTCAGTTATAAAAAGAAATTGTCTTTCAATCTCTTTCTTAACATTAATTATCTGATAAACAACATGTCTTAGAACCTGAGAAACAATGGTGTACCATTAAAATGCTTTATTTCAACAGGTGCTTGTGCTCTTTAGTTAAAACAGGATCTGTTTTCTTAAAGAATTTACGGTTACCTTAACATAATCAACAAAAAAAAACAATTAATTTCGTCTCAGCTTTACAGGCTCACTCTCTCTCTCTCTCTCTCTCTCTCTCTCTTTGTCAGTGAAGAATTTTTTTAACACCAACTACTAACTGTTTAGAACAAAAACTAAAACAGTAATGAAAGCAATAACAACAACAACAACAATAAAATTTAATGAAAATAATACGAAAAATGAGAAACGAGAGAGAAAATAATTGAAATATGTATTCTCCTCTTACCCATGTGTGACGCACAATTTGGGTCATTTACCTGAACTCCAATGGATGTCGCACGCTGTACATATTATTGTTGTTGTGCTGTTGTTGTTATTCATACTTAAAACCGAACAAAACTAAAACAATAAGAATGAACATATTAAAACCAACAGAAAAAAAAACAACTAAAAAACGACAAAATTTGTTTCGTTTATCATGTCACCACACCAACACACAGACGAACTTGATCAGAACACTACACACCCATGCACACAATTAATGCTTGCTTTTAGCACACACTCAGTTTAAGTACAATTAGTAATGCTTAGCAGCAACAATAACAACAATGATAACGAAATAATTCACTGTGTGTATAAGACTTAATGTTTTTGTTTTTTGGCTTTTCACAATCTGTAATAATTTAATTAAAGAATGTCTCTCTCTCACACACAACACACACACACATGCCATCCATCCACTGTTTTATCGACTTGAAATGAAGTTATTAAAGTTCTTCATTATCAATTTCTAACGGTTTCACTTGCGTCATGTGTCTCATTTGTTACATGATTTGTAAGTTTATTGTATGAGTAATAGTGAGATCATGATTTTATTTAATTTGTTTTTGTATTAACTTCCGGCCATTGATACATACATATGTATGTACATACAAATAAAGGTACAGCATATTAACAACAACAGCAACAATTTAAATATTCAAGGTTGCCAATACACATACGAAAATCATTTCATTGTTTACATTTTAATATTGGAAGCTTTAGAAATTAAAAGAACTTTACGACTTTTGGAAATGAAACATGAATTTAAAACAAAATATTGGAATTTTCTTGTTAATAAAAATGCCTTAAAAACAACCCTAAAATATCAATTGAGCATTTAAGTAGGTGGAGGAAGTTGAGAAATTTAAAAACAAAACAATCCATCATGTGCATTACTTATGATTTTGAAGTCGAGTTGCTATTTCAGTGACTATCTTTGTAAAAACAGAACAAGAACTTAAAGCAGACGATTGGAAATGTAAGCAGTGTTTATAGAACAAAATCATTATTTGCAAATTGCCTCAGAATCGGAAAAACCTCTTTTCGTTTGGTTGTGATGTATGTTTTGGAAGAATGATGCAATACCGTAAGCTATGGCCAAGATAGGAATGACAGTCAGATTTTACTGGACTTGTTAAATCAGCTTTGAGCAACTTGCCCTTATTTTGACTCTTAACTCTGACGTGTAATGTTGTCAAGATTATTACAATCTAGATAAGTAATCTTCTTCTCCTAGCACGCCCATAGTGTAGTAGGAGGGAAACTGTTTTCCATCAAGGCAAAAGGAAGTCCTTTTGTGGAACTCCACAGCCTGGGTGGCAGTTTCTAATGAATTTATCTTATAATCAGACGTCGGCACAAAGAGAACATGATGAAAATGTGAGTGTATTTGTGAGGAGCATGTGTTAACCCAGAGGAAAATTGTTAGTAAAATTTTCAAGTATACTTATTAACCTAATAATACGTATATGTAGTAGAAAATATAGAAAAAAATGTACAGCGATAAATCCCTAAAGACAGCGTATTTAACTTGAAAAATATTTTTCCAAAAATCGAGATCATTTCTCATTGTTATTAGTGAATTTCATCGAATATTAATGAATCCTACTGTAATATTTCTTTGGGTGTACAATTGAAACCTGAAAAAAGCGAAAGGACCTTCTGCCTTAAAACTGGCAAGCAACAGAATGCAATTTTACGCTCTTTTTAACGAACATTGTCGATGTTCAAGTTCTATATGTGTATAAAGTGTAAAAAGCCGAAGATGTTCGGCCCCCGGGGGCAGTTGGTGCCGACGTCTGCTTATAATCCTTAAATGATTACGTTACTCGTCAAAAGTTTGTAATTTTGTGGTGAAAATTAGTGACAATAAAAGCTTGTGAAGTCACCGTAGTCTAGTAGGTAGTGTGTTGGCTTATTAGACGTAAAGCCAGGGTTCGAGCCCCAGGCCAGACATCAAAAACAAAAAAAAAAAAAAAATACCAAAAGTATTTTCTGGCAAAAACTCTGAGAGTTAACAAAAATTGCCATGAAAAGTTTCTCAAAAATCTGTCGTTCGAAATTGAATTTAAACTGTACGTCCCGCCACTCATGCATAAAATTAACACACACAACATAAGTGGTGTCAGAAACTAGGTCGTAACCCTGACTGAAGGGTTGTAATGACCAATTATGTATGTAAGTATGTAGAAGCTTGTGGAAATTGTGCCTTCTTGATTTAGCAGAAAGTGAAGTGGGCTTCTACAAGCGAGTTAGTACGACATTGCCTTGTGTCGCTGTATATTTGAACGGATTAGGAACACCTTGTCTGTTTACAGCCTTTTGTTGCATGCAGCAATAAAAGCTGACATTTTACTACACCTTATTTTTTATTTGTTCCTTAACATCCTGTCAATTGCTCTATTCAGTATACATATGTATGTACGAATTTGAGATAACGATCAGGTACTTCCAACGTATTTCCATTTCAAAAGTAATGTTAAATAAAACACTCATAAATGTATCGTGTCATTTAATACGAAATATAATGTCGTTTAAAGTACGGCCTCTGGATTGAAGGCAGCAGATCATTCTTTTGAGATAGTTTTCGATCACTTTTCTGACCATTTAGGGCGCTTTCTAGCCTTAAAAAATGTTGGTTTTATAACACTACAACGCTAGCGTTTTATCCATGTCAGCAATTATTCGGTCTTTAAGAAAGCCCCATAGAAAATATAACGGCGGCAAACACATGATCTCAATGACCATGTTGGATGCCGCCCAAAACATGAAAATACTCTATCTCTGCAATACTTCTCATTGAATAAATCTAAAGTTGGTTACGTTGTCTGCTTTGTGGCCGTCCAGTTTTTAATCTCTAATTGCAGTTCAAAAAAAGTCGATTCTTATACGGCTTTGGTTTTCTGAATTAACTTTAAAGACTTTTCTATGGTCAAGTTAAAAGAAATCCAGTTCAATGGCACCTCTGGACCGTAATAAGCACCAAAAACTCACTTTTTCTGAATACAATGACCTCTCCTTAATCTCTTCTGGCCTACCGTCGGAGTCCCATATGCAACAATTGTTTATGTTTTGTTTTGCGTTAAAGGCCTGTTGTTTTAGCACACAAATCAGCATGTCTGCTAAGACTTTAAGCGGATGGAAGTGCAAATGCAAATCAAAATGTACCATAATAAACCGTAAAATAGGCCCAATCGACAAATTTGAATTACCCACCACACTTTCAGTAGAATAACTGCTATTTCCGCCTTGCTATACATACCTCTGCCATATTTTATAAGTTTGCTTGTTGGTTCTTGTTGAACTACTCACGCAAACATCTCCTTTGGCCTTCTAATTGATCAAATTTTACAATAAAAATTGCAAAATTATCGATAAACGATAATAACTAGTATTTAATCAAAGATTACACAGTAAAACTTTTGTCACATCATTAAGAGAAAATACAACTCTGTGGTATTTGTTACTCTTATCGCATTAAAACAAACGCTTCAGATATCAACACAATTAAAAGCAAATCTCTCTGCAAGACTCTACACAATCATGAAGATAAAATCAAAACAAATGAAAAAAAAAATTTCCAATAAAAACAAACGAAAAACCGGCGTCAGAGAGACATACACACAGGGATGTTTTTCAACACAGCTACGGCAAGTCAAAAAAAAATTTTTTTTTTTTTTTGCAAGAAAACCATAAAACTCCAGCACCACTTCACTGGCAAGAGAAAAATAAACATAGGCGTCGTCGTCTATCCATACACAGGCCAGACTGCACTTGCAGACTTTGCAAGAAAACAAAAACAATAACCAAGAAAATTACTTACGAGAGAAAGAAAGAGAGAGAGAGAGTGCGAGTGAAAAAGAAAGAAAAATATTGTAAGAGGAGAGAGAGAGAAAGAGAAGAATTGCAAAAAAAGGAGTAAACACACACACACACACACACACACACAAAGAGAGAAAAACAATGAGCAGTAAAACAGTAACAACAACTTCTTTACTTTATAAGTGTACATGTAAATAAACACACACACACACATACATGGTTATAAAAGTTTAAATTTATGGATTTTGTTTATATGTATGCACGTACTTATGGTGCAGCCATAATAATGCAGCATCATCATCATCGCCAGCATGTCTTTGCTGTAGTGGTTGTTGCAACATTGCAATTTGTCTGTTGCTGCATATGCTGAACGCCTATTAATGATGCGGCATAAAACACCTGGAATGGGACAGGAATACTAACTACTTACAGTAAATGTAAGCAAACAGTAAAGCTTTTATGGTGCATGCAACATCATGCTGCAACATGACAAATGTTAAAAGAAACCGGGATTCGTTTTCTTGTTTTTTTTTTTTTTTCATTTTTTTTTTTCGTTTAAGGCAAGTTGCATGCAACATATGTTGCAAACAGCTGCAAGTTACTTGGCATGCATAGACCAATGCATGTCTGCTTGCATGTCTTATTATTTAAGCAACAAACAGTTATAATCCTATAAACTGCTCTCTACTCTCTTGATTTTAAAGGCTCTCTTGTGCACCATGGTGTTATCAACTCATTGTTGTTACACTTTTTGTGTTTACAATTATATTCACTCTCTCCTTCTCTCTCTCTTGTATTTAAAGTCTCTCAATAACTCTCTTTTTTAGTTTTGGTTTATTTTTTTCCAAGCAGTGGTGTTATCAACTCATTATTGTTACACTTCTTAGGTTTATTTCGTTGTCTGCTGTTATGTGGACGTATGACCCTAATCACACGAGAACAATTTTTAAGTCGCACAATTTTTGTTCTTTTCAAATCACACGGAATGAATATTAGTTTCGCATGAAATGTATACGTATGTATTAGTGTTTTTGCATTCATTTGATGTTTGGCTGATTTTTAGAAATGTCAATGTATTAGTTTTGTGCTTGTAATACGGAGTTGTAGCTGGTTGAAACTTTATGCCACCGAAAAACCATTCTCTTCACCTCTCTTGCCGATAAGCTATCATTTTACGCCAGTACAATTGTTCTCGTGTGATTAGAGCCTATGTGTGTAAGGAGGCATTCGTTAGAGTCATTTGTGTGTGTGTGCCATCTTCTCATTTTTGTTGTTGTTGTCATACATTAAGAATTCTTCTTTAAAGTGGTGTCTGAAGCAGTCCTCTGCCTAAATTTCTCTGTAAGTATGAGTTGCTATGCTAAGCATTGCTTGCACACACACTCTCTCTCTCTCTCTCTCTCTCTGTATCTCCTTCACCAGGAGTTCATATGCTGCTTTTTTGTTTGTGTATGCATTGTATTGTATTTTTCCATTGTACCTTAACATTTCCTATGGATTTCATTAGTTTGTTTACATTTGTACTGACTGGGTAAGTGACTTTTTGTGTGCGTGTGTGTGTGTTTTTTATTTCGGTTTTATGTTGTTGCCTTAAGAGAGGCCAAAAACGAACGCACTTTAATAATGAAATTTTAATTCGTTTCTCAAATTCATTTATCACATATCCGAAGCAGCAATGGTGGTGAATGTTTTCCGTGGCTATTAACACGTGTTACATGCATAATCTGTTGTGGAGAAAAGATGTGAGTGTTTTTTTTCGTGAATGTGTTTCTCAGTGTAACAAGTGGTGAGAAAATTATCATAATTATTTTCAAAAATTGAAAATGAAATTGAATACATTTTTAATACAAATTTCTTAATTTTAATGAATTTTTATTAATTTAGAGGTTAAATCTTATCAAAGAAGTTTTATAGGAGGCAGAATACGAATAGTACGCAATGTAAAGAGGCGAACTCTCCTTTAAGGATCACTGGTTATTCAGGCTGGCATTTTTAGGCCCATTGTGATAACTCTATTCTTTTTCAATGACATTTTACCTTCGTTTTCCGTAGAATTTCCTTACCCAAGGCTTGAGTATTCTTCCATTTTGGCAGCTTTTCCTCTCGTAAATGATATTTCTGTAGTTTTAATCGAAACAATACATCATCGCCTTACAATTATAACTCCCATTTGAATACTATCGTCCGCAGAGCCTTAACAGTCAATGCCCGTTTCAGAATCCTTCCTTGCGGGTAGCTTTTGGCGACGCCTACCTTATATTTGTTTACGCAGACAAATCCATGTGTCTATTACTCCCACTATTTAACGCCTTATCTATGACTTCATGAAGAGTGGTATCAAATGTGCTCTTTATATGTAACTTCCTTATCTTCCAAGGACACCTCGTTACTTAAAATTTTTCATATTTCCCGTCTTCCAAGGACACCTTGTTACTTAACATTTTCCATATTTCTCGTCTGAAAACAATGTCTCAAATACGTTCGAAACCTATAGTTAGCAGACAAAATCTGAGACTAAATACGATGGACTGCTCAGTGATAATACTTGTAGTCGCCGTAGTCTAATGGGTAGTGTATCGGCGTATTAGAAGTCAGGTTCAAACCCCATGTCAGGCATCTCCAACAAAACGAAGTATAAACAAATATTTCTTCGGTGACTTCCTCTCAGCAGATTTCTGGCAAAATCTCTGAGTGTAAAAATAAAACAAGAATCGGAGTCAACTTTAAACTGTAGGTCCTGCCACTCGCGAATAAAATTAACACACACAACATAAGTGGTGCCAGAAGCTAGGTCGTAATCCTAATTGCACGGTTGTAATGTCCAATTTCTAGTCTAAAATTGAACTATTCTGTCCATAAAACTCTTTACGTAACTTTAGCTATTCCTTGCAATGTCAGAAATTCACCAAGTTGACAGAGCTCAATAATTACTCGAGTTACAGCAATGCCTGACGGAAAATCAAGCAGTTTTAAGGATTTGAATGAATGTTGAATCCATGTTGATTACGTAATAAAGGGCATCTTTAATTGAAACAGCACGTCATTCACCTTTGACCTTGTCATACTTCATGATGTTTATTATACTTTTATTGCCTTCAGTTTTATTTATAAATCTTTATATTGAAAATCCCGAATACAACCTACTCTGATATGATCATTTGCCAGAGAACGTCATCCAAGTATCCAGATAATTGGGTTGTAGATTATGCGGATTCAGCATCTGGATATATTGAGCACAGACTACGTAGCAAAGCGGTCAAGAAATTCTTAAGGGATGTGTACATCTCATTTAAGATTACCTGGGAATGACAAGTGGACCTGGAGGAGATGGCGAAACAAACGATAGTTACCTCCATGTGGGTCCCTGGACATGTGGACATTGAAGGCAACAAAGCTGACGCCATTGCAAAGGCAGCTACAACAGAAATCTCAAATTTCTCTGAGTATTTCTCTGCAAAGAATCAAATTTTATTAATTTGCAAATGGAAGATGTGGCAAGGAATCCATTTGTACGGAGGCAAGACAACTCTGGCCTGTTATGGTTAACACAGAACAAAATTTGCTTTAAACCTGATCAGGGTCCGTCTTAGGACCACCTTAGCAGTTGTAACGAGGCACTGAGACTTCTTACAACAACTTTTGCAGAAACTGTAACGACCTAGAAGAAGACAAGAGCGCAGAACAGCTTCTCTATCAATGTCCGGCAGTTAAGAAACTCTGACTAAGGAGTCTTGGAAACGCAGAAAGTGTTGGATAGAACGTGTTAAGCTGAAGGTGGTGCTTTAAGTAAAACCCATACCTTCAAACTATCACGATGGTTGAGAAATAGCATTAAAGAGCTGTAGATAAATGCAGGCGGTGTAATCGATATTTCAACAGGACCCTAAACGACCCTAGCAAGCTATGCTATAAACTAACCTTATTTCCGCGAACCATAGTAATTTCATTAAAATACTCGTTTTCATAAGAATTTTTTTTTTTTTTTTTTTTTTTTGGAAATTTCCTAAACACCTGGTTATTTAAGAGAGGCTGTGTGTTCAATTCTTCATTTTATTTCTGGAATTTATTTTTACACAAAAAAAATTTTTTTCTTACAAAAATCCCTTTTTTAAGTTACAAAAACAAACAAACAAATATACCATCATTATTATTTCTCTTACTTTTTTTTTTTGTAAACTAAACAATAACCACAACAACAATACTTATGTGTATTAAAACAAGTTTAAAATAAATCAGTAGCAACAGCTACAACTAAAATGAAAACTGGCAGTCAGTTGGCAGCCAAACCAATTTAAAGTAATGCCATGCCATCCATTTCATGTCATTCAATTCCATGCCATACACAACCACACACAAACAACAGCTTCACTTTATTTGAAAATGAAATAAACAAAAACAACAACATCGACATCAAGAACAAAAACAAATCAAAACATATTCGCACGAGTACTTTTTTTTACTATCTTCGTAGTTTTGTTTTTTGTTATTGTAAACAGTTCCTATTATAGTGTGAGAGAGAGAGAGTGGAGAGAGAGGAAGGAAATATATCAAAACACACATGCTAATTAATATTTTTGTGTTGTCATTATGTCTCTGCTGTTATTATGCTTGTTCTTATTATTTTTAATATCGATTTGAGCAATTGATTCATTTTTCTATTATTCTCTTGGGGTTTCTCTTTTCTTTTTTGAGTTTATGTGGGCGCCTAATTGGGCATTACTTAGGCAAAAATTAAAACTCCTTTATATGGAAAGTTTTGGTAGCACTTTTCGATAAATTTCGATTTATTTTGTGGTTAAATGCAAGGAACAACAGCATTAATGCAAGAGCGAGCAGCGACCAGTGAAAGGTGAACTTTTTGGTGCTGTTTGTGTACCGAGTGCATCATTAGTCCGTACTTTATTAAGAAAAATAAAAATTGCAAAATGTCGCGTGATAATTATTTCCTTTTGTTGTACAAAATGATACAAATGGACTTGGTTGGTATGTACATAATTTCAAAAAGGCAGAGTCACGTGCCATATTCGCTTATCGATGCCATGGGTCTTTTAAGGCGAGCGTTAAGTAAGCAATTAAGATGGCGTTTTGTGGCAATCTATTGACTATCAAGATTTGACATTTTGACCTCAACACACTATTTTTTATAGGGATACCTAAAACCGTCACTTGTATACTGCAACGAGACGGTCACAATTCCAGTCTTAGGGGATAATAGTTAAGCTGCCATTGGTAAATTACCAGTCGAAATTCTGGAAAAATTTAAACTCACTCAATTTAAAATCGAATCAACGAAAGAGCAGCTGTATAAAGTTAATCGAATAATCGAATAAAGGCAATTGGACAACCGAATAAAAATTAAGATTAGGTTTTATTATTTTTAAATTAGTAAATGAATATTTTATTTGTATTTATTTAAACGAATATCTAAGAATATAAGATGGAAATTAATTACGAATAATTATAATGGAATTATGAAATAAATTAAGCGGTTGTTCGATTTGGTTGTTCGGAATTAATCGGGTAACCAAATAAATTTTGCAGGTAACTAAATAAAATTAATCGGGTAACCGAACACAACTTTATTATTAAAATTGAAAATTCATTTAAAGGGTGTTTTTATAGAGGTATAGAACTTTAAGTTGCAATAAAACAACGATGGATTATTCGATTGACATGAATTTTATTTATCCGAAAGATAATCTTTCGCATATGACCGCCACGGCTGGCGCGGATGTAGTCCAATCTGGACGTCCAATTTTCGATGACTTTTTCCAACATTTGTGGCCGTATATCGGCAATAATACGGCGATTGTTGTCTTCCAAATGGTCAAGCGTTTGTGGCTTTACCGCATAGACCAATGACTTTACATAGCCCCACAGAAAGTAGTCTAGCGGTGTTAAATCACAAGATCTTGGAGGCCAATTCACAGGTCCAAAACGTGAAATTAGGCGGTCACCAAACGTGTCTTTCAATAAATCTATTGTGGCACGAGCTGTGTGACATGTTGCGCCGTCTTGTTGAAACCACATCTCCTAGACTTCATGGTTATTCAATTCAGGAATGAAAAAATTGGTAATCATGGCTCTATACCGATCACCATTGACTGTAACGTTGTGGCCACCATCGTTTTTGAAAAAGTACGGACCAATGATTCCACCAGCCCATAAAGCGCACCAAACAGTCAGTTTTTCTGGATGCAACGGTGTTTCCACATACACTTGAGGATTACCTTCACTCCAAATGCGGCAGTTTTGTTTGTTGACGTAGCCATTCAACCAGAAGTACGCTTCATCGTTAAACAAAATTCGCTTATGAAAATCGGGAACAACGGTAATCTCGTTTTGGGCCCATTCGACGAATCTACGCCTTACTTGATGATCGTTTGGCTTTAAATCTTGCACGAGTTGGATTTTGTAAGCACGCAAACCAAGATCCTTCCGCAAAATCTTCCATAAAGTGGATGGACACAGATCCAATTCCTGTGCTCGATGGCGGATGGACTCATTCGGGTCTTCCTCAATGCTACGCTCTACAGCGGCAATAGCTTCTTCTGTACGCACCGTACAGCGTCTCTGGGTATGCGAGTTATCAATAAGAGTAAACGTGGTGCGAAA
Source organism: Sarcophaga variegata (assembly GCA_932273835.1). Lineage (NCBI taxonomy): Eukaryota > Metazoa > Arthropoda > Insecta > Diptera > Sarcophagidae > Sarcophaga > Sarcophaga variegata. Next base: position 102,203,224 of record OW026360.1, on the reverse strand, counting down.
ACGTTCCATGGTTAATCGAATTAACTGCTCTGATGGACGATTTTGTCGACGATAAAATTGACGTAGTGCGCGATACGTTTTCCGCACAGAACTATTATTTTCGAAATAAAATTGCACTATTTGCAAGCGTTGTTCAGGCGTGACTCTATTCATGATGAATTGCCAAACCAAACTAAGAATAAATCACTTGACAGCTGTTAAATCGGTCGCCATCTTGAAAAGTAATGCCAACTTAAAGTTCTATACCTCTATAAAAAACACCCTTTATATTGTGAAAGCAAACTGTATTCACATTTATTTAAGCGAATAGCTAAGAATCCAAACCAGTAATTGTGAACTAACAATACAAATTTGTAACGGAATAAATAAAATCCGAATAAATTTCTTCGTGTAACCGAATAGAATTAATCGGTGAACCGAATAAAATTTATTTGTCAACCTAAGAAATTTAAACGAGTAAACAAATAAAAGTAATCGGTTAACCAAACGTAATTAATTGAGTAACCGAATAAAATTAATCGGGTAACCGAGTAAATATTCATAATAATAATAATTCAAAATTCAAAAAAGCTAATTCATACAAGATAATTTTTATGTTGAAGGAAATAATATTTGCATTTACCTTAGCCAATAACAAAGAAACTACGAATGGAATTTGTTGGTTATGTTAAAAATTCGTAATAATTTGTATTAATTAAGCAAGTTTTCTGAATAAAATCAAACGAGAAGTCAAATAAAAATTAATAATTAAAATTCCAATTGAATTTCACCAATTTTTACGTTTGCATATATGGAAAAAATTAGACCGTAATTATTTATGAATTAATAGTAATTTGTAAAGGAATAAATATAATTGAGTTATACGATAAACGAAGAAATTTTATCGGGTAACCGAATAAAAATAATCGGATAATCGAATAAAATTATTCGAGTAACCGAATGAAATCAATCGCATACTTAAAATAAAACACAGTTTTGTTGCAGAATTATACAAAATATACCATATTTAATTTTATCAAATATTTGTGCTAACTTATTCGTATGCAATTTGTGTAAACGAATAAAATTCTTCGGCTAACCGATTAAATGTAATCAGTTATAAAAATTAAAATTTATTTCTGTCATTATTGTCTATGTGAGAGAACATATTGTCGCTTTGCAAATTTATTTGAATAAATTATAAATTCTTAATTTGAATTTAATTAAGAACTGTGAACACCCTTATTAATGTGTTAACGACACCCAAACCATTGCTTCAGCTTCACTGTATGTATATGTATGGGTATGTGTGTATGTATATTTATTTCTTTGGTTAACATTGTATTGCATTTTTAATTTAAAATAGTAGCGCGTGGGAAAATATCTAAAGTTTCTATTTTTTGTCTTATTTTTTTGCTTTTTCTAACTTTGTTTTCTTCTTCTTCATTTGCTTTCGGTATATTTGCTAATAACCAAAACAAAGAAATATTAATTGCAAATTTAATTTAATATTGTATGTGCACACACATATACACACACACACATGTCTAAGCATACGTAAGTGTTTGTTAGCTACAGTACTCTTGCTTTTTGTGATTGGCTTTACAGGGATTTGTTTTTGTTTTGAATGAGTTCGGTTTAGTTGGGTGTTCCTTGGGTTTTCCTTGAGTTTCGTCGCTTTATCCGCTCTTTAACTGTTGCTCTAGCTGCTGTTTTGTTTTTGTTTTTTTTTTTTTAATCCGTAAATGAGAATAATTATGCCGTAAAGAAATCAATTTTGCATACAAAATTAAAAACCGGTTTCTTTTAGTACTTTTTTGAGTTAGTTTTTGCAATAACGAAACGAATAATATGGGTTAAATTCTTAAATCATAAAATCACTAGAAAATATGAAATAAATAACCGGGCTAATCCAAAAAATGTTTTATACTCAGCTTGGCAACGGTTCTACCAATTAAAATAAATTAAGTGTTGCCAATTTATATTCTTTTTTTTAATTTTTTTGATTTTTCTATTTAAATTTGTCTTATAACTCTATAGGGTATCCACCTTAGTTATGACTTTTACTTTTTTTTAACGTTATGATGACATGGCGTTGGCATGCCTTTTTTCTTTCAAGAGGAATTTTATAATTTATTTATAGACACACGGAGTGTTTACCTTTTTTTTTTCTTTATTAATTGTAATACTTTCACTTTTTGTTTTGTTGCTATTTTCGTGTTGTATTTTTAATTAAATTATGTGTGATATCCATACCTCCATACAGACTCGTGCATAATTTCCACATAACACACATCACAAGAGTATGAACAGTTATGGGAGGCATAAATAAAAAAAATAATCATGGTTTTAATTAAAATAGTAAAGTTGAAGAGAAAAATATATGTAAAGCTAACTAAACGAATAAAATTATTCGTGTAATTGAATACATTTAACAGGTAATCGATTAAAATAGAACAATTAAAGTACAAATATTGAATGGTTAAATAAGTACCCGAATGAATTAATCGAATAATCGAATAACCGAATAAATTAATCGAGTAAATGAATAAAAGCAATAGGATAAACGAATAAAACGTAAGATTATGCGTTACAATTTTTTGGGTAAGTGAAAATTTTATTCGTATTAATGCCAACAAATATCTCAAAATATAAGACGGAAATTAATTAGAAACAAATAATAATTGAACGGAATTAATCGGGTAACCGAATAAATTTATTGGTAACCATATACAATTTTTCTGGGAATCGAATAAAATCAAGTGGCCATCTGTATAAAATTAAAACAGATTCCATATAAAATTCAACGCGTAACCGCTTGAAACTAAACACGTGGCCGAATAATGAAATGTTCATTCGTGTAACCCAATAAATTGGAATATAATACGAGATTATTCGAATAATTTTTAGTGTTCAAATGTGGAATGACCTATGTGATAATACAATTTGCTAATAACTTTAGAAAAGAATGAATGACTTAAATAGTAAATGTTTTTCGGTTGAAATACTGCATTATTCGGCTACTTTTTAATACTTAAAAGTATTACTTTTTAATATAGAAAAAGTGTGCTACGTGGTATTTATATGCCTTCAAATGTATAGCAGAACCGAATAAAATTTTATTCAGTTCAAATATTATATTATTCGAATAATTTTTGTACTTGAAATGTCGTATAGAAATTAAAGATTAAATATCTAAAGTAACAACCATTTTTTTCCTAACTTAACTCACTTAAAAAGACCGAATAAAATTTTATTCGATCAAAATACTACATTATTTGACCACCTTTTAACATTTAAATTTATTTCGAATTTATTTCCTCCTTCAAACACATAAAAAAACCGATTAAAATTGTATTCGGTTCAAATATCGAATTATTCGAATAATTTTTGAACTTCAAATGTAGTACAGAAATTAAATATTACATATCTAGTGTAAAATCTAGTTTTTTTCCTAAGTTAACTCGTATAAAACAACCGAATAAAATTTTATTCGATTAAAATACTAAATTGTTCGACCACCTTTTAACATTTAAATATAGTACAGAAATAGCATATTAAGTTTACAGTAAAAAATCGAATTTATTTTCCCCCTTCAAACACATAAAAGGACCGAATAAAATTTTATTCGGGTCAAATATTGTATTATTCGAATAATTTTTGTACTTCAAATGTAGTACAGAAATTAAATATTACATGTCTGGTGTAAAATCCAGTTTTTTCCTAAGTTAACTCGTATAAAACAACCGAATAAAATTTTATTCGATTAAAATGCTAAATTATTCGGATAATTTGTTTATTTCCAAATTTTTATTACATACATATTTTTATTACATACTACGTATGTATGTATGGAGTAATATATTTATTTTTTTTTCCTTTAAAATGTTTAAAATGAACGAATAAAACTTTATTCGTAATAAAAAAGATATTAATGTTTCATTCTGATTGTTTTTCTAAGACTTTCCAAAAGTATTTTGACTTCTTAGCAATTCTTTTCATTTTAATTGTGCTGCTTTAAATGTAATTTCTTGATATCTTCTCTACAAATTGCATTTATTCTTGCGCGTTCTTTAATTTTTAATATTTATTCTCTTCCAATTCATTTTATTTTTATATCTTCTGATGAATCATTCCATTTATTCTCGTCGTATCTTCTGTATCCATCCTAAACCATTCAGATATACACACTTACACTCATGCATGCTTACCCCAGTGAGTACTACTTGCCTGTGTGTGTGTGTTTTACGAACGAGAATCTGTTTTTTTTTTATTGTTTTTGTTTCAAATGTTTGGTTTGCTGGATGTGGATGTGGATCGATGGACGACGGAATGAATGGTTGTTGTTGTTGTTGTTGCTGTTTGGCTGCTTAGTTGCTACGTTCAATGACTGAGTGGTTGCCTGCCTGGTTTTGCTATAGTTTGTCTAGGTCTGTTTGACTGTGTGTCACACATTGTTTAATCAATCATTCTTTAGTCACATACATTCACACACGTAAAAACAGTAAAACATGTGTACGTGTATGTATGTATGACCATATCCATACGTATGGTCGGCGTATACCGGCTACCCGTTCTAAACGAGTACAAAAAATAAGACAAGAGAACTTTACTGCTGATGCACCTTCAAAACATTAATCATTTTGCCAGTGCTGCTCATGGTTTTTTGTGGTTCCTGTTTTTTTTCGATGTTTTTCTTTGTGTTTTAATGGTCGTTCGTTGAAAATCAAAAGCTTTTTAGCAATATTTTTTCGATTTGTTGTCAGTCAGTCAGTCAGTTCAATTGATTTTTAATTTTTCCAATTTTTTATTGAATTTTTATTCTCAAAATTTCTTAAACAAGAAAATTTGGTGACGTTTTGCTGGATTTCAACCCCTAAAAAGTTTAATGATGCTACCAATGGGTGGTGGTTAAAGTAAAGAGAAGTTAAAGGAAGTTAACTGAAGACAATGTAATTCAATAATTCAAACGAATTATATTTTTATTCGTTCCTTTTTAACATTTCAATACAAGAAACAATTTGTACCTTAGGACGCCTTTTAACTTTTAAAAAATTATTCGAATAATTTAAAATTTAAAACGAATAAAATATTATTCGGTTTTTATTCTTCGCAAATTTTGTATATAGTATCTTGGAGTTGATTTTAATGTAAGAATATTATTTAAATAATTCAATATTTTAAACGAATAAAATTTTATTCGGTTTTTTTTTCAGTCTCCCAAGGCAAGAAAACACTTTTTAAACTACTATCTATCTGTGGCATTAAATAATAATAGTTTAAGCCGCAATTTCGTGTCTAGAGATATTAAGGGGTTTGTCTAAATATATAAATATAAACGCGTATAGTTTTATTAATAATGACATTTTATACATGAAATTTAGCTGAGTAATAAATCTTGAAGAAGAGAATAAGAATAAGTATGTCATAAAATGAAAAAACGGAACCTTGAAGCTATTTTTAGCTAACAAAAATTATTCGAATAATTCAATATTTTAAACGAATACATTTTTATTCGGTTTTCAATTTAAGTCTCACAAGGAAAGAAAAAATATTTGTATTATGGTATCTTGGGGGTTACTTTTAATCTGAAAATATTGTACGAATAATTCAATATTTTAAACGAATAAAATTTTATTCGGTTTTTTTTCTGAGTATCTCAAAGCAAGAAAACACTTGTATTGTATTGTTGCATGTAATTAAGGCTGGCTACCTGTTTTATACAAATATTATTCGAATAATTCAATATTTTAAACGAATGAAATTTTAGTCGATTTTTTAGTTTCCTGAGGCAGGAAAACACTTCCGTATTACTATGTAATGCATATAGTATGTAATGTGGTGCTTTGAGGCTATTTTTAATTTACAAAAATTATTCGAATAATTTAATATTTTAAACGAATAAAATGTTATTCGTTTTTTAGTCTTGCAATGCAAGAAAACACTTGTATGCAATATGATATTTTAATGCTACGTATTAGTTACAAAAATTATTCGAATAATTCAATATTTTATTTTTTTATTCGGTTTCTTTCAGTTTCCCAACGCAGAAAAACACTATGTAATACATATAGTATGCAATATGATACCTTAAAGCTATTTATTATTTACAAAAATTATTCGAATAATTCAATATTTCAAACGAATATGAATTTATTCGTTTTTTATAACATTCCAATGCAAGTTAAAAACATCGGTATACATATATGTACATATATCTATGCAATATGCAACCGTGGATCTACTTTTAACATACACTACTTATTCGAATAATTCAATATTTTACACAGAATACATTTTATTCTGCATAGAGTTAATCGATTACTTTTGAAATAGCTTTTTAAAAAAATCAAATTCATTTAACATGTAAAATTTATATCAATGAATTGTAAATTATTCTTTAAATTTGAGAAAAAAAAATTAACCGGTTATTCGAATAAAACTAATCGATTACTCATGAAATCATATTCGAAATATTTAAATTAATAGAATTTATAAATTATATCAGGATTTTTCAAGTAACTACACATTAAATCGAAAAAAAAAATAAGAATCGAATACTCGCATAAATTTTAAACGATTTGTTATAAAAGTTATAAATTTGTTAATTGATGTTCAATATTTAAAACAATCCTGCTTAATTATTAATATTTTAACTATTTTATACAATTACTTGAGATTTTCTTCTCTAAACACTTGTTTTTCGTGAACAATTTTTTTATTTTAACGAAGTTTTCATTTCCTGGGAAGCAGAACAAATTTATTTCTGTTTTATTTAATGTTCCCCTGCCTTTAATTGTTGTATTCAATCGCGGTGGTCTCTTTAATTTACTTGACGTTTGCAACACTTGCATTTTATTTTTATTATTATTAAATTGAAATCAATTGAGATAAATTTCTTTGAAATTGAATTATTTGTATGCAATTGCACTGATACAATATTACTGATTTATTTATTGGTAGTTATTCGCACTTTTTTAGGCGGAAATATTATTCAAATAAAACAGTTAAAATTAAATTATTCAGAAAACCGCATTAGTGCTGCCAAGTATGTGTCGCCCCCTATTTAATTAAAATTTAAGGTGAATTACTTTTAAAAGCATTTTCTTTTTAACAGATTTTAATTATTAATTCCAACTGCAGTTGTTAATAAAATTTTTCTTTTTCTATTCTTTGCAGATAAATCATCGTCTTAAACAGAAGTAAGTACCAAAACAAATATTATTTCTTTTGTCTGTCGGATTTAAATTTTTTTTAAATTATCACAAATAAAATGTATATTTATAGTTTAATTAAATGCAATCATGTTTATAAATAAAATGCTTATCATTAATTTAAAGAAAATCACCGGCTAAAGAGATATCAACCAACAGTTGAATTCAAATTAATTTTTTTTTTTTTTGCAAATTCATTCAAATTTTTTGTACCACTAACCTCACGTGATAACTTTCTTTGTTTTGTTTACAAATAAATCTCGTTATTACCGTTTTTGTCATACAGCGTGTGTGTGTGTTTGTGTGAGAGAGAGTAGAGATAAATTCAACATCCTCCCTCTCAGTTTAATTTTGGCAAGAATATTCTCACTACTGGTAGTGTTGTTATGTTTACTAAATATAAGGTGTGTGGTGAATTTCATTTTAGTTAAATTGCAGAGCAGTTGTGTGTGTTGTGTGGTGAGAGAAAAGTAGTGGGAGTATCAATAACGGTGTTGCTAATACACTGCTTTTAATATTGCTTCTAGTGTTTTTCCTTTTCAATGTTTTTCACAAAAGAATTTAAAATGTTCGTGTTTCAAAAGTAAAGTTAAATAAAATACGTTTAATTCTAAGATTTTGATGAAAATTTTATTTCATTATAATGCGCTGAACCTTGCCGTTATATATGAAAATTCAGTTCCTTTTAAATGACCTTCTCTGGATTTTTAAATCTTAATCTTTAAATATTTTTCCCTCATTTCGTGCGGTAACTCGTCTTTAACTTGAGGAATATTTGCTTTCAAATGTTTTAACGTTAGAGGATTACCCTCATAGACACTACGTCAAACCTATGTGATTTACTGCTAATTGAAATCGCCATGCATTTAAGCCTAAATCGGTTATATTGTGTAGCTCGTGGCACAATTTTGTTGAAACCAAACAGTGCCAAGATTAAAATCTTAAATCGTAGGCCAAATCAATTCGGTGATTATACGGCAATAGCACACTGAAAGGACATTTCCAGTTCTACCAACGCAACTGTCGCAAAAAAAATGTCCTTCATCCTATTTTTCGGAATGTTATTATGTATCCTTGTAAAAAGGTTAGACGAATAAACTCCGAATAAAATTTTATTCGTTTCAAACACAACGAATCGAAATTCATTGGCCTGTCTTTTGTAAATTTGTTGGCGATTAAAAACCGAATAAAATTGTATTCATTTGAAATATGTCATCTAATCACACAGATTTTTATGCTTTAAGTCCTTCATTCTTTTTTTTTTTCGGAATGTTATTATGTAGTTCGGTTCTTGCAAAATTTTTGGCGAATAAACTCCGAATAATATTTTATTCGTTTCAAATGCTTAACGAATAGAATGATTTTTTAGTTTTGAATACTTTAAAAATAGTTTATTGCATATGTTGTGTCATTACTCTGTCTTTTGTTGACGAATAAAACCGAATAAAATTGTATTCATTTGAAATATTTCATCTAATCTCATAGATTTTTTTGCTTAAGGCGTATATTAAATAAAAAATATTTCATATACTGTAATATGTGTTCATTATTGTGGAATTTTAGGCCAATTAGAAACCGAATAAAATTTTATTCGTTTAAAAAATCTGTGTAAACGTTTATTTATTGTTTCTAAAAAGTAGTAGTAACTTTTAATATCACTTTTTAAGTTATTTAGAAACCGAATAAAAATTATTCGAATAATAAAATTCGAATAAAAAAATTATTCGGTTTGAATTTTAATGTAAAATCGTGTAACTTCTTTGTCTTGGAATAATTTTGCACTAGAGCATTTTTTCTTTCATAGACTGTAGTCAAAAGTTAATAATTTTGAAGCTATTAAAAACCGAATAAAATATTATTCGTTTCAAATTTTGATTTATTCGCCAAGTTTATGTATGCAGAAAGTAGTTCAAATATAATGTTTCATATTATTGATACTTTGATTACTCTTTTACACAAATTAAAGAGTTGTCAAAAGCAAATAAAGAACTATGCGATTTTAATTTATTAATTTTTTTATTATTTAACTGAGGTGAGGAAGTTATAACAAAATTTAGTGTTTTCAAAAAATAAAACAAAAAAATATTGTGATTTACTTTTGAAAAAACATCGAATAAAATTTTATTCGCTTAATTTTTTTTAACAAATCTTTTGCTTTTTTGTTTAAAAATGGTTTTCTTAGCATATTTTTCGAATATTAATTTAATATTATATTCAATGATCTATTATTTACGAGGGTTTGACTCTACTATTAAAGTACATTTACACTGGTTTGACGAACTGTTATATTTTTTTCTTGCCCAAAGAAAAAAACTATTTTTGGTAAACTAAATATAAACTTGTTAATAAATAACAACAACAAAAATAATAAATAAAACTATTTTAAAAAGCCCAACAAGTTTTTTTTCCCCCGATTTAAAATATCTTTTAAAAAAATATAAAATTTCCACAAAACTTTTATGAAAATTTTTATATTTCCTTCCAATAAAAATAATATTTATTTACTTTGAATGGAATGGAATTTGTACTCCCGCTTTGTTTGCTTTTAAATGCTTTATTTATTTAATTTTTTTTTAACAAATTATTGTGAGTATTTAAATTTCAAATAATAAAGACGTATTTAAAGTGTAATAAAGCAAACGAAAGAATCATGTCTTTCCCTACTTAATTATCACCATGTTTAGTAAAGAAGAAAAAAAAACAGATTTTTTTCCTCACTCTTCATATCATTTTGTTTTAAACGCCATTCATTCATTCCTTAAATAAAACAAAAATAAAATTGCGTGTTTTTTGCTCAATGCTAGGCTTGTGCTTGCTGCTTATCTTCTTTAAAATAATTTATTTTAATCGTTTAATACAATATTTTTTTTTTTTTTTATTTCTAAAACATTAACAGTGTGTTTTGTTGCTGTTGTTGTGTAGAGACATTTTTTTCTGAAAGAATTAATCATAAGGCGCCTAAAAGTACCAGAAGCCCTATAAAACATTCTCTCTCTATTCTTATCTTTCAGTGTAATAAACGGCAGTGTTAACAATATTTTTAAATAGAAATAACGCAGTGTTTACATTTTTTACATATTTTACTGTAATGGCGCATGGCGACACATCAAAATTAACTGCTCAAATTTGCATATATGTTTGGGTAATATTTGTTTTGCTTAGCACAGCAACACATCAAAATTGTGTTGTGAAGAAGAAACCTTGTCCTATACGTGTGAATAGTTTTTACTAACTTAATAACAAAAAAGGTGAGTTTAAAGCATCATTTGATGTAGGGCCGTGCAACTTAACCTTAAGTGGACGCATGCCAAACACCGTTGTTATCTTCTACAACTGCTTGAGAGGATTACATTAACATTTTTGTTACAATTTCCTTACCTTATACTCTGCTTTCAACATCATGATTGGCAAAAAAAAAACGCGTTTTTTGTTATTAAAAACAATTAAATTGCAAGGATTTACAATTAAAAACCACTTGGTAACCTTGAAAACAATGTAAAATACAAAGAGAAGCCAGTCTTGTTTAAAATAAACACAAAAACACTCGTAAACACATTCAAAAAGAGAGAGAGAGAGTATCGTATTCATTGTAATACTTCTTGTATGAAGCTACAACAACAACAACCACAACAACATTAATATTTAAAAAACTACAAGAAACCCAATCAACACCTGCTTAAAGATTTTTACCACCATGTATGCATAGTTGTTGTTATTGTCGCTTGTAAGGAACCACCAAACTAACGAAAGTAAAAGTAAACAAAAGAAGGAAAATATAACAACAACAACAACATCATCCTGGAAACCGGTATTGTTTTTCGTTTTTTGGTTCATGCCATAACCATATCAAGATATTTGCTTTTCTGCTGTTGTCGTTTACAATTAACACTGCAAAAACCTGTAGAAAAGAAATGTACAGAGAGAGAGAGAGAGTGAGAGTATGTTTTGAAAATTGCTCTCTTTTCTTAAGAAATATTGCTTCGACATTTTTTTAAGGAAATTTATCATCAATTGATAGGTACTTAGAGAAACTAGAAAATGAAATCAAATAATTACGTTTATTTAATTATCTTATCGTGAATATGTATGCGAAACCAATTAAAAATAATCTAAACACAGCCACATCACATTATTATGTTTTATTAACAAATAATGCTGTTTTCTATGACGTTTTTTTTTAATACAAAATAAAGTCTAAATATTTTTACTATTGTTTCCAACACTGCCGCTTAAACTCATACTTATGTTCGTGCTTGTTACGTTTGTTTTAGCACGTTTACTAACACTAGCTAGCTAGCTAGTGGGTGTCAAGCAGAAAAGTAATGCCAAATGTTAAGAAATTTTGAAATAAAAAATGATGAAAATGATTGTATAAAAAACAAAATTTAAATATTTATATAATAAAAAACTAATTTTTTATTTAATAAAGTAAATAATACACATAAGTTGAGTAATTTTTAAAGTTTTTCCTATCTTTAAAATTAAATTTAATAAAGCACACATTAATTCATTCTAAATTTTCAAATTTTTCAAGATCAGACTAAATTTGGGTTATGTTTTCTTTGAGAACCGTTGTGGTTTGTGGCTGCGCGAGTTGTGCAAACACCACAAGAAAAGTCTAAGAGCCATTATTACAACTTGCCCTTAACTAAAGGAAGGGTTTTAACGGGCAGATAAATTGTTTTTCATTATTATATGTGGACGATAAGGTAGAAGTGAGAGTTAAGCTAAAGGATAAAGTTAAGTTTATGTCTGAACTTGCCATATTATAGATCATTTTCAATATGTCAACTTCAAATATAAACTAAATGAGTAAGAACAATAAAAAATAAGCCCTTCGTTACCACTGTGTTTAAAAATAACTGGTTTAATTGAGCAATGTCGATAACATTTCTGTCGGCATTGCCATATTTTTGAAAAAGTTAACTTTATTTTATCTGTAGGAATTAGACGTGACTTTAAAGTTCACTTTAGCTAAAGTTATCTTTAACTAAACCCAACTTTAACGGGAAGTTGTAATTATGGCCCTCACTGAGTGAAATCGAGCGATCTGCGTGTTTAGTTTACATCACCTTCGCGTAATATGAACAAGACTTCAAATTGATGGTGCAGAATATACAATGTTGCACGTAGCGCTGGCCTGCTGTCGTTGGTATCTGGATAACCACGGCTGTCAGCTGTCAAATATATTTCATCTGAAGTGTCTTAGTGTCATATGAATCGTTTAACAAATAAAGAACGTATAAAAATTGTTACGAAAGCTGACTGCAAAACTGGTAACTCGGACGTGTTCACTTTTCAGCATTATGAGGTGATTATGATTGTCATAACTAACAAACTAACTACTAAGGAATTGGCAAAATTGTAGGGAAATATGATGAGACTGAGAGTGTTAAAGATATTCAAATATAAGCATAATCGCAATGTAGGCTGCCTTCCAAAATGTATCACTACAAAGTTTGTATGCAGTTCTACTACTGTATAGAAACTATGTAGATATACAAAGTAACCAAACTATGCATCAGCTATAAATCCGATGCCTGATTGCTTTTTCACTACGTTAAAAGTACACATTGACGACGTTTTGTATATATACATTGTATATATTTTGTACAGTGGCATTATGAGACACGATACTTTGTTCAAACACAAAGCAACTAACATTTTAGAAGGCAGCCGTAGTGTGACATCCTCAGAAGTGAGTCAGTTTTACGGGTCATGGCATATTTTTGAATTGCATAGATATAAGTGCCACCTCCCGCAACAATTAAAGTCGGCTGATCCTACGTAACTCCTTAGAAATGCTGAGGAATGCTAGAGCAATAGACTTTCTATGTCTCACTCGTTCAGTTACATCTTCCAAGCAAAAATTTTAGAGAATGGTTCAAGAGAAACCAAAACTGATTATGAAAGGCCATTGTATCTAGAAAAAAGTAATTTTCTTACTGAACATTATAGTCTGAAGGTGATATTGGACTCTCTGTTTTTCAAAAAATTACCCTGGAAGAATCGTTCAGAGCGTTCCAGTCGTATGGTAAACGATTTGTAATGAAGATTATGAATAGAACAGACTATAGCCTCAACAGGAAAGTGCTACGAGCCACACAACAGAATGGATTTTGTCTTTATTTCATAAGAAGTTTTCACAAAAACAATTTCACGTTTCGGCGATGCCACAAAACCATGCCTACATCAAGAACGCTGATAATTTAATTGAAAAAAAAAAACTGTTTTCTTGGGAATTATATTTTAATTTTCTTAAAAACACCTTAAAAGAAATTTTCATTTCAATTTTTCCTCCCTAAAAGGAGTATGTACATATGCATGTGTTCGTCTAAAGCTCGTTTTATAAGCCAAATGGTGTCACATCATTAATAAACATTATTTGGTAAACTATAGCAGCAGTTGTAGGCTTGAGGGTGGTGGTTTTTAAAAAGGTTTTCAGCCAAAAAAAGGGAATTCTGCTGTTGGTGTATTTTTCCCTGAATGTTAATTAATGGCCGGCCGCACAATAATAAATTGTGTCCCCATAAGTAATGACTGCAATGGCAATGGTTGAGAACCCATTAAATGCAACACACGTAGGACTTTTTGAAATTTTGGAATGCTTTTCCAAATGCCATTTACAACGAATGATTCATTTTAGGCCATAAAATTCATTTTAAAACTACTGCTGAAAGGAATTTAAAAAAGAAGAAGTGAGGTTATGTTGAGAAATTTTATTAATGGAAATGTTTAAAAAAGAAACTCCCAATATTTTTTATTGTATTTTTTTTAGTTTCTAATTTGTCGAGTATTTTTTTCTACATTTCCTTTATTTACTGCTTTTCACTTCTAATTATACTCCTTTAACTTATCGTTTGTAATAAATTTTAATTAAATTTAAAATAAAATATAAATTTACCCCGTTTTTCATATTCAATAAATTACTTACAACATATTTATTATGAAAAAATTACGCTTTACAACACTGTTTTTTTACGCAAGTGTATGCAGTTTGTTTACTTTAATGGCTACTCTCTTGCATCAGCATTTAAATGCCGGTGTTCGCATTTCATACACACACAGAGAAAAGTTAAGGACTCTTATACTCTACTCTCTCTCCCTCGTGTTTTGTTTTTTCCATAGAACAACAGACAACCGTTAGCAGCTATAAATAATCATTTGTTAGGGTTGTATTTCCAACTAACACATTCTCTCTCTCACAGACACATACACGCTAATTTATTGTTTTAGGGTTCATTTGCTAAAATAATATTTTAAACAACAATAAAATTTATTAAGTACCGTAGTCTCTTCACTCACTCACTCACTCTCTCTGGCTCAACTTTTATTCTGTCTTTATATTTTTATGGCTTTGTTTACTAATTAAAGGAATAGAAAACAGTTTTGGGAAATTGATTAGGTACAGTAGGGCTGTATTGTTTATTTTTAAAGGTTTAAAGTGGATTTAATTGCAGAAAATTGTGGAAAATAACTTGTAATTGCAATTCCGTTAATATGAATCTCACAAAATTTAAACCTTAAGCTTTGGTTAGCCAAACATAAACGGAACATATGTATGTACGTTCGTTTTTAGAATATAAAAGCAATAAGACCGATTACCCAATCGTAATGTAATTTCGTTAAGCATTTGCATTGCTCTGCATATACTAAAAAACGAACGTACGTTCCGTGCACGTTTGGCTAACCGAGGCTTTAGTGGTGCAGATGGCAAATCGGTTGTATTAATGCAGAAGTATATGTAAAGTCCATTCATTGCATAAGTTTCGTTAAGATGGCTTCAAATTGTACATCGTTTAAGGTTCCCGGTCGAAGGATACAATGTATAGCTTGACTCCCCGCTATGCCATCAGGCGTTTTATAAGAGAGTTTGATTTTTTCAGATTACACGAGTGTTTTTGAAGCGTTTTGTGTGTTTTTAAGGTTTACCTGATACGGAAATATTGGGTTGTTCGGAAAGTAATTTTTTTTTTTTTTTGTGGAAATGAGAGACAGTTTTCGTACAATATCAATCATAAACTGTTCTGTGTTGTTATTCGCCGGTTCGCATCAACTAATGCCTTTTTTGCGTCTTTATCAGCCTTCTCTTTGACATCAAAATTGCCGGATCGAAATTAAGCGAACCAGTTCTGGCACTGGCGTATTGTCAACACACCTTCTCCGTACACATCGCCGAATTTCTTTCTGGCTTGAACAGCATTTTTATCCTTTCTGTAGTAAAACACTAAGATGTGTCGAAAATGCTGCTTATCGCTCTCCATATTTAAAGGGGTACCAACCAAAAACTACTGCGTAGAATTAATTGGAATTTTTCACACACAAGCCTTGCTATATGAGCTCTCAAAGCATATAAAAATTATGCAGCTTAAGTGTGAAGTTGGGTGCAAAAAAAAAATACAATTAAATCCTCTGTCGGGAAAAAACGAAAGTACTTTCCGAACAACCCAATAATTGAACAAAATTTTACCCAAAAATTTCTCAAATTTCCTTCGAATTTTTTTTTACTGTGCCAATTGCTTTTACCATGACTGTATTACGTATAAACCTTAACAACAACAACAACCAGTTTTGCAATCATAATTTAAAAGCATTTTTCATTAATTAAAATTTCATTGTTGTGCTGTACATGAATTGTTTATAATTCTTGACGGGTAAAGAAAAGTTAAAATCTTAAAGTGAGAGCGACAGACAGAGAGAGAGAGAGAGCCAAGTTGAAAGTACGGGTTTAAAAAAAGGGTTCTTGGATTGCCATTTGTTTCTCATTCTCTGGGTTTCGATTTGAATTTTGTTAGCAGTTAATCTCACCTTTTGATGCAGACCAATTTGGCCGACTGGATGATGTGATTTTGACATCGTCGGACTATTTTTTATAGAGATACGTAAAGTCCCTCGTGTACAGTAACAAATAAGCTACAATTCCAACACTTAAATACAACATTACAGTTACCACTGCTGAGATGTCGGTCAAAATGCCGGAAAAGTATGCCAAAATTGAAGATAAAGGATAAACTACCACCAGTGTTTTGCCGCTCTGCCTCTTTACGGGTTTCAAGATCCCAACGGTTAAATCGATCGCCCTCATTCATTTAAAGAACTCGCTAATACCTGTAGTCGCTTTGCTATAGTTTGGTCACAACTTCTAGAAATATTTCCTAATTCACGCACCACCCACTTCAATAACAGAAGAAGCGAGAAGTCTCAGTTTCAGGTTTGCCGTGACCATCTGCTTCGAGATGTCTTCTTTAACGCATATCCAACCTTCACTTCAAATCAGACAAATACAACGTCTGTCAGAGACTGGATTTTAGTCAATACTTTCATGTTCCAGTATTCACAGGCTACGGATTAATCTAGAAGCCACGCCGTTTGATTCTGAACTCTTCAGAACACTACACTACTGGTTTCCCCTTAGGTTCAAAACCTTTTTATGATGGGTTCTGTTTAGAATACCTTCAAGGTTTAAAGTGTTTTCTAACTGCATCTGCAAGTTTCTAAATATTCGTAGCGTATTTGCGGTATTTTACCTCAGTCTGCTTGCAGCCCTAAAAAGGCCTCGGCACTTTAGTTTGAGAGAAATATCATGCCCTCTATTTTAAACGGGATCCATCAATGTAGAGTCAAATCTTTCTCGAACTCCTATTCGTTACAGTGTCAACTGTATAGTCCGCTCATTCTCACCTCGTGGGATCTCTTAGGGTGTAAAAGATAAAAATTGAGGAGATTGAGGGGATTTTGTCAAAAGAATAGAAGAAAGGCAGTTTTTTTCTTGTCGAGATAAGAAACTCCTTTCAGTTTATCGGATGTAGGTTGTTAATCCACTAAAAACCTACCTATTCTGGAGAATTCCTTTATTCGAAGGCGTGTAAGCATTATTTCATATATAGTCTCAGGATTTTATTCTAAACACGATCATCAGAGGAATATGTCCAGTTGGGAGCTTTCTTTTCCCGGTCAGCCTTCTTTATTCACTGGACATACTCAGAGTATTTCATCACTTTTGACCAATTTTCCTTCCTTAGACTGTAAGGCGTGTCGCCTCTACAATCCACAATCTTCACACAGAGACCTCTTGGTCCGATTATTCATAGACAAAGAAAAAGGATGAAGGAAAGAAAAAGTGGAAGAGGCAAAAATGGATTAGAAAAAGGGGAAATAAAAATCAAGAAAGTAGGTGAACGAGCTGCTGGTCCAGTAATTGTATCCCTTTTTTGTCACTAAGGCGATATGTCCGTTTCATTTAAAATCTGGTCCATCTAAACCATCAAATGTGTTTTCTTAGCGGTTATCTTAAGTTTCACAGAGCCTCCTTAAAAGAATGCCATCTCAGTTTTCCCATATAAATAATGCAAAGAAATTTGAAGCCGCAGATTAAGCCTACGGTGTCTTTAAAAACGTTAGCATTGCAAGCTTTGGATAGCCCCATTTGGCTGTTTACATTGAATCCTTGGCTTAAAACACACAACTTTCAGTTGCTTTATTTTATAAAAAAAAAACACGAATAAAAAATATTTAATTTTTCTTAATTTAAAATATTTAAAAAAAAAAAAAATTTGAAGTTGCCTCCTGTGAGGATTGAACTCACGACCCCTGGTTTACAAGACCAGTGCTCTACCACTGAGCTAAAGAGGCTTATAATTATGCTAAACCTAATGGTCAATATGAATAACGCTGTTAACCATAACGTTCTATTAAGCATCACGCTGTTAATAACAGCAACAGAAGATTTTAAAACTCTCTGTAGGTATACCGTTAACATATTCAAAGAGTAATAACAGTTGTTCTGTTCTGTATGCTGCTCGCTCTCTCTCTCTCTCTCTCTCTTCAATTATAAATGAACTTTTTCTCTTTTGTTTTACTTGAACTCCTCTATTTATCTTATTTTTTTTCTTCTTCCTCTTTTGTTACGTTATTCTATATTTAGAAACGAATTTTTTTTCCTATTTTGTATAACAGCAACAATAGCAACAAAAAAATTCATTGTTTTGCTTTTATGACCAGCTTTACACATGCATACGTAGTAAGAACGTACATATGTATGTATGTAAGCCTCTGTATGTGTGTGTTTGTTGGGTTTTCTTGTTTGTGTTACAGAAATTGTGCTTTAATCAGCGTTTTTTGAACTTTTAAGTTTATTTTACATTCAGAAACAAAAATTATTTTTAATTTTTTTTGTAATTATTGCTGTTGTTGTTGTTGTTGTTTTAAAATTGTGAGATCCAAAACATTGCTCACATCATAAAGTAAATATTTTGCATCATCAATTCATTCATTTTCTTTGTTGTTATTCTTGTTCATCCATACTGCATATACATACAATGTAATTTTTGTGTGTAAATCGTTTTATTTCCTCTGGCTGTTGTTGTAGTTGTTGTTGTCATATAGTCAATTTGTAATAGTTTTGTTGTTGTTATTATTTTTGTTCTAGAAAACCAGAACATCTTTGTGGTGTAAAATCCATAAACATTGGCAATGCAATTGAAATTTTATTGTTTTTATATTAAATTTTCACCACCACCACCACCTCGCTTTCTTTCTCTCTCTCTCTCGCTCTATGCTACTCATACTCTATCTTCCTCTTTACGGCAGCTGTGTTTTTACCAGAGATCAGCAATGAGTATTCGAAAAGGTGAGTAGAATCGAATCATACTCATAATTTCTTATATTTCGTACTTATTTTAATATCATGGTACCTTTACTCATATTTAGAGTTTGAAGTACTCATCATATTCATACTTAACAACTCGTACGAGTATGATGTTCTTGATTTCGACTCTCCATAACTCAGCATATACACGTTCGAGTCCCTCGAATCATTTTCTCAAGTTATGAATCTAAATGAGTAGGCGCCTTATAAATCAAACCTATTTCGAATGGTATGAGTTTGATGTCAACGTTGTATGCATACTCATTGCAACCTGTACTTATAAATCAACGTTGTAGTGAGTATGAATGAATCAGAGTACATAGTTAAATTTCAATTTGTTGGCTCACTTATATTCAAAATTTCATGAGTGCTTTTAAGTAGCGATCCCTGGTTTTTACGTTTTATTTTTCTACGTGATGTTACATTTATGTGATGTTTCTGTAAGGCGAATGTTTTCACTCGGTCGTCTATTTACATTGCAAGTTCCTTCCAATTCAGCAAGATGTTTCCCCTTTACCATGAGGACAATATCATCTGTAAATCCAAATATTTGTGAGCCTGTAGGATGCCTAAGCCTCAGTACACCATCATACATGGTATTCTATATTATTGGGCCCAGCACCGAGCCCTGTGGAACCCCTGCTATTGCAGAGTATAACTTTCTGCCTTCGTCTGTGCCATATAAAACACTCTATCTTTAAAGTACTTTATTATGAGTTCCAACAAATATCCATGCACGTCCCTTCCAACGAGTGCAGGAAATCTATGTGTGCGCCTATATGTGAGGTGTTTTGTGTACACTTGCATTTAATTCGGGTTGATGGAATCGAGTTGCATTTTATCCGTTTATAAGGTTGCCAGATATTTGATTTTTTCTTTTTTTAGTCAAAGTATTGGTAGAACAACTTAAAACCGATTACTTTTATTGCAAATAAATAGAACATATGATTCAAAGCATTGTCCATCGTAAGCTACGACTTTTTGTCATCTTTTTAGCCATATTTTGATAAACTGTCAGAAAAACATTCACCTTTTGAGGTTAAGAATGAATTCCAAGATAATTTTGGATACTTTGCTGTAAAGTGAAGCGTATTTCAGTAAGAGAGTCAGAAGGGGCAAAGAGTAAGCTATGCGGCAGATGAGGTTAAGTTTTCCTACCCACTGTTTTCCAAATAGTTATCGACCTGCGCCGCAATATGTGGCCAAGTATTGTCATGATAGAAAATTACGGCCTCGTATCTGGTTGTATATTCTGGGAAGAGTTTTACGGACAATGCTCATTTCATTAATGTCGATTAATTGTTATCTGTACAGATCTTCCAAGATAATCTGGCACGTTTTTGAAGCACACAATGGATTACATCTTTGTGTTCCCTCCAAAATACAGAGCATTACCTTGGGGCAATGAATAATCTGCTTGGCACGTAGATTTTGTTCATTGTCCATGCTTCACATATGATTTCTTAAGCTAAAAGAAGCTATTTTTCCCTTCAAACTGTTCTGCCATCGTGACTGACATTTGTACATGGAAATCTGTCGTTCTTTACTTTTCAAAGTCGCTGCTAGCCGCTGGATGCTTAAGATGGTGGAAGTATATCTGCCTTATTTTATGTGTCAATGAGTTTATCCTCGGTTGTTCTCGTTAATCTCAGTGCCGCTGCATCAGATAATGTCTTGAAAGCACTTATCTGCGTAATTATGCTCGGATGATACACTGAGGACAGTGTCCTACTTGTTATCAATATTGGGCATATCCACACCAGTGCCTTTTCATTATGGATGCCTTTTCTCTGATAAATTTCATGCAATGTTCGTGAACTTCTCTATTTAGACACTGCGACTATGGCAATGCCGTCTGCAAAACCTTCACTTGCATTCCCTCTCCTCTAGCGTGAAATATCGCTGATACTATATATTCCCTCACTCCATCGTCTGTTGAATACCCTGCTCTTCCGTCTTGGGAATACTTGTTTATACTCTCCATGGCGGGATGGTAATGTAACCATACTTTCGCAATCACTTTAGCATCATGGGAGTCAAGCCTTCCTTTTCCGCCTTCCATTGCATCTCCTGCAATGTCCGCTGCCTTCTTTATTGTGACCACGATGGAGTGTCCTTTTCGAAATTTGTATTGCAGACTCGAAAGAGCTTCACTTACCTCAGCTTAGTCAGCTGTCGATTGCGTATTATTCTCTTCAATATTTTGCCCATCCAGGCATCCATCCAGGCATGCAAAACAAGTTCCATAACAATTTCAAGTCCTTTCAACCTATGGACTCTAGGAGACCGGCAGTTGCAAGAAAAGTGCTTAACAGTCTTCATCTTCTCTGTTGGAATGTACTTTCAAGGAAAATTCATGTGCTCAGCAATTTAAATCGATCTTTCAGTGCCCATTTGGGGCGTATACAGATCCCTGAATCCCTCAGCATCCCTAAAATTGTGCCATTAAAGACGTCTTGCCATTCCTTTCCTAACACCCTGCGTATATGATTTTATTAAATTTGCTCCACTTTTATTACAAAAAACAATTGCTATCCTATCTGTCTGTCTGT
The DNA here is from genome assembly GCA_932273835.1 of Sarcophaga variegata. Classification (NCBI taxonomy): domain Eukaryota; kingdom Metazoa; phylum Arthropoda; class Insecta; order Diptera; family Sarcophagidae; genus Sarcophaga; species Sarcophaga variegata. The sequence goes on along the minus strand of OW026360.1, from coordinate 102,181,832 downwards.
GTGTGTGTCTCTCGGTCTATCGATTTCCAGCGTTCACTTCATTTACATTCAACTTCGCCAGGCAAACATCAACGCCAAACAACCAACCAACCACCAACTGGTTTTACTGGAATTGAGTCTCTTTTTTTCCTTTGTTTTTGTTTTTGTTGAACACTTTCTAGGCTCTTTGTTTTTGTTTTTGTAATTTTTTTTTTGTTCCCTTTTTTCTCAAACTACAATGAAGTCGTCAGTAGTAGCCAGCCAACACAGTCGACAGTACTTTTCTTTGGTACTTCTTATCGCCACCACCAGCATCACCACACAACCATACATATCCACCAATATTTTGGCTTCCCTTTAATGTTTTTTGCTGCTGCTGCTTTAGAAACCAGTTGTCGTCGTCAGTTGATGAAAAGGAGGCAAAAACGAAAAAAAGGGAAAAAAACACTTGGGCATGCACAGAGGAATCGTGTTGTGGCATTATGGGCTGACTAGCTGGCTGGCTGGCTGGTTGCTTTACTAACACAGGCTGACTGGCTGGCTGGTGGCAGAAACTTTTTGATTTTTGTTGGAGTTCTTAAGGATACGACACAGACAACACCAGGTTGCTTGTAGGTGTGCTAAATTTTCTGAACGCCTGTTACATGGTGGCACAAAACAACAACAGTTCCGCCCTTTTGCAACATTAACTAACAACGAAGCCGACTAACGGACAGACTGGCTAAAGCTTTTCAGCTGGCAAAACTTAAGCATGCTTAGGCTCCAGACTTGGGAACAGCACTTCAACAAATTGTTGCCACCGTTTTTTGTGGAAATTGTTAGAAATACTCAGGCATTGTGTTGCTTGTCATTAGAATTACTTGCTAAAATTGCTGGGCAACTGGTCGAGGGAAATAGTAAATGTTGCTTTTACTTTTGCTTAACCAATCGATGGCTGACGACATGCAACAAAATGTTGCATGCCTGGCCTGCCAGCCACAGACAACACATGCTAAAAGCCATGATAATAATTGCAACGTTTGTAGCGTCATGAAAACAATGTTTGTTGCCACCTTTGCTGGTGGCAAGTTAAGGCTGTAGCTCTCTCTCGCTACAAATGTGGCAGGCATCTGTAACGGGGCTGTGGCTAAACTGCTCAACCATACACGAAGTACAAGCAGCAGCAACAGCAGCACAACATCTGTTGTAAATGCATATGGGACTTTAGCTGCCTGTGTCTGCCTTTCGTTTTGTTCAACATTCCTACTCTTGGTACGAGTGGAGGAATATCTTGTGTTTTGCAGCTGTTTGCTGCCTGCTGTTGCTGTTGCTGTTGCTTATGCGAAAGTGTATTCAACTTCGTTTGTGTAGTTCGTGTGTAAACAGTGGAGTACGATTGTACTCCATGTGCGAGTATGTTAAGCTTTCAACACCATCGTTTTTCTTTTAGAGGCGCATCAACACAACCACCTCCACACACAGTAAAATATCAATCGACCATCCAACCAACCGTTGTGGCCATCTACCAGCAGCATCACTGTTCATTGCCGCGTAGTTTGGCGTTTGTCTCTGGCATGGAATGGAATTTTCGTTCGGAATTTTAATGAATTGTGTTGACAACGTTGATTTAGGCTACAGCCTGCTGCTGCTGCAAACAAACTCAAGAAACGACATTTAGACTCGTAAGGAATGAAACTAAAAAAGAGAGGGGAATGCAAAGACAGTGCATCTATAAATAAACAGGTGCCAAACGGTATGTAATAAGCCAAATTCAAGAGAATTAAATGCGAATACTTTCCATCTGAAATGTTTATTGGGATCCAAAGTCCACCATTCTTCTATTCTTCTTTGTTTAAGCATATCTTATACAAGTTGTTTCCATGACGCTTCAAACTTTAAAACCCCTAACTTATCACTTTTTTCCCTCGTTCCACTAATTTTTGAAAAATAGCATCACCTTCAGTACGTTGTCTACAGTCAGGGCCTGTAGCCTATCACGTATTCCATTCTCATTCGATTTCTTCCAAATCTCGAGCATTTGAAGATAATATCTTGCACAGTTTCTAGCAGATTTACTCCACTATTCACAGCACGGTTCAGTACGGATTCCATTTCAATTCGATATCCTCATAATCTTTGACTATTTAACACAAGACGTCTTACAATGAGATTTCGTGTCTTTCGGTAACTTCTAGAACCACTATGTTCTAGAACCGCCATGTTAACCTCTCTGGAATTAATTAGGAGTTCCACCAACTTCGAAATGTTTTCTCTTTCTCTTTACCATTTCTCCAGAGATTTTCCTTCAACTGTGTGTCTATTTCTCTTAAGATTTCCGCCTTTTCCTTTGCCCAAATGCATAAACACGGCGATTTTCCTTTGCCAGCAAACCTACGGGAATAATTCCTGCCACAACAGATTTGGAGCGATGTGCACTACACATCCTTAACTGTCTCTTTGGTGAATTTGTACAGAAATTCTTTATTTTGGAGAGTTCTGCCAACGGTGAAAGGAAATGGATGGTCAGGAACCTTCGACTCTTCATGGCAAGAGGAGGGCACTGCTTCAAGAAGTGGAAGATAATCTTCTTCTCCTGCTTAGATCCACAACTCTGTTACAAATTATTCGTGGCAATGCTAAGTCTTTGGACATGTACATAGTTCAATAGGAGAGTGGTGAGAACTGCAATAGTATCATGAAAGAAGACAATGAAATCAATCCCGCAGTGCCTAGCAATACTACACGTGGCCTCAAGTTGCCAACGAAGCTAACCCTCCCTGTACAACGACCGCATAATACTTAATTTAATTGAGGCAGCCAGAATAGCCTGTATCATGCCATGAATACCCTGTTGCATACCATCCTTAGCCAGCTCACAAAAGCAATGCAATTTCCGACAATATTCCCAATTCCGGAACCCATATAAACCGCAAAGAAACCCATTTTCGCGGAGAATCTCAGCATTCATATGGACAACGATGGACGTCATGAAACACAGCTTGGCAGACCAAGTAAATCAGTAGATATTCAGGGAAAATTTGACTATCCAACAAGCGTTGCCACGCTTTCAATATTGCGCTAGGACCTCTGCTTGGAAACATTGCAGTGGCGAGAAACTCTACACAAATTTTCATGTTATACTGCCCAACATTTTCAAGCTGTCGGAAACCCCTCCCATTTGTCAGACCAGAAGTGCCTAAGTTTTCTCATCTTTAACGTCATTCTGAATAAAAAACTAGCAAATTTCGTTGGTATTTTTCAAGCCGTGATACTAAAAGAGCTTCAAAAAGTTTAATCGTGTTGGCAACTCGAATTTCTATCATTTCTCTGTTCTATTTTCGATATCCACCCCACGGTAAGGTGTGCCCTATTCTAGTACTCCTGTATTTAAGAGTTTCTTCAGATATTTGCTAGAGTGTTGCTTTGAAGTCTTTCATTGAGTTGGCAACGTAAATAAAATGTTTAATAATACATTGCCAATTAAGAAAACAAATTGAGTTTCTCCACTAAAAAAGTTGCCTTCAACGCTAATTAATAACATCGAATAGCAGGAATAAAGCGTACCTGAGATAACAAAATAATTAAGTATGCAGTGTTGCCAATTAAAACATCCGCGTAATGATTTTATTATTGCCAATTAATAACTTATTGTAGCATTTAATTTAAAATAATTTTCTTTCTTTCCACCAACATTAAAAAAAACACACATCGCACTGCTAAAATCTATTGAAATTCCCTCTGTACAACACAGCTATTTTGCCTCTCCTCTCTGCTGTGCTGCTCTCCTGTAAACAAACAATTTTTTTCTTTCCTACACACCATTCCCACCACTACCGCCAATTATATGGTAAAGGCAACATTGAGAAAAACAAAACAAAACACACACACTGACTGAGTGTGAGCGTGTGAGCACCAGTGTGGTGAGTGAGACCATTTGCAATTGCTGTACTCCTGTTAGAAAATGTTGCTCAATTCTGTTGCTTTGCTTTCGTGCGGTTAGCACTCATGCATGCTGGCTGGCTGGCTGGCTGGCTGCTCTTTCTTATTGGGAACATGTATGGTATGGTGTATGTAAACAAATGGCAGTTTTCAACATTTGGTGGGTAAGTTCGTGTTTCCCCCTTTCTGTTATTGCCAAGTACACTGTTGAAGCAACAAAGCTTGTTGCAGCTGTAGCTACAATGCAACAACAGAAGAAATACATTTCAAAACGGGAAAATTTATTGCCAGAGCCACAGTTGCTTAAGGATTGTTTTGAATTTTAGGAGTTTCATAGTTTAACTCTCTCCCTCTCTCTCTCTGTCTTTCTTTTTCGTTACGGTACATGAGTGTTTCTTTAAGGGTTTGCAGGCGACTGTTCAGTTTCAATTTCGTACTAATTTTTCTGTGTGAATTTTAAGGGTGGATTTTTTAACAAACATTGAAAGGGGGCTCCAGTTTTCAGGTTTTTTATGGTTTTTTGCTGTTTATGGCTAAGTTAGTCAGTTATTCCATTCGAATTTCTATAAATTACTGGCAAAAAGAAAGTTATTTATTAACTTAATAAAGATTTATTTCCCTTGAAATGTTGGAATGATTTTTAATTTATTTTTCTAGCAATTACGTGATAGTGGAAGTGGTGTAGAAAACCACAAAGAAATTGTGCAGTGGCAGGAATGATCTGGTTCAGAGTTACTTTGTACATCAGCCATGGTGGCCTTAGAGGACCTAAGTAAGTTAAGCCTTTAAGGCCGGAGGAGCTTGAAATTGCAGTTTCCAATTAGGAAAGACGTTTTTTTTGGCCTTTATGAATGAATGGATTATGATTATAGGTAAAGAGGGTTTAAACTTTCCTAAATATATGTACAGAGGTTAGAATAATTCTGTTCTAGGTCCAAGGAGCTAATTTTGAACATCATAAACTATAATAAAGGCAATGAATTCCTTAAATTTTTAAGATAAAATTTATTTTCAACTGATATAGTCGATTTATTGGCGAACATTTTAGATTTGAAATACATACATATGTACATACATACATAATTTGTCATTGCAACCCTTCCGTCAGGATTACGACCTAGCACCTCACACCACATATGTTGTGTGTGTGTTAATATTATACATGAGTGGCGGTAGCTACAGTTTAAAGTCGACTCCGAACCACGGATTTTTTGAGAAAATTTTTCATGACAATTTTTATTTTTACACTCAGAGTTTTTGCCAGAAATCTGCTGAGAGAAGGTCGGCGAAGAAATATTTTTCGTGTTTCGTTTTGTTGGAGATGTCTGACCTGGGGTATGAACCGTGACCTCACGTCTAATAAGCCAACACACTACCTCCTACACTATTCTAGAGATCAATATTCCCGAATGGACTTAACAAGCTCATGGTAACGACAAATTTGGACGTGATTGTTTCATCCTGCTGCTGATAATTTTCTCTTTCATTCGATTTTTTACCATGACAGAGTCCGCATTCCTAATTAGTCTTGAATTTGTTCTGGTTTCTGAAGTCGCCGTTAACGACTGGATTATTTGTGCTGTCCAGTCAGGTTGGTTCTCATTGCGAGTCAAGTAACTTCTTCCGAAACATGGCTGGTGTATAATTATCTTGATTGATTGGCCTCACATAATTTCAAATAAATTTATTACGAGTAGCTATACAAGAGAACACTAACACCCAAATAAAGAGACGAAAGCATAACTGGTATATGACGAGCTCAGCCCTTTAAATGGATGACCAGATCTTTACATCATTGACCAAGAATCACCTGGAGAAGTGTAATCTGTGTAAGTGAAACGTCATAAGGATATCATAACAAGAGCCCTCAATGAACAGTGAAGGAGATTGTCCTTTCAAAGATACCATTTGGAACGATACCAATCCAGAACGTCTAATGTACCATGAAAAAGACATTGTTTGGTGTGGATTTTGGGCTGGTGGCGTCATGGGCTTGTATTTCTTTGAGGACTACATTGGCCAGGTTAAGTCTGTTAACGACGAGCACTATACGCTGATGATAACCAACATATTTTGTTCTGAATTGAATGATCTGGACGCCAACGACATGTGCATGAACATTTTGAACTGGTCCATTGCACAGGAAAAGCTCCGGGTACACATTGCGGAAGCTGCAAATATTGTTCTTCATTGGAATCAACTTGGAACTCAAAACCGTGATCGGTCGAGGGGGATGTTGCGAAGAAGATTGCGAGATAAAGTCTGGTAATAAAAAACTAACCCTAACTAAGGCAGGTAAAAAATCTGAATTAACATCATAGCAAACCCAAAACATTTTATACGACACTGCGCTATATAACCACGGTTTAGGTATACATAAATAGACCTCAATATAAATAGGCTTAACAACACATTGAAATTTATTATCATCAGTTTGCTATGGAAAATTCTACATTTTCCTTTACTTTCATTACGATAATCAAACACTTCCTTTCGAAGTACTTTTTGACTGTCATAACTTATCACAACGATGTTCATTTATTTCGTATTTCAAATATTCATCACAACATTTTCTTTCTGTTTTGCTGCTCACCATCACTGGCTCTTTAATTTTTGTTTTTGTTTTCTATTATTTTTCTTTAGATTTTCTCATTTTCTCTAACTTTGATTTGTGTTTTCATTTTTTTCAAAGCTTTTCGTTTTTAAGTTTTTTTTTATTTTTTTCTTTCCTTTTCATCGCCATAATTCATACATACAACGCCGCCTTAGTGTAGCACAATAAAGAAATAAAAAAAGGAGAAAAAATTAAAATGAAATAAATAACAGCGTTAAAAAGTACTTTTTTTGTTGTTGTTGAGTTGTGTTGTGTTGTTTTGTGCTATGCATGCCATTAAATACAGTTCTGTGCACCTAATAATGCATCAACGAAAACAAAATGGCACTTTCAAATTGTATACAACACCGAAAGAGAAAAAAACAAAAACAAAAATACAAGTCCAAACCCAACAACAAACAACAGCAACTTTTAATGGTGATTTAATGTTTACATTTATTTTGTTTTTACTTTTTTGTTGCTGACGATGTTGTTATTTTTTTTCTATTTTTTTTCTTTCGTTTTCATTACTTTGCTTAACACAAAAATCTTTGCAAGTGAGAAATACAAAGTGTGAGTGTGGGTGAGAGAAATTTCTTTCGTTTTTTATTTCTTTTCTGTTTTGAATACGAAAGAAATGTCGTTTGTTTTCTTACAACCGTTAACTATGGCTACATTTAATGATATTGTTGGTGTTGTTGTTGTTTGTGCTTTAGTACACTTACACTAGAGTGCATAATAGTAACTGGTGTTTACCACGGAGGGCCTTTATTTAAGGACAGTTTCATATACAAAGTATTGTGCTACTTTAGCATGAGTTTTATGTGTTATAATATACAGTATCAGTCGAAAGTAAATACTGGATTAGTAAGAACGTCAACAAAATGATTGAATTTATTGTAAAGAATAGGCAGAGCTACCAATGCATCCTGTAAGCTTCAATGTTTGGTGCGAAACAGAAATTATAAAAATCACAACCTACTGTGGTAAAATGGAAGAATTAGAGACTTGGTTAACATGTAATTTCAATAAGACGGTGCTAACACGCCAAGCTGCACGCAATACTATCGGGATATCGGTCATCCTAGGTTAGGTTAGGTTAGGTTAGGAAGGATAACGCTTCATTGAATAATTTAAACAGAGACCTCTTTGTCCATTGTGACCCTATATAGATACCCAAATTGTATGTGTTAAAATTTTATCAATGATTGGCGGGATCTGCAGTTTTTAAAGTCAACTTCGAATGACAGTTTTAAAAAAATGTTCGTGGTAATTCTATTTACTTCCAGAGTTTTACCCTAAGAATGCTATTTACTATTGAGATAACGGCCATCAGTAAATAATTTCACGCCTCTACCGAAACCCATATTGTGTGTGTTAATTTTATCAATGAGTGGCGGGACCTGTAGTCAACTCCGAACGGCAGATATTAAAAGCTTTTCATGACAATTGCATTTACTCTCAGAAAATTTACCATAAGAATGCCAAATTGGACTGTTTTTCAAATTTCGTTTTGTTCGGGATGTGTAAACTAAGTTTTGGGCCACAGTCTCACGTTTAATAAGCCAACACACTATGGCGATTTCCACATTACTTGCTATTTATTCAGATTATATTGCCAAAGTACAATACAATTTCGTTTGTCCGCTGAATAGGCTCCGTAGCAGTTGGCCACTGATCCTAATTTTTATCGAAAAATCATATTCAACAATCAAGCCCATTTCTGGATGAATAGGTACGTGAATAAACAAAACTGTTGAGTTTGAAATGATAACAATCCACAGGAAATTCAAGAGCATCTGATGCATCTTGGATCACATTTCTCTGTTTGGTGTGGATTTTGGGCTGGCGGCGACATCAGTTTATAACTTTTGTATAATGAGGTTAGCCAAACCATCACTATGAACGGCGAACACTATACTTATGTATATGATTACCAACTTCTTTGGACCTGAATTGATCTGAAAACTAATGGTATGAGATTTCAACAGGACGGTGCTACGAGACCCACAGCTCATGTCACATTGAATATTTTGCACAAACAATTTGAGTGCATGTTCATCTCAAGTAGAGGTAATAATGTGAACTGGTCACGGATATCCTGCGTTTGGATCACATTAGACATTTTTTGTGGGGTTTTCTTAAAACGCAAGTGTATGCAAATAAGACACAAAGAATAGGGGTCCTCAAAACCAACATAACCCATGACTTTGGTCAAAATCAATCTGATTTATACGCCAGAGTCATGGAAAATTGGGTATTTCAGATGCATGCATTCCACCTAGGGAAACCGAGGCGGACATAACGGCATCAGTAAGTCTTTCAAACGAATAACAATTTTCGATGATATCTCGCTCACATACACATTTTGTTTTATTTAAACTTAATAACAGGAAGCGCTTTACTATTAGATGCGTATTTTGTTTAACTTTTGAGGACAGATTCACCTCACAGAACTCACCGTAGTCTAGTAGGTAGTGTGTTGGCTTATTAGAGGTAAAGCCAGAGTTCGAGCCCCAGGCCAAACATCAAGACAAAATACAAAAAGTATTTCTTCGGCGACTTCCTCTCAGCAGATTTCTGGCAAAAAAAACTCTGAGAGTAAATAAAATTGCCATGAAAATATTTCTCAAAAAAAATCTGTCATTCTTAGTCGACTTTAAACTGTAGGTCCCACCACTCATGTATACAATTAACACACACAACATAAGTGGTGTGAGAAACTAGGACGTTGTACAATGGGTCAATTCGACCTCCGGGTACTGTACTTGTCTTAATTGACAAGTACACGTCCTCTAACCTAACCTAACCTAACCTAAACTTCACCGCACAGGACAGATATCTCCAATAAAACGAAATATTAAAAATTATTTCTTCGGCGACTTCCTTTCAGAAGATTTCTGGCAAAAACTCTGCGGGTAAATAAAAAAAATGAAAACGCCATGAAAAGTTTCTCAAAGAAATCTGTCGTTTGGAGTCGACTAACTCACACACAACATAAATGGTGTGAGAAACTACATCATAATCCTGACTGATAATGGCCAATTATGTACATATGTATGTATATATATTAACAATATTTCAGTTTTTTTTTATTACACAATTTTACCTTTTCTTCTGTGTATAAAAGGCCCTTCCTTTACATCACTCATACTCACCGTATTCCTCGCTTACTTAACATGACTTTCTATAACAGAAAGAAAACAGAAAACAACAATAACAACAACGAAATGTATAAATTTTGTAGATAAAAATGTCCCCAATACATAAATTGAAAACAATAACAACAAATTGTAGACGATATTCATGCAAAAATTTTTTGATTATTTTTTATCATACAGTGTTGGATGGAATACGAAAGTAATTTTTGTTTTTCTCTCTCTTCTTTATTTGTTTTGTTTTGTTTTGTTTTATGAAAAGAATCAGCAACAAAATTTTGTTGTTACAGACAAACTTGTTTTTTTATTCGTCAACAAATTGAACAGGAATTAAGAAAAATAAATACACACTGGTTAAAATGAATAATTTTTTTCAGTTTTTTCGCATTTGTTTTGTTTTTTATTAAATAAAATAATTTATTTTGTTTTTATAAAAGAATATTCTCCCCAGCATTTGTAATTTGTTTTGTTGTTTTAATTTTTTGCTGCCACAAACAAACTCTATTTTATTCCATAAATAAACGTTAAGAAAAGTGAAATTCTCTCTCTCTCCCTCTCTCTTTCACTTTCACTGTAAAGGGAATAAAATCTTATCCAATTTATTTTGTAAATACTTTCATTTGAATATGATTTCCGATTATGTGACAAAGAAAACATCAATAAATGTTCATACTCTTTAGCTTTAATACTCCAGTTATTTTATGTTCGCTCTTTCTCCATCTCTTTATGGCATGCTCTTACGGTAAAATTCTTTAAAAGAGAGAGATTTGACTCCATGTATACGAAGTAACACAATAAATCAATATTTTATCATGACTTATTGCTGTTGGGCATGGATATTTAATCATAATCAGGTTGGGGGTGTTTGGCGTTGTTTGCACGAGGGTATTTCGAGAGAGAATGAGAAAGAAAAGGGAGAGTTTTAAAACTCTTCATATGAGCATTTTTATTTACGTAAATCTAGCATTTTTTATTATGTTCGGTTATATTAACAGGCACACAGTGCATTCAATTAGTAGTGCGCCTGGTTGTTAGCAAAGTTGACTTTTTTCTTCTTTAATTTGTTAAAAACAGTTATTTTGCGTTTTTTATTCATTTAGGGGTTTCTAAGGGAATGAAACCTGTACATCATTATACCTTTTTGTTTGCTTTCTTTTATTAGGTCTACCTATCGCTAGAGTTCGACCTACTGTTATCAAATAACGGGTGTTCTTTTTTGATTATTTTTTTTTTCTTTTCTTGTTCGCGATTGTTAGGTAAGGTTTGTAATTTTAACATTAAACGGCTACCGAAAGGCATGCAAATAATTCAATTTTAAGCTGTAAACACAATTAAGCTACCAAGTGCTGCGCAGCAACCTATTGAAAATATTTACCAGCAAAGAAAAAGTCTACATACACCTCTGGTTTTTCTTTTTTCAAAAAATAAAATCATTAAAAAGTTTCTCAAAAATCTGTCGTTCGGAGACTACTATAGGTCCCGCCACATAAGTGGTATGAGAAGCTAGGTCGTAAGCCTGATTGAAGGGTTGTAATGACCAATTACGTACGTATTATTGGGATAATGCCTAGTGATAATCAGCAAAGGGTAAAGAAGGGTAGTTTTCCAAACTTGCTGTTATGCATACCTTTATATTTGTTATAGTATATACACGTACATATAAGCTCTGGTAGTACTGTCATGCTTTCCAAAACGATTCTGATATGTTATCTCTTTATTAAATAGAAAGGATTTCTCATAATCGTTAAAGACTGTATGCAGCGTACTGGTGTACTTGATACATTCCTAAAAAATAATCCTCAAGGTGGTGATATTGTCAAATCCACAAAATCCCATCAGTTGTCAGTGCACAATCAGTTAATTCCATATCCGACCAGTTACTTTTTCCTAAGAGTGTTAAGTGAACCGAAATATGAAAAAATATTTCTTCGGCGACTTCCTCTCAACAGATTTCTGTCACAAACTCTGAGAATAAACTAAAATTACCATGAAAAGTTTCTCAAAAATCTGTCGTTCTGCCACTCATGTATAAAATTAAAACACACAGCATAAGCGGTGTGAGAAGCTAGGTTGTAATCCTGACTAAAGCGTTCTAGTGACCAATTATGTACATATGTACATACATATGTATGTCATCGATTGGTATCCTATCCCCCCTCCCATTTAAGGTAGAAAGGTTTAGTTTTTGTCGGGATTTCGACTACCTATTTGAAAAGGAGGGAATAGCTTTCATATGCCTTACCATATATAATTTAACCGCCAAGCTGTATGCATATTGATCATACGTGTGCTAGCAGCATTAAGCAGTTCCGTTGGGATAACATCTATATCCGCAGCCCTTTCTATTTCATGCATTGACAGTCGTAAGATTTTTAAAATACGGATTGAATTCTGTAAAATTTCTGTTTAACTTGATTGTACGTAAAGTCGTCGTATCGTGTAAACTTGGCATAAAAAAGAAAAGAAAAAATTTTATAAAATTTGTAATTGGAACACTGAAATCTTTTAACACCCATTATACCCACTATACGGCCTATCATTTATATGCTCTTCTGTTTGAAATTGTATTTTAACGGTTAAGAGAGAGAGTAACTCTATCTCTCCTCTGTCGTCTCTCTGGTATCTCTGGGAGAATAAGAGTTTATTATTCATTATTATGTACTGTATGCCTGCCTATATTGTAGTGTTTGTTGTTATTGTTTTTCTGTTTTGCTTTTGCCAACTTGCATACTCATACGTTGTTATTGTTTTTATTTTTCTTTTTTTTTAATGTGTTTAGCAGTATGTTTGTGTTGTGTTGTGTGTATTCGCATAAAATGTAAACATTAAACGTTAGTATTGAATAAAAATAAAAACAATGCAAACACAAACGAAAACAAAAAAAAACGAAAAAAACAATAAGAGAAAAAGCTGCTGACTGTGACTGACTGAATATATAAATAAAAAAGCAACAATAAAAATAAAGGTTTTTATGTAAAACAAAAAAAACAGCAAAAAAAGAGCTTGAAATACAGCAAATAAATTGGATAAAATTTTACTGCCTTTTAAATGCTGTGTGCCTGTTCGATTTTTTAAGAAAGATCCGTTTTTATCTTCCACTTTTTGTTTGTTTTTGTTTTGATTTTCCTCCCAACCAAACAAAACAAATTTAAATCGGAAATGAAAGAGAAAATAAAGAAAGAATATAATAACAACAACAAGAACAAGTTTTTTTTTCTTATTATTTTGTGTACTTACATACTACATATCGTAATGCGTTATGCACTTATAAATAATTAAAAATATTTTATTTTAATTAAAATACACAAACAGAGTAAAACAGCAACAATAAGCAACAATAAATTTTTGATTTTTTTTTTAAATTTTTCAAATAAATTCATGGCATTGCACACAAACACACAAACACATGCTTAAATACTTAAAGTATTACAGGTGATGGAAGTCAGAAATAATACCTACTATCAGTGCTGCCAACCAACAGATCGTTTAGTAAAAAAGCGGCGGTTTTGGCTTCTACATTAATAAAATACCATAGATACCATCCATCCCTTGTAAATCATAAAATAAATTGTTTTTGCAATTTCTGATGTTTACACCATGCAAGTTTGCATGCAATTTTTGCTTAAACTTGTAAAAACGGTTACTTAAACATTTTTATCGACACTTATTTACTAATTGGTTGTTTTAATCGTTTAGTCAGGATTACAACCTATTTTCTGACATCATCCATATTGTGTGTGTGTATGTGTTAGTGTTATCCATGAGTGGCGGTACCTAGAATTTAAAACGACTTCGTACGCCAGAGTAGAGAAGTTTTCATGGCAATTATATTTGCTTTCAGAATTCTTGCTGGAACTGTTGAGGGGTAGTCACCGTTTTGTTTAAAATGCCTGAGCTGGGGTTTTTGCCACGCGGTCGCGAGTAGCCAACCCACACTCAATTTACTGCACTACTGCGAATTCATTCATTCTCAACATCATAGAATCTACGTCTTGGGTTCTAGGCGATCTCCAATTGATGTAAGTGTGCTTTGAGTTTACAGTGTGATGTCAAAAATTCGGTGCCTAACCTCTGTTTATTCCTGGGTAGTTTGATGCATGACACAGATCTCCTCTTATTGTAATAATTTCCCAATAAAAGTTTCGATTGCCTCAAACCCCTCTTGGCCTGTCTCTAGCTCTCCTTTCGTTGACTGTACCTTTCCAATTATCTGCCACCACTTCACAGAAAGATTCTGAAGTGATCAAATCATAGAAATCTTCTTTCTTTGCTTCTTTCTGCTCATTGTCGTCATTCCCACATGAATTGGGGCCACGCAAAGGGCAGCTATATTTTTCCCACCTAACTGATTCAACTTCCACAGGCAGTTTCATCAATCAATCATAAGACGCGAGCTCTTGAATGGCGGCCGGGTTGTCAGATGGTATTCCCATGTCCTTTGCAGTATCTTCTATCCAAATTGAATTGAGCACATCTTTCGATGGCTACTGTTCCATTTGAAAGGTACCCCCAAGTTTTTCCATGGATTCGGAGTATTTCACTCTGGAATCAATATTTTCTAGGCAAAACTTCATCTGCATGCGTATGTTGCCATATCTCTGTGCCACATAACAGCATGGGTAGCATTAGAGTCTTGTACGGAGTGATTTTGGGTTGTAGAAAGCGATCTTTGAACTCAAATTGATTTCCAAGGCCGAAATATGGTCTATGGACTACATCTCCGGTCCAAAAACTGTTTTGGAATCCCTGATACCATGGCTATCCAGCCACTAGGTCCAAAAACTTTTCTTTCACGAATTAATCTCTATTTTCGTGATTATTTAAGATTTTCTTTCTTCTCACGATAAAAAAAAGAACACAACTTTCGCACCTAACTTCACACACATGTTGTGTGAAGCCGCCGCCATTAACAATTTAATGTGACGTGTATTGAGCTTGTCAAACATTTCCGTTTAATTTCAATTAAACAAAATTGAATTACACTAACTCACTCATTCCTCTATTCACTCTCTTCCATCCATCACCATCTGCAACAACAATAGCTGGTGGTTGGTTTAAGGGCCACAAAACCATTTGCTACTGCGCATGATCATGGAAATTTTTGAAGGCAATTTTAAGGATTCCTTGCCTGATTAATAAGGCATTTAAAGTACAAAGAAAGATTTTATAAGAGGAGCATACGGCAGTATGTAGGGAAGCCAGCAATGTATTGAAGGAATAATACCCTCGGAAAAATTGACAAAAAAATGAGAAACGTTTAGGGAATCTTGGATTTTGAGTCGATTTTTTATATTCAAATGAAATGATACTCGAGTTGCGCTAGGGAAAGATTTCTTTATGGCCGCCTATGGTGTACTTTGGGTGTTTGGATATCAGCGACTTGGATTACTGCAGTGTTTTTGAGGTGAAAATCACGACTATATCGGCATGACGCCTAATTTTTGCTATTCAGAAGCCGAAATATTTCCTGATAACATACTCCGATTTGGTACGACAGGGCCTTGCGAACATCATAACGATCATAACTTGTCCATGAATGTCGGCTATTTCTCTGAGAAATTGCCTCTATCACTTGAATTCCTGGGCAAAGGAACTTGCAATGACATTGGCCAGCTCAGGAACCAAATTATACAATACTCTATGTGATGTTACCATAGGGGTCAATGATGCTAGAGATTATGAATAAATTTTAAGCCATGGATCACACTTTATGGGTTGAAAAGAGGCTCTGCTCAACCGCTAGGTTAGCTGGTCTTCCATATACACAACATACATACATAATCATTGCAACCCTTCAGTCAGGATTACGACCTAGTTTCTCACACCACTTCTGTTAATTTTATACATGAGTGGTGGGACCTACATTTTAAAGTCGACTCCGAACGACAGATTTTTGAGAAGCTTTTCGTGGCAATTTTATTTACTCTCAGAGCTTTTGCCAGAAATCTGCTGAGAGGAAGTCGTCGAAAAAATGCTTTTTGTATGTTGTTTTTGATGTCTGGCCAGGGTCTCGAACGTCTAATAAGCCTGGCTTTACGTCTAATAAGCCAACACACTACCTACTAGACTACGGCGACTTCACAGTCTTCCATATGGCGTACATTAATACCTTTTCTCATGGAACCTGTTACTACAATGGGACTATTGAACTCAGCTAAGTAGCTACCACACGTGACTACGTATGGTAAATCTTCCTAATTCCTCCAGAAATCCTTAAGTATCCACTAATTTACAGTTTTAAAACACATTAAAACAACGAGAGAGTATGTGTGTATAGGAGAGAAGAAGATAGTGACTGATGTCTTTACGAAAATTCCCTTTTTTTTTGTATGAAGGGAAACAATCCAACACTTAGAGAAGTCGCATAAGAACTGTTCAATAGAAAATAAAAGCAACAACACACTCTCTCTCTCTCTCTCAACTATCGTTTTTTAGTCTCTTATTTCTCTTTAAATTGTTTTCAAATCTCCAACACATAATGAGAGTAAAGCAAACCTACCACACCACTACCCTCATTGCTTGACCACATATTAAGCTCTCCTAGTACTCGTTGTATATTTCTTGGTTTTCTACCAAATGCGGGAATACAAAGAAAGGAAAATAAAGGAAAAAAAAACAAATGCAATAAAGTAAGCATTGTAGAGTTCATGTTGTTGCTTTTATTCTTCATATGCTTCGTCACAAGAGCTATTGGGCAACGGCAATACAAAAGTTTCGACTTTCTTTAAATGCTGTTTGCCTGGTTAATTTTGCGATAGACGCGCAACGCTTGTAATATAAACGTCGTCACATCGGCTTGGCTTTCGGTTCTAGTACGTTCATTTTACGTACGAATCCAAATATTTTGTCGCCGTTTGCCTTAACTTACTGTGGCGAACAGCAGCAGCCGTCTAGCGAACGGCTACGTGTCGAGTTGCAATGAAAACTACTGTTGTTGCTCCAAAAACTAAAACTACTGACCACAAAAACAAATGAACGCACAATCCATCCAGTGTGGCTGACTGATGCCAAACTCATTGCCTGTCTGCCTGCCTGCCAACATACAATTTCTGTGATGAAGCCAGTGCCCCCCATTAGTGAGCAGCCATGGAAATCTAAATGCCGGCTGTGCTAATGGCTGTTTAGACGCCGGTAGACGGACGCCTCCACAAAAGAACAAAAAAAAAATAACACAAAAGAAGCTGAGCAATTTTTGTTTTTATGCAGAAAAATATTTCAACACTTTGAACATGCACAGACAGGCATATTTTGTTTTTTTTTTAACGGAGACAGAGAGAGCATCTTCGGTAGAGTATGTGTGTGTGTGATAGAGAGTGTAGTTTTAAAAATCCGAAGTGTGCAAAACACGAGTTAATAGCACTTGTTTTTCATTTTTTTATTCTCTTGGGCTGCCAAAGCCAATATTGTAGCAATGTATTGTGGATATTTTGTATGTGTGAAGGGAATTTTCTGCAAAAAAAATTATCTTTAATTGATACATCGGGGGTCATTAAGCTCTGCTTATCTTCATCGACTTCTTAGGATGCTTTTCGGCTAATTCGTTACTTATTGCCTCATATGCTTACTGGCGTTTCCTTCTGAGATGTATTAACGCCTCAAAGGTTTCAAGTATATCTTCTGGTGATTCGTTCTCCTCATCGTAGAGTCTACATATTGTGTTATGAGTCCATACCTATTCGACAACCAATGTTCCTCTATAGTTTGCTGCACATAACTTAAATAATTTCTCATTAAAATAACCAACAAACCCAACCAAATTAACTCAAACCCGTTTGACTTGAGTAGAGTTACCAAAACGCCATCTGTCCCTTCGCCGAAAATATGTATACTTTCAAAACAGTCTTACTAATACAGGAAGGAAATCCTGCCTAATAAGCCGCATCTTAGCAATCTGAACTGCGTGTTAATTGCCACGAATTCCCTCATGAGCTGAGATCAAGAAGCTCTGCCTTGCTGGTTTAGCTTTCCATTTTAAGCTCTAGGCATGTTCTTTAATGGTAGCCTGAGTGTCCGATAGTATTTCTATGTCCCTATCCTCTGTGCTTTACTGCTCAAAGAGTTTTAGTTTCATCGGCGGCATCTAAGCAATCTGATCTTCCGCGATTTCTCACATGAACTGAGAGCTAGTAATGTCCTGCTGATTTAGCTTTCCATTCTAATCTCCTGGTAATCTCATAGGAGCTGAGTACTCTGATCGTGGCCTGAGTGTCAAATAGTATTGCAATGTTCCCGCCCTCTGCACTTTCTGCTCAAGCTTATTAAGGAAGTAACTCGTAATTTCTCCAATATTTCACTCAGAGTTCGCATACTGCTGCTTCTATCCCACTACATGGCCTTATTCTAAGTGTATTCCACAAAATGGTCCTTCTCTTAAAAGAGTACATAGCAACTAAATTATTTCTTTCACCCAAAGTGATAGACGTCCTTGGTACTGTCTAGGGAACAAAGGTGTTACTATCAGGCATTCAATTTGACAGATAACGATGGATCCTGTGGGATCTTACATTACCAATCAATCTAATCATAGTCTCCATAGCTTTGATCCTCACTACCATATGCAACGGTCTTAAATCCTATAAAGCCTGCAGTCGCGCTTTATGACAGTTTCCTATTGCTCCCGTTATATCAATACCAGCCAAGCCAAGTCTCTTATCCAGCATTCACAGATTTTACGACATTTATTGATCAATTTTTGAATAACTTGACTTCGAAGTATCGAATAAGAAGCATCGAAAGTTTTTAGGACATCCATGAATATTCTGCACTGTATGTGAAGCGTTTATTTTACCTTTGTCCACTTGACATAAAGATACGGAATCGAATGAATTCCGATTTGTAATAACATGCGAATTGTTGGCTACTCTATCATTCACTTCACTCTATCAGTCTTCATTGTTTGTTTTTATACTTGCATGCCTTACACTACCACTACAACAAATATAATACGAAGTAATAAAAACGAAGATAAAAACGCTCATACTCCTTGCGAAGAAATGGAAACATGAGCGTACAATAACAACACCGAGAGAGAGAGAGCACAACTTCATAAAAATAAATAGAACTCCCGAACTCTTCAAAACAACAGCAAATTCATACCGAGAAATAAAGAGCCAGAGAGCGAGTGTGAGCAATAAGTTAATTAAAGAGAGAAATACAGTTTCTGTAATAAATCGTGGCACCGTTAATAGTGGTGTATGAAAAGTTAATTCACACATACGCACACGTACGTTATAGCGCCTAATCCACCAGAAATTCAACATTTCATGCATTAAGTTGAGCATTGTTGTGTGGTGGCCTAACAAAACACACTTAAGTTGTGTGGTGTACACACACATCCAGGCATGCCGTTAGGACAGCCATATTAAGAAAAGAGCGTGACTGACTGGTGGTTGGTTTGTTGCAATATTTAAATAAATGTGTGTGCATGTGTGCGCTTAAATGATTGTTCATATCCAACTGTGGCTAGATTGTTGAAGATGAGATGACAACATATTGCTCGCTGGTGTTTTTATCCTCTGGTTAAAATATTTCAACCATGGCATGCCGTTCGTTTTTCATTAGCCTAAAAACTTGCAAGCAACACCACCAGCAAGCAAAGCGGGCAACAATAGCCAGCGAGCAATAAAAATTGTTCACGTTTTAGAAATCGCGTCTGAATACAAGCAAGTATTCTACCAGGCATACAGAAAATTTCACCACTAGACGCTATTTCAACAGCTGCAAAGCAAAATAAATGCCGTCGATCTAAAAAAACAAATGAAACCTGCCACCTCTTAACACTGGCACACACAAAAAAAAGAAGAAAATAAAAAGACGAGCAAATGGAGTACGAATACAAATTGCCGCTCTGAGTGTCTTTATTTTGTACTCACATTCTGTTGTATGTTTGTAAGCCTGTCTGCATACGATTCTCTCTGTATATATAGAAAACAATGTCTAGTCAATTTAATATTTTTGTGTGCCATTTCAGTGGGTGATTTGTTGTTATTGTTTCTCATTTTTTTGTGTGCAGGGTTGGAAAGCCTCTTAAGCTAAAGTGAATGTTTTAATGAATGAAAGACACCTATTGTTGTTAGTAATGAAAACATTTCAAATTTTTATTTGAAATTAAAAACTGTATTTAGCATGGTTAACATGATAACATTCCGGCTAAATATAAACGGTCTTGTTTGATAATTTATTAACATTTTAAATGTTAAAAAAAAATATTGGCAGCATGGGTCAAGTTGTGTCACCGATATTACCATGGTTGGCATCTTTCAGCCATCCCGATAGTAAATTTGGGTGTCAAATGCCGGACAGAGAATATATTCTGCGGTCTCCTCCTCTTCGTTGTCTTTACTGTTTCTGCAGGTCTCTGGCAGGTATTCCCAGAGGCCAGTGTTCCTTTACAACTGCTAAGAGGTTTCTAAGATGGACTCGGGTTAGGTTTTACGCAAATTTTGTTCTGTATCTGTCCATATCGGACCAGATCTGTCTTGTATCTCTGCAAGTGGGTTCATTATCCTGTCATTCATTTGCGAAATATTAAACTTTGACTTTACTTGCTCCTCTGTAGTGGAATTGCAATCCCACGTACGAAATTCATTCATCAGTCTTTGCGAGGGTTTAAGCTTTTTTATTTTCACACAATTGAACAGAACTACCTGCTCTTCCTGTCAGCTGATGTCAGGTCCAGAATTTAAAGTGAATGCTAAGAAAATGCTCTAGGGGTTTCAATGAATTGTAGTCCTAGTTATTTTGTGCAGATCCCAGCGCAAGTCGTATCCACCACTTCTTCCGTGTGCGAATCTCGATTTTAATTTGAGTCCGCTCGGTTTGTGGTCTGTGAAAGTCGAGTTCTGTGACATTTCGCGTCAGGAATTACTTGACAAAGCACTGGATGTTGCTGAGACCACAACGAATTGCGTTCCGTGAGTCACATTCGTATAAAGGCACTGGCCACCTCACACAGCTGTTAAAACAATTCAGTTCAGGAATTCCACACTAGATATTGGGGGTGTCTGTCACTGTTAATGCGGTTTTCAACGTTGTCTCAGAAGCCTTCGGTCATTGTAATAATCAGATACAGTTCAAAAGCAGTCATTTCATTCTGAAAAATGTACTATTTGAAGAGGTTTATGGGTCGACGGCATCATTTGATCGTGTTTTATTAACAACAATAAAAATCACATTTCTACAGTCATTGGAGCAGGGTATACTAAATAAAATTTTCCCCAAAATTAGAGAACTGGATCTAGTTGAGGTGTAATATAAACAATACACAACCATTTACCTTACTATTGCGCGATACTACGTATATAGTATAGCAGATATTATATTTTCTTGTTCCACGAGAGCCCGTAGTTCAAACCTCAGCTCAAACATCTCGAACAGAACGAAATATGAAAAAATATTTGTCTCGGCTGCTTCCTCTCAGCTATCTCCTGGTAAAAACATACACTCATAACATACATAATTGGTCATTACAACCCTTCAGTGAGTATTGCGACCTAGCTTCTCACACCACTCCTGTTGTGTGTTAACTTTATACACGAGTGGCGTGACCTACAGTTTAAAGTCGAGAGTAAATAGATGGCCAAGAAAAGTTTTTTAAATCTGTTGTTCGGAATCGACGTTAAACTGTATGCTCCGCCATTTATGAATAAATTTAACACACATACACAACGTGGTGTGAGAAAGCTAGGTTGTAATCCTAACTAAAGGGTTGTAATGACCAATTAAGTAAGCAAGCTTTGGAGCAATATATTGATCATGAAAATTATGCAATTCGACCACGCTAGTTTACTTTTTGTGGTGATATGATGACTTCTCTCGTGTACAGTGACAAGCCAACCAATATGCATGCACATACGAAAGACTCGTACAAACGACATTAATTTGTACGACTTTTCTCTAATTTTTTTTTTTCGAATTTAATTCCATTATGAGTCCCATAATTAGCCCCTTGATTTCATTTAACTTTTCAAAACTTAAACAGTTTAAAAAGCATTTTTTCAAATTTTATTAAAATGCCGTTTTTTTTTCTAAATTTTCAAAAAAAAGTTTCTTCAAAATTTTTTAACTGCTGCAAGTATACACAATTTTATTTCCTTCAACAGCAATTCATAATTTCCATCCCTGTGCTGAAAAAATGGAAAGATGTGTGGCCATATTAGTAACTGTATTAGTCAGAAGAGTATATTGATTGTGTCTCTATTTTATTACAACGTAATTGTGTTTGCAAGTGTTGTAAATTGATTTTGTTTTCTCTGCCTCTCTATCTCTCTCTCTCTCTCCCACTACTCTTATATTTTATTGTATATTCAAAAACAAACGCAAACAATCTTTAAAGCCAGTGTGTTGACATTTTAGGCCGATTGCTTTGTGTGGGGGAGGGGAAGTGGAATATTGTTACAATTTAAATGAATGGATGAATGGCAACAGTTTTGTGTGAGAGAGTGAGGAGATTAAAATAAAAATCTCAGCAACATATGTGCTCCATAATAAATAAAAGAGATTGAGAGATAGAGAGAGAGAGAGAGAGTGAAAGATAAAAGATTTTCCCTTTTTAAATTGTGCGTAATAAATTAATGTCATTAATTTTAAGTGCTTTAATGTTGTTGTAAATTATTAATTAAATATGCTGTTTCGAGTTTATGTTTGCAATTTAAGGATTATTTTGTAAATTAACATGGACTTTTTAAGCAAAATAATAATTAATGTGTTGTGAATTATATTTTATTTTTAATAACTTTGTCTTAATGTAGTGGGGGTATGTATGAGGGAGTGAGAGATGTTCGTCTACTGGCACACATATAAACTTTAAATATGATGCTCCTATTGCTCCTTTATTGAAATGCATTCTACCAAGTCGTGCTTCCGTAGTTAGAAGCGGTCTTGACAATTGCGGTGTAAATCAACTTTACCAAACCCTGCCGAATTCTCTTTTGAATATTTTTAATTCTTGACAACTTGGAGTAGAGTTTTAAATATATTTCGACTTATTCGAGAATTTTAACGCCACGACATCAAAAGGTGGCGGTCATAAACCGATCCTCTTATACCACCTGGTAAATAATCCTAGTGGCCACAAGGAAATCCTGTAAATCTCTATTTTATCACTGAAACTGATACTTCAGAGTTGCCATAGTGTAATTTAATATCAATCTTAAACTTGCTTTTGAGTGGAGCTCTTTTTTCGCCCAAAATAACGCTTAAAATGCACATAAGAACTATTTTCCTCTCACAAAATTACTTTGTTGTTAAACTGTTGAAATACTGGGCAGAAATGTTTTTCCTTTAAAAACAAATCCTGGATATAATTCACTTGCAAGAGAAACTCCTCTCTTCCTTCTTCATGGTGTCCAAATTATTTCTCTTCATGTTGCTTTATCAAATCACACACAGACTTTTCATCATTTGACTTTGTACGTATATTTTCTATTAGATTTGTTTTTATTTTTTATTTTATTTCGATTTGTTTTGTTTTGTTTACCTATATACATAGAGAAAATAAAGCTTTCATGTGTAAACAAACAAATAAAAATAAAAAACAACAACAGCCAGACGACGGTGGTATTAGAAACAGTGCTAGAAAATTCAATTTCAAACACCTACTGTTTGGTCATCGGCTCCCAATACAAATAAAACAAAATCAAATTCAAAACAACAACATCTCATACTCTATCGGGCCACATACACTTACCAACACTTTTTTCGTTTTTTTGCTTCCACACTGTGTTGTTATTTTTAACATTGAAAGGCAGCAGCAGCAACAATACTTTACTGTTTTCAATTGTAAACAAAAAATTTGTTTTTCTCGAGATTTTTTACTCTCTGCTTCTCGCTCTGGCTCTCTGGCTTTATTATTTGTGTTTATGCTGCCGAAAGTTTCTAAATTTTCTAAACAACAAACGGGAATAGAAAAAAATATACAAAAATAAACAGAGAGTAACTGTAAAATGGAAAACAAAGAGCGTATAATATTAAAGCATTAAAACAACAGCAACAATAACTACTACCACAACATGAATAAATAATATAAACAAAACCCCCCTCTCTCCATCAATTTAAAAGACAACTGCATGCTTGCTTGCCTTTTTTGAATTTTTGTTTTTATGCTCAAAATTAACGTTATTTTCTGCATTCCTTTTTAATGGCTTCTATATTTTGTAGTATGTAGTTGTTGTTGTTATTGTTGTTTTATATCGTATTGTTTTTGTTTTGTTTTGCTTTGTTTTCTAATATCTTCTTTGTGGCTGTATAACCCACATAACAACGATTTTTGAAAATCATTTGGCCAACGCCTAACAAACTACTGAACGCCTGTTCCAATACGTTGTTTAGGTTTGTTCGTACGTACGTAAGTAACGTACGAATAAAAATAATGGTCGGCCGTCCAGTCGCCTGCTGTATGAAACGAACATGGCTTGTGGTGTGTTAATACAAACACACACATTCTTACTTTAATGAAAACGTGTGGAGTTCAGCATACTTTTGATGCACACTTAAACAACATTTTTTCTTTTGTTTTTGAAATTTTTAACAATTATTCTGGAAATTTTAATGCTAAACATAAGCTGTGTTATTTTCTTGTTGCTTGCAACAATGTTGCCAACTTAATTTGTATTGTAAGAAGCCTTATGTGTTTAGATTAAAAGAAAATTAACAAATGTATCGTATTTTTTCCCGTATTTTTCTTAAACTACATAGATAACCTTCATATGGCACGCCTCAGCAGATGGTTGTTTTCACTAAAAGGTGGCTAAAATTGTTATTGAATTGTTAAATGACGTCTCCAGTTGTCTTAAAATGGTTTAATTTAAATTTTTTTAATTAAATGAGCTTGTAATTCGCTTAGAAATTAATAGAGTGCCTGTCAAGATTAAATTCAATCATCTCAAGCCAAAATATACGCAATTTTTTATTATTTAATATAAGGCCCGCCTCAAAAAATACGGGATTTTGAAGAAAAATAAATGAAAAATGTTTTAACCGCGTAAACAAGACTTCTGCTTTCACTTAAAGGCAAAATTTATAAAATTATTTATTGTTGAAAATGTGGCCCGCCTCAGAATATTTTTGCTATTACAAAAAAGGACTTAAATTTGCTATTTAATTGTTAATTTAGCGGCCCTACTTGTCTTCAAATGCTTAAACGTACAACTTTTCAATAAAGTTTGCTTATGGCACGCCTGAAAAGTTATAAAATACTAAAGAAAATTAAATAAAATATTATTTATTCGATTAAAAACAATTTCAGCTTCCCTATAAAGCAAAAATTGTGAAACATTGCCCTCCTAAGAAATCTTAGGATTTAAAAATAATGGACTAACAAATCTTTTATCCTTATGAGAAGGGAACAGTGCTTCCATATAAAGATAATATATGTAAAACTTTTCTTTATTTAATTGTTGCCTTTATGGCCCGCCTCGGAAACTATTAGATTTTACACAAATTCCAAATAAATATGTTGTACTCGAATTAAAAGCCTTCTGTTTTCTTATAAAGTTAAATTTTACGAATGTTTTTAATTCTTCTATATGTGGCCCGCCTCAGAAAAAATATGTTTTAAAAGAAATTAAATTAAAAACTATTTTATTAGCATATAAAACACTTTAGCTTTTAAATAAAGATAAAATTTGTAAAAATTTCTTTGCTTAACCGCTTGCCGCCTCAGCTTATATTGGATTTTAAAAATATTGAAATATAAAATATTGTACTCATTTATAACAAACTTGTGCTGGTATAAAATGTGAAAGTATCGAAAAAAAATTTCTGTATATTACGGCCCGCCTCAGAAAATATTTATTTTAAATGTTTTTTAAATTTAAATTGATTTTTTATCTTTAAATAAACATACCAGTTGGTTTAAAAGGGTTTTATTTTAATTGTGTATTTAGATAACTAAGGCCCGCCTGAGAAATTGTTTGTTTTGGAAGTAAACTTGTTTAAAAATATTTCAAAAGTTTTCGAAAGTGTTCTTCTTTTAAATGAATAAAACATATGAAACGTTTTTTATTGTTGAAGTTATGGCACGCCTGGAAAATTGTTTGATTTTAAGGGAAAGTTGTTCAAAAATAATTTAAGGGTTCTTAAAGGACTTCCTTTTTGGGAAAAATAAAATAAATTTAAAAACATTTTTTTTTTGGGTATATGGCCCGCCTCAGAAAATTTTTATTTTACATGGGAAATAATTTAAAATGTTATCATATATTTAGAACGATCTTATGAATACTTTTAAAAGGTTTATGCTTATGCTTAATCGATAAACCCCTTTAGAATATCCTGTCATTTAATTTTCCTCTTTTTTTTACAGATTTTCTAGTATGGCGTACAAATTTTGTATAAAATTTGAAATCCTTCATAAGCTGCAACAGCAACAAGGTCAACAGCCTCATTATCATCATCTGAAGCAACAACAGCAGCAAATAATTTAAAAAAGAAATCCGAAGTAGCTCCACTCACCTTTTATGCACCACGCTCGACAAAGTTTTCTAAATAACGGCTTAAAAACGTAAAACACAAACGATCTAGACAATCTGAAGAAGAACTCAAACCCCCTACGCATTAAAAGCTCAAAGAATTTCAAAGGAAATCTTTAAAAAAGAAAACTTTTTTGTCTTAAAAGTTAAAGAAGAAGAAGAAAAAAATTGATTCGTTTTTGGTTTTGAAATCGACTTTCGTTTTCGCAAAACAAAGATTCCTAACGCGGTCGCAGTCTTTTGCCCAACGACGTCCACTCATAAAGTGTTTGTTTGTGTAAGCGTGTGTGTGTGTTATTATTTTTTTTTTTGAAAAAGTGTGGTGTTTCGACCGACAAAAACGGCAAACGTGGCGGAAAAATTTGTATTTATGGATGCAGGAGGCCTTCCAGTATACCAGAGCGCCAGTCAGGCAGCTGCCCAACAACAACAAGCACAACAGCAGCAGCAGCAACAACAACAACAGCGTCAACATCAATTAAGTATTCAATTGCAACAACAGCAACACCTGCAACATCATCAGCAACAATTGCAACAGCAACAGAATATCAGTTTACATTTGCAACAACAACAGCAACTGCAAGCCTCTCAACAACAACATGTGCACAATGTCCAACAGCAGCAACAAATACAAGTGCAACACCAACAGCAGCAGCAGCCGCAGCAGCAACGACAACAACGTTCCCCTTTTACTACCAATCATAACAACAGCAATAACAATACGACAGGCGGAATTGTTAGCGGCCTATGCCCTGGCGGCAACGGAACTCTTGGCCCTGGCCAAACAAACCCAAACAACAATCCCAACAACAACGTCAACAACAATCCCTTGCTCTCACAACAAACCGGCCAACAACAACAACAGCAACAGCAGCAACAACAACAGCAACAGCAAGGCGGCCTTAATGCAGTTCCCTCACCAAATGCTGGCAACATGTCGATCCCCGGTGGCCTACTCACCAACGATATGGTGCCACCCAAGCGGCAACAAATGTTTGAACGTTTGCGACGACGCATGGAAAACTATCGACGCCGTCAAACCGATTGTGTGCCACGCTATGAACAGACATTCAGCACAGTGTGCGAGCAACAGAATCACGAGACCAGCGCATTGCAGAAACGTTTTCTGGAGAGCAAAAATAAACGCACCGCCAAGAAGGCGGAAAAGAAACCCACAGAAACCGCAACAACAATGCTGTCCAGTAATTTGCAAAGCAGTGTACATGTGGTAAGTGTGGAAAGGTTTTTCTTTCTCTTTTTCTTTTCTTTTGTTTAATCGCGAGGGGCGGTATAAGGGGAGGTTTTTTTAACATTTTTGGAAACATAACCTAAAAAAATTATGTTTGCAAGGAAAAACGAGCAGTTGAGTCAGTAGAATTCATATGTATGTGCTGCTATGGCGCTTGTTTTAAAGTCTGCATATCTGTCTTAAGAGCTTAATACCAGGTTTAATACATTAAAACGAGGGTTATCAGGAAACGGTGCATGCCCGCTCAGTTTGTTCAAAAGTTTAGTTAGTTCGAGACCACCCTACCAATGCATTTAGGTTTCTTTCACTACCTCTAGTTTCAAGCTAAGCGTCCATCATGTGAATGCCTTGTAATTTGGAATGAGTTTCAATAAGGCTTCAAGACAAACGTTTAAAACATCGTACCCGTCTTAGCTTAATGTCCTGTATATGACAAGCCATTCATTGAATTTTAATTTACCTGCGGCTTCTTTTCGTTGCACAAAAAATAGAAGAAGAAGAAGAAAAATCAAAATATTCAATTAAATTTGAAAAATTGCAAAAATCAATAACAACAGCAACAAAATCGACGCAAATATTTCAAAAAAAAATTTTTTTTTATTATTTTGCCACACAATGTTGCTGCTTTATATGCAATAATGAACTGGATGTTGTTGTTGTTGTATTTATTGCTGCCACAAAATCGTCTTCCATGTCGTCTTTACACTGATTTGATGATTTTATTCTCTGAAATAATTGCATCATCAAATAAAAAAAAGAAATAATAACAAGTAACGGCTATGGTTTCAGTGTAGAACGGCATAACGAACATTTTTTATCTTTTTATCGCATTTGAAAGTTATGGCAGGCCTTGGCGTCTAACCTTAACTGACTGCCACCAGGCGTGAGGATGACGAATTCTTCATATTGTTTGCCTGGACTTCGAATCCAAGTATAACGGTGACGGTCTAATTTTCGTTACCTTTAATGATTTAATTGTAAGACTGGGCAAGTATATGTTTTTCTAGTGCGCATGCTATTCAGCTGAAGTCGCAATAGCCTAGTAGTTAGTGTGTTGGCCTCGGTTCAAACCAGAAATCAGCAATGAATCGTTTTTACGGTACTCATAAGCACTCATTAAATTTTTGAATATAAGTGAGTCAATATAAGTGAGGCAGTGACACTGTAACACGCGGATATACATGCAAGCATGAACAGATGCACATGTACGGGTATATTATTTGTTTACATTCTCTTCCTCTCTCTTTTTCTGTTTTTTTTGTTTCTCCCTCTCTCTCAGGATTTTTAGTGAATTATTTATCTTTAAAGGTCTCTCACACTCATGGATATACGAATACACGATACAAATATTTCACATTGGCGACGAACACTGCCGATTCTATTCCACTATTTATGTATCAGAGATCAGCAATGAATCGTTTTTTCGCTACTCATAAGCACTCATGAAATTTTAAACATAAGTGAGTCAACAATATTGAATTGAATATTTAATTACTTTGATTCATTCGTAGTCACCACAACGTTGATTTATAAGTACAGGTTGCAATGAGTATGCGTACAAGGTTGACATCAAACTCATACCATTCGAAATATGTTTGATTCATAAGCCGCCTACTCATTTAGATTCATAACATAATAAGAAAAATACTTATAATACTTACAAATGATTCAAGTGACTCAAATCATTCATCAACATTTACAGTCTTAGTTGTTGTTAGGCATTTACAACAAAAGAAAAACGACACATAAGCAAAAAAGACAGAGCAGCAAGCAGAGCAAACACATAACCTTCTAGAAAGTATTTTAGTGTTCGTACGCGAATCATACTTATTCTGTGGTACGTGTATACGTTGAGTTATGGAGAGTCGAAATCAACAACATCATACGTGTTGTTAAGTACGAATATGATGAGTACTTCAAACTTTGAATATGAGTAGAGGTTCCACGATATTAAAATAAGTATGAAGGCGTATAAGTATCAGAAATTATGAGCATGATTCGATTCTACTCACCTTTTCGAATACTCATTGCTGATCTCTGGTTCAAACCTCAGGTCAGACATCTGCCACAAAACGAAATACGAAAAAGTATTTTTCCGGCGACTTCCTCTTGGCAGAGTTCTGGCAAAAACTCTGAGAGTAAATTAAAAATTGCCATGAAACGAAGTTTCTCAAAAATTGTCGTTCTGATTTGATTTTAAACTACAGTAATCCTTCGATTTACGTCGCCTCGATTAACGTTGTTTCGATTTACGTCGTCAAATTTTTTGTTCCCTCTAACTTCAATTTGCGTCGTCATTCGATTTATGTCGCCTTTTTTGGAATAAACTGCAACGTAAATCGAGGGATTACTGTAACTTTTTAAGTTCCTTGTTAAAAACATAATACTTTGTAGTATGAATATGAAATTCGATTTACGTCGTTTCGATTTACGTCGCCTTTTTTGGAACTAGCTACGACGTAAGTCTAGGGATTACTGTATAAATTCCGCCACTCATGTATAAAACTAACACGCACAACATAAGTGGTATGAGAAGCTAGTTCGTAATCCTCACTGAAGTGTTGTAACGACCAATTATGTACATATGTACAGTGGTGGCCTTATAATTAGAAACTATGTTTCTGGAACAGAGTTCTCTGGAGTGACGAATCTAAGTTTAAATTGTCCCAATCTTATGGAAAAAACGTATGTAAGACGTCCTCCAAACAAAGCCTTTGATCCCAGGTACACAGTGAAAACTGTAAAACAAATTAACAAACATACATGTTGCTAAGTCGTTTCTAATTATAAGGCCACCACTGTATGTATGCTATCTGGAGTGAAAAGAGAATCCTCTCCAGAACTGCTATTTTGATGCGTTGAGAGGATTAGCAGATGCAATCATCCGTTTATTTGATTTGTAAGAAAAGTGTTTCCCGTATCGGAGATTGTCCAAGAATACACGAGGATCTCTAGACAACAAGACATTCACCATTTTTTCTATGCAAACTCCTAGACTCGTAGGCATAGAAGGTGACAACACAGCCGAAGCACTTACGAATGCAGATGCAACAGCTAATTCCGACCAATTAGAACCTGACATTGGCATTTATCTCCTATGCTGCCATATGTTTGTCTCTCACGCATGCGTTAAAAACTACATAGAAAAAATGAGAAAATTTGCCCCGCTTGTTAGGATAGAAAAGTGGTGAACCCTTTGAGTGTAGGATCTCAACGCTAGTGATATTATTCAAACCGAAAAACTGGTTTTTAAAAACTTTTTTCCTCCAAGTATTTAAATATTTTAAGCCTTTCGAGACGGCGCACCTGTCCACACTTTACAATTTTCACCACGGCGCAACTGACCATACAACATTGTCATCGCTCACGAAGACGTAAGTGAACAACTAAACGACTGCCGCGTATATGTGACATTAGCCTCTGTAGGCTAATGAGTAACTGCCGCTTTTACACGACGTCTTGTACCGCTGTGATCCAAGAGATTGCCTATATACACAGTACTCGTTTCGAAAGGTTTAATCACAAGCCAATTATAAACTCAGAGATTAAAGAGTGTCCTTATAGAAAACCTTAACGAACCCGAAATATGTCCGGCAATTGCTCTTCTTGTTTTTGAGAAGTTCAGTCCAAAATAGCAGAAAATGAGAAGCCAGGAACCTCTGTATATTCATGATAAGAGCAGGAGTGGTGAACGATAGTATATTTCTCCTCCTCAGATCGGAAATCAAACGGGGAAATTCCGAGTCTATCGACACGCCTTTCAAACGTGCAATGTCCAGCTCATTAGTAATTCAATTACCGACGATATTTCCATATCCTGGAACCCATATTAATGTTACTTTCGAATGATTTTGAAATTTCCCTCAGAAATCCTTGGCATTTGTACCATCTACCAACCTTTCAGTCATGACCTCATGACCTCTTCTGAAATGTACTGCAATGTTAAGATCCTAAATAATGGCATGTCTGTGGTACCCATGAAAGTGAATTTTGCTTAAGTCCCTAACCACTAGGCTTGTAGACAATGAAAGCTTTGCTATCCATGACGAAAAGAGACGAAATTTGTATTCCTTTTTCGTTCCCTTAAAGAATATAGAAGGACCGGGACAAAGACCAGCTTCATTAATCAAATGTTTTTCCATCTAGACAACGGTTTTGTTCTACTGCGATAAGTTCTAGAATTATAGAGTTGCCACCTTCTGTTGCCTACAAAATAACGTCCTTATAGAAATAAGTTGTGTAGTTGCATTCCATGTATTTGCTTGGAATTTAACTCATTTGAATTGCATTCTTTCTCAAGAGTTACCACTGCCCACCGTACCACGGCCCTCGTATTATGTTGTTTGTTGTTAAGGGGGGATTTCTAGAATGTGTTAACCACGGTGAATATTTTACAAAATGAGATGAGTTGTGTTATTTTATTTATTTTTTTTTTCTTACTACTTACGCCATTCTACGCTTAATGGGCGAATTTTTTGAAGAAATATTTGATTTTCGCTTTAAATTTTGCACGTAATCTTTAACACCCGGGTTGTTTGGTTGATTTTTTTTTCGTTTTTCGTTTTCATTTTTCTTCATCTCATTATTTTCACAACCATTCCTCCCCCCGCCTTTCGGCTTGATTCGTATGTCATCACCTCATGCCATAGTAGACTGACTGTTCGTTGTATGTTTAAGAGCGAAGATGTTACTGCTGCTGCTACTACTATTGGAACAAATTTGTTCCTCTACTCTCTCTCTCTCTCTCTCTCTCTCTATGTGTGTATGTATATATGTGTGTGTGTATTGGACAATTTTTCTTATTTCAGCTCAGTTGCTTGCTGTTTGTAACCGTTTTGAGAATTTGTTGTGCTATTGAGTTGTTAACATTGCTGCTGTTGTTGTTGCTGCTGCTGCTACTTCCAATAGAGTTTCATTCTAGTGTGTTGCAAGATTTCAAGCGTTGAATTAAAGTTTTCTTGCATCTTTTTTATTCGTTCTTTTTTTTCTACATTTTTAAGCTTTAAAATGTTGGTTTATTTTTCTCGATTCTTCTTTGTATTGTGTTCGCAATTTATTTTTTTTTTTCTTTAATTTCTTTAACTGTTATCTTGTTGTTGTTGTTGTTGTGCTGTAAGAAAATATAATAAAAAAGAAAAATTTAATTTATTTTCTGTGTTAAAAAAGAAGAAAAAAACTAAACGTGATATTCTGTGCTATTTTGTATTCGGCTATTTATTGATGATTTTTTTTTGGGAAATTGTTGGAAAAATTTTAAATTTTATTTTGTTATTATGAAAGAAATAACGTGGTGTGTGTGAGAAATTTGACTCACTCGAAATAAAACCATTTTCATTGCATTTAAAAATGAATTTTTAGAACACAAAGAAAATTTATTACCCCCCTTTGATTTACCAAAAATAAAATAGCCATAGTCTAGTAAGTAGTGTGCTGGCTTATTAGACGTGAGGCCTCGGTTTAAACCCTAGGTCAGGCATCTCCAACAAAACGACACATGAACAAATATTTCTTTGGCGACTTTCGCTCAGGCAGATTTTGTGGCAAAGAATCTGAGTGTAAAAATAAAATTGCAATGAAAGGGAGTTTCTCAAAAATCTGTCGTTCGGACTTTAAAGTGCAGGTCCCGCCAATCATGTATAAAATTAACGCACTCAACACTAGGTCGTAATCCTGAATGAAGGATTGCAATGATCAATTATGTACGTATGTACATTAGCATGTTTTATTTGTATGGAGAAAAAATAAGGTATAGATGTTCCCAACTATAATGAAAGTTTGATTCATTCTAAGACTACGTTTCTCAATTTTTTCGTTCTTCTCTATCTGACAACCTCTGTTAACTCAATTCATATATGAAATGGGCATTAAAATAACGCAAATTTTATAAATTTATTTATAAGCAAATTCTATGAAAAAATTAAAAAAAAACAAAAATTTTGTCCGAAATTTTCAAAATTTTTGAATTTTCAAAACTTTTTTTAAAATGTCTGATAACCTATTGAAAGCGCCTCTTAAAGACCTTTCATATGATACCATATATATATATAGTTCCTTGGGAAGAAATATGAAAAAAATCCAAAAAACCTCAAAAAAGGACCTTTTTATCCTTTGATCTAGCTCACCAAATATTGACCCCAACAAAATTTTTGAGAAACGTAGTCTTAGAATGAAACAAACTTTCATTTTAGTCGGGAACATTCGCAACTCTTATTTTGGGGCCACCCTAATGTACATATGTACATATGAACTTTAACACTTGATAATGGACATCTTCTGGAAGCTCTCAAATTAGTTGTTATTTATTCAGTATGTTTTACCAAATCACTATTGCCGATCATAGACAAGACGTGTGGTCCGTTAAATGGCCCCTGATGCCATAGGCAAGTGTCCCTAATTCGCAACGAAAAATTGTCTGTAGTTTTGAGGCCCATTTCTGGATGAATGAGTACATGAAAAACTAAAATTATCGAATTTGGGACAATATCACTCCCTATAAGATCTTAGAGCTTCAAATGCGTCCTGAAAAATTCACTGCTTGATGTGAATTTTAGGCTGGCAGTGTCATTGGCTCATATTTCTTTGAAAACGACATTCTTCAGGCCATCACTGTCAATGGCAAGCACTATAGATCGATAATTACCAACTTCTTTTAGTCTGAATTAGATGATCTGCGCAACAACGACGTGTGGTTTCTACAGGACGGCACTAAGTACCTCCAGCTCGAGACACATTCGTTAATCTGCACGAGCGATATGAAAACTTGGTCATCTCACGTGAAGGTAATGGGAATAGCCACCGAGAGGTCCATGATTATCAACTTCTTTTGCTTTGAATTGAATGTTCTGAACACTAACAAAATGTGTTTTAAATAGCACTGCGCTACGTGCAGTAGAGCTCATGCCATCAGGGGAATGGGCCGCATTAGAATAAATTATTTCGATTTTATCTTCCAAAACACTTTGTTTTATTGAAATTTAAAGATTGGGGTTTTTATATTAAGATCAAGGTTTCCACAATTTTTATGACAGTCAGTCGGTTAATTTTATTCTCATTGAGGAGTTCCGCGATGTACCTATCTTTTAATCTTAAACTTTCCCTTGGATGATGATATGCTGTGATGATCATATTGAGAAGAGAGCACCAACAAATTCGATAACACAAACGGTTGTGTGCGGTATTTTTTCTCCTTGGGGCATAAGTATTCCAGCCACCTACAGAGTAAGACGGTAAATTCCTGACAGGTCTTATTATCCTTCAGTCAGGATTACAACCTAGCTTCTCACACCACTTATGTTGCGTGTGTTAATTTTATACATGAGTGACGAGACCTACAGTCGAACGACAGATTCTTGAGAAATTTTTCATGGTAATTTTATTTACCTTCAGGCCTTATGGATCCCTAGTTAAAGTCAACAAAAATTATATCGTCATGGCCAGATGATCTAAATTTCCCGTAAGGGTTAGTTATCTAGACCATGCCATCCACCATAATTTAAAAGAAAACAACCGATTTTGTCGTTTCCACTCACTTCACTTCATTTCCAGTTAAAATTGTTTTCTTTATTAACCTTCAAGTGTTTATTTACCATTAAAATGCTGTGCATACACCCACACACAGCCATCTGGCATCCCTATATCTCGCTTTCTCTCTCTCTTACGCTCTCTCTCTGGCTTTGTTTGTATTTCACTTTCGAGAGCATTTAACGGTTTTACTTTGGCTTACTGTTGTTATTCCGTTGTTAAATGCCTTTAAATCAGTGTCAAATTATTTTTGAACAAAATTTTTCGTCGCTGCGTTTTTTGTTTTTGTTTTCTTTACTGTTCACCAGAAACTTGTAAATCCAATAAACATACCCGGATTTTATTTCTTTGAAAATGAAGACAAAAAGGAAGAAGAAGCAGAAAAAACAAGAAGAAGAAAAAGAAAAACATTAATCATGTTGAGTGTGATGAAAATTGTTTGTGATTGATTTGACATTAAAGCTGTAAAAGAAAATAAATTCTATTCGTTATTCGTAACGTAATGAAAATACGAGGATGGGGAGAGAAGGTTAAAATATTAAATTTATGTTTTAATTTTTTCTTCTTTTTTTTGTGAAAAAAAACTTCGTTAAATGTTTAAAAAATTTTTCTGTTCTGCTCTATTAGGAATAGCAATCAAACTTCAGTTGCGTTGCCAACTTGATTGAGTTTCCAAAACTTTTGTAGGCCCAACATCACAAAAAAAATTGTGAAAAAAGTTCTTAAAATTTGATTATCAATTCTCATCTTTTCATACCATTTCTGGCATCTGGGGCAATATAATTGATGTTCAGTTGTCATTCATAATCCATGCATAAGTCTTAATTTATTTATTCGATTTAATCATGACCGCAAAAGCCTACCGAATCCATTCTAGTCAACCAGTTGCCGTTAAAGGACCTCAAAAACTTCTTATGCATCCTGAAAAAGTAACTATTTAGTCCATATTATCTTCAGAAAATGTCGCCGGCAATTATTTTTCCTAAAAAGCCCTTGACACCGTCATTTGCGATCACTATGACTGTATGAAGCCGCCGTAGTCTAGTAGATAGTGTGTTCGCTTATTAGACGTGAGGCCTCGGTTCAAACCCCAGTTTAGACATCTTCAACAAAACGAAATGAAAAAAAATATTTTTTCGCCGACTTCTTCTCAGCAGATTTTTGGCAAAAACACTGAGAATAATTAAAATTGCAATGAAACGAAATTTCTCAAAAATCTGTTGTTCGGAATCGACTTTAAAATGAAGGTCTCGTCACTCATGCATAAAATTAACACACACAGCATAAGTGATGTGAGAAGATAGCTCGTAATCCTAACAGAGGGGTTGTAATGTATGTATACTGACTTTTTTTGACCTGCAATTGAAGATTATGAACAGGACGGAATGTAGTTTCAACAAAACAGTAGCCACGAGTCGGATAACACGATCGATTTTGGCTTTATTTTATATGAAGAGTAATATCGTCTTTGCTCTCTCTCTCTCTATCCTCCCCTTCGTTTCCTAACTTTCGTTCCGCCCCCTCCATAAAAAGGCGAGGGACGGGCATGGAAGCTTCCCCTTCGTGTAAGCCCGTTTGCTTACTCATTGCTGAGAATTCCCACATGATTTCAAAAGAGTTGAGTGTTCGAATGGCGGTCTGATTGTCAGATAGTATTGATATGCCCTGTTTTTTGTACCTCCTAACCAAGTTGAATCGAATACAGCTTTCGATTGCACTGAAGATACCCGCGACTTTTCCCATGGCAACGGAATATTTCATTCCTTTGGAAAATATTTGCAGGTTTCTGAATACGCTTGGAATATTTTATTTCAAGACCAAAAACTCCTTCTCCTGTTTTCACATCCGTTCTTGAACCAGGTGTTGTATACCATAAAATAGTTCTTCTCTTTAAAGTTTCCAGATTACTCCATTCATATTTGTTACTGAGTTGCGTTGCGAAGTACTTTCCAAAATCACACAGTCTACTGGTTATGTTCAAGGAAGAGTTAAGGATGCAGCTGTTAGGTGCCTTGATTACACTTGAGCATACATAGCGCTGTGGCGGAGGTCTCGATTCCTTAGGTTCCGAAGTCCCGTAAAGAATTACATGTTAGACTTGTCCTGCATCAAACTATCTTCAAAACTTTAGTCCTCATTACCATGTACAAAAAACTTAAATCCAACAGAACGGCAGTGGGACAGGTTCTCATAGCCCCTGTAATGCCAACACACGCTGGCCTTTGTTCCTTGTACAACTCCATTTGAACTGCCGGACAGATTCGTTCTGTCCGATGACCCAGCATACATTTTTCAAATATTTTCCCCACAAAATTTTTGTGTTGCATGTTGCAGACTCAATAAACAAAAAAAGAAATTTTTCTTGTTATGCATTTCAACTCCGACTGAATATTTATTTTCATGTCATAAAATGCAACATTGGAACACGATTTGAATTGAAAAACAAAGCCACACGCGCACTTTCAAGCTGACTGATAATGATGTTTTTATTACAGTAACTGGCTACTCAAAACTTTTTTCTTTACTTTGTTACTCGCTTTCTCTCTCTCTTTCGCTCTCATTGGTTGTGTATGACAGAGTTGTTATCTTTTTTTTTTAACTTTTTAAAACATTATTCGAGGTTTTCTTTTCATTTCATTGTTTTGTTTATGATTTATTATTTATTTGCTTTGTTGTTGTTGTTTCGTTTTTATATTACAATTGTTGTTGTTGTTGTCATTTACTATTTTACTTACACTCATTAAAAGTGAAACAAATATGAAAACAGAACAAAAACAAAATACACAACAAATTTCCATTTTAAAAGCAACAAAAAAAACACAAAAATTTGTGTTTATGAGTGTTGGTTAGCTGTACGTACGTACACGCGTTGCCCATTTAAAGCACGTTCTCTCTCGCTCTCTCTGTGTTTAAGTAGAAGGCAAAAAATGCACTGTAAAGCATTCATAGCGGTACTAACAGTATTGGGTGGGGAAATAAGTGTTTTCTGTGTTGTACGAAATATTGGCTGCGAAATATGGCTGCAGCAATGGATTAATTAAAATGTCCCTTAAGGATAATGCTTAATGCTTAGGAAACTAGTGATTTAACGTGTTTTGGTGAGAAAATTTCCAACTTGGCAGCGCCACACTTGAAAAAAAATTACCTTTTTTTTATTAAAAAAAATCCTTTATTGAGACCCAGTTGGCGAGACTGTGTGACCCTTATTAATCTCGTAATCTTATATGTCTCGTAAAATGCAGAGAAGAGGGAAATACCAATGTTGCTGAAACCAAAGTTTGCTTAAGTACACATGATTGCCCGTTATATTACTATGGAGTTTACCAATAAGTACTTCCGAATTTTGACAGACGATAACTGCCGTCCTGTTGAAGCTACATCTATCAAATTAGTTGTCATTTATGCAGTATGTTGTACCAAATCACCATGGACGGGTATATGAAACATTCAGTAACACGTGCAAATCATAAATTGGTTTTTTTTTTTTCAGGCAAAGTTTTGTGCGTTTTTCGTCTTTCGCAAGGAAGACAATTTCTGGATGCGAGGCTAGATGAACAAATTAATTTGTCGAATTTGCAATCCAAGACCGTCCAATGAAGGCCGAAAAAGTTAATATTTAGTTTTAACTTTGACATTGCGGTGCCATCGATCCATATTTCTTTGAGAACGGCGTTTGCCAGTCCACTACTGTCAACGGTCAGCACTATTGGTCGATGTTTACCAACTTCTTTTGACCTGAATTGGGCGATTGGACATAGGACATATGGTTTCAATAGGAGGGCATTACGTGTCACACAGCTCATGCCACATTCGACAACTTGCACGAGCGATTTGAAGACATGGTCATCTCACGTGAAGGAAGGTAATGTGAATGGCCCCCCGAGATTATGCAATTTGACTCCATTTAGACTTTTTCTTGTATGGTTTCTAAAGTCGCCAATGTATGCCAATAAGCTAAGTGCTACAGCAATCCTCAGAAACGAAGTCAGCGGTAAAATTTAGTCCAATTTATGGGCCAGAGTCCATTGAACGATTTTATATTCTACACATAATGGCATCGAAATAGGTCTTCCAAACTAATGGAACACACACTTTGTTTTATTTAAATTTAAAGGTAGAAAGCTCTTACGGAAAGAGCCGATGGTGATGACTAACAGCTAATTCAAAAGTTCAGATTAACCGATTGCGACAAACAATATTTCGTCCTTAGGTGATAGCTGCGTTAAACCAACGAAAAATAGTGAGGCTATTGAGAGAAACCTGCATTGAATCAGAAACGGACATTGGCTTATGAGAGGAGGGTCTTTACTCTCTTCCTCCTCGACCAATCTATCTGGAACTTCTGCAGAAGTCTAAAGGCATGATTACATACATACATAACATACATAATTGGTCATTACAACCCTTTAGTAAGGTTTACGATCTAGTTTCTCACACTACTTATGTTGTGTGTGTTACATTTTATACGTGAGTGGCGGGGAGCTACAGTTTAAAGTCGACTTCGAACGATAGATTTTAGAGAAACTTATTTATTTATTCATTCAATAGAAATTATATTCTAATTATATACGAGCTGAGTAACTTTGACCAAATGCTCGGTGTAGTGTCACAGATCAGATTCTCTGGTGGGAATCGAACCCACGACCCTCACGCTAATAGTCTAGCACACTACCCACTAGTCTACCAGGGTACCCTTGATTAGAGAAACTTTTCATGGCAATTTGATTTACTCTCCGAGTTTTTGCTAGAAGGTAGTCGCCGAAGAAATATTTTT
Source organism: Sarcophaga variegata (assembly GCA_932273835.1). Lineage (NCBI taxonomy): Eukaryota > Metazoa > Arthropoda > Insecta > Diptera > Sarcophagidae > Sarcophaga > Sarcophaga variegata. Next base: position 102,142,174 of record OW026360.1, on the reverse strand, counting down.
GGACCGTGGCCTCATGTCTAATAAGCCAACGCACTATCTTTTAGACTACAGCGACAAACGACTATGCTTCTCCATTATGTAATGCCGTGTAAGCATAGATACTGTGACAGAGATTTTCCAATGGTCGAATTTAAATGTCTGATTATATTGCTTTCTATACAATTTAGGTCAGGTAATGTAGCAAAGTTTCTCCTTAGTTTCTCCCAGTACTTTGATTTTAGCGCTCAATGGATTACCTTGCACTGATGGAGCAAAATGCCTGATCATTGCAAAACAAATCCTTTCCGATTAACACATGGATATCTCATTTCTGGTTGTGGCGTTCATTGGATCATCTACAGTATATTGCCATCTAAAAAATTTTTTGTCTTTAATTGGAAAAATGATTTTGCCCCCAACCAAAAATTTTTTTTTTTTTTTTCGCTTCATTATTTGAAATTTAATTTCACTTTAATATTCGCTAATGATACTCACTCATTCACTCACTTACAGCTAATCATTGTTAGTTTAACTTGCTGACTGCAAGGGGAAATGGTAGGAAACAACAGCAACAAGAAAGCAAAATAAATTCACCAGCAAATCTTTTGCAAAAAAAAAAAAAAAAAAAAAAAAACGAAGTGAAATTGAAATTTTCGAAAATAAAAGTTTTATTTGAAATTGTTTTTCTCTTTCTTAATGAAATGCGTGATTTGGCAAATGATTTTGAAAATGAAATTGTAATTGATGGGATTACAAGCCAGCCGCCTGTCCAATTATTGGATCGGAGAAATTAATTGGTCGGTTTGAAATTAAAATAAAGACGCGGGAAGAAATTGATGGCGATAGCTGTCCTTAAAACTGCCTCTATGTGAATCACAAGGCACTGTTACAACACAAGTAAGGCTTCCGTTAGAAACATTATCGAACAGGTTTGAAGGATAATTCGAATTTGTTGATTCTAAAGCGTTCCCAGCAGTTAAGACAACCTTTGCGTCCCCATCTATGTATATTGAGTCCAACCCACAAAGCAAATAAAACTGCCTGTGACCATTGAAAATGTCATGGATGCGGTGATTGAGTCCTAGATCAACTAACACGCCTTTCGAACAAATTTTTCAAGAATGGAGCTCATTTAATAAGCAATGTTATATAATATTGTTTCGTTTTTACCTTTTAAAAATGTTTAAAATATGAGCTCGTAGATTGCAAATAATTTAAAAATAAATTTGTGTTCAGTTTTAATTAAAATTCTTTATCATTCGCAAAATTCTGTGTGCCACTATTCACAACTTGATGTAACAACAACAATTGCTTTGTATGTTATTCCTCTGTTTACACCCTTTGCATAAACAATAACAATTACTAGACAATTACTTCGACAGATCTTTGTAACGGATTTACAATTACTCTCTTCAAACATACCGCGTCGGACTGAACTTCACTAACTTATTCGCCTGCTTTGCCTTGCCTTCCACATGGCAGAGGAAACAATCTGATAAATTTTCTTGAAGGCGTATGTTCATGGCTTCGCCTTCTCGATATCTATATAAATGTAAACATTTGTTTACATTTATTCTTGTATTCTTTGTTGTTATATTTTTGTTTACTTGTTTACCATTGTAATGTTAAGCGATGTAAAAGCAAAGCACCAGTATCTAGATTCTTCATTTTCGTAACAATATGTTACTCAGAGAAAACAGAAGTGATTGTGTGAAGGATCAGGAAAAAGTGACTCTGAAGTGTTGTATGTTTGGGCCATATTTTTACGAAAATATTCCTGGAAGAACCTTTGCAGTCAACTCAGATTACTACGTCTTTATATGTTATGATAATCGATTTTTTCTTGCATACAATTGAGGATTATTAGCCGAAGGGTAAGTTTTTGAAACCACACAACACGACCAATTTTGGCATTTCCATTTCACATTTCGGCGTTCAAATCGCGGCCATTACGATCATGCGATTTGACGCCGTTAAACTTTCTTTTTTTTTTTGTGGTATTTTGTAAAGGACTGTGTCTTAGCAGATTACTTTAGTTTGACGTTGAAATCCGGTATTCATACTTGCATTGGCAACTTTAAACGACTCCAACAGGAATTAAAAACAATTGCCAGCTTCATGCTGTAACGACGTTAATAATTTCCCTGAGCTTTGATTTTTAATGGTGTTCCGTTAAAAAGTCACACTCTCTTTCATCATTTTATTTCACCACAAATGAGTTTACCATTCTCTCCTTATATACGTATGTATTAGAGTTGCCATAAGGCCCTTATACTTGCTAACATAGTGCAAGAAATAATTGAGAAGTATTGTTTGCAAGGCGTCTTCTAGTCTTTATTTCTTTTGTAATCTTTTTTTCATTCTGACACAAAATTATGTCACATACTTTAGTCAGAGGGGAATTGCATGTCGTCGTATTATATTTTGCATCAAAAATATTGATTTTTTTCCTTTTATAAAATTCTTGAAGTAGTTGTTGTTGTTTTTAAAGCTGCAAAAACTAATTGACATTTAAAAATAAACGAACACAAGCTTAAGCTGTCATATGCTATGTGATGAATAAAATTATAAAAAGAAATACAAACGAATTATTTAAAATTTTTAAAGGAAGTAACGTAAATGAAATGAAGGTGTGGGTCCAACGTCAATAATAAAATATTTATGGTGCAATCGGTTAATATTCTGCTAATAAAATACCAAAAACTTCAAGCAATTGCACGATGTGTCAACTGTCAGTCATTTGGTAAGTTTTTTAAATAAAAAACAAAAATTGCAATTGCAATCAACAACAATAACAAAAACTGCCATGGTAATGTTTGTTTAAATAATTTTTGGTAAATTTATGTTTTTTTCTTAAATAACCTTTACCTGCCTTAAAAACTTTATATGGTGAATGGTGGGGGCGGTGTTTTCATTTCAAAACTCATGTAATTTTATTGTAAATATAAAACAACAAATTAATTTGCGAAGAAATAGCTACGAAGCTATGTTCAGATGAGATTGTTAAGCAGAGAATGTTTATAGGACACCCTAAGAAGTAGCTACGAAGCTATGTTCAGCAGAGACTGTTTATGGGAGACCCTAAGAAGTAGTTACTGAAGCTACGTTTAGACGAGACTGTTTATAGGACACCCTGTAATGCAATGTGGTTTTTGTAATAATTTCAGACTTATTAAACAGACCATCTACAGGTACATGGCTACGTAAAGCATCAATGGCAGTACTGCCAACGGGATCTTGACCTGCAACTGCCATGAAAGCTCTAATTGGACTTACTGGACTGCACTTTTCTGTTAAGAAATCTGAAGCTTAACAATGCTCTACAAATTTTTCATGAATAATCTGGCAAGTAATCCCCTATCGTGAGCTACTTACTGTCGAATAGAAGTGACATACCCATCCAGAGATTAAACTTCTATCGCAAACCAGGCATAACTTAATGCTCTAAACGGTTTGCATCAATAATCTGTATAGTATTCGCCTACCGTGAACTACTGTCGAACAGGAGTGACATACCTATCTGGAGATTAATCTGCCATCTCAACTGCAATGTTTTTATACATCGCCGTGAAGAGTGTGACCTTGAGAGAGCTAGAATCGATACTCCCAATTGTTTCCTGTGGCATAAGAGCTATAGAAAGTTCATTGTGATAAACACACGCACTTTGTTGGATCCAATACCACGGTATGGTAAACGGTATTAACAAAAATTTGTTGTAGTGTTTTCCACGCGAGAACCCAGCAATTTTCATTTATGGGCGGGTGAAAACCGTTTTATAAATGTAATCACAGGCGTTTCGATGAATATATGGCGTTATAGTCTAACGGCCTGAAGGACCATTACTTCGGCTTACATGGATTCGCAATATTTATGCACGCTAGCATTGAATTTTGCTGAGTGCATAATCAATAATGAAATGTATTTTGAATTCTCTGTTGTTTGGTAGCCACAGTGTATTGCCCTATTAGACGAGAGCCTGTGGTCCAAATCCAAGCTCAAACGTCTCGAACAAAACGAAAAATGAAAAAATATTTTTCATTCTTTCTGTCTTCTTCTTCCACTGTCAAAAACTAGCATTTTTTTATTTACTATTGCCGCCGTTAATATGTCCGTCATAGTTGTTATTACTTCAACGTATAATTGCTCATTACCGTCATAATGCGGGAGCAAAAGGGCAAGAAAGTAGATATTCAAATACGTAGGTAAACTAAAGTGTTTTCGGCTGTGCGTGTATGTGTGGGTAAGAAAGCTCATGGCGTTTCTCCATTTATTTTCACCAATTTTCACTTCATTGTCGTTAATGTCGGCACACTCTTGCTTGCACTCATACATTCAAATTCTCTTCATTTTGTTTACAAAAACAAAACTAAATAACAATAACTGTTATTTGTTGTTGTTGCTTTTGTTAATTTTATATGCATTAAGGTAAATTGTTTTTGTTCTTTTTAGATGTAATGCTGCGGGTATGGTGAGGTGTGTTTCGCTAACAGTGTGTTGAATTTATTCCGTATTATTTTCTCCCTTGTCTGTAGCTGTAATTGGTGTTGCTAATGTTGTTTTTTCATTTCTAAAGTGTTGAAGTTAAAAAAGAGGCATAAACACTTTTGACACATGCCACTCATTCAGTTATTTAGTTATTTTATAGATTGTTGTTGTTAATGTTGCTGCTGCTTTTTCAATAATGTTTTAATAAAGTTAAGAAACAGCAACACGTCTGGGGGGTGATAAGTGAACAGCAGGTGCATTCACGTGATGCAAAAATCCATAGCCATGTTTCATTATAATTGCGGGATCTTGCAAAAGGGTGCATAAATTGTTAATGTACATATGTACGTACGTACAGGCTCTAGATGCCAATCTTAAACACTTGATCGTGTTTGATGCGCTTTTTTTTCCTTATTAAGGGCACAGTTAGCTTATATTGTTGGCACTTTTTTGGTGATTGATGATTATGCATTGCTGGAATCTAAATGTATGTGGCTAATTTGAACCAATATTGACACCAGAGATCAGCAATGAATCGTTTTTTCGCTGTTCATAAGCGCTCATGAGATTTTGAATATAAGTGAGTCAAGAATTTTGAAATTTAACTATGTACTCTGATTCATTCGTACTTACTACAATGTTGATTTATAAGTTCAGGTTGCAATTAGTATGAATACAATGTTGACATCAAACTCATACCATTCGAAATATGTTTGATTCATAAGCGTACTCATTTAGATTCATAACTTTTGGAATATACTTATAATACTTATAAATGATTCGAGTTACTCCAATCATTCAACAAAATTTACAGTCTCAGTTATTGTTGCATTTACAACAAAAGAAAAAAGGCTCACAAGCAAAAAAGACAGAGCAGCAAGCAGAGCAAACACACAACCTTCTAGTATTTTAGTGTTCGTACGCGATTCATGCTTATTTTGAAAATTTCGAAATCAGCAACATCATACGTGTTGTTAAGTATGAGTACTTCAAACTTTGAATATGAGCAGCATGAGTATGATACAGAGATCAGCAATGAGTATTCAAAATGATGAGTAGAATCGAATCATACTTATAATTTCTGATACTTATACCCATTCATACTTAGTTTAATATCATACTCATACTACTCATATTCAAAGTTTGAAGTACTCATCGTGCTCATACTTAACAATACGCATGATGTTGTTGACTTCGAGTAGTGAGTACGAATGTATCAGAGTACACAGTTAAATTTCAATATTGTTGACTCACTTATATTCAAAATTTCATGAGTGCTTATGAGTAGCGAAAAAACGATTCATTGCTGATCTCTAATATGATATTAAAATAAGTACGAATGCGTATAAGAATCAGAAATTATGAGTATGATTCGATTCTACTCATCATTTTGAATACTCATTGCTGATCTCTGATTCACACATCATACAACCTTTAAACTTTCCAACCCACATACTGAAAGCATCAATAAAATTATAAGGTTCATTTCTTAGCAGAGTTCTGGCAAAATCTCTGAGTGTTAAATAAAATTGCCATGAAAAGTTTCTTAAATTTATCGTTCAGAGTTAGGTGCTGCCACTCATGTATAAAATTAGCACACGCTAGATTATAATCCTCACTAAAAGGTTGAATGATTAAGTAAGTAAGTAAGAAGTCGCCGTATTACGAAAATGTGTGTAAATAAAGACCAAAAGTTGTGTAAATAAAGACTGAAGTCGCCGTGGTCTAGTAGGTAGTGTGTTGGCTTATTAGACGAAAAGCCAGGGTTGGAGCCCCAGGCCAGACATCAAAATAAAATACAAAAAGTATTTCTTCGGCGACTTCCTCTCAGTAGATTTCTGGCAAAAACTCTGAGGGTGAATAAAATTGCCATGAAAAGTTTCTCAAAAATCTGTCGTTCGGAGTCGACTTTAGACTGTAGGTCCCGCCACTCATGTATAAAATTAACACACACGACATAAGTGGTGTGAGAAACTAGGTCGTAATCCTGACTGAAGGGTTGTAATGATCAATTATGTATGTATGTAAAGACCAAAATAGAAATTCTAGAAGTTGACAAACTGAAAATAAATGAAGTATAAATAGAGTGAAAGTAACATCGCCAATTAGAAATTGCCAAAAATGGGACGTTGTATGTATATATGTATGATACACTATTCTATTATACTCTACAGGGTTTGATTTTAGTAATCAAAGCTTCATGCAGAAATTTTGATAGAGAGGTGCTAGCAATTAAAGTGTGTTGTTGAGAGTAAATGCATATATTGAGAATTTCATTAAGCAATTCCTATCTTTGCATTTAAATAAAAGAAAGTGTTTGAGTAGTTAGCTCAGTCTAGTAGATAGTGTATCGGCTTATTAGACATGAGGCTACAGTCCAAACCTCAGGTCAGATATCTCCAACAAACCGAAGCATAAAAAAACATTTCTTCGGCGACTTCCTCTCAGCAGCAGATTGCAAGCAAACATCTGAAAGAAAATAAAATTACCATGAAAAAGTTTCTCAAAAAAATCTATGCTTCGGAGTGGCAATTAAGCTGTAGCTACCGCCACTCATGTTTAAAATAACGCACACAACATAGGTGGTGTGCGAAGCTTGCTCGTAATCCTGTCCCAAGGGTTGTACAGACCAATAATGGACAATATGTTCAGATATGCATTTTAATTGAGTCAACTTTCGGTTTATTGAGTACAATATTTTAAGTGTTCAGGCATAATAATATACGCAGTTCAGCTGCTTATTCAATATTAATTTGACACGTGGTAAACAAAACAGCTGGTTGTTTCAACAACATTGTTTTTATTTTGGTCGCCATTTTTTGTATGTCGTTGTTGACATTTGAGTTGTCCAATATCAACAGAAAGTGTTGGGTTAATTGTAATATGCTCACTAAACACACTTATGACAGTGTTGCATTTTAACTTTTACTCAACATTATAACAATTTGCGCAATATTTTATTGCGCAATAATTAATTGAAACTTTATATGAAATATTGAGCTCAATAATCGCGTTTATTGCGATTTACGCAATAAAGTTGCATATCTGAACACCGTATTAGGTCTGACCAATCTGTAACGCTGCTAGTAGCTTTAAATACCTTTAGAATCTTGCCCATACTTGGCATTATAGATCGATTATGGCGTATTTGTAATCATTCCGCGACAAGAGATTTAGATTCGCCATTTTTGTTGACGGTTTTAAGTACTTTTACGCCTTTTTTGGCTATTAAACGATTCGTATTCGTAAATGGCAAATCTTTTGTCTTGTATGAAAAATATTTGACAGCTTTACAGCCTTGCCAGAGCGATGATGTTTGAAACCCTTAAATGGCTCATATGTTATGAAGAAGAGTGGAAGGGATTTGCTGTTTTCTTAAACGGCTGGCATATTGAAAGTAGTGACGTGTATTGAAAACTTTCTGTAGCATTTAGTGGCGGTGCTGGTGCTGTTGCTGGGTTTAATTAATTGTTTTCATTTTTAAAAGCTTACGAAAAAAAATAGTGGGTGTTGCCATTTACAAAAAAGGCAGCTGAATTACGCTCAGGGGGGAGGGGAGGGTTAGGTATGCAAAAATCAATATTCGAATTTAATTAAATTTTCTAAAACAACATTTTACTAATTGCCATACCTTAGGGGCTTCATTTTATATGATTTTAATGGCCATATTTGTTTAATTTATAACCCATTAAATGATATTTAAGGCTTGAATAATTTAATTTAAAGAGAATTTTATTTTTTTCACTTTATTTTTGCTTTTGTTATACAAAAAAAAGGAGAGGAAATTTTTAATTAAATTAAAGAAAATTTTTTAAATGAAAATTAAAAGGCTTTGTTTCACATGCAACATTTAATTTCTAACCTCAAAATTAACAAATCCCTTTAGGCCATATGACCTCGTACGTTTCGTTTCGTTCCATTTATGTAGTTCGGCTCAATCAACCGTTAGTGTTTATCAATAAAATTTTAAATGAGCATTAAATGAATGTGTAATGAAATCTATTTTAATTTATGGCATTTAATCTAATAACGTTGTTGCTGTTCAAAATCTAATAAAAAAAAATAAACACACAATTTTTTAAAGCTTTAAACTTCGTGGTTAGCTGTTTAGCAACAACTACAAACGACATCGACAACGCTTAACCACAATGACAACGTCATCAACTAAACATTGATGAAATAAAACGTCAGCGTCAACAACATCCATGCCATGGCAAAGGCAAAGGCAATCACACAATGGCAATGTTAATGGCAGCGTTGCCAAAAATAGTAACTGTTTTGATGTGCAGTTCAGTTATTTCCATCGTTTTTTTTCTTGCCGTTCTGCTGCCATAGCCTGTGGCTAATAGAGTGCAGTTTGTCTCTATTGAAGGTGGTTGAGGTTAAAAAATATCAAATAAAACTCCACTCTGCTCAATAAAATTAATAATTTTTGTGTAAAAACTAAATGAAAAACGTGCCATTGGAAACTATTTTTTGTTTCTTTTTTTTCCCAACTCTTCTTACAAGAAAAACTCTTGAAAAGAAAATCAAAATTATGAAATGAAAGTTTTTTTTTTTTTTTGGTTCGTATTTTAATTGGATTTTGATTAGAGAGACACCGAAATGTTTAGTAATAAGGAGGAATTCTTTTTTTTTTTTTTTAAAGAGGTAAACTTTGTTAGAAAGTTAAAGTAGGTCAACGCCGCCAAGAAACCAGAAGGTGGTGTAAGGAATCAATCAACATATAAATATGCAAGACCTTTATCAAAGTCCAAACATAGTTAGAATGATCCTTACTTGCATATATAATTGATCATTACAACCCTTCAGTCAGGATTACGACCTAGTTTCTCACACCACTTATGTTGTGTGTGTGCTAATTTTATACATGAGTGGCGGGACCTACAGTTTTAAAGCCGTCTCCGAACGACAGATGTTTGAGAAACTTTTCATGGCAATTTTATTTAACGCTCAGAATTTTTGCCAGAAATCTGCTGAGAGAAAGTCGCCGAAGAAATACTTTTTGTATGTTGTTTTTGATGTCTGGCCTACCCACTAGTCTACGGCGACTTCATCCTTACTAACCTCATTTATTCCTTACAACCCTTTAGTTAGGATTACAACCTAGCTTTTCACACACTACCTATGTTGCAGGAGTGTTAATTTTATCCATGAGTTATGAGGCCTACAGTTTAACTACGACTCCGAGTCATAAATTTTTGAGAAATATTTCATCGCAATTTTATTTACTCTTGAGAGTTTTTGCCAGAAGACTGCTGAGTGGAAATTGCCAAAAGCTACGCTTAAATGCACACACAGTCTCAACCAGCGTCATCCCATTATAACCCTTAAGAAAGCCAACTCAATGTTGTGTAAGGAATCTGTCTCACGTTGGATTTGTTGTACTTCAACAGACAAACAGTTCTAAAATCAAGGCTGTCAATGCTGTAAGCCACTGAAAGAAATATGATTTATTTAAAAGCAAAGCTATTGGCGCCTAGGTAATCCTTTGTAACTGGTGATCCCGCAAGTCTGTCATATAAGTTATCAGTGTTGAAAAATTCGGTACTTTTGTACTTTTTCATTTCAAAAATACCGCAGAACCCCATCTACGCTTTCAGTACTTTTTTTATTATTACATATTTTATGTCTTTTCTTCTTATATTATTTCTTTTCAACTATTAATGCATTAGCAACACTTTCAACGCAATGCTAAAGTAGAACTAGGCTTTAGCCCCGGTTAGCCGAACGTAAACGGAACGTACGTTCGTTTTTAGAATACAAAAAGCAATGAAAAGGCATTTTCAGTGCTCTTCAAACGAACGTACATATGTTACATTACGTTCCATCGACGTGACTAAACGCGACTTTTACATTTTGTTACGATCCGAATCAGCTGTTTTTGTCCTGTATGTGTATGAAATATAAATAAATAGTAAGGTATGTGCTGGCTTACTAGACACGTGCGCCCACGGTTCAGATCCAATGGCAGACATCTCCAGCAAAACGAAATATGAAAAATATTTCTCCGGCGACTTCCTTCTGGCAAAACCTCTGAGAGGATATAAAATTAACGCACACACACACACACAAATTGGTGTGAGAAGTTAGGTCATAATCCTGATTGAAGGGTATGTATGTATGTATCTTTTACAAAAGTACTATTTGTTACAGAAAAGTACTTTTTCTGTTATAATTCATTTCATTTCATTTTCATGCCATTTCAAAATTGCAGTTTTGCAATACTGTAAGTTATCATGACCACTGCTCGATATAATCCAAACTGCAGGTAATTAAAATTTCCAGGGCAGCAGTGTAAGGGGGCGTCTATGCGCCTACAACTAAATATAGAGGCAATGAATATAAATAAATTGTAGAACAAGTTGAAGCTATCTGCTGTGGATGAAAGGAAATGAAACTCAATTGTTAAAGCCGTATGCTCTTCATTATATATATTCATTGGCTGTAGTTAACCACTCTATAACCTCCATTGTGTCATTCTTTAATGTCTGGAATTAGATTGTAGATCACTCGACCAGTTAGAACTGTTTTCTTATCTTCATTGCCATTTTAACAGAGCACATCTTATTCTGTCTCGAAAGCTAATAGTCCTTTAGATTCCCTTTTATCGGGGTACACACGATTTCTTTTGACAAATTTACGTTTTTATTTTGTTTATTATTTATTGTTATTTATTGTTAGTTTTTATTTTGTTACCACAATGCACCACAATTATTTCTCGTTCCCACGACAATCGCATCTTCGGTCCGGAACGACCGGATTCATCTTCGGCCAAGGATTGTCAACCTAGCGAAAGCTGTATCAACCTAAAAGCTGTATCAACAATTATTTCCGTTATAACTTTTCTAACATCTTAGGAAGTAGTAGGATTCACAGAGCAAAGTACCTCACAATTGCATCCAATAAAAAAAGAATAAAATTTCATAAAAAAAACATTGTTTTCATATATTGAAAGATGGCAACCCTTTCATTCTAGAAGCTGCTGTAGTACACCAAATTGCAGCTCAATTGTAACCAAACTTTAACAAAATATCAAGCATTTTTTAAGCTAAACACCCATGCATACAACCATAAAAACTTTAATTTTTATTTTCTAATATTTTCGAACATACCTCATATACTACTACAATTATTGGTTTCAGTTTTTCGATAGAATAGCCTGCAAGCAATTGAGAAGGTTTACATCAGGGTTCGTCAAAAAATTTTTGGTTATGTGTTAGTGAGTAAGAGAGAGAAAATAAGTTGAGAGAATTTATTTATTTACAGCCATAGAAAAGTGTTAGTAATATACGCTATTTTTATTTTCATTCCATCAGCATACATATGTAAAGCTATATAACTTTGGCTTAATAATTTTAGATAAATAAAAATAAAATAACAAATCCATATTTTATTAAAAGAACATAAAGCTATCCATATTTGGCTTAGAAATTAGGCCATGTTTTTTAGATAAATAAAAATAAAATGGATAAAAAACCCATTTTTATATTAAAAGAAAAAAGCGAGCATTCCAAAGCATTTAAAAAAAATTATACTATGCCACAAAATAAAAAAAATTAAAAACGCCCAGCTAATGCCATAGCCCATTTTTAACATAAAATATTTTTTGAGTGTCATTCTGAAATAAAATGATAAAGCATCCGCCGCACATGTGTTCTTGTCGCAGTCTGATCGACAACTAAATGAAAAAACATAAGAATGCGTGTGAGTTCTCTTTGCACAACTGTGCTATGAAATGGTAAACTATGGTTTACATTCATATTTAATAAAATTTTCTAATTAACCGTTAGATAAATTGAGTACAGAGTCACCATATAAATTCTTGCTACAATACAGGGTGTCAAGTTAAACAAAAATTCAAAAAAGAAATGATTTACAATTTTTAATTTTGTTTTTAAATTTCTTTTGAATTTGAATTTTAAAATATTGCCCTAAGGAAACATTTATTTGTAACACAATTTCATAACAAAATGCATTAAACACCCTGTGTTTGTTAGAAGAAAAAATACAAAATCTTAAATTACATAAATACCTACAAAAAGAGACACCGGGAGAGGGAAAGCAGAAGAGCGAACCCTCCTTAGTTGCTTTGTAGCTACGCACACCCACACATAAACATTAATATACTCATGCAATACATTTGGTAGACAAATTGACAACTCATACTCAGAGAGTACAAAGAACGGAAATCGATGGTAGTGCCAGATCTAAATACTGATTTGGAGGATTTCCGATAGCCAAACCTAAAAATAGTTCTTGTCGATACAAATTATACGAAGCAAATGAAAACAGCGATTTGACAGCGTGTTAAAGAGTGAAGTTGGCTGCAGTTTATTGTTTAAAAATAGTTGTATTATTTATTATTACGTTTCCTTTTGTATGGCTTACGTTGAGAGTAAATAAAATTGTCATGAAAAGCTTGTCAAATCTATCATTCAGAGTCAACATTAAACTGTAGGTTTTTCGGATGAATAAATTTAACATATACAACATGTGTAAAAACTAGGTTGTAATGGCCACTGAAGTAGATTAAAAGAAACAGTTTTTTGTAGGGTGAAATGAATCGTGGACTGACTTTTTAAATATAATTTTAATTAAGTTTTGCACGAGATTACGCCCAGTGTGATACGTACACCCCTGGACTCTAATTTTTCTATGTTTTTTCAGGACTTCGAGGACAAAAACTGCAGCTGGCTGGTCTCTGTACACGAAATACTTCTCATAGCCATGCAAAAAACCAGTCTAGTTGGGTTAAATCGCATAATCTTAGCGCTCAAGAGATTGCTTCAAAATGTGGTGTTAATTGCTCACCAAACTTGTCCCTCAATAGGTTTCGCATGCCCAGTGGCATTTAAATTTGCCAAAATTGCTGCTGGCTGGTACCTGTACACCAAATACTTCTCACATATCCACACAAAAAATAGTCTAGTTGGGTCAAATCGCATTACCTTAGCGGCCAAGGGACATTAATTGCTCACCAAACTTGTCCCTCAATAGGCTCTAGGTTCCGCATGCCGTGTGGCATTTAAATTTGCCAAAATTGCTGCTGGCCAGTATACCAAATACTTCTCATATCCACACAAAAGAACAGTCCAGTTGGGTCAAATCTCTTAATCTGAACAGCCAAGGGACTGCTTTAAAATGTGATATTAATTGCTCACCAATCTTGTCCCTCAATAGGCTCTTGGTTTCGCATGCTGTTTGGCCTGGGTTATTATCTTGTTGAACCTACATGGCAACTAATTTAATTTCTTCCGCATTGAGCAAATAATTTCATCACATGGTGTAATTTCTTCGTTGGCTGTTAAGTTTTCTTATCTTTCTTGAAGAAAAACGATCGCCCCAAGTAGTATATTTAGCAAAATGAATTGGCGAATCTAGGACTACCTCTAGCTGGTTTTCACACCAAGTTGAACAATTCTGTTTGGTGATTGAGCCTAATTGAGCCAAAATGAGCTTTGTCGTTGAAAACAATTTTTCGATGGAAGCATATTTCACGAGCAGCAGCAATATTTAGTATAAAATTCAATGATTTTCGCTCTTTGTTGGTTTTCTAGAACTGTTATGATGAAGTGACAAACCTTGCTGAGTATTTTTGACTTTGTCACATGTCACGAATACTTGTTTTATAAGAAGAATTGGTAGATCTAGGACTGCCTCTAGCTGTTTTTCACACCAAATTGGACAATCCTGTTTGTTGAAGGAGCCAAATTGAGCCAGAATGAGCTTCGTCGCTGAAAACAATTTTTCGAGGGAAGCACATTTCACTAGCAGCAAGCTTATCTTCTTCTTATATATAAAAATGAATGTGTGTTTATTTGTTTGTGGATTTGTTTGCTTGTTTGAAGTCTATAGACGGCTAAACGGCTGGACTGATTTTCCTGAAATTTTAACAGTACCTTCCTGTATGTCTGGAAGGAACTACAGGCTACTTCAAGTAGGCGAGGTGCCACGCCCACATACCCAATAAGTATTTAATGTCGCATATCACATAAACTGCAACAGCTAGAGTCCTCAAATTTTGTATGGACAACTTTGACGTATATATGAAAAAAATGGGCGGATTGGCTCTAGTGGGCGTGTCACCTCCCATAATCCATATATATAAAAATAAATGTTTGTTTTTTATGTACCTTATAGAATCGTAAACTGTGCATTTGATCATGTTATGATCTTTAGCAAAGTTGTTGCGCATGAGCCGACGAAGGTTTCTAAGTTGGTATGACCAATTATTCAAAATGAATGACAAGCAATTGGTCGTCCTACACCTTAAGCACGGAAGAAAAGAGCATTACGAGCCTCAGAATTAGAAGAGCATTGAGGCTGGAAAATCTTCGAGTATATGCCGCTGAGACCCGTTGGCTTGAACCACTTGATTCTCGTTTTGAGATTAGAAACTGATCGAATGCGTACTACTCAGGCCCGTTCATCTGAATCATCAGGACAACGGGAACAAAATCAATAAAATGATTCAAAATTAATTGGACATTTGTGTAATGTCTTGCTTTCAAATTTATTTTAGTTGGTGGCGCAGCAACACGCGCAGGGTACAGCAAGTTTATTACAAAATTCAATGATTTTCGTTCTTTGTTGGTTTTCTAGAACCCATTGACCTTTTTTGACTTTGTCACATGTCACGAATACTTGTTTTATACTAAGAAACCAAATATCATTTAAAAAATCCTGAAAAAAATCTCAAATAATTTGAGAACACATCTGCACATCTGGCTACACTGCTAGTTAACCAATAACATTAAGGGTATGAGTATAGTAGAGCCTGAGAAGAATTCAAAACAAACTCAATATACGTATACACGAATACGAACGAGCATGTACATACGTATGTGTTGATGTATAACATAGAAAAGGAGTAGGAGGTAAAGTTACTAGTGCAACAGTATTAGTGAAAATAGGGTACAGGGTACATAAGTAGTATTACAGGTTATATTGTTGTTGTTGTGTAAAACATTGAAATGAGTTTTTATCGATTTTGTAGTCTGAACAAGTACGTATGTATGTGTGCGTGTGTATGTTTGTTTGTTTGTGTACGTAGAGAGAGTAGCAAGTAGTTTTGCTGTTATAAGGGTCTAGCAGTAGGTTTCGTTTTCTTTTTTTTTTTGTGTGTTGTTGTCTCTTTGCCAAAAAACGAGTAGTAATATGAGTTTGTAAACTGTAGTGCCATATGTTTTTCTAAATACATGTGTATGATGGAAGTGTGTATGTGTGTGTGTATGGTACCCTTACCCATAACATCAAAAGCATGAAAAATGTGGAGTGCAAAAGACAGGGGCTGTTAGGCAACATTCTTCTTTTTTTCTATCTTTCTTTACTTCTTTGAAGAGAGAATATGAGAGTTAGAGAGGCAGGGTGGAAGAGAGAGAGTAGGTTTTCTTGTTCATTATTATTGTTGCTGCTGTTTGATTTCTCTATTGCTTATTACAACAGATCAAAGTCAATTTAAAGTTCTCTTAACGTAATCACAAGACACAAGGCATACATTTTTGTCTTTAATTTTAATACCTCTTTTCCTTAAGAAGTTAAAGAAAAAATTCACTTAAGAGAGAGGTAAGGTTATCAATCAATGCGATAGTGGGCATTACAGTGTATACATTTACAGCGTATACATTAAATATTGAAAAATTTGTATGACCCTAATAAATTTATTTACATACTCTATATACACATATGTATGTACACATTCGTACATACATGTTTATGAGAGTGTATTATGATATCCTTATGTATAGCAAGTATATTAAATATCAAATTAAGCTTTAACTTTGGCACCCTTACTTTTTACATTCTTCCTGTCTCTCTCTCTCTCCTTTTCTTATGTTTTCCTATTAGAGGGCAATGCATGAGAACGGGTAGTGGTGTATGGATGGGTGGTTTGCTGCATATGTATGTATGTACATATGTTTGTATATGTGTTTGTTAAGGACGATTTAATATCACTTGAGGGTTTCAGAATTCTATTTAATTTATTAATTGAATGTTTTTCAAGTTTTAAAAGCTTTATTCTATATTATAGCGTATAAATATTGTTGTTTTAATTGGTTATACATATTTTCAAACGAAGCAATTAATTTTAAGTTGGCAACTCAAGTGCAGAAAAAATTCAATTTCAAATTTTAAGTTTAGTTTTTTAAATATTTAAATTTTATTCGAATACAAAATTATTCGCTTGGAAAAATATTTTTTTCTTCATTTCAAAATTATTTATTCGAATAAAATATACAAACTACGATTATTTTCATATTTTTTTCATGTACTGGAAATTTCTTTTAATAAATAAAATCGAATAATATACATATTATTAGTCGCAAATATTAAATCTAAACCAAAAATTTTTTATCGCTTTAACATTAAGAATTTGTGTATTTTTTCGTTTCTAAAAAACCGAATAATATATTATTCGTTTCAAATGTCGCTCAAAATGGAAATTGCTAATGGTTCACAAGCTAATTTCATTCAATTTAAAGTATTTCCATTAGTTGTGTATACAATTTATGCTGTTAGATGCTTAAAATAACCGAATACAATTTTATTCGTTTCAAATAATTTTAAAAACAAAAAAATTTTATGGTTCCTAAACGAAATAAAAGTTATTTATCATATTTTTAATATTACCATAATTTTTTTTTGTAATTTAGATATTTAGAGTAAACGAATAAAATTTTATTCGTTTCAAATATCTTTGAAAACGAAGAATTTTTCTGGTTCCCAAGCAAAATAAAAGACATTCATTCTATTTTAGATATTACTATAAACATTTTGAACAATTTAGATACTTTATATAACCGAATAAAATTTTATTCGATTCAAATATCTTCGAATAGGATTAAATTTTCTGGGTTACAAGTAAAATAAACCAAAATTATTATATTTCTGGTAATACTATGAAAAATTTACGAAATTCGGGTTCTTAGAGTAACCGAATAAAATTTTATTCGTTTCAAACATTATTATTTCAAAATTAATATTCTTAATGGCTTACCAGTTAATTTCATCCAATTCAGTATATTTCCAATAATTGTGTATTATGTAGACACTTAGAATAACCGAATGAACTTTTATTCGTTTCAAATATTTTTTAAAACAAAGAATTTTTATGATTCCTAAACAAAATAAAAGACATTTACCATATTTTTAATATTAAAATAAATTTTTTTTGCAATTTAGATATTTAGAGTAAACGAATAAAATGTTATTCCTTTCAAATATTTTAGAAAACGAAGAATTTTTCCGGTTCCAAGCAAAATAATACTATGTTCAGGCATGTACTTTTATTGAATTAATATTCGGTTTATTGATAACAATATCTTTAGTGTTCAGACACAAAATTTATTTGACAGCTGATAAACGAAACAGCTGGTTACTTCAACAACATTGCTTTTAATTTAATCGCGAAAATTAGTGCCAAAAAAAAAAAATGAGAAAAAATGGAAAACAATTTAACATTGGAAAAGGTCTTACTAATGATTAACCGAAACGCTGAGCTGTTGCGGTTAGTAGGGCATATTTCTGACTGCAATAAATAAATAAAATACAAACCTTTCTGCTGACCTTCCAATTTTTGTTTGTCGTAGTTTTGTTTTTGTTTGTTGTTGACATTTGAATTGTCAAATATCAATAGAAAGTGTTCGGAAAATAGTAATATGCTCACTGAACGTACTTATGACAGTGCTGTGTTTGAAGTTTTAATCAATATTATAACAATTTATGAATTTATTGAGCAATAAATAATTGACATTTTATATGAAATATTGAGATAATAATAATGACGTTTATTACGACTTTCTCAATATACGTGCATGTCTGAACATAGTATAAAAGATATTTAAAATGTATATATAATATTATCACATAAATTTTATGCAATTTAGATACTTAGTATAACCGAATAATATTTTATTCGTTGCAAATATCTGCGAAAAGTAAG
Source organism: Sarcophaga variegata (assembly GCA_932273835.1). Classification (NCBI taxonomy): domain Eukaryota; kingdom Metazoa; phylum Arthropoda; class Insecta; order Diptera; family Sarcophagidae; genus Sarcophaga; species Sarcophaga variegata. The sequence goes on along the minus strand of OW026360.1, from coordinate 102,123,764 downwards.
AATTTACCCTGTTCCCAGACTAACTAAATCAACATTTTTATGTTTCTGCGAATGCCATATAAAATTATACAATTTAGGTATTTAAAGTAACCGAATAAAACTTCATTCGTTTCAAATATCTTCGAATAAGAAGATTTTTTCCGGTTCTCAAGCCAAATAAATCAAAATTGTTGTATTTCTGCTAATACTATATAAAATTTATGCAATTTAGATTCTTAGAGCAAACGAATAAAATTTTATTCGTTTGTTTATGGTCTACAAGCTTATTTCATATAATTTATTATATTTCCAATAGTTGTGTACAAAACGTAGGTAATTCAGATCCTTAGAGTAACAGAATAAAATTTTAATCGTTTCAAATATATTTTAAAAATAATATTTTTAATGGGTCACCAGCTAACTTCATCCAATTTAGTATATTTCTAATAATTGTATATAAAATTTATATAATTTCGATGCACAGAATAACCGAATAAAATTTTTCGTTACAAATATCTTTCAATGCGATAAATTCTTCCTTTATACAAGCTAAAGAAAACAAAATTAATATATTTCTGCTGATTCCATACAAAATTAATGCAATTTAGGTACTTAAAGTAACCGAATACAATATTATTCGTTTAAAAAAGCGCTCCAAATGAACATTTTTTATGTATATTATTTAAGAATATTTATAGTATATTAAATGTATGCTGTTTAGATAATTAAAATAACCGAATAAATTTTTATTCGTTACAAATATCATTCAAAACGAAGAATTTTTTTCATTCCTAAGCCAATTAAAGCAATTTTATTGCATTTCCAGTAGTATTTTATAAAATTTGAATACCTAAAATAATCGAATAGAATTTTATTCGCTTTAAATGTCACTTAAAACAATCAAAATTTTCTGGTTTATAGGCTAAATTAATGAGAATTATTATGCTTCTGTTAATTTTTGGTCATTTTTTATTGCATTTTAAATGCTAAAAACAATCGAATAAAATATTAATCGATTCAAATTTGGTCTTTCTGTGTTACAACACAATTATTTGGTTATTATACAATTAAAGGCTTATTCTCTCCTTCTTTGTGTGGAATAAAACGGTATTAAATTTAAAGTTTTATTATAAAATCTGTTTTATCTCCTTAAATCTTTCTCATTTTTTGTATTCTCTCGCTCTCTCTGTCTCTCTCACCCTGTCTCTTTTAGTTTCTTTGTAAAAAAAGTTCCTTTAATATTTAAAGCATACCTTAGGGCAGTGACATGATTTTATTTCGTATTTTGTTTGTTCGTTCGTGTTGTAACATACAGTTACTTCACCTAAAATGCCCATTGATAAGAGAGTGATGACGTTATTAAATCGATAAATGTAGGGATTCATGTTTTTCTTTTTGTGTTTAATATTGTATATCGAGTTTTTAATGCGAATACAAGAAAAAAGCCCACATTTCAATTTAATGTAACGCTAACGACAACAACAACAAGAACAGCAACGAAATATTATGTGCTAAACTTTTGATATCATTTTTATAACAATGTTTTCTCTCTTTTTAAATCTTACATACACACATACATACATATACATATATACACTCGCTCTTTCTCTTTCTCATTCTCCTATACGTAGCTAGTGTTGTTGTATACACAAACGTACAAAAATCTTACGGAAGTACAACGACCTGTTAAAGTTTTTCCATGTTTTTTTTTTGTACTTTTCCTTCGCTTTCATATAAAAATGGGGAAAATTTTCTATTAAAAATCTGTTGCTATATAAAAAAAGTTTTTCTCTTTTTTTAACGTTCTCCCTCTCATTCTCTCCCTCTTTCTTTCTGTGTGTGTGTGTATGTGTGTTTGGATAAATTTTGTTGTGTATAAAATTGCAAGAGCGTGTAAGAATTTTGTAATTTACACTATTTACATAAATGTTAAATTATTATACAATATACATACATACAGTATGAGGTGATATGTATGTGTGTGTGAAGTATGAAAAAATATTTTTTTCGGCGACTTCCTCTCAGCAGATTACTGACAAGAACTCTGAGAGTAAATATAAAATTGCCATGAAAAATTTCGCAAAAGAAACCGTCATTCGGAGTCGACTTTTAAAGTATGTATGTCCCGCCACTCATGTATAAAATTACCACACACAACATAAGTAGTGTGAGAAATTAGGTCATAATCCTGGTTGAAAGGATTGTAATGAGCGATTATGTATGTATGTAAGGATGTACATATTGCAGGCTCTCTTTAAAATTAAACAGAAAATTGCTGAAATAGTTACAAAATATCGATTGAAGTAAAGAGGGCAAGTGGTTTCATGCCGGTATTGCTATAAACACATAGGAGACACTAAATGCTGCGCGCCAATCTATCAGAAATAGAATACATATGGAAATGCTTCTTTTGCAATTTTTTCTAGCGACAATGAGCGAATAAGTGCTATCAATGCAATAATATACATGAAATAGAGGTTTTAAAACGCAATACATGGCACTAACTGCTTGGCCGCGCAGCATTTGTTGACTCTAATGTGTTTATAACCTAAAATACCGTAAAGGGCTGACTACTTTTCAGTTTAAAAAGTAAACTCAAATAGAACACACATGAGGCTGTAGTTTCCAAGCAATTTTTATTACAATCTAAATACTTGGAGCTTATCATTGTCAATGAGGTTTAAAGTCATTATAATGATTGCCTCTGGATTAGTTGCTGCAGTCGGACTTTTTTAATGTGGTTCCTGAACACCTTTTTTGGAAGATTTCAGTCGGTATCTCGGCAATAAACGGAGAAATCTTGGTTTTAAAATACATCAACGTTAGGGAATTAATCGTGTAGATACGGATTTTATCTCCCTGCCTCAAATGCCATGATCTTGACTGCCAAGGGCAGCCATCAATATGAGAAATTTCTTAATTCTGGAGACTTCTCGTGATATAGTTCAGTTTTTCATCATCAATTGCAGGGCAATACTTAATTCTGCAGCTCTGTTCAACAAAATATAAAATGAAACCATTACAACCTTTTTCTCAGGATTACGACCTAGTTTCTTACACCACTTACAGTGAGTCAGCGTCAAAATAAGCTGTACATTGAAAAAAATATAGATAATAAATTACCGTTATTTTTATTTTAAAATTGTTTCATCGCCAGTTTTTCGAATTGAAACAAAAAAAAATTACAAAAAATTTCGAAATATTGTCAAATTTTTTTCATGCACTCTCCATAGGTGGTAAAAGTTGAGTTTGGTGATTAAGATAAGAATTTTATCCTTAATGTACACTTTCTTTTGACACACTGTATATTGAGTGTGACAATTTTATACAAGAGTGGCGGAACCTACAGTTTAAAGTCGACTCCGAACGACAGATTTTTGAGAAACTCCGTTTCATGACAGAGTTTATGCTAAAAATCTGTTGAGAGGAAGTCGGTAAAGAAATATTTGTTCATATTTCGTTTTGTTTGAGATGTGTGACCTGGTGTTTTAACCGAGACCTCACGTCTAATAACCCAAGACACTATCTACTATATTCCGCGACTTCAAAATTAAAGCAAATCGTTGGAGTTATTCGTAAAAAATATTTTCTCCCTCTCAAGAAGAGAGCTGTCAACTACATATAAAAGAAATGTTGTTCGGACAATGGGTGAAACTATCTTTAAAGAAAACATTACTAATTTCTGTTGTTGCTTTCCCAACAGCTGCCTGCAGGCACCTTACACACTCTCTCGCCGCTCTCTTTCTCCATTTCAGTTTCTTTTTTTACCCTTAATTGAATTTATTTGAAATTCATTACATTTTTATTGATTATACGTAGCATTATTGACGTTGTTGTTGCTTGAATACTTGTTTATAAATTTCATTATCACAAAAAGGAATGAACAGAAGACAAAAAAAGAACCAAACAATTGTAAACTTATAAATATTAAACAGTTATTAATGCATTATTATTGTTGTTTTTAAAACACACAAAAGCACATAAAAGTAGAAGAACTATAACCAGAAAGAGAGCGTATTGTAGTAGTGTATGTTGGGTAGAGACAAAGGCAAAGAGAAAAAACGCATTACAATATAAGCAATTACAGCAACATGTTGTGACATCATTATTGAAACATGTTGATGCCATTATGATGCACACATACAAACACATACATTCACATAACATGATTAACAGTTTGAATTCTTACTTAAATTAATACTTTTTCGATACAATGTATGCCATAAAACAGAAATAGAGCGAGAGAGAGAGTAAGAGCATAAGCATATATTTTCTGATGTACATATATGTATGCATTAGAGATGTTAAACTCATTATTTAACGGAGTTAGCATTAGTTTTAGTCAACTTTCTACTCAATGTGACATTAATTATGCATTTTAATCGGAGTTCAATTTAATTTATTCCGAATTTCTCTCTCTGAGTGTGCTTATTATTAAAGTTTTGAATGCAATTAAATAATTGCAGTGGTTTGCAATACCGTTTTCATTAAAATTTCTGAAACTTTTTTGTTTACTTACAGTGTTGTAAGTAATAATAGCAGCTTATTAAACCATCAACGTTTTCTTAAATTTTTATTTACTTTCACATATTGCTGCTAAGGCAATATAAACGTAAAATGTAAAGAAATTACAAGAATAGGCATTCAAAAGGACCAAAATGGAAATTCTAGAAGTTGACAAACTGAAAATAAATGAAGTATAAATAGAGTAAAAGTAACATTGCCAATGAGTAACAGTAAAAAGCATGTTGTTTATACATACCCTACTCTACTATACACTAAAGGGTTTGATTTTTGTACTCAAAGCTTCATGCAGAAATTTTGATAGAGAGCTGCAATAAATCAAAGTGTGTTCATGAATGTGTGTGATATCTTACCATCGCATACATATATAAATAATTAGACAATACAACCCTTCAGTCAGTATTACGACCCAGCTTCTCATGCCACCTATGTTGAGTGTGTTAATTTTATATAAGAGCGGCCGGACCTACAGTTAAAAGTCGACTCCGAATGAGGGATTCATTGAGAAAGTTTTCATGGCATTTTTTTTCATATTTAAGTCGAAATATTCTTTTTGTTTCGTTTTGTTTGAGTTGTCTGACCTGGCGTTTGAAACATGGCCTCACGTCTAATAAGCCAACAGACTTGCTGCTAGATTATGGTGGCTTTTTACCATCTTATTCATTTGAAAGGCCTATTGCAATTATATATGTAACATAATATAACTGCCACAACTTCTCTGTCCGAAATATTGAATTTTACACGACTCTGGCTCATAAATCAAGATAAATTTAATCGATGACATGTGTTATGTTGGCTTTGAGAACTTCTGCGGTTTGTGATTAGTGCACATACACTTGTGGACACACAATTAAGTCACCTATGCAAAATTTTTCATTTTGATAAAAATTAAAAAATTTTATAAAAGTGGAAACAAAAACAACTTATATTTATTAATTTCATATGCTTAATAATTAATTAACAACAAAAACTTAAATAGTTTTTCATTGTAAAAAATGTTTTGGTACTTAGTTGATATCAGACTTAAAATTTAAGTGGACACATAATTAAGTCATTTGAAACAAAATATTGCAAATTCAATTTAATTGCTTTACTTTTTCACCCAAACTATTTGGAACCTTTAATATTTTGTGGGGTACCCTTTTTGGCGTATTATTTCAGTACATCTTTGTGGTATTGAGTTGATTAAGTTGCGACACTGCTCAGGACTAATGTTATCCCATTCTGCCTGGAAAAGCTGACAAAGAGCTTTTTGATGCTGGGTTTTTTGGCTGCAACTGCTCGTTTTACGATCCCCCAAAGATTTTCAATAGGGTTCAGATCGGGACTTTGAGCTGGCCAATCAAGAACTCTTATTTTTTCCTCAGCAAACCAAGGTTTAACTACCCAAGATGTTTGCTTCGGATCGTTATCATGCTGAAATATCCGCGCTAGTGATAATTCGTCGTCATAATCTTTAGTCAAATTGTTCCGTAGGATGTTCTTATACATTTCCCCAGTCATTTTCCCATCGATTCTTACCAGTAGACCAACGCCGGATGAGGTAAAACAACCCCAAACCATTACTGACGAACCTCCATGCTTTACGGTTTGTTTGGTGTACTTTAGGTATAATTGTGTATTGACAGGACGTCTTACATAGGGCTCATCACTCCATACGACTAATTTCCAAAATTTTGTCGTCTTTATGGAGGTGGGTTTTGGCCAACCGCAAGCGTTGCTGAATATTTTTTTTGGACACATTAGGTTTTGTTCTCGCAAAACGTCCATGGAGATTATTTTCAGTCAAGCGTTTTCTTACGGTCCTTGCCGATATTTTAACAGCGTGTTCCAACTCAATGCACTATATAATCTAAGTAGATATAAGTAACGGGTCAGCTTTACTCATCCTGGCTAAAAAAAAACTTGTGTGTCCACAAGTGTACATCTAAGACTTGAGGAAACCCCACAAGAAAAAGTCTAAAGGGGTTTAAATTACACTATCTTGGTAGCAATGTTCACTAAAAATATAACTGAAACGACTAAATTTTTGAGGTCAGTCGATAAAATTCCAAAAAGTTGTGCTTAGTACCTTATTTTTATAGCTCATTTGGTGTAAAATGGATCTTATTTAATCCCAGTTGATCTAAAATTTCTATGGAGTTCCTTTGTCAATAAAGAAATCAATCAAAAATTCCAATTCAATTTCAAATATCCCATAATCCTTTATCAATGAAGTGTTTACATCCCTGTTGGAAAATTTTATGCAAATCTCTCTCTCTCTCTCTCTCTCTCTCACTCTGCTGTAACTGTTCTTTCAATTCATATCATTTCGCTTTTAATAAAAAGCAACGAAAATTACAAGAGCGAAATAACAACAAAACAAAAACAACCAATCAATGCTTTAAAAATAATTTTCAGAAAATTCTCTCCATTATTGAAATCCTGTTATTTGTATTTGTAATATTTTTCAACACCAATTGATCTATTTTTTCTCTTTTTCAAACTCTCTTCCTTATACTTTATTAACTAAGTATTGTATTTGTAATCTCTCTACACACTCAATATAGAGCAGTGAACATTGAACCTTTAAAAAAGCATATACAGTTACATACTTATACGTACAGATGTATAGTCCCAGTCACCCCCATTTAAGCACACACGCATACATACATACATACAAATTTGCCTTATTTTTTTTATTATTATTTCATCATCATAATCAATTCATTTGAAAATAATGTTCGTTATACTAATACGAAGTAGAATAGACATCGTATGGCTCGTTAAAAATGTCGTGCTTTGTATACCGAATGAAATGGAAAACAAACACACACGAGGGTTTCTTACAGACAGTGACACAACCAGAGTGGCAAGTCTATTAACAAGACATGCTTGGGAATTAGGAAAATTGTGGTGTTTTGATCTCAGGCGGGCTGAGAACAACCGAATAACGTGTAAAAATCAATTGAAGTGCACCACGAATGTGGTGATCAAATATGGTTATGAAGTCGCCGTAGTCTAGTAGGTAGTGTGTTGGCTGATTAGACGCAAAAGCCTGGGTTCGAGCCCCAGGCCAGGCATCAAAGACAAAATACAAAAAATATTTTTTCGGCGACTTCCTCTCAGCAGATTTCTGGCAAAAATTGCCATGAAAAGTTTCTCAATAAATAAAAATCTGTCGTTCGGAGTCGACTTTAAACTGTAGGTCCCACCACTCATGTATAAAATTAACACACACAACATAAGTGGTGTGAGAAACTAGGATGTTGTACAATGGGTCAATTCGACCTCCGGGTACTGTACTTGTCTTAATTGACAAGTAACGTCCTCTAACCTAACCTAACCTAACCTAATATGGTCATTGCTTCGCAGCAATTATAGTCTTCATAGTCGACATTGTGTGCAAGTAATCGACATGATCATTAACCACAGTACATTATCGCAATGTACACACGAGTGAAATATCGTTTCTGTTATAGAAAATGTAACGGACAAATCCAAATTGGTCGCTTCCACAAAAGTTTTAGCAATTATGCCTACATTACCGCTCTTTAAGGCGTATTTTGAATGTGAATTTGTATTTCAAACCATCTAGAGCTCAGTTTACACAACAAGTACATACACACGGTTACTAAAGTATACATACGGTTAACAAATTTCAGAAAATTTTTAACTAATCCGTTTTCGTTGAAAATCTTTATAGTTTCCTCGATTTTAAGACGGTCTTTTGCATTGGTTAAAAAATTTCTGAAATTGAACTGAATTGTGGCCCTGCACAGGCCCACAAAAGTATACATCCGATTAACAAATTTCACAAATTTCTAAACCAATGCAAAAGACCGTCTTAAAATCGAAGAAAGATGTCAGACAATTATAAAGATATTCAACGAAAACGGATTGGTTAAAAAATTTCTGAAATTTGTTAACCGTATGTATACTTTTGTGGCTGAGTGTATATGCTGTAGGTATGCAGATTGGCTACTAGAGCATTAGACTTTCAATACGGATTTTTTAAACACAATTGTTTTCCGCCTTAATGCTCATTTCTGATTCGGTGGTTACGTCACAATCAAAATTCTTACAAATTGGGCTCTGAGAACCCAGAAGTGATTGTAGGAAGACCGTTGTATCTGGAAAAGGTGACTGTTTAGTGCACCTTATGGTATGGAGACGTAATTTTTGAAAAATTATTCTTCAAAGCCCTACAATCATTTTTTTTTTGGCCTACAATTGAAGATTATGAACCAAGAGACACGCAACACCACCCGTTTTGATTTTATTACATAGGTAGGTAGGTAGAAGTGGCTGTCCCCTCGATGGAGTCATGAGCGGACAAACTTAGGCCGCACACAGGGCTCATTGTGATACCACAGTTTCTCATTCTTTCCTATTCTAGGAACCACTCTGAGCTTTCAATGAAGCGACACAGACTGCCAATATCCATGCATGACAGTTCATCTATATCCTCAATGTAGTAGGCACCCAAGTGTCTCTTTCTCCTCCGCCCAAGTGCGGACATGTGCACAATAGGTGAAGAATAGTCTCTTCTGCTGAAATCATTTGCAAGATGTCCAAGACCAATACCCCTCGCATGCGTTCCTACATATAATACGTAATAACCCCGATAACAGTGCTGAGCCTATTTCTTTGGAGTTTAAGCAGAGCTGCCGTGCGCCTTCTATCCAACCTTGGCCAGATCTTTCGCGCAGCTCTGCCTCTGTCCGAAGCTGCCCACATTCTGTTGACAAGATATACGATTGCATTGTCAATTATAAGTTTGCAGGTACCCAAAGGGAACCCCAATGTAGAGAATTCATCAGCGAGTTCGATGGTCGTGCCCCTTCTGGCCCGTTCATCCGCTTGCAGTTGCCGGGAATATCCTTATGTCCCGGTACCCATGTGATACAAACATCATATCGGTTCGCCACCTCATTGAGATATCTGCGACAGTCGTACACCGTCTTGGAGTTTATTACACTAGAACCCAATGCCTTGATAGCCGCCTGACTATCGGAAATGATGATGATTTTCCGCCTGTAAACATTTTTGTCCACAGTTATTTTCACCGCAGCCTGAATTTTGTTGGATAAGAAGTTTTTAAAACAAAAATAATTTTACTTACTTACGTGGCCCTTATAACCCTTTAGTCAAGATTACAACCTAGCTTCTCACACCAACCACGCTGAGTGTGATAATTTTTATGCATGTTTTTAACGTCAATTCCGTACGACAGATTTTTGAGAAACTTTTCATGACAATTTCATTTATATCCCAGAGTTTTTGCCAGAAAACTGCTGAGAGCAAGTCCCTGGATTAAATATTTTTTTGCAAATTTCGTTTGATTCAAGATATCAGACTTGGGGTTTGAATCACGGACTCTTGTGTAATAAGCCAACACACTGCCTACTAGGCTATGGCTACAGAATTTCACACTTTTCCAATGTTAATTGACTACCAAGATCATGAAATTCAATGTCGTTAGACTTTATTGTAACACGCTACCTTAAAGACCGCATCTATGCGAAGGTAGGAATGACTGCTACAGCCAAACCACAGGCTGACAGGAGGATCCATGCAGTATTTTTTCTGAGTGTCCCAGCACTATGTCAACGAAGAAAGAGGCATATTGGTGCCTACTGCATCGATTTACTTCGTGATCTGTCGAACATTGGCATCGGCAGTTTGAGTCACTTCATTGGAAGCTGTAAGTGGTTCCACGACTAGGGGATATTTGAAGAAAACTGTGGTATCACAATAGGCCCCATGTGGCTTAAGTGGGTCCATCCGAATTCCTTGGGGGGGGGGGACAGCGACCTCTACCTAAATCTAAAATCTTTTGTAGCGTTTAGCCTTTCTAATGTGTTTCTACTGTTCTTCGTACTGTTGCTTGGCTCCTATACCCACCATTGCAAATTTTCCACTGTACGTGTGATTGTGGTTGTGTTTGTTGTTTTTTTTTTATACTTTTTCTTCACTTTTAAACTAATTTATATGCAAAGCAAAGTAGCTGTACTGATTTGTCCTCTAACAAATATAGAATTTTTGTTGAAAATAATAAAAAAAAAAATTTTTTTATTTAAATTTTCGTGGTGAAAGAAATTATTTCTAACGGAATTTAAATAAGGCGTGCATAGATTTTTCTAAATTTAAATTACAAAAAAAAAAATATTTTTATTTCGATAATTTATTTAAATACCGCCTCTTAAAGTGTTAAACTTTAATAATCATTTTGTTTTCACCTCTGGCAACATTGATTGCCTTGTTAGGCATGTTATTAAATGTTTGCCTTATGTAAACAATCAAATACAATCATGTTTGTTAAATATCGTCTCTGTCTCGCTCTGTCTTTCGCTCTCTTTCTCTCTCGGGCTTTAACTCTTTTTATATGAATTCGTAGGAGTAACTAAATAACAGTGTATGTGTATGAGTGTGGTTGTGTGAGTGGGAGAATGTATTTGCCTGTTATTACTGTTGTAGTTGATGAGATTGATTTTTCTTTTTTAAATTGAAACTCAAATACCATGGCTTACATACCGTTATATAATGTAATATGGCGATATAAGGGTTATTTCATATTTAAATACAAAGATTTGTATAAAAATAATAAAATGTTTGAGAATTTTGTTTTTTATTTTTATTTTGAAAATATTTTAAATAAAATTGCTTTGTTTTATATGTTAAATGCCAAATCCACCATACAACAATAATGGCAAGGTCTTAAGTCTTCATTTTATTTTTCAATATGCCTTTTTTTGATCATATGGCTTCCACAAAACATTTCTACCTTAACCGGTTGACTGCTGTTATTTTTGCGTCTTCCCATATAATATCTTTCAGTATCGAACGTCTCCAGGTATTCCTTGGCCCGCCACGGTTTTTTGAGCCTTGAGGATTCCGCTTAAGTGCTATTCTTGTTATACCATCAGTATTCTTTCTGAAAGTATGGCTGACCTATCACCATTTCCTACATATTGGTGTTATTATGGGTTTGTCGTTGGTAAGAATCCAGAGATCATTTTGCTGATGTTATTAGGCCAGAAGTCGCCGTAGTTAGTAGTTAGCACACACCACATAAGTGATGTGAGAAGCTGGGTTGTAATCCTAACTGAAGGTTTGTAATGACTGTACATAATTAGTCATGCGCGTATCCCGCTATTATTTTAAGGGGAATGTAAAAATGTCGTTTTTGTACAATAATTAAAATATTGTGCAATATTCATTAACTGTTATTTAAAATTTTGGGTAGTTATGGGGCTTAAATCCTTGACTGTATTTTCATCATTAATTTTTTTATTAACCCTGGACAGTTACTGTTCGTCGAATCGACAAAGATCACTTACTCTTTATCATATAACTCTTATTTTTGACCAAATTTCGCTCTCCTTTTCAACAACGTTAGTTGATAACGAAAGCTTGCAGTGAGCAGACGTAATTTTTTTTTTTCCTTTTTTTAGAAATTGTTCGTTGATTCAACGATGAGTAACCTTACTGTACAAAAATGACCAAGGGTTAAAAAATGGGTGGCCAGCTTACGTTTACTCACTGCAGGCTTTCGTTATCAACTAAAGTTGTTGAAAAAAAGAGCGAAATTTGGCCAAATATAAATGAATTATATGATAAAGAGTAATTGAGCTTCGTCGATTCGACGAACAGTAACCATTCAGGGTTAAATTATTCGTCGATTGAACGAAGAGTAACCTTAATGTACAAAAATGAAGAGTAACCGTCCAGGGTTAATTAATTTAAATTATTTTAGAATGTTTTTATATATACATATATATGTACATATCTATTACATAAATATAAAAATATTAATTTTCGTTCTTTCCTTTTCTTCTCTTTTCAGGTAAGTTTTGAATTTTATCAACAAGAATTTGCAAATAAAATTTATAAAAAACAAAAATCACACAGTAAGCTTAGCTTTAAAATAAGTTTCCATACATAAATTATTTAAATTTAATTATAAATAAATTACCCGTTCGTGTACGAGCAGAAGTAATCAGGCGATCCAAGTATATCTCAAATGATTTTCAATTGCTTTGAAATGAGTTTGATGTTAATGTTGTACTCATACCCATTTCAACCTGTACTTATAAATCAACGTTGCAGTGAGTACGAATGAATCAGAGTTCATAGTTAAATTTCAATATTGTTGACACACTTATATTCAGACGTCGCACAGTGGGGTTTTTGATACCAAAAAATGGGAATTAATTGCAAAATTAAATTTAGGAAAACCGAATAAATTTTTGTTGTCGATAAAAGTACACAACATTCCACATCACTTGTGCAAAAATTTTGTTTTTGAGAACTACTGTTATGTCACAATATAATTTTAAAGTTTGAATTATTTGTAGTTTTCCTCGCGTGAAATATAAATTTCAACTTTTGATGTCTTAAAAATTACTTTTGGGTGTTTTCTAAAGTGATAATTAAAAATGTTTTAATGGAACCTTCAACCTCAGGTTAGTTAGCTTAATTTATGTTTTTGGTTTTTATGTGCAATTTGTGTTATTATTTTTAATTAATTTTCACGCATAAGCCTATAAATTAGGGGATTTCGGAAAATATGTCGATAAATAGTTGTGAATAAAGCCAAATTAAGAAAAAAATCTTTTGCTTAAAATAAAATTTAAATATATTGTGGCACCTACATATAAAAAATTAAAAAAAAAAATAAAAAAATTAAATAACCTTAAAGAGTGTCATTTCTTATGGAGAAAAACGATTGAAAGTCAATCATAAGTTGGTCCTATCCATGATTGATGGAAAAATATGTAATGCACTCACAGAAACTACTAGTACACAAAAATGCTTTTTATATGGTGCTACTTCCAAAGACTTTAATAGTATGGACAAAATCTGGAGTTCGGTTTGCCGATTCTGCTTGGATGGATCAGATTTTTTGAATGCCTGCTCCATTTGGCATATAAGCTTCCTATAAATAAACGGCAAGCTATATCGGATATCGAAAAACAAGTTGTTGCAAAAAATAAAGCACGTATTCAAGAGGAGTTCAAAAATAAAACTGGTCTTATTATTGACCATCCGAAATACTGCTTTGGAAATTCTAGTGACGGCATCACAGCTCGGCGCTTCTTAAGACAACTTAAGACAATTGCGTTCAATTATGGTTACCGTTTTTAGTGGATTTCAAATAAACACTAATGCCTTTCGAGATTTCGCTCTTGATACCGCAAGGTATTTTGTACAACTGTATCGTTGGTATTATATGTCCCCAACTATCTATAAATGTTTAATACATGGACCAGAAATAATAAACCATACTTTACTACCAATTGGACAGCTGACGGAAGAAGCACAAGAAGCTCGAAACAAAGATTTCAAAAATTTTAGGGAGCATTTTTGCGAAAATGTTCTGGAGAAAAATCAAGTGAAGACATATTTAAAAGACTATTAGATACTTCACATCCAGTAACTATCAAATATGAGAAAATTGAAAGAGAAAAAACCCATAATTTTTCTATGGAAGCAATTCAATTGATAAGATTTGAATCAAATGTCGATGGTTCAGAAGATGCCAATAATAATGATACCTATACTAATTATAGTGATGATGATGATAATAATAATTGATGATGATGATTATAAAGAATCGGATAAGGAATAGAAATGTGAGAATAAATATTATTCTTTTTAATTTTTTGGAAATATTGCGGTTTTTTTTTAAATAGACTAATGGGAATTAAAATTTGTACTAAATAATATTAAAAAATTTATTAGTTTTACTTCTTAAAGTGAATTTAACTGAAAAAAGTTAAAATTAGAAACAGGGAAAGTTACCTTGAATTAATTCCCACTTTTGGTATCAAAAACTCCACTGTGCGTCGGCACAAAGAGAACATGATAAAAATGTGAGTGTATTTGTGAGAGGCATGTGTTAATCCAGAGGAAAATTGTTAGTAATATTTTCAAGTCTACTTATTAACCCAATAATATGTATATGTGAGCGGAAAATATACAAAAATTGTACTCCGCTAAACCACTAAAGACACCGTATTTAACTTGCCAAGTATTCTTCAAAAAATCGAAATCATTTCATATCATTGATATTAGTGAACCCTACTGTGATATTTCTTTGGGTTGATTAGGTCCACGCGGACAGGTACCCACGTAATACCCATCGTCGTTGTAGTATTTCTTTGGGTGTATAATTGAAGTCTGAAAAAAGCGACATCAACCTTCTTCTTTAGAAGCTGACAAGCAACTTAATGCATATTTACGCTCTTTTTAACGAACATTGTTGATGTTCTTGTCCTATGTGTGTAAAAAGCAGGAGATTTTCTTCCCCTGGAGGACATTGGGGGGACGTCTGCTTATATTCAAAGTTTCATGAGTAGCGCAAAAACGGTGTATTGGTGATCTCTGATACATAGATAGTGCAATAGAATCGGTAGTGTTTGTCGCCAAAATGAAATATTTGTATCGTGTATTCGTATATCCATGAGTGTGAGAGACCTTAAAAGATAAATAATTCATTAAAAATCCTGAGAGAGAGAGAGAAACAAAAAAAAAATTAACACCCTGAAACAAAAAAGAGAGAGGAAGAGAATATAAACAAATAATATACCAGTACATGTGCATGTGTTCATGCTTGCATGTATATCCGCGTGTTACAGTGTCACTGCTGTTATAACAGCTTACTTTTCTGTTTCCAGTTTTTTTTCTTCTTTAACCCTTTAAAACCCCTTTTTGTAAACATTTTCTATGTATTTTTTTATTTTAATTTATTTTTGATTTATTTTTTTGAGTGTATGTATTTCCCTATGTATTCCATGTAACATTTTTTCTGTCTGACTTTTTAACAAATCTTGTGTATAAATTATGCCATAAAATAAAATTTTTTTCTCTCCATATTTATTGCAATTGTTAATTTTTATTTGTTGTAATTATTATTATTACTGTTGTTTTTGTTGTTTTAATTGCAATTTTATGAAATCATGCATTACATGGCAGCTTATTTCACTCTATTGTTTTCTATTAAATCATGCAATTAAATTAGAAGAAATGAATGGCATGAATGGCATGAATGGCCTTTTTATTGTTCTATTATTATGCAAATTCGTACATAGAATTTATGTTTGTTTGTTCTTTTTTTTTTTCTAAAAAATTACAAAAGAAATTATGTTGTTTCAATAGAAATTAGAAGAATAGGATTTCGAGAAAATTTATATTGTAGGAGGGATTTTTTTTTATTAAATTAAAAATAAATTAAATTTTTTTCATTCATTCTGTTCTCATGCAGCTTTAAACTGCAACACTGTGACAAACTAAAGGTCGTGGAACCCATTATTTTCGTATTGGGGTAAGGAGCGAAAAGTAAAACAAAAACAAACATAAAAATCATCTACTTGAGGTTGAACACACTCTGTGTAGCTAGCGTAAACCCCCCAATAAACCAGGGAGTTTAAACCCTCGAAAAATTCTTTTTTCTAAACTCTTCAAACTTTTTCTACGAAGAGCTAGACATTTGCAGTAGGAATGCTCTTTTGTCTCTATCTTCGGCTTATCGTTATCTTCGGCCACATATTTATCAGAAATACTGGACTGAGTTAGACTACCCCAGATCTGTGTCAAAGAGATGACATCAGAAACCAAGTACAGGTTTCACTGATCCTTAACAGATCCTTTCTCCGGCTAATTATTATTTTTTTTTTTCTGATCGAGGTTTGATGCTCTCTATTTAGCCAATGTATACCCATAGTATAATCCTCAAAATAGCCTGAACATTGACTTTTGACAGGCAGTTTAAGTCCCTTGAAGAATTCTCTTCCCAGGTTCTTCAAACTTTTTCTACGAAGAGCCGGACATTTACAGCGGGAAAGCTCTATGGTTATGTTAGCTTAGGTTAGAGAACGTGTACTTGTCAATTAAGACAAGTACAGTACCCGGAGGTCGAATTGAAACATTGTAGAACTTTTTTTATACATGTGTGGTGGGACCTACAATTTAAAGTCGACTTTGAACGACATATTTTTGAGAAACTTTTTTTCATGGCAATTTTATTTACTCTCAGAGTTTTTGCCAGAAATCTGCTGAGAGGAAGTCTCCGAAGAAATATTATTTGTATTTTGTCTTTGATGTCTGGCCTGGGGCTCGAACCCTGGCTTTACGTCTAATAAGCCACTACACTACCTACTAGACTACGGTGACTTCAAAAAAAGTCTCCATCTACTTCTTATCTTGACATATTTATCAGAAATTCTGGGCTCTACCCCAGATCTCCGTGACATCAGCAACTGAATGCTGGTTCCCCACTAAGAGTTTAAATCCTTAACAAACCCTTTCTCCGGGTAATTATTTTCTTTCTAAGCGAGGTTTGATACACTCTATTTAGTCAGCATAATATAAGTCATAATAAACCCTTAAAGAATCCCCTTCCTAGATATTTACAGCGTGGATACTCTATAATCTCCAACTTCTCTTCATCTCTCAAATATTTTGCACAAATACTGGCCTAAGATTAATTCCATAACTCTGTCAGAGAGGTGACAACAGGAACTGTAAATTGGCTCCATACTAAGGGTTTAAACAAAATCTCTCTCCGGGTAATGATTAATTTTCAACCAACAGAAATCCAGCTAAAATCTATCCTAGATTGTTTTCAGTGACTTCAAACCACAAATTTCTATACCGAAACCAATCACCATTCTCTTGTTGCTGTTATTAAGCCGCAGGAGTGAAAGTACTCTGTTTTCCTTCAATAGGTTGTCAAAATCTCCTACCCACGTAACACATCGATCTGCCTTTCTAGCGTGCATGCCAACTCTACCCAACACATTTTCCCATAAATCCAGCATTTATTGAATTAGAGGAGCAGAACCCTTACGGTCTACGCCAAACTGATCTTTCTGCCTCAGGGCCGCTTGAATGTCAATCGATGAAAACCAATAAGAATGTGTATGAGAAGCATGGAGATCGTCCAAGGCTTCAAAAGCGATACATCGTCGTAAAGAGCAAATCTTTCACTAAATAAATGAGACTTCAGATGAAAGATATTTAACAGCTGACAGCTGTGGTAAAGTACCTTCTTAACGTTATTGTTATTGACTTTCCTCCTCTGCGTACCACCCCAGTAGCAGCAGACAGTTTAAATGGCTTGTTAGCAATTTTAAAGCAATAAATCAAAATTCTTTAGAAATTCTTTTGAAAAACACAAAGAGAGAAAAGAACACAGTGTTTAGATCTATTGTACGAGCAAAAAGCTAAAAATAAATTCAACACAAGTCAGGTGTTGAATTAAAAATTAAAAATAAAACAAGAAAATTGAATGCCTTAATTTATTACCTGACACATTTCATATATTTAAGATGACAAATTAATTGTTGTCAACATTTTTTTAGGAAAAAAAAAAACAATTTTTTGCTTTTTGGTAATCGCTGCCATAAACAAATTTTAAGAACATTTTTTTTCTTTCAAATTTTGTTTTTAAAATGAAAACACTTAATGTTATACCCTACCCTGTTACAATTTAAATTTTCTAAAGAATTAATTCTCTTACGCTCACTATAAATATATTAACGTCAAACGGTGTTTTCGCTTTAAGAAAAAAAATAAAAGAAAAACAAAGTTAACGAAAGAAAACAGAACAGTGATGTCAACTTAATTTAATTTGTCAACAGAACACAGTTGGAAAAAACACCACAACAACAACATTTTTTTCACTTTAATATTTTCCACACTATACTTCTCACTCTCTCTCTCTCTCTTTCTCTTTCTACCTTAACACTCTTCAACACCTTTTTGTAAATACAGTAACATAATAATAATAATCATAATAACGTTGTTGTTGTTGTTGCCGTCACTGTTGCTGTAGGCATTAAAGCTCGTGCACATGCATTAAAATATCTCAACACTCTAACACTCACTATTATTCTCCTGCCCAGACATGTCCACATGTCACACCACAGGCATAAACAGTTTTAAATAATACACACAGAGAAATTAAAAGTCAAATAAAAAAGAGAGAAAAGCTCAGGTAACGGTATGTCTCTTATGGCATTCGTAGTATTTAAATGTTTATTACGCCTGAGCCGTGTTGAATTCTTTCAAGAACTCGATATCATTTTGGGTCGCATAAACTATGTACATTTGCATCAGGTCATCCAAGAGGGACTTCCGAACTCTGACAGTTGTTAACGGTCATCTTGTTGAAGTTACATCCGTCAGCGTAATTATCATTTATTCAGTTTGCTTTACCAACCAAATAACGTGTACCAGTCCTTGGGACTGGTAATCTCGGCTTCGCTTAAGCCATGGCCAGAGATGGTCGATAGAGCTACAGCTCCTTAATTTTTTGAAAAACACGACTTTACAGTTGTAGTTGAAGTATGCTGGTCTAGTAGGTAGTGTGTTCGCTTATTAGACACAAGGCCGTGACTGAATACAGACCTCGAATAAAAAGAAATATGAAAGAAATTTAAAGTCGCCGTGGTCTAGTAGGTAGTGTGTTGGGTTACTGGACGTGAGGCCATGGTTCAAACCCCAGGTCAAACATCTCCAAAAAAACGAAATATGAAAAAATATTTCTACGGCGACTTCTTTTCAGCAGATTTCTGGCAAAAACTCTGAGAGTAAATAAAATTGCCACGAAAAAGTTTTTCAAAAATCTATCGTTCGGAGTAGAGCTGTTCATGTAAAAAAAACATCGATGTTTTTTGCCATGCGATTCATCATTAATTAACATCGATGTTATTCGATGCATCAATTAAAAAAAACATCGACATCGTATTTATTCCAACTGGAACTTAACAAAATTAATTGAATAAAAGTCGAATTATTTTAACATATTGAATACAAGAATTGTTTATTTTATGAGGAATTTTTTCATTAAATTCAGTGTTATTAGATTATTACGGTCCTAATTGTGTAAAACATGACATCAAGTTATATTTATATGGATAGAAAAAAACAAAATTTTTAATATATGGGGAATTTCGTGTCAAGTGACCCAATTTTTAAAATCGATGTCTTCCGATTTGGATGAAATTTGCACCACGGTTATTGGATAGTATGCCAGACACAAATTTTCAGCTCTATCAGTCAAGAACTGCCGGAGTTAGAGGGGGTCAAAGTTGGACATTTTGGTCATACAGGGTTTTTTTAAAAATGTGTGTAACTTTTCACCTACTGATCCTAGCAAAAATTTTCCGAAGGATATTAGATAGCTATTTCTTCAATCTTTCCAAAAAAAATTTTTTAATTTTTTAAAAAAATTTTTTTATTTTTTTTTTTAAATTAATTTTTTTTTTTTTTTTTTTTCAAAATGAGCCCTTCTTTTTTTTTTTTTCAAATGGGTTGCGAGTGGGATATCTATCAAAAAAATTATTCTTGAATTCAAGAATAAGATTTTTCAATATTATTTCAATATTTTATGATAAAATTGAGTTACTAGAGCTTCAGTTTCACACGCTAAAGTTTTTCCCTTCTCGCTTGGAAGTGGATGAATCCCATGCTCATCAACCAAATTTTTAGCAATTCTTGCTTTTCTTTGAGACGTTCCAAACTCGGTCATTATTTTTGAACAACTCCATGACGATGGGGCAAGAGTAAGAAGTTGAATTCTTTCAGATCTGCTATGTGACGTTTTGTGCTTCTTTTTTATTTGTTCAAAAACTCTTACTGCATCCTTGTGATGTTAATTTTGGCACTCATTATTAGGTCTTATATGTTCTACTGAAAAGTTAGAACAACCATCATCTCCTGCAGAACTGTCATCATTTTCAGAATTGATTTTGTTCTCATCTGGAATAACCGGTAATGTGTCCAACTTTCCCACCACAATCCACAAATTAGCAAACGTTTTGAAAGCGTTGGGGATTTTTTCAATAAGTTGTCGGAAATATTTCGCATATCTGATGATCTGTGCTTCTTTTTGTTTAAGGGATTACAACAAAAAGAAGTCAACATTTCCTTTTTGGAAGCGGAAGCCATTGTAAATAACTCACGTCCAAACTTTAACACTGTTTATAAAAAACTAATTTCCGAATGTCCTTAGAATGCAAATACTTTTTTAAGATCATTTAGGTAGTAAGTTTTCATGCCAAATATTGAAAAATCTTATTCTTGAATTAAAAAATAATTTTTTTGATAGATATCCCACTCACATCCCATTAAGCGATTATAAAAAGGCCTTAAAGGAAATTGTATAAGCTTTCTTTTGAGAAAAAAGGGCCCATTTTGAAAAAAAAATAAAATCAAGCGATTTTAAATCAAATTAAGTCATTCTTAGAGGGTTTTTGTTTAAAAACATTGTCACTACTTTAAATGAATTGCAATCTGCTACTTAAACAAAAGCTGCCGGATGCGTACATTTAAAACTCAGCTTTTCGATATATCGAATAAAAAATATCGATGTATCGATTAACATCGTATGATACGATACATCGACATTTTAACGATGTATCGAAATCAAAACATCGATGTTTACCATGCATCGATTAACATCGAACAGCTCTAGTTCGGAGTCGACTTTAAACTGCTAGGTCGTAATCCTGACTGAAGGGTTGTAATGGCCAATTATGTATGTACTGTACTTCACTATTTACTACACCCCTGTTATACATGTTTTATTTTTTTATTTCCATTTTTTTTTTTTTTTTTTACAAAATATTGGTTTTTTTTTTATCACACTGTACTTCATTCGCTTTGTTTGCATACCTTTAAGGCTCTGTTCATTATCTTCCATAGTTTGTTTAATTTTTTTGTTCATTTGTTTTGTTTACATGCGAATGCTGACTTTTGCATGCATAATAACAGTGTTTGCATGTGTATGTGTTGTGTAATTGTGCAAGCAATGACCTCCAAAAAAAATCTTTTTTTATTGGATACAAATAACGCATTTAAAGCGAGAGGAAAAGAGACAAAATATTTATAAAAATTTATGTGCTAAAAGGCATAAATATGTCGTCATTTGTGTGTGTACGAAATATGATTAAAAAATAAAAAACAAACAACAAAGAGTGAGGGAGAGAGGTGTATGACATAATAATTGGCAAACAAAAAAATTCTTTAATTTTCCGGGAAATAAAATTATTGTTGACTGTTATTTAACGTTTTTCTTGTTGTTCTTGTTGTTTTTCTCGCTTTAAATTTTTTAATGTGATTGATTTTTTTGACCCATTAGTTTAAAAGAGAATTTCATTAAAGAAAATACAAAAAAAAAACAAAGACTAAAAGAGGAAGTGCAACAAAATCAAGTAATAAATTAAAATCAATAAAAAAAAAAAAAAACAGAAACTTGCAAAAGAACAATAACAATAAATAAAACCAATTAAATTAACCACTACCACCACCAATTTAAACTTTCGAACTCAATGCAATGCATGTCGTTCCTTTCTTCGTTCGTTCGTTCGTGTGACCATTTATTTCGTTCGTTCGTTCGTTTTGTTTCGTTTCACTTTGTATTTATTTTGTCCACACAGGCGAAAGAACTTGCTTCTCGCCTATGCTTAGTTAATATTCATTCGGTTCTTTCGCTGTTTTTCTTTTTGTTGTTTTGCTCGCTTTTACATTCGTTTGTTTATTAAAGCAACACAGTTTTTTTTATATTTATTTCTATATTTTTTCATTATTGTTGTTGTTGTTTTATTAGTATTACAATAACAATAATAAGTATGTGTATAATTAAAGCTGTTTGAAATACAATTTTTTTTTCATTATGATTCTTACTAGAGCGGAAATAGCAAATTAACCACACCAACACTTGCTCACTTTACTCTCGCTTCATACTTCTTCTTCTTCTCTATTTTTTTACCCGTGACACTCAAATGCATTTATTACGAGAGCCAGCAAAACCTTTAAAGCAATGACTACAACGGCTTTGATTACAAAAGAAAAGAAACAAAAAAAATCAAGAAAATTACTGTGAATCAAACTTGTATGCGGTGATACTGGCCTCCGGTATTGTATTCATAAATGTGAGTGAAAATTATGAACCTAAACGAGAGAATTCGTGCATTTTTCTTGTTTAAAAACTAGGCTGTCTTTGGCTGTGTAACAGAAAAAAGTGGCTAAAATTCAGGCGATCGATTTTATAATTTTTTCGAGATTTTTGAATAAAGGACTTGCGGATAGTTGCTGTCATTCAGGAGTTAGGTTAGGTTAGGTTAGAGGACGTGTACCTGTCAGTCAAGACAGGTACAGCACCCGGAGGTCAGATTGATCCATTGTACAACGTCCCAAAGGAGGGAAGGACAGTGTAGGGGGTGGGATGAAAGGAGGGTATATGGGAAGTTCATGCAGCAATTTGTTGGTTCGTATGCTTAAATCTTCGTTACCTCTCTTAGGACCGAAGATCTAGCATGTGACTTTTCTATCGAATACTCCAAAGGCAACTGCTATTAGGCAGGCGTTCACGTTTCCTTGCCATAGAGAAGCATGGCGAAGATGATCGACTTGTAAAACATTGATTTAATCGTACGGAAAAGATATCTGCAACTCAATTTCATGTTGTTAGGAAATGTAAATAAATTCCTTAACAACGCCGCCTAAGGCATAGTTGTCGACTGTCACTGACAATCCGATACGCTGATTTCCCTAGTCGCCCTCATTTACTGCCAGAATCATCAAACTCCTGTCTTATATGACACCGAATGCATTCTGCAATGCATATTTGAAGATATTACATACAAGTCGGAGAGTGTTCTGAGTCATATGATGTGAGGGATCGCATTGTTGGAAACCTCGTAAGTTAATCAAAGTTATGTAAAGGTTTTTATCTACCTTTCTTGACGAAACTGCAAAAGTTACTGAACGTTATACTGGAAAGCCTTACCAGTTTTGCAGGCATATTAAGTTCAGATATTCCGTGAACCCTTATAATCCGCAAATGAAAAATGTATGTTATACTGAGCTTACAAGCTTTGCAGAGGTGCCAAGCTCATGCATTCCTTATAACTATCAAGGAAAATGTGTGTGGCAACTTGTTTCTTATTTCGCTGATTTTTCAGAATTTCGCGTAGTGTGATTACCTGGTAGTTGCTTAGGGATTTACCCATGGACTTACTGTATTCAGTTGTGCACACAATAATTTCGTAAAACTTTATATGCTTTATGGACCAGACTTATGGCCATGCAGTGTTCCTTCTGCAGAACACAGCACACTTTCTTCCATTGATATTCGGCAAATAATATGGTGCAAACCTTAAACTAATTAGGGGGCCTGCCACTATGGTCAGTAGCCTTGTTTGTTTTTATTTTGCTATAACGTACACTCAGCAACAAAAGTATACATACTGTTAACAAATTTCAGAAATTTTTTAACCAATCAGTTTTCGTTGAAAATTTTTATAGACGGTCTTTTTTTTAAGACGGTCTTGGTTAAAAAATTTCTGAAATTTGTTAACCGTATGTACACTTTAGTAACTGTGTGTACTTCTGACCTCCCCATGGTACATCACGTACATAAAATACATACATAATTGGTCATTACAGCCTTTAAGACAGGGTTACGACCTACTTTCTCACACCAGTTATGGTGTGTGTTTTAATTTGATCCATGAGTGGCGGGAGCTATAGTTTTAACTCGACTCTGAACGACAGAATTTTTTGAGAAACTTTTCATGGCCATACTCTCAGAGTTTTTGCTAAAAATCTGCTGCGAAGAAGTCGCCAAAGAAATATTCTTTCATACTTTGGTTTTAATGTCTGACCTGGGGTTTGAATCGTGGCCTACCTACCTACTAGACTACGGCAACTATCATACACTTATCACGTCCCTTTCATTAATTTGAGAGGGTAGAACTTAATCTCTAATGAAGGAATTAGAACCATCATCGCCTCCCAATAGGTAGAGTGTACTTGCTTCGATAACCTCAGCACCACTTATGTATCTGTAACCAGGTT
This sequence comes from Sarcophaga variegata, assembly GCA_932273835.1. Classification (NCBI taxonomy): domain Eukaryota; kingdom Metazoa; phylum Arthropoda; class Insecta; order Diptera; family Sarcophagidae; genus Sarcophaga; species Sarcophaga variegata. The sequence continues at coordinate 102,099,413 of OW026360.1, read as the reverse complement.
AACGTTTTCTTCCTTACAATTGCAGTCTGTTTTTGGAAAACTACAGGGACTAAGAGAAGAAAGCGTGGAACATCCAACCGTTTTGATAAGTTCTTAATTCTAAACCTGAAGTTCAGTCTCATTAAGTCCTCAAAATAACCTCAAAATATATTATGTGCCTGACTTTTTGGCTGCAATTATGGGTCGAATTTTTTTAGGATTCTAGAGTGTAAATACCTTTCCAACACCGTGAAGAAAGTTTTATGTTTAAGAAAAAATGTATCAAGAAACATTTAATTAATTATTATTAAAAACAAATAGAAAATTTAAAAAGAAAAATGTTCGTTTAAAAAAGCAATTATTTTTCGGTTTTAATTAAAATTCATGCCACTTAATTGAAATTGTCTTGAAATTTCCCTTCAAAAATTGTATGCGAGAAACCATAACCATTTTCTCATTTCCAAAAGCAATAAATATTGTGTTTACAAGTGTATTAGTGCGGGTGCTAGTGTGTGTGTGTGTATAAAGAAAAATACATTGAAAATTAATGTTTATTTGAGGTTTGAAGGACTTTCTTGTACTACTTGCAATACGAATTTTTTCTCTTTTCGCTTGGCCAACTGCAAATGCCCTCTGCAAGTGGGTGAGTTTCTCACTCTCTCCCACTCGGTTTTGCTGTGTTCTCATTTTGCTTAAACAAATATTAGCATGGAAATGGTTTCATAACATTAAACTCTCTCTCCCACTCGATCTCTCTATTTTGCATTGCACTCTTTATTATTTTTACACTCATTTGTAAAAGTTTTTGTTAGAAAAAATGCTCATTTTGTTCATACAAATATTACTCAAAACTAAAAAACACTCATTTTAAACTGTTAAACGAGTTTTTTTTTAAAATTTAGAAATCTGAGTACAAATTCTTGTTCCTACTTTGATTTTGAACAAATATTCGTTCATTTACTATTAACTCATTCTAAACTCTCTCTCTCTCTCTCTCTCTCTCTCAACTTCGTAACATACATGTTTACTGTCTTCCATAAAAAGAACTCCTGTAAAAAGATGCTAACTTTGTTGCAAAAACTTTTGCTCAAAGTAACGACCCGACAAACCAAGAATGACCATAGACAACGAGAACGTGTGTGTGTTCACAAAAAACCATCAACAAATTTGGAAACGATACCAATCCACATGAGATCAAAAAGGGTCCAATGCACTGTTTGATATGGATTTTGTGGTGGCGGCATCATCGCTCCATATTCCTTTGCAAATGACACTGATTAGGTCATCATTGTCAATAGCAAGCACTATGAGCCGATGATTACCAACTTCTTTTGGCTTGAAATAGATGATCAGGACCCTAAGGACATGTGGTTTCAACAGGACTATACGTACCACATTTAGTATTCTGCACGACCGATTCGAGAGCATGCTCATCCCAAATGTCAGTGATATGAACTTGGCCACCGATATCTTGCGATTTAAACTCGTTAGACTTTTCCTTGGGGGCAGTTTTCTTAAGTCGCAGGTGTATGCGAATATGCCCTTATATACACATACATAATTGGTCATTATAACTCTTCAATCAGGATTACGACCTAGTTTCTCACAACAGTTGTGGTGCGAATGTTAATTTTAATACATGAGTGGTAGGACCTACAGTTTAACCGTTTGAGTGCGAATCGTCAACGAATTGGTAATGCGCGGTTCGTCGATTTAGCGACGATTGCGTCAGCCAGAGTTTGGCGTTCAGTTAGTGAGGACTGCTGCGACTGTTATGAATAAAAAAAATAATTTTTTTTCTCAATTTCTTAAAGCAATTTTCAACGAAAATTCAATTTTTCGAACGAAAGATTTTTTTGAGAAACATTTCATGGCAATTTTTTAATTTATTTACTCTCAGAGTTTTTGACAGATATCTAACGAGAGGAAGGTTCCGAAAGAAATATTTTTTCACATTTCGTTTTGTCGGGGTTTGAAGCGAGGCCTCACGTCAAATAAGCCAACAAACTACCCACTAGACTACGTCGCCTTAAGTTTAGTATAATAACAGAGGTTTTTAAATCCAATATAATCCATGCCAACGGCCAAATTCATCCTGATATATGAGTCATGGTATATTGGACAATAAGCTTGTTGTCACTTGCCTTCTTCTTGAAAAATTCATTGATTTCTCAAAAGTCAAACTGTTAAAGAGATCAACAATGATTCGTTTTTTCGCTACTCATAAGCACTCATGAAATTTTGAATATGAGTCAACAATATTGAAATTTAGCTATATATTCTGATTCATTCATACTTACACCAACGTTGATTTATACGTACAACTTTGACATCAACAACAACAACAACTCATACCATTCAAAATTTGTTTGATTCATAAGCCTAATCATTAGTTCTTAGTTGTCGTTGCATTCACAAAAAAAAAAAAAAAAAAAAAAAAAAAAAAAAAAAAAACGACACATAAGCATAAAAGACAGAGTAGCAAGCAGTGAGTATTTTAGTATTAGTACGCGATTCATACTGATTTTGTGATTCTTGTAAATGTTGAGTTATGGAGAGGCGAACTCAACAACATCATACGTGTTGTTAAGTACGAATATGATGAGTATTTCAAACCTTGAATATGAGTAGAGGTTCCATGATATTAAAATAAGTATGAATGCGTATAAATATCAGAAATAATGAGTATGATTCGATTCTACTCATCTTTTTGAATAATCATTTCTGATCTCTGATACACGCAGAAGCAGACCCTTTGTTCCAATATGTTTGTATATTTTTAATACTTCATTTTGCCCTCCACTCAAACTGGTCCACTAGTTGAACCGGTTCACTGTCGTTATAAAAAATTTATAAAAAACTCGAATCATTTTTGAGTAATTGAGTGTTTTACATATGAATTTTCGATCGTCTAAAATCGCTGGCCTTACAACAACAGTGTGTAAACTACTAATCTATTGACATTAGAAAAGCATCACTATTTTGCCTTAAACCTTAAAATCTCATGACTTTCCCCTGTTTCCGTAAAACGAACAATTTAAGAAGAACGTTTGTTTGTTTGTATGAAAATCACATGTGTGTGAAGATAAATTCGAATTTAAAACGCAAAGACGCAAACCCAAACTTTTAGCAGCGCTACTTCTTGCCTCTAACAGGGTAAACTTTGCTATGTATTAACAGAGAACTGTTAATTGTTTAACAGTAGCAATAGTAGATTAGTCTTCTATTCTAATTCGTAATTATTGCAGACTTTGATATAAAATGTAATTCTCATTGTGATAATTATTGTTTGTGAACAAAAGTGTTGAAATGTTTCCTCATCTCTCAAATTTATTCCAGCTATCCCACTACCACAGTTCGAAAGAGGACCCTCTGGACTACCATTTGCGTATAGTCTGTATGATGTACTATTTCTTACATGTTCCAAAATGGCCACTGATCTTCTAGAGAATTTTAAAGCAAAAAATGTATATTCTCAAAGCCAATTTTCTCAATACCATATCACTTTATACTTGCTGATTATGAGGCCTTGGAACCTTCCTTTGCATATAGTATGGTAGTCATACACCTAGAGTATTTCCCAAAATTAGATCCTTAACAAGTAAGCTTGTTCAGATGGATACTGTTAATTAACTAACAGTGTTCTGTTATGGGCAAAAGTTTGCTCTGTTAATGCCAAGTGTGGTGGAGTTAAAATTTATGGATTGCGTCTTGGATTTTCAAATTCGAATTTATCTTCACACATATGAAAATCACTCAATGACTTAAATTGACGTTTAAAATCGTTTTTCCTATAGAAACTATGTATGTGAAACTGTGTATGTAGTTTTTTTCCTTAACTCTAATGTGCTGCAGACCAATTCGTCTGTTTATATGGAAAACATTAATCTCCCCGGTTTTTATAAGACGAATGATATCACACGTTTGTCTATTTATATGGAAAGTAGAAAGAAAAACACTCCATACAAATAGTTGTTCGTTCGTTCGTTTTACAAAAACAGGCCCTAACCAAATAGTGTTTTTGTTCGCGTATTCCCGTATACGTTCGTCATACAGAAACATCACATAAATATTTATTCTTAAAAACCTTTAAGACTTTATTTTGTTTTTGTTGCTACAGAAACTTTATCTCTCATTTGCTTTGTTTCTCTCTCTCTCTTGCTCTCTCCCTGCATTATAACGTTTAATTTTCTAACGAATTTGTTTGAGTGGAATTGTTTCTATGGTGGGGTGAGTTTTTGATTTTGTACACAGCACACAGGAGACTCCAATTTGTTTTGCTTTTGCAAACACAGAACACACACACACTCATACACATGAAAGAGAATAAAATCGTATGTGTTGCTTATAAATATTACCAGCGATGGTAAATTCAAAACAGAGCCTGTTAAGTAACCAAACATTGCTTAACAAATTTTATACAAAAAAATATTGGAGGGTTTAAATTACGTTTTTTTTTTTAATTTTTAAAGGAAAAATACGTAAAAAATTAAATTTTTTTCCTACTTTTTTTTTCAATAATTCTTAAGCCCTGAATTTTATCTTTTTTGGTTATTTGTTTAAAGCTGTGTTCACATTCCCTGTTTTATTTTCATTTTTAATGCTTGAAATTGTTTGGTTATGTATACACATGTAGAGTCTACTTTACTTGTGTATCATATTTCATCGTTTGCATTTCCCCTGTGTGTGTGTGTGTGTGTTTGATTGTTTTGGTGTTGTTTTATGTCATCTTTGGCGCCGTTTTATTTGAATTCGACTTCTTTTTGTCAATTTTTCAAACTTTTTTCTGGGGGAAATATTTTTTGCATTTGTTTGCAATATTCTTTGAACAGCGTACATACCTACATACATACATAGGTATGTACACATACCTATCTGTAGGTACATATGTATGTATGTGTGTTTATATCAATTTTTGATTATTATTTCGCTGTTTTTCTGCTTCATTTTTTTTAAGTTATTGAACTTTAATTTCATTTCAATTCTAAGAAATAAACTTAAAAATAAATCAACGAAGTCATGCAATTTAAATACGAGTATTTGTTGTCTGCCGGGTTGAACTACAAACAAAAAAGTTTTTTAACAGATAAGTTAAGTTTATAGATTCTAAAATGTTATTTCCCCCTTAAGTTAGCGGGTATTTTCACACGTAACTTCACTCTGTAGCCCATATAGTCCATTGTGTCACCCTGTGTAAGGTAAAATTTCGCCATTAAAAAACGAAAATAAAAATTTGATTTTGAATTCGTAATCTCATACCTAATATATCTTTTGCTTTGTCTTCAGTTCAATTTTTAGGGCTCAAGCTTTCTACAAAACCAGTGATATTCACTAAGAGCCTACTTCACTTAATTTTGGTCCTTCGTACTTAAGGTTGCAACATTCTGATTTAAATTGGTCGAAACTACGCTCGTTATACTATCAGACTTCCTCCTGTTGGTCTGTTAACCGATCCACCTTCATTTCCTGTACTTTATTTACTTCATAACGGATTCCTAGAATATCCTCTATACGGCGGAATAGAATATGGAATGGAATACCTATCATCAGCATATTTGAGACATTCTTTGTCACTGCATTAGCTAGATAGCAAGAGCTATTTGTACGTGTCTGACAGCATGACAGTTAGCATAATATTCTCTCTCTATCTCTTTTACTCTCTCTCTCTTTCTGTCTCTTTCACTCTCTCTCTCTCTTTCTGTCTCTTTCACTCTCTCTCTTTCTGTCTCTTTCACTCTCTCTCTCTTTCTGTCTCTTTCACTCTCTCTCTCTTTCTGTCTCTTTCACTCTCCCTCTATCTCTTTCACTCTTTCTCTCTCTCCCTCTCTTTTTTTCTCTCTCTTCCTTTTTCTCTAAGAGTCGCGTTAGCTAGTACCCAGCTCTCAAATGCCGATACGTTACAGAACTTCTATAGATGTTCCGATTGCCTCAGCTTAATTGGGTATTCTCTGGTTATTTTACAGGGAGGCCACATGTAATATTGCTAGGTTATGATGGATTGATGTGGATAAGGAGAGGACTGATTGTCTGAAGAGGACTGTTGTTCCAAAGCTCAGTATGTTGCAGAAGTTGTGAACGTAAGACTGTCTTATGTTCCAGTGACGGACATATGCAATGAAAAGACTGAAAGACTTTGCTTTACATATTTTGTTATCTTTCAGAGAGCTCTTCAAAATAATTCGTCCTTCTCTAGCAGTTGGTATACTTTCCTGTTGGGAATGTTTGATCCCTGTGTTGAATGGTAGTATCACAATGGGTCTAAGTCCCCACGTTTCGAAAGTAGATGAACTTTTCCTTTTTAAATTACTCGTACCGTGCAATACAGGAACACTAAGGCACGTTCAAAATTAACTTACTTAACTGTACTGAAAATAGATTTGAATTGTTTTGGGATGACGAATTAAAGGTGTGTTTTTGTAAGACGAACGATTTCACACGTCCGTCATTTTTGTCTTACAAAAACAGAAGATAAATTGGCAAAACCAGACTCGAATTAGTCTAAAACAAAAGCTTTTTCTGCCGCCATCTGAAAGCTTTTAATTTAAATCTCTGGGTTTAGTAATTTTGCCTCCAACCAATATTGCTTTGTAAACACATCTCTGAAGTACAAGCTTCGATCGAAAACATATATGAAAACATTTGAGTAATTCAGTGCTTTTCATACAAAATTTTCTTTCTTTTTTTAACTTTCTTTCGCGCTTTACTTCTATTTTAATTTATAATTCTATTTATTAAACTCTCATTAAAATTATAAACGGATTATTAACACGCACGTACATACAACACCATCACCACTAGTTGATTAACCGAACGACATACATACAGAGACGAGACAGGATTTCACAGCAGCAACCCTTAAAGTAAATGTGAAAAGAGTCGACGACAAGACAAATAATTTGTGTTGACTCTCTTTCACACATTCCTTCTCATTCTCTTGCTCTCTCTCTCTCTCTCTTTCTCTCTGTTTGGATATTCACTTCGATTTATTTCGTTAATAAATTGGTGTCTAACGGCGTTAGTTGGAGTCGGAACGAAGTCATTTATAAATGTGTTGTGTTATAAGGGGATGTACTTACGTGTGTGTGGCTCTTAGCAGTTTAGAACGTAGCAAAACGTATACAGTGGGTGAAAAATTGTATGAGTACTCTTTAGAACAACAATAACAAATCAACAATAATTTCTGGAAGTTACCAGATTGAAAATAAATGAAGAAGAAGTGAAATAAATAGCAATTGACGTCGGCAGCCCAATAGATTGTAATCGTAATCATTGACTTAAAGTGCTCATCGTAGGTTCATAGGTTGGCCAACTTCGTTCTCAAAGAATTATGGATCGATGGCGATGCCAGCATAAAATTCACATCAAACAGTGCATTGTTGAAGTGATTTCACTTTCTTCCTAACCATTTTGTTCAGGTTTGGAAATAAGAATTAGTCACTCGGCCTAAAATCTGGAATATAGAGGGGATAAATTGCAGTTGTTTAATTCATGCATTTTAGATATGAAAACTCCACATGTGTGCACTCTTGCATTATCTTGACGTTTTTCTGGGTCAAATGCGGTACCTTTTTTAATTAAAGCCTCACTAGATGGACTCAGTATATTGTCATAACATTCAGCCGTGATTGCCTTACTTATTTGTAGGTATTCAATGTGAATTATTCCTCATGCGGCTTAAAAATCAGTCGCCATGATCTCATAAACTGACAAACGCGCTCATTGTCAGGTGATTCTTGTAAAATTTAGTATCAACTCCTTCAGTTGCTTGCAGTTTGCGTTTGACAGACACTGTTTAGCAAACTGTCGCCTGTATTGAGAGAATAATGAAGAAGTGATTTTACAAATTTCGCTGTAGCCATGCAAACACGCGTGATACTGAACATTCTGGACGCAGCACATAGTTGAAGTTTGCTCACTGACTTACTTATTTAATTACTATCCTTCAGTCAGGATTACAACTTAGCTTCTCACACCATTCATATTGTGTGTATTAATTTTTATCCGTGAATAGCGAGGGACCTACATTTTAAAGTCGAGCGTCCGAACTACAGATTTTTTGAGAAACCTTTTATGGCAATTTTATTTACTCTCAGAGCGATCTAATATTTCATACATACATAATTGATCATTACAACCTTTCAGTCAGAAGTACGACCTAGCTTCTCACTCCATTTACTTTCACTTACACATGCAACGTAAGCTTTATACATGAGTGGTGGAACAGATTTTTAAGAAATTTTTCATGGCAATTTATTAGATTTTGCCAGAAGGTAGTCGGCAAAAGAAATACAGTCAACCCTCCTATAACGCGGTACTCTTACAGCGCGGTTTCCGTTCAACAACATCAAACAAATTTGTATTTCAAATTTTTATTGGTTCTTGATAACGCTGCTTGCCATAGCATAGAACTGGGTCACCCAAATGTGAAAATTGTCTTCCTTCTTTGATGTGATTTGTACTAATTCCGAGGTTATTATGGCTCAGTTTCTTTACAACGCGGTAGACGGTTTCCACAGAACGCGCTGCGTATTAGCCTGGTTTGTACGGTTAAATCCGAGTTTCTTATAGCGCGGTGCGCATTCACCGCCTTATAGGAGAGTTGATTGATTTCGTTTCGTTTGAGAATTCCGAACTGGGATCTTAATCATGGGCTCTTGCTTAATTACCCAACAGCTACACTAGAAATGTGTTGTTTACTTAACAAAAAAAATTCCACGAATTTTGTAAAAAAAAAAAATTTTGTTTGTGTTCACAATTTTGTCCGCCACTGTATTTACTTGTTTATATAGCAGTACTAATTTAATTACTTTATTGCCTTAATAACTGTAAATAAACTACACCATCTATAGAAATACATGCACACGTTTATTTTTTTATACTATATGACGGCATATGGCCTTCAAAAAATTAAAAAAAAATACGAAATTGACTTTAATTTAATTAACAATGATTTTAATTAAAATGTAATAAAAAATAATTTTAAATTACATTATAATACCAATAGTTTTCAGTTGGCAATTCAATTAACATTTAATACCTAAATAAAGTGCCTGTATTAAAAAACTAACTGTGTTACTACAATTAGACACTCTTTTCTCTTTAATAACAGGATCTCTTGTTTGTTTTCCTTTTTTTTCTTTTCTTCTTACTTATTCAAGCAAACATACTCACTTTCAATCTTTAAGCTTTTAAATCTTATCTTTTTTCAATCACTCTTTAATGTGTTGTTTACACAAACAAATTTTCTTTAACATTTAATATGTTAAACATAATCATACATCTTTGTATGGGTGCGTGTGTGCATGTGTACTCCATATTTTGTTCTCCTGTGTACTCTATGTGCACTGTTAACGGTTGTTCCGATGTTATTTCAATGCAAAACCAATTGCTCTGTTATTGCAAAATTTGTTTCTCTGCTTTTGTTTTTTTGTTTGTTTTTCTTATTTTTTTAACTCTTGCGCATACTACTACCACACAGTTGTTGTTTGTTTTTACGTGTCAATGAATTGCATTGAAATGCTCATGGTGTTACTCAAAGCTTTAGTTTACACTCGTATTAAAAACTCATTTACACAAGCAAATGCTCTCAAATAAACCTATTTTGTACACTCACGTACATATGTATTGTTATGCGTTATGCGGCATAACTTATGGATTGTGTTACACAAAAATTAACAGAAAATTCTTCCTAAACACTCCAGAACAGACAGAGAGTGAGAGAAAGAGAGAGAACGCAATACGAAAATTGAATGCCTTTGTGTACAGGGATGCCAGTTTCTTTAATTTGCAAGGAAATTTTTAACTTTTCGTTAAAAATTAAAAACCTTCAAGATTTTACTGTTATTTTCAATTAACCGCCTGTTTATGTAAGACGAACGATTTCACACTTTCGTCTATTAATGTGGGAAAACACAAACAAAATTTAGTGCTTTTCGTCTGACACCTTTTGTTTTACAAAAACAGGGAATAAATTTTCGTTCGCTGTTATTACAGAAACGCTGTTATGAATACCTGGCAACCTTATTCGTTTGTTAGAACTCAGTTTGCATTGTTTTTATTGTTGTTTTTGTTTATTTGTCGTCATCGCCATCGCCATCATGGTTGTATTTCTGTTTTTCCATCTATTTTGTCTTTTACTCCGGTTTTCTGTTTTTCTTTTTTCTTTTATTTGTTGAGTTTGTCGGCGGCATATTTGAGCGGATTGTATTTCTGACAGTTGGGTGGAGATTCACCCATTAAAGCAAAACAAAACAAAACAAAAAAACCCTAAAAGAAGTCATTTATCATTAGCTAGGGACTTTTGCTACAGGAAAAAAACAGTGGCGTGCGTATCTAAAGAAATTGTGTGTTGGTTGTCTCCAAATCATTCAATTTAGGCCCAAAAGCAGGTGGATATCATCGATCTATAGTGCTCGCCTTTTGGCAGTGATAGCCAATATCGTTCTCAAAGAATTTTGGACCGATGATGTCACCTGCCTAATATTCATACCAAACTGTGGATTTTTCGCAATGCATTGGTCGCTCTTGTGGACTGGTAACGTCTCAAATTCGTCAAATTTTGTATATTCACGTATTCATTCATCCACAAATGGGGATGTCTCTGTTGTTAGGAGTCGACTTTCAACTGTAGGTCCCACCACTCATGTATAAAATTAACCTAACCTAACCTAATGGGACTCAAGACGATTTTTCGATTAAAACTGCTAAAGAGCCCATTCACTGCATTGACGTCGTATTGTAGTTGAACGCTTTATACATCCAGCAACCAAATTCTATAAATTCCAACTAATTTGACAGATGTAGCTACATAAACAACGCCACTGTTTTTTGTCTCTCTCTTCGTTGTCTCACTATAACTCATTCTCTTCGTTCGTGCCATTTTACATTAAACGATGAACACTCGGGCAAACAGACAACAGATATACGAGATATACAACAAACCTAATAATTAAACATTGCAAGAATTGTTGTAATAAAAACAACAATAAATAGAACTACATTAGCATGAGTAGTAAAACAGAATATCAAAAAATAACATGTACATATGTGTGTGTATGGGAGTGTGCGCTCTCTAGTGGTACGTAAAATAAACGGGGACAAACACATACACTTACACACACACACATGCATACGTACGTACGGCCAGATGTATATCACTGACAGTTGTGTTGTGTTGTGTTGTGTATTCGGAATAACGCCAACTTACTCGTCTTTATTTTAATTTTCTAATAAAACGACGTGACTTTTTAAGTCTTCTTCATGGTGTACAGAGTACAGAGAGAGCAAAACAGTACATCCAGTGGTCACTCACACAGAAAAAAGTCTGAGTGAGTGAGTTAGTACAAAAAAACGCGTCATCGTTAATAACAACAATGACTGTGATGATGATGTTGATTGCAATGCGAAGATTATTTTCATCGTCGTCACTACCACCGCAAACGTCATCGTCGTCAACGATTCTCTGTACGAATTCAGGCAGACTGTTGCCAACACACAATTTTTTTTTGCAAATTTAATCACTGTCAGTTAATTGAAATTAAAGTTGATTTTAATCTTCCAAAAAGTGACAATTATTCCAAGATTTCTTGAAAATAATTTCAAAATCAAAATTCTAAAGATTTTTTAATTACCTTTCTATCACATTTTAACATATTTTGGACGATATCTTGGCGATTATTTGACGGATGTAGGTTTTCAAAAACTCCATTGTCATTCGCGTAGATACAGTTTTTGGCATTGTCCCACAAAGAAAGTCTACCGGCGTCCAATTTTATTTCTTTGTAGCGGATTGAGGTCGCCCAAACGTAGATGTACTTATTCTGGAAACGTCACATGCAATACAGCTTAAATCGTTCGAGTTGTGCGGCATGTGGCATCGTTCTTTTGTAACCACATACCTTCCGGACTATTAACTTCAGTTGCAATACATAAAAGTGGATTATCATAAGGCCATAGCACTCTGAGTTCTAGTTAAAGGTACTCCCAGGGTAATTTTTAAAAAGAAAATGACCCAATGACACCTCCGCTCCATATTGCACACCGAACAGTGTAGTTCTCTAAGCCTCTTATGCGATATTTTTGCTTGGTAACCTGAACCTCGAATACGACATGAGCTGGATCGCTGAAAAATATTGCAAATCTGTTGTTATAGCATATTTATGACAGTAGAGATCGAAATAAATTGTTTGAGCGGGTTGTAGAGGCTCATAACGAATAATACCCTTGCAATTTCGCTACGCATACTCAGCATTAAATCTTATGGTGTAATTCATGGGTTTGCTATGACCTACGAAGCTTTTTTTTATTTCATCCATAATGTGTTTCGCATATTATGGTCTCGTTTTGCAGTGAAACGCAAGTGGAAATTCGTTGCATTAAAATATTGAGTTTTTATTCATCATCGACTTTCTTAAATGTAATTTCTGTTTGGTGATGAATGTATAGTACCCTAGCAACGTCCACGCTGCTTATGAGCTAGTCTTTCTCTTCGACTTTTTCAGTATTTTATAGACCACAGTAGTAAGCATCTTTAATATCAAAATAATCAATTGGAGAAACAGCTTTACTAGTTACAACATCATTTCCTTAAACTTCATATTTTTTTTCAGCAGCCTATCACGTATTTTCATCTTTTCTGGAATGGAAAAGCTAACTATGAGCATAATATTATGAATTTTCACTCAATTTAAACGTGCATAGCTTTTCACTGCATAATGAGATTTTAATTGGCAAACGTTGCTTGAAATCTTAGCTTTCAAACAAGCCATATTTTGGTTTCATAGAATTGATATTACCTGAGATATTACAATTTATAAAAAAACTTGCCTATAAAATAATCTGGCAACATTATTAATCTTTCATTCAATGTCTGATAATACCGTTCATCAGCCGTACTTTATTATAATTCTCTGCGGTGCTCTTCAGTCGTAATTAACTGTTCTTTTGTACTCTAAGAGAGAGGCGAAGGAGGCCTTTGAGGAGAATTTCTTCACAACACTTCTTTGCTTAAGATCAATAGCCATGTTATATTTGTAAAAATAAAACACAATTAAACTCTCATTTTCTTAAACACTTTCACTCTTTCTTACGCTCTCTTACAAACTAAAAATTTGTTTAAAGAAAGCAGAAATCAATTCAAATCAAATTAAAAGAGTGTAAAAAATCTGTTTACTTTACTCTCTCTCTCTCTCTCCACTCTACTCCTCTTAAGTAAGTACAATGAACGGTAATGACGATGTTATTGATCTGTTGTTGTGTGTATTTGGCTTACAAACAATCCACCCTCTTCTCAATAGCAGCACACAACAAATACTGTAATCATGTCAAAGCAAAGTTGTTGCAAGAACAACGGAAAAAACAACAACGAACAACAAATCATTAGAGAAGAAGAATTTTAATCAAATTTTATCACTACATTGGCAAAGTATGAGTAAAAAAGAAGAGAGAGAATCAACAAAAAAGTAAGAAAAAAAAACTCAAAACAATAAATCTTTTTTACAATGTTTTTTGCATTGCAAGCACAATGGCTTCCTTCCATAAAGAGATAGAGAGAGAACAAGTTGTTCTTTACTCCACTAAACATTAGTCACTAGTTTCATAGAGGCAAGCATCTATTTAGTATGGCATAGCATGTCATTGATTATTGAGTTTTATTTACAATTTCTCTATGCAATCATAACACAACACACAAACCCACTACACCACTGCAAAGAAAAGTGCTCAATAAAGATTCTGCGCATTCCATAAACTGTTTTGTTTTTAAATGTTTTTCTCTCACTTTGTTGATTTCTATTGTTGTACTGAGAGAATATCGTGTTGTTATGAAAAGAGAGCATATCAACAGAGATTAAAATATCGCACACACACACACACTTCCACACAAACCTCAGTAGTTGATGCCGAACTGCACATTTGAGAAATTCCGATTTGTTTTTATTTGTATTCTTGATTACGTAGTTGTGTTTACATTGTACGTATGTATGCAAGAGTTTTTGTGCATTGCACTTATCGTTTATGGAAGAGACTTGTAAATTACGGTATTTGCATTGTTGTCAACTTGTTTTTAACATCACAGTCCGAAATCCGCTAAATTGCAGGCATTAAAAACGATTTCTTCTATAAAGCTGCAGATGCATGGCAGATGACTGAAATTTTTGTGAATAAGTACAGCTAAAGCTTTGGAAGATTAAACCTTAAGAATGAGTGCCGAAATATGTAGCGGATCAGCATTAAAGCGTATTTTCAGCTTAGCGAACCCCTCAATGGAATACTTTCTATATCATTAGCCAGCTGTTTGATGCATAAGATTCAAATATTTTATTGCAAACACTTTATCATGCATAACTTGTCATTACAACCCTCCAGTCTGGATCGCAACCTAGCTTCTCTCACCACCTATCTGGTGTGTGTTAATTCTATACATGAGTTGCGGGACCTACAGTTTAAATTCGACTCCGAACAACAGGTTTTTGAGAAAGTTACCATGGCAATTTTATTTGCTTTCAGAATTTTTGCTAGAAATGTGCTGAGGAGCAGACGCCGAAGAAATATTTTCTCACATTTCATTTCGTTGGAGATGTCTGACCTGGGGTTTAAACCGTGCCTCAGGTCTAATAAGCCAACACACTACCTACTAGGCTACTTAATGGCACATTTGTGGAAATACCTACGCAATGCGGTTTTCCTATGAATTTTAAGGGTTTTGCATTTTGATTGGGCGCACAACAGTTCAATACGTTGGCTTAACTGTAGGCAGGTTTATAATTCCCTCTCTTCGACTTACCGATCCAAAAACCTCTGCCACACAGCAGTTATAGCGCGAGAAAAACTTCGAAGTACAATGTGAAATAAACTAGGAGTTGAACAAGCAGTCTTAAGACCAAACAGAAGCCAAGTTCAATATTCTAAAGAATGACGTACTCTTCTGGATCTACTGTTCATCGAATCTGACGAACTGCGATAAGGAAAGCATTGGTTCGGTCCCCATAAAATAATTCAAATGCATTTCAAAGGCAGCATAAGTAAACCATAGGCTGCCGTTCTTCACTGCCTTAACTGTTCGCTATCGTTCTGGATCATTTCAAGAAGTTTCTCATGCCAATCTACTCGCGCACTAGATTTCCAAGAAGCAAAACTAGGAGCCTGGCCTTGGGAGAAATATCATAATAATATGATAATAAACGCCGTTAGCATCGAGGCTATAATACGAATACGTGGATAGCTTCTGCTATCGAGACAGAGCAGTAAGAAGGAAAACTCGCAGAAATATACAGACGAATTAGGCTTATTAAACTCTACTCAGTTGTACGCAAGTAAAAACTGTCTATACTGAAACAAATTAGTGGTAGAAAAAGGCGATGGATCAGTTATTCCATTAGACTGAAGCCAGATAGTATCACGAGGATGGTGCTGCATTGGAATTTACATGTTTTTAAAAACGTAGTCGATCTAGAATGAAATTGCCGTAGTCTAGTAGGTATTGTCTTGGCTTATTAGACGTGAGTCCACGGTTCAAACCCCAGGTCAGACATCAAACCGAAAATATTAAAAAAAATTTCTTCGACGATTTCCTCTCAGCAGATTTCCCGCAAAAACTGTGAGGGTATATAA
Source organism: Sarcophaga variegata (assembly GCA_932273835.1). Lineage (NCBI taxonomy): Eukaryota > Metazoa > Arthropoda > Insecta > Diptera > Sarcophagidae > Sarcophaga > Sarcophaga variegata. The sequence goes on along the minus strand of OW026360.1, from coordinate 102,083,825 downwards.
AATTGCCATAAAGTTTCTCACAAAAACTCTTGTACATGCACTTATATTGAGTAAATCGCAATAAACGGCATAATTGATCTTAATATTTCATATAAAATGTCTATTAATTATTTATTGCTCAATAAATTCATAAATTGTTATAATATTGATTAAAACTTGAAATACAGCACTCTCATAAGTACGTTTAGTGAGCATATTACAATTTTCCGAACACTTTCTATTTGGCAACTAAAATATCAACAACTACAAACAAAAAAAAAAAACAAAAAAACAACGAACAAAACAAAAACAATGTTGTTGAAACAACCAGCTGTTTTGTTTACCAGCTGTCAAATGAATATTGAATAAGCAGCTGAACTGCGTATATTGTTATGTCTAAACACTTAAAATATTGTAGTCAATAAACCGAATATTGACTCAATAAAAGTGCATGTCTGAACATAGTATAAGATATAGTGGCCAGGGTCAATAGTAAATGTGTTGGTGATAACAATTGGCTTAAAAGCTCTGATAGACCTTGTTGATCGTTGTTTGAGCATAGCCATGTGCTCTCAAGTTTCTAGATTTAGATTGTTATCATTGGCTTTACCTTTTCCTTTTTCCAATTTATGATTATTCAATCTTTTCTTGTGCCATTTTTTCTTTGACTTATCGGTTATGAAACCTAAGATCCTATCAGCAAAGCTTGAAATCCGTTTTTAGCAGCCAGAGTGCCATTTTCTGTAAAAAAAAAATTTATATTTGAATATAGCAACATTTTAGTTCATTCTTTACATGTTACCCTGTATTACTTATGACGAGGTGTCCATTTCCTTTTTAAATTCCAACCCCAGATCTTTTTATTTGATAACATGATTGTTGTAAAACACTTTGTAATCGTAAGTTAATGAATATTTCACAACAGAAAAGATTTTTCAATTACGTTTCCAACAAGAACTTGTCTTCTTTAGTTTTATTAACCCAAAGATTATCTACGACTATGACACTTATCCTTTATTCGTCTAACACTCTTCTTACAACCCTTAAACCAAAAAAGCAAATCATCATTGTAAAGAGAACATTTTGTGTTCAAATAAACAACAACATCATCAAAATAATTTCAAAAACAATGACCCCTTGTGGCTGGCTGTGGCTACTGCTAGAAATGAAAACTAAAAATAAAGAATCAAATCAAATGAAATGAAATGAAATGCAACAACCATATGTTTTAGAGAATTTTCAGAAAACCTTTATTTTTTCACAACACACCACATACCACACACACCATATCACTGTATCACTTGGTCAATTCACACAAGCCGTTGTATCGTTGTATTCATTGTATTGTTGGAAGAACATACAACAGTGTATAATTGTTGTTGATAATTTTCATATAAAAATCAGATACACTTATACACATTTTTTACATGTGTTTTTAAAAGTTGTATTGGTTTCGTGCTATCAAATTGTGTGAATAAAAAAAATGTATATAGGTTTTCATATGTTTTTAAAACGTTGTGTTGGTTTCGGGCTATCAAATTGTTTGAATGCCACAAGATACACAATACAGCATAGCATTGAGCGTTCACAAACAACCTAATGTGTTCAATACAACATACACGATACAAAGTCGTGTGAATTGCCCAACTATATCACCCCATTCCGACATTCACAATATAAGCATGAAGAGGCCGGTAAAAATACCAACATAACGGCTCAAAAGAGTAAATCAACAAATAAACTCCTTTACCCCCATGTTTTCACTCAAAAATAAACAGGGCAGTGTTGCCAATTCGTTGTAATCGAATTTTTACGATTTTTATTCCTTTATAAACTAAGCTCGCTGCAAAGTTGCCAATTAAGTTAACACTTATCACTTGTTATTCATCTATTGAAAGCAACAGTGTTGGTAATCTTGCGCTTTAGTTTTAAAGTTAGCGATTTAATGTTTTTTTTTCAATCCTAATTAGAGATTTTTCTTTATTGAATGCCTACAACACTGTTGCAACTGTTTTAAAATGTAAACAAACCTTTTTAATGTGAATACACCTCGTCACCGAAAGTGTCCGAACAAAATTTCTTAAAACAACAACACCAAACACAACATTTATATGATGAAGCAACAAATTTGTTGAAAAACATTTGCGCCTCTTTAAAATCTAATGACAATTAATTTACAAACACACGACAACGGCGACAACGACGACGACAGTTAACAGAGAGACGAACTCTAAACGAATTGCAAAATTACATGCAACGAAGAAGGGCACACGACTAAAATATAATAACGACACTTCATTTTCTTCCCCCATATGCTTACTTATGCAAACAAATGAACGAACCTACTGTTGTTACAAGCAAGACCCATCAAACACATACACATACGCACACCTAATTTTTAACTATTATCACCAGCAACACCATCATCATCATAATTATTATCAACCAAAACGTCATTATTATTATCAGTTGTGTTGTGTTGCTTTTTTCCTATTTAGCTTTACATACCTGCATATATGAGCTCATTGTTATTTAAATGCCCATATAAAAAAGCAACAAAAGAAAACAACTCATTACTCACTCATGTAAAACGAGAGAGATTCTTACGGAAAGCAAAACGAGAGTATAGTGTAGAGTGCTTTGAAAAATAAGGGTTTACTGTGCCGTGAGAGCATTGGAAAATAAAATTGAGAGCGCTATTATTACAAATTCTTATTGTAGTTTTAGAAAACTGCATTAAACAGGTTTTTTCGTCTTTGTTTTTGTTTTCATTTGTTTGTATTTTTGCGTTTTACTCTTACATGGAGTTACATGACAATATTTTGCTTTAATGTTGTTATTGTTTTTATTACTGCTTTTGCTGTTTGTTGTGTTTTTTTTTAGTATGGTTTTGCAGCCATACTGTAGCATTGTCAACCATTTTAAGAAGGGCAAAGAGGAAACGGAAGTATATTTGCAAATTGTGTACAGTGGTGTAGATTAAGTTGTCAATATGGCAGAATTTATTTCTGTAAAGTAAATAAAAAATAAATAAATGAAATCGCCATAGTCTTGTAGGTAGTGTGTTGGCTTATTAGAAAAAATATTTTTTCGGCTTATTCCTCACAGAAGATTTCTAGCAAAAATTCTGAGAATAAATAAAATTGCCATGAAAAGTTTCTCAAGAATCTGTTGTTCGGAGTCGACTTTAAACTGTAGTTCCCGCCCCTCATGTAAAAAATTAACATAAGTGGTATGAGAAGCTAAGTCGTAATCTTGACTGCCTGATTTTTCCATTTAGTAACCAACAAACGACTTAATTTTTTCGAATCATGCTGGTTTTGTGTGAAACTTTAATTATTTTGTAACATTTTTGTAATTTTGAAGTTTTTAAATTTGTTTTAGTCGTTTATACGAGGTTCTCAAGACATTTCAGTTGTAAATTATCGGTATATGACTGTAAAATCCAATATCTCCTATAATATCAATTGCATTGTTAGAATATCTGCTCATTTTAGTTCCTATTACACAATAGTTTGTAACAATGAGTGACTAGAAAACTTAGTTTACCAACTTGTGATGTTCTAACTAATTTTATCCAGGAGTTTAATCCTGTTTCCTGCTACTAACACAGCTCTGTTAAATGAATAAGCTTGTAGCCCAGGGTGTTATATTATAAAATCAATTTTCATACATATAAATATCGTCGTATAAGCATTGTGAGCACGACTAGAGGTCCAGTTCCCAGTTTAGCATCGATTTATCAGCCATTTGAAGAAAGATGGAAGCGCAAAACATAGCACGATGTTTTAGGTGCCCCATGAATTAAAAGTCAAAGATTCACTCATTCACTGCCCTCAAAATCGAACAATTTCTGAAGCGAATAATTACGGAAGATGGAAAGTGGATCACGTACCACAATTATGGACGAAACTTTGCAACGTTGCAAACCTAAAATTGTCACCAGGAAAGATAATCCAGAGTATCTGTTGAAATTGATCAGTTTTGGTTTGATCTGATCTCTTCTATCAAAAATTCAATGGCCAAAATTGATTATCAGAAACACACATCTGTAATGACCTGGCAGTAATTCATAGAGCTTATATGGGAAGTTTTAATGCGTGAACTAAATAACCTGGATCCTGTAACTCAAATGGTTATTTGTTTCAATGTCTGCTGAACCTAGAGGGTTTCAAAACACAATTGCAACAGTTCTTCGCCCTTAGGAAACATAAGTTCAACATTTTTTCTTGTAGATATCAGTCCCTCTCGATCCTAATGGTATAATAAGTCCTCTTCTGAATATTTTCAATCGAGTCCGCTTGATGTTGGGTTCGTAATTATATTTCAGTTCTTGCCTGCATTCAAAACGTCATCCTCTATTCGTTTACGGCGAGTATGTACCGATGTCCGTACGGAATCTATTATAATGCATAGCGGAAGTCATTCGCGGATGGCTAATTTATCGCCATTTCCTTTGGATTTGTGTCTTAGCAGTACGTGTCCATAGGTGCACTTCTTGAAGTTGAATGTATGTTTCACGATACGTTGACAGATTTACTTAATTTAATTGTTTATTGCAATCCTTTAGTAAGGATTACGTCCTACCTTCACACACCATTTTTCTGGGTTGCCACTATTTTGAACTGGTTACGCTTTAAATGACAGATGTCTGCCCAATTGAAATCAGTCACATCGGCCACCTAGTTAGCTTCTAACTCATATTCCTCATTTCGTATCCAAGGCCATGTTAAAAAAAAAGTGGTGATAAAATGTCTGCTTGTAGCACTCCCGCTTTAATGGAATTCTGATTGGATATGCGGTAATTAGCTTCCGATATGTCTGCCGGATAATCGAATGGTCACTTGACCAAGTGGGACAAAAGCTTTTTCGAAATCAATAAAAACCTAGAATTGGAAGGATCTCCATTCCACTGAGTGTTCATTTGTGTTATGCTGGTGGACTTGATAATACAATTAATTTCTATTTAAATTTGTACAAATTGTCAAACCGTTTAGCTACATACGTATGTATGTTGTAAGCCCACTGTACCAGTTTTAGAAATCTTTTAGGAAAATTATGTTGAAAACTCATCTTCTTCTTCTTATTAGAATTCAATAATATTAATGTGCAACAGTGCGTTTAACAGAAACGAATTTCTTTTACGTCTCCGCACTAAGGGATAAATCTGAGTGATAATGTTTACCTTACTCTAACACTCAAATTGAGTGATGAGTGTAGACTTTCAAATTGTTTTTTCGATCGTTTTTGTTGTTGTTTTTAGAGCAAAATTCTATATGTTTGGAGGAAAATTGGAAAAACAGACACAACTTTCTTTATTCGTTTTCAACAAGAAAACACATTTTTTTCTTTTCTTTGCATTTTGAGGCAAACGACGCTGCTGCTATGGTCACTGTCACCACTGTTGCTGCAGATACATTTGCTTTATGAGTGTTTGTGTGTGAATGTGTGTAAAGAGCTCATTTTGTTAGTTACTCTCTGAAGAAAAGAAAAAAAAAAAAATACGAAAATAAAATTGGACTGATGACTGTGAATGTTTGTTTGGCTGGCTGGTTGGTTGGTTGGTTGGATGGTTTGTATTTCATTGCTGGCTGTGGCTGGCTGGCTAAATGACTGACTTGCCTTGCTTTGCGTTGCCTCGCTTTGCTTTGCCTGCTTGATTTTCACAATTTTATGCATGCGATAAATGTATAGCGGCTCGTGCCACTAGTACTCAATTGACAGCCATACACGGCGCACACAATTATTTTGCCAAGCGCAGCGTATCGCATTCAAAATACAAAAATTTTATACATACCGTGTGTGTTTTGTCACTACTCTTAAACAACAACCAGAAGAAGAATAACACACAACAAGAAAAAAAATTAAAATAAAGAAGAAGAAACAGGCAGTATAAATAATAAAAGAAAATAAAACACACAAAAAATAAATTTCAAGTAAAAAACCAAAAACAAAAACAAAAAAAATTTAAAACACAGATAGCAACCCAACATTAAAATTATACTCATGCTTAAAATAATAACAATAATAATAAATACCTACATAAACCAAAGTCTAATCAAAATAAACAAAAACACAAAATAAAATACTGTTTTAAATTAAAAAAATTAAAAATTATTTAAAAATTAATTTGGAAAAAATAAATCTGAAAATAAATTAAAAACATAACATAAAAACCAACATCATCTTCTCAATGCAAACATTAAGACAGATGGCAACGTAATCTCTTAATAAATCACAATAACAAAAACAACAACAAATTATAAACAGCAATTATTTTCACTCTCTTTTTATAATTGAAAAATTAAAAAAAAAACAACAACAAAAATTAAAAGAAATAAAAAAGTGTTGAAGTAATTTAATTCCTTTTTTTATTATAAAAAATAAAATAAAATAATCACACAAATAATTAAAAAATAATATAAAAATTTAATAATAAAACTTAACAACAGCAAGAAGTATTGCTTTGTACCCGAACAACATAATTGCAGTCTTCTTGTTTTTTTTTTCAACTGTATGGTATGATGGTTTAACCACACACAACACACCACACTACACTTAAAAAATAAAACAAAAACAAAAAACAAATCAAAATCAACACTCAACACAACACAACAACTACAAAAAAAACCAAAACAAAACAAAAAAATGTAAACATTAATTATGTGTTATTGCTATTGTTGTTTATTTACTCTACAATTTCTTATAGTACAAGCTCTCGGTATTAAGAGTTTCAGTAACAAAGCAAAACATCAACACAATTTACCTTTAGAATATGCAAGTAGCCATGCTTAACCGAGAGAGGGAGACAGAGAGGAAACAAATAATCTCTACAAGTTTTGTTGTTACTTTAATTAATTTCCAAATTGTTTTTGTTCTGAATCTAACGGTGCTTTATAGATTTATCATATTATCATTACGTTGTATTGTTTGTTGTTGTTATAGGGTTATTACAAACAATGCTGTAATAAAACCAAAGAGATGATAGTCTCTCTCTCTAATTGTTCGTTTTATACCGTTAATTATGTACGATAAAATTGCCACACAATGATTGTATGAGTAATGTTTTCATATGATAATGACGATGATGATGATGATCTATTCTCCAAGTAAATAAAAAATTCATTGCAATTTATTTTTATTTTTATTATTATTTCGTTGTTATTAAACAATTTAAAAAAAAACCATAATAACAATGCCAGCTAACAAATCAAGTATGTGTCTATAGTGTGTACATACATAATTAGAGAAAAAAAAATATTGCAAAACAAATACAAAATAAATTAGAAAAAAAATCAAGAAAAAGAAAACCATGTTAAGTGTGTGTTTGCTTTCTTAAGTGAAGTGAGTGCGTGAAGCTGGCTGAGCAAGCAGTGCAGTGCATTAAGTTAACAAAACATTGTCAATGTAATTATGAAATTATGATTGAAAATTAGAAAAGAAAAAGAAAACAAAATTAAAGGCATTAAAAGGGTTTATGTTTACAAAAACAATTAAAATTTTTTTATTATTGTTATTTTATAGAAATATTTTTAATATAAAAAAATAAAACATGAATAATAATATTAAAAGCAAAATAAAATAAAATTAAATAATTTTTTTTACTTAAAACAATTAAAAAAAAAATAAATCACTTTTTGTTTATTATTAAAAAAACAATTCAAAATTTTTACACTATTTTATAACAACTTTTATAGAAAAAATAAACTAAGAAAGAAATTTAAAACAAAAATTAAGTTAAAAACTATTAATTTTACAAAAAAAAAAATGATTTACAAAAAAAGCAAAAATTATAACAAAAAAATTATTAAAAAAAATTAAATAAAAAATAAATCATTTAATAAAAAATCCAGATCAACCACAGTCTGTTTAATTTTTGTTTCGAGATTTTTGTGTTTATGTTACTTAGAAAAGAAAATTTTTTATTTTATTGTTAAATACAATATTTTATATTCCCTATAAAAGATAAAAGGAAAATAAAACTTAAAAAAATATATGTAAAAGAATAATAAAACATTAGTACCTATTAAAATATGAAAACTTTTTGAAAAATAATTTTTTCTTTATTAAAAAAATAAATAAAAAATCGGTTCCAAATCCATTAGAATTTTTTAAATACATTTTTTAATTTTTTCTTCTTTTTTTTAAATATAATGAAGTAAAATAACAAAACTATAATAAAATAAAATAAAGAAGAATATTAAATAGAAATATGAAAACTGAAACAAAATTTTATAAATAAATTTATTAAATAATTAAATTAAACAAGAAAGAAAAACGAATGAAATATTTTTTGATTTTTAATATTGCAAAACTTCAATTAAATTTTTTATTTTAATTTTTAATGATTTTTTTTATTAGATTTTTTTAATTGTTTAATATATTTAATGTTTTAATATTTAAAAATATTTTTTATTTAAATAAAATGACTAAATTCGGTTTGATATTTTATTATTTTTAATAAAAAAATTATTTTATTATTATTATTATTAGTTTATATATTTATTTAAAAACAAACAATTGAAAAATCCAATAAAAAATCATTAAAAATTAATATAAAAAATTTAATTGAATTTTTTGCAATATTAAAAACAGAATGATAGTCTGTTTTCATTTTTTTTTTTGTTTAATTTTGTTTCAGTTTTCATTTAAATAGAAAAAAAAAATATTTTTTTATTTAAATAAAATGACTTTTACTCCATTTTATTATTTAAAAAAGAACTAACTAAATAAAAAAAATTGAACGAAATATCATTAAAAAGTAAAATTGAAATTTATATTGAACTTAGTTAACCCCTTTGATCCTTTAATTTTGTTTCCTTTTCTGTTCAAGAAATACTTCAAAAATTCTGTTACTAAATCGAAAGATATGTGTACATTTTCAGAGAATATATTCTATGTATTTATGCATGTATTTATAAACTTTTATTTGGTTGATGAAAACGGTACTTCCCCAAAGTTCTGTCATTTCAGTTTAATATCAAATATTGCATATGAAAAGTATATAAAGTTGCCACACTAATGAACATTTTAATGATGCCATATCTGGAAAACACCAAATTGATTCGTCAAGAAACAATAATACGATGGTATTAACTTATTTCTTTATTTTAACAAGTATCGTTAACATTATAAGGGTGTTTTTTTATAGAGGTATAGAACTTTAAGTTGCAATAAAACAACGATGGATTATTCGATTGACATGAATTTTATTTATCCGAAAGATAACCTTGTGGCATTATATTTTAAATATGATTTCTGGCATATGACCGCCACGGCTGGCGCGGATGTAGTCCAATCTGGACGTCCAATTTTCGATGACTTTTTCCAACATTTGTGGCCGTATATCGGCAATAATACGGCGAATGTTGTCTTCCAAATGGTCAAGCGTTTGTGGCTTTACCGCATAGACCAATGACTTTACATAGCCCCACAGAAAGTAGTCTAGCGGTGTTAAATCACAAGATCTTGGAGGCCAATTCACAGGTCCAAAACGTGAAATTAGGCGGTCACCAAACGTGTCTTTCAATAAATCTATTGTGGCACGAGCTGTGTGACATGTTGCGCCGTCTTGTTGAAACCACATCTCCTGGACATCATGGTTATTCAATTCAGGAATGAAAAAGTTTGTAATCATGGCTCTATACCGATCACCATTGACTGTAACGTTCTGGCCACCATCGTTTTTGAAAAAGTACGGACCAATGATTCCACCAGCCCATAAAGCGCACCAAACAGTCAGTTTTTCTGGATGTAACGGTGTTTCCACATACACTTGAGGATTACCTTCACTCCAAATGCGGCAGTTTTGTTTGTTGACGTAGCCATTCAACCAGAAGTGCGCTTCATCGCTAAACGATTTTGTCGACGATAAAATGGACGTAGTGCGCGATACGTTTTCCGCACAGAACCATTATTTTCGAAATAAAATTGCACTATTTGCAAGCGTTGTTCAGGCGTGAGTCTATTCATGATGAATTGCCAAACCAAACTGAGAATAAATCACTTGACAGCTGTTAAATCGGTCGCCATCTTGAAAAATAATGCCAACTTAAAGTTCTATACCTCTATAAAAAACACCCTTTACGAAAAACTTTCGTATCATTTCGTCAGTTAAAGTATTCTTCTACATATATTTGTATTTACGTATGTACGTATGTACCTTTCATACGTAAATAAAACAAAATATTGATTATAAATGCACTGCAACTGGCCACTCTAGATCGCGACCACATGAGGTGATCATGTTCTCAAATCCCTCGTGCCAAATATACAGATCATCAATTAAGGCGAAAAGAAGTTGGTAATCATCGATCTATAGTCTTCGCGGTTGACAGTGATAGTCTGGTCAGCTTTGTTCTCAAAGAAATATGGACTGATGACACCGCCAGCCTAAAGTACATACCAGACAGTGACTTTTTAGGAACGCATTGAAGTCGTCGTAGTCTAGTAGGTAGTGTGTTGGCTTATTAGACGCAAAATCCTGGGTTCGAGCCCCAGGCCAGGCATCAAAGACAAAATACAAAAAGTAGTTTTTCAGCGACTTCCTCTCAGTAGATTTCTGGCAAAAACTCTGAGAGTAAATAAAAAATTGCCATGAAAAGTTTCTCAATAAATAAAAATCTGTCGTTCGGAGTCGACTTTAAACTGTAGGTCCCACCACTCATATATAAAATTAACACACACAACATAAGTGGTGTGAGAAACTAGGACGTTGCACAATGGGTCAATTCGACCTCAGGGTACTGTACTTGTCTTAATTGATAAGTACACGTCCTCTAACCTAACCTAACCTAGGAACGCATTGGGCGCTCTTCGATGTCATTGTGTTAAATTCAGCAATTTTGTCTCATCTTTAATGATAATTTTTTGAATATTTGTTTTGAAATTCTGTTGTCTATGGTTGTCCATTCTAATTTAGCAAAATGAAGACTAGTTTGACAGATGTAGCTCTAACACGATGGCCGTTATTAACTGCCAAAGTTCTTAAGTTTATGTTGGAAGACCCTATAATAGGACTAGGCAATGCCACTTTTATATAAAAGATTAGAAATCAATACACAGAATTTCCCACTGCTACACTCAGTGCCGGTACATTTTTGGCGAGGATCTTCTTGTAGAATTTTTATTTTAATTTTGTTTCCTTAACTTGGTGTTTCCAATGCAGGCAAGATCCTTCTTGATTTCGATATACTCTGTTTCTTGTATTAAATATTCGTCTTACCAGAACATCTGAATGAGATGGATTAAGCGTGAATTAATACGCTAACCATTGTACATGTCGTTGAGGAGCTTATTGTTGGTTCGAAAGCGAAAATTTTCGCCGACATGTACAGGAAAGAAGATTTTGCTCGAATATTCACAAAACAGGTGGATCACTGCATAACAGTTTCCTTGCTTGCAAGCCATAGGCAAGCATTTGTCTCATACCATAAGAGAGGTCATTGTGTCCATGTATTTTGAAACCATTTGTATGCGAATCATAAATTCTTAAAACAAATCAATGCCAGTACTTTGATGACACAAACTTTTCACAAGAAATACAATTCATTTAAAGTTTAAATCCAAATGCGGGGATATCACGTTTGCTTTACGCGAAATTGTGTAATTTAAAGCTGCTCTTTTGTTAGCATGTTTGTAAGCTACTTGTACCTGCAAGCGTAAATAAAAAAAAAACTCATAATAAAGACAAGAAATGGCAACTCTTATCATAAGGTAAACATCTAAACAACCGTTATTTTATGCTTAGCAACTCTTTATAATTAATTTGCGTTATTTTTCTTATTTTTTTATGTGTTTATTAAACCTTTTCTAAATAAAATTATTAAAAAATCATTTCATCACATTACTTCACACAAAGAATTAAAAAAATAATTGAGAAATAAAAAAATAAAAATGGGTTTTAAATTCCAACTGAAATTGCAATCATAATTATAATAAAAACTGCTGCTGCTGCTGCTAACAACAATAACTCTTTCACGGCGGCTTCCTCTCATTTTGTTTATTATACCGCTTAAATACACTAGGCTACTAAGAGAGGCAGAGTGTTGCTCTCTCTCGTTCTCAAAATAACAAAAAGAACCTTCTACTGCAAGAAGATGTCGAAGAGAAATATCGTTTTTGCCTGTTTTTTTCTTTCCTCAGTTTTTCATGTTTTTGTTTTCCTACAATGTTATACAGAGTGTACACGGTAGAATTGTGCCGCGAACCTTGACATAATAAAACAAAAACAAAAAACAAAGAAGCACAAATAAAATAAAATCTAAGGCAGCAACAAATCGCTTTTAGCAGCACAAAACAAACGAAATAAAAAAGCAACAAAAACATTAAGAATTAATTTCGATTTTATTGTTGTTGTTGTTATTGCCCCGTTTATTATGTACACATGAGCAATAGCAATAACAACAACAAGAACAAAAAACAAATACAAAATCAAATAATAAAAACATCAACAATTACTCACTCACTCACTCACTTCACTTCACTTGTATATTTTTTGTTATGATTTTGCTATTGGCATACCCCTACACATGAAATAAGCAGGCAGAGGGTGTTTAGAATTTTTGAAAATAAAAAATTCACTGAAATCAGGTCGAATTGTTATCAGAGATCAACAATGAGTATTCAAAAAGAGAAAAGTAGAATCGAATCATACGCATAATTTCTGATACTCATACGCATTCATACTTATTTTATTATCATGGAACCTTTCTACTCACATGCACAGTTTGAAGTACTCATCGTATTCATACTTAACAACGCGTATGATGTTGTTGACTGCGACTCTCCATAACTCAACATATACACGATGCACAAAATAAGTATGATTCGCGTACGAACACTAAAATACTTACTAGAAGGTTGTGCGTTTGCTTTGCTTGATGTCTTTGTCTTTCTCTTTCTTCTTTAAACTGTAAATTTTGATGAATGATTCGAGTTACTCGAAAAAGCGATTCATTGCTGATCTCCGATTGTTATAATCGATCACCCTGTTGCCGAAGAAAGATAAGCTCTCGGTGAGCAGAAATTAGAGAAACATTACTACGTGCTGATAAATAAATTAATCGCGCATATAATCCGTAATGACATCCACTCCGGATAGAGAAGTATAGAAAAATAGTGTGTATTGCACCTCGTAAAACATTTCGTACAAATCATCACTGTCAGTTCTAAATCGAATGGAACTGTTTATGACGGAATTTTTTCTACTATAACATCGTTAAGGCAAAAGTATGGGCAATACAGGTTGTGTCGAGGATTATTGGGATTTAAATATCCCCAGACGGGCATAGTATCATACTTTCCGATAGCCAGACGGCTACCAAAGCACTGAATTGGAACATAGTGAACACCAAGACGATGTATAGCTCTCGCAGATATCTCAATAAGGTAGCGGAACGATATAATATGTCCATATGATATGGCTACTAGGACCCAATATCCCAGGTATCTGTAGTGCAGATGGACTGATATACCAGGTGCAGCACAGCTAACTATTCTCCAATGAGATCTCCAGTTTGGGAATCCCTCCGGGAGACCTGCAAGCTAATATGCAGTCATGGATTCCACCAACGGCCAAATGGGCAGCTTTGGACACGAGTAGAACGGAGCAGAAAATCGAATCGAATTACAATCTGATTGAAAGCCGCATGTCTGCTTAAACTCCAAAGCTCGCTGTGGTTTCTGGAGTCATTATTCGGCTTTGCATTATGAGCACTCATGGTCTTGCATACTTGACAAACGATTTCTGCAGAAGCTGTGGAGACGAAGAAGATTAGGAGACAATTCTTCAGCCATTCTGTACATGCCAAGCGCTATGACGAAGAAGGAAATATCGTACTCTCAGGCAGGGAAATTGGCAGTCTGATCATCAAGAGTTACGATTAGTTTTAGGAAGAGGGCAGAATTGAAAACTGTGGTATCGCAATAGGTTTCCTGAGACCTAAGTATGTTTGTTCAACAGCGATTTAGCATTGAGCCCTTAACACACTGCACATAACTGAGGAATAAAACGTCGTATGTCTCCCTATATAAGTACATATACTTCATAGATTTTAAAAGCTTCTTCGACACCATGCCACATAATGTGATTTTTGCAACACCACATGGCAGAGGATTGTTAGGCAAAATAAAGAGTGTCGATCAAGCCATGGCGCCACATGTTGTATGTGATAACTTAAGTACGCCACAAGAGAAATATCGGGTAATTCGTTTATTGATTTCCAAACTGCCAGACTGTCAATTCGTACAGCTCGTCTGTCCCCAGACAATGCCGTTTATTTTGAAAAAGATTTGCCATTTACGAACGTTTCCGTTACGAGCATTTCGGGGTGCTTAAAAGCAATGAATTGGCAAGATTATAAAATATTTTGAAGAAACTGGAAAAGCTACACAGAAGATCAAACCAGTACGAACTAGATGTCGCTTCTGAGAAGGTATGGCGAATAATTCGAAGTTGTCGATTCCACCCTGTACTCAACAATTCGGCCTATCACACGGTCCATTATGGTGTCTTTTGCATTTGGATTTGCATCCCAAACCAAATAAAGACCAATTTTCACAACAAATAAATCCGGCTGATCATTTATAACGCCGTATACTAGAACAACAACAAAACAACAAACAAATAACAAATTTTTCTTTAGCGATGAAATTTATTTCTTTTTCGAAAGTGCCAGGTTACTTCTGGTAGGGTTTTTAATTGTGGTTTTTTTTACCAAGTTAGATTAGGTTAGATTGGAGTGGTAGCCTTGATATCAAAAGCTCACTTGAGCACGCATATCAGCTCGTTGTGACACCGCAGATGAACGCAGTCTTTGTATTGACCAAGTTCCTCCAAACCAGGGAAGAAGAAGAAGTTGGTCAGCGCAAGGTCTGCACAAGTAAGGTTTTCCATGTAATGGAAGCACAAGTGAAAGAATTTGATCACTGATTTAAGGAGCGTTGAGCATGTTGTATATTTAGATAGAATTTATTACAGTGTATAGGGTGTATAGCGCAACACATAGTCGATCTTGCCGCAATTTTTCATAAATTCTTATAATGATGAGTAGAGAATTAACGCAATACAGCGGTAAAATAAAAACATTTTCTTCGTGTCCATTATTATTGTTTACATTATTTGTTGTTGTTGTTTATGTTTTCATTGTTGGTGTAGTTGTTATTCTAATATTAGTTTTGTTTACGTGTGTGTGTGTGTGTTTACGTTTTTTTAAGTTTTCATTTTCTCTGACTGTGATTACAAGTCCATACATAACTAATGATAAACTGCTGCAAAATACAATCATAGCGTTAAGCGACAAGCGTTAGCATAAATATGCTCAAGCAATGGATTGTTCTTACTCTCTCTAAAGAAATTAACTCAACTGAGAGTTAATTTCTGAACGATATTACCATACTGCAATGAAAATTTTATCCAGATTGTAAAGAAAACCATGGTTTTTCAAAATCAAAATTGCCGTTATTGTTTGTGCACAAATATGAACAATAAAATGACAGAATTTGAAGTAACGTCTGGCGATTTTATTATGGACCAGCTTGTATTTGGTTTTTGCACTTAAAAGCATTGACTAAAATGAAAACTTTGATCACTAACCGGCTCTCGTTTACTCATATAGAACCTCTTTTAAGGGTTTGATATCTTTAAATTAAAATAAAACAACGTGTGTGTGTGTGAGAGAGGTATAATTGACAAGACATTTGATGTCATTGAATGCAATCATTTGATACCTTTGTGTGGAGCCCAATTGAAATATCTAATTTTCCATGCCGCTGGCCAATAAGTCAGGCTGAATTTAATCGATAGAATGGAATAGATGTTAGCTCTGCTGCTGCGCTACAGTTTGTGGCTTATTCGCATGTGAATTAAGAAAACTCCACAAGAAAATGTATAACAGAATCAAATTCCATGATCTCAGTGGCCAGCTTGCATTACCTTCACGTAAGATGACCATGCCCTTAATCGCTTATACAGAATATCCAATGCGATGTGAGGTTGTATGACACGTAGTGCCGTTCTGTTGAAGCCACTTGATATTGGTGTTCAGATCTTTAAATTCAAGACCAAAGAAGTTCATAATCACGTACCTATAGTGATCGCCACTGGAATATGATAACGTAGCAGCCCAAAATCCACACAAAACACAAAATTTTTCGGAATACATTGGACGCTGTTAGATCTTAAATGAATTGGTATCATGCCAAATATGAAAATTTTATTTGTTCACACATCCATTCATGCGTGCTCAACTTACCTACCTACATCCATTCATGCAGAAATTGGCCTTATCGCTGAAGATATATATACCGATGAAAAAACTGTTGGCCTAACTTCCCATTCTGCGAACACAAGTCGTTGTCTTTGGTTACCTATGGTCGGTCATGGTGATTCGTCTAACCAGATTAACAAAATGGCAACTAATATGACACATTTAGCTTCAACAAGATGGCCGCTGTCAATTGTCACAGTTCAAAAGTCCCTGTTGGAGAATCCTATACATTTAAAGTCAATATGAATTCGGTGAAGTTGACACAGATAACCATAAAGTTGCTGAAGGATATTTTAACATCATACTAAAGTAGTTTCTTTCTTTGTTTATACCCTATTTCTGTAAAACGAATGGTTTCAGACGAACGTCTGCTTGTAAGGAAAACACAAGCAAAAACACTCATTCACCTTACAGAAACAGGCCCTTAGGTTTTTTTATGGAATATAATGAAAATACAAACAAAAATACTTAATCTTGTTTGTGTTTTCTATACAAAGAGGCGAATCGTTCATTTTACAAAAACAGGCTCTTAATTTCATATGTAATTCAACGCAATTGTCTTCATTTCATTGCCACTGTCGCTTTGCTATTTGAAGTTGTCCTTATAAATTGTGTTTTTGTTTGTTTATCTTTTTTCGCCGCGCTGTTTTACTCTACTGTTCACTCTCTCTCTCTCTGGCTCTCTAAATGTTTTAATAATTCAATATATGCGGTGTATGCAAGTGGGAGAGTGTTGTTTGGCAATTTTATTTTAATGCTACTGGCTGCCTGCATGCATTAGTTTTGTTTGCTTGTGTGTGTGTGTGTGTGGCCATATTTGTTTTTGTTTATTTTCTACATTCAATTATGAAATTCTCAATTTGTTTCGTCTAAAATTTTAATTCGGTGATTAATTTCATTAAGTTGTCGTCGTCATCGTTGCTTGGTGTCTTATTTTGTTTGTTGATATTGTTGTTGTTGATTTTTCTTTGTTTTGAAAAATGGTTGAAACAACACGTTTTAATTGAAAAACGCATTCAATAAGAGATTGATGAATACGTGTGTAAGTACATACATACATAAGTGTGTAACACTTCCGTATTCTAAACCAAATTCAAAACAAAACAAAACAATACACGAAACTGTACAGTGTTGCTAATTTAAGCTGTTTGCTTAAATAAAAGCGTTTTAAGTTGAACTAAGGTTCACATAATAATTTTAATTAATTTATCAACGAGAAATTGTTTTTTCTTGTATGTTTTAATTCCTTTAAGTAATTATTTTCATTTGAAATTCATTGCCTGTCTGCTTGCCTGGTTAACTTGAGAATTTGTTTGTGTGGAAAAATAATATAATTTTCATCTTCTTTTTCGTTTTAAAAGTCGTTTCTTTTTTTTTCGGTTTTTGTTTTATTGCCAGTGGAGTCGTAAACATTTAAATGACTTTTTAGTTTTCTCACTCATATACTCTACACTCCTCCTCACTCTTGTCTCTCTATCAAACTGTACACATTTGGTATGAATTTTTATTAGCAAATGTATTCAAACCAACCAGCCAACCAACCAACCAACCAACAATACTGAGTGAGTGAGTATTTTCATATTAAATTATGGAAAATAAAATGTTTTTTTTTCTTCTTTCGTTTACTGAATTATGAAAAACCGAAAAAAAGTATCATTTTAAAAAACTACAGAAATAATAAATCTTAAGTGGATATTTTGGAAACTAAAAACATGTTGGCATTATACAGCACAGGAAGAAAGCAAATTTTCTGTTAATCAAAAACGTTAAAAAATGGGACTTAAAAAAAATTAAAATCCATTCAACTAAGGGATCCAAAAATTGTTTGGTTTCTCTTTTAAAACACAGAAGTTAATTTATTTATACGTTATAAAGTAGATTTGGACACCAAACTTTAGGAATTTCCAGTGGCTATTTCAGTCAAAAGTAGATTCGTGAGATAAGCCATAATTGAAAATCTCTTACAAACTCAGTAAGATGTCGCTTTTAGAAGTCGCCGTAGTCTAGTAGGTAGTGTATTGGCTTATTAGACGCAAAGCCAGGGTTCGAGCCCCAGGACAGACATCAAAGACAAAATACAAAAAGTATTCCTTCGGTGACTTCCTCTCAGCACCTTTCTGATGATTTCACAACATAAGTGGTGTGAGAAACTAGGACGTTGTACAATTGGTCAATTCGACCTCCGGGTACTGTACTTGTCTTAATTGACAAGTACACGTCCTCTAACCTAACCTAACCTAAGATGCAAAGGGCATTGGTGTTCCAGTTGCCTCCGTTCCCTCCATTTACAGAGAGCCTCGATATCGTTGGCAGCAGTAACGTACTTGAAATGTTGCCAGATATGTATAAGACTGTTGGACTGATATGTATAAGAAGAGGTTTGAATGTCGCCTATCTTTAAATTCTATTGTCATCTATCGCTCTTTGCGATTCTCTCAGGCACCGAACTATTAGAAGACATACCGATAGACTTGTGCAGAATGGCAGAAGTAGTATGTATGAGGAGAAGCTGAGACTATCTTTCATTTCATGTGTCAATGCCCTGCACTTGCAATGAAAAGGCGTCGGTTCTTCGGCTCTCATTTTCTGTCTTCTTCTTCTTTGACTGAACTCTCCAATATAAAAATGGCTGCAGTAGCAAGATTTAGGATGGTGTCCTGTAGGGAATATATGTATATTGATTTGAGGTATCACGTGAACCTAAACGCTGTCTTAACTGGGAACTTGCCCTAACCTAAATTCACTACCACGAAAAAGCTTTTCATGGGATGCTCTACGAATTTGAAATGAAGTAATCTTGTAATTAAGTATGTTTGAGGGAAATTACAATAAAAGAAGTTTGAGTTATGCAACAAACTATCAAAAAATAACATGACGTTGTTAACCGGTCTTCTGACATGGCATTGTAGACTCAGAGTACAACTTTTTAGAATGAAGCCTGCTTTGAAATAATATTTAGATTCTGTGAGGATGAAAATAAATCACTGGAGTCCATTCGTGGAACCTGTAGAAGGAAACATTTCGGTGTATTTCAGTTGGCCTGCCGTATAAATAAAATAGATCGTATGATTGCAGTGCTAAGAGACCTCTTCACCACAATAACTTAAGTAGAAGCCGGTAACATCGAATACATCGAATTTGAAGTCGCCGTAGTCTAGTAGGTAGTGTGTTGGCTTATTAGACGCAAAAACCTGGGTTCGAGCCTCAGGCCAGGCATCAAAGACAAAATACAAAAAGTATTTTTTCGGCGACTTCCTCTCAGTAGATTTCTGGCAAAAACTCTGACAGTAAATAAAAATTGCCATGAAAAGTTTCTCAATAAATAAAAATCTGTCGTTCGGAGTCGACTTTAAACTGTAGGTCCCACCACTCATGTATAAAATTAACACACACAACATAAGTGGTGTGAGAAACTAGGACGTTGTACAATGTGTCAATTCGACCTCCGGGTACTGTACTTGTCTTAATTGACACGTCCTCTAACCTAACCTAACCTAACATCGAATACAATTGGTTTCAAAGATTATTGGATATTTGAAAAAAAAAAACGCTAAATTGTCCACCTTGTTTATTAACAGCACAGCAGCTGTTTTTTTTTTGTAAACTTTAATGTTTTAATTTTTTAACTTAAAAATATTAATTTAAACAAGAAAAAAAGATTTAAAAAAATGAAAAAGAAAATGAATGTGTCATATTTACAGTTCCAAAGAAAGAAATAATCAACTAAAGATAAATTTTCTTGTGAAATGTCACGTAAAATTGAATTATTTTTACTCTCTGGATAACACTGAATATACAGAAACAACAAAAACAACAGCAATGATATAGAAAAACAATATGGAAACTTTTTTAGAGAAGCAAGGAAATAACAAAAAAAAAAGCACAAGAAAAATTATAATAAAATAAGCAACACAGTATAACAAATGAAAAGCAAAAATATTTACATGCTTACACACGTAAAACAAAAACAAATGAAACGAAAGAAATACAAAAAAGCACGAAATGAAACCGATGAGCAAAAAAACAAAAAGTGGTGTTGCTCATCGTAAAAACCTTGATTTATTGTTGTTGATTTTTATAATACACTGCTGCTATTGTGTTTATCTCTCTCACTTACACTCTTCCTCTTTTTCCCATTGTTAGTCTTCTACTAAAATGGTTGGTGTGTGTGTGTGTGTTTTGTTTTTATATGGCCACTGCAATTTTATGTTTTTAATGCGTTTACGAGTTTACCCAACAAACCTTTCTAACGCATTGGATGTTTAATATTTCGATTGTAGTTAGTGGGCAAAAATTTGTTTGCTGGGTTAATGGTTGAGGCAAATATGTATTCATATTGTGTTTGCATCTTTAAGAAAATCAAAATCAAAACAAACTTCAAGAAGAAAAACAAATAAGCAGTTGTTGTAAGCAGGTTGCCATGCAACGATTTGCACTTAAAAAATAATAAAAACAACAAAAAAAAACATCCAGCAAATGAAAGTTGGCTACACTACAGTGACAAACGTTATTTGGAAAACGATTTTTTTGTTGTTTTTTTTTCTAAGAGTGGTCAAGTAAATGCATTGAAGCATTTGTTTTTTTTTTTCGAAGTTATTTTTTTTTGTTTGTTTTTAAAATAAGAAATATTAAACAAAGCGTAACAAATTTTTAAATAAAATTTAATAATACAAAAGCAATTAATTTAAAATATTACAAACGTTATTGCTATTGTTTGTAATATTTTAAAAAAGCAATAAAAAATAAAAAAAAATAAATAATAAATTAAAATAAAATAAAACAAAGCAAATAACGTTTTAAATTCAACCACCATGCCATACAGTTAAAATAATTTATTAAAGAAAAATTAATTAAAAAATAAATAAAAATAAAAATGATTTACAAAATTGTAAAAAAAGTTATAAAAAATAATTGAAAAAATTGTAAAAAAAAGAACAAATATCTTTCAAAATTATTGCTCACAATATACTTTTGTTCTTAGCTTACAATGCAATTCCTGAAATTATTGATAAAAATGCCAATCAATTATAAATTGTTGCATAAAACTTTGCGAAGTCATTTAATAAAATTATAAACTACCCCCTTATCTATATAAAAAAGAATAAAACTACCGCTTTAAGAATAACGCCTAAATTATATCCTAAAAAAAATAAACGCCGCTTTGTTACTTAAGAAATACAACTCTGCTTGAAGTCTAACAACAACTAGAAATCCTTGGAATCTCTCATCTTTGGAATCTCTTAAGCTGTTAAACTATTTTAATGAATATTTGGGTAAATAAATAAACGAAATAATATTAAGTAAATTAATTTATTATATATAAATAAGAATTAAATTAAAAAAAGAACACAAAAATTAATTTAAAAATAATTCTTTGAAAAAAGGAAAAAAATTAATGAATTAAAGAAAAAGAAAATAATATAAATTAGAATATTAAAAACATATATAATATATCGGATTCTACGTCTACTTTCTTACAGAATTGGTCATTATTACCCATTAGTCACGATTAGAAATGAATGGCGGTACCTATAGTTTAAATTCCACTCAAATACACAGATTTGTGAAAAACTTCTGAGAGAAAATCAACGAAAGAAATGTTTTTTTCGTATTCCGTATTGTTCGAGATGCCTGAGGTGGAGTTTATTTGTTT
The DNA here is from genome assembly GCA_932273835.1 of Sarcophaga variegata. Lineage (NCBI taxonomy): Eukaryota > Metazoa > Arthropoda > Insecta > Diptera > Sarcophagidae > Sarcophaga > Sarcophaga variegata. Next base: position 102,061,925 of record OW026360.1, on the reverse strand, counting down.
TAATGCCTGGTGATCTGGCAAGGATGTCATCTAATTAAAAATCTTTCACATGAAGTATAATTTGATTTTTTATTTCACCGATTTTTGGGGTCGCCGTTGTCTAGTAGGTAGTGTGTTGGGTTATTAGACGTAAAGCCAGGGTTCGAGCCCCAGGCCAGACATCAAGACAAAATACAAAAAGTATTTCTTCGGAGACAGATTTCTGGCAGAAACTCTGAGACTAAATAAATTGCCATGAAAACTTTCTCAAGGAACTGTCATTCGGATTCTATGTAAAATAGTAGGTCCCACCACTCGTGTATAAAATTAACACACATAACATAAGTGTGGTGAGAAACTAGGACGTTGTATAATGGGTCAATTCGACCTCCGGGTACTGTACTCGTCTTAATTGACAAGTACACGTCCTCTAACCTAACCTAACTTAACACTCAGTAGATGACCCCTATTCATGCAGTGCATTGTATTCAAATACAGGAAGGATAGTTTATAGGAAAAAGGAAAGAGGAGGTAATGTCCGACATTTTTGTTTTTTTTTAACCAGATAATCACAAATATCCAAAGTTTCTGGTGGGAATCGAACCCACGGCCTCGGCCCTAGATTCACACTATTAACTAGGCCATCGGAGTACCCATTTATTAAGTGAAAAGTAGGAAATTTCAAATATAAATCGTTCAACAGTCGCATAACACATAAATATGGTTGTAACCTCAAACAAAACTTATTCAATTAGCGCCACTTTTCGAGCACAACAATGTGAGTGAGTACTGGAACAACCTTCAAAACAAAGTGTTGACACAATTTCTGCAATAGAAATTACGTCACTATTCCTAGTCTATGAATGCCAGGGATTTCTGTGAAAAATTTCGGATTATCATTGAAATGTAATACTATACTAAGATATGCACTTTTTTGAGTTAATATTTGATTTATTGAGTACAATATTTTAAGTGTTCAGACATAATAATATACGCAGTTCAGCTGCTTATTCAATATTCATTTGGCAGCTGGTTTTTTCCGCAACATGGTTTTTTTTATTGTGTGTCGTTGTTGACATTTGAGTTGTCAAATATCATAAAAAGTGTTCGTTTAATTATAATATGCTCACTAAACACACTTATGACAGTGATGCATTTTAAGTTTTACTCAATATTATAACAATTTGCGTATTTATTGCGCAATTATTAATTGAAACTTTATATGAAATATTGAGCTCAATAATGGCATTTATTGCGATTTACGCAATAAAGGTGCATACCTTTTTTTGACTCATATATGTGTTCCGGGTCATATCCGGATATCGTTGGAAATAGCATTGCTCATAATACTGACCAGGGCTGCTACGGAGCTGCCAATCTCCGACATGTTACAAGGCATAAGTGTTCCGATTGTTTGAGGCTAGTTTGGATATTTTCTACTTGTTTTCTAGGGAAATTCAATATCTTGTTCAGCAGGAAGATCCCTGCAATATTGCTAGACTCTGCTGGACACGTAAGGAGAACCGATTCACTTCTTTTCCACATCGCATAATAGCTATCCTTACGGGCCACTTGCCTTTTGGTAGGCATGACGAAAGACATTCCGGCAAATGACTACTCCAGGAGTTGTGGGTGTGAGAACTCATGTATCAGTTCTAAACTCTTGTCAGGTAAAGACTGATGTTTTCTCGCTTACCGACATGCTTAACCGAGCACACTAATATAAAGACTACTGCAATAGTAATATTTATTGAGAACTCGGGTTGGTTGCCTCAGGGAAATATTGTTTGTGGTATAACAATGGTCCTAAATGATGGTATAAGTGGGACATCTTCCTTTCAGAAGATTCCGCCATCTCACCTATATGGCTATGGCTATGTTCCGTCCTTTAGACCTTCTGTCCAAGTTGAATTGATCACATCTTTCGATGGTACTAACTTTTGCTTGAAAAATCCAGGCGAATTTCTCATGGATATCGAATATTCAATACTGAGCCTGAATACCCTCGTTTTGACCCACTCCTATACCCTAGAATGCTCCCTCTCTTAAGACCGCCACTTACTCTTATTATTCTGTTCCATTGGAAAACACTTGCCACAGTCATAGTATCTACTGGCCCTCTCCAAGTGAAGGTCAACAAAGAACTGACAACCATACGATCGACAGATCGTAATGTCTCCTATTGGACCTTGTGCTCGAGTGATCCTCATTCATCTAGCCATAGTTTCAATGGTTCTGGTCTCCACTACAATTTTCAGTGGACGTAAATACTGCAGATTCTCCAGCGACGCCGTAGAACAGGTTCTAATGGGCCCGGTTAAAATGATGAATGTCAGTTTATGTTCAGAATTTTGTTCAGTTCGGCCTGAATTGTTTTAAGGTCTGTTTTACGTCTGTCCAGTAAATATTTTTTCATTAAGATTGAGGCCAGTCTGAATAGCTTACCCACCTTAAGCTAGATAATGGAGCTTTTCACGGAGTTCTACCAAATAAGTTTTCTTTTATAATTGCTCCAACAACCAAGCCTAAGACAGTTAACCTACCGAAATATTTTAATTTTAAAGCATATACAGTGCAGCCCTTGCGCTGACCAACTTCTTCCTCTTCCCTGATTTTGGTGGAACTTGGTCAGTACAGGGACTGCGATCACCCGTGGCATCACAACTGGCCGCTATGCGTGCTCAAGTGATCTTTGTGAAATCAGAGCTACCACTCATAGCTAACCTAACCAAACCTAAAGCATACACAGGCTAAAACCATAACTTTTCTCTTTTCTTTCTCTCTTTGCAGCAACAAAAATTTTTAAAACGACCCGCAGACGATGCCGACAATGGTGCTGACAACTTTGAGCCGCCACATAAATTGCCCAATAACAATAATAATAACAACAATAATAACAACAATAATAGCAATAACAGCAATAATAACAACAACAACAACAATGGTTCGGAAAATCTAAAATTTTCGGTAGAAATCGTCCAACAATTGGAATTCACGACCTCAGCGGCAAACTCACAACCCCAACAGATCAGCACAAATGTCACTGTAAAGGCTTTGACGAATACTTCTGTTAAAAGTGAGCCGGGCGTAAATACAGCTGGTGGTCCGGGTGGACCGGGCGGTGGCGGTGGTGGTGGTGTGCCAGGTCAGAGTCAGGGTCAAGGGATCAATGATCCCCAACATAATGTCAATAATAATCGCGGCGGTCCCGGCGTTATGCATATGGGTGGAGGCCCAGGTGGTCTAAATGCAGCTTCGAATCTAATGGGTGGCCATAATATGAATGCAGCTCAACAGCAACAACAGCAAAAATCGAATATGGGTGGTTTACCCAACTTGGTGGAGTGTAAACGTGAGCCAGATCATGATTTTCCTGATTTGGCCGGTCTGGAGAAAGACACTGGCGCAAACAGCAATTTTCCCGGTTTTCCCGAATTTATGGGCGACGACACAACCGAGGGCAATGAAACCTTTAAGGATCTCATCAATGATTTGCAGGATTTCAATCCGGGCTTTCTGGATGCTTTGGATGAGAAACCCTTATTGGATATTAAAACCGAAGATGGTATTAAAGTGGAACCGCCCAATGTGCAGGATTTGATCAACAGCTTAAATGTTAAATCCGAGAATGCCATGGCCCAGTTCAGTGCGGCTTTTGGTGGACCCAATAGTGCAGCGAGCAATGCAGGCATGGGTGTGAATGGCGTTCCCATGGGCAATCCCAATAATGATGCCCAAAATATGAATAAAATGCGTTCCCAGTTCCAAAATGGCCCGAATAATGGGCCCATGTCGGAACTGTCGTTGGCGGCCCAGACACTTAAACAAATGGCCGAGCAACATCAGCATAAAAGTGCCATGGGCGGCATGAACTTCCCCAGACCGCCCATGCATCAAACACAGCAAAGCCAGCTAATGGGTGGCCCCAACGCCAACGGACGTTATAATGACTATGGCGGCGGTTTTGGTGGTCCAAATGATTTTATGCAAGGTCCTCAAGGGCCGCAGCATCCTCACCAACAGAATCTACCGCCACAATTCCAACAGAAACCCCAGCCTGGCGGCCCCATGGGTGGTAACAATGTCCAGCAGTCCTTCCTCGATATCAAACAGGAGCTCTACTATTCCTCTCAGCAGAATGAATTCGATCTCAAACGTCTTCAGCATCAGCAGCAAATGCAACAACAGCATCAGCAGCAGCAACAACAACAACAGCAGCAGCAGCATATGAGCCAAGCCGCCATGAACAAAATGGGTCCGAACGGACCCATGGGTGGTGTGGGCAACTTTCCCAAACCGAATGTGGGCCCTGGACCACAAACGCAAACACAAAATCCTACACAACAGCCACAATACTCGCCCTACAATTCTCCTATGGGTCCAGCCGGTGCTGGCAATCAAAGTCCAGCCGGACCCAATTTCATGCAGGGACCACCACGAGTGGGACCTGGTGCGGGTCCAAATCAAGTTGGCCCCTCCAATATTGGTCCCTCCATATCTCCAGCCCAGCAACAGCAGCAGCAGCAGCAACAACAACAATCACAACAACAGCAACAGCCACAAACACAACAAGCACCCAGCGGCCGAGGCGGTCCCAATGCACAGCAACAAAATACTCCAAATATGTCCGGTGGTCCAGCGAATCAACAGCAGGCCAATCAACAGAATCAAAATAATGGACCCAATACGGGTCCAAATGTTGGTGCCGGTCCCGGTGTTAATGGCCCAGCGTCACAGGCCGGCAATCCCAATATGACACAACAGCAGACAACCACAACCACTTTGCAAATGAAACAAACGCAACAGCTGCACATTAGCCAGCAGGGTGGTGGTCACGGTATACAGGTGAGTGGAAATTTAATTAAATTTTATTTCATCGGTAATGAAATGATTAATCAAAGTATGGTCCTTCGCGTTACCATTCATTCCAAACAATTTATATTTTATTTGTACAAAAATTCTTTGAAATTCAATATGCTTCGGTTAGGATACATTGGTTAGGAAATACCCCACGAACAAAACAATGAACGAGAGAAAGGGTGTAAAGAGAATTAAAACGCTCTCTGAAAATAATCTCATAAAGAGAGATCCCGTAAGAGAGAGCATGTAATTCAAATGGCAGAGAGAAATACAATCAGAGAGACAAAGCCAAGGGATCTTAGGAGCATTTTTTACTTTGCAAAAGCAAATGCAAAAACAACAAAAAAAATTTGATTTTTAACCGCTATTCTCTCCTTTAAAAACTTAATTGAGAGAAAAATTTATTTGAGGGAAAACTGCGTGTTTATATAAAGGAGGAAAAACAAGAAGAAAAAAGAAAATGAAATGCAAGGAACATTTTTGACTAAAACAGGGATGCCAGATTAATTATTAATACAAATTTTAAAATACTTGTTTGAAAAATTTCGCTTACGAGTTTGACCAAAAATTCAAATTTTCAAAAAATCTTTTTTATATTTGAAACCAGCTTTACTAAATCAAATCTGCGCCATTGTAGCGGCCAATAGTTTTCCTTCTGTGGTCCAAATACCTGTTGTGGCTTCCAACGTTATTTAATTATACACTTGTGGACACACAATTAAGTCACCTATGCAAAATTTTTCATTTTTATAAAAATTAAAAAATTTAAGAAAAATGGAAACAAAAACAACTTATATTTATTAATTTCATATGCTTAATAATTAATTAACAACAAAAACTTAAATAGTTCTTCATTGTAAAAAATGTGTTGGTACTTAGTTGATATCAGACTTAAAATTTAAGTGGACACATAATTAAGTCATTTGAAACAAAAATATTGAAAATTTAATTTAATTGCTTTTTTTCACCCAAACTATTTGGAACCTTTAATATGTTGTGGGGGACCCTTTTTGGAGTATTATTTCAGTACATCTTTGTGGCATTGAGTTGATTAAATTGCGACACTGCTCAGGACTGACTTAATTGTGTGTCCACAAGTGTATGTACACACCAGAGATCAGCAATGAGTATTCAAAAAATGAGTAGAATCGAATTATACTCATAATTTCTGATACTTGTACGCCTTCATACTTATTTTAATATCATGGAACCTCTACTCATATTCAAAGTTTGAAGTACTCATCATATTCATACTTAACAACGCGTATGATGTTGCTGATTTCGACTCTCCATTTACAAGAATCACAAAATAAGTATAATTCGCGTACGAACACTAAAATACTTATTAAGTCACTCGAATCATTTATAAGTATTATAAGTATTTTTCTACATACAAACATATTTCGAATGGTATGAGTTTGATGTCAACGTTGTACTCATAACCATTGCAACCTCTACTTATAAATCAACGATGTAGTGAGTACGAATGAATTAGAGTACGTAGTTAAATTTCAATATTGTTGACTCATTTACAGTGTTGGAAAAAATAATAGAAACGCATCAAAAAACATCCACATATCATTAGGGAGCCCCCCCCCCCACCATGTTTGACTGTCGTTTTTGTGTATTTTGGATCAAACTCTTTATTTGCAGGGCGAGTACAAAACATTTTCCGTCTGTTGGAGCACATTGTTCCAATTTTTCCGACTTTGTTGTTATCTGGCAAATTGTAACCTTTTTTGTATATTTTTGTTTTACTTTAAAGACGTGCTGACCTTGGACTTCGAGCCTGTTTCTTATAATACTGTTACTGGAGCATCTAGTATATTTTTAAGCCCATTAGATGACTCAAAAGGGTTTTTTTTTTTTTTTTTTTTTTTTTTTTTTTTTTTTTTTTTTTTTGGAATAACGTACTAAAATTTGATCAAAACGCGTGGACGTTTTCCTCTTTCTTCCTCTAGTTTAGATATTTTTTTTGTATAGTGAATCACGTTAAATACTTTATTTTTAGTACACTTCATTATTTGGGCTATTTTTCCAAGTGATAAGCCATCAGATTTTAATTTAAGGATAACATTTCTTTCAGCATCAGTGTTATGAACACCTCGACCCATTTTTTAAAAGATTTAAAACATACACTCAACACGAAAATTTTGCAAATGTTTTAAAACAAATTGTTTTAACTTAATTTTTACCACTTCTAAATGTTTCATGTAAAAAGTTTATTTATTTTAAATTTAAACACGGTTTTAGAAAAGCGTTTCTATTAATTTTTCCAGCTAAATTACGTATTTTTGTACTTTTTCATGAAAAACTAATAAATTAAAAGAGAAGAAAGCAATAAAGTAAACAAATAATAAAATCCCGTTACATTAGCAAGAATTTGACAGTAATTTCCAACAATAAAAGTTTATTACGAAAAGGTATAAAATATTTTAATGATGAACTAGTAATCGTTTCTATTATTTTTTCCAACACTGTATATTCAAAATTTCATGAGTGCTTATGAGTACCGAAAAAAACGATTCATTGCTGATCTCTGGTATACACTTAAGAGAGTTCTGCAGAGATCGAAACAATTGACCAATTTGGAGGTAATTGGTCTAGGCTTTATGGTGATTGATATCTTCACTATAACTGACCTGCTGGAGCTTTCTTAGTTTCTGTCTTCGGCTTATCAACGATATGACTGAACTGCCATTGTCATGTTGGAACACAGCTTTTATTCTGTCAATTAATTCTAGCCGAGTTAATTGAATGGCTTGCTGCAGTCACATTATATATTGGCGTCAGAACACTGAATTAATCCTTTAAACAAGTTCTGTAAGCTAATACCGAAGAATTTGCCTTTGAATCCCACCAGACAGCGAGCAATTACCTTGTTTGGTTTCAATCTTGGCTTTCACCGCCCCCTTAAGAAGCGTAACATTGAACTTACATACACATATAATTGGTCATTACAACCCTTCAGTCAGGATTACGACCTAGTTTCTCACACACCACTTTTGTTGTGTGTGTTATTTTTATACATGAGTGGCTGGAGCCTACAGTTTAAAGTCGACTCTGAACGACAGATTTTTTTGAGAACCTTTAATGGTAATTTTTTTTATTTACTCTCAGAGTTCTTGCCAGAAATCTGCTGAGAGGAAGTAGCCGAATAAATAGTTTTTGAACCGTGGTCTCGCGCCTAATAAGCCTTCACACTACCTACTAGATTACGGCGACTTCATTGAACTTCCATAACCTTTTTTTTTTGCATTATTGCCTAATGTGATACACTTTCCATAACTTGTCGTCATTTGGTTTCAGAAGTGGTTCGATTTTTGTTCCATTTTAGCAGTGAAGTGCAAATGCAAATTCGCTCCCATTTCACAAGCAACGTGTAAGCTGCTTATATGTATGTTTTTCCCCGAAAGCAGCGATATTTTTACTTCTTTTTAACCACACATAACTGTTTGCATAGTAACTTGATTTTAATAATGTTTCCTAACAAGTTTAAAATGTCATCTTTTAAACGAGCTATAGTGTTGCCATATGCAATTGATATTGCCAGAGGTATTACATTTTTAAGCCATTTACCCACAATTTATAAACAGACATTTTCGAACGCCACAATATGATTTAAAAAATTCATTGTTACCATACATTTTGTCTTTCGACCCACTGTAATTTATTTCCTTTCCTTAATTTCTTTTCCATTTTCTGTTTTATTTCATTTGTTTTCTCTGCTAACGTCAACGTACGTGACTTTTCGTTTTGTTCTCTTGCTTTAGAGAGTACTCTTCTCAAATACATATGTACACGAAGAATTCAGAGTAATTTCTATACACAACTGTTATATTTTTTATCACTCCACTCAATTGGTAGTGTTGCAAAGTGAGTGAGAACGTAAAATGCAGCTGTGTATGTAGAGGGGTTTCTCATAACAGTTGTCTTGTGCTCTGCTATGCATAACAAAGTGGATTTCATTTGTTTTTTGGGGTTAATCGTAAGGGTGGCCATATTTGTTATTCTCTATTTAAGGATTTTTTTTGTTAGAAAAACGTAACGTTTCGTAATGCATGAATAAATGAACGTTTTTTACATACTAAGCTGCGATCCTAATAGGCAACAATTTTGCTTAATGATGTAATCATCAAGTGGAAAATAAGTTTGGTTTGGTAGTCACAGTCATCAATGATTGGTTTTGCTACATTTTCTCTAATGATGGAATTAGTGTCGCAATGGCTTATAGTAGCGTTTTGTATTACTCCCTTAAAAACATGGTCACTCTATTTTTATCACCCAAAAAAAAGTCATTGCAAAACCATGCCAACCGCATATTATTCTCTCCAAATAACATTAAAATGTCGTAAAAAAAAATAAGGCACTCAAAGGCAAAAGTTTTTGAGTTTGAACATGAATTTCACTCATTATTTTGTTTTGGGAATTCCTCTTTGTCTCGCTCTCTCTCTCTCTTTCATGCTCTATGTTTTTTTTTTTCAAAGTTATGCCGGTGTGTTAACCACCTCTGTGCTCCATGCAAAACAAATAAAAATAAATTTCAATTGTATGAGAGGCACAGAGAGAGAGCAGCGACGAATATTCCTTAGGAATAACAACAACAATAAGAAGAAAAATTATATTGCAAAACAGATTTCGTTTTATTGTTTTTATAGCTCATAATACACTTGACTTTTTTGTTGTTTTTTTTTGTTTTTGTTTTTGTACTAATAAACCGGTATTTGATTTGAAAGCTCTTTACTTAGACTTCCCCAAACACAATTTTCTAATGAAATGCTTGTGTCTCAAAGCAAGAGAGTGGGTGGTGTTGTTGGTAGGAGAGAGAGATTTACTGTTAACTCAAATTGTGCTCATTTTTCTAAATATACTTTTCAATTTAGCATGCTTTGATGATGATGATGACGATGATATACAATACAATGTCTTGAGATTTATAGGTGTATGGATTTCGTATGTGTGTATGTGTGTGTATGTGTGTATGTTAGAAAAATTCTTATTAAGCCATATGTTATGATTTCGTTGACATTTCATTATTTGGGGGAGTCAGTGGAGCCTTCTTTTTCACAGAGAGGCAACTTGTTATGAAAAGATTTTTAAATTATTCAACAAATTGTTGTCATATACATACATACATATGTACATGTATGAATGTATATAAGTAGTTTTTTATTTTTATGTGCTATTTTTTCCGATTTTTTTTTTTGAGGTTAGGTAGGCATATTTTGATTTGTTTTTCATGTTATTTCCGTTAGCGAAATGTTAGTTCCTGCATAGAAAATGGAATTCATATAGGAAAAGCATACTTTTAGGTTGAAATGCAAATTTTCTTTTATAATTCATAGGAAAATGTTAAAATTAAAAATAAATAAAGCTTTTATTTTTAAAACGTCCTTAATAAAAATTAATTTTGTGGTTAATAAAATAAAAATAATAATTTATTTTCCTTTCTTTTTCTATTTTAACTTATATTCTTAGATTTTCTAAACTTTTCTTTCTTTTTTTACTTGACTTTTAAGAAAACGAAAAATAAATTTCATTTCTTTAATTGTATTTGTAGAAATTACGGAAAATTGTAATTCTTTTTTAATATTATTTGACTGTTTTATTGTATTTCAGTTTATTGGCAATGAAATCTCTTATTTTATAATTTATTTCATGGAATTCTATACATACATACGTGCCATAATTGGTCATGACAACCCTTTAGTCAGAATTACGACCAGGCTTCTCACACCACTTATGTTGTGTGCGTTAGTTTTATACATGAGTAGCGGGACTTACATTTTAAAGTCGATTCCGAACGACAGACTTTAGAGAAACTTTTCATGGCAATTTTTGTTTAGTCTAAGGGCCATTATTACAACTTGCCGTTAACTAAAGGGAGGATTTTAACGGGCAGATAAATTGTTTTTCGTTATTATGAGTACCCAATAAGATAGAAGTGATCGTTAAGCTAAAGGGAGGATCATCCTACCTTTAACATTTAAAGGTCACTTTATGTTTGAACTTACCATATTATATTTTTATTATGGCAACTTCAAATTTAAACGAAATGTGGATATACAACAAAAAAACGAACAACTGCGTTAAAAAAAAAACTTGTATAATTGAGCAGTTTTATCGACATTGCTCCGGCACTGCCATATTTTTGAAAAATTTTATCTGTAAGTTGTAATAACGAAAATAAGTTAAAGGTAACTTTACATTTCCCTTTAACTAAACCCAAGTTTAACGACAAGTTGTAATAAAGGCCCTAAGAATTTTTGCCAGAAATCTGCTGAGAGCCAGTCGCCAAAAAATATTTTATTTCGTTTTGTTGAGGATATTGGACCTGGTGTTTGAATCGTATCCTCACGTCTAATAAGCCAACACACTACCTATTAGACTACGGCAACTTCATGAAATTCTATAATTTTCTTTCATTTTAATTTACAATGTACATGTCGCACTTACAAACTTTTAAACAAAATTCTCACAAAAACTCCGATTGACATCGAATTTGTATTTGAGAAAATATAATTTTCTGTTTTTTTATTTTCATAACAAAATTAAATTTAACTTGTTAACTCGTTATAGGATAGATCAGTTGTACTAACATTCTTTTGAAAATAAAAATTCAGTGTCTTTATTTTCATTTTTATTAAGTACTCGCTATCACTAATCATTTAAGACACAATCCTTTAACATAAAATGCTCACTAATGTCGTTACATTTTTACTTTCTAAAAGAAATTATTTCTTATGGATTCAAAGATATCAATTTTAAATCAATTTTATTTCAATAAATCCTTGTATTTATTTCAATTTAAAAACATAACTTATTTGCTAACTCCGAGCTATTAATTTTATTTACGTACTCTGCACTTCTTACTACGACTCACTGGCAACATTATCTTCTGCTCTATTTATACTACATTTATTTTCAGTCTGGTAACTTCTAGAACACTGTCTACTGTTGAATTGTTATTGTAAAATGTTTTCTCTTTAATTTTCTATGTTTTCTTTCTATACAGTTTCGTTAATTTCTTTATCGGTTATTGTTTAATTTTCTTGTTTTTTTTTTAATTTGTAGTCACGTAATTGGTCATTACAAATCAGCTTCCCACACCACCTAAATTGTGTGTATTAATTTCATACATGAGTGGCGGGACCTACAGTTTGACGTCGCCTTCGAGTGACAGGGTTTTTAGGAAGTTTTCATGGCAATTTAATTTATTCTCAGTGTCTTTGCCAAAAATCTGCTGAGAGGCAAACGCCTAAGAAATATATTTTCATATTGCGTTTTGGGGTAGACGTCTGACCTGGGGACCCTTTAGAAAACGTCAAATTCAAAAACCTGTGGAAATAATTGGATTGTTGTTTGGTTGCCAAGATAATGAAATGTGCTCACAGATTCCTACAATTGATCTTGAGTAAAAAATTGATCTCCATCTAACCGCCTTATATTCTTTCTGCCAGTATGGTGGCATTCAGACCTTTTGGATGAAACCTACAGCCTCTAAACTGTTTGGCATTTGGAATTGAATTTCAATTATAAGCCTTTTTTATGTCAATTTACTCTATTCAGTAGTATTGCGAGATATTTTACCTCCATTTGCTATGATATCACGTATCACCTATGGAGTCGAATATCTTCCTTTTAGGAAGTATTGTCCTTCTAGTAAAAGCTATTGTGATATTGCTTAGGATAATTCTCAAGCCCAATAGCTTACAAACTCAAAATCTCTTTGAATAACGTTGAGTCTGTAGTTATCAAGACTATATCAGTCTTTGACAACCAATTCCGGCCTCAGATAGTTTTCTCAGTAGTTCATCCATAACTAGGCCTTCAATTGGAGATGCCAGTAGACCATCTTGTGGGCATTCCTAAGTTCCACTGACTCTTATTGTTACGTTTCCTTATATATATTGTTACGAAAATGGAAAAATCTAGATACTGGTGTTTTGCTTTTACATCGTTTAACATTGAAATTATAAACGAAATAAAAAAACAAAGCTATGAACAAATTATCGCACTGCGTAATATAACAACAAACACCAGCATAAAAAATGGTAAACAAGTAAACAAAAATGCAACAACAAACACTACAAGAATAAACGTAAACAACGATTACAGAGATTTCGAGAAGGAGAAGTCATGAACGTTTGCCTTAAAGAACATTAATCAGACTGTTTACTTTACCATATAAAAGGCAAGGCAAAGCAGACGAGTGTGTTAGTGAAGTTCAGTCAGTCTTGTTTGAAGACGCAGCGCATTTGAAAAGAGTAATCGTGGTTTGAAGATATCCGTTACAAACACCTGTCGAACAATTGTTTAGTAATTGTTATTGTTTATGCAAAGAGTATAAACAGAGGAATAACAAACATAGCAATTGTTGTTGTTTACATCAAGTTGTGAACATTGGCACACAGAATTGTGCGAATGATAAAGAATTTTAATTAAAACTAAACACAAACTTATTTTTATTTTATTTGCAATCTACGAGCTCATATTTTAAACGTTTTTAAAAGGTAAATACGTTACAATATGGCTGCCTTCCAAAATGTTAGTTGCTTTGTGTTTGAACAAAGTATCGCGTTTCATAATGCCGCTGTACAAAATATATACAATGTATTCTATTTCAAAACGTCGTCAATGTGTATTTTTAACGCAGTCAAAAAGCAATCAGGCATCGGATTTATAGTTGATGCATTGTTTGGTTACTTTGCATATCTACAGTAGTAGAACTGCATACAAACTTTGTATTGATACATTTTGGAAGGCAGCCTATGTATTGTAAATGCATACATTTTATTAACAATTAAATTTAAATTCGATTTTTTCTTTTAAACTTATTTTAATCAATTTCTTCAGTCCCTATTAACCACTGCTACTGTGGATAATTTCTTTTAAAAATTTATTTTCCAAAATTGTATTAGATTTGCCCCCTTTTTTTTCTAAAAAATATTCTCTTTTTCTTTTAAAATTTCTTTTTATTTGATTTGATTTGAAACTAAAAACATTGAAGGACCTTTTTTCCTTTCAGAGTTATTTCTCTCTCTCTCTCTGTCTCTCTTTACATCATACCCTGTCTCTTGATACGTTCTATTTAACAGGACAACATTTAAAGCGATTTTAAATGTTCATCCGAAAAAAGTTTTTCTCATGTTTTTTCTTTAAGGAAATGTACTCGTGTATTCCGTCTATTTGGCTGTCTGTCTGTCTGTCTTACATTTTACATTTTTACGAAGCAAAAACAAAATTTTTTTTTCTTTTTTTTTTTGTAAAAGATTTGTTAAACAAGAAACAAAATAGTAAAGCTTTTAAAAAAGTTTTTTTCTTTTTTTTTTCCTTCGGATATATTTTGGAAAGATTTTTATTCTGTGCCATGAAATTTAGTTAAATTCGGTTTTTATTAAGTAAAGCACAGGGGGTACTGGTGAAGACCGGGTACAATAAAAAAGGCTTTAAATAGGAAAATTAAGAAAAAATAGAAGAAAGTCTCAAGTGCATCGATAGAAACAAATGGTAGCTCGAAAGGGCACGGTCTTGGCTATATAGCGCTTGAGATAATCTCCATTTTTCCATCCACTTGTTTTCCAAATAATTTTTGACTGTCTCCGCTGAAAAATCTGGTCAATGGATAATTACGGCTTCATGTCTGATTGCATATTCAAGGCGTTTTCGTACAATGCTTGCTTCAAACGAAATAATTGCTGTCTGTACAGATCTGCCGTAATATTCTGGCCAATTTTTAGTACCTCATAATGGATAACTCTGTTCTGATTCCACTAAATATAGCGCAATACCCTATTCCAAATGGATACTCTGCTTAGCCGTAGATTTTGTTTATTACCTGCCCTTCACATATGATTTCTTGCACTGGGGGGTTGTCGTAAGGAATCCATTTTTTGTCATCAGTGCTTATTCGATGCAAAAATGATTTTTTAAAGCGTTAAATAGCATTTCATACAATCTTAATTGTACAAGAAGGTCTAGTAGGTAGCCTTTTGGCTTTTTAGACATGAGGCCACACAGTTGAAACCCCAGGTCAGACATCTTCAACAAAACGGAACATGAAAAAATATGTCTTTAGGCGACTTCCTCTCAACAGACTTCTGGCAAAATTTCAGAGAATAAATAAAATTGCCATGAAAAATCTCACAAAAATCTGTCGATCGCAGTCGACTAGGTCCCACTACACTCCTGGGTAAAATTAACACACACAACATAAGTGGTGTGAGAAGCTAGGTTGTAATCCTAACTAAAGGGTTGTAATGACCAATTTTGTATGTATGTACGTATGTGTGTAAAATCCAATTTCTTTGCTTTTAACTGAATCCTGCTGGTTTTAAACGTTTTAAAATCGCTGCTAGCGTCACGCGTAATGATTGCGCCAGTTCTTCTTGCAACTGCCATGAATCTTGATCGAGTAATGTTTCCAATTTGTGGTCTTAAACTTTTTTTGGCTATCTCGGAAGCTCATTTGTCTTTTTTTGTCGAAAACCATAATTTTTGAAACTCACAAACCACGCGAAACGATGACTAGCACGTGTAGTTTTCTTTGTAAAAAAGTGAATCAACTAAATTTATCTCCAATGCATCAGAAATGTCCAAATTTTCCCCCCGAGTCCGGCTTATAAATCAGTTTGAATTTGCCTGATGTCTTGGGTTAACTCCACAAGGAAAGTTTAACGTGTTCAAATCGGATCTCGATGGCCAGTCACCACATCTCCTCAACGAGAGATACCCATAAGCCCTCAAATTGCTCGAGCAGAGTATCCAATGCGAAAAGAAGAGCTGTGTGGCTCGTTATACGATCCTGTTGTAGTCCAAATCGTCCAATTCAAGTCATAAGACTTTGGTTATCGTTGACCGTTGTCAATGTGATGGTCTGGCCAATGTCATTCTCAAAGAAATGTGGACCGATGACGCCACTAATGCTATATCCACACCAAGTAGTATTTTTTTCTGAATGCATTGCATATTCTTAGATCTCATGTGGAGTGGTGTCATCAAATTCGATAATTTCGGTTATTCACGTGCTCATTGACCTCTTCATTGGCGTATAATGCCAACTGCACGAAAGTCATTTCAACAAACACAAGTAGTTGTGTTGAATGCTGCATCAGCTCATGATGATTTGGCAAAACAGAGTGAATAAGCGGTTACCGTGGTCAAGTACAGTGAGGTGCACAATTGAGTACATGTTTGTATTTTGGACACTTTTTATTGAATAAAACTAAAAGTAATAAAGAAAACTTGAAAAGTTTTTTGTCATTTATTTAGCATTTAGTGATTAACAAAATAATATAAAATTTAAAACAGAAATCATCAAACCCTAAAAAAAATCAAACAATGGAAAATCAACTCGCTTGTACTCAATTTTACACGTCTCCAATTTATGATATGTTTGGAAAAACATGTTTTTGCACTACTTTGACTTTTTTTTAAGAAAATATTAGTTTAATATTAATTACTTAATCTCGTTGAGCGAATATTTTTTGCAACTTATCGAACAAAAATCAATTTCTATTAAAAAATGAAGAAACTCTCGAAATTAACTGAAGATAGTATTGTAGCTTTGACTGGAAGTGGCTATTTTACCAGGGAAATTTGTAAACAACAGTCAGTAGTCATCAGAGTCCCAAAACGGTCTGTTGTTCGCTAGCTTCAAGACAGAGGTCGTAAAAAACTACTAACTGAAAGGAACAAATTTTTAACACCCAAAGGAGCTTTTTGGCAATCGGGAAAACAGTTAAATGATTGACGGCAAGTAGAGTTCTTAAAGATATTGGCTATACCTCAGCAGTCAAAAAGAAAAAACCTGCACTTTCGGCTAAAAATGTAAAGGCACGGTTAAAGTTTGCCCAGAGAACACAGAAATTGTACAGTGGATGACTGAAAACATGTGATCTGTTCAGACGAATCAAAATTCAACCGCTTTCAGTCCAATGGTAAGCAATATTGCTGGCACCGCCATGGGAAAAGAATTGAAAGACACCATGTTAAGGAAACGGTGAAACACGGTATAGGAAATGTCATGGTATGTGGTGCTTTACATGGTGGCACCTCGGACCACTGCAAAGAATCAATAACATTATGAAAAAAGAAAATTATTTGAAAATTTTGCAGACCCATCTTCCCGATTTTGTCGACAAGAACGCCAATCCTGCGCAAGGAGTACTTTTCCAGCTGGATGGTGACCCCTAACACACCTCCAAAATCGTTGAAAAATGACTGAGCACAATTTTTAATTAGTGCAGTGGGCAGTCCCGACCTCAATCCGATTGAGAATTTGTGGTCAATCGCGAAGAGACGGTTGGGACAGTACTGATCAGCCTCAACCAATTTAGATGAGCTTTGGCAACGGATTCATCAGGAATAGAGAATTTGGTGTAGAACATGCCAAGCCGCGTAAATGAGGTTTTACATAACAAGGGTCCTTGGACTATATATTAAAAATACTCGTATTCCCTAAAATGTTGGAATGGTGCAAAATTGAGTACATCCGAGTTATTTTCCTCTTGATTGTTTTTTTTCTTAGAATTTAATCATTTTAGTACTGAAATTTATATTATTTTGTTAATTACTAAATACTAAATTAAAACCGAAAAAAAATTTTCAATTGCTTTAACACTTTTATTTTTATGCAATTAAAATTGCTCATTTGTGAACCCCATTGTAGGCAGTGTATTGGCTTATTAGACGTGAGGCTTATTAGACGTGAGGCTTATTAGACGTGAGGCTTATTAGACGAGCAAAGTTTCTCAAAAATCTGTCGTTCGGAATCGACTTTAAACAATGGGTCGCGCTGTAGGTCCTGCATAAAATTACCATACACAACATAAATGGTGTGAGAAACTAGATCGTAATCCTTATTAAAGGCTTGTAATGGCCTATTATATATATATGTTTGTATGTATGTATGAGTGAATTGAAGACCATTAATTTGACAGATGTAGCTGCAATAAAATGGCCGTTATCAACTGTCAATGTTCGGAAGTCGTTGTTGAAAAGTACGCACCTATGAAAGCCTAATAGTTGTACTCTTCTTTAATTTTGTTATGATTATGATTTTGCATGTGAATGAATGTCTATGAATTAATGAAATATTTATAAACATTTAAATTGTTGTTGTTTATTAATTTACAACCATTTGAATGAATATAAAAATTTATATTTATAATTAATTAATTAAATTTCTCTTTTTCTTTATTTACTTAATTTAATTTCTCCCATTGAATTTAATAATTTCGTATTGCCCGACAAATCAAAAAAAGAAAAACACAGAAAAAATCAGAGAAAATTCATGTGAAAAATCAACCTCAGAGAGTTCAACGCCCCCTAATTAAACTCTATTGTTCAATGTAAAATGGATTACACACACGCAAATAAATTATTTTCAACAATAAATTTTAATTAATCACAAGTAAAATCATGCGGCGATAATAATAATAAAAACAAATACAAATACAAATATTTGTATTAAAAAAATACAGAAAAATATCAGAAAGAAAAATTGCAAAAAAAACGAAAAAAAAATGGTTTTTGAGGCTTTAATTGCAACAAATTATTTTGGGGGAGCACACGTGATGTGATGTACGATTATTATGTCATAAATATTCTTAATTATGCTTTAAATTGTCCAATCCTTATTAATGAATATAAAATTGATAATATTTGTATGTACATATATGCATGCATAGGTATGTAGGGTGTTTTTTACAGAGGTATAGAACTTTAAGTTGGCATTACTTTTCAAGATGGCGACCGATTTAACAGCTGTCAAGTGATTTATTCTCAGTTTGGTTTGGCAACTCATCATGAGTAGACTCACGCCTGAACAACGCTTGCAAATAGTGCAATTTTATTTCGAAAATAATGGTTCTGTGCGGAAAACGTATCGCGCAATTTTGTTCGCGAATTTTGTTTCGCGATGAAGCGCACTTCTGGTTGAATGGCTACGTCAACAAACAAAACTGCCGCATTTGGAGTGAAGGTAATCCTCAAGTGTATGTGGAAACACCGTTACATCCAGAAAAACTGACTGTTTGGTGCGCTTTATGGGCTGGTGGAATCATTGGTCCGTACTTTTTCAAAAACGATGGTGGCCAGAACGTTACAGTCAATGGTGATCGGTATAGAGCCATGATTACTAACTTTTTCATTCCTGATTTGAATAACCATGATGTCCAGGAGATGTGGTTTCAACAAGACGGCGCAACATGTCACACAGCTCGTGCCACAATAGATTTATGGAAAGACACGTTTGGTGACCGCCTAATTTCACGTTTTGGACCTGTGAATTGGCCTCCAAGATCTTGTGATTTAACACCGCTAGACTACTTTCTGTGGGGCTATGTAAAGTCATTGGTCTATGCGGTAAAGCCACAAACGCTTGGCCATTTGGAAGACAACATTCGCCGTATTATTGCCGATATACGGCCACAAATGTCGAAAAAGTCATCGAAAATTGGACGTCCAGATTGGAATACATCCGCGCCAGCCGTGGCGGTCATATGCCAGAAATCATATTTAAAATGTAATGCCACAAGATTATCTTTCGGATAAATAAAATTCATGTCAATCGAATAATCCATCGTTGTTTTATTGCAACTTAAAGTTCTATACCTCTATAAAAAACACCCTTTACATATGAATGTATTTATGAATGGGAATGTGACATGAAAAATATTTGTTTTATAAATTCATTTAATTTTAAAAATTCATTGACAATATTTTTTTTAAATAACAGGGAAATAAATAACGTTCATCATATGGCCGCTATTGCCTATAGCCCCATACTAGTTACGTATCGCGATACTTAATTGTGTCATTAAAACAGTTTAGTCAGGATAACAACCATCTTCTCCTTCTCATATCACTCATGTTATACGTGTTAATTTTAACCATGATTGGCGGTATCTACAGTTCTACATCGACTCCAAATAAAAAATGTTAAAGAAACTTTTCATTGAGATTTTTGTTAACTCTCAGAGTTTTTGCCAGAAGACTGCTGAGAGAGAACCACAAAAAGTTATACGTTCTCGCGAGATGTGTCTGAGCTAGGGGGTTTGAATCACGGGCTCTCGTCCTATAATCCAACACGGTATCCATAACGACTTCAAGAATTTCTAAGCTGTAGGCTTGGTTATCAGCTAATAAATGTCTTTCATTTGATATGTTATTTATTCTGTGAAAGGTTGGCAACGCATTACAAGGGAAATTATAATCGACCTGCTGTGCAAGAAGACTCAAGAGTTTGGAAGTATTACATATACATGTATGTGTTAAATTTGCCCCTCCATCTAGTATATAAACTTGACTGAAGCCATATCGACGCCACCATTCTATAACGTTCTAAGTGTACTTAGAACGTTTTTAATGTTCTTGCATTTTTATATTCTACGTTCTCTAACTTAAATACTGTCAAAATTTGGTTAAGATGCGCCGATCCGTTCCGAAGTTATAGGCAAAAATCTTCTTAGAATACACATGTAGTCGTATATCGCGTGAAAACTTTGAGAGCTCATAACTCACAACACACTTTTTCGACTTAGAATGTTATAGAACGGAGGCGTCGATATGGGGCTTCCAATAAACAAAATTAAGAGTCCCAGTGTCTATCTTTGCTTGAAGGCCAGACGTTTTCCGTTACTAACGACAATTTTCTAAAACAGTCTCCTACTCTTTCCTGCCTCTACTGCCAAAGCCATTGGCTGTAATCACACGAGAACAATTTTTAGTCGCACAATTTTTGTATACACAGCTTTGTATGGATTAGTGTTTTTGCATTCATTTTATTTTTAAAAATGTGCATGCATTAGTAGCTGATTTAACCTTTACGCCACCGAAAAACCATTCTCTTCACCTCTCTTGCCTATAAACTATCATTTTACACCAGCACAATTGTTCTCGTGTGATTAGAGCCATAGACAATATGGCCAGAATGCAATACACAGTAATGTGTTCGATAGCTACGCTAAGCGTGTTGCTTTGGACTCTTAGCAGGTTTTATGTGAGCCCTTCATACAGGCTTTGGCAGATTGTTTGCTTTATTTTGCCCGTATCCGAAGCTGCTCATACTTTATTTATGCAATTTATTAATGCATTACTAAATGCTAACCTCGCCGATTCTCAATACTGTTTCCAATGTACAGGACTATTCCGAATGTTCAATGGTCAATTCAAACGCTCTGCAGCTTTTCGGAATGCCCGGTGCATATGAAAAACTATCTCATTGAAAACCTCGCGACAGTCGTAAACCGTCCTAAACGGTATTATTATGACAGTGCCCAGACAGTCTCCAAGCTATCAGAAAGTATAACAATATATTCCCAGAGATATTAGCATCCATAATATTCATCACAGTGGTTCGAATAGCCAATTAATTGCCGTTAGTATATAGTATGTTAGGTTATTAGACGATAGCACGTGGTGTAAACCCCAGCTCAGATATTTCGAACAAAATGAAAAAATGTTTCTTTCCCCTTAGCAGTTTTCGGGCAAAACCTGTAAGGGCCATTATTACAACTTGCCGTTAGCTAAAGGGAGGATTTTAAGTTGACAATAAAGTAGAAGTAAGCGTTAAGCTAAACTAACTTTTAAAGTTAAGTTTATGTTTGAACTTGCAATATTATACAGTAGGACCCCGCTTAACGCTGTTTGAGTAGTACGCGGTAGTATTGGGATTCCTCTAAATCGCACTGTATTAATACTTGTTGTATACTATGTATCTTTTTCAACGCTCTTTTGTTAGTCTGTCCAGAATAAAGATTCCAACTGTATTTTCCGAAGTCGCAATCGCAGTACGAACGCATCTTTCCTGCGTCGCAGTTGATTTATTAGTTGCCTCGTTTAACGCTGTTTCAATATGGCGACTTCAAATATAAACAAAATGAGCAAATACAACAAAAAAAAAAAGAAGCCCGCAGTTCCCACTGCGTTTAAAAAGAACTTGTTTAATTGAGCAGTGTTATCGACATTGTTCCGGCATTGCCATATTTTTGAAAAAGTTAACTTTATTTTATCATTATGTTGTAATAATGAAATGTTGAAGGTGACTTTAAAGTTCACTTTAGTTAAAGTTAAAGGTGACTTTAAAGTTCACTTTAGTTAAAGTTAAAGGTGACTTTAAAGTTCACTTTAGTTAAAGTTAAAGGTGACTTTAAAGTTCACTTTAGCTAAAGTTACCTTTTACTAAACCCAACTTTAACGGCAAGTTGCAATAATGGCCTTAAGACTAAGGAAAATTGTCACGAAAAGTTTCTTAAATCTGACCCAAGTGAGTGGACCTAAAACTGTAGGTCCCATCCATTCCGGGGTAAAATTAAATGAAAATTTTATGGAAATTTTAATTCAAGCTCAGAGTTTTTGGCAGAAGACTGCGAAGGTAGTTGCAAAGAGAAATATTTCGTAATTTTTACGCTATATACTAGAGTACTTGAAATCATAACCTTATTTTTTATTTCTTTTTTATTTACCTTTAGTTTTGAATGTCCAATAATGGCATTAAAAGTAAGGAAATTAATTTAAAAATACGACAAACACTTGTGGGAAGGGGGATATGCATTTGGGAATAGGAAAATATGTAGGTTGGGCCAAAGGATGGCCCATCTTTCTACTTCATTTCCTTAGTTTAAGTTCATTTTTTTTAATCTGAAGCTTTCAACTAATTTTAGTAGGAAATAAATGGCCTGACATTTATTTTCTCTGCCTTACTAAAAATAATTTGAAACAATTTAAATGTAATTCTTTTGTTGTTGTTGTTAAATTAATTTAAAACAAACATGCAATCCACAATAACTTACGACATTTTGAACATTTTTAGTAAAACAATAAGGAAAGACCGACAACAACAACAAGAACAACGTTAATCAACTAAATAGCCTAAGTAAACTGTGTTAAATATAACGTTTACTGTTATATGGGTATTAATTTTAATGGAATAAATACGATTTCTTTACGAAACAAGGAAAATCGTTAGCTAACAACCCTGTTTTAGTAAAGCTATTGCTTTAATAACGGGGTCTTATATGTACATACATATGTATGTATGGAGACTGCATGCATTCTTAGTATGTGGGTGAGAGTAGAGAGAGAGAGAGAGAGTGAGAGAGAGTATGTTATTCAATTACCTAAATTTATTATAACAGTATTATGTTGTTTATTGTGTTAGCAAATTGATGATGCAACCAATACCGTTATTTGTATTTTTGTTTTGCAGGATTTAAAGAGCTTAAGAAGAGATTTTGAAAAATATTTATAAAAAAAATATTTTATTTAAAATCTTTTTCTTTACAATAATTTCTTGCTTTAACTTTACACTGTTGCCTCTCACCATATTATTATTACTTACGTACGTAAGTTTGTAAATATTTTTTCTGTTTATTTTATTTTATTTTTTTTTTTTTTTAATAAAATTAAACATGATAAAACACGTACAGGACATTAAGAACCAAACGCGGTATAATTTATGAGTCTACAGAGACTAAAAGCAATTTTTTCCTTATTTTTTAATTTCAAAATAACACCAAACCCCTTACCCCACTTTCGTACATTCACACATATTCAAACTCTCTCTCTCTCTTCCTCTCTCTTTCTCTATTACATATATATGATGATAGAAAAACTCAAATTTCTAAAGCCATTTAACTCAACTTACAGCGCAGAATCCTGTTAATAAAACCTCTCTCGCTGCCTGTTTGAGTTCTGTTGATTTGTTTCTTCTTTTCATATGATTTTGTGTGGGTACGTTTATTTCACTCATTTCGTTAAGGTTGAAATACCGTTAACATGACGCGTCGTTAGTTATTAAACTCTTATTTGTTTTAACAAATAAATTATTTATACGATAATGTCGTGTGTCGTCTAAATATGTCGGCTAAATTGCCTCTGCAAGAGAGCCAATGCAAAGACCATAAATGTATAGGGAGAGAGAGAGTTTACTGTTGAAAAACAAAAAAAAACACACAACAACACAAAATCAAAAGCAAAACAAACTAAAGTAAAAACAGACCCCAAGTCCACACACACACACACATACTATAAGCCATTATAACGGTATAAAACAAAAATATTGAGAGCATTTGAAAATCAAATAGGGATACAGAGAGAGAGTAAGCAAGCGAGTGTTTGTGTTTTTGGAGTGTTTGTAAGGGAGTTTTATAAACCCGTTTAAGCGAGCATGGGTTTGTAATAATAGTTTTATAGTGATAAATTTAGCACACACACACACTCATGTATGTAGTATGCACACCCCCATTCCTATATTTTTTTCTCAGTAAATAAAAATGTTTGTTGGTTTATATTCCGGCTGTAGTTATCATATTTTCTTTAATGTAACTGTTTAAAGGTATGTTGGGTTATTTCTCTCGCTCTCCTGCACACTTTTTAGTTATTTTGTAACTCCGTTAAAATTTGTTTTTTCTTTTTCTTCTTCTGTGTTTATTTTTTAACATGACAATCTGTTTGAAATATTATACCCGTTTTAAATTTAAATTTAAAATAATGGCAAGCGGTTGTTGTTGGCAAAAGCAAAATGAAGACGAAGAATTGCTTTGAAAACAATTATTTGTTTGCAAGGGTGTTTTAAATGAATTTTTAATTCAAATGAAAAATATTAAATTATATTCAGTAATAAATTAAAAATATCATGAGGTATACACCCCTTACCTCACACCTTTTTTTTTGCTTCAGAAGCAAAAAAAAATATGAATAAAAAAAATTGGAAAAATAAAAATAACCTCGTATAACCTCCTTTTGGTTACAAAATCGAAAAAAAAAAACATTTTTCCCAAAGTAAAATAAAATAAAGCAGACATTAAGTCCTATGATTTCAATGAAACTTTTATTTCATTATGATACTTAAACCTAGCCATCCAGAATGAATATCAATATCATTTTAAGATATTGCACCAGTCGATCCTTCTGTGGTAGTTTTCAAACACTTTGTCGCACTTTTCAGGCAGAATTTTGGAGATTACTTGACGAAAGTTGGTTTTTAAATGCTCCAACCTGTGGGGACTCATTTCACTCTTTTGCGTTCCTCCACTAAAAATTTTCATGGACACACATCGCTTGATCGTGATGTACTATTGATGTTATGAAAACGCGAATTGCCCTTTTTTTAAATTTCTCTTGTAATAATGTTAAAATCCATGGTGTTCTGTGGTTCGTGGCACTGTATAATTGAAATCATCTGACATCCAGTTCATAATCTTCAATTTACAGGTCAAAAAAGTCAGTTTTCATGTGGCCTTAGTGACGATACCAGTTTTTCCTCACCATAATACGCACTAAACAGTCACTTATTCCGAATGGAATGGCTTTTCTACAATCACGTTAGGGTTCACCGAGCCTTGTAAGCGACAATATTATATAAGGTCTAAATTACTCGTCAAAATATTTGACAATACCTGATTTAATCTCATCTTAATCAAATCGATCACAGTGGAGATCAGAATCAGGTGCCGAAAGATCCAAGTTCGAATCCCAATGGAAAAGGAAAAAAGAACAAGCTCAGATTGGAATTCGATTAGAGAACAATAAAAAGTAAGAGTCCAGATTTGAATTAAACTAGAAAAAAAAAATCATGAAGCATGACGGTTCATTCAGATCCTCCATACAGTAGGCCTTGTTCCGCTCGGACATGGTTCACACAGTGGGTGAACAGTCTCATCCTCCTCCTTATCTCTACAGCTTCTACAGAAATCATTCGCGAGGTAACCAAGGGAGCTTCACATTGTTAATAATCTTTTTTAAACATTGTAGCCGTATGCACTTTTAATTGCTTGTAGTCATTGCCTTCGGAAATGTTTCGTTTTTAAGCAGTGAAACGCAAATGAAATATACCCGACATGTGAGAAAAAGTGTTCGATACAGAGATATGTACATATAAATGTCGCATAATGTCAAGCATTATAATGCAATAAAAGTTTCATCAATATATTACGACTTAATACAGTTAAAGAAAAAAAAGTATACATACACCACACTATGTAGACTTTATTCCGGGTGGTTTTTATCAAATTGAGAAAGGCCTTATAATAGGCCAGTTTCAATTATGAATGCTTGAAGACAAAAACGAATATAAGAAAATATAAACTAGAAAAATTAACGAGAAAAAAGTCTACTTACAAGGATGTATGTACACTTTTTTCTGTGACTGTAAGTGTTTTATTTATCTTGACTTTTGAAAGCCAAAAAAAAAAAAAATTCAAAAGAAAACCATTTTTTCCATCCTTGTTTGATCAAAACTCACCATATTACTGAGAAAATAATATCACACATTAAAAAAGTAATTTTTACTGCAATATCTCATTAATTTCCTGTTTTATAATGCTCTCTCTCTCTCTCTTTCTCTTTAATTATTATAAACAGTAAGCAGAACAATCAGTTTTTCACCCCTGGCTAGTATAGAAATTAAACACATTACTGAGTAAATAGCACTTAGAAAACATAACACACACTGTACTTGCAAGATCTCATTAACTTTTTTCTCTCTCTCCGACTTACTGTCTCTTTGTTTGTTATCTTTTCTCTCTTATCTCATTATTTTTTTTTTTGGTGCCTTTAAGCAAAACCATTAAAAATGCCTGTTTTCTAGTAAGCTGTTGTATTTTTTTTTTCTTTCAATTTGTTTGCATGAGTACATGCGTGTGTGTGTGTGAATTTGTTTACTGTGTTGTTACAAATCAATTCTCGTGTATACACGAGAGTGAGTGGCTGTTTATAGAGAATTTGCCAAATGGAATGCAAGAAAGAAAATCAAGAAGAAAAAATAACGTCATCGTTAAATTGCATTACTTTTGTGTTGTTATTGCAATGAGTATATATGGATGTGCGTGTGTTTGTTTAAACTATGCCTCTTCTTATTAATGGCATTTTATTTTTAAACATTTTATTTTAATTTTTTGTTTTGTTTTGTTGTCTTTTTTTATACATTTTCTGTATTTAAAATAGAAATAGAAAAGCAACAATAACAACAACATTGGTAACAGTATTTATACGTCAATTATAAACAAAAAGTATTGTTTGTTTATTTTTATTTTTAAATCGTTTTGGAATTTTTTAATTTTAATTTTACACAAAAGCGATTACTCAGCCAACACTAGATATACGGAGTGGAAGAAAAAGTTTCTTTTTTCGTTGAAATGAGTTGCCAACAGGAAGAGAAAAAATTTGAAAAAAAGAAAGGGAAAGCGTGGTAAAGAAAATCTTATGTTAGCAACAGATTAAACGCCTATAACTCACGTTGTATAAGTGCAATTGAAGCTCGCTAGGTGGCGTTCGAAAGCTAAGATTTTGTACTAATTAAACGCCTTTACAATATTCTTGTTACAACACCCACAACTGTTTTCTTGTATTTTAAAAATGGACGTCCGGAATGAAGAAACACGTTTAGTGTTCCAGTTTTCCTAGATTAAAGTGGAAATGTATGTTCGGCGGACTGCAAATTGAGTAGGGTTTATGATTCTGATACTCCAACAGTAATTATAATGTTAAGTATGCACAAAATTTCAATAAAATTATGAAAATCATTAAATTTAGCTGATCAGTGAAGCACTGTTTCGGTTGCACAAAAACTATATTTTGAACAAAACGCCACTCCGTACTATTTAAGCATTCGATGTTGATGCTCTACACGAATTAGACCAAAAAAAAAATAGTCGACTAAATTTCAATCACTGCTTTTCACAACATAATGTGCCTGAGAAACTAGGTTGTAATCTTGACAGGAAGGGTTTTAGTGACCAATTACATACATATGTATGTATGTATGTATGTATGAAATGTACCCATTTATGAAGTAAATGGCACTCTGTGTTGGGGTTGAAGTGCTTGATCTAAGCGAATTAGCGGCTTATACGAAGGAAAATTATGGAAAACTGAAATGACGTCACTTCACGTTCACCGCCAATACATACATAATAGGTCATTACAGCCCTTCAGTCAGGATTACGACCTAGTTTCTCACACCACTGATGTTGTGTCTGTTAATTTTATACATGAGTGGTGGGACCTACAGTTTAAAGTTGACTTCGAACGACAGATTTTTGCGAAACTTTTCATGGCAATTTTATTTACTCTCAGAGTTTTTGCCAGAAATCCGCTGAGAGGAAGTCGCCGATGAAATACTTTTTGTATTTTGTTTTGATGTCTGGCCTGGGACTCGAACCCTGGCTTTACGTCTAATGAGCCAACACACTACCTACTAGACTACGGCGACTTCAACGCCAATACATTTTCGAAAAAGGGAATTGTTGCTTGGCGCAGTAGCGTGTACAGTAGATGGTAACCCTATCATACTAGAACTTGTTATATTAGAATAATTAAACCCCTGCTTAAATGGAATAACCTAAATAAAAAAAAACTAAAACAAAGTAAAGAGAAAAAACGTAAATAGAAGAAGGAGATCGAAGAAATGCATTTTGAAGGCCCTGTGTTTTAAAAAAATTTTAAAAGAATAAGAACAAGGAAAGGCAAGCCAGTTTTAGATGAGATTGTTTAGAAGTAATCATCCTCTTACTACGAGCAAAGTCTTAGTTCGGATTCAAATACCGACACGACAACATTAACTCACATACAGTGATAGAGACTGAAAGCCATAGACTTGGAAGCTTTGTTTTGAAGGTTGTTATGGATTCAGGTTACATTGCTGAAGTGACAGCAACTAGGTTTGTTATCTGTTGCTAACAATTTTATTGACAAAAATCGATTACAACCGAATCGCAGAAAAGTCTGTACCTCTGCCTTATTTTTATCCAGATACGTACTACAGACGTTCATGCTTAGAAATCCGATTATGTACTAAACTGGTTAGGTGCAGTGCTTAGAAAAATTTTTGAAAAACAATTTCGGGGTGCAAAAAACCTCAAATTCGATAGCGTTGTCTGCTATTAACGTTGCTTAATGCGGCAAATATCCCTATTGGAAGTTTGTAGGGTCAAAATGATTTATTATCTTTAAAGTGGTGCTCCGTTCTCGAGCAGCAATACGAATTTCGTGGTGTAGCAGTTAAAGGAGTTGATTCCAAGTCCGAGCAAACCCCGGTTCGAATTTGAGAGAAGACAAAATACATTTTTAAACAATGAAGAGTATTGAATTCTATCAAAATCCTGGCCACGTTTCCATAATTCTCAAGGACGCGGAAACCCGAGATTTGAATGCTTCACTAGAAAAGCCGATCAAAAGCATTTCAGGAATTAGAAAATCCCTGCTATTACAAGTGTTTTCCCAATTACGGATATGTTATGGCTTTAAAAGGAGGACAAAATAGGTCACCATTCGCATTTGTAATTAAAGACGATCCTCTATAGTCCGTTCTCCTTTAATACTTTAAAAAAAGAACACAAGAAATTATTGTAACAACCGTACCATATCGCCCGCTACCTTTCGTTATATTTATTGACTTAATTTTTCTTTTACAACTTTTTTCTCCTTTCGCCTTTCCCTTCCCTTCCCTTGCTGTTTCCATATTTTATTTTCATATGAATCAAGTCGTCTTAGCTGTAGCCAGAGAATTGGAATGTGGGGGAGACTGACTTGACTACCTGTTATATGTACGTCGTACGTGTTTGAATTTTTCATTAAATTTTGTTCGTTCGTCGTGTGTTTTGCTCTTCATCTTCGTTTCCTTTCACTACAGTTCACTTGATTTCAAATTGTAATAGAAACTACAACAACAGCAACAACACCAAAAGCAACAATATTAACAACAACAACAACAGCAACAAAGTAATCATTTTTATTACAGTTTCAGTTACAATTTCACTTGATTAGCGAATAAACATACACGATGTTTTTTAATAAATTTTCTTCAGTGTTCTCCTTTTACTCTGTTGCTCATGTTACTCTCTCTCTATCTCTTTCCCTCTTTTAGGAGGGCATTTGAATTTGTAAAAATAGAAAAAGTCATAAAAAGGGATACAGTTTCCCATGTATAATACGTAGGTAAAGAAAATTTAGATGGAGGTGGATGGCAAAAAAAAAACGAAGTATGTAGGCAACCATTGGAAGCCGACTGAGTTTGGTGTTATGAGTCCTAATGTTGTTAAGGTGGACTGAATGGTTTGTCTCAATTATTCGGCTCCATATTGTGGCATTCACACACACTACATTTGACCTCCTAAATCCATTTAAGAGTAGAATACTATCGAGGGTTGTAACGTCGATAATGTTATATGCTTGCAAAATATGGTCGTGAGCACTTTCCGTGGGGACGACAAGGGGGGATACTGTCCTTGGTGTATCGTTTAAGCATGATTAGACAGATAAATGGCTTCAGGACAGTGTCTGATGAAGCGGTATTGGGTTTTGGCAAAGACAATGCCGATAGACATATTGGCGGATGAAATGAGGCGGATATACTTTCGCCGTCTCGAGTATCCAGGACAAACAGCAGCAATAAAAGCGGAGGAACGAAGGACTCGCATGCAGAAATGGCAGTCACGATAGGAGAACAGTTCAAAGGGAAGATGCACATTTCGCCTGGTCCCTGATATAACCAATTGGATGGAGCACAAACATTGCGAGCTGAACTACTACGTGATCCAGTTCCTAACTGGTCACGGATGCTTCAAGAAGTACCTGCACAGGTTTCGACATGATACTTCCTCTATAAGCTCAAACTATGTAGATAAGAAGGAAGATACGGAGCATATTCTAACATGCTGTCCCAGATTTAGAAATCGGCTTATGAAAGAGTTGTGGAATTCTAGGATTCTATGGAGCCAATAAAGCCAGAGAATGGCTGAACTCCGAAGGCTGGCGGAACGATGGGGAAATTTGTTTTAGTGTGATAAAGCTTTAAATCTAAACCGCGAAGTAATACCTTACGCCAGTCTCGCGGAGGCAGAATGGTTGAAGAATTTAGGGGGTGGGTAGTACTTAGGCACCAGTGATGGTGAATCGTGCACTCTTTTGTTGAAACAAAATTGATTTCGAAGACTTCCAGCGGCCCAAGACAAAAGAAAAAAAAACATCCTCCGCACAGGAAGTTAGGTTTTCATTAAATACCTCTTCATTTGACGGTGCACAGTCAGTGCAACTAGATATCTCCCATAGAAATTGTTACGTGGGATAAAGCCATGCAAACCATTTGCCCATTATTTTCTCAAGTGCCATCAGTCTGAGCTTATCTATATACTCTACAGTCCGCTGTTGAATCTGTTCACCAGACAGACAGAGTTTCTACCACAGGCTCGGCTTGTATCGTATACAAGGCTCTTACGCGTATAATGTAGGAAAGACGGAACCCACCAGTCAAAACACTAATTGGACCTTATTAGCGCGGTTTCAAACCTATTTAGTGCCCTATCGAACAGATCTTCATTTTACAGCAAATCCCGGAGGAGAACCTCAAAAAAGAAATCGACACGCTCCATCTTTTTGACGATTATAACGCAGCCTTCCATAGCCCCCTAGTGAGTAGTGTTTTGCTGGTATATTTGAGCTCGTATTCCTTGGAAATCCGATCAAATACATGTCCAATCGCATCGAGTCTAGCAAAGTTTAAAGTAAAAGCAGGCCGACTAGAGAAAATTGTAAAACTCTGTCAATTTCATTCGTTCTATTATTACAGAGTATTTTGGAATCTTACGAACAAAAACTGTCCCGATTTAAAAACATCAAATCCCAGGGAACTGCTGCGCAAGTGTATTAGTTTGCTTCGTGGTTAACCTCACAGTTATCCTTCTATAACTCACTCTTTCTCATATTAGCTAGGTAAACACACTCAGCAGTATCATCCTCTGTTGGTTTCTTCGCCGGACAACTTCCTCAGAGCCCTCTTTACTATCACATCCAATCATCTCGTTGTTCTATCGTGTAGTGTCCAGTAAAGTTTTCAACAAAAATTAAGTTAAGATAGACCCCGGTACGGGGACAGGGATGAATATTTATTCTGGGAGCATGAACAAAGAACAAGAAAATCGAACAGTGAGAAAACAACAACAAATATAAGTTAATAGGGACAAAGCGCAAATCCAATTACAATAAATAAAAAAAAATAATAAGTGCTATTAGAGATGAGAAATGAAAGAGAATAACAATAACATATCAACCGTAAGTTCTAGAAGTTGCCAAACAATATATTACAATAACAAAGAAGCAGAAGAAACTGCACAAACGATGAGAGGCTAGGTTGTAATACTGACTAAAGGGTTGTAATGATCAATTAAATAAATAAGTAAGTACTCAAGTACTATTTTACGATACCTAAATTTA
Source organism: Sarcophaga variegata (assembly GCA_932273835.1). Taxonomy (NCBI): domain Eukaryota; kingdom Metazoa; phylum Arthropoda; class Insecta; order Diptera; family Sarcophagidae; genus Sarcophaga; species Sarcophaga variegata. The sequence goes on along the minus strand of OW026360.1, from coordinate 102,029,873 downwards.
CAACATTAATCGCAAAGTATAGAAAATAAGGTAGCATTGAAACTTCTCAGCCGTGCTGTCTTAGCTTCGGCCGAGCCATCAAAGATTTCGTTGTAATGATAACACCTTTTCTGCTGATCAATTCTAGCTGTTTTAATTCCATTGTTGGCTTCAATCTCGTTAACTATTGGCAGTAGAAATTACAATCATTCGTATGAACTTATACATACATACATAATTGGTCATTACAACCCTTCAGTCAGGATTACGACCTAGTTTCTCACACCACTTATGTTGTGTGTGTTAATTTTAACCATGAGTGCTGAGATCTACAGTTTAAAGCCGACTCTGACAGATATTTTGTGAAACTTTTTCATGGCAATTATGTCTTACTATCAGATTTTTTTTGCCAGAAATTTGGTGAGAGAAAGTAGCCGAAGAAGTATTTTTTTGTATTTCGGTTTGTTGAAGATGTCTGACCTGGGATTTGAATCGAGGCCTCACGTTTAATAAGTCAACACACAACACTACTAGACTACGGCGACTAATCTTGGAACCTGTTAATACAAAGCATTACGTTTTTTGATGACAATTTTGGTTTTACCACCATCTGCGAAGCTTTTTGCACTGGCTGCACTCATAATAATTTTTTGGTGATGAATGTGTAGTTCGCTGGCAACGTTCATGTCAGTTTTTCTTAAATGTTTCCATAAATTTATTGAAAATTTCAACGATTGATCGGTGAGAGTGAATCATTTCGCCACTGTTTTTCTAGTTACTGCACTTTACAAATTTTTTCAGCAGATTGCAACTTCTTCTGTTGTTTTCTATGAGAGAAAATTCAAGAATATTCGCGGATTTTTTATTTCACAAAGCAATGGAATTTGATTAATTGGCCAATTCACACGACTCTGTATCGTGTATGTTGTATTGAATACACTTGGTTGTTTGTGAACGCTCAATGCTATGCTGTATTGTGTATGTCGTATTCTTCTTCATAATTTTTGGCATTCAAACAATTTGACAGCACGAAACTAACACAACTTATTAAAAGCATATGAAAACATATACACATTTTTTTCATTCACACAATTTGATAGCACGAAACCAATACAACTTTTAAAAACATATGAAAAAAATGTATCGGATCTTTACATGAAAATTATCAACAACAAGCATACACTGTTATATAGTCGTTCAACAATACAATGAATACAACTATACAACGGCTTGTGTGAACTGACCAAATGTCTTCTAAGAAAGTAAGGTTTTGTGTCTTGTCATCTTTCAAACAATTCTACACTGTTACCAGATGTAACTAATATTACCAGAGTTTTTTTCATTTTAATGACATGGCATCATATACCGGCAATTTGTAACTTGAATCCCATAAGCTCTCCTAAATCAATGTAGAAAGTTTGTCTTTAGACGTTAAGAATCATTTTTTAAAACGTACTGAAGAAACAAGTTTTATTTCCAACATAATTTTTCTAAATTTTTACCCCTCACTGTAAATTACACATAAAATTTTGCTCCCAATGTACTATGTATGTGCTTGAAAAGAGAACAAATTTGTTTGTATTGTTTTAAACACAATTTCGAAGGCTCTCATTTATGTTGTTGTTTTGATACGCTCTTTTATGCGAAGGTTTCTCATGGCATACATTAAGTCGTGTGTGTGAGTCACATGTAATATGTGTGTGTTTAGTTTTACCCGCATCATTATAATCATAATTTTCATACTCTTTTAATATTTTACCATTTGCCACGGGTATCATTATTGCAATACTAATGTAAGGATACACACATGAAGAGAGAAAGAGCAAGAGAGACAGAGAGAACATACGGTCATGTTTACTTTTTGTTTTTGGAGATTTTATTCAAAGTTTATTTAATTTGATTTTGGGTTTCACCTTCCGAAATTTTCTTTTAATTTCTTGAAGCTGGTTGCCTGCCTTTCCTTATGGCCTCTCTTTAGCTTATTGCCTAATATTTATCACTTTTATTACACACTCACTCTCTTTGATGCTATTACTTGGCGGCGTACAAATAAAAATCAACCAAAAATCTTAACATTTATTAAGAAAATAAATAAATTGGCATCATTGTCTCTCTCTCTTTCTATCTTACAATTACTCTATCAATTCTCTCCCCTGTTCCCGTGTGTAATGTTATTCACTATAGTTTTATTTTGGTTAGTTATTGTTGTTGTTATTCGAAATAAAATTTTATGTTGTTGTTGTGCTGTATCTTGTCTTGTTTTGTTTCGTTTCGTTTCGTTTTGCTTTCTCATGCACAAGAGAAAAATTGTTGCTTTTTCTTCTCGGTTTGATTTTTAATTCATGGTTTTTGTAAAGGTTTTGTTTTTGTATAAATGCCGTATGTATGAGAGAGTGATAGAAGGGACATATTCGGGGACCACCAGCCAAGTGTCTAGTATTTTGTTTTGCTAAGGCTCTCTTCGTAAGCAATGCGTGTGTGCATGTGTGTAGTTAGGTTATGTGTTTTTAGTTTTTTTTATTATAACTGAGGTGTTGTGTGTCTTAAATTCACCATTATAAGAAATTATAATGCTTGTAATTTCCTCTTTTATAGAATAGCATTAGAACAGCAACAACAATAACAGCAAAATATTGTGTGTACGATATAATACATATGACTTGAAGGAATTGATTGTTCTTAAGCTGCATGGCGACATATCAAATTATCCTATGTGTTTTTATAACCTCAAACTTATTTTATAGTCGTAGTGTTGTGAAGAAGACAAGAACATATAATTTCTACAAAGCTGGTATTGAAAATCAAAAATATTTTCTTCAAACTCACCTCCACCTACATATATGTATGTACATATGTGTGAGTATTTTTTTACCAACACAATTACAAAATATGAATTGGATATACGGCCATGCAGCTTTAGGAATTGAAAATCTATCTTAACATTATGCATGGCATAGATCAATAAGCCGTTAATGTTCTAAATGAAAAAAAAAAACGGAAAAAATCATTTTATTTTGAAATGTCTCCTTGAGCTCCATACACTTTGTCAAACGATTGTCCAATTTTCTAACAAATAAAATTCGTCGAGGTTAACAAAACAGATAAGTGTGTGACGCGATTCCACAGTTGCTATGAAATCTCTTTCCGCTAAATTTTTTCATCTTGTTTTGAAACAAGAGATATGTTACGTACATAAGTTAGAAGATCCTCTTTGAATAAAGTCCCACCTAGACCCATTGGTATACCACAAAGCAATATCCAACAAGGGAATCAAACATTTTCTATAAGCACTTACTCATGAGGAAGACACCGTTGTCTAGTAGGTAGTGTGTTGGCTTATTAGACAAGAGGCCAAGGTTCAAAACCCAGCCCAGATATCTTAAACAAAACGAAATATGAAACAATATTTCATCGGCGACTGCCTCTCAGCAGATTTCTGCCAACAACTCTGTGAGTAAAAAGAAAATTGTCATGAAGTTTCCCAAAAAATCTGTCATTTGGAGTCGACTTTAAACCGTAGACCTCCCGCCACTTGTGGATAAAATTAACACACACAACATTAGTGGCGTGAGAAGCTAGGTCGTAATATTGACTGAAGGGTTGTAATGATCGATTATGTACGTATGAATGACTTCCAGCTGGAAACCATTGCAGCTACTGAAGGCAAAGTACAATGAAAATAAACTCTTAATCTTTTTCAGTTTCAGTTTGAAAGCAATTACACATTATATTATTGCAAGAAAATTATTTAATGAAATCATTCTTTTAATTCCTTTGGTTTATTGTGAAACCTGACATTTCTGTGAAAAAACCTGGGCGCCCCAAAAAAAAAAGTTTTGCGTATAATAAAAATAAGTACTTAATTTAATACATTACTAGATAATCTTATGGGAATTACAATATTTATTTTTATGTGTACGAAAACGAATAAAAAAAAACCAAAATTTTTTTTGGTTTTTCTTACACACACAAAATTAAGTAACAGAGAGAAGAAAAAGTATAAAGGGGAGGGAGTAAGCAAAATAAGCAAATATTGTATAAAATTTCTTATTTTTACTACGTTTTTATTATTTAATCAAATTTAATGGAAGTTTATGATAATGTTTACCATACTATTTCCTTTTCCATGTACATCGTTTATCCCCCCCTCCCAGTCTCCACATTTTATTGCTTTCCTTAAAAGAAATTTGTAATAGAATTTCTCCCGTTGCCTGTGTTTATGTTACAAAATTTATTAACAACGATTTATTATTTCAATAAATAATAATTATAACGGAAATAAAAAATGTTACAACATTACATAAATATGTATGTATGTACGTGCATACAAATGTAGGCTACAACTTTTTATTTTAATTAAGGCCGCCTTAAAGTAGGCAACATTTTTTCGTTTCGTTTTAAACATAAGATGCCATCAACTTGTCTAAAAACTTATGTTTTAAGCTTCAATTAGTCTCTTCAGACTCTTTGCTTTGCTTAGTTTTAATTATTTTTGAAATGTTTTTTTCCTTCTTTTAATTTAAACCAGAGTTTTCACTCATTTGTTAAATTGTTTGTGTTAAGCAAAGGAAAGAGAATACTGTTAACGGGAGAATATAGCAGTTACTCGTTCCTTCACACCATATGTTTATATAAAGCGCGAGTAAAATTGCCATTTTGGCATTAAGAAATTTCCTGTTTTAATTATCCACCACCACCGTATAACAGTACTATCTCTCTTTCTGTTATGCTCTTTTACTCTCTGTGTCTTGTATTATGGCGGTTTGAGTTGTGTTGCTCTATTTTGCTTTTGCAATTGTGTTTTCGTTTTATTTGCTTGTGTAACAAACTCATTAAATGCTGGCAGAGAGTGACACAAAGATAATGAGTGAGTTTATGTGCTATAAACACTGTTGCCAGATTTACAAATTGACGCTTGATTTGGGTTTTAAAGATTTTAGAAACGAATATGATTTCACGATTTTGAAACTGTGGTTTCACAATAAATTGATAGTGGGCTAGCGCTTGATTTGAGCAAAGAGAATTTAATTTCGTGTTCTTTCGTTAGCTATCACTTTAATTCATATCACTATCATTCATTACCAACTACTATGGCAACTCTACATCAACAAATTCAATGATATAAAGCGTACAAGCGTGTGATGTCTCTGTACCCGAAACAAATGGAAAAAACTCACAGACTCACAGTGTTGAGTGATCGGAAATTGAAAGTGCGAGAGTTATGAATGCCGTAGGCTCAGTGATTTCAATTTTGAATGATCGCTTGGATATAAGACCCAACACCTTTTATGTGAGTGCCCTGCTCTTCAAGAGAGAAGTCATTGTTTTTGGATGACAGAACGTTTGAAGATCTGGGCATGGTGGCGAGCGTGTCACTAAGGAATCTGGCCGGATTCATCCGGTGCTCGGAGTGGTTTAAACCCACCACTAAGGGATCAAGACAAGGGGTTTTACCTAACAGTGGGTAACACAATGGGCCATATGGGCCACCAAGCGAACTTGTTTGTGAACGGCAAGCTACCCGCTAACCTAACCTAAGTTTGGGTAAGACAATGTTGCCTGCAAAGTGGATGCCGCTTTGAATCACTATCGTCTACAAACGCAATCGTGAGACAACTTCATATGAGTGTTTGATTTTGTTCAAACCCAATATTTGATGAGTTTTTATAGTGTTTCGCAAGACATTGTTTGAAACGTACATACTCCTCAATACAACAAAGGCCAAACAACGGTTAAAATACATGTCATCTCGTAGTTAATCCTCCGATAAAGAAGGTTAAGTTGGGTTTATCGATCAATAAAGTCATCATGAGTAATTTTTAAGATGCACACTGGCTACCTTCAAATCGTATCGATTTAATGATGATTTGAAAAAAAAAATATGATTGCTTTTGTGTATGAAAGAAAACATATGCCATTTAGATGCTTTAAACTCAATAATTAAGCTACGAATTTGTCATCACCCGCCCTATTCTCTGGATTTAGCACTGAGAAACTATTTCTTGCTTCAGAACTTGAAGAAATGACTTGGACGGAAAGAGATTCCATTGTTTTAATGAAACCTTATCTCGCAAACCAATCTATTCTTAAGGCCTCCACAAAACTTATATTTTGGTGGCATAAGAAAATTGAACAAGTGTTGTGCAAAGTGTATTGGGCTTAAACGACCCATACAGTGGACAGCAAATGTCTTAGTACGGCAAGATATTTTATCAATTTGAATTTTAGCCATTTTATTCTATTGATTTATTTCTGTTTTATTGTAAAACAAAAATTTTTTTAATGTTTTTCATAAAACAAGAGAAAAATAAGGAAAAGTTTCAGATGACTCCATAGATACCCCCAAGGAGAACCCTGAGTAAATTTAAAATTCAAAGGCCCAATATATGAAAATGTTATCCCTTGTATTTAGTAGAATATCCCTTAAGGTCAAGCACTCCATTTAATCCCCATATTTGGAATTTAATGTACAAGTTTTGTTTAGAGTTTTCTGGTGGCACAATGAGCAAGTTTTTCGGTTGAATTTTGTTTGAAGTTTAGCGGTTACGTAACCGTTCTTTCAAATGATCTCGTAAATACTCTCTTGAAGTCAATCGGGACATTGTGCAAGAGTATTAAGCCTAAGGGGACTTTTTTGCGTGAAAATATATTGCCGTATTAAAACTTTTGCTGTCCACTGTATATTGTGTTTCATTTAAATTCTTGATTATTCTTAAATTCGCACTTTCATATGTGTAGTATATCCGGTGAAAGTTGAAGCACAGAAAATTTTGAAATCTTTGGATCACGTAGGTCTAGGGATGAGTCAAAACCAGGCAACACATGATATTGAATCTCTGCCAACATAATATCTGAAACACAATTAAATCCTGTGGTAATCATAGATATTTTGGTGTCCAAATGAGAGATTAAAGAGATTTTAGGGATGTTACAAGAATCTTGATAAATATTGAAGTTTTCAAAACATCTGTGGTTTGAATGACGAGATAAATAAATGTATTGGGCAGTACTGTAAAATAGTAAAACACTTCCATGTCACTACCATGGTCCTATAAATAACACATCTCAAAACACTTTAGAAGAGTTAATTGGCGGGCATTAATAAACTGCATTTGAGGTCACGTTATCCTATAATTTTCGGATTTGATTTGCTTAAGTAGCACAAAGTCTATCAATTGTGTAACTGTTTAGTCTAGAAAGTGGGGTACTAATCAGCCACCATAAGGATTATAGGTTCAATTTCAGTGTGTGGATTTGTAATTGTATTCTAAAAATATTAAATAAATAGATAATTAAGGCTTTTAGAAAGATGGTGTAATATTACCAATATGTCCCTGACCATTTGAGCAATTAAAAAGAAAAAAACAATCATTTGAGTATTAATTTCAGTAAAATATAATCCTATAATCTAATCCATGTATTGTTTGTGCCGTTCATAATTCAATAAATGTTTTATAATCAAATTAAGACACTTTAAACACACTTTCTATATAATATTTTCTTATAAAATCTATAAAATTAAAAAGAAATTGAAAAGGAAATCCTGATATCGTTAAATATTTACGAAAAAATTTACACAAACAAAAAAATTGCTGCCCAAAAGTAGGCAACAAACAATCACAAAATAAATACGCCCTAAAAAGTAGCCAACAAACAATCACAAAATAAATTCGTCCCTAAAAAGTAGGCAACAAAAATCATGAAAAAAAATCCAGTGATTACTGAGCACGGAACAAAGATGAAAGAAGAAAAAACTTACAAAATTAAATTAAAAAATTTGTAAAATTTGCAAATAAATGACGAATTAAACAGAAGGAAATAATTTTAATAATATTATTCAGAGCCTGAGCGTAAAAACACAATCGCTGTTATGCGAGCGGGCGAATAAGTCCATTCGGAATAATTTTTATTCTCGAACTGAGACAATTCTAAGCCAACTACCGAACATCTTTAGAAAATATCCCAACCTAGTTGTAATCTAAACTTGGTACTTTACTGTTATTGCACACAGTACTTGCTTTGATTAGCACAAATTTGTTGCCCTACAAAAAAAAAAAAAAAAAAAAAAAAAAAAAAAAAAAAACTGAATCAATTATTTTGCTTACGATTTACAATCTTATTTTGTGTGTTATACGTGGTGTATGTATGTATGTATGTGTGTGTGTATTAAAATATTTACATGTTTGTTGTGTATGTATTGGTAATTGATTTTTAGTTGATTATACGTACTGCCTGTGACACAACAACAGCAATAATCAAAAATCTCTCTCTATTGGGTATATATTACGTGGCTCTGTGAGTATTTGTTTGTTTTTTCTTATTTTTTGTTCTCCCTTTTTGTCTCTTTCTCTGTGTGTGTGTGCATTGTGTGTGTGTTTGAAATGCCTTAAATTTTCGGCATATTTTGTTTTTGTTTATCAATTTTATTCACCAGTTGCTAAATGTTATTTTAACAATATTTAAAGCATAATTTAGGGCATAACAAATGGATAGAAATGAAGAAAAAATAAAAAAATAAATGCAAACAGAGTCAATTTATTTAAAAAATATATGGTTTTGCACAATAAAAATTATCTCGTTATACGTGTATATATTTTGTATTATTTTTTTAAATCCTAAATACATATGGGTGTCTACTAAAGGATTTATTTTTCAATACGTTATCACGTTTAAAGGCAGATAGTGAAATTAAAGCTTAATTAGAGGCAGTATGTGGGCAAAATATATGCAGAATTACAACTGATTTGCAAAAACGTATACTCTGAACTCTTTTCTGATAGATTATCACAGCGCTGTCACTTAGTATCTCCCTCACCTTCTTGTTGTACCCTGGACGATGTGGTTGTTCTACTGTGAAATGTTCTAGAATGACAGGACTGCCATCTCCATGGAAGCGTATTGAATTCTTATGTTGGATCTGCAGGTGAAGCACTTAATTCATTGCGATTATCACAGCGCTGTCAGTTGGTATCTCCTCCACCTTCTTGTTGTACCCTTGACGATGTGATTCTTGTACTGTGAAATATTATAAAGTGACAGGGCTGCCACCGCCATGGAAGTGTATTGAATTCTTATGTATCTCCTCCACCTTCTTGTTGTACCCTTGACGATGTGATTATTCTAACGTGGAAGGGTCTAGAATAATAGGATTGCCAACCTATTATATATTGTAATCTATAGAAGTGCAATGAATTCTTGTATTGGATCGAAAGGTACAGAATTAATTTCATAGAGTCCTACTCTTTTTCTACAGAAGGCTTTGCCAGCTTTTCTATGATATTCTTGGGTGATGTTATGCTCTTTATGGATGTCAAACGACTTTATGGAGCTATTGCTCCTTATTAAAATTCAAAATCCACAATTGTATTTTAGTCAAGTTAGTGAACGTCAATATTCAAAAGCAGAAATTACTTCACGAAGATTGTAATCCAAACTCCAAAGGAATTTGAAACCCCATTATTATACACTCAAGCAGCAATTTCAAATATAGACGGTCAGAATTACGACCTAGCTTCTTACATTACTTATGTTGTGTGTGTTAATTTTTTATACATGAGCGGCAAGACCTACAGTTTAAAGTCGATTTCTAACGAAATATTTTCGAGAAACTTTTCATGGCAATTTTATTTATTCTCAGAGTTTTTGACAGAAATTTGGTGAGAGAAAATATCCGAAGGAATATTTTCTTTTATTTCATTTTGTTGGAGATGTCTGACCTGGGTTTTGATCTATGGCCTCACGTCTAATAAGTCTACACACTGCCTACTAGACTACGGCGACTTCAACTTCAAAACATTTGCAAAACGTCGAATTCATTTAAAACCTGCGATGTATATCAATAAAAATATTGCCTACTCCTCATAGAAATTATTCTTTAAAATTTGTTGCCTAACTTTAGGCTTTTAATTTTAAATTCCTAAATGTGCTAAAACACGTAATTTGAATTCGAATTTGAATTTTCCATGGAAAATTATGCTGTTGCCCATATATTTCACAAAAATTTCCATAGAAAATCTGAAATAAATTTTCAACATGTGTAAATAGGGAATTTTAAATGGAAATGGAATTCGACAAACAACAGAAAATCTATAAATTTATAGGTATTCATTATGGCTATTACCATTGCCATTTGCTATTGGTTTGAGAAGGGTGTGGGGGGGGTGGGGGTAAGAGGAGGAAGAGAGTCTCTTTATGCTCAATATATGTGTGTGTGTGTTCTTGTTGTTGTAATTTAAATATTTATTTATTTATTTTATTTATGAGTTTATATTTTCATAAAAATTCATACAGAATTATTGTATTTCCATTATGCAGTCAATATTTTTCTTGTTTTTGTTTTGTTTTTAATTTTTTAACACTTTAGGGAATTTGCTTTTTGAAATAAAATTTAATTTCGAAATTTATTTGAATGAAAGAACAATTCTTTTTTTATTTTTTTTTAATTTCTTTTAACAATAAAAAGCATGTGTTATTAAGAGGGCTTCTTTAGAAAACTACTGTGTGTAGAAATAAAAATAAAATAAAGAAATAAAATGGAAAATTTTAATTTAATTGTTAAAAGATAAGGGCTTAAATTCATAACGATCCCTGCCCCCTTTAACAAAGTACATACAATAATAATAGGTTATACTTTTAGTGGTTAAAAATACCAACAGGACAACGACTCTAAACGTACAGCCGTGTTTGTCAAAGGCTGGCTGCTTTTTATGCACCAAGAAATTTGTACACGCTCCCACAAAGCCAGAAATTACAGTTCATGACATCATGAATGCTGTCATGTTCATAAAAAACCAAGCCAAGAAGCCTAGTTAAGCGAAACTTGGCCTTGGGAATTGCAAAACTTGTTAAACCTAATGCCCAGAAGGTTTGTAAGCCGTAGTAAATGCAAATGTTGAGCAAACCAAATATCGAGTTATAGATCACTGGTCTGACAAGGCTGTCTTTCTTCTGAAACGTCTTTCATTTAGTAAAAGGCTAATGGATCGTTTTACTATTGGAGAATGCGTAAATATATTGAAAACTGCTTACACATTCATACAGAATTGATCATTACAACCCTTCATTCAGGCTTACGACCTAGTTGCTCGCACAACTCTTGTACAAAATTAATACACACAAATTTTGTACAAGAGTAGCGCCACACACAGTTTAAAGTCGACTTCACCGAACGACAGATTTTTTAAAAAAATTTTCATGGCAATTTTATTTCTTCTCAGTGTTTTTGCATAAAATCTGCTGAGGGGAAGGCGCCGTAGAAATATTTTTTTTTTCATATTTCGTTTTGTTGGAGTTGTTTGACCTGGGGTTGAAGCTGTGGCCTCATATCTAATAAGTATACTATACTACGACGCCTTAAAACGTTACAGATACGATGATTGACACGTTGAAAGTTTTTGGGCATTACGGGGTTATTATAATCGACTTACTACGCAAGAAATTGTATAAATTGCAAAGAAGTTTAAAGAGAGTATAAATGTTACAGATGTGGTCAAGCCACAGTTAAGCACTGGAGATAATTTCCAAATTCCACGGGGTTCTCAACAATTAATTTTATGCTACTGCTTATCACGACGTATTTTGCATTGAAATTTACTCTTCCATTTCTACAAATTTCCAGTAGGGAGGGGAGATTGTGTCAACCCAAGATAATCAATACAATTAGGCCATGAGTAATCCACTGTGATATCATAATCTTTCATTTCCCCATACATTGAAACCATAGGAAGCTTCTAATAAAACTATTTAGGGCCATTATTACAACTTGCCGTTAAAGTTGGGTTTAGTTAAAGGTAACCTTAGGTAAAGTGAACTTTAAAGTCAGCTTTAACTTCTTTTCGTTATTACAACCTACAGATAATATAAAGTTAACTTTTTCAAAAATGTGGCAGTGCGCGAGCAATGTCGATAACACTGCTTAATTAAACAAGTTTTTTTTAAGCTCAATGGCAACGACGGGTTTCTTTTCTTGTTGTATTTGCTCATTTTGTTTACATTTGAAGTTACCATATTGAAAATAATATATAATATGGCAAGTTCAGAATAAACTTAACTTTAAAACTTATCCTCCCTTTAGCTTAACGCTCACTTCTACCATATTGTGCACTTATAATAATACAAACAATTTATCTGCCCTTTAAACGGCAAGTTGTAATAATGGCTCTTAGACTCCCAATGTTCATTCTTGATGGATTAGTGAGATTAGAGTGCAACGAGCAGTAAAGGCACTGACAACCACGTTAAGCATGCTCCGTTTGAGTTTGTGCAGACTTTTCGTGCACTCTTCAACTATTTTTGATCAGATTTGTTGCACTTCTTTGCCCGTATTTGGAGCCATCCAGGTGGCTTTTATGAAATTTATTACTTGATTATCTATACTTAGCTCACAGATTGCCCAGCGTTGCTCTTTAAAGTTTGGTGTTTGTACCACTCATTCACTGTGTAGTTTCCCGGAATTCCGCTATGGTACCCAGATGATTTGAAAATTGTAACGCCTTTGCCATGACGTCGAGAGCTTCGCGGCAGTTGTTAACAGTTCTAGAGGTCGTTATGTTAATACGTAGTGCCTTAACATCCCCGTTCTTAAAAGATCCGTTCAGTTTGGAATCATTCGTGGAGATTTGAACCAATTAAAGCCGACTGTCTACAATCACAACATCGTAGTTAAGCTGAAGTTTCGAATACAATTTTCTTCGGCTATAAAGCCTCATTTCTCCTTTCATGGTTAACCAAAAAAGAAAATTCTCGCATATGGTGCTTGGTGAGAAGCCAGAAGTTGTTGTTTGCCGCCTTTGCAATCGGCTTGTAGAGGAAACGTTTACATCGGAGCGCTATAGAAGATTATGAACTGGAAGTTGTGGTGCTGCAAGCAGTTGGTATTACGCGTTCCCAGAGAGATTAGAGGTTGGATTTATTATCTGGAAAAATGTCTATGCCATATACGTCAATTTAATACAGCGATTTCTTACGAAATATGCGAAAATATGTTCGACCTAAAGCCAGGGTTCAAACCCCAGGTCAGGCATCTCCGACTAAACGAAAATATGAAAAAAAATATTTCTTCGGCGACTTCCTCTCAGCAGATTTCTGGCAAAAGCTCTGAGAGTAAATAAAATTGCCATGAACAGTTTCTCAAAAAAATCTGTCGTTCGAAGTCGACTATAAACTGAAGGTCTCCTCACTCATGTATAAAATTAGCACACACAAACGCAAGTGGCATGAGAAGCTAGGTCGTAATCCTGTTTGAAGGGTTGTAATGACCAATTATGTATCTATGTATGTCTGTTCGAAAAGGATTGTATGCTGCAACCTAACCAGAGGCAGTCACTTAAACGTGTGCACATGTGTTAGTTATTTAAATTTACATTTGAAACATAGAAATGGATAACCCTTTAAATTAATTTGTCAGCTAAGGCTTTATTTATAAAGAAACGACTGACGCCTTATGTATACGAAGAGGTTGGGTTTTATATTCATTAACACAAGAGCACCCAGAGTATTGCAATTTATCGCTGTGAGAAAAAGAGGGTGTTAATGGTAGAGTCAGTGACTCTCTCTCTGTGTGTGTGTGTGTGTGTGTGTAAGTGTTTACTCAACAATACATATATATTTATTAATATTATAATGGTTTGAAATGGACTTGAACAAAATTTATGGGTACATTTATGCTGTCATTTTAATGTATTCGATTACAAATATTTCTCCCTCTCTACCATACTCTCCCATTCATTCTTTTTCTCTCTCTCTGTCTATTTTATGTTTTGTATGCTTATGGCCCTTTGCCCCATTACCACATACACAAACTCTCACTTACACATTCAGTATCTTGTGTGTGTGTGTTATTTATTGTAGCAGATTTGTTGTTGTTTTTGCCTGTGCCAAAACTGGAAAAAGGAAAAGGTAACCCATTAAAATATGTTGTAGTTGTAGTTGTTGTTTGTTTGTTTGTTTGGTTGGTTAATTTAATGCATTTTACAAGATTGCCAAATTTCTTTTAAATGAAAACAAACATGATGGCGGTGGTGGTAGGGGTGTGAAGAGAAGAGAAAAAAAAACCAAACAAACATTTGAATTGAAAATGAGCATAGATTTCATGAGCATATATGTATTAGCATATTTGTAATTTGCAATTTGAATTTTAAATAGGTTTTAACAAAATAAATTTATTATTATTTTTCTTGTTTTTTTTTATTATTAAAATTAAATTTAATCTCTAAATTTGTCTTTAAAGTTTACATTATGAAAATATGCATTAATTTTCTTGTTTTCGCCCTTTTTGGAATTGCAAAGAAATTGCCACACATAAAGGGTGTTTTTTATAGAGGTATAGAACTTTAAGTTGCAATAAAACAACGATGGATTATTCGATTGACATGAATTTTATTTATCCGAAAGATAATCTTGTGGCATTACATTTTAAATATTATTTCTGGCATATGACCGCCACGGCTGGCGCGGATGTAGTCCAATCTGGACGTCCAATTTTCGATGACTTTTTCCAACATTTGTGGCCGTATATCGGCAATAATACGGCGAATGTTGTCTTCCAAATGGTCAAGCGTTTGTGGCTTTACCGCCTAGACCAATGACTTTACATAGCCCCACAGAAAGTAGTCTAGCGGTGTTAAATCACAAGATCTTGGAGGCCAATTCACAGGTCCAAAACGTGAAATTAGGCGGTCACCAAACGTGTCTTTCAATAAATCTATTGTGGCACGAGCTGTGTGACATGTTGCGCCGTCTTGTTGAAACCACATTTCCTGGACATCATGGTTATTCAATTCAGGAATGAAAAAGTTAGTAATCATGGCTCTATACCGATCACCATTGACTGTAACGTTCTGGCCACCATCGTTTTTGAAAAAGTACGGACCAATGATTCCACCAGCCCATAAAGCGCACCAAACAGCCAGTTTTTCTGGATGTAACGGTGTTTCCACATACACTTGAGGATTACCTTCACTCCAAATGCGGCAGTTTTGTTTGTTGACGTAGCCATTCAACCAGAAGTGCGCTTCATCGCTAAACAAAATTCGCTTATGAAAATCGGGAACAACGGTAATCTCGTTTTGGGCCCATTCGACGAATCTACGCCTTACTTGATGATCGTTTGGCTTCAATTCTTGAACGAGTTGGATTTTGTAAGCACGCAAACCAAGATCCTTCCGCAAAATCTTCCATAAAGTGGATGGACACAGATCCAATTCCTGTGCTCGATGGCGGATGGACTCATTCGGGTCTTCCTCAATGCTACGCTCTACAACAGCAATAGCTTCTTCTGTACACACCGTACAGCGTCTCTGGAGATGCGAGTTATCAATAAGAGTAAACGTGGTGCGAAAACGTTCCATGGTTAATCGAATTAACTGCTCTGATGGACGATTTTGTCGACGATAAAATGGACGTAGTGCGCGATACGTTTTCCGCACAGAACCATTATTTTCGAAATAAAATTGCACTATTTGCAAGCGTTATTCAGGCGTGAGTCTATTCATGATGAATTGCCAAACCCAACTGAGAATAAATCACTTGACAGTTGTTAAATCGGTCGCCATCTTGAAAAGTAATGCCAACTTAAAGTTCTACACCTCTATAAAAAACACCCTTTACATACATATGAATATAAAATAGAATAATGTATTGAACTTAAAATAAATTTCACCAGAGTTGTTGAATTAAGGGCCATTATTACAACTTCCCGTTAAAGTTGGGTTTAGTTAAAGGTGACTTTGGCTAAAATGAACTTTAAAGTCGTCTTTAACTTTTTTCCTTATTACAACCTAATTATAAAATAAAGTAAACTTTGCCAAAAATATGGCAATGTCGGTAACACTGCACAAATTAAACAAGTTTTATTTAAACGCAGTGGCAACGACGGGCTTCGTTTTTTTTTTTTTTTTTTTTTTTTTTTTTTTTATTTTGTTGAATATGCTCATTTTGTTTATATTTGTAGTTGCCATATTAAAAATATTATATAATATGGCAAGTTTAGACATAAACTTAACTTTAAAAGTTACCGGTAGGATGATCCTCTCTGTAGCTTAACGCTCACTTCTACCATATTGTGCACTTATAATAATGAAATGCAATTTATCTGCCCATTAAAATCCTCCCTTTAGTTAACGGCAAGTTGTAATAATGGCCCTAAAACCATTAACACTATTTCTACGACCATTTTGTGTATACCTATTTCGACCAAAAGGTGTCTTTTGACACCTTGCGTTTGGATGCAAATAATTATGGAAATAATTATTAAAACATGTCCTATTCATATTCCTATTGTTCCCAAACAACAATCGAATGTAAAAAATATAACGGGAAATTCAGTGTACCGAAAATTTCTGGCATTTTCGAAAACTTGCTGAACAGAAGAATTACACAATTTCACAGTATTTCCATAGCATGACATTTCGCAGAATTTCCAATTGCACAGAATTTCCATGGCTTGGTATAACAATACGAAGAGGAAAAAACCAAAAACAAATTATAGTTCAGTCCAAATGTATGTATATATATGTAGTTTCTTTATATTTTTTATTTCTTGCTGTAAGAAAAATCGTAAAGGTGTCAAAAGACACCTCATGGTAGAAATAGGTATATCATGTACGCTTATCAATAGCGACGTTTGCAGATGACACAGCAATTCTAGCAACAGGCAAACACGAAAAAGAATCCACTAACAATGTACAAAACGCACTTTCAGATATCATAGTTTGGATCAGGAAATGGAGGATGAAACTCAATGAAAGTAAATCTATTCATGTGAACTTCACTAACAAAAAAAATAAAATACCTACCGTTATACATAAACAATATGAAAATACCACATGCTAATACTGCCAAATACCTGGGCATGACCCTTGACACAAAAATAAAGTGGAAAGAACACATTAAAAAAAAAACTCAGGAAATGAAATTAAAATTCAGACAATTATACTGGTTACTTGGAAGTAATTCTGAAGTATCTCTAAGTAACAAACTACTGGTGTACAACCAAATAATTAATATGTTTAATAATTAATAATATCCAATATGGACGTACGGAATACAGCTCTGGGGTTGTTCAAAGAAAACCAATCTACAAATGATTCGAAAAACACAAAACAAAATTTTACGTACTATCGTCAATGCTCCATGGTTCATACGTAACGATGATCTACATAGAGATTTAAAGATAAACACCGTAGTTGAGGAAACAAAACATCATGCACAAAAGCACGCAACAAAACTTCAGCTTCATACTAATGAAGATCTTAATGAAATATTTTTTTTCACAACCCCTATAGAAGACTGCATAGGACTCTTCCAATGGACTTAGCTGTCAACTAGAAAAATATTCGTATATATATAGTTTATCATTCTTGAGAATAATTAATGAATTATTACTCATCACACTATTTGCCTCATATTGTAATATTACTAAATGAATTTTATTCAGTTGTAATAAAAAAAAAAAAAAAAAAAAAAAAAAAAAAAAAAAAAAAAATGTACGCTTATACTGAACCAGGATGAGCTAAAGGAAAATGATAACGCTAAATAAATTTAATAATTATTATACGAGTCAAAACATTAACTGAGAAAAAATTATTAAACTTTGAAATAAATTTCAAGTTAAAATTTTAAAAGGTGTCTATTGACACCTTTGGTAGAAATAGTGTTAAAAAAATTCAATTTAGTATATGGTTTATGGTTAAAAATTGCTACAAAATAAAATGATTAAATGCATGACCCCCGTAGTGATAGGTTTTGATCGCTTTTCATTGCCTATTTTTACATTTTTATAACAAATATATGTATTCTGTGGATTCGAGAATTTAAATTGGTTGTGTTAAAAGATATTGTTTACTTTTAACCATTATTAGAGGATTCTTTTATAACAGGATGCTTTTATGACAAAGGTCAAACTTCGCTTTGTGTATTCAACAAAATGGCTACACAATTATTATTACCTCCTTATGAAGTTAAATTTCTCTCTATTCGTACTTAATTTATTTTGAATCTGGCAACTTCTAGAATCTTACTGTTGATTTGTTATTGTTATTATTTATTTTTCTATGTTGTTTTGTTATTGGAATGATTGATATTTGTTTATCGTACGTGTCAACAATTGGATCACTGTTATTGCGTTCTTTGTTTTTGCTAAAAAGAAAACTTCTAAAATTGTTTAAGCCAAGTGTTTCCAAAGCGGTGTCCCTTGCCTTTGTTATGGAACCTTAACCTAACTCTACTAGAAACTACGGAAATAACAGGCAGCATGATTATAGGAAAAGATCGCAAATTCCTTGATAATTTTGGAATCTACTCTGAGATTGCTATCGAAATAGTGCAATGAATGTGGACTGCGTGTTGACACTACCAAAATTTAGAATTTTTTTTGGAGATATAAACACCCGCAATTTGCTACTTTTAGTATCAATGTAGTAGCTCGCAGTCTTTCCAATATTTAGAGATCATATTGGACAGCAAACTACACTGGAAAATGAAAACGCAAGCCAGTACCAATTTTTTTCGAAGTCGCCATAGTCTAGTAGGTAGTGTGTTGGCTTATTAGACGTAAAGCCAGGGTTCGAGCTCCAGGTCTGACATCAAGACAAAAAAGTATTTCTTCGGCGACTTCTTCTCAGCAGATTCCTGGCAAAAATTCTGAGAGTAACTAAAAATCGCCGTGAAAAAGTTTCTCAAAAATCTGTCGTTCGGAATCGACTTTAAACTGAGGGTCCCACCACTCATGTATAAAATTAACAAACACAATAAAAGTTGTGTGAGAAACTAGGACGTTGTACAATGGGTCAATTCGACCACCGGGTACTGTACTTGTCTTAATTGACAAGTACACGTCCTCTAACCTAACCTAACCAATGAAGACGGCAACTGCTTTTCACTGTTGTAAGCCTAATCTAGGGTGGTATCAGTCCAATATAAATTGCAATATAAACTGATTCTGCTGACTACACGCCTTTGTAAACAAACCAACCCGTGTCAAATTAATTTGATGGCAAGATATGGATATCGATAAAACAGAATGTACCTTAAACTTAATCAGAGTCCATCTTAGAAACATAATAAAAGTTATAATAGTACACGGGCCTCTGGGTGTATATGCCCGGACTTTGTGAATATCTTACAACGACAAATGCAGAAGCTGTAATGACGAGATAGAAGAGGAAATAACATACGACCAAGGATTCTTATTGTTACAAACGTATTTAACAAAATAATATTTTGGCAAAATTCACATTCAGAGATGCCAGCCAGGCACTATATTTGTATTAATCAACATGTGTCCAAAATGGATCCAACTAAGCTATACTCTTCCATATGGTTACCGAGTTAAGGTAATCTAACCTAGCCCTAGTCAATTGGCAAACTTGACTAAGCACTTTTGGCATTGCCACAAGACACGAATCGTTTTTTACACCGAAAAGAAATTTATACTAAAAAACCAAACAGCAAAGAAAAATAAGGAAGGACTTTGAATGAAGCCCTCAAGCTTCATTCTAATAAATCACTCTCTTGTATTATCTTTTTCATTCTTTCTTTCTCTCCGTCTTTCCTGACTATTGGGTAATTGAGTAAGTCAAAATTGGCTTAGACTATGCATTATTCACCATAATATCCCTTGGCTTTTAACACCACACCACACCACCTCTTAACACTGACTTTCTTTCTGCAATTGTTATAGGCAAAGTGAAAAGAACAAAATATCTTCCTATGGATTACATTATTGGACATTTAGTCTGCTTTTTGCTTTAGGTTCTCTTTTTCATTTCTTACTTTGCTTTCATGCACATACACACGCACACACTCTTCCTCTCTCTCTTTTTCTCTCTCTATCTTTTTTTCGATATTGTATCGTCAAACAAAACAATTTTACGCACTTCCACATTTTTACGAGTAGCTTTGGCAAACCAATAAATGTTTACAAAAAAAAAAATAAAAAAACACTCAGAGAAATAATTGAGTATTTACTATTGAACAGTGTTGCTAAATTGAAATTTTGAAATGGTACTGAACTGTAACTGAAAGAGTACTATTTTGAATGAATGGTACCTACTATTTAAAGTCAACTCCGAGCAACAGATTTTTGAGAAACTTTATCGTGGCAATTTTATTTACTCTCAGAGTTTTTGCCTGAAGATAGTCGCCGGAGATATATTTTTTCTTAATTTCGTTTTGACGGAGATGTCTGACATGGGGTTTGAACCGTCGGTTCACGTCTATTAAGCCAGCACCCTACCTACTAGACTACACACGGAACAAAAACACCTGATTCGGAACGTAACAAAACGTAAAAGCCCCGTTTAGGCAAACGTCGATGGAACGTAATGTTGTAACATATGTTCGTTTTTAACATATGAAGAGCAATGCAAATGCTTACCGAAATTACATTACGGTTCGGCAAGCGTTTTCATTGTTTTCCGTGTTCTAAAAACACATGTACGTTCCTTGGACGTTTGGCTAATCGGGGCTAAAACCTACTGCTACCTTTAGCATTACGTTGAACATGTAATGCTAATGCATTAATAGTTGAAAAGCGCAAGACATAAAATATGTCATATTAGAAGTCGCCGTAGTCTAGTAGGTAGTGTGTTGGCTTATTAGACGCAAAATCCTGGGTTCGAGCCCCAGTCCAGGCATCAAAGACAAAATACAAAAAGTATTTTTTCGGCGACTTCCTCTCAGTAGATTTCTGGCAAAAACTCTGAGAGTAAATAAAAATTGCCATGAAAAGTTTCTCAAAAATATGTCGTCCGGAGCCGACTTTAAACTGTAGGGGACCCGCCACTCATGTATAAAATTAACACACACAACATAAGTGGTGTGAGAAACTACGATGTTGTACAATGGGTCAATTCGACCTCCGGGTACTGTACTTGTCTTAATTGACAAGTACACGTCCTCTAACCTAACCTAACCTAAATATGTCATAATAAAAAAGTACTGAAAGCGTCGCGGGGGTATTACGGTATTTTTGAAATGAAAAAGTCCGAAAAAATGTACTAAAGTACTGAATTTTTCAACATTGCTATTGAAACAAAAGATAGAGAGAGAGAGGAAGAAAATTTACATACGAATTATCATTATTAAATAGCAACTGTCATCTCATTACTGTAAAATGTGAGAATCATTGTTTGTGTGGGTGTGTGTTTCTCCTCACTTTTTATTTTTAAAATCACTTTTTATTACCGACTACATACGACCGTCTTTAGCATTCAGGTTATCCATTTAGTGACTTTAAAACTGCCATTTCTTTGCCATTTCCAATTAATGGATCGTTAACTAACCGGAGAACACATAAAAATAGCGAACACAGGCCATAAAAGTAGTGATTCCATGTGGTGCCACTTTTCCAACATTACCCAGGGAATTGTCAAGATTATAAAGAAATTTGAAGAGACTGCAAGTATTACAGATGTGGTGAGGCGAAGTGCGCACAGCCAAAAAATATTGCATGTGTTGGAGAAAGTGTGGCATTCTCAGAAATAGAGACTAACTTTCGGAGTATTGGGGCGTATTTTAGCATTTGAATTTGCGCCTTCATCCATATAAAGTCCAGGTAGGCCGGCCATTTATGAACCATTGTGATACCACAGTGGTTTTCACTTTCTCTCAAACTGTACTCATCCAAAGTTTCTAGTAATGATATGTAGACTCCCAGCTTCCCATCGCTCACACATCAGTGAGATTATCTGCATAGTAAAAGCCCAGGCATTTTCCTTTTCCTCCTGACCATAACGTTAAGCATGTGCTCAAAGTGTTAGGTACAGATCTCTTGTGCTTTCTACAGAAGACATTAGCAATATGGCCGGAATAAGTATTCAGAATTCAATTTCCAGTAATGACTACAACAATAATGTGTACCTTCGAACATAGAGCATACTTTTCGTGCGACTTTCATCTGATCTTGATCAGAACAGTTCCCTCCTTTATTGAGCTCAACAGCTTCTACAGAAATCATTGGCAATAGGGCCTTAAGTACTCCAGACTGCAATGTCCAGTATGTGTTCCTTTGAACTTGGAGTATACTTTCCGGGCGATCTTCATTTAGTCTTGGCCAGATTTACTGGGCTCTCTTCTTATTATTCGAAGCCACTCACACTTTATTTATGGAATCATTAACAATTCTGAACTCGCAGGTTCTCAGCGTGTTTAATAATGTAGAAAACTTAACCGATAATTCTATACTTTTACCATATCTGATCAACCCAAGCTCTCTGCAGTTTTCTGTAATGCCCGTGGTGCCCATGGGATGTGAAAATAGTACCTACTCTTCCAATTTGTTGAGAGCCGCTCACCACAATCATTTCCATAAGCATGCAGATGCAGGATGCTAGAACAACAAACTTTCAATCGGATTTTTTTTTTCGAATAAAATTTTCTTCAGCATTCTTTCTTCATTTTTGACTTTGCGGTTACATGATCAAGCAAAATTGTGGCCGGTGAGGATCCGAAAACCTAGAAGCGATTTTGGAAAATCCCTTGCATCGCTAAAAATGTGACAGTTTGCCGCGTATGAAAGAGCCGCCGATATCGTTAAATTCACAGCGCCTTGGCCGTATGATAAGTGACTTCTTTTTTGTCCTGCAATTGCACATTATAAACTGGACTGTATGAGGTTTCAATGAGATAGTGTTATACATATGTACATACCCTTTTTAGTCAGGATTACTACCTAGTTTCTCACACCACTTATGTTGTGTGCGTTAATTTTTATACATGAGCCGACCCCGTACGATAGATTTTTGAGAAACTTTTCATGGCAATTTTTTTACTCTGACAGAGTTTTTGGCAGAAATCTGCTGAGTGGAACTCGCCGAAGAAATATTTTTCATATTTCGTTTAATTGGAGTTGCCTGATCTGGGATTTGAAACGAGGCCTCACATCTAATAAGCCAACACTAGGGTGGTTATAAAAAATCTATGTCCGTTTTTTTGGGGGGCACCCCCCTTAAATGTTTCTTTCTGTCAGATTTTAGGATTGCCAAAGTTTGAGCGCAATTGGAAGATGTTAACCCGTGCCACTGTGGCCTCAAAGTTTTGAAAATCTCGATTTTTTGGAAGTTTTGCGACTTCGGCGATCCATATCTCTGGAACGGCTAAAGCTATTCACCCGTGTCATACATCAAATTAAAGGACATACTGTTTATAATATTTTAAATACACAGCTTTTTTAATAACAAATTCTAAACCCATGGACTTCTACTTAAAATATAACAATACATTTTTAAACTAGTTTGGTTTTACCTGCTTAGGGTCAGCAGTGATACAGTATGTGGGTCTAAAATTAACGGTGTACCGTAGCATAAATATTTAAATGAAATGAGATTCCAAAGTACAAGCATTTGGCCATAATAACCAATAATAATACAAATAAGGTATCTTCGCTCTCAGGGGTACCTAATCACGTTTTTAGGGACATTGGCTCTATTTTTTCGGTTTCAGTACTAGTTGCGTATTTATTGTGTAGAATGTAAAATATTATAAATAGTGTGGCCTTTAATTTGATGTATGACACGGGCGAATAGCTTCCGTTAGCCGTTACAGAGATATGGATCGCCGAAGTCGCAAAACTGCTAAAAAAAAATCGAGATTTTCAAAACTTTGAGGCCCCAGTGGCACGGGTTAACATCTTCCAATTGCGCTCAAACTTTGGCAATCCTAAAATCGGACAGAAAGAAACATTTTAAGGGGTGCCCCCAAAAAAATTCGGACATTTTTTTTACCCTATGAGATAAAACCACCCTAGCCAACACACTTCCTACTAGACCACGGCGACTTCAGATGGCGTCACAAGCCTCAAAATTCCACCGATTTCTGATTGTATTACATTTGTAGTTTCCAAAAATCGTAATTTCACGTTGCCGCGACTTCAATTGGCCATCATAATCAATTTGACTCCGTTGAACTTTCTTTTCTGTAGAACTACATCAAAGTCCGTGTCTAGGAGGATAACCCTTTAACACTGTGGCATTTAGAAACCATCATTTGAGCATTGATCGTCGAGATATTGCATGAAATATAAGCAAAAATAATCCTCCACAGAAGAACATTGTTTAAATCTTCACTGTATTTGATATATAATGGACGGGGCAGAGTCCTAGCATACAGTGCTCATTGAAATCCTTATTTAGCTTTACTTTTCAAAACGAAGAATACATAGCCCCTTACAATGGAATTCACCAAATCTCTTACCCCACACACTGCAACTGTTATTAAACAGCAACAGTTTGCAAATTTTCACACACACAAAACTGTTCTGATGCTGTAATAACAAGTGGAGAAGTGGACAAAGAGTTTTAACAAATTCCGTTATAATTATTAAAGCACTCTTAAGCTCATTTAATACACAGAACGATACAGAGAGTTTCCTCTCTTATTGTTAACCCGGTTGCAAATAGCCGTTGCTTTTTTGGATGTTCTCCTCTTGTTACTCATATTTTAATTGTATTTGTATTTGTATTGTTTTCAGTGTTGTTAAGTGTTTTTTTTTCTGTTTTTTGTTTGTTCCTTCTGCTCTTTTAACAAACAACTTTCTCTCTCTCTCTCTCTGAGTACAGGAGGTGTTAGAAAATGGTCTGTCTATTGGCCTATGCATGTATGTATGGCATTGGTATGGCATTTTTGTGTCTAGTTTTTCTGGTGTTAATTTGTTTAACTTGTTTATTTCTTATTGCCATTTTTTCTCTCGTTTGTTCTTATTGTTGTTGTTGCTATTGTTGTTCTCCATTGTAAGGTTATATGCTATTATTGTTGTTGCCGTTTCTCTTTTTTCTTTTTATTATTTTTTTTTGTTGTATTCGTTGTTCATTCAATTCAAGGATCATTGATTATAAAAATTAGAATTTTTTCTATTCGTTTTTCTTTCTGTTCTTCATTTTTATCTCTCTTTTCTTTCAATTTATTTCTTAATTTACATGTGATTTATTATCTTTTATTGTGTTTGTTGTTAGTATTTGTAAAAGGAAAGTAATTTAATTCAGTAATTTATTACAAACACTCTGTACTGTGTATACGTATACAATGTAAATTACTTAATACCCGTTGTGCTTCGCTGTCACTATTTATAGTTGTATTGTATTGAAATTAAATAAATTACAGTTCATAATATTAATACGTGTTAAATATGGCTTTGACTGAAAAAATGTAGTAATCCACTTCGTTTAGCTTGGCGGGAAAACTTTATGGCTACTCAATCCTTCTAATGGCCTATTGACTTCCTATTAAATGTTATGTTTTCATCCTTTATCTGTAGTATGATAAAAGAAAAATGAACTGAAGCTCCATTCAAATGGCGGTAGGTATTAGTTATAATGGTCGATTACATGTTCCAGCATTCCAGGTCCGAAGACAGGAGAAGTCAAACAGTTTCATAATTAAAAATTAACAGGTTAAGGTTAGCACAGTAAATCCGCTCAATACTAAAGTATGCTTTAAGCTTAAAGTATGCTTTAAGTTCAAAGGAGTACATTGTTGCGGTAGTCATAACTGGACATTAAATTCTGAATTATCAGGGAGTATATTAGGTAACGTACGCACTGCCAAAAATATTGCTTCTTTTGGAGAAAGTGTGGCGCATAATTTGAATTTATCGACTTCATAGTGTTCACAGTAATTGGGTGTATCTTAAGGCACACTATGGCGTATTTTGGAAATTAAATTTGCACCTACATTCATATAAAGTCCAGGTGGTAGCTTAAGGCAAGTGAGTGTCTGCCAGACCAAGACATGTAGGCCATGTATGGCCTATTGTAATACCACAATTTTTTCAAGGTTAGGTGTTCTCTAAAGAAAGAGTAGGTACGGGATACACAAGAGGTCTTCCTGTTCTGATAAATCAAGGACTTACAGTTCCCTCCTTAACTGTTCTCTGATCATAACGAAAAGTGTCGTAAGATTTTGGTAAAAGTTTTGCAAGGAGTCTTAGAAAAAAAAAACGGATGACTGGAAGGCAGATGTTGACATAAAAGCGGAGGTTTTTCCCAAGAAAAATACTCCGATCCCATGGAGAAACTCGCAGGTATTTTCAAAGCAAAAACTACGCCATCGATAGAAGGAAGTACAAAGGATGTGGCTAAGCAATACTATCTGATAATCAGACCACCACCACCATTCGAACAGTTGACTTGCATGAGGTTATCTGGATGAAGTCGCCGTAATCTAGTAGGTAGTGTGTTGGCTTATTAGACACAAAGCCAGGGTTCAAACCCCAGGCCAGAGATCAAAACATAATACAAAAAATATTTCTAAGGCGACTTCCTCTCAGCAAATTTCTGGCAAAAACTCTGTGAGTAAATAAAATTACCCTGAAAAGTTTCTCACAAATCTGTCGTTCGGAGTCGACTGTAGGTCCCGCCACTCATGTATAAAATTAACACACACAACATAAGTGGTGTGAGAAACTAGGTCGTAATCCTGACTGAAGGGTTGTAATGACTAATTATGTATGTATGTATGTATGAGGTTATCTGGATAGCACTCTCTTTTTAATCGCAGGTCATGGGAGAATTCACAGCAATGAGGGAGCAGGCAAAGAGGCTTACAGGGAATAGAACTTCCACACCGCAAATACAGACAGAATTTTTCTGTGGATTGAGGAGAGATGTTTGAAAGTTTGTGTAAATTTAACCAGCAATCAACTAACAGCAATTCTAAGGTCTACGGATTTATTTTGGAAAAAAATGTTGCATACCTAACAGGCGCTCAAATCGCTAATTACAACAAGAATACCTCTGTTTATTAAAATTGAATTCAATTACAATGGTTTTTGCATTTAAAATCGCTTTGATTCATATCTTGATCTCAATGATAAAGAAAGAAATCTCACAATTTTAAACCTTTCGAATTAAGTATTGTTTGTATTTAATATGCCACGCCCATAACTATTGTAATGTTTGAAAAGAAAAAGAAAATGCAAAAAACTATCACTTAAAGGTTTAAATATGTTTAAAATTATTCTGTTTTTCACACTTCAATAAATGTTTAAACTATAAATGGCAGCGCTTTTACAGTCAGAACCAATTTGAAAAGCATTAAAAAAGAAGCATAAATTGCCCTCATAAGTATGCTTTAAAATTTATTTTGTACTTTTGCAGGCATACATACACATACATTAAAATGAACAAAAAGTATGTAAAAATTCAATGCATTAAAATTTACCACAATTACTCACACGAGCGTACAGGGGTATGTGTGTGTGTGTGAGGCGTCTGTATGTATGGGTGAGAGAATTTATTTTAAAATTTAAAACTCACACGTAGAAAAACAAACAAAATTACCTATAGACTGTCTCTCTCCCCATCTCGCTTTCTCTCTCTCTCTCTGTCATGCACATAAAACACACACACACGCTTACCTATACAATAACGCTTAATAAACAAAAATTAATGCCTACTTTAGGGATTTTGTTTACGTAGTTGTTGGCTTTTTTAACGTTTTTTTTGTATTCGGTGCTGTGTGTTATGCTCCACGTATACATATAAACACGTATTCAAATAATTTTCCAGTAATTTTAAGCTATTTTATTACATAAAAAAATATTGCTTTTGTTGTAGTTGTTGTTATTTTTATGATTATTCTATAGAATCTTTTTTTAATTTTTTTTTGTTGGATTTTTTTTTATTTTCAAATGAAATTAAATTATTACGGAAAATTTTACCCCTGACATTTGACCTATTTCATGGGTGTTTGCTTATCATAATATTTATTACAACAACAACAACAGCACCAAAAAAAAAAGAACAGAAAAAGAAGAAAAATTAAGTAGAAAAAAACAATTTTTTTTTCATGCGAAATGTCAAACATTAAAAACCCCACACTCATACACACAAGTCAAGAGAGAAAATAGAGAGAGATTTATTTATGTATGTATGTATGATGATATTATAACGGGTGGTAACAAAGTTTTATGGTTGTTCAATATGTGGAAATTATTTTGAAAAGATTTTTAAATTTTTAGACTGACCACCGAGAGATACATAGTTTTCTTAAGTCGCAGATGTATGCGAATAAGTCTTAAACCACAGAGGTCTTCAATGTCAACATAATCCATGCCATAGACGAAATTCAACCAGATTTCTGCATCAATGTCATGGATAATTACACACTTCGGTTGCGCTTCACTCAGAGAAGCCGTGGCGGGCATATACATTCCACACATAATGGCACCAATAGGTCTTTCAAAGAAATAAAAATAGGGATGATATCCTGCACACAGATGTATACTTTTGTGCGCCTGTGCAGGGCCACAATTCAGTTCAATGTCAGAAAGTTTTTAACCAATGCAAAAAAAGGCCGGCTTAAAATCGAGGAAACTATAAAGAAAACGGATTGGTTAAAAAATTTCTGAAATTTGTTAACCGTATGTATACTTTAGTAACTACGTGTATATGTTAAGTGTAGCCACAGGCAGGTCAAGAGTTGGCAGTGCACTCTCAGGGATACTCCGTGTCGAGCAGTTTGTAGGCCGGAGACATTATAGGTTCGAACTTCTTCAAGAACCTTTTAATCAATGAAGCAGAGTGCCATTGATTATTGATTTTTCCGAAATTGGATTTGAGCCAGTCTAGACTATTTTTTTGTGGGATACGTGAAGTTTCTTGTTTACAGAGACATTACAGGGCAGTTTCAGCCCTGTTAACATTACAGCTGCTATTGGTGTCACCTTCAGCACTTCGTTTATTACATACATACATAATTGGTCATTGCAACCCTTAAGTCAGGTTTACAACCCATATTCTCACACCACTTACGTAGTGCGTGTTACTACATATTTTTGAGAAAATTTTTCGTGGCGATTTTTTTTATTTATACCCAGAATTTTTGTGAAAAATGTGCTGAGAGGCAGTCGCTGACAAAAAATATTTTTTAATTTTTCGTTTTACTGGAGATTTCTGACCTGGGGTTTAAACCGTGGCCTCATGTCTAATAAGCCAACATAGTACTTAGTAGACTACGGTGACTGAGTGCCCTGAATAAATATTTCATTCTTACTGACTTGGTTGATTATGACAATCATTTAGTCAGGACTACAACCTAGCTTCTTACACCACCCACGTTGTGTGTACATTTGACAGATTTTGAGAAAATTATCAAGTCACCCAGTATACTGGAGATAACAACGAAACTTATAGGGTTTTGGCTAGTAGAACCACCGTATACAATATAAATTGATTTCTTTTCTTCCCTTCGACTTACTTTTCTTTGTAAAAATGTAGAAATGAAAACAAAGAGAAGCAAGTTAAGGAATTCTGTGATTAATTATTCTTTCTCTGCCCCTGTCCTTCCCCCTTGACAACATTTTTCTTGTGATTTTTACCACGTTTGAGGGTGGGTGTGTGTGTGTTTTTCTGTGTGTGTTAATTAATTAAAATAAATGCATACTATTAGGCGTATAAACGCTCCTAAATCACATTTCTTTTATTATCATTTATTTATCTGTGTATCTCTCTCTGTCATTTATAGCTTCTTCTTCTTTTCTTTTTGTCGTTTTTATTACAAAAACAATTTTAATGTTCATTTATCAGTCCCATCATCATCAATTGTAACCCAGAGATTTAAATAGTTTTTAGCATTCCATTAGATTGTGCCATAAATGTGTGTGTATGTATGCATCTAAAACATTCTTATTGTTGTTGTTGTTGTTAATGTCATTACCATTTAGTAGAATATTAATTAAGTTATAATTTTAGCATTAATTATTCATAGAGTAAGACACATACACACCCAGAGAGAGTAGGAAAGAGAGAGAGAGAGGGAGAGAGTGAAAATTAATGTTTTCTAATTAGAATTTTACAATGCAACATACGCCAAATAGCCATACATTAATTCATTCATTTGTTCATTAATTCATTTATTCAAACATACGGTCATTCATTCATTCATTCATTCATTGCGCTTTACAAACACAATTAAATTGCTTGAAAATAAGCCTAATAAATGAGCTTTAAGCTTAATGGGTTGGCTGGCTCCACCTACACCTTCGCCCCCATAAAGTAGGCAATAAATTAATCAATATTGTGAAACCTTAAAATATGCTGCTGCTTTTATAAAATTGTGTTACATTGTCTAATTGTATGCTAAAAAGCCATAAATTTCTTGTCTTTGCCGCTGTCATTTGTTATTAACTAGTGTACAGGGGGAGGATGCATTTTAAAAATGATTTTTTTCAATGCAGTTCAATATTAAATATCTCTTCAGTAGCTGACAGAGTTATTAAATTAATATTGAATATGTCTAAAACAATGGAAAAAAGTTTTAATTGTGTCACAAAAAAATAAAAAAAGTTTTCTATCATGTGTTACAGACTGAGGGCTGGAAATTAAAAATTGCAACGGACTTAACTTTTAAACAAAGGAAAAGAAAGCTCAATAATAAAATATGCTTATTGCAGTGGTTTTTTAAAGAAAATTTAAGTATTTTTTTGTAATTAAGATAACCTAGATCTGATTCCATTATACATACATACATAATTGGTCATTACAACCCTTCAGTCAGGACTACGACCTAGTTTCTCACACCACTTATGATGTGTGTGTTAATTTTTACACATGAGTGGCGGGACCTACAGTTTAAAGTCGACTCCGAACGACAGATTTTTGAGAAACTTTTCATGGCAATTTTATTTACTCTCAGATTTTTTGCCAGTAATCTGCTGAGAGGAAGTCGCCGAAGAAATACTTTTTGTATTTTGTTTTGATGCTTCTGGCCTGGGGCTCGAACCCTGGCTTTACGTCTAATAAGCCAACACAGTACCTACTAGACTATGCTATGCCCATATAGTCGATTCAAATTAAGTTTAAAAAAAAGTTCATTGACACGCCAAAAAACCACGCCAAAAATGATTTGTTTGCTATACGGTCAGTTTTTATGGCCCATCCAAAGCTTCGTCCTTTTATGAACCTTTAGTTTTGAAAGCAGGAAAGTAGTTGAAGGAAAATAAATCCGATGAATATGATCCTTGAGGCTTACGCCTGTATTGTCTGTTGGAGTAGAAGATTAAAACACACAACCCAAAAGCCTACACAAAAGTCCTAAAGCTTCGGCTTAATATCTTAGACTACTATTACGAGCAACCGGATTTGTACCCGGGAGAAGGCGAAAATGTCTTGTTATAGTTTTCGAATTTAAAAAAAGAAAGATTTCAATTGTCTCCAAAGAATTCATATGAAACCTTTCTCTCCTGCAAAAGAAGTTCGGTGATAATGTCATAACAACCTTTTAGTCTGGATTACAACCTAATTTCTCACACCATCCATATTGTGTGTGTTAATTTTATGCAAAAGTGGCGGGTCCTACAGTTTTACGCTGACAATTTTTATTTACTCTCAGTGCTCTTGCCTAAAAATTGCTGAGAAGTCGTCGAGTGAAATATATTTTCAATATTTCGTTTTGTTCGGAATGTCTGAGCGTGGTTATCAACCAGGGGCTCTTGCCTACCTATTAGACTAAGGTGCCGTCATGTGATATGTACACCACATTAAAAATTATTCGAGAATTCTGCATATTTCTGTAGAATGTAGTAGTCCATTCAACAATTTCTCTAATTTTGGTGACTGTTTTGTGTTTTAAAAAGTTCGTTTACAACTTATTGGTAGATGGCTGTAAAATTTAATATTAATTACACCAGCCAACACTAAAGCTTGTTTGAAAGCTGACATTCTGTGATTGACTTTGTTAGAAGGCTGTATTAAAATCACATAATTGTGTGTGAAAAGTTATCTGCATTTAACAATGAGTGATAATTTGAAATATTTGTTATAGAAGGTTGCTGGAAAGATGTATAAAATTTTCAGCACATAAGTAACATATGATTTACTAGGGGACTAGTCATTAAGCAGCAAAAAATTTATAGTCACTTGAAGAAGCTCCATGTTGGAGTCTCATCAAAATTAAATGGAAATGGACCGAATAAAGGCGAAACATTTCTGAAACATTACGAAAATGAAAAATCTAGGTACTGGTGTTTTGTTTTACAGCACTTAACTTTAAAATGGTAAATAAGTAAACAAAAATACTACAACAAACACCAGCATAAAAAATGGTAAACAAGTAAACAAAAATACAACAACAAATACTACAAGAATAAATGTAAACAAAATACACAAACAACAATAATGAAACAACAATGTTTACATTGATAGAGATTTCGAAAAGGCGGAGCCATGAACATTCGCCTTCAAGAACATTCATCAGACTGTTTACTCTGCCATATAAAGGGCAAGGCAAAGCAGGCGAGTGAGTCTGTAAGATTCAGTCAGTCTTGTGTGAAGACGCTGTGTGTTTGAAGAGAGTAATCGTGGTTTGAAGATCTCTGTTAAAAGATCTGTGAACAATTGTTTAGTGATTGTTATTGTTTATGCAAAGTGTATAAAAAGAGGAATAACAAAGAAGAGCAATTCTTGTTGTTTGTATCAAGTTGTGAACAGTGGCATATAGAATTGTGCGAATAATAAAGAATTTTAATTAAAACTAAACACAAATTTATTTTTATTTCATTTCCAATCTACGAGTTCATATTTTAAAGGTTTTCGAAAAGGTAAAAACGTAACAAAATGATTACGGGCAGTGAAGTATGAGCCATGTACGACAGTAATATAAGAAATATATCATGAAATAAGCAAAGGGGAAGCCTAGCAAAGAAACCAAGCAAGATAATGCCGTCCGTCTAGTGAAATTAGAAGATTATTGTCTTCATTAAAGGCTACTACAATCTGGTCAGAAGATTGATTCTAATGTTAATCGTAAACAATTAACGTAATGGATACAAGCAATTCAGGATTATGTGCCATCGTGGCAAGGCCATGTCATATACATCTTTATCGATCTGGTAGAAACAAAGAGACAGGCCGGAAACTTTTGTTGCATCCTCTACATAGGCCAAAGTTTTACACTCCCACATTGTCATTTACTTGGATCTCTGAGGCACTCGCTTAATGTTTAGCACTTTCTTGCCGGCGCTTTTATTCATGCATGTCGCCTACTGGCGGCTGTTATATTATAAGACGTTATTAATTACAATTGTTATTAAAAATAAACGCTTTTAAGAAAACGTGACCCAGGTATTTTTTTTGGCAGTCGAAGTGTTGAAGTTATAAATATTTGGTATTACATATCGTCTAAAAGAATGACCCACCGGTGGTGCACGTCGCCCGACGAGCCAGCGAAGGTACGCGCTACCCGATAAGGCAGTCTAGTGCGGACCACCGATTGGTACGCGCCGGCGTGAACGTGTTAAAATTTAATTCCGCAAAGACCTGCAAAACTAAACTGGATCTGTTTTTCGCTTAAAAATCTTAGAAATTTCAAACGGATGGAATATAATGGCTTTATGGCCATAATTGCCAAAATATTATCGATCCAAACGGCACATAAAGGTCGTTTCAATTATAAAGTATATGTGTTGCATTTCTAACCCAACTTTTTTGTGAACCTAATACTCTAATGAAAATAAATTGTTTTATAAAAATACGTTTCTTTTGCATTAAACATGAAATTTTCTTTGTTTTTATTCAAAATTATTCTCCTGTTATTATTCTCTTTTATATTGAAGGTTTACAGCTGATAATTACCACACTTATAATTAATTTTTGTATAATTAGTTACTTAACAACAATAATAACAACAACAACAACAACAATAATAAAAGTACAAAGTAACAAAAGTTATAAATTTTATTCGATATTATTGATAAGCAGGCCAATAATACTCGATACTCTACTCAGTCGCTATTCAATAAAATGCCATGTGAAATCCATTTGAAAGAAGAAAAACATTTCGACAGACAGAGGGCTATTGAATTAATTTTATGAAGTGTAAAAGCATATGAAAGCAGCAATTAAAATAATTAAAAAGTGTTGCTGCTTTTTTACTACCAACCATACAAATTGATTGTTTTGTAATTAATTAAAGGGGTTTTATTTTTTGTTATTGTAAAATGGATATTTTATGAAAATGAGTTTGGATAGGAGGCGTAAGCCATAAACAGAAAACTTTGTTTTTAAGTACTTTGACACTGAATTTTTGAGAGAAAGTTTTTACGTCACATCTCCTCAATTGCCGAGTACAATGATAGAATAGATGTTTACATTTTCTATAGAATAGAAGCCATTGTAAAGCATTTTTAGTCTTTATGTGTGCTTGGTTAGGAGTCAACGTTCCGTTAAGGCTGCTATATGATGCTTAAAATGGACTTTAGGTGGACTTAGAGAAAATCCGATCTTTCGTATAAGTATCTATAAAACGCCAGATATTTCTGGCTTCTATGCAAGTGGACTTTCCATTTCTCCAACTTTCTTTTGTATATAAACGAAGCCTGAATGTGAAATTGACATACAGGACAGCAAAGAGGAGAGTGGTATAAACCTCAGCTCAGATGTCTAGAACAAATATGAAAAAATATTTCCTTCGGCAGTTTTCTAGCACAAACTCTGGGAGTAAATAAAATTATCATGAAAAGCTTCTTAAAAATCTATCGTTCGGAGCCGTCATTAAACTGTAGATTCCGCCACTCTTGGGTAAAATTAACACACAACATGGGCAGTGTGAGAAACTAGATTGAAATCCTGACTAAACGATTGTAATATCATATTAAATGTATGTAGTATGTAAGTATGTGATCATATTGTTACGTTTTTACTTTTTAAAAACATTTAAAATATGAGCTCGCAGATTGCAAATAAAATTAAAATAAATTTGTGTTTAATTTTAATTAAATTCTTTATTGTTCATACAATTCTGTATGCCACTGTTTACAACTTTATATAAACAACAACAATTGCTTTGTTTGTTATTTCTCTGTTTACACCCTTTGCATTAACAATAGCAATTACTAGTCAATTGTTCGACAGATCTTTGTGACGGAGATCTTCAAATCACGATTACTCTCTTCAAACACATCGCGTCTTTTTGCCTGCTTTGTCTTGCCTTTTATATGGCAACATAAACAGTCTGATGAATGTTCTAGAAGGCGAATGTTCATGGCTTCGTCTTCTCGAGATCTCTATAAATGTAATTATCGTTGTTTCATTATTTTTTTTGTGTATTTTTTCTACATTTATTCTTGTGGTGTTTGTTGGTATATTTTATTTATTTTATATATTTATATATATATTTTTATATTTTTTTTACTTGTTTATCACTTTTTATGCTGTTATTTGTTGCTATATTACGCAGTGCAATAATTTGTAAACAAGTTCATTGCTTTTGTTTTTGTAACTTTTGTTTATAATTTTAATGTTAATCGATGTAAAAGCAAAACACCAGTATCTAAATTTGTCCATTTTCGTAATAATATATTTACAAAACAAAAGAGAAGATCTCAAGAATCTTTAAGACTATTATGTTTAGCGACGAAATTCAGTTTTCGCTCAAAGGGTACGTCAACAAACGGAATAACTCAATTTCTGCTGCAGGACACCCACAGGCAATTAAAGAGCTGCTACTAGATCCTAAGGAATGCTCTATTAAGTGCCGAAAATGTGCCAGTAGATAAATGGGGCGTTGTTCTTCAAGAACCTAAGGAAATCACAATGTTGAATACTTTAGCTGAGAAAAAAAAACAAAAATTTGATTTCATGGTTCAATCGCCTACTAGCAGACACTAAGTAAATATTTTATTAATTCTCGGACTTTAATTCTTGCACCAATTGAATTTTATAGGAATACACATACAACGATGTTTACGTTCATAGAGATTGCGAGAAGGCGAAGTCATGACCATTGGCCTTCAAGAACATTCATCAGACTGTTTACTTTGCCATATAAAAAGCAAGGCAAATCAGGCGATTGAGTTAGTGAAGTTCAGTCAGTCTTGTGTGAAGACGAGGTGCGTTTGAATAGAGTAATCGTGGTTTGAAAATCTCCGTTTCAAAGATCTGTCGAACAATTGACTAGTAGTTGTTATTGTTTATATAGAAGACTGCAAAGAGGAATAACAAACAAAGCAATTGTTGTTGTTTACATCAAGTTGTGAACATTGGCACAAAGAATTTTAATTAAAACTAAACACAAATTTATTTTAATTTTATTTGCAATCTACGAGTTGATATTTTAAATGTTTTTAAAACGTAAAAACGTAATATGATCCTAATTTAAATAAGTAAAGAATTTACTTACATAAAGAAGGTAAAACGTGGAAAACGTAAAAATATGCTTGGCATGACTTCCCTCTCTAACAATTTAAATTTGGCTATGGCCTATAGGCTGGAAACTAACGTAGCAACTCTCAATAAAGACAGAATTGCCATATGACATATTCGTACATAAACTAAAAGCATATAAACTTTCTATTGAGAGACTTTGTATTTACAAGCGTTTGTTTTTTATCATAAAGATAATAAATAAAAATAAATAATAAAAATTTGCGCCTAAAGTTATATTAAAAAAATTCTTATGCCTTAAAGTCTAGCGATTAAAAATATTGATCACTGATTCAATTTTGATTTCTATTTTATGAATTTTAAAATATAATTTATTAGTCATTCCATATATGCACATATTTATACGAATATTATGCAATTAAAATTCATTCCTTAAAATATGCTTTAAAATATATTTTTTTTCTTAAAATTCAAATTTTATTCAAACAAATTCAATCATTTTTAATCAAAAGGCTCTTTTGTTTGTTTTCGTTTTTTAACAAAATAAATTAAAATTTTTATTGAAAAAAAAAATTTTTTATAAAAAATAAATCATCAGAGACAGGGAGGAAGAGCGTGTCTCTCTCTTCATTTACACATGCAAACCTTTTGATAGAAAAATAAGCGGATTTCTCTTAAAGAGTTGTTAAATATTGATTGTTGTCATACCTTTTAATGGTTTGTTTGTCAAAAAAAAAAAAAAAGGAGAAAAATAGTTGTTGGAAAAACGAATCAATTTAAAATACAAACCTGGCTCATACCATACCTATACAAACAAAAATCACATACAAAATTTACACTAAAATACCTTCACTCACACATACATACAGACATACACTGTGTATGTACTCGTGCATAACCTCATATGAATATAATTTGCAAAAAACAGTGTTTAAATATCTCTTTCACATCGAAGAGATGGAGAGAGAGAGCGGCCATGGCAGGGGTTGGAGGAAACAGTGTACGGGTCCTTATAAAGGAGGGGTGTAAAAAGTTGCCGCATGGTTGATATGTTACAGGACAATTTAGTCATAAATTCTTAAATCGTTTTATTAGCGTGATGGTGTTTCAGTTCCTTGTGAACAGCTTTTACTGTCGCCTGGTGTATACAAGGAGAATTGTGTCTATCTCGTTGGCAGAGTTGTAAAATAAATTTTAATTTTATTTGATGTGTTTGTTGTTGTTCTTGTTCTCATTTAATGAATCTTTTATTTTAATAAATATTAAATTCTTTTCATATTTAAATTGTTAAAGTACAAATGAATGAAATTTAGCAATAAAATGTAATTTCTTTGTAAATTTACATATACTTTCATCGCATACATACATACATATGTTATTAAGTTTTTTGGCTTTTAAAAATGAGTATTTACTGTGGATTCATGGATTGCAATTGTTTGTTATTTCTCTATTTAAATAAATCCTTTATTTATTTAAATTTAATAATAAAATTGACTTGGCAACACCGCCTAATCGATTTCATTACACGATTCTTTGCAAGAAAAATCTAACCACGGTATTTAAGATAATCCATAGTATAAAGCCTCGCTTTTTAGTGCTACCCGCAGACAGCGTTATCTTACGCTGTTTTTTTACTCTTCGCATTTTCGATTAGGCAACTTCTAGAACCACTTTGTTGATTTTTATTGTTATTTTTTTAATTAATCACTGAGGCCCGTTTTCTCAATGTGTCGACAAACTGCCAATTACTAAATGTCGACATAAATTTATTAGACTGATAAAATGTCCGTTAACAATTTTGGTTTTCTCAATATATCGACAAAAACATTATTTTCATTTGGCAATACCTCTCAAAATTGTTGTGAAAGTTGAGAACCCTGTCTTCAAGTGACAACTTATTAACATAAATCAGCTGTTTTCCAATAGTGAAAAAATAACACAAAATAAAATCAAGAAAACAAATATTTTAAAAAATAAATATTAGGCCGGCCTGGCATGATAAACTCTTTCAACATTTACTTGGAACTCATGATCTTCGAGTTCATCCTCCATCAAATTAATGTTTATTCCTCTATTAAACATTTTTTAATTCTATTTTATTTTTTCAAAAACTCAAGGTATTGCCACATGAAAAATATGAACAGCAGTCAGCTGATTGAATTTATCTGTACAACAAATAAATAACCGGCAGATGAGGACTGGTTAGTTTTCCGACAAAATAGAAGCAAATGAGACATTGAGAAAGCCAAATTTCTTTAATCTGTAGTTTTTCGTTGGGAAAAAAGATAATCGCCTAATGAGAAAACAGCCCTGAGAAAGTTACTTTTTGATCTATTTATGGTTCATTTATTTTCGTTCAGGCAACTTCTAGAAACTCACTGTTGATTTGTTATTGTACATTTTTTTTCTTCACTATCTTACATGGCCTTACTAAGTATTTTGGTTACTCTAACCGTATTTTCGCTTATACCAATCTCGAAAGTTCTTTACTGCTTTGCAATTGTAATTCGAATACATGTGTTCGGCAAAAGTCGTTAAAAATAGTCGTTGCAGAGTTTAACCAATATTTAAGCACACTCAATATTTAGGCACACAACCTCTTATTTCTAAAAAGCTATGTGTGAATACACATCCTATTCGCATTTGAAATTATGAGAACCATGTAAAACACAATTTTTACAGAGACTGTTTAGCCACCGCCAGTAGTTTTTTAATGTTATCATCCAGAGTTGGAATTGTATCTGGCTTGTCCCTGTACAAGAGACACCTCAGGTGTCTTCACAAAAAAAGTAGCTTAGTAAAATAAAAAGGCATGGTTTTTGTGGTCAAAAAACTAGTTCACAATCTGAAAGTAATAGCTCATGCACCTGTGACCTCTCAATAGCTGCATAGAACCACATATCATGTGGCATGTGGAACAAACAAACGGTCTCTCTAGACTATTTTTAATGCCAAGAAATGTGCTCTTAACTTGTTACCTATGTATATTAGGGATGCCAATAATGAGGTGACCAAAAACTTTCAAAAGCCATTGCATGAGTGATGGGCAATCACAGTATGCCTTAAGGTCAGTCTCCAGGTTGTAAATATCTAGTCGAGAGAGAAAACTCAGATTTTTTTTGTTCTCTTCAGTCAATTTAACCTAGTGGACCTACTGAACCACTCTATACTGTAAGCTTACTTCAGGTAGTTCGATTAGAGTTGAAGAACGGCATCGCCAGTACACTCACAAACCTATGCTCAGTAACTGATGCAGTAGATGTCCAGTCGAAATTGGAAACTGAGGTTTTTCGTTCTCCTTAGGTTAAGGTTCAGCCGGCTTAATCTAGCGGTCCAGTAGATCCACTAGCCTATGAAATGTAATTTGTCCCTAATTTCTAACCTAAACATGGCAAGGCGATCCCTTTGCGCGTTGCCTTTGCCCAGTTACCTAAATAATAAAGTTCTGAAATAATATCCTATTCTCCAGAGGAGTAGGCGTCATTCATGAACAGGCTTAGACGTCGAATGAATGAAATTTACGAGATGGCTGAGAAATTTTATATAAAAATTATACACATGCGGGGAAATACATAGGTACAGTGATATTAAAATGTAAAGTAATAGGGCGGTTT
The DNA here is from genome assembly GCA_932273835.1 of Sarcophaga variegata. NCBI lineage: Eukaryota > Metazoa > Arthropoda > Insecta > Diptera > Sarcophagidae > Sarcophaga > Sarcophaga variegata. The sequence goes on along the minus strand of OW026360.1, from coordinate 101,990,188 downwards.
AAGGCGGATGTCATTTTAAAATTATGGAAAAACATTTTAACAGTGGAAGACGTTAGACTAAGGGCCATTATTACAACGATTTAAACAGGAAGATAAATTGTTTTTCATTATTATAAGTGCACAATATGGTAGAAGTGAGCGTTAAGCTTACGGGTTGGATACCCGTTACTTTTAAAGTTGAATTTATGTTTGAACTTGCCATATTATATATTATTTTCAATATGGCAACTTCAAATATAAATAAAATGAGCAAATACAACAAAAAAACAGAAGGCCGTCGTTGCCACTGCGTTTAAAAAAAACTTATTCAATTGAGAAAGTTAACTTTCTTTATTTTATAATTAGTTTGTAATAACAAAAAGAAGTTAAAGCTGTCTTTAAAGTTCACTTTAGCTAAAGTTACCTTTAACTAAACCCAACTTTAACGGCAAGTTATAATAATGTCCCTAAATGTTATAGAGTTCGGTTAAGTTAGATTTATCGGGCATTATAAATTGCAAAATTGAACTTAATTTTATTCTAATCATGTGTAAAAGAATGTGAGCCTCTAAGAAAATCGAATTTTAGCTAGTCAGTTAGAGATTACCATGTAATCAAATTGCTTTTAAAAACCGATTGTGCGAATTTATGAAAAAACAAAACCAAACCGTTTAAAAACACCACAAAATTAAGAAATTTTCTATTTTACGAATGAGAAAACCCTCCGTTTTGGTTCATTTAGAAGAACATTTTCAAAAATTTATTCTCATAATCAACGTCACCCCAGCAATGTTTTTATATTATTTTTTTGTTCACTGGTCGGTCTCTATTACTATTTTCTACTTATGGTGGCTTTTTCATTTCCGTTTCTTATATTCTTTTTTTTTGCTTTCTCTCTAACAACAAAGACAACAATTACAACAAAAAAAATGGTACGAGCAACAATACCAGAGTAAATAAAGAAAAAAAAAGAGAAAAAATGAAGTGAAAAATTTTTTCCCAATTATTTTAAGTGGTTTGTTATATTCAGATATACTCGTCGTATATACGAGGGTATTTACTTTCCACGTACAATATTTTCTTATTCTCTGTACGTTTTTATTTTATAGTTATACGGCGTTTTTTTCGCTCTCTTTCCCTCCTTAAAGTGTACTTTAAATGAAGCCACCATATCGCCCACCACACAATCATAAAATTTGTTGTATTTGGCACAAAAATTGGAATAGAAAAGCAGGAAAAACGAATTGAAAAGCGATAAAGAAGAAAGAGAAAGGGTTAGAAAGAAAGAAAGAAAGCTTAAATCGTAAATGCCATACGAATGACTTGTCGTAAACCTTCTTTGTTCGCAAGGGTTTCCTTAACACACAAAAAAAAAAAACATACATGTTTTTCAATACAGCAACAGCAAGGGAAACAGAGTCAGAGACAGAGACACAGAGTGCGAAAATGCCAGAGATTATAAATTTTAGTTTCCTTAGAAAATTGATGTATGATTTCTCCTCCAAGATATCATTTGAAGCATTATTTCGTTTATTTTCCAGCCCAAAAGTATGCAAAACTTATTTACACAGGGCTAAAGAAAAAAGGGGGTGTGGAGGGTATGTTTGTCAATTTGACAATGTAAGATTTAAAAGTGGTTGCTATATGTGTCAGGAACAAAATTTGTTTTGAGTGTGCTAATAGATATTATAAAACAGAGTATTGTAATGAAAATGAAATGAAAAATCTATTAAGAAAAACACTTTCTTCAGCCTAGAAGATGGCAGTGATATTTATTTACATACATGCTCCTTGAACTATACTTTATTAAATTGAAAATAGAAATTTTCAATCAACCAGAAGGCAGTATGTATTAAGAGAAGGTCGGGATATTCACACTACAGCTTCTGCAGTGAAAGTTAAATAGAACGGATTGTTCTATACCTCCTCACGTATGCCGCCTTAAATATAGAAATGGAATGGCAATAGAACTTCAAAAGTATTATTGTCTGCCCCTATCACATTGAGGCCAGAGGGATGTTGAAATAGCGCAAGTGAAGATGGACTTCCAGAAGGAGTTAGGCTTTATAAATAAGTGTCATCATAATTTTCCTAGCAAGTTCATCTACTTTTCATTTCCAAACATGTCTTTGTATCCTGAGAGAACTACAAACGAGTTGCTACTAGGCTTCACCTGAAGAGTTCTGATAGCAGTTTGAAAGAATTTTAATTCTACCTACAGAGCCCCAATCCCTCAGTATTTTAACACCTGCAAACACGAAGAAGCTCATACTGAAAAAAAAACGCTTGCAAAGGCAATGCTTTGCGGAGAGTGCGCTTAGTGGAAAGCAGCTGCTAGATAATGTAACTGCAAGATACTGGACAGTGTGGAAACATAATCTGACATTCTCATATCCCTGTGGGCAACAATCATTAAAGCACCATAAGTTTCATTGAATTAGCATCAGACTAAACTCATCAAACTTCATATCAGACACTTAAATAGACTTTCTTAGTTATCTGTGTACCAAACAGAAGCCATGGCTATCGTCACTACTAATAAATGGCTGCCCAGAGTTCCTTTGGGAACAATAATTTACTAATGTACTTGGCCAGCCAGACTATCATAAAGTCCCTTGCGAACGTCATGCTGAAATTTAATTTAATTTCAGTATTATTAAATCAATAAAAATTTACAATCGAAAGCACAGTTTATGGCATACTTTAGGGGTCAAATACAAAGTATTTTATTAGGAGCTATGTGCTCACCTCATCAATTCACTGATTTATATTCGTTAATAAAAAAAATCAATTCAAGATCATAAAAAAAGAACATCCAATAGCTATTCCTAACGTTAAAAATAAAGAACTTTAATGTGAAATGATTTTAATTTCAAGGAATACATCTGCATTACTATGCTCGAAATGGCCTTTTTTTCGTTTTCATTAGTCTGTTTAGTTTATTTCTAAATTGCTTGCAATTGTAAGAATTAAAGAAAATTTAAATTTCATTCAAAAAAATCTTCATTCGTAAAATCATTTAAATCAAGTAAGGCGTACAATTCTCTTCTGCTAGATAAACTTTAAATGTATGCCTAAAATTATGCATTAAATTTTTTTGTTTTCTCCTTCATTTTTTTTCTCTTTCTTGCTTTCTTTCTTAACCCCGCAAAGAAAATGTTTCCAGAAAACAGCAGGAATTGCGTATGTTTTACAAAATGTTTCTTTCCTCTGCTTCTTCTTATATATACAAAACTCGTTCGTCATATATTATCTAAAAATATCGGTTATGCTTACATCCAAGGAGTATACGCATACTTTTCATTCACCCTAATATTGTGTTGGCTATTGTATAGGAGGTTTTCAAAAAAAAAATTTATTTTTTCTTCTTTTTCTTCAATTCTACAAATAATTCGTACTCTGTTCGCTCTTAACATGAGTGCGTGCTCATAAATCTTTCTCTCACTTTGAAGGTTCTTGCTTAGTTTATGTATTTTATCTGCTTTTTTTTCTTGGGTTTCTTTTTTCTAGTCTTATTCTTACTGTATGCCATGAAATGAAAAACGATAAATTTTATTATTTCTTCTCCGTATGTATGTGTGTACATATGCACACATAGTAACAGAGCGACAAAGGTTATAGGGGGAAGGAAATTCGTTTGAAAGCATGTTATTTGATTGCATACATTTAGGCCTGGTTGATTATATTGTATCCTTCCCCATAAGACGTTTAGGAGAATGTTACGCTGCTCATTACTAAGTAAAAATGTTTTCAAATTGAAAATGGATTTCATAAATAATTGCCTCAATACGGTTTGTATAATAAAAGCTCGTATAATATTTCAAGCATTTCGCCTTAAAATATGCTTTAAAACGTAAAAACGCGCTTTTAATTTTTTTTCCTTTTTCACCTCAAGGGGAGCCAACTCTCGCCATTGATGTGGTTATACATGCATACATACATAATTGGTCATTAAAACCCTACAGTCAGGATTACGATCTAGTTTCTCTTATTACTTATGTTGTGTATGTTAATTTTCACACATGAGTGGCGGAACCTGCAGTTTAAAGTCGTCTCCGAACGACAAATTTTTGAGAAACTTTTTCATGGCAATTTTGTTTACCCTCGGATTTTTTGCCAGAAATCTGCTGAATCGCAGTCGCTGAAGAAATATTTCATTGCGTTTTGTTGAAGATGTCGGACCTGGTGTTTGAATCATGGCCTTACGTCTAAGAAGCCTACATACTACCTACTACACTACGGTTACTACTAATTGTTGTGGTTACTTGCAATTAATATCACAGTGAGGCAATTCGAAAACAAGGGAAGGAAGAGGAACTACGATGACCACGATTGGTTCTAGTTACGGGGAGGTTTTTTCCACAGTAGTGAGGTCATTCAGTTAGCACTAGGAGATCTTTCTTAATGGTATGGCGTTACTACTTCCGGATAGGACGGAATACATGGAAATTATACTCGAATCCAAGTTGTCAAGGAAAATAAATATTCAGAAGAGAATAAGAAACGGGTTTTGAGCGCACTCCACGTGCACTAATTCAATTTGTAAAAACTTGGAACTTAGAGGTAGTAAACTCGGATTATACTCCGGTCATTTGATCAACCGGTCTAACATATAAATACACGGTATGTTGGAGCAAAGAAAATAAAGTATAAAGAATGTGCATTTTAACATATTTTGGAATATTTTTCAAAAATATTTCAAGACGCGGGAGGAAAGATAGAAGGGAATGTTACAGAAACCAAGAGCGTAACAATGCGTTGTTCTCTTCGTGCGTTTTTGTTGTTTGACCACTTTTTATTTATTTTTCTGGTGTTAAAAACAGACGTCGGCACCAATGTCCCTCAGGGGAAGAACATCTTCGGCTTTTTACACACATAGGACACGAACATCAATAATGTTCGTTAAAAAGAGCGTAAAAATCTTGTCAGTTTGTAAAGAAGAAGCTTCATGTCGCTTTTTTCAGACTTCAATGATACACCCAAAGAAATATCACAGTAGTATTCACTAATATCAATGAGAAATGATTTCGATTTTTGGAAGTATACTTGCCAAGTTAAATACGGTTTCTTAGTGTATGCAGTACAATTTTTCTATATTTTCCGATCACATACACATATCCTTGGGTTAATAAGTAGACTTGACATTATTACTAACAATTTTCCTCTAGGTTAACACATGCCTATGGTTATGGATTAGTGAGTGAGAGAGAGAAAATAAGTTGAGAGAATTTATTTATTTACAGCCATATAAAAGTGTTAGTAATATACTCTATTTTTATTTCAATTTCATCAACATACATATGTAAAGCTGTGTATCTTTGGCTTAATAATTTTGGATAAATAAAAATAAAATAAAACATCGATTTTATTATTAAAAGAACATAAAGCTATCCATCTTTGGCTTAAAAATTAGGCCATGTTTTTTAGATAAATAAAAAGAATAAAAAACAATTTTTTATTAAAAGAAAAAAAAAACGAGCATTCTAAAACATTAAAAAAAAATATACTATGGGACAAAATAAAAAATAAAATACGCCCAGCTAATGACATAGAACATTTTTAACACAAAATATTCTTCGAGTGTTATTCTGAAATAAAATGATAAAGCATCCGCAGCACATGTATTCTTGTCGCAGTCTGATCGACAACTAAATCAAAAAACACAAGAATACATACACATGTACATACGTACGATGAGAGCAACACATTGTTACGCTCTTTGTTTGTGTTCATTTTCCTTCTGTCTTCCTCCCTCTCATCAAGAAATGATTTTTAAAAATTTTTTTTGGTGAGAGCGGGTCGTAATGTTACGACCCGCCATAAGAAATTTTACTTCTACATGATGCGTATTCTTTATATCCATATTCTTTGGTTGGAGCAACAGGAATAGTTTGTCTAAAGTACAGAAATGGGATGCAGTAAAAGCATACCGCAGGCGGATTTGGATGGCATCCTCTACTTGATACCATTCTGATTGTGGAATATGTAGAGAGAGAGTGACAGCGAGAAGACTCTTTAGACTATACTCCTGTAAAGTAAGCCGCTCTTTACTGCTGAAGGAACTAAACTGGTGTGGGCAAATCATTTCAACTATCGACTGATGGACTACATGGTTACAAAAGTTTATTTCAAGGATTTACCGAAATAATCATGTTTGTCTGTACAATGGGTCAATTTGACCTCCGGATACTGTACTTGTATCAATTGACAAGTTCACGTCCTCTAACATCATTTCCGATAATCGAAGGCTAGGCTATCTTCACAGACAGGCTCAGGAACATCGAGACGTGCAAAGGAACAGATGTTTTCATCTATCGAATCAATGTCAGGGAATAGAATAGTATAGTCTTCCAGCGGAATTTATAATCTTCAGACGAAAATTCTAGGCGTTTTTAAGACCACAAAACTAGTCAGAAAGCGTACATATCCGCAAGACATCAAGAGTAAACAATTTATGTGGATAATCAGTCAGCACGGATGACTTTGAAGGAACATATTTTTAGGTTACATCCAATCTAGAGAGTCATATTACCATTTCATTGTCCTTGCTGCAGGTAGAAATGGCTACACAGTCAATTTGTTGACGAAATGGTAGATGTAAAAAACTGTAAGCTTGAGAATTTTACAGGGTTTGTGAACGGTACTGACTTGCTAGGTGGATATCCATAGCATAATAATTATGATAGTTAGGAGTGCGTGGAAATTAATGATTCAATTTCAATGTAAAACAGTAATTTTTTTGGGTTTCATTGATAAATAAAAATTATTTTATCCTAAAAATATGCAACAAAAAATTCGTTTTGTAAATAAAGTATACTTATCATAAAGTATACTTTAATTTCAACGAATTTCTTCCAACTGATTAAACTTTTAGATTTTAAACTCTCCCTCTCTCTCTGTTGCCCTCTGACTTCCGTCTTTAAAAATTATGTTGTTTAGACCAATTAAAGTCAATTAAAATTTAATTAAAGCTATACAGCTATGCTAATAGTTAATTGCCTATTGATTTAATGAAATTAAATTTTGTTTCATACGAAATGATTAAAATATTTTACTTAATGTATCTTTTCTCTCTCTCTTTCTCTCCCTTTCTCTCCTGCTTGCGTGCATGTCTGGCATGGATGTTCGTTTAATTATTAGGTCTCTGCTGGACAACATTTACATCTCAGCGGTGATATGAAAAGTAATGTATCGGTGGCAGCTCAACAGGGTGTGTTCTTTAATCAACAGCAGCAGCAACAACAACAGCAGCAACAGCAACAAAATACTCAAAATTCTCAACAGCAACAGGGTGGCAATAATAATGGTCCCAATAATCCACAGCAACAACAACAGCAACAACAACCAAATCAAAATATCAACAACAATGGTGAGTGAATTTCAATTGAAATTGAAAGTCTTGTGTTAATGCTTGGTGCCTTTGTTTTTAGGTGCTTCCGATGGTGGTTTTAGCCTGTCACAAACCCAATCCATGAATTTCTCACAACAGCAGCAGCAGCAGCAACAGCAACAACAGAATCCAGCCGCCCAGCAACAACAGCAACAAGTACCGCCAAATATGAGACAACAAAGACAAAATCAAAACCAAAATCCCTCTGCCACAGCATCGGGTAATAATGGCCCGAATGGTCCTAATAACACACAGGCTGGACCCAACAATGTGGCAAACAGTGGTGGTCATATGGGTAATCAACAGGTACCGGGTGGTCCTAATGCTGCCGTTGGCAATAATGGTCCCATGAATCCTATGGCTGGCCCTGGTGGCCCTAATGGTCCCAATGTTTCTGGTCCTAATGTGCCCGGCATGGGCAATCCTAATGTACCCGGCATGGGCATGGGCCCTGGCATGGGTGGTAATCCTAATCAAATGATGTCCGCAGCTAATATGAATCCTAATGGTCCGTCTGGTCCCAATCCTGCCATGATGATGGGTGGTCCTGGTGGACCAAATGGTCCTCCCATGAATATTAATCAAGCAAAATTCCTGCAGCAACAACAAATGATGCGTGCCCAGGCCATGCAACAGCATAGCATGGCTGGTGCCCGACCGCCACCGCCTGAATACAAGGCTACACAGGCACAATTGATGCAGGCACAAATGATGCAACAAACCGTAGGCGGTGGTGGTAGATTCCCCAATGCAGCTGCCCAAGCGGCTGCCATGAGAAGGATGACCCAACAACCTATACCGCCATCAGGTAAAGTTGTGTTCTTTTACTATCAGACCACAGGAAATAGGAAATTTGTGTTTATTTTTTTTATTAATTTTGTCCACAATATTTCTTTGCATTAAAGGTCCCATGATGCGGCCCCAACATTCTATGTACATGCAACATTCCGCTGCGGGTGGACCACGTTCTGCAATGGGTCCCTATGGTGGACCTATGGGTCCGGGAGGACCACAACGGCCGCCTAATGTACAAGTAGCACCAGATGGTATGCCTATTGGTTCACAACAGGAATGGCGGCACATGATGATGCAACAGCAGCAAATGGGTTTCGCTGGCGGTCCCGGACCAGGTGGACCGATGAGACAAGGGGCGGGAGGTTTTAATAGTGGTGAGTTTAATTGCTTGAAGGTATTGTAATTGATTTTAATAACATTTTCCATTGAATTTAAGGATTTATGGGGAATCCAGGCAATGGACCCATGCCAAATGGTCCGAATGGAGGTGGAGGCGGTGGCATGGGTGGACCTAATCCGGGTATGCAGTTGACGCCCGCCCAAATGCAACAGCAAATGATGCGACAACAACAATTGCAATCTCAACAAATGATGGGTGGTGGACCAAATGGTCCCAACGGTCCCAATGCCATGCAAATGCAACAAATGATGCAACAACAAAGCCTACAGCAACAGGGCGGACCGCAGGGACCCCAGGGACCGAATGCCATGATGACACAAATGCAAATGGCCAGCATGCATATGTCACAAACACAACAACAAATCACCATGCAGCAGCAACAGCAATTCGTACAACAAACGACAACTACAACACATCAACAACAACAAATGCTACAAATGGCACAAGGACCGGGCCACAGTAATGCCGGCCCGAATGCGGGACCCAACGGTCCGGTGGGACCTGTAGTAGGTAATAACAATGCTTTAGTATCATCCGCCTCGGTATCGGTATCCTCATCGTCGGTGGTAGCCACCGCTAGCTCAGCTAATAATACCATTAATCAAACCATTAGTTCTGTGGTGGGCAACTCGAATGATTTATGTCTCGAATTTTTAGATAATCTACCAGTAGATGGTGGCAATTTTTCAACACAAGATCTTATCAACTCCTTGGACAATGATAATTTCAATATACAAGATATATTACAATAGACGACACAATCGCAAAATGCTAATAAAAGGGTTTTTAATTAAAAAAAATTTTCGAATATAACAAGAATTGGGTTGAAATCGAGAAAGTTATTGAAATTCCAATATTTTTGTTGCTTTGTTGTTGAAATTATTATTGAATTTCAAATACTTAAGGAAGACGAAGAAAAGAAATACAGATTTTTTTTTCGAACATGTTACAATTACCTTGAAAGGGTTAAAAAACGGCATGTGTGTGCGTTAGTTAAACTTAAATTTAAATTTTTAGTTTCAAGTTTTAAATTTTTTTTTTTTTTGTAAATTTCTATTATTATGTACTGTTGAGTTGATTATTTCTTCTTTTTTTGTATTTTTTTTTATAAATTGTTTTTTTTTTTTTAATTATTAAAAATCAAATTAGGAAGGAAACCATATGTTTTTGGGGGTTTTTTAAAATTTCATATACACAAAATAAAATAAATAAATAATGAGGAAAAAAATTAAAAGGAAATATACAATATATACATACATATATTATATAAATATATTTTTTATTATATAGTTAATGAACAAAAAAAAAGAAAGAAAATTAGAATTTAATTATTATAATTATTATTATTATTGCATATTATCAATCACTATTATTTTTTAATTATAGTGCTTCGTTTATTTTTTTATTTCAATTAATATATTGACAAATTGTTGTTTTAAAATTTTTACTAAAAATTGTAATTTTTAATTTTTTTTTTTTAATTGAAATGTGTGAAAAAAAAATTCAAAATCAAAAAAATACAAACATTCCATTTGCCAATATACATACTTACATACATATGTTATTTGTTTTATAGAAACATTTACATTTTTTACTTTATACATGACATTTTTGTTTTTAGACAAATCATTTATCATTTCTTTCTTTTTTTTTAAAATATCAACTATAGCAAGAGATAATCACTTTCATTTTATTTTTTTTACCATTTTTTTTTTTTTTTTTTTTTTTTTTTTAATTTAAAACTATTGTATTATAAACATTTTATTATTTAGAAAGTGTTTTTTTTTCACAAATAAAATTACTTACCTTAGAGAACTGGAAGACGTTAAAAATTAATGACGGTATTATAAACCTGAAAAGAAAAATAAAAATAAAAATTTAAAACTGTTAATGGAATATATAATGGAAAACGAATACTTAAATATACATACAGTGTTGGAAAAAATAATAGAAACGATTACTAGTTCATCATTAAAATATTGTATACTTTTTCGTAATTAACTTTTATTATTTGTTTACTTTATTGCTTTCTTCTCTTTTAATTTATTAGTTTTCAGGAAAAAGTAAAAAAATACGTAATTTAGCTGGAAAAATTAATAGAAACGCTTTTCTAAAACCGTGTTTAAATTTAAAATAAATAAACTTTTTACATGAAATATTTAGAAGTGGTAAAAATTAAGTTAAAACAATTTATTTTAGAAATGGGTCGAGGTGTTCATATCACTGATGCTGAAAGAAATGTTATCCTTAAGTTAAAATCTCACGGCTTATCACTTGGAAAAATAGCCTAAATAATGAAGTGTTCTAAACATAAAGTATTTAACGTGATTCAATATACAAAAAATATCTAAACTAGAGGAATTTTAGTACGCCATTCCAAAAAAACCCTTTTGAGTCATCTAATGGGCTTAAAAATATACTAGATGCTCCAGTAACAAGCAGTACTATAAGAAACAGGCTCGAAGTCCAAGTCAGTACCTCTTTTAAGTAAAACAAAAATATACAAAAAAGGTTTCAATTTGCCAGACAACACCAAAGTCGCAAAAATTGGAACAACGCGCTCCATCAGACGGAAAATGTTTTGTACGTCGCCCTGCCAATAAAGAGTTTGATCCAAAATACACAAAAAAGATAGTCAAACATGGTGGCGGGTCCCTATTGATATGGGGATGTTTTTCAACGTATTTTGATCCGTTTCTATTATTTTTTCCAACACTGTATGTATTCTACTTTACGAATCATAAAACCCCATTGTTATAAAAAACTTAACAAGAAAAAAAATATTAGAACAATTTGTTATAAAATTTGGAATAACTTTTCTAAACAATTAAACCGTTAAACACTGTCTAAAATACTCCATCTAGAAATTAATTTTTCGAAATACATGTTGACAAAAATATTTCATAACAATATAAATAAATTTTCAAACCAGAAACTTAAAAAAAAAATTAAAAAAAATCAAAATTCATTCTTAAGGCCTGTTTTCAAAAGACAAGACAATTGAAAATAGAGTGAACGTGCCTAAATTAAAACACAGTAAGAAAGAAGGCAGAATACCATTAATCATATGCAGTGATTTACAGAAATATTATACACTTTAGATTCCTCTTAGGTCTTTAGCCAACAATAATAAACATCAATAAGGTTTAGATTCCAATATACTCGAGTTATTTGAGAAATTTAATGTTTAATGTCTCGGTGCTTGATTAAGTTCTACAACAGAATGTAACGTCGAAGGACTAGTTGGTCAACGGTTGCTTTTCGTTTGGTTAAATGTCAAGAAAATTTGATTTTTATTCAACTAACTTGACCAACTAAGCTTGGCGTGATGTTTTATTTCGTTTGCCTTTTTATTTTAATGCCAACAGTCACCATCATTTTAAAGCATTGATGCTACAAGAAAAATTTATAGAGTCAGACAAAAAGTTCACTTAAAAAATTCAAACGTATTTAGGGAATGACCAATTTGTTCTTTCAACTAATCGCAACGTTTAAGGGTCAGAAAATAATATTCCGTTCAACCTTTAATATCTTTTTTAGACGTTCTGAAGTGAAGACAACCAAATTCAATTACATCAACATCTGAAATTAAAACTTTTCAAAGACCTTATTTATTTCGTTTTTTGTTTTAGTTTTTTTTTTCTCAAATACTACGATTGGAAAGAGTTATGAGTAGGCTGAAGGATGTTTGTTCTCTAGGAATTTGTTGAACTTTATTAATTCTTTTCAAATTGCATATCAGACAATAACGTGTTATATAAATGTAGAGGCTGTAGATTCGATTTCCATCAGAGACTAATCTATTGCACTCTTTTAAGAATTTGTGGACTTGTATAATTCAGACAGTAAAGTGTAACAAATGTAGGGGATGTGGATTCGATTAGAGGCTCTAAACTATTGCACTCTGTTAAGAATTTGTGGACTTGTATAATTCAGACAGTAACGTGTAATACAAATGTAGGGGATGTGGATTCAATTTCCGGTAGAGATACTAATCAATTGCACTCTGTTAAGAATTTGTGGACTTGTGTAATTCAGACAGTAACGTGTAATACAAATGTAGGGAATGTGGATTCAATTTCCGGTAGAGATTCTAATCAATTGCACTCTGTTAAGAATTTGTGGACTTGTGTAATTCAAAGCACACTTCGTGTTCTTTCCCTTCTCCTACAAAATATTTTTCAATCTTTCAACACAATGCACAGCATGAGGGAGAAACATCACCTGAGGTATCTGGTGAACAAATCATTACGATTTTAATCCAAAAAAAAAGATTGAAAAATTTCTATTTGAAAAAATTTTAAATGTTTCAAAAAAAATTTATTTTTAATTATCCAGTTTGCTGGTATCTGGACAAAAATCAGAGCGCACGGTTGTACTCCAAAACAAATTCTTATTTGAAAGTCATCCATAACAGTAAACAATTTTTAAGCAAAGCTTAGCTATTCTATATGGAAATACTTATTACAAGATTTCAATTCCCTTGATCATCACTATTTCAATTTTTCTTTATAATAAATGTTATCAATTTTAAATTTATACCAATATTTACGAATACATTTTAATGGTAATAATTTTTAATATGAGTGATTTTATAACAAATTTATCAGACATATTAGAGAGATTTCTAAATTCATTACAAAATTTAATTGCAACATTTGATAGGTTATCGTTAATATTTCCTAGTTTAGTAAATACATTCGAAAAAGTTACTCAATTATTACAAGTTGCCAGTAGTGTAATTGAAATCATAAATAATATTTTACAAATTATTCATGGCATAATAGAATTTATGAATTTATTAAGTAAATGACTAGAACAAATCATAATGGTAGGTCTAACAAAACTAATAAAATGGAGACAAAATTTGTAATTCTTTTAAAACAAATTGATTTGTTTAAATATTTTTTAATTTAAATAAATTGAATTTTTTTTAATATTTAATAGCCCATATGAAAAAGGCCTTTAAAAATAATAATTTAAAAAAAATTAAGCTCATTTATATCATGGATTTCTATTACGAAATAAACACCAAAAACTTTTCTTATAGAAAAAATAAAATAAATTTAAAATGAATGAAAAATAAAATTTAAAGTTTTAATAGCATAACCTAACCATTGACAGCTAAACTTAAAACATAAAGTAGTTTCACATTTTTTATATGATATGGGGTTTGATTAGTATTCCTTAACATTAAACATATTTAATTTCATTAAAAAATGTTGGTTTTAAATTCGATTTTCCTTTATAACAATTTCAAAACAGTTTTATTTTGAAAAAAAAAATAAATATTAAAAATAATTGGTTTCAAAATGTACTTAAATCCTTAAAAACAAATTTTTTTTAAATAAAAATATTTATTACAGAAAAAATCATAACAGTAAATTTTTTAAAACAACAATCTGCAATATATAATTTTTTTTTTATAATTTATAAAAAGAAAATTTATTTAATTTAAGAAAAATAAAAAATAATTAAAATAAATTAAAAACCTTGATTTATATTTTATTGTAAATGTTTTTTTTTTTTTGTTTAAAAATTAAATATATGATATATTTTTTATTTTAATTTAAATAAAAATAAACAAAAACAATTTTTACACAAAAAAAGAAAAAGAAAAGAAAATAAAAAACAAAATTGGTGATATTTGTTATTTGTAAATTTATTATAAAACAAAAAGGTAAAAAAAGAGAGAAACACTTAAACAAGTTATAATTTATTACTTTAAAAATTTTACCATTAAAAAAACAAAACAAACAAACAAACATTTGTAATTATTTCTTTTGAAATAGTAATTATACTCAAAAAAAATAAAAAAAATAAACATTAAAATTAAAAAAAAAATAAACCTATTATTAAACATAAACAAAAAAATGACAAAAATATACATAAAAATACATGAAAAAAATTGCAAAATATGAAAAAAAAAAATCATAAAACAATTGAAATATTATTACTAAACAAAAACGTAGTTTTGTAGACAATTTTTAATTACTTTAGTAGCTGTTAAAAGAAAAATAAAATGAATAAAAAATATTAATTAATAAATAAAAAAAAACATAAACAAACAAAAAATATTTACAAAATTTCATATTAAACCAACCAATTAGTATAAATATTTTCCATAAAATATACATACATACATACAATTATTTAAACAAAAAAAAACTTAAAAAAAGAATCTTAAAATATATAAAATTTAAATTTAAAGAACAACAAAAAATGAGAGAGCAAATCAATTAATTTACAAGAGAAAGTTTAAAACTTAGTGGTGGTATTAGTGTTAATAAAATTGAAAAAAATTAATTTGAAATAAATATATTTAAAATCACAATTTAAATGGTAGTCTTGGGTAGTGAAATCGGATTTGATGTTTGATATCGGATTTGATGTTCGAAAAAATATGGAAAATTGTTCGTATATAATATTTACATAGCCTTCGGTATATCATTTCAAAATCTATAAACTTTAATCGATTTTAAAACATTACGTATGTTTTGTGTTTTTGTTGACTATTTCCAGGAGTACTCGAATAAAAAGAGGAAATAAGATATATCCTTTCGAATAACTTTCTAAAACAGATACGTAATCAAATGTTGCGGGTTTTGTAATACTAAGACTTTTTATTATATTCAAATTGGAATAAAACAATAGAACATCTAAGTAAGACCCTAGGCTTTATTTAAACTTTATATAAATCAAGAGCCCCTCTAATGTACATTTGTAAGTCTGATGATATCCTAGAATATAAGCTTTAAAAGTGTCAAACATTTCGCCGTTATTGCTATTGTCGAGACCGTCTAGATCGACAATTTATTTCAAGCTTTGCATCGACTTAACACTACAGGGGATGACTAGTTAGATAATTAAAAACTTATGGTTTAGAATGAATTATTTTTAGTTTATGAAGAGTTCCGGTTTCATAACTCAACAAATCTAAACTTTTTTAGATTATAACGTTTAATTTGTAACCAATTGACTTTAGAAAATTGATAAAACTGAGAAAATTTGGAAAAGTGGATGAAATATTTATTTCAGACTTTACCAGTATTTCAGCTGGTATCTGTTTAATGGCACATGTAATGCTATCTTCCAGAGCTGGAAATGTAATAGGTTTGGTATGACATCTCAAAAGAATAGTCGCTTGTTCTCGGTGCTTCAAAATGTGAACTTAATTGCTCACCAAATTCACCTCTCATTAGATTCATTGTATCGCGAACTCTGCGGCACGTTGCTCCTTTTTGATTAAATTACATGTCAATCAAGCCCAAGTTTTACATTGTGTGCAATGATTGATTGCTAACTTGGTTCATTGACTTTGCATTGGCAGCTTTAAAATACGTCTGTTAGTTCCTAACGCCATTTTCGACAATGTCAGTCAGTTTCGTCAGATGTATCAATAATGGAATTTCTCGTATGCCTTCGAGCAAGTACTTTTTTTCCTATACCCCCCTTGGGAGCATATGGCTTCCATAAAGCATTTCTTCCTTGTTTCCGTTTCTTTAATCTGTTTTAGTTGTTCCATCTAAGCAGGTGATTGGTCTGCTGCTCAAGTACTGAACAATGACAAATAAAGTGAAAGACGGTCTCTTCTCTAACCAAAGGGCATGTCATCCTATTTGGATTCGGTTAGGTCAAGATTATAGGAAATTGTAGATAGTCATAATAGTCAATCCTAATGGTGAGGACTTCTATACGCAAACTACATAGGGGATTTTTTAAGTAAAATTTTTTTCAATTTCAAATTTTTAGGCAAGATAGCATGCACGAATTCGACCTCCTCTACCTTGTATGGCTACATCTGTAATGTATACAAACGAACATGAAGTCATCGTAGCATAGTTAGAAATCCCGTGGTTCAAACCCCAGCACAGATATCTCGATTAAGACGGAAAAAATTGCCACGAAAAGTTTCCGAAATCTGGCTTTCAGAGTCGACGTTAAACTGCATTGATAATACACATGCATGGGCGCTGTGAGAAGTTAGGTTGTAATTCTGACTAAATTTTTGTAATGACCAAATGGGTAAGAATGTGAAGCGGAAAGTATCTAGTGTAAGGATTTGCCAGTTTATCAAGAGTGAATATATTATTTAACAAGGTGGTACTTAGTTTGTAATCTATAATAAAAAATTACCATAAATATAATGAAAAATACCACACATAATGGTGCATGTGTCCAGTTCTACTTATAAAAAGTATTATTTTATTCAAAAAGTACCTAAGGTACACAAATTTTTTGTTTTTATAAATAAAACGAAAGATTTTATGGAGAAATACCAAAAGGGATTAATCAATTTATATCTTTTAAAAGCATGAATATCAAAAAAGTACCAACATCGGAAATATTTTTTAAATAAAAAATCCTTTTAAATATTTGTGCATTAAGAAATTATCAAACGCCTGAAAGATTTAAAAAAAATGTTTTGATTTTTTTAAACCTTCCTTGGGACACGTCTTCGGACTGATCCATTAGATGATCTGCTTTATAACGAGATGTGTTGAGCACGCCATGGTATGCAGAAGCATAGGATCAGTGCCCTTGGTCGTGGTTTCATTGACGATCCATTAGATGATCTGCTTTCCAAAGCGGTATGTTGAGCATGGGTTTCTTTAACGACCTTAGTGGGTTAGTCTTTTTTAAAATTAATGATATTGAGAATATCATCTCTAGTAGTAGCTGGTTATGAGTTGACTATGTTTTCCTTTCTGCCTTCTTTCTATGTCTTTGCTTTCTCCCTTACGTATTTATAACTTCTCTTATTTTTTGTATTTACGTTTTTTGTTCGCTAATTGTTCTAGTTTTTTGTTGTTAATTCATAACATACATACATAATTCGTCATTACAACCCTTCAGTCAGGATTACGACCTAGTTTCTCACACCACGCATGTTGTGTGTGTTAATTTTTTACATGAGTGGCGGGACCTACAGTTTAAAGTCGACTCCGAACGACAGATTTTTTAGAAACTTTTCATGGCAATTTTATTTTGCTCTCAGATTTTTCCCAGAAATCTGCTGAGAGGAAGTCGCCGAAGAAATACTTTTTGCATTTTGTTTGATGTCTGGTCTGGGGCTCGAACCCTGGCTTTTCGTCTAATAAGCCAACACACTACCTACTAGACCACGGTTGTTAATTAGCAACCATTATTTTCGTTGACGTTCTCTCATGAAGGTCATCTAGTGGAGTAGTTTGCCCTCCCTACGAACGTAACCTAATCTAACATTTAAGCCCTTTTTCTTTGCCTCTGTGTAATCTTTTATAAAAAATCGTTGATTTTTGCAGTTGATTTAATGTTAGTGAGTTTTATATGTCTTCTTGTAAGATATTTAATGATCCCTTAAGAAGAGAATTTCCTAAACTCCTTAAACCATATCCTTCGGATTACATGAAGAAAATCTAAAGTTCAAAATTTATATTTTTGTATGTAAACGATTAGCCTGTATTTTGCTGAATAAGTTTCTTAGTAACACAGATCTTTCATGCGTACAACGTTACCTATTTCTGCCTTTCTTGCCCTCTAAATTATCTCTCTTTATCTGGTTTAAACATGAATTCTTTGTTTTGAGGGATCAATCAGTCGTCCGCAAACCTAGTAAAAGATTAAAGAAAATGTTTAAAATGTGTTCTACAAACCACCACTAGAGATTTACGAGTGGGCTTTAATATGGAGATTCAAGATCCTACTTAAAAATATCTAAATTTTTAGTCAATCTTAAAAAAACAACAACAACAAAAAGAAACTCAATTAAATTCGAGGTAGGAAAAGGAAAAATGTTGCTTAAAAAGTAAACGTTTAAAAAATATTGTATGGAACCACAATTTATAAAATATTTAAAATATTATAATTAAAGAGAAAACAGTAAATATATACAGAAAAACCATACACACATGCATACATACATACATATATACAACTTATATACAAAAATCTTACATACGAGATAAAAAGCATAAAAATTAAATTTAAAAAAAAAATTGGAAAAAAATAATATATTAAATGAGCATATAATTTTAGCTTAATTATTGCGCTATAAAACAAAAACAAAAACAATTTACAACAAAAATTTTATTTAGATTTAAGCCAATTGGATATAAAACAAACAAAAAAACAAATTATTTAAAAACTTTAACTTTTAAACAAATGTTGTATCATTTAAAGAGAAACATAAAATGAGCCAAGTCTTCTTTAGCCATCCATGTAAGCAGAAAAATCATTTTTTTTAATTTTTATATAAAAATAAATAAATAAAAATATTGTAAAACTTATTAATTTATTATTCTGCTGATTTGTTAATATTTTATGTTTTTTTTATTATTACTATTATTATTATAAATAAAGTAAAAACGAAAGCAATTTTTATAAGCCGTTTAAAAAATGAAATACAATACTAAGGTAAAAAATATTTAAAAATATTTTTAAATTGTAAGTTAAATAAATTTATAAAATAATTCCCAAAAACAAGAAGAAAAACAAACAAATAAAAATATTAAAATATTTAAAAAATACAATGTTAAAACAAATATTATTGCCAATAAAAGAAAATTCAAAAAATAAAAAATAAAATTAAAGAAAAAACAAAAAAAATCAAAAATCCCAAAAAAATATAAAAAAGCATATTTTAAACAAAAATTTATACTTTAGAATACGCTAAACGGGCTCAAAAAATCATAGAAATAGACAATTTTATCGAATAATGTTTTGATTTTTTTGGAATTTGAGGTTATAAAAATCGTAACAAAGTTGACCAATTTTTTATTGAAAAACAAAATGGCCTCCAGTAATATTTTTTGTTTAAATTAAATAACCACTGCCATTTCCAAATCATATTCAAAAATAAGAAAAAAATGAAATTGAATTTTAATTAAAATAGTAAAGATGTCCTTTACATAACTGAAATAGGGATTCAGGAATTTCATTTGGAGTTCTTGATCATGAGAGCCATGTTGGCCACAAACAGAAGGCCTTCTCGTAAATTTATTTGTTTTATTTATATGACAGAATACTTGTTTCAGTGTTGATGACTAGATATATTAGACGGAAATCAGGTGGCGAAAGATATAGCTTGAGAGTTACATGAGGAAAACTTGCTGAATCTAAGGCATATCAGGATTATAATAAATGTCGCAAGGAATATATGGGGCCTTGTTACCGTAAAGCGTAAAATTTTACGTCTGTGCTCTACTTCTACTCGTTATCGATTGGGTAGAGGATCGCTCAGAATCTGTTTTGTTGCCGCTTTATGCAATTTTCCTGTTTTATTCACAATACAAACATCACAATACAACTCCGAAATATATGAATACCATTTCTTTTCCACTTTCCTCCCTTCCATAGCTGACACAACAACAAAAAATCTGAATAATAGTGAACTCAGTAGGATGATCTGTATATCCTTACTCCGCACTCGAGTGCCTGAATGTCAGGCGGAAGGAACCCTTTCTATTCCCACGAGTTTCAAATATTTTATAGACGAGGCCTTACCAAACATTACTCATTGAAGGTGATTGATTGAATTAGAAAAAATTGAGAAAATGCACGTATGATACGAATTTCATATGAATTTTGATTGGCTGGGTTTTCTTATTGGTGGGCCTAGAAAAAGCCGACGAGACGATTTTGGTGTATATCCCTGTCCCTATCCTTTAACCTGCTTATTATACTATACCGTGTTCTTTAGTGAGTTCTTTTCAGTTCCTTTTCATGCAGTGAATAAACTTCGAAATTAGGATTTGAAGAGAAGTCAAAATGAATACTATTTCCGTCCCTTGTAAAATATGCTCCTTCAAGGCAATACGTACATAATTGGTTATTACAACCCTTCAGCTAGGACTACGACCTAGCTTTTCACATCATTTATGTTGTGTGTGTTTATTGTATACACACAGTGGACAGCAAAAATCTTAGTACGGCAATATATTTAAGCAATTACATAAATTTTAGCCAAAAGTTTGTATAAAAATTTATAGTTTACTAGCTGTACCCAGCGCTTGTTGCTGGGCCACCAACTAAAATAAATTTGAAGGAAAGACATTACACAAATGTCCAATTAATTTTGAATCATTTTATTGATTTTGTTTCCCGTTGTTCAGATGATTCAGACGAACAGGCCTGAGTAGTACGCATTCGCTCAGTTTCTAATCTCACTTCTCGTTGCTCAAGCGATTCAAGCGAACGGTTCTCAGCGGCATGAACTCAAAGATTTTCCAGTCTCAATGCTACTTGGTCGTCTGATTCTGAGGCTCGTAATGGTCTTTTCTTCCGTGCTCGAGGTGTAGGTCGACCAATTGCTTGCCGCTTTGGAGGCATGATGACACGCGAACGACGTGAAAAATGTGTTAAATTTATTAGAATCTCACAATGTACCCAATCAAATTGAACTTAAAAGCATTTTTAAAATTTTCCAAAATTAAAATGTTTCAAATTTTACGGGAATGAGTTATACTAAATGTTATTGAAATCATAAATGATCAATGCTAAAATGTCTGGTATTTGCCCGATCAACACATGATCAAATGCATAGTTTACGAATCAATTCATTTTGAATAATTCTTAGTGGCGCCATCTATCGGAAATTAATCTCACCAAATTAGAAACCTCCGTCGACTTATGCGCAACAACTTTGCTAAAGATCATATCATGATCAAATGTACAGTTTACGATTTAATTCATTTTGAATAATTTTCAGTGACGCCACCTGCCTTAAATTGGTCATACCAACTTAGAAACCTTCCTTGGCTCATGCGCAACAACTTTGCTGAAGATCATAGCATGATCAAATGCATAGTTTACGATTCTATTAATTACATACAAACAAACATTCATTTTTACATATATACATAGATATGTACATATATTTATTTTATTA
The DNA here is from genome assembly GCA_932273835.1 of Sarcophaga variegata. Classification (NCBI taxonomy): domain Eukaryota; kingdom Metazoa; phylum Arthropoda; class Insecta; order Diptera; family Sarcophagidae; genus Sarcophaga; species Sarcophaga variegata. Next base: position 101,968,756 of record OW026360.1, on the reverse strand, counting down.
ATTTATTTCTGTTTTATTATAAAACAAAAACAAAAACAAGAGAAAAGTAAGAAAAGTTTCAGATGACTCCGTAGGTACCCCCAAGGAGAACCCTGAGTATATTTAAAATTCAAAGGTCTAATATATGAAAATGTTATCCCTTGTATTTAGTAGATTATCCCTTTAGGTCAAGCACTACATTTAACCCCCCATTTGGAATTGAATGTAAAAAATTTTGTTTAGTGTTTTTTTGGTGGCACCATGAGCAAGTTTTTCTGTTGACTTTTGTTTAAAGTTTAGCGATTGCGTAACCGTTCTTTCAAATGATCTCCTAAATACTCTCTTGAAGTCATATCGGGACTTTGTGCAAGAGTATTAAGCCTAAGGGGACTTTTTTGCGTCAAAATATATTGCCGTACTAAGGCTTTTCCTATCCACTGTAAGTGGCGGGAGTCGCCGAAGAAAATTATTTCATATTACGTTTTGTTGGAGACGTCTGATCTGGGGTTTGAACCGAATATTACATTTTATTCTGATGTGTAGAAGATCAAACAATTTTGTTTATTTAATACAGCACCTCCCTCCAACAAGCAACCTTCAATGCAGTTAAAATTGGCCTTATTCGCATGGCTTTTGAGATTCCTTTAAGCCATATGTAATAGTGATTAGTGCCATTAAAAATATTTTGCCACTGCTATGAACAATTGTATAAGCCTCTTATGCCTTAATTGACGTGAGTGACGAATTTCTTTAACAATTTTGGTTCCTTTTTTGCATGCCTTCGTTTTAAGTTTTACACTCCAGAGGCTGCCTTCCAAAATGTATCAATACAAAGTTTGTATGCAGTTCTGCTACTGTACATAAACTATGTAGATATGCAAAGTAACCAAACAATGCATCAACTATAAAGCCTGATTGCTTTTTGACTGCGTTAAAAATACACATTGACGACGTTTTGAAATAGAATACATTGTATATATTTTGTACAGCGGCATTATGAAACACGATACTTTGTTCAAACACAAAGCAACTAACATTTTGGAAGGCAGCCTCTATTTTCGATTTAAAATCTATAGAAAAGATATGTACAACTAAGCGTAATTAACATACAGAGATGTGTAGTAAATTTCTTTATTATTAAAGGACATCTTAAAATTTTTGGGAATTTTTTTTGTTTCAGTTTTAAAAAGATTTCAACTAATAAAATTAAATATATTAAATACTGGGCCCATAGTGCAAGAAATACATAAATATATACATACATAATATATATATATATATATATATATACGAAAGTACTTTAGAAATTAAATAAGTTTATTTCTTATTTAATAAATGCAAATTAAATTCATGAATTTTGAAAATTTACAATACATAGAGAAGAGCAAATAATGATGGAATAGTACGAGTACATATACATCTATTAAGACAAGAGAAAAAAAATAAAAAAAAGAAAATGAAAATGAAAAAAAGAAAAACTTTAGAAAAATATTTCCAACATGCATATAAACATAGAAAAATATAAAAAAACAGTTAATTTTTGGTAATAAAAAATAAAAAGACATCAATAAATTGTATATTGAGAGAAACAAAAACAAAATAAAAAAATATATGAAAAAAAAAAGAAAATTGTTAAGAATATCAGTTAAATTAAAAGAAAAAAATGAAATATTTATTATTAAAATAAAAACATTAAACATAAAACATTTATTATCAAATATCAAGATAAGATCAAAATGATCGAAAGCGATCAAAGTTCGACGGGTCAGAAGAGTACGAAGCAAATATATTTGAATTAATTATTTACCATACGAGTAGAGTATATGCATATACCAGCATACATACATGCATACATTATTTAGGGAATAAGATGTTTTAATCTACCAATACATACATAATAATTACATATACATACATACATACATACATTATATAATTTATAAATTATTTTATTTACATCGTATACAATTGTTTTAAATTTTTAAGAATTTAATTTAAACAAAAAAAAAATAACGTTTAAAAAATGGTATATTTTTTAAAATATATTTTTTTATAATTTATTTTTAAATTTTTTTATTCGCCTGTTAGTTTGTTTTTAATTTTTGTAAATCGTACAGAAAATAATTTTGTAATAATTTATTATGATTAATTAAAAAAAAAAATGCAAAAAGCAAAAGAAAAAAAAAAGAACAAAATATATTAAAAATAAAATATATTATATATTAATAATAATGATTAACAATGAGGAAAATAAAACATCAAATAGTAAAATATTACTTTTGTAAATAAATAAAAAATAAATTCACGGTGTTTTAATTATTTAAGCCGATGGCAAAGGTTCATGCGTGAATGGCATGACGTGAATATCGGGTCATATCAGGAAAGTTCAAAACATTCATTCTGAATACAATGGAATGCAAAAATTGGTGTTAAGCACCTCGCAAACGACTTTATATAACTTTCAGGGATAGTTGTACGTACCTACAGATTACGTGAAACTACTTTAAGACATCTCAAGAAAGTTCAAAACATCCATTCCAAATAGAAGGGAATGGGAAAATAGAGTCAAGCATCGACTCCATATAAATCCTCGTGGATGTTTCTAAACTGGACAATTTTAAAGTAGGAAAGTATACCACTCATGTATAAAATTTACACACACACATCATGGGTGGTGTGGGTAACTAGGTCTTAATCCTCTGATTGAATGTTTATAATGACCAATTAAGTAAGTAAGTAATGTATGTCACATTCCATAAGGCTCTCAGATCATCACAGCGGCAAGTTTAGACCCACGCTTTATGATAATCAGTCGATTTTCAGAACAAAATTTTGACATTATATGATTACATGCATACATACGTAATTGGTCATTACAACCATTCAATCGGGATTACGACCTAGCTTCTCACACCACTTATGTATGTTGTGTGCGTTAATTTTATACATGAGTGGCGGGACTTACAGTTTAAAATCGACTCCGAACGACAGATTTCTGAGAAACTCTTCATGGCAATTTTATGTATTCTCAGAATTTTTTGTCAGAAATCTGCTGAGAGGCAGTCGCCAAAGAAATATTTTTTTTTATATTTTCGTTTTGATGTCTGACCTGGGATTTGGACCCTGGCATTACGTCACACACATACTAGACTACGGCGACTATAGACATTATATGGTTAACGAAACATAAAAGCATTCCCGGAAACTACAAAGTGGATGATTTGGCCAGCTATGGTGCAACCATTGAACGTTCGGTTGTGCTCTCTATGTTGGAAACCCTATTGCTGCTATCATCGCAAATCTGGCCAAGGCTAAATGTGGAAGTTATCAGTTATCAGTTTACCGTGTGCTAATATGAGGCGTATGGGTCTGACCATATGGACAAAGACTTCTCCTGCTATTGCGAAGAATTTTTAATGCCGTGATAGAACCAATACCTACAATTCAAACCGCTCTGGTCATATGACCCTTTCTGGTTTGATTACAGCAGTGTAGTCTTTTGATATAATTTTAGGTTAACTTTTCGGACATTTTTGGCGCTATTCCAGTGATAAACTGATGAATGGTAGCGTCCCCAAAACGTTAAAGTTGTCTTTAAAAAACAAAAACTGCTGGTGTTTGGTGCCTTATCGCCTTGTTAAAACCACGCACTATCTGTCCTGTTCATAATTTCCATTTGCGGGCTAAAAAGTCGGTTATAGTAACGCTTTAAGGGTTTGGATTAACGGTAACGGTTCTTTCAGAATAATTTCATACGGCCCAGTGACACTGAACAGTCACAGTCCGGATACAATAGCTTTTCCACAATTAACATGGAGTTCTCCGAGATCCATTTTAGAACTTTTGGTTATTGTCGTTCGGAGTCGACTTTAAACTGTAGGCCCCACCACTCACGTATAAAATTAACACACACAACATAAGTGGTGTGAGAAACTAGGTCGTAATCCTGACTGACCAATGTGTATGTATGGTTGTTTCCGTGGCAGACCATTAAATGGATAACCCGATGCCATTCGGTCGAAGTTGCCGATCGCTAAATGAAACTGAGGGCTGCCGGCCGGTAAAGCTTTGTCTTAAACTGAAGAAAAACGAATTAAGCCTTTGAGAATCTACGACAGCTAAAGATTGGCTGCAATGCCTCCCTCATGAACTAATAACACTGGAATAATAAGAGGCATTGTTATCCCGAAAACCAAAATCGACTAAACTTACCTTTTCTGCAACACTTTAGTTTAAATATGATGAAAAAATTATTTCTACGATCACAAATGCACTGACGAACAATTTATTTTTACCCGCTTTTTTATTTCTTATTATTTCGACATTTCTGCAACACTTTAGTATAAATACGATGCAAAAATTATTTCTATGATCACAAATGCACTGAGACGAACACTTTAATTCTTTTCCGTTTTTTTATTTCTTATTATTTCGTTGAGAAGAGGAATATTAATTGCGCTTTTAATAGTTCTAAACCGTGTAACACAATCTTTTCAGTTCGGCCATATTTTTCCGTTACCCAAAACAGTTATATTTCCATTCCATTTCGTTTCATTAAAAACAATAACAATGCGATTGTTTTCTACACGTGTTTACATTTCTCTTCATTCATTATTTTTACTCACTATTTACCACAGCTGCCATGGATTGTAACGAAACTGATACACCGGCAGAGAAAAAATTCAAAGAAAATGAATCTAATCCGGAAAAAATACCTGCTGCCTTAGAAAAGAATCCGGGATTTACAGCGCCTACCCCCTTCAGTAAAAATCAATTGAAAAAACAGCTTAAGTTGGCCCAATATGAACAAGTGCGCAAAGAAAGACGGCAAAAGGAGAAGGAAAGGCAAAAACAAAAACGCAAAGAGGCGGCTGAAAAGGGTCTTCCCATACGCACAGTACCTTCGCGCAAAGAACTGAAAAAACGTCAACAACAAGCTGACAGTGATAATGAAAATGCGTTGCGCATTGTCATCGATTTGGATTGTGACGACATGATGAGTGATCGGGATGTGGCGAAATGTGTTAAACAGTGCCTGCGCATTTACACTATTAATAGGAGGTCGGAAAGACCAGTGCAATTACATTTTACCGGCATTAAAACGGAAGGAAATATTCACAAGTCTCTGAAGAAAAATGATGGTTGGGAAAATTGGCAGGTAAAATATCATTTCGATGAGGATCATCTGCAAGCTTTTAAGCCCAATACGGATTTGGTGTATTTAACCAGTGAATCGGATACAGTATTGGAAACCTTAGACTCCAAGAATATTTATTGTATTGGTGGTCTGGTTGATCATAATCATCATAAAAACTATTGTCATGACAAAGCTACACGGGATGGTTTACGTACAGCACGTTTGCCCTTGGGAGAGTATGTGGATATGAAAACGAGGGCGGTTTTAAGTACTTTTCATGGTAACTACTCTATCTGCAGTATAATTATTTTCAATATTTTTAATTAAAATGTTAAATTTCGTTTCTAGTCTTCGAAATGTTGGTACGTGTGGCCGAAGGCAAGAGTTGGACAGATGCCATTTTGCAAACGATACCACCCCGTAAAGGTGCCAAACCGAAAGAAGCAAATAATTTAGCTCGGAATGATTTGAATAATCATCAAGAGGATCAAACAAATAATAAAACTGCCCTGGAGGATACAGAAAAACCTCAAACTGATGAAATACAGAATAATTCCAGTTTAACGAAGGCAAATTCAGGGGAAAAAAGTTGACATTAAACAAACACCTGTGGTGGAGACCATAGCATGTAGATGTTTAACCATGAAATAAGAAAATAAACTTTTTGTTTGGAAAATTTGTTGAAAACAGAATTTATGTGAAGGTTTTTTTAATTCCCAGACGTAAACTATGGCTTTTTGACCTCTTAGTTTGGATGCTGCATATGTCATATGTCGTAATTCTTATGGATTGGAGCTGGCTACCTGGGGAATTAATGGAGGGAATATTGCACAAATCATGGCTTTGAGTGTTAGTGTGCTGCAGGTGTAGGCGGTACATTACAGTGATTCTAGAAAGTGGGCGAGATACACGTTAGGGTTCTGTTTCTTGTGAAGACATGGAGCTTCCGTGTCACTAATATAGCCAGAATCTTTCTCTGGAGTGGGAAGACGTGTTTGGAAGTGAATACTTAACGAAAGGGAACACGAACTCAAGAATAAACTACGTATTTTCTGAAAATTTATTAACGATCCATGCAGACCTTTAATAACTTCTAATTTAACAAGGGAAAAACACAAAATTCATACTTATTACAAATTTTACTTATTTAACAAGTAATTATGCATATTTATAACTATTTTATTGCATTTGCAAATTTATCGCTTTCTGTATAGACAAGGTTTCAGTTCCACCTGTGGTACCTTGGCCACTTTGCCTACATTGCGTACTTTTTTAAATTGGAAGAAGTAGAACACCTTTTGGCCAACATCTTGTTTTAACAACTGGAAGCCAAAACTATCCAATTTCTTTATAAAATCCTTAACATTATCAAAACGTGATTGTATCTCTGCTATATAGATGAGACCATCGGTTTTTAAAACGCGATTGGCTTCCAAAAGATAATCCTTTAAATTGGTACCCATTAGCGATAGACAATAGACCGCAACATCTACGGTGCCTGTAGGTAAAGGTGTATCCGCCATATCACAGGCTATAATGTCATCACGACAGCTTACCAGATCCATGGATATGACTCTATGTGGCACTGATTTCGCCAATTGGCCTTCGCCGCAGCCAAAGTCAGCTATTTCCAAGGATTTAGGCAATTTCTTAATCATTTTTATTATGCGATCTAAAGGATTCAAGGGCCACTTTTCAACCTGATGACGATAGCCATCGTGATAGGCTTTAAAAGCTTCTGGATCCTGTTTAAATAGATTTTCAGCCTTTTTGCTATTCATGGTGTACAGCTGTTCGTTGAGAAAACGAAAACGTCCACCCATGAGACTCTCCTTTAGTTTGGCTTCAAATGAATTGGTGGACGCTGGCTTGTCTGCTTCCTCGTTTTTATCCTCCATATCTTCATCATCATCACCATTGGATTGATGGGAGGTTGCTACCGTTTGTTGTATGGCCTTATTTAAAGCCGGTGTAGGTTTTAATTTTTGTTGTTTTAGTTTTTTATTGTTGTTTTTCTTCTTTTCGATTTTCCCCTTTTTGACGGCATTAATGGAAGGCACTTTTTCATCTGCCTCATCTAAATGCTTTGGAGCCAAGGGTCCTGTACCTTTTGGTAGCGACGATTGTTCCGCTGTGTCCTTTAATTTTTTGTTTTTCTTTTTATTCTTTTTGTTTTTCTTGGTTTTACTGGCGTTTTGTGTGGTTGCACTGGCCGTAGTTTCAAACTTAACAGCATCGGTACTTTTATCGAATGCCGAGGGTACAAAAAACTTCATTTTCTTATTTTTATTTTTTAAATAAGAAAACAATTAAAAATTTTTGCAACTTTATAGAAAAAAATCTTCTGTAATTTGACAATCCAAAAATGTAAACAAACAAATCACACATGTGGTCAAGCGAATGGGAATGAAACAAGTCAAAGTTATATTAACGCCGTTAACTTTTGGATGATTGTACACTGACAAGCGCAACAATGTTGCCAGCAAATAAAAACTTTGTAACTAACTTTTGAAAGAAAGAGGAAAAAATAACCAAATTTATTTCATTCACAGTTTTTTTTTTTAATTAATTTAAATTTTGACCGAGGTAAGCACAGAAAAGTTATAAATATTTCGAAGGAAATGGAAAAAGAAATGAAGAAGAGCAAAAGGAAGAAAATTAAAAGTTGTTGTAATAATTGTGGTTGAAAGTTGCCGGCTGCACACTACTTCGCTGCACTTCGTTTGTTGTACGACGGAAGAATTTTTTTATTTTTTTCATGGGTGGTGAATTTTGTTGTTGTGGTGAGTTTGCAGTGTGGTGAGTTTTTTTACAAAATATGGTGAATTTATCGGTGTGGTGAATAAAATTGAAATTCACCAAAGTGCCGTTATTCGAAATGGTACTGTATTACCATATACCAATGTACAATATATTATGAATTGGGAGGTGTAAGTCTAGAATAAGTATTTTTCACGTCTATTAGCGCAGATATTCACCGACATGTCTGGCTACGAAATGATTTAATTGTTTCGTGTCAGCACTAATTTGTATAAAAGAAGTGTAGAAACGCACACAGTATTGTAAATAATGTGACTCCACTACGAAACGGTTTGAACAAAGTTGTCTTTAATAAATTCGTATCTACACTAGCACGTATAGCTACAGGGTGTCTAAAATGTTTTATTCTTGGTTTACATTTGTCTTGAATACTCTCTGGAGGAATAATAATGAAAATACAATTGAACGTGCTGATTTCGACAGGATCATATTAAATTCGATTGTTAATGCATCTTATGTCTTTCATAAGTTTATTTAAAACTTATTTTATTTTAATTGCATTTTATGTAGATGCTTATCTGCAGCACAGGCTAGGTAGAATAGGTTAGCTTGCATGAGTGGCTGTCAAATTTTGCGAGCTCTTTTGAAGGCCTTATGGCCGACTGCTGTGGTATAAATAATATTACTTTCCATCCATCTTAGAAATTTCACAGCGACAAAGGGAGTATGTAATGACACTTACAAGCATTATTGACCATTATATCCTTTATTTATCGCTACTGCCTGGCTTCTCACATTATGTCGTGTGCTACAATTTTACCCATGAGTGATGGGACGTAAACGATAGCACCTAAATGATGATTTGAAAAGATTGTTTTGTTTAGCTTACTCTCAAAACTTTTGCCAGAAGTCCGCTCAGAAGAGGTCGTCGAAAGAGACACATTTTTTTGTAATTAAAGACGCCAGAGATGAGGTTGAAGTCTTAAGCTCCCATCTTGTAAGACAATAATCCCACCGTTTAAGAAACTTTAGTAAAGGAAATTATTAATTGGTATTTGGGCCACCAGATCTGCCAGGACTTTCACAATTGGCTGTAATTGGCTTTTCAGGTTCTATTGATGCGGTTTTGAACAGCCTTGCTTGAACCTCCATTTGCTGTAATAATGCTCTCTGGATAGTAAAATAATCAAACTTTTGCAATTGCAGTGTGAAGTTGTTGGCATTTGTTGTGTTAATATTCTGAGGGCCTTAGCTTTGGGTATATTCATCCTGAGACAATACAACTCAATCCATTTCTCACATTTCTCAGTTTCATCTGTACTAGATAATGACAGCTGACATATGTCATATGCGTTGACCAGGATTTGATGGCACTGTTTAAGCGAACTCCAAGATTTCCATTTATGGCATCGGTTGTCACATCCTCGTGCACAATTCGGCGGTATGCGTCCCTGTACGTGGCTATAATTTGCGATATGAGCCTCTCTTATTAATACCGTTGCAGCTAAATGCATTTAATACGGTAGAATGGTTCTCAAAGTTCATGAATATCAGGTATAATGAATATAGCTGCCACAAAAATGTTTGCTGTTGTTGTTAATGTCATCAATTCCAGGCTTGTAAGGATCAAAAACCAGCTTCTTCATTACGAAAATAGTTGGCGAGGGTATACACCATTCATTTGTTCACCATACTAAGGAGAGATGCCTTTCCAGTTACTGCACTCAGTTAAGTTTCCTTCTTGAATACTTAGCTAAGATCACCTGTGACCCAGAAATGGTTTATGAACGGTAGAATGGGGTGGGTTAACTTAAGTTTCCTTCTTGAATACTTAGCTAAGATCACCTGTGGCCCAAAATTGGCCTATGAAAGTTAGTATGGAGTCGGTTAAGTTAAGTTTCCTCTATGAATACGTAGCTAAGATCACTTGTGGCCCAAAATTGACCTATGAACGGTGGTAAGGGGTGGGCTAAGTTAAGTTTTCTTCTTGAATACATAGCTAAGGTCACTTGTGATCCAAAATTGTTCTATGAGCGGTAGTATGGGGTGGGTTAAGTTAAGTTTCATCCATTAATACGTAGCTAAGATCACTTGTGGCCTAGTATTGGTCTATGAACGGTATAGAGTGGGTTAAGTTAAGTTTCATACTTGAATACATAGCTAAGATCACCAGTGATCCAACATTAATTTATGAACGGTAGTATAGAGTGGGTTAAGTTTCCTATTTGAATACGTAGCTAAGAACACCTGTGTCCCAAAATTAGGCTATAAACGGTAGTATGGAGTTGGTTAAGTTAAGTTTCATCCATGAATTCGTAGCTAAGATCACCTGTGGACCAAAATTGGCCTATGAACGGTAGTATGGGTGGGTTAAGTTAAGTTTCCTCTTTGTATGCGTAGCTAAGATCACCTGTGGACCAAAATTGGTCTATGAACTGTAGTATGGGTTGGCTTAAGTTAAGTTTCCTACTTGAATACATAGCTAAGATCACTTGTGGCCTAAAATTGGTCTATGAACTGTAGTAAGGGGTGGGCGTATACCTATACAAAGTTCATAATGCGAGAACATGTGTATACAGTCACCGACAAAATGATTTTTTTCCAACTTTATTGTGTTATTCGGATGAATTATAATAACAATTTAGGTTTTTTATGGATTTTAGTTCATGCAATACGAGCTTTTAATATTTTTTTTTTTGAATTTTCAGGAATCAAAATTTTAAAAGCGACTTAAAATATTAGGCCATCATTTTAAAATTTATTTTAAAATCCAAGTTTGTTCGTTCGTTTTTTTTGTTTTTGCAAAATATTTTATTTCATTATTTTAATCTTTTTATCTTTAAACATTTGCTTTTATTTTGTTTTTATTTTTATTTTTTTTGTGACAATATTTTGTCATTTAATAGTGGTTTCCGGTTGCTTAAAATAAAATTCAAAACAAATTTGTTTGTTGGCATTAAAGGAAACGAAAATCACAAAAAAAAAAGAAAAAAAATGGAAAATCTGAAAAATGTGAGTGAGTAAGTAAGTATTCACATGTAATAATATATGTATGGGAACCATAAAAAAATAATTCAGAAAATAAGTCTGAGACTGTACAAAAACATAGAAAGTGTATGAAATAATTTAATGGTGCGCTCTTATTGGTAAAGGTATACCCAGAGTAGATAGTAAATTTGATCAAAGGGCTGGCTAGACAACAACACATAGTGCTCGGTTCACTTTAATGGCAATGAAAGTTTGCCGTATACAACTGCCAGAGGCGTCAGGCAAGGGTACAGCCTGTCGCCAACTCTCTGCCTCTTTTTGCTGAACTCAGCTTTAGAAGCAAGGAACCAAGAGGCACCATACGATATTCCCTGTACAATTAATAGCTTTTTAGGCGATATACTACATATGTTTACTGACTCATAGCTATGAACGTATGAAGTTCAAGCTAAAATGTCTTTCAAACAATTCTGAAAAGATTGGCCTGTAGGTCAATGTAATCAAAACCAAATAGGCTAAGGATAGGCAAGTTCAATATATGCAAGTCCAATAGCAATTAATGGCCAAATCATTCAGGATGCTAAAGATTTGTGTAATCTAGGCAGCATGATAAACAAAAATAGAGGTTCAGATGGTAATGTAGATGTGCGTATAAATAATGTTCCATTCAGGATGTTGAAAGTTTTTGTTCTCTAGGCAGCATGATAAACAAGAAAAGAAGTACGGATGCTGATATAGACGCACGTAGAAATAAATATCGTTGCTCTTTTCACTCGTACATATAATTTGAAAACCCTGAAATATCCTGATAAGGATAAAAGTTAAAATCTTTAATTGCAGCGTAAAATCTTGATTCATCTATATGGCTATACAACTTGAAGTCTGATTCAAATAACCACCCGCAACATTCAGTCCTTTATAAATCGATGAGTACGTCAAATATTGTAATTTTTTTTTGATCAGACTATGTACCAAATTAAGATCTTTGGCAGCCTACAAACAGTATACCTAGTGAAATTGGGATCCGTAAGCGTAAATGAACATGAATAGGCCATATTTTAGGACGTTCAATGTCGGAAAACTCTAGAACAGTAATAAGCAATGATTAGCCAAACAACCACGGAATGTAACGGAATGTACGTTCGTTCGTTTTAGTACGTGAAGAGCAATGTAAATGTTTACCGAAATTACATTACCGGTCGGTAATCGCTGTCATACCTTTTCGTTTTCTAAAAACGAACGTGATCCATTACCTTCCTTGTATGTTTGGCTAATCGGGGCTTTAGATTGGAATCCTTAAGGGTACAGAAGTAGAGGGAGACTGAGAAGAATATAGATACGTTGAATAAAACATGAACTAGAGTTGGAGCAAATTACATGGGACCAAGCGATAGGTAGAAAGAACTCGTTCACGTTCGTAAACTATGTTCAGTATGAACGTTTTGCAATTTTGTTACACAGTTTTAGCATAAATTATTTATTTTTTATGTGTAATTTAATTCCAAATAAAGGACATACAGGGAGCGCAAAAAAAAGCTAGACATCAAAAAAATATATTTAAAAATAAATTACCGTTATTTTTATTTTAAAATTGTTTCTATTGACAAATTTTTTCGGGCACTCTCCTTAAGCAGTAAAGGTTAAGTTTGGTGATTGTTAGAATTTAATCCATAGCGTACAAATTCTTTTGACGCTCACTGTACATATATAAGAAATTCGTCATAACCTGTAATTCACTGTAAAACAAATTTAGAAGCAATCGCATCACATTTTTGTATGTCAATAGACCATGCAAAACCTTTTCTTAAACAAAACGACAAATTTATTGAAATCCTTAAATACTATTGATATTCATTGATGAGACAATTTAAATATTTTCGAATAAAACAAAAAATTAAAAAAGAATTTTCAAAATATTTGCAGAATTTATTTCAATTTTTAATAAATCGCCATAGAATTCTACAATACATACACATACCCATACACTGTAAGTAAAAAAAATTAAAATTTGTCTCCATCATATACATTTCATTCATAATAATTATGTATTCCACATACATAGTGTATGCAGTATGTATGTATGTATGTACTTGTTTATGTCCGTAGTTGTATTTATAAATAAAAAAATTACTTGTATTTAGTTGTGTTTAATGTAAACATTAACAAAAAAGAAAGAAACAAAATTTTAGCGAGTTTGTAATTGTGTATGTATGTCTGTAGGTTTATATAACACTGTAGAAATATGCAAAAACATTCATGTTACAATCTTGTCTCCTTCTACAGCGGTGTATACAGCAATAGTATTGCATGGTATGAGGAAAAAATTCAACTTCTATTACTTACCATACCCAAGATACTGAAAAAATCTGGTTAATAAACGAATTCGAAGGGCAAATATACATAAATGTTTGCCCCCATCTAATCTGTAACCCATGAAGGAATATATATAACAGAGATCAGCAATGAGTATTCAAAATGATGAGCAGATACTCATAATTTCTGATACTTATACGCATCATACTTATTTTAATAACATGGAACCTCTACTCATATTCAAAGTTTGAAGTACTCACCATACTCATACTTAACAACACGTATGATGTTGTTGATTTCGACTCTACGTCACTCAACATTTACAAGAATCATAAAATAAGTATGAATCGCGTACGACCACTTACTAGAAGGTTGTGTGTTTGCTCCACTTGCTGCTCTGTCTTTTTTGCTTATGTATCTTTCTTCTTTTTTCTAACAATTAAGGCTCCAAATTTTGATGAATGATTCGAGTCACTCGAAAGTTATGAATCTAAATGAGTAGACTTATGAACCAAACTTATTTATAATGGTATGAGTTTGATGTCAACTTTGTACGCATACTCATTGCAACCTGTGCTTATAAATCAAAGTCGTAGTGAGTGCGAATGGATCAGAGTAGTTAAATTTCAATATTGTTGACTCACTTGTATTCAAAACTTCATGAGTGTTTATGAGTAGCGAAAAAACGATACATACATAACATAATTGGTCATTCGAACCCTTCAGTTGGAATTACGGACCTCGCTTCCCACGCTATGACTGTATAACAGCAGACTTTTTGTGGTTTGCAATTGAAGACAACAAACTGGATGGTATGTAGTTCTAACACGTCATACAACAAGATTTTATTGAATGAGAATTTTCCAGCAGATATAGTGGCTGATACACGTTTTGACGGCATCAAGATCATGCGAATTGTCTCCTTTAGACTTTTGTTCAACGGTCAAATATACTTAACCAACATATGTACGTCAAGTTATCGCTGAGCTACCGCCCGAACGATCGTCTGCTTGAACAAATATAGATTTGGTCATTTAGACGGCATTGTATATACGTGCATAATGGCAAGATTCAAGAGTTGTTTCATTGATATCATAGCTTTGTGTGTATTTTATTTAAGTATACTTTTGAAACCGAAAAATAAATAATCCGTAATTCATTTGATTTTTTGATTTGGCAACTTCGAGAATCTTACTGTTGTTGAACACTGCTATCGTGTGCATGTCATATGTTGCGACCTTGCTTGTCAAGCAGTTGTATGGAACTAAGAATTCTACATTTGTGGTTGAAAATTGTAAAAGGAAATAGAAGCTCCTAATAGGTCACAGGAGACCAAATGCTTTTGAAGCTTTTTGTAAACGATAGGCAGACAAACATAGCAAACACTCTGAGAGTAAATAAATTTTATCATGAAAAACTTCTTGAAAATCTGCCGTTCGGAGTCGACTTTGAACTGTAGTTCCGCCACACATGTACAAAAATTAACACACACACAAAATAAGTGGTGTGAGAAGCTAAGCCGTAATCCTAACTGAATTGTTGTCATGGCCAATTATGTATGTATGAATGTATTTCCTCGGCGACTTCCTCTCAGCAGATTTCTAGTAATAACTGTGAGAGTAAATAATTTTACCATGAAAATAATAATGAAAATAATAATAATTTTACCATGAAAAGTTTCTCAAAAATCTAGCGTTCTGAGTCGACTTTAAACTCTAGGTCCCCCGCAACTCATGGATAAAATTATTGCACACAACATAAGTGGTATGAGAAGCTAGGTTGTAATCCTAATTGAAAGGTTGTAATGCCCAGTTATGAATGTATGTGTGAGACTGGAAAACAGAATAGCTTTGTCAGAAGCAAAGAAAAGTGTAACTTAATTATACACAGCATTCCGCAACTGCTATATTTCTTACCCATACTGTATTTATGTTAACTTATGCTATATTTTCTATAAGTACTCGTATTATGAGAGCTTGGTTGCAATGAGAATGTATTTCTTTTTTTTTATTTATTTATTTGCTAATGTTATTGTTGTTGTTTTTGGTTGCAGTTTTAATCATAAAAAAATAAAAAAAAATATTTAAATTTCAAAAACCTCAGCATATTTTTTTAAAATTATCGTCGAAAATGAACATGAAAATGAATATGTTTTTTTCCCTTTTCCTTTTCATTGTTTTGCAGCAGCAAACTATTTGAAAAGCTCAAATGAAGTTCCTTCATTAAATTCAGTTTAAACTAAGCCGAGTTGCGGTTAAGAACGTTAGATTTTAAAAATCCAAACAACGAACGAAAATAAAGTGGCAATGAAAAGTGTTTTGAAATTCAAAAAAATGTTTTTATTGTTTCTAATGTTAGGAATAGTGTTTGGTTGTGGTGTGTTTTTTGTTAAGTGAATATGAAGTGTTTTTTGTGTATTTAAATAAGGTTATGGTGAATTCTAAATATGGCTGTAAGAAAGGTAAATTTTTTTTTGATGTTTTTTTGATGTTTTTTAAATTAAAATTTTTTAATGAAAAATAGTTTGTAATTTTCCAATGCTCTCTAATAACACAATTTGCGACTAAATACAAAAAAAAAAAAATACACCCGACTAACTACCTAGTCTAAGTTGATCAGTAAAATTCAAAAATATTTTTTTTACCAAACTTGTTTTATTTGACAAAAACGGTTTTTTTGATCTTTTCATACAAAATTATTGATTACCCAAATATGTTCGAATCTATTTTAAAAATTCAAAGTATTTTAGAAAGGGGAGAGATTAGCCTTTCAAACGGTATACATAAACATTTTATTCAAACCTATATGTTATGAGTTTTGATGGGGTAAATTTGGAAAATATTATTTTTTTTTCTTATTTTTTTCAAGTTTGGCCATTCTTAATTGCAAAATTTAATTTAAAAATATGAAATAAGTGGAGATATTCTGAAAGTGCATTATATTGTGAAGAGATTGACACTTCGTTTGATAAAATCGGACAAAAATTACAGAAGTTATGATTTAAAGAGTGTAACAACTGAGTCATATTTTTTATATATATGCTGTCTCTTCAAATGAACTTTAAGTTAAAAATAAATATCGTTGCTCTTTTCACTCGTATATATAATTTGAAGATCCTGAAATATCCTCATAAGAGTAAAAGCTAAAATCTTCAATTGCAGCGTAAAATCTCGGTTCATCTAGATGGTTGCACAACTTGAAGGCTGATTCAAATAACCACCTGAACATTTAGTCCTTTATAAATTATTATTATTATTAGTTATTATATAACGAGTATAATAGCCATTTTATATTTTTTATATATGTCATCTTATCAAATAAATTTTCATTTAAAAAATTTTCATAGTTTTTATTGGATCTTGATTGTTTACCTGAGAATTTGCTGTTTGCACGTTTGAATGTATTTCTGTTTTTCGCAAATATTATTATTCCCTTTGCGCAAACATTAGTCAACTTCCGGTGGTTGGTTCAACGGAAAAAGGACACATTTTTCTATAAACACTTAAGATTCATCAAAAATTTTGAAAATTGTTAACTCAAAGTTCATTTGATGAGACATCATATATAAAAAATATGTCTAAACTATTATACTTTTTAAATAATAACTACAGTAATTTTTGTCTAATTTTATCAAACAAAGTGACAATCTCTTCACAATATAATGCGCTTTAAGAATGTTGTCACTTGTTATATATTTTTTAATTAAATTTTGCAATTAAGAATGGTCAAACTTGAAAAAATAAGAAAAAAATAATATTTTCCAAGTTTACCCCATAAAAACTCATAACATATAAGTTTGAAAAAAATGTTTATGTATACCGTTTGGAAGGCTAATCTCTCCCCTTTCTAAAAAACTTTGAATTTTTAAAATAGGTTCAAACATATTTGTGTAAGCAATAAAAACCATCATAAAAACCGTTTTTGTCAAATAAACCAAGTTTGGAGGGTTGGAGAAAAATAAAAAAGTATTTTTGAGTTCTACTCAACCTAATGAGGACTAAAACAAGTTTGGAGCGTCCGAGAAAAATAAAAAAAGTATTTTTGAGTTCTACTCAACTAACTGAACGTCTTAGACTAGGTAGTTACTCGGGTGTATTTAATTTTTTGTATTTTGTCACACAGTGTAGTTATTATTTTTTATCATATTAAAACAATGAAAAAGTTTTTAACTGATATTAATTAATCGATTAAAATTAATCAAGATAAGCAAGTTTATTCAATTATGTAAGATGATGGGATTGTCCTTTGTCGTCCTGAGTAACACCGCACGCCGTTATATTGGGCATATATTAGGTTAGGTTAGCGGGTAGCTTGCCGTTCACAAGCTATATGGCCCATTGTGCTACCCAGTGTAAGATAAGCCCCTTATCAGTTGGCGGTGAGTTTGAATCATCCCGAGTTTCCGATGAAACCGGACAGTTCCCTTGGTGTTACGTTCGCCACCAAGCCCAAATCTTTAAACGTTCTGGAACTCCAAAAACCAATAACGTTCGTTTTAAAGTGCAGGGCACTCGCATAGATGAAAGCGAGCAGTTCTCTTAGAAAGACGTTCGACACCTTGCTCAGATCTTCAAACGATGTAGCACCCAAAACCCGATGACGTCCTTTTTGAAGTGCACAGCACTCGCATAGAAGGTAGTGCACGGACTCCGTTTGATGGAAGCTTTTGCAGTAATTCTGGTGGGGCACACCGAGCTTGTCAGCGAAATTGTCAATAGAGCAGTGTCCCGTTAGAAATCCTGTTAGATTGCGAACCGTTCTCTTGTCGAGATCAAGTTGTTTCCTAGTTTTCCTTTTGTCTACTGCTGGACACAGCAATTTTGAAATTCAGCAACCCATGTATGTTGGACTACCCACGGTTTGTTGAATTGCATGGTGCTTTGGAAAAGTATTCCTGTAGAGGCGCATATATCCCCTCTATTGTCACCTCCTCAAATATTTCCGATCCCTTCCATAACAGTTCGTCTGACTTTTTGTTCCGCTCGTGTTATCGCCAGTGTTATGTCAATGTACACGCTGCAGAGAATTCTGACGCCTTTTGATTTAAAGATAAGGCATCCCAGCGCTTTGATTGCTGTGATCAAGTTCGAAGAAGGTAAGATTCCTGCAGCTTGTTCAATAACAAAAATCTCCACTTGAAATAAGTTGGACTGATTAGGAAATCTGTATGACCCGTTCAGTGCCATTTTTTATCAGAATAGATTCCAGATCCAGTTCCGCATTTCATTTTTGAGCCATCGCCTATGACAGCTTCTTCAACACATGCTTCCCGTGTGGGAGTGTGAGTCTTGTATGTTCGTCCGAAAACAGTCTCCGTTACATACATACATAATTGGTCATTACAACCCTTCAGTCAGTATTATGACCTAGCTTCTCAAGCCACTTATGTTGTGTGTGTTAATTTTATACACGAGTGGCGGGGCCTACAGTTTAAAGTCGACTCCGAACCACAGATTTTTGAGAAATTTCTCATGACAATTTTATTCACTCTCAGAGTTTTCGCCAGAAATCTGCTGAGAGGAAGTCGCCGAAGAAATATTTTTTCCTATTTCGTTTTGATGTCTGACCTGGGGCTTGTGTTTAATAAGCCAGTCTACTAAACTACGGCGACTTCGGCAGAACATATACTAAAATTGGAACGATAAGATTAGCATTAGCATGGCCGATACCAAGTAGTGGCATCTAAAAACTGGGTTATTCGGTTCAACTTCATGCAGTATTGAAGCGTGGCCTACCGTACATGTCGTAAACATATCTGGAGAACTTAAGCCTCAGTGCAGTTCTAGCAGCTGCGTCTTGGAGGAAGATGTCCAATAGTTGTAGAGACACGATAACTTCGAGTCCAGCCAGCGGCGTGGATTTCAGCTGATGCCCAAAGCATGCCAACCTTTTTACCTTGTTTAGCGTAGCAAGATAGGTCTTCTTTCATATAGCCTGCGACCATACTAATGCCCCGTAGGAGAGTATAGACAAAAACTCTGAGAGTAAATAAAATTGGCATGAAAAGTTATTCAAAAATCTGGCGTTAGGAGTCGACGTTATACTAGAGGTCCCGACACTCATGGATAAAACGAAAACACACGCAAGATGGGGGGTTTGAGAAGCTACGTTGTTGTCTTGACTGAAGGGTTGTAATAACCAATTAAGTAAGTAATTGAGATTAACAAGAGTTATAACAAATTTGCATCCACTTTAAAATTCCAATTAAAATTCAAGTCCTTTCAAGAAATATAAGGGATTATGCATTCGCAATAACGAAAAAAATTAAAAATAAAATAAATTTTATTTAAATTTGATGTGCAATCAAAACATAAGAATTATTTACTCCTGCATTTATGCTCATACATTAGCATTTTTAATATGTTCATGTCTCTTTCGATATGAAAAGAAAAAAGAATGAAAAATGAAACAAATCCTTCAGATAATTTACATACAAAAATGTCCTTGCAATGCGATATTATTTTTCTGTTTTATTTTTATTAAATCATCATGACTGGTTTTAAGGGATGAGTACATAACCTAAAATACGCTCGATTGAGAAAAAATAAAAAGAAAGAGAAAAATACATCCAATGATACTCCAGCGTTTGCAAGGAGATACCAAAAAAAAAAAAAGAAAAAAATAAATAAAAAGAAACGTAAAGAAATTAAGGAAATCATGCTGCATTTTAAATATCGTATTGAGAAGGTGAAAAAAAAAATAAAAAAAATGAAAATAAAATAAATGCGGATCAGAAATTTTTGTTACAAAATTTTTTAAAATTTTTTTATAATGTCTACAGTAGTTTCAAAGTAGAATCAGAAGGACCTCAGTGATCTTGGCATAGATCCTTGATATTCTGATGGTTAACTTCTCGTTTGCTTCTCAAGATATAAGCCTGAGAGAAAGTCGCCGAAGGAATATTTTTTCAAATTTCGTTTGAACCGTGGCCTTACGTCAAATAAGCCAAAACACTACCTACTAGACTACGGCGCCTTCGTAAGGCTTAATACCTTAGTCAGGATTACAACCTAGCTTCCCACACCACCCATGTTTTGCATATTGTTTTTATGGATGAGTATCGGGACTTCTAACTGGAACTTCCTTACTTTAATAGTTGATAGCGGGCATCGTGTTGGTACTACATCCGTCAAATTAGTTGTTATTTATTCAGTCTCAGCAGATCATCAATCAATTAAAAAGACCAAAAACTCTGTGACTATTTCCTCGACGCAAATCCAGTAAACTTCATAACTTTGGGAAATAATTTCAGTAACTACCAAAAGTGATATTCTGCTTCCGAAGTATATGGCAATAGAGAAGAAACTATATTCAATCCCCGTGGTCTGGCAGAATTGAGTTTCGGAATATTATATATCGTTCTCTCTGCCCTACTTAAAGAGAATTTCTAAAGCAACGTTGCGCCACTATTAGTGAGTTTAAAGGTACTTGCTGGGATACCTATTGGTAGATCAGACAAGATCTGATTGTCACTTTGGGGAAGTCGCCGTAGTCTAGTCGGTGGTGTGTTGATTTATTAGACATGAGGGCTCGCTTCAAACACCAGATCTGACATATCCAGCAAAATGAAAAATAAAAAAATGTTTCTTCGGCGACTTTCTCTCAGCAGCAGTCTTCTGGCAAAACCTCTGAGAAAAAACAAAAGTACCATGAAAAAGTTTCTTAAAAATCTGTTGTTCGGAATTGACTTTAAACTGCAGGTCCCGCCTCTCATGTCTAAAATAAAATTAAAAAAGGGCTTCGGAGCAATTAGCATCTGATCCTGATCTCCTGGCAATTTACCCTAATTTTCATCGAAAAATCATCTTCTGTGATGAGGCTTAGTTTGTGTCATTCACAAGAAATCTTCTTTTCGCAGACCACAACTCGGCGAATAGGCCGTAATCCTGACTGAAGGGTTATAATGACCAATTATATAAGTATGTATGTATAATCATCTTAGCGAGATGCAACAGTAATCGACCAACTTTCGTACGTCGATAAAACACAAGATTTGGCGAAAAATTTGTCGCTTTTTGTGTATCCGTGAGAGAGAATCCGAATCCGAAGTCGATTTCTTGTCATTCACAAGAACTCTGCTTTTTGCAGACCACAACTCGGTGAATTTTTTGTGTCGCAACTTAGGCCTGCACTTGTACAAAATTCAACTGAGCAATTGAAGTTAAACGACCATAGACAACGACGTGTATTCTCTGAATAGACTCAAAAGCACTTTTACGTGATCCAAAAACTATGTTCAGCTTCGAGAGCCGTGTGTGGATGAATGGTTAAGTGAACATACAAAATTGTTGAATACCAATCCACATGAGATCCAAGAGAGTCCAATGCATTACGAAAAAGTCGCTGTTTTATATGGATTTTGGGCTGGCGGTGTCTTCGAGCATTATTTCTTTATTTCACTGTCCTTGGCGATCACTTCTTTTAACTTTAATTAGATCACTTAGACACTCATGTCACGTAACTTCAAGAGAGCGGCACTACGTGCCAAATAGTTCATGCCACATTAGATATTCTGCATGCGCCATTTGAGGGCATGGTCATCTCACGTGGAAGTAATATAATCTAGCCACCGAGATTGTGCGAAATGGAGTCGTGAAAATTTTTTCTAAAGTCGCTGATGTATGTGAATAAGCCACAAACTACAGTGGACCTCAAAGCCAATATACACCGAGCGATCTGTTACAAATTTGTGCTCCACAGTCATGGAAAATTGGACATTTTGAATACACTCCAATCAGAGATGATATGGGGACATTCGTCTTTTAAACCAAGGATATCTTGCTTTATAAAAAAAATTTTAATTTATAAAGCCCTTAATGAAAGACCCAATATTTTTTGATTAATTTTAATCACACATCTTTGGATTTTACGAGTAGAATAGAAATGCAATATTTTTTCCTGAATTTTGACACTTCTGTCCCACTGTACTTAAATACACGCAGAGAATTATGTACACAATCAGCGTGTTTTTATCTTTCTGGATAATATAGGTCAGAGAGAAATATTTTGTTAACTTTTATTCCACTGTACACCAGTATTTTAATATAATTTTTCATCACTTTATGCCTTCCGTACCACTGTACATAACCAAATACTGGCTGGCAAGGATGCATAAAGTAGAACCATCAAGTAAAAATAAATGATTTCCAGAATCTTTATTTACTTTTTGTGCTTCTCCTTTGACAAAATATGCAAATTAGGGCACCCACCAACATGATGATGATGATGATGATGGCTTAAGTAGGGTGAATAATAACAACAACAACAACAACAACAAGCACAAGCGAAGAGAAATCTTTAAGGAATAGTTTACATACGTACGTATAAGAAAGAATACTTTGAATAAGAATTTCAACTGTAATGCGGGCACACAGCAACCGCAATAAAAGGAAAAACTCATACAAAATAAAACCAAAAAAAAAAACGATCACCAGGATTATCATTTTGCAGGATTTTTCATACTTTCTTTTTGCCTTCGAGAAGCATGTTTACTTTGGTTACAATTCAAGTGGCAATTGAAAGTTTAAAATGGCATAATAATGTGGCATTGATTGAGAAGTGTTTTCTCCAGCACATCACAGTTTATCTCACTGACTATTATGTCTGTTCTGGTCCTGGTGTCCGTTCCATACCTCTCCTCTGTTTCCCATCGCCATGGCCCTCATATGCTTGAATAAACATTTAATGAAGGTTTTTTCTTTTGCTTTCAATTTTCAAATATTCTTTTTGAAAGTGAATTCACAATGAACGTGGAAGTGAAATCGAAAATGAAATGAAATTTTTATGCAAAATATGGTAGAAAAACTATTCAAATTTCTTAAAAATTTATTATTCTGTTGAGTAAATATTTCCATAAAAAACCAATAAACAAGGCTTCTGGTGCGGTTGGTAAACCAGCAGCGTCGCTGAAGCAGTGTTTTTGTATGCTCGCATGTCCATTACTTACTTACTTACTTGATCATTACAACCCTTCTGTTAGGAGTACAACCTATCTTCTCATACCAATTAAGTTGTATGTGTTAAGTTCAATCATAAGCGGCGGGACCTACAGTTTAAACGACAGGTTTTTGAGCAACTTTTTCATGGCAGAGTTTTTGCTACAAATCTGTTGAGAGAGGAAATCGCCCACGAAATATTTTTTTCATATTTCATTTCATTGGAGATATCGGACCTGGGGTTTGACCCATGGCCTCATGTCTATTAAGTCAACACACTACTTACTAGACCACGGCGACTTTATTAGGCTCATCCATTAGTTAACCTTATATTGCGCCGGTATTTTTCAATCCTAATGTAACGCTGAACCCCGAAGAAAGTTGAGGCTGATAACCCTAAGGACTAGCGACCAAGATCAATATCTTCCACACTATTTAATGTTATAAAAAGTACAATAAAGCAATAGCTTGTGAAATATTGAGGTCGCCGTGGTCTAGAAGGTATTGTGTTGGCTTATTAAACGAAAAAACAGGGTTCGTGCCCCAGACCAGACATCAAAATAAAATACAAAAATTATTTCTTCGGCGACTTCCTCTCAGCAGATTTCTGGCAAAAACCCTGAGAGTAAATGAAATTGCCATGAAAAGTTTCTCAAAGAAATCTGTCGTTCGAAGTCGACTTTAAACTGTAGGTCCCGCCCCTCTTGTATGAAATTAACACACCCACACATAAGTGTTCTCAGAAGCTAGGTTGTAATCCTGACTGAAGAGTTGTTAATAACCAATACTGTACATCTGTATGAAGATCCGGCAGTATACGACTCTATATTCACTGATTCTCTTGCCTTGCACACTCCCATGCTATTCTCGAGTTAACCTTATACAGAGCTTGCTTAAATGTTAGTCTTACGGTCAGATAGTCGTCTGTACGTCTATTGTCACTCATGTATAAAATTAACACACACAACATGAGTGGTGTGAGAAGCTAGGCCGTAACCCTGACTGAAGGGTTGTAATGGCCAATTATCTATGGATGTATGTATTGTAACGCTAAACCCCAAAAAAGTTGAGGCTGATAACCCTAAGAACTATCGACCAAGAGCAATATCTTCCACACTGTTCAATGTTATAAAAAGTACGATAAAGCATTAGCTGTCTGGACTCTAGCAACCTAATCAACGACAAAAGCCCGTTCTGTTCGTGACCTATCGGTATTATTCTCTGAAAGGTGAAAGCAGTTTGTTGAACGATTTGGTAAGTTCTAGATAGTTCTAGACAATTCCAAAGCATTCTACATAATATGGCTTTTAAATCATTGCCTCTGGATGGGTGGCAATCGCTCCTTTCGAGATAGTTTTCGACATTGTTTTTTGCACATTTCAAGTCGTATTTTAGTGATAACTTAATGAACGTTGGTTGGCACTAACTGCATAAACGTGGTCCTGGATGTCGACTCACAAAAAAATATAACACTGGAAAATGGCGTGATCCTGATGATCAATTGACGCTGGCTAAAGGTGAAATTTCTGTTTCTGGAAACATCCCATGCAATAAAACAAAAATCGGCCTTGTTGTGTGACCCAATTCACCGCATTGTTGAAAGTACATGCCCTCTTCTTCATAATCTTCAATCGTAAGACCAAAAAGTCGGTTTCATAAGTCCCTAGCACTCTATATTCATGGTAACGATTAACCTAGTGTTATTTTTGAAAATCTAGGATCCAACGACACCTTCAAACTATAACACGCACCAAACAGCCACTTATTCCAGATGATATGGCCTTTCCATTACCATTTTTGTGCTCTCCGTGCCCCATATCCGACAATTTTTGCTGGTTGACCTAAAAACACAGTGAGGACTGAGATTCATGGCTGGTAAAAATTTCCTTCAAAAAAATCGGCCTTATTGTGTGACCCAAGGCACCGTATTGTTGAAAGTACATGCCATCCATTTCATAATCTTCAATCGTAAGAGCAAAAAGTCGGTTTCCCTAGCACTCTAAATTCATAGTAACGGTTATTCTTAGGGTTTTTGTAAATCTAGGGTCCAACGACACCTTCGGACTATAATACGTACCACACAACCACTTTTTCCAGATAACATTGCCTTTCCATTACCATTTTTGTGCTCTCCGTGCCCCATATGCAACAATTTTTCTGATTGACCTAAAAACACAGTGAGGACTGAGTGAAAATTTCCTTCAAAAATCAGCCTTGAAAGCCTGTAGCTGTAGCAAATCTACAGAGTTGTTAATGGTCTGCCGGCTTAAATTGATGCGTGAATGAACCTTAGGAAAGGATCCATTGCTGAGAACGTCGTGGAGTCAACAAATTATTCTAATAGAAGCGATAATTTAAGTAATGCGCATATTGCTACCATGACAAGCCTAACCAAATCTGCAATGCTGCCAGTCTCAAATATCGGAGGGTAATTGACTCAGTATTATTGTTTGCTTCACCGAAGCTTCAGGAATAAATCCAGAAATATAAAGGTATGGGGAGCTAGCATTCCATAGAGCATTACCGGGTTAGCTATTGCCCTGTATATCCACGATGTGACGCACTCTCTCATCTCTCAGCTCTCATCTTTTTTCAAAATATTTTTTACAGGAAAAATAGAGCCCCATTAGCCCCTTTTGATGATATTCTGCTTCCGAGTTATTTGACAATAGAGGATAAACTATTTCCAATCTTCGCGGTCTGGGAAAATTGAGTTTCTCTGCCCTAATTAAAGAGAATTTTGAAAGCAATGTTTCGCCACTCTTAGTGCGTTTAAGGGTACTTCTGGGATACGTATTGGTAGATCAGACAAGATCTGATAGAAAGGTTATGCTGACAATGGAGGTTATTTGCGAGTATGTCACTTCGGGGAAGTTGCCATAGTCTAGTAGGTAATTTGTTGGCTTATTAGATGTGAGGCCACAGTTCAACCTCCAGGTCAGACATCTCAAACGAATCGAAATATGAAAAAATATTTCTTTGGTGACTTCCTCCCAGCAGATTTCTGGCAAAAACTCTAAGAGAGAATAAAATTGCCACGAGAAGTTTTTCAAAAATCTGTCACTCGGAGTCGACTTCAAACTGTACGTCTCGCTGCTCATGTATAAAATTAAATAAGTGAGGTGCGAAGCTAGGTTGTAATCGTGAGTGAAGGATTGTAATGACCAATTATGTTATGTATATATGTCACTTCGGACACTTGACTTCAGTGACAACGTTAAATTGAAGGTGAAGGCCTGACCCCAAAAAGACCTGGAATTCGGTGGAGTAGTTTATTAAAGTTTTCAAAGAAGCATTGCGAACAGCAAGAGCAATCTGCAAAGTTATCGAAATGATAACACAGTCCTCTGAGGATGACTAACGCGGTAGAGCAGCCACTAAGCTAGTGCTCGCGATGGTGGAGGGTTTACTTTGTAAAAATCTGATAGAAGTTCTCCATCTTTGATACAAAAAATAATTTTTTTTTAAGGCTGAATTTAATTCTCTCACCTGAAAATTTATTGTATCCAACACCTAAATAAAATCGATAACTTCTATCGAAACTAAAATAATTTTGAATTTTTGTTTTTCTTTTACAGTTTCCTCCAACCTCAACCCAATGCATCATGTGTTTTAGGAAGGAAAAACAAAAACTTATTATTCTTTTGCCAACGTTGTGGATCAGCCACTACATCGCAGTCACGTGATTATGTGTTGTAAACTGACGAAAAGAATACGAATAAAAAAATCTCCTTTAAAAACAGTTTTATCCTGTAGGATTTTTTTCTGTGTTTCTTTTTGACGTTATACACACACACATATAAATTTGAAATTTCATGTGATGTGACGTAGTGGAACATACCTGACGTTTTTAAAGTCATCCATAATAAGTTTACCATCATCAAACTCTTCATCATCATCATCATCATCAGTTTAGAAAAGCTTTAAACTGTGATGGTCTATGGTATGTATGTACATATGTATGGAAATAAAAGATATTTCGTATGCTTACAGGATACATGCGATACGATAAAGAATAGTAGTAGCAAGAGCAGTAGCAGGTGTTAAATACTATTCTGCTGTACCAGCGGAATTGAAGTATAAATTTTAAATGATTTCAGTTCATAAAAAGAAAATCATTTTGGGCTGGGCTGGTATGAAGAGGTGAAAGTGTTGGCTGTGAAAATTTTGATGTCATCTCATAAAATGAAATCAAGTGGAAAATTAAAGAACGTGCTGGAAAACGCATGAACGAAAAGGTGAGATGTTAAGTAAACATAAAAAATAAGCAGAATATTAAATATTTTTTTAATAAAGAAGAAAACATATGTTCTTTCCAGATCACGAATACAAGATTTGTATACAAGAAGTCAAGACCTTGACCACCTCGATTTCCATTTTTAAGCTTAAAACTCTGTATTTGTAATACCAAGT
The DNA here is from genome assembly GCA_932273835.1 of Sarcophaga variegata. Taxonomy (NCBI): domain Eukaryota; kingdom Metazoa; phylum Arthropoda; class Insecta; order Diptera; family Sarcophagidae; genus Sarcophaga; species Sarcophaga variegata. Next base: position 101,941,231 of record OW026360.1, on the reverse strand, counting down.
AATCGTTTTTAAATATCAACAATGCGTTAGAGGCCTATAAAGTTGCCCGGCCACACATCAAATAACACTGTGCGACAAAATACCAAAAATTCAATATACCCGATTAACTACATAGTCTAAGTTATTCACTAGGTTAAGTAGAACTCAAAAATACTTTTTTACATTTTTCTCGAACCCTCCAAACTTGTTTATTTGACAAAAACGGTTTTTTTGATCTTTTCACACAAAATTATTGATTACCCAAATATGTTTAAAGCTATTTTAAAAATCCAACATTTTTTAGAAAGGGGAGAGATTAGCCTTTAAAACGGTATACATAAGCATTTTGTTCAAACTTATATGTTTTGAGTTTTGATGAGATAAACTTGGAAAATATTATTGTTTTCTTATTTTTTCAAGTTTGGCCATTTTTAATTGCAAAATTTAATTAAAAAATATAAAATAAGTGGCGATATTCTGAAAGTGCATTATATTGTGAAGAGATTGACACTTCGTTTGATAAAATTGGACAAAAATTACCGTAGTTATTATATAAAGAGTATAACAGCTGAGTCATATTTTTTTGTATATGCTGTCTCTTCAAATGAACTTTAAGTTAAAAATAAATATCGTTGCTCTTTTCACTCGTATATATAATTTGAAGATCCTGAAATATCCTCATAAGAGTAAAAGTTAAAATCTTCAATTGCAGCGTAAAATCTCGGTTCATCTAGATGGTTGCACAACTTGAAGGTTGATTCAAATAACCACCTGAACATTTAGTCCTTTATAAATTATTATTATTATTAGTTATTATATAACGATTATAATAGTCATTTTATATATTTTATATATGTCATCTTATCAAATGAACTTTCAGTTCAAAAATTTTGAAATTTTTGATGGATCTTGATTGCTTACCTAAGAATTTGCTCTTTGCAGGTTTGATCGACTACCAAAAGTAGTCTAATATTTTTGTTTTTCGCAAGTATTATTATTTCTCTTTGCGCAAACATCAGCCAACTTCCGGTGATTTGTCCAACGGAAAAAGGACACATTACACTCTTTAAATCATAACTTCGGTAATTTTTGTTCAATTTTATCAAACAAAGTGTCAATCTCTTCACAAGAGAATGCTCTTTAAGAATGTCGTCACTTGTTTTATAGTTTTTAATTAAATTTTGCAATTAAGAACAGACAAACTTGAAAAAACCAGAAAAAATATAATATTTTCCAAGTTTATCCCATCAAACCTTATAACAGATAAGTTTGAATAAAATTTTTATGTATACCGTTTGAAAGGCTAGTCTCACCTCTTTCTAAAAAGCTTTGAATTTTTAAAATAGTTTAAAACATATTTGTGTAATCAATAATTTTGTATAAAATGATCAAAAAAAACCGTTTTTGTCAAATAAAACAAGTTTGGAGGGTTCGAGAAAAATAAAAAAAGTTCTTTTGAGTTCTACTCAACCTAGTGAATAGCTTAGACTATGTAGTTACTCGGGTGTATTTTCACTGTCGCACCGTGTAATGGATTAAACTTCCCTGTTTTGTTATTGTATTGGTAAAATATACTCACACGTATAGGCCGAGGTGAGTTTGAAGAATATTAAAATACTTTTGAATTTTAATAACTGCGGTGCATACATCATATCTTCTTTTCTTCTTCTTAACAACAATACAATGAAGTTTGAAGAGGTACAATTTTGAAGTGTTGCTGTGCTAAGCAATACAAATATTACCAACACATTTGATCAGTTAAATGTGATGTGTCGCCATGCGCCATTAGATGCGAGTACAAGATATTGCAGCAATCCCTAGATTTACATCGTGTTGATTTTCATCGTCAATTTTTTGAAGTCGCCATTATCTAGTAGGTAGTGTGTTGGCTTATTAGACGTAAGGTCCAGGTTCAAACCCCAGGTCAGACATCAAAACGAAATATGAAAAAATATTTCGTCGGCGACTTCCTCTCATCAGATTTCTGGCAAAAACTCTGAGAGCAAATAAAATCGCCATGCAAAGTTTCTCAAAAATCTGTCGTTCGGAGTCGACTTTAAACTGTATGTCCCGACACTCATGTATAAAATTAACACAGACAACATGAGTGGTGTGAGAAGCTAGGCCGTAATCCTGACTGAAGGGTTGTAATGGCCAATTATGTATGTCTCGCTTCAATCTACGTTATTTCGTTTTACGTCGCTATTTTCTGGAACCAATCGCAATACCAAATCGAGTTATTATTGTGTAAAATGGTAAACCGAATGGAGATTAAAGAAGTCATCCACGATATCATGTCCTTATAAGAGAAACCTAACCACCAGTAACTGATATTACTAGGCCCCTTAACAAAATGCTCCAACGCAACCAAAGTAAGTTTTGAATTTCATGAAGCCATAGAATATTGTTTTGAACAGTTTTTTTGAGTAACCGATAATAAAAGTATTCCGAGAAAATGCTGAGCGGTTGTTTGGTCAGATATTGGCTTAATTAGAATAATTTCGAGTAAATTTTCTACTTGAGAAACAGCTACAAGCTTAGTACTGACAATGCCGTAAAAGATTCCTTTAACATCATGTAGACAGTCTCGCATAAGAGAACAACGTTCACAAAATCTGGTCAAGCCTTGATAAGGGATATACAGGATGTCTACTCAAATTCAATGGGAGAGCACCTTCAATCTAGTTGTGTGATACTGGTTACTCATGAAAGAAGCATTGTTCTTGAGAAAGAAATTGTTCTTCAGCTATTGGATGCATGTCTAGTATTATGATGTAGGCTTCTATAATGCAGGTAATCCCACCAATGTGTCAGGGAAAGATATTGGGTAGTTCCGGATGCAGCTTATGGTATCGCAATGAGTTATACGTTGCCAATTGCGTCTATGCTTGACAGTCACCTCTAGCGATCTACTTTAATTTATTTTAGGAACGTGAGTCTAAAATCTTTTTTACATTAAAAGCTTGCTTTGTTTCATTTTCATTAATTAAGTTGGTTTTAGAATGCTAGGGTTACCATCTTTTATTGTCTAGGAACAAAAAACTCAATGAACAGGAAGAAGATTTTGATTGCAATTTTTAAGTCTTAGAATCTCTATTCGTAATACTAAGTAATCGTTTTTAAATATCAACAATGCCTCTAAGTTAAAAGGAGCACAAGTTATTACAGTAACCCCTCGATTAACATCGTTTCGATTCATGTCGTCAAATTTTTAGAATGCTAGGGTTACCATCTATCATTATCTAGGAGCAAACAACTCAACGAACAGTTATGGTGAGCAGCGATAACGTTACTTCTCTGAGAGTGTTCTATTCTGTATTTAAAGTTTAGTGCCAGTGTGCCCGACTATTAACGTGAGGGTCTCTAGTTTGTTACTGGCGAGGATGATGCCAAATATTGGAGGACCAAGTATATTTAAGAGGAGGATAATATGGGGGGTTGTAACCTTGATAATGTTAAAATGCTTGCCCCATATGGTCAGGAGTACTCTCTGAGGGTACGAAAAGGAGGATACTGTCCTCGGTGTAACGTCTAAGCGCGATTAGACAAATAAGTGGCTTCAGGACAGTGTCTGCTGAAGCGGTGCTGGTATTGGCAAAGACAATGCCGATAGATATATTGGCGGATGAAATGAGGCGGATATACTTTCGCCGTCTCGAGTACCCTGCAAAATAGATTTTTAAAGTGAAATCTCTTCTCACAGAGCCACTCTTTCGAAACAGTTACTTACGGCAAAACCTTTAGACTTAAAGAGGAGTGATGGAGCAATTTGTAGCCTAATTTTGTAGATTTTTTGCGATTTTTGTACGAAATTCAGTCAGCGGTAGTCTGATGGTAGTGAAACTCAAAACAGAAGACGCATGTTGTTCGAATTTTGACAGAATTCAACTGTCAGCTGCAGGTTAATGAGAATCATGGCTACTCTTTCAAGTAAGAGGCGGAAAATTCAAAAAGTTACGGATTTATTTCACCATTTTCGAAAGTTCAAGCTTGAATGTTGGGGGTTCCCCCAAAATTTTAAACGACTTTGGAATCATTATGAGTTTAGAATCTTTATCATATCATTGTGGGTGTGCCCGTGTAGAAAGACTGCTTGCATTAAAAACCTTTAGACTTAAAGAGGAGTGATGGAGCAATTTGTAGCCTAATTTTGTAGATTTTTTGCGATTTTTGTACGAAATTCAGTCAGCGGTAGTCTGATGGTAGTGAAACTCAAAACAGAAGACGCATGTTGTTCGAATTTTGACAGAATTCAACTGTCAGCTGCAGGTTAATGAGAATCATGGCTACTCTTTCAAGTAAGAGGCGGAAAATTCAAAAAGTTACGGATTTATTTCACCATTTTCGAAAGTTCAAGCTTGAATGTTGGGGGTTCCCCCAAAATTTTAAACGACTTTGGAATCATTATGAGTTTAGAATCTTTATCATATCATTGTGGGTGTGCCCGTGTAGAAAGACTGCTTGCATTAGCTTTTGAGAAGAACTGGACTGAGTAACATTACCATTCCTTAAGTAACTCCTTACAGTTCTTGTCAGCTTCGATCAGAGTCTATATTTTTTATCATTGTGGCTCCTCTAAAATATTTTTCCCTTTTGTATTACATTGCTGTCAACGTTTTCTTATGTTTGAGCTTAGAAATCATTTTAATTTTTTCTCTCTTTTGTCACTGAAACAACCTTGAATTGTCCTAAAAATAATGTTTTTTTTGTCTTTCCTTTTATTCTTTGAATGTTGTCTTCATGTTTTCCTTTTTTTCTTTTATTTTTTATTGTTTTATTGTTCTCTCATATTGATTTATTGTTGTTGTATTAAATGTTGTTTGTTTGTTTGTTTGTTTCAATTTATTTTTGCAAGTCCTTTGCTTCTTGGTTTTACTTTCTTGATTGTGATTTGAAGCCAAAGAATGAAGTCTAACCCCAGGGGAATATTGTGTGTGTGTGTGTAAACAAAATTCAACAACCAATAATCAATGGGCCTCATATGAAGGATGGATAGTTGGATGGATGGATGATATTTTTTCCATCATTCAATAGCAAGACAAAAAAAAACATACTATTTCCAGTAGTAGTGGTAGTGGAGTAGTAGTAGTAGCAGCAGCAGTTGTTATCAAACACTGGTAGTTAGTAATAGTGATGGTGGTGGTGGCGGTGGCGGTGGCGTTGGCAACTTCTCCTATGTTTTGTTTTGTCTACCCAACTTAGATGACAATTTATTCTCCATGGAACATCGGGTACACTGAGTGCTTAGAAGGCATATGCAGTTCGTGTGTAAAGTTCGTGTTACTAAGGCGTTCGTACCTTTTTTTGCTTATGATGAATAAAGGAAGACAAACAGACGATTTCATTGTTGATGGTTGATAAATTGTTTTGTGCCTAAAGATTTGCCACTGCCACAGTATGTGGTACTTGAAAACAAAAGCAAAACAAGTGGCACAGTGATTCGAATACTAGAAAAGTAAGTGAGGTCTTTAATTATTGGAGAAGACAGCGTGGTGTGTTTAACAAAAAGTGTTGGTTTGTTAGCCGTGAGGCCATGGTTAAAATCCAGCTTAGACATCGCGAACAAGACAAAAATGAAAAAATATTTCTTTGGCGACTTCCTCTCAGGAGTTTTCTGGCAAAAAATCTGAGAATAAATAATGAAAAGTTTCTCAAAATTGTTCAAAGGTTACACCACTAAGAGATAAACACACAATATAGATGGTGAGAGTAGCTAGGTCGTAGTCCTGACTGAATGGTTGTAATGACCAATTAAGTAATGATCGATGGCATGGATTATGTTGGCATTGAGGACATCTGTGGCTTGTGGCTTTTTCGCTTGCGACTTAAGAAAACTCCGCAAAAAAAAAGTCAAACGGGTTGAAATTGCACAATCTCGGTGGTTCTCAAATCGCTTGAGCAGAATTATCCATGAGCTGTGTGACACTTAGTATCGTGCTGTTGAAAACTTACGTTGCTGGTGTCCAGATCATCGCATTTATGCCAAAAGAGCTTGGTAGTCATCGTCCTATTGAGACCCGCTTTGACAATGATGGCCTGTCTGGCGTCGTTCTCAAAGGAGTATGGACTGATGACTCACTCCGTCAGTTCAAAATCCCCACCAAAGACTAAGTTTTTCGAGATATATTGGATGATCTAGGAACTGATGTGGACTGGCATCGTCCCAAATTCAATAATTTTGTTTGTTCACATACACATTTATCCAGAAATTGGCCTCAAAGCTTAATATATGGCTTTTCGATCATGCAAAAGTGCTCTAGAGCCCATTCACATCCTTGTTTGTGGTCGTTAACCTTCAGTTTCTGGGTCAATTGAATTTTGTACAAGTGCAGGCACAAGTCACGACTCAAAAAATTCGCAGAGTTGTGGTCTGTGAAAAGCAGAGTTCTTGAGAAGAAGACAAAATCGACTTCGGATTCGGATTCTCTTTTATGGATACACAAAAACCTACAAAGTTTTCGCCAAATCTTTATCAACGAACGGAAGTTGGTCGAATGCTGTTGCATCTCGCTAGGACGATTATACATGCATACTTACTTATATAATTGGTCATTATAATGCTTGAGTCTGGATTACGACCTGGCTTCTCACAAAACTTATGTTGTGTGTGTTGATTTTATACATGAGTGTCTGGACCTACAGAACGACTCAGAACGACTGATTTTTTGAGAAACTTTTCATGGCAATTTTTTATTTAGTCTCACAGAGTTTTTGCCAGAAATCCACTGAGCGGAAGTGGCCGAAAAAAAAAATATTTGTTTATATTTAGTTTTGTTGGAGATGTCTGACCCGAGGTTTGAATCGTGGCCTCACGTCTCATAAGCCAACACACTACTAAACTACGGCCCTTGTCACGACACAAAGAAATTTGCAGAGTTACGGTCTGCTAAAAGCAGAGTATTTGAGAATGACAAGAAATCGACTGCTTCGGATTGTCTGCCACGGAGCTCTCTCTTTTCGGCAAATCTTGCTTTTCATCGATGTACGGGTGTTGGCCGATGCCTGTTGAACCAGTGGACCCACATTTATACACCATATAGCGAAGAGGTATTTTGGTAGGCCAATAAAGGTGATTGTAAGATGTGCAAAACGCATTGTATTGTACGAAAAGAACACTCATTTTGATCAAATAATTTCATTATTTGAGTGTGTTGTTGAATATCAGCCCATAGCGGCGCCGTAATCTAGTAGGTAGTTTGTTGGCTTATTAGATGTGAGGCCACGGTTCAAACCTTAGATTAGACATCTCCAACAAAATGAAATATTAAAAAATATTCCATCGGCGATTTCCTCTAAGCAATTAAAAACAAATTGTCATGAACATTTTTTTAAAAATCTGTCGTTAAGAGTCGACTTTAAACAGTAGGTCCTGCCACTCGGGCAGGTCGTAATCCTGACTGAAGAGTTGTAATGACTAATTTACATACGTATGTATGTTTGTTGTTGAATATCCATTCATGGTGATCTGGCAAAACTAAGCTGAACAAATGACAACTCAATTGACAGATGTAGCTTCCACAAGATGGCCGTTGCTAACTGTCAAATTTCGAAAGTCCCCAATAGGAAGATCTAATATTTCAGACTAAAACTGAATCATGCTTATGAAACTATAAATATATGTAGAGTTCTGATAGTGATCGATCTTTTTTAACTCTCAGTAGCGATAGAGTTCCAGTAATTAATTAAATTACTTGAAAGATTTCGAAATTGAAAAATTCTTTAATTGGGTTCTATTAGGAATCCATTTGGAGTACAATTCCAACATAGAGAGATGTATGTAAACAGTGAATGTTTACAATAAAGCCTAAATTCCAATTCCAGCTCGAAGTTCATGGTTCCCTAATACATACATACATACATAATTGGTCATTACAACCCTTTAGTCAGGATTACGACCTAGTTTCTCACACCATTTATGTTGTGTGTGATAATTTTATCCATAAGTGGCGGACCTAAAGTTTAAATTCGACTCCGAACGACAGATTTTTGAGAAACTTTTCATGGCAATTTTTATTTACTGTCAGAGTTTTTGCCAGAAATCTGCTGAGAGGAAGTCGCCGAAGAAATACTTTTTGTATTTTGTTTGATGTCTGGCCTGGGGTTTGAACCCTGGCTTTACGTCTAGTAAGCCAACACACTACCTAATAGACTACGGCGACTCATGGTTTCTTAATAGCTGCAGATATTCGCACTCCATGCTGAAGTATAGCCGCACTGCTCGCCGCCATTTCGTTTCCTACGGAATTCAAGGGTGGCAAGTTTAGAATAATCAGAAGAATAGTACGTAAAACATCGGTAGTACTTACCGAGGACCATATAGAGAACCACAAGGTGCTTGAAAGCTTGCTCACCCAAAATCCTAAGGAGGGATTTAGCACTCTCAGTGATCCTAATGTCGATATCAATCAAAGAGCGTGAGTTCTGTCTGCTCCTTCTTTTATTTGCTCAGGTTCTCCAGTCCAATTTCAAGATCACGTATAATGAGGATACATTTTGCTCTCACCTTACTTACAGCGAAGCTTAATTATGTTTTCCTGTGGTTTACTCGGCATCAAAATATAGGATTCGGCTTGTCATTGATTAAAGAGAAATAATATGACACAGTTTAGGTTAGGTTAGGTTAGGTTAGAGGACGTGTACTTGTCAATAAAGACAAGTACAGTACCCGGAGGTCGAATTGACCCACTGTACAACGCCCTTACAGAGGGAATGACACAGTTTAACCAGAGAAACATTCTTCTTACGACTCTAATTATGTTTCTTGGATCAGGCCAAAGTATTTTATGCTGCTACAGGGTGCAGACAATTGTTTTTGAACAGTAAGTAAGTAAGTAAGTAAAGCCTTCAATTAAATTGTTTACAATTTAATTTGAATTTAAATGGACTCTAATAAGATGTTTTATTTTTTGTTTTCCTTAGTAAACCACACCACTGTCCCTGGGCTATTTGTATTTGCAACAATAAAATATTTGTTATGCGGCAAAGTCTCTGTGTGTCTGTGGCGGCTCATATTTTGTCTGGGTTTTTGGCATTGCCTTGCTGTGGCCACATACTTTAGTTTGGGATAATATTTGTCTTGTAAGTTGGTTACAAAACTGACGACTGCCTTAAATATATACAAGCCCAGCCAAGATGCTGATGATAATGATCGTTAACCCAATATATGTGATAATGATGAAGGAAATATTTGTTGTTGATGTTGCTTGGTTGGGTTTGTATTCAATTTTTTTGGGGAATTTTTGTGTGTTTAGTTTTTGCTTTATTCATTGTTGTTTTTGTTGTTTTTATGTTTGTTTTATTTAAAGTTTAACAATTTATTGGAAGACCAACACAATTTCAATACTCACGGGAAATTATAACATGATTAGTAGAGTTGTGGTTGGAAGTGACTGCCTGCCTGCCTGCCTGGTTTATTTCTTATAACTTATGCCACACGGCTTTTGAACCAACCAGCTGTAGCAGCAGCCCATTACACACACACACACACGAGGCCAAAAACAAAAAAGGAAAGTTAAAATCGAAAATGAAACAACAACAAAAAACGTTAAAAAATTATCTGAAAAATAATGTTGCATGTCACACTATGCAAACAGCACGTACAAAGACGTACAACATACGATTACGTCGACTGCCACTAGTACGAGACAGTTTTACTTGATACGTTGCAAGGCAAGTTCGCCAACAATTACAATTTCGTACATTAATCAGCATTCAACGAAAGCTACTCTCCTATACAAGAAAAACAAAAAAAAAAAACGATCGTAAAGTGGGTCATACGGAGTTATCAGTAGGAGATGTAATGAAGCGCATTCATATAATGAAAGTCAAAGCTCAGGAAATTCGTTGTGAGAACGTTACCAAATGAATCTTGTCTCTGGAGTATGGCTTTTAAGGCTCTGAATGATGAAAAAAAAATTAAAAAATTTTCTGAAGCCAAAACAAAAGACAAGCTCCTACTAGTGCAACAAGCCTGTTTGTTGTTACAGCCTAGAATTTATCAGTCATTCCTGGCATTTGGTTAGATTAATGTAACCTAGATTAGAGTCCCTAGTAACTCCATTAGACACATGCTTGTAATCCTAAAAGAAGTCAGTATAACAGACACTATCCGCAGAACCACACTGTGCTCCCTATAAAGTTCAAAAGGCTCTCTAGTTTGAATTCTAATACATCATACAGCTTCCCGGAAGTCGTATATTTTATTTTCATTAGGAAGTGCTTCACGCTTTCGTTTTCATACTTTTATACGCAGCTTACAACAGGAGCCCCAATATCCTACACTCAAATGTGTCTCTCTTTGCAACAATATCCGGTAATCACAGGCACATATAGGAGTAGCCGTGTTTCTACTGTCAAGCACTGTACCTATCTGGCTATCTGACAGTCTTTTCCAGCCGTCCATCAATATCATTTGCAACCTGCGTTGCGTCACACCAAGGTTATATTTTGCAGGAAGGCAGCCAGCCTCATGTTCCAAATCCTTTGGAACCAGCCAGTTAGTGCCAAGCTCGACTAGTCCATCAGCCCTTTACTTTATGTTATCGTGCTCTAGAATCCATATGATCCACGTATGAAATTGTTAAGTCATCTAATTAAGCAGCGAAGATTTCAAGAGCTCAACGACGGCCTGCTGTTCGTATAGATTTCTACTAAAATCGTACAAACAACTGCCCGCCTTAGCCGGTCTGCAGTTTACTTGGTAGAAAAGATCTTCCAGCCAGTTTTAGCCAGTCTGTAGTTTTCTTGGTAGAAAGGATCTTCCATCCAAAATGCAGTTTTCTTGTTTGTAAGGATCTCCGAAATCCTTCCTGTTGCACTTAATCCAAGCTTCACGACAATATTCCAAAATCGAAATCCCTTCGTGTACCAACAATCGTGGTGGTATAATCCAAGTTCCTGCTCGAGGTTCATGGTTACCTAACAACTGCAGATATTCACACTTCATCGTGAAGTACAGCCGCACAGTTCGCCGCCATTTCTTTATCTTACCTACGGAATTTAAGGATGCTAAGTTCAGAATAATCAGAAGAATATTACGTAAAACATCGGTAATATTTACCGAGGCTCATATAGAGAACCACAAGGTGCTTGAAAGCTTGCTCACCCAAAATCATAACGAGGTATTTAGCATTCCCATTGATCCTAATGTCGATATCAATCAAAGAGTGTGAGTTCCGTCTCCTCATTCTTTCATTTGGTCAGGTTCCCCAATCCAATCTCAAGATCAAGTATAATGAGGACAAATTTTACTCTTACCATGATCGCAATATTGTCCGCACCCACAACAATCTCACTTCAGCACTGGATTCCGTAAAAATGATGAGAACTTCCTCCCCCCATTGTAGTGTCCTCCCTTTTAATAAAACTTTCCATAGCGGAGAGGACTTAAAGTTGATGTAATCCATCGCTGTGTGAGGGCACCATTAATTCAGCGACTCAGGGATAATGGTGCTGCAAACTCCTTAGATATTGAAGAAAGACACCAAAAAAAGAGGAAGTTCCCAACCAAGCTTAACAAATTGTGGAGATCAAGTGACATTCCTTAAATTGGTATATAAGCTGCTGCCAATTATTGTGCTGCTGTGTCGTTAGGAGTTATGATGGCTGAAATATTGGCCTGAGGAGAAAGAGGAATCTCGTGGAAATCAGTCTCAATTATATATGTGGTGCTGCCATGTCATTAGATTAGTGTCTTCAGTAGCTATTATGACAGAATTACTGGCCTGATATACTGAGATATCACACGTGCCAAGCAAAACCGAAACGATGATTTAGACGAAAGGAATTGTGGAGACGCTTAGATGTCTCCTCAACTTTCAATAAGCAATCCGGACGCGGATATAAACATAAAGAGCCACAAGGACTCCACAGTCCACATCTAAGCGTCTCCACAATTCCTTTCGTCTAAATCATCGTTTCGGTTTTTGCGAAGTAATACCACCGTAGTTCCGGAGTGTGCACAAACAAGTCCACAAGAGACGAGGGGGGATTTAGTGGGTGAGGGCCCCACACACGGAGGATGTGACGACTTCCTCTATGGTGCGGTTAGGTACATTTACCCCTCCTCGGGAAAAAAAAAAAACAAGCTTACCGACTCGTGGAGATCAGTCCCTATTGACTGTATATATGCTCCTCCTTTGATAGAAGATCTGTTTCTTCAGGAGCCTTGATGCCAAAATTACTAGCCTGAGATACTGAGATATTGAGAAAAGCAACCAAAAAAAAAGAGGAAGTTTCCAACCAACCTTACCACCACGTGGTGATTAGTTTTAATTGGCATTCCTATGACGAATATAAGCTGCTGCTATGATAGTGCTGCTGCGATTTTAGGAGCTATGGTGGTAGAATTAACCAGAGGGACTCCACTTCGAAGTAATACCACAGTAGTTCCGGAGTAGACACAAAGAGTCCAAAAGAGGAGAAATTTAGTGGGTGAGGGCCGCCCACACACGGGGGATAGTGACGATTTCCTCTCTGGTGCGGTTAGGTATATTTACTACTCCCCAACAAAAAGAAAAAATGGTGCCAGAATGATTGGTTTGAGGTACTTGGACGTAGTGTTACAACTCCCAACCGACCACTCAATTTACAAGGGCAAGGAGCAGAGAATGGAGATACTGTCCCACCCAAATATATTATTTTCACTGAAAAAACTAATGTTAATGAGAAGAGTGTGAAGTCGCCGTAGTTTAGTAGGTTGTAGGTTGGTTTATTAGAAGTGAGGCCACGGTTCAAACACCAGGTTAGGCATCTTCAACCAAACGAAATTTAAATATTTCTTCGGCGACTTACACTCAGCAAATTTCTGGCAAAAACTCTGAGACTGAATAAATTTGCCATGTAAAGTTTCTCAGTAGGTTTCGCCACCACTCGCACATAAAATTAAACACACACAACATAAGTGATGTGAGAAGCTACGTTGTAATCCTGGCTGTAGGGTTCAATTACGGTATGTATGTCTGTAAAGAGTATAGTGTGGAAGTGATGTGAGAAGCTAGGTTGTAATCCTGACTGCAGGGTTGTAATCACCATTTACGGTATGTATGTCTGTAATGAGTATAGTGTGGTGAATATTCGCTTCTGCCAGCTGGTTTTCCATTTAACATCTTACTTAGGTGGGTGGTTTTTTGAAAACTTTTTGGAAAAATGTGCACCAAAAAATATGCGTGTATCTCGTCTAGAGTCATGTACTCGTTTGTATGTAATATCATATGTGCGCCACCACCATCATCAGTATTAGCTGCAAGCGAACGTCAATGCAATTGATAAAGTATTCCGAATGCACATATTAATGTATGACTCTGACTCCATGTGTAGTTTATGTATGCGACTGTATCATCTGGCTTAACAGCTCACAAAATGATTTAAATTCACCAGGTTTTCTGTAAAGTATGATGTGATGGTAATACACTCTCTGTTCAATACTGCCAAACTGCAAGGCAGACAGACAGAGAGCCAGCTGAACAGACTTTCTGTCAAAGTAAAATACCAGGCAATTGGGTTTCAGTATCTTTGAATCCTTTATAACGTTTTAAAATAGTTTTATTTCATGCAATAGAATATATGAGGAGGTATGTATGTATGTGTTTATGTATGTGTTGGGAGCATGTTTTCAACTTAGTTTAGTTTATGAAAATTGTTGATAAATTTCTTTATTTTTTTTTTATAAAAAAATATTGACAAATCCATCTCTCAAATCTCTCTCTATTCATTTCAAATTGATTGTTTGCATTGCATTGTACATAAGTTCAGTCAGTCATTTATTTCAATGACAGAGGGAGAGAGAGAGGATAAGAGCGAGCACAAAAATAAAATAAAAAATATTGGTAGACAAACAATAATGAATTGTTTGCAATTCTGTATCTGTATCTCGGCATCTGCATCTGTACCCATAGCTGTAGCCGTGCATGTTGTCATGAATCAAAAATTTGAATTGAATTGCTATTGAATCTAATGGCAGGTAAGTAAATTGCTAATAGGTTTTTATACCAAACAACAATTACAATAACAATAATAATCGTAATCGTAATCGTAATAATATTTTATAAAAATTTTATTTATTTATAGAAATTGCCAATTTAGTTTAAATTGCATGCAATTACTGTGTGTCATATGTTATAAAGGGGAGGCAGGTGGTGGAGCAAAACATTCAATTGATATTTTTATTTGATGAATTAATTTGCCACAGACTTTTTCAAAATAATTTAGTTGAACTATTTAGAGGGTTTATGGCACATGTTTACATACATAATTGATTGAATTACAACTCTGTAGATAGGATTACAACCTGGCTGCTCACACAACTTAAGGTGTAAGTAAAGATTAAAATCCCAAGCCATCCATTTGTGGTGTGCTTCTAATGCGAGCAGAACCAAATCTCTATATTTTAAACAGAACATTGCTATTGCTCCTTCATTACAGAGAATTTCATGATAATGTCATGTTCAGGAAGGAATTTTCTGTCGTTCGCTATAAGTTGATCTTCGTAACCGTAGACTGAATAGTGATACGAGTAGCTTTCCAATTGTCTCTCGTTTTTGTGTAGTTTTAAGATGACACCATAAAGAAGTCGCCGTAGTTTGGTAGTGCATTGTCCTATTAGACGTTAGGCCACGGTTCAAACTGCAGATCAAACATCTTGAAGAAAACCGAAATATGAAAAAAAAAACACATTTCCTCTGCGACTCCTTCTCAGCAGATTTCTGGCAAAAAATCTGAAAGTAAATAAAAAATTACCATGAAAAGTTTCTCAAAAATCTTTAGTTCGAAATCCATTTTAAACTGTAGGTCGCGCCTCCAAAAATTAGGTCGTAATCTAGACTGAAGGGTTGCGATGGCCAATTATGTATGTATGTGTATGTATGGTGCCTATTGATAATGTTAGCCTTCTTAAATGTTTTCAGTATTCCTCAAGCCGAATTATTTCGCTGTTGATAAAAACTAGTTAAAGTAATTGCGAGTACACACGTGCAGGTACTTAAATCGCTACAAATATTCAGGAAATATTCAAATATATCAGCAGCAGTTTCCGTTAGAAACTTTTAATTGTTGCCTTGTTGCTGGTTACTTAACTTAGGATCGTATTGATTCACATCAATTAAACTCGGCACTCTAACTTAATAAAATCCAATGAATGATGTTAATAAAACTCATAAAATGAACTTAAAGCTATATAACGCTTCTATATAAACGTATCATTAACGTAACAGTGGAGTTGAAAGCTTTCGTTTCAAGCCGGATTCTAAGCCGCTGTTGCTGTTGCTTCTTTAATTAGCTTAAGAAAAACTTATTTTTTAGAAATTATCGAGTCAGTTTAAAACAAATGCTACGCACTAAAAATATATTTAAGGACACCCAGCGAATATCACACCATATCTTCTGAGCAGAATAAAATCTTTCCACGAGTTATTTCCATAATTAGAGAAGCAAAAGAGCTTTATGATCTAAACCTTAAAACAAAACCAAGGTGCTTACGTAAAATTTGCCATGTAATCGAATGACAAAGACCAACAAGTTGAGAACAACGATAAATCGACTATGTCACCTTCCAGACTTTGATCACATTTATGGTGTTAATGGTTTTGAAACGGGAACGGCTTAATAACTGCCAGAATTGTTTGTTTACTAAGCCGCTTAGGTTGAACATAAAATGGCCGAAGAGCACTGTGAGCTTCATGAACAATTTTTGTTTTTTTTTTCAATTTGAATGGGTTGTTCTGTTGTTAAACTATATCGATAGTTCCCATGTAGTGCGTCATCTTTAAGCTCATCATGCAGACATTCCGTTCTCTAAAAACATTGAGTTTTTACAAGAATATATTCCGCGATGTTTCGCATCTGTTATTAGCATATCTGGCACTATATTGTCGGTTCCTGCTACTTTGCTGCCTTTTTAATGCTTTAATGCGTAGTCTAGTAGGTAGTGTGTTGGCTTATTAGACGTAAAGCCAGGGTTCGAGCCCCAGGCCAGACATCAAAACAAAATACAAAAAGTATTTCTTCGGCGACTTCCTCTCATCAGATTTCTGGCAAAAACTCTGAGACTAAATAAAAATTCTCATGAAAAGTTTCTCAAAAATCTGTCATTCGGAGTCGACTTTAAACTCCAGGTTCCGCCAGTCATGTATAAAATTAACACACACAACATAAGTGGTGTGAGAAACTATGTCGTAATCCTGACTGAAGGGTTGTAATGGCCAATTATGTATGTAATTTTATACATGAGTGACGGGACATATAGTTTAAAGTTGACTCCGAACGATAGATTATTGAAAAGCTTTTCATGACAATTTTATTAACTCCAGACAGAGTTTAGCCAGGAATCTGCTGAGAGGTAGTTGCCGAAGAAATATTTTTTCGTATTTCGCTTTGTTGGAAATGTCTGAGACAGTGGTTTGAACCCTGGCCTCACATCTAATAAGCGAACATACTACCTATTAGACTACAGCGTATATGTCGCCATTTATACATGAATTTTTCGATGAAAATTAGGTTCAATCGCCCACTACCCTGGGCCACATTCAGCAATTACACGTCATTGTCTATGGCCGTCCTGATGATTTGAGAAGACAAATTGAATAAATGACAACTAATTTGAAAGAAGTGGTTTCAACACGATGGCTGTCACAGTTCAGAAGCTCCAGTTAGAAGTAAGTATTCATTCAGTAATTGCAAGAATATATTCATCGATGTTTGGCATCTGTTTTTAGCATATCTGACGTTATATTGTCGGTTCCTGTTGTTTTGCTGCCTTTTAAAGCTTTAATAACGTTGCCAGCTTTCATCACAGATGAGCTGTCAGTACTCACATGCATGCGAATCAGAGATCAGCAATGAGTATTCAAAAAGATGAGTAGATTCGAATCGGACCCATAATTTCTGCTACTTATACGCATTCATACTTATTTTAATTTCATACTCATACTACTCATATTTAAAGTTTGAAGTACTCATCGTTCTTATACTTAAAAGTACGTATGATGTTGTTGATATCGACTCTCCTTTACTCAACATTTACAAGAACCACAAAATAAGTAAGATTCGCATACGGACACTGCAATACTCACTAGAAGGTTGTGTGTTTTCGAGTTGCTCGAATCATTTATAAGTATATTTCTAAAATTATGAATCTAAACGATTAGACGGCTTATGAATCAAACTTATTTCGATTGGTATGAGTTTGATGTCAACGTCGTACTCATACTCATTGCAACCTGTACTTATAAATCAATGTTGTAGTGAGTACGAATGAACCTGAAGTAGGTAAATTTCAATACTGTTGACTCACTCATACTCAAAATTTCATGAGTACTTATGAGTAGCGAAAAACGAATCATTGCTGATCTCTGATACGTACGCAGTAATACGATGACATGTGGATTAAATTAAAAAAACCTGCCCTAATTTGTATCGTATGGAATAAGCTTATGAAACCACCCACGTATTTCTAACTTTTAAATTGAAATGTTTTAACGCTCTCAAAAAATATTGAAACAATGCAGTTTAAAAATCACTTTCGATTTTAAAAACGTTATTTACATTGAATGGAAAAATTATTGAAAAGAAAAACAAAAACAAAAAACAACAACAAAGAATTTCAAAGAAAATTTTTGCAATATTTTCTGGCCGTTTAACAAGCCTGGAACCAAAGAGATAAGTTAAGCGTTTTAAGCAACATGCTTTAATTTAGTCGTTGCAACATTACAGTTACTGGCCGGCCACATGTGGAGGCAATTTTGCTCTTGGCCAGTTTCTAAAAACACACACCAAAGAAAAATATTTTATGCAAATACAAGATAATAATATATAGTGCTGCAGCAAACATATGTTTGTCTGTCTGTATGTTTGGGGGCTTTTTTTTTCAAATCATTAACCATAAAGGGACTTTCACTTATTATTTCTTTTCAAAAACCAAAAAAACAATAAATTAATGAGAAACAGAACAAAAAAAAAAACAAAACAAAATTTGAAGGCGATAATAAAAACGAAGAAACAAACAAAATGAAAAACCAAATAATTTTCAATTTATTTGCAACATTTCCTCTGGACACACACAGCAGCAGCAGCAGCAAATCTATGGTTAAAGCAATGCAAAATACTTTTGGATGCCAACCATAAATTGTGGCATTAACTGTGTATGCAACTACAACCGCAAGATTCCAAAAACAAATATTTATTGTCTTGCCACAAGAAACAAAAACAAAACAAAAACATTAACCGCAAGTAAACGGGGCGGAAAACGTTCTGCTTTGTTAACGACACATATTTTTTTCACTCTTTTTTTGTTGCACTCTTGCTGTGTTACAATTTTTTTTCTTGCCACCACCACCACCACCACCATCACGGGCAGTTGTTACTCTAACTTCTCCTTTTCATCTTGCTGACTCCTGCTTTTGTTTTGTTTGTTTTTTGTTGTTGGTTCCATTACATTTGTCAGTTTGTCCATTAATGCTGCAAATGATTGTTACGTATTGCCAATGTTGCACGTATGTTATGTTATGGCACTGTCTGTTAACTGTTGTTTCTAAGATATGCAACATCATGTTGAAAGGTGTTGCCAACAATTGCAACTCTTATCACAAAAAAACCAAAACAAAACAAAAAACAAAAACAAAAGCAAACAACTAGGCATTGCAAACAACCAGGCAACAAGCTATTTGTGGCAACAACAACTCTGTTAAATACGAGTACATCCGTCATGTTATGAAAATTTTTATGCCATTGTTAGCGAAGTGCTGTCATCTTCGAAGAGATGAATTCCATTTGCCTGCCATATTCGTTAAGGCCAGAAATCAATTCCAATGAAAGAAATATTTATGGAGCACGCATATGGCCAATATGAAGGAAGTGTTATAATTGCAGGCCTTCAGAGGACCCCCCAAATAATACTGGATGTCCTCCAGTATAAACAGTTGGCTGATTGGATTAATATTCGGATTGTTGTGCGGCACAGAAACTGAACAGGGAAGTGCAAGCGTTGATGAGCCTGCGAGGCTGGCATTATCTTACGGTTTCATACGGAATTGGAAGGAGGAGATGTGTTCAAAGGATGAACTGTACTCAAACTTCAACGTTGCAGAGGACAAGTTCGGACCTGCGGATTGTTGTGCGACACAGAAACTTACAGTTGAGTGCAAGGGTGAGCCTGCGATAGTCGGCAAAGGCTTACGGTTTTCATCGGGATTGGAAGAAGAAATTGTGCTCACGCTCTCCTGCAAATCCAAATTTTGACGCTAAAGACGGCAAGTTCGAATGTTCGGATTGTTGAGCGGCACAGAAACGTACAGAGGAGTGCAAGGGTAGAAGAGCCTGTGATAGTCGGCAACAGCTTATGGTTTCCATCGGAATTGAAAGAAGAAAGTGTGCTCACACTCTCCTGCAAATTCAAACTTTGACGCTGCAAAGGGCAAGTTCGGATGTTCGGATTGTTGTGCGACACAGAAGTTTACAGAGGAGCGCAATGGTAGAAGATCATGTGATAGTCGTCAACAGCTTATGGTTTCCATCGGAAATGGAAGAAGAAATTGTGCTTACGCTCTCCTGCAAATTCAAACTTTGACGTTGCAGAGGGCAAGTTCGAATGTTCGGATTGTTGTTCGCTACAGAAACTTTCAAAGGAGTGCAAGGGTTGATAAGCCTGCGATGACCGGCACCATCTTACGGTTTCCACCGAAAGTGGATCGAAGAAGTGTGCTCATGCTCTCCTTCAAACTCAAACTTTAACGCTGCAGATGTCAGGTAATAAATAGGAAACTAACAGAGGAGTGCAAGGGTAGAAGAGCCTGCGAGGCCTGAAAAATCTTACGGTTTCCACCAAAATTGGAACGAGGAAATGTGCTCATGGTCTCCTGCAATAGGAAATTTACGGAGGAGTGCGTGCCTGCAAGGCCTGAAAAAATCTTCCTTTCCACCGAAATTGGAACGTGGAATTGTGCTCATGCTCTCCTGCAAACTCAAACTTCAACGCTGCAGACTGTAAACAATAAATTGGCAGCTGGGAGTGACTACTTAGTAGGACAGCCTAGCTGTTATATCCCCATCTTGACAGGTATTAGGCTTCTACACACATAATTGGTCATTGCAACCCTTCAGTCAGAATTACGACCTAGCTTCTCACTGGCTTTACGTCTAATAAGCCAACACACTACTTACTAGACTACGGCGACTTATTTGTGACCATAATTAGCGAACATTGTCTCACAGAGAAGACACCCCAAAACTCATGGGCGTATGGTATTGCAAACTGAAAATGGTAGACGATCAATTTCACCGATTGCCGAGTAGACAAACACAATTATGGCCTCATCTCACTTAGGTGTCTTTTTCTACTCCGAGAAAAGATGAAGAACAGTCTACTCTTCTTCCCCATCCCTATAGCTTCTGCAGAATTCGTTTGCCAAGTGTCCAAGACAAAAGTGCATCGTTTTCGTGACAATAATCTGTAACGACACCGACAACCATAGTACTTCTGTAAAGTTTAAGCAGGTTTATCCTGCCTTCGCTATTCAGTTTTCGCTAGACTTTCTGCACTGTTCTGGCCGTTGACGGCATCCATGACTGCATTATCAATTATAAACTCGCAAGTCTTTAGACGTTGAAGTTGAGAATTCATCGTAGAACAGTGTGATAGTTGTGCCACACCTGGCCAGTTCATACGCTCTACGGCTAACCTGAAATGTCACTGTGTCCTGGTACTCATGTGATATGAGTACAAAGTGAAGTTAGTCCGCTGCTTCATTGAGATATTTGCGACAACTATACACCGTTTTGGAGTTCATTACGTTCAGAGATCAGCAATGAATCGTTTTTTCGCTACTCATAAGCACTCATAAAATTTTGAATATAAGTAAGTCAACAATATTGGAATTTAACTATGTACTCTGATTCATTCGTACTCACTACAACGTTGATCTATAAGTACAGGTTGCAATGAGTATGCGTACAACTTTGACATCAAACTCATACCATTCGAAATATGTTTGATTCATAAGCCTACTCATTCAGATACATAACATAATAAGAAAAATATTTATAATACTTATAAATGATTCACTTGAGTGACTCGAATCATTCATAAAAATTTACGGGCTTAGTTGTTGTTAGGCATTTACAACAAAAGAAAAAAGGAACATAAGCAAAAAAAGACAGAGCAGCAAGCCGAGCAAACACACAACCATTTAGTGAGTATTTCAGTGTTCTTACGCGATTCATACTTATTTTGTGATTCGTGTATATGCTGAGTTATGGAGAGTCGAAATCAACAATATCATAAATGTTGTTAAGAATGAGTATGATGAGTACTTCAAACTTTGAATATGAGTAGAGGGGTTCCATGATATTAAAATAAGTATGAATGCGCGTATAAGTATCAGAAATTTTGAGTATGATTCGATTCTGCTCATCATTTTGAATACTCATTGCTGATCTCTGATTACGTTGCAATTTATTGCTTTGTATGTATACAACCTAGCTACTCACACCACTTACGTTGTATGTGTGTTCATTTTAGACATGAGTGTCGGGACCTAGAGTTTAGAGTCGATTCATTACGACGATTTTTGGAAAAATTTTCATGGCAATTTTTTACTTTTAGAATTTTTAGCTTGAAATCTGCTGAGAAGAAGTCGCTGAAGCAATATTTTTCATATTGCGTTGTGTTCGAGATGTCTGATTGAACCGCGGCCTCATGTCTAATAAGCCAACACACTACCTACTAGACTAACATTCCGGAAAACTGCAGGGCCGACAAGCTCGCCAGGGCTGATGCACTTCTTTCGAAATCCTCTTCAATCGGCTTGGGTATGCCACTTACCTCGGTCAAGGTGGCCATTGCGCGGAAATTCCATCGAGACGCCAACCTATCCTGAGTCAATGAGGAGTTCTGCTCCACCGCTAGACTCACTTGGCCCTTGATGGATAGCAGGCGCACCAAACAGTTACTCGGACTTGGTCGTAGCATCATCTCAATCACTGTGGCCATGCTTACAGGTCATTGTGTTATGGGTAGGCTCGCGAAAAGAATGCAGATCCCATTTAACGACTTCTGCAGTGAGTACAGAACCGCTGAGGAAGAGGAGACTGCTATCCACTTTCTTTGCAAATGCCCATCTCTCGCGAGGTGCAAATATAGGTTATTTGGCTCTCCATTTCTTGTCAGCTTGACGGAGCTATCATCTGTTGATGTCAAGGATAAAGCTTAGTTTATCAAACTTTCTGGCTTGTCTTCCAACGTATAATAGTCGTGCTTTTAATGTGCAGCCCTTGCGCTGACCAACTTCTTCTTCTTCCCTAGTTTGGTAGAACTTGGTCAGTACAGGGATTACGTTCACCTGTGGCATCACAACGAGTCTCTATGCGTGCTCATGTGAGCTTTTAGTATCAAAGCTACCACTCCAACCTAACCTAACCTAGCATACTAGATTACGGCGACTTCCATTCACTTTTGGTAGTTATTGAAAGCATTTTCCAAAATTATAGAATTAACTGGAGTTTCGTCCAGGGAATAGTCCGTGACAGAGTTTTGGGTCCTTTCAATTGGTCAGGTTATGATGGTCGTTTATGAAGACAATAAATTCTTCCAAACTGACTTCCTTAATCTTTGTAGAGCTATTTCATCTGTCGGCTACTCTATTCCAAAGACTCACACATCTACTGCTTAAGTTTTTCTACTTCTTCTTGAATATTCCAGGTATTACAATGGCATCAATCACCTAAAAGCTGACCAAATGGGTCATCTTATTAAATTAAAAAAAAAAACTGAAATCAAATTTCAAATCTAATTTCATTGCTGCCACACATTTTATACAACCTTTACAATTTATTAACGTACGTTGCAGAAGCATTCCCATTTTGGGACAAATACTACTCTGATGCCAGCTCACTTTAAAATCACTGTACGTATGTATATATGTTCATACGAATATGTACTCGTATGTGATGAAATTTTCTTAACAATAAATTACAATTATAGACGACAGTATATGACCATAAAATAGCTGTGAAAAGACACAAACAGATTCGCACACAGACGTATATAAAACCTGGCAACATTAAATAATAAGGAAAAATTGTTTAAATTTTAACACCACAAACTAGCTATCCATTCAGGTAACACTGTCAGTGTGTGTGTCGCCAATGACAGAAGCAATTTTCACGTGCAACACCACAAAAAACGAAACAAACTTTACAACTGCAACTGTTTTCATAATATTAAGTGTCACATGTTGTATGCAACTTGTAACTACACAAACAATTACACGCATATTTTTCGTGTGTGAAAACACTGGTGACGGGCGTGTATGTGTGATGGGAGGAGGTTTTCTCCCCCATGGTGTGATGTTAATTAAAGACAAATTTTGTAAAAAAAAAAAAACGTTAAGACGCAGCACTTTTTGAAGTAATTTATTGTGTGCAACCAAACTAAGATGTCAAAAATTTATTTTTGAGGGAATTTTTATTGCCTCATGAAATTGTAGGAAAACAAAAAACACAACAAATTCCTTGAGTACGTGAGAAAATTTTGGAAGTGACTTGCAGAAATTTATAAGCTTTTTAGAGGCTTTTATAACTTAATAGATGCAGTGAAGGTTTTATTGGATCCTAGTAAATTTTAAACAAGAAAAAGTATTTTTTACAACCACCACAATAATGTCTCCACAGCTAGGCATCTGTTGAACTGAAATATCGGATTATTCGTTGCCTTCTTCCACTTGATATTTATTGTAAGGGCTTGGCAGCTGAGATTGGCAAGCGTCTCTAAACAACTCGACAGTGTCGTGGTTCAAATACTGATCACTTAAGGACCCTGAAAGAATTTGAGACTATCGGCAGCAGTGATGATAACGCAATACAACTTCTCAATAAGATTCAGGACATCTAATGTGCATAAAAATTCTGTAAGAATGATACACGTGTGGTGTAAAGGGCTCCGTGTAGTCTTTCACTGATGAACTTGAATGGAACTGTAGGTGATGGAGCTTCATTCAGACGGAAGTATTGACATCACAATCTGCGGTGAATATTACTAAGGATGCAAGTAGCCTTAGGGGAGATATTACCATACTTGCCACCAATAACCAATAATAATAGTCACCGTAGTCTAGTAAGTACTGTGTTGGCTTATAAAACGTGATTTTATATATGAATGGCGGGATCTACTGTTTAATATCGATTCCGAACGATTGATTTTTGAGAATCTTATCATCGGAATTCTATTTACTCCCAGAGTTTTTGCCAGAAATCTACTGAGAGAACGTCGCCGAAGAAATATTTTTTTGTATTTCATTTGACCTGGGGATTTGAACCTCACGTACAGTGGGCTGCACAATTGAGTATATATTTGTACTCTAAGCAATTTTAATTGCATAAAAATAAAAATGATAAAGCAATTCAAATTTTTTTTTTCGTTTTTAATTTAGTATTTAGTACTTAACAATATAATATAATATTTAAAAACCAAAATGATCAAATTCTAAGAAAAAAGCAATCAAGAGGAAAATAACTGGGATGTACTCAATTTTGAACCGTTTCAAAATTTTAGGGAATACGAGTATTTTTACCTTTGTAATGTAAAACCTCATTTACGCGACTTGGCATGCTCTTCATCAAATTCTCTATAATTTCTTTCGGAATATTTGTCTATTCCTGATGAATCCGTTGCCAAAGCTCATCTAAATTGGTTTGGGCTGATCAGTACTGTCCCAACCGTCTGTCCGCGATTGACCACAATTCTCAATCGGATTAAGGTCGAGACTTTGTGCTGGCCAATGCACTAATTAAAAATTTGCTCACTAAATCACTCTTTAACGATTTTGGAGGTGTGTTTGGAGTTACCATCCAGCTGGAAATGTACTTTTTGCGCAGGATAGGTGATCTTGTCGACAAAATCGGGATGATGGGTCTGCAAAATTCTCAAATAATTTTCTTTTTTCATAATATTGTTGATTCTTTGCAGTGGTCCGAGGCGCCACCATGTATGTGCAACCACATACCATGACATTTCCTCTACCGTGTTTCACCGTTTCCTTAACATGATGTCTTTCAATTCTTTCCCCATGGCGGCGCCAGCAATATTGCTTACCATTGGGCTGAAAGCGGTTGAGTTTTGATTCGTCTGAACAGATCACATGTTTCCAGTCATCCAGTGTACAATTTCTGTGTTCTCTGGGCAAACTTTAACCGTCCCTTTACATTTTTAGCCGAAAGTGCAGGTTTTTTCTTTTTGACTGCTGAGGTGCAGCCAATATCTTTAAGAGCTCTACTTGCCGCCCATCGACTAACGGTTTTCCCGATTGCCAAAAAGCTCCTTTGGGTGTTAAAAATTTGTTCCTTTTCATTTTTGTTAGCGTTAGACGAGCATCTGTATTAATTAGTAGTTTTTTACGACCTCTGTCTTGAGGCTTGGGAACAACAGACCGTTTTTGGACTCTGATGACTACTGACTGACTAACTCCAAGTTGTTTACAAATTTCCCTGGTAGAATAGCCACTTCCAGTCAAAGCTACAATACTATCTTCAGTTGATTTCGAGAGTTTCTTCATTTTTTTAATAGAAATTGATTTTTGTTCTATAAGTTGCAAAAAATATTCGCTCAACGAGATTAAGTAATTAATATTAAACTAATATTTTCTTAAAAATGTTTTTGCAAACATATCATAAATTGGAGACGTGCAAAATTGAGTACATGCGAGTTGATTTTGCTTTGTTTGTTTTTCTTAGGGCTTGATGATTTCTGTTTTAAATTTTATATTATTTTGTTAATCACTAAATGCTAAATTAATTTAAAAAAAAACTTTTGAAGTTTTCTTTATTACTTTTAGTTTTATTCAATGGGTCCAAAGTACAAACATGTACTCATTTGTGCACCTCACTGTATAATTAGCCAACACATTAGCTACTATATTACGGCGTATACGTATCTATTTATCCAGAAATTGGTATCATCGCTGAAATGAATTTTTCGATTAAAACTAGGTTCCGTTGTCTATGGTCGTCCATATTTGATTTTGTAAAGAAGACTGAATAAATGACAACTAATCCGACAAATGTAGTTTCAACAAGATGGCCGTTATCAACTGTCAAAGTTCGGAAGTCCCTGTTAGAAGTAAGTGCTTATGATTCGTAAAATTTAATTGTAAGCAGCATAAAAACTATTTTTATTCAATTGAAATTTAATTTTCTATTTCAGATACCATTCGTACTTGCATTGATTTTACCTTCAATAAATTCATAAATTTTTTCTTCTTTCTAATAAACACCATTTCCATCCAACTAATGAATGGCAGCAGCAAATATTTCCTGCTATTGTATCATCAACTAAAATAAATATTGAAATTAATCAGGCAAACAAATAAAGGAGCGGATGTTCCCTTTTCCCTTTTGAGAATCAAAATATAAAATCCACCCCCCTAAAAAGGAAATAATAAAAATCAACAAAAATTACTCGTACATGATAAGAAGAGGGAGATACTTATGAATTGTGATAAAAAACAAAAGAACGTTAAGGTTTGAAAGCGTGTGCACTTGACTTTTTGTAAGAAAAAAGTGTATAAAAAATGAAAATATTACATCCAAGTTATTAAAATTTACAAGAAAACCATGATAAAAATTTAAGTTTTACTAGCTTGCAATAAAAAATAAAAATAAAAAACTATAAATATATTTTGTATTGGAATTGCAATCGAGCAGAACACGTAACGAAATTTTGGTAGTTATTTTAGGATGTTCATGCTATAAACACAATAAACGCAATGCAGCAAGCACAACATTTTTGCAATTGCAGACTAAGCTTAGCTGCATGCGCATTAATTGTAATAAAGACAGCAGCGGCAAAGCAATACAGAACAAATAAAAATAGAAACTTCATTTATTTTTTTATATCATATATGACACAAATGATGGTAGAAGGTCGTACGCGGTGACGGCCGGGGTCCCGCAGGGTTCCGTGCTGGGCCCTATACTATGGAACGTCATGTATGATGGTGTACTGAGGCTTAAACTCCCTAGATGTACACAGATCATTGGATTTGCAGACGACATTGCCCCGGTGATAAGAGGAAAACATTTAGATGAATTGGTAAGAACGTGCAACACTGCGGTTGGCACGGTCAGAAGCTGGGTAACGGGAATGGGTCTTAAACTTGCTGACCACAAAACGGATGTTCTACTTGTAAGCAGTAGAAAGAGGATTGAATTCATTACCATAACGGTGGGCGACCAGCGCATAACATAAAAGCAGGCGATTAAATACCTGGGAGCAATGATTGATAACAGGCGCACGTTTAGAGAACATTTGAGGTACATCGGTGAAAAATGTGCGGCGACGACATGTGCACTTGCCCGAATAATGCATAACCTAGGGGGCCCAAAACAGGAGAGGAGACATATATGCAGCCCCTATATGGGTCGAAGCTATGGACAGGAGGACCTATAGAGCAGAAATAGAAGCGGCCTATAGGAGGTCGGCTCTCAGTGTAATTTCTGCCTTCCGCACGGTATCCACTGATGCAACATTGGTGATTGTGGGAATGATGCCCCTGAAACTAGTAGTGTACGTAGAGAAGAGGAAACATGATGCAAGGAGGGGAACAGATCTTTCGAACCCCGTCCAATTCATTGACGATGCCATGGATAGATGGCAGCAAAACTGGTGCAATTCCGACAATGGAAGGTGGACATACAGACTCATACCGAGTATAGGCGAATGGACGAAAAGGAGACACGGCCAGGTACACTTCCACCAGACATAGTTGTTAACAGGTCATGAATGTCATAGAGCATATATCTATAAGTATGGTCACGACGTAAATGAAGCATGCCCAGAATGCCGTAATGAAAGGGAGACGGCGGAGCATGTTTTCTTTACCTGCCCGCGATACGATGGTCAACGAAATTGCCTGGAGGTTAACCTAATGTTAACTTCATATGATAATTGGAACGCAGTATGTGTTTTCGCAAGGAGGGTATTGATGCAGCAAATTTTGGCTGAAAGAGCAAGGTCAGCAGAATTGGAAGGCAGCCCTCGCTGAATCTTCACCACCCCCGAAATAATATTTGATTGTGGTCCCGGGGTGGGTGACAAATGGTTGGAAGTGTGACGAACGAGGTTGGGTTTAGTACGTAGGCGCTCAGCAAGCCGAGAGTAAGTCTTGCGGCGAATCGTGCACATTGGTAGGCCGTCTTTTGAAGATTCCCAGCCTTTAGCTCGAAAAGCTATAATAAAAATTGCTCATTACAACCCTGCTTTCAGGATTACGACATAGTTTCTCACACCACTTATGTTGTGTGTGTTAATTTTATACATGAGTGGCGGGACCTACAGTTTAAAGTCGACTCCGAACGACAGATTTATGGGAAACTTTTCATGGCAATTTTATTTACTTCGACAAAAATACTGACCGTGTCCCTTTGAAGTTTAACCAGATTTACCGTGCGCCCTTCATCCAACCTTGGCCAGATTTTTCGTGCCGTTCTACCCTTGTCTGAGGCCGCCCATCTCTCGTTGGCGGAATCGACGATCGCATTACGAGCTTAGTAACTTCGACAACATGCTCGGTGTAGTGTAACATACCAGAGTTTCTGGTGGGAATCGAACCCATGACCCTTACGCTAATAGTCTAGCATACTAACTACCCCCTAGACTACCAGGGCACCCTCAATACTGTAACTGAGCGCATTTACATTGAAATTAATACGGGGGAATACTTTCTCTGAGTGTAACACATTTGTTTTGGTGTACTTGCTATGACAACAATTGTTGTTTACCAAACGAAAAGGAAAATAACAGTAAAATATAGAGAAAGAAATAAATCCATTGTTATGCATCTCTCTCCCTCTCTTTCTCTCAATTGTAATACTTCTTGCTTATACTTGGTGTTTTATAAAGAAGAAGCAGAGCTTATCAGATGAATTGAGATGCAACAACAACAAGATTACAATAATAATTGTTTTAAAGTGTGTTTTACTTCATTACTTAATACCAATGCTTTGTTGTTGTTAATGTTTTCATACGTTAAACACACTTGCTTTAGTGTTTTGCTGTTGACGACTATTAACGAGATGTTTAACGAGCCGAACGATATACATGCATGCAGAACGAGACAAAACCCAACACGATTCAACCCACACAACATACTTAAAACAAAGGAGCAAAAGAAGATGCAAACGTAACAACAAACAGTAAACAGAGAGAAAAACTAAAATATTCGGGCATTATCGCAGAGAGAAGTTGTTTGTTATCAATCAAAGCACACAGAAAAACAAAGCAAACTTACGCACACACCTAAACAATAACGAGGGACAATAGTTGCTACACCTGTTTAAAGATGTCGGGTTTATTTTTGTTTTTAGTTAGTTACACAGCACTACAGTAGTTGTTTTGCTGTTGTTGTCATTATTATTATTGTCCGCTAGTTTGGCTGGTTGTTTATTGTTACACATGCATCACAAGTTGTTTTAATCAAAACAAAAAATGAAAAACAAACTTAAAAAAAATTTTGTTTTGCAACTCATAAAAACTGTTTTCATGTCTGTATTGTAATGCGTATGCATGCCATAGAATTTCTTTGCCTTTTCTCCGCTTTTTTCTCTTGTGTGTGTGTGCATGTGTGTGTGGAATTCCATTTATTTATTTAAACAACATTTGATAAATATTTCTCGTTTACTTTCGCTAAGAAAAGCAAAAAAAAAAGAAAGAAAAAAGAACGACAACGAAGAAAACATAGTGAATTCAAGAATTTATTTTGTCGCAACGAAGAAGTTTTCCTTCCAAATGATGTTTTTCAAGTTTGTTTGCTTAGTGAAGAGGTTTGGGTAACATGAGTGGCATGGCATGGCATGGCATGGTATGGTATGATAAATATTTACGTATTTGTCATTTTCAGGAACCGTGACCCATTTCTTGGAGTTTTGCATACGCAGTGTTCGTGTAAATATTTATCTACAAAACAGGGTATTTTTCTAAAAGATGTTGTATTGGACATTGACCCCCAATAACAAGTTAGGATTGAAAGTTATGGAAAATCTCATAGAAGCATCGGCTACTGTACGATACAAAACAGTTTTTCAGTAAACTCTTCAAGATCTAATAAACCGCTGAAGCATTAATCTCCTCTAACGGATTCAGAGGAGTTCGAGACTGCTATTATTGTTGATAGTGCACTGCAATCAACTCTTCAAGATCTAATATACCGATAAAGCGCTCATCTCCGCTATAGAATTCAAAGAAGAGTCTAAGACGCCTATTATTGCAACCAGGCGAACTGTTGTAAGGCCCCCACGAAAGCTCTGTAAAGTCTCCCCCAGCCTTTTTAGCATAACAAATATAAGGTCTTTATAGAGTCTTGTGTGTTGGTTTTCATTGGATAATATTTTTACGTGGTGGGTTCCTAGCCCTACGCACATACATAATTGGTCATTACAAACCTTTAGTCAGGATTACGATCTAGTTTCTCACACCACTTATGTTGTGTGTGTTAATTTTGTACATGAGTGCCGAGACCTACAGTTAAAAGTCCACTACGAACGACTGATTTTTGAGACATTTTTCATGGCAACTTCAGAGTTTTTGCCAGAAATCTGCTGAGAGGAAGTCGCCGAAGAAATATTTTTTCATATTTCGTTCAGTTGAAGATGCTTGATCTGGGGTATGAACAGAGGCCTCACGCCTAAGCATTACCTACTAAACCACGGCGACTTTTGACCCAAATTTAAAGTCCAGGGGATTGGACTTCGCTGCACGCATTAGTTAACATCAACCGGGTGCTAGTTTGCCATACAGGAGTGGCCAGGTGGAGGCTGCGTGCCAACTTGAATACAGCAAGATAAGGATCGTCCTGGAGGCCGCCACGTTGATCACAGTCAGAAACGTTTCCTTGTTTGCATGCATCAGATCCCATCCCAACATTCAGCGACTGCGTTAGCTCGGCCATTTCGTTCGAATGGAGGAGGATGCTCCGGCGAGACGGTTATATATTGCAGGGATCTCCGGAAGTTGGCGGAGAGGAGGACCTTGTTTGCGTTGGAAGGACCAAGTCGATGAAGCCCTGTCATAGATTGGTGTGACCAACTGGCGTAGGCGCGCAAGAAGCAGAGGCGCATGGAAGGATGTATTAAGGCAAGCCGAAATCAGTTAATCGGGTTGTTAATGGCCAATTAAGTAAGTAAGTAATATAGGGTCTTTCATTAAGGCATTTCTATCTTTAAATTTAAATAAAGCTTAAAGTCGCCGTAGTCTAGTGGGTACAATGTAGGCCTATTATACGTGAAGCCACGATTCAAACTCTAGCTCAGACATCTCCAACAATACAAAAATATTTCTTAGGCGACTTCCTCTCAGCAGATTTCTGGCAAAAACTCTGAGAGTAAATAAAATTGCGACGAAAAGGTTCTCAAAAAATCTGTCGTTCGGAGTGGACTTTAAACTGTAGGTCCCGCCACTCTTGGATAAAATGAACACGCACAACATAAGTGGTGTGAGAAACTAGGTCGTAATCCTGACTGAAGGGTTGTAATGACCAATTATGTATGTATGTAATATGTGTGCGTAATACCGAATTTTTTTATTCGTTTTAAAGATCCTATTGATGCCCCTATGTGTGGAATAAAACATCGCTTTTATACCCACCATGGCTTATGTGGGTGAAAAGCATTCGAAATGTTCGATTTTCCATGACTTTAGGGTATAATTAGAGCTGAATTTGATCTATGACATGGGCTGTGTTGGCTTTAAGGACCGCTGTGGTCCTTGCAGCTACTTCGCACACACCTGCGACTTAAGTGAACTCCAAAAAAAGTCTAACGAGATCAAATCACACGATGGCCAATTCATATCAACTCCACTTGAGATGAGAATGCTCTGATGTGTAAAGCACATAGCGTAGTCCTAGTGAAAGCATATAAAATTCAATTCACGCAATAATTAAAGCCGGCTGATTGGATGCTAGAGCAACTGATTTTTAAAACAAATTTTCTCCAGTGATGAACTCATTCTTCACTTAATAATGGAATTTGCTCTATGGGGTTCGGAAAACTTCAAAGAAATACGTAGAAAAGCCATCTGTTTCTGTCAGACGGTGTCATTGGATGACATTTTCTGCAAATAAATTAAAGATTGTGAACTAATTATGGACAGTATGTAGTGTCAGTACGTTGAAGTCGATGTAGTCTAGTAGGTAGTGTGTTGGCTTATTAGACATGAGGCCTCGGTTCAAACCTAGGACATCTCCATCTAAACGAAATATAAAAAAATATTTCTTTGGCGATTTCCTGCCAGTAGATTTCTGGGAAAACCTCTCAGAGTTAACAAAATATCCACGAAAAGTTTCTCAAAAATCTGTCGTTCAGAGTCGACATTAAACTGTAGGACCCGCTACTCATATATAAAATTGACGCACACAACATAGGTGATGAGAGAAACTAGGTCGTAATCGTGACTAAAGGGTTGTAATGACCAATTATATGTGTATGTTGTCAATAATCACTTGATATTATTCTTGAAGGCATTGATCATCAAAGTTCTTCACCGCTATACATACTTTGGGTAATGAAGGCCTACTCTTTTTCAAAAGATGACACTGTCTGATCTTTCAATGATGTGCGTTACAAATGGTATCCTTCACGGTAGGGCCTGCAGGAATTAGAAGAGTTTCTCATAATTTTTACTGGCCAGACACTTCTAACTCTATGTCTCTTGCTAGAAATATAATCAGGAAGGTTACAATGTTAAGAAAAAGATAGCATGGACTCCTAAATGTGCAGCTTAATGACGTTCGAACTTTGAAAAAAAATTTCATTTGCATACGATCAAACGCTTATACATAGTATTTCGAACATGTTAGACCAGACAATTGAAATTCCTGTGTGTTATTTAAATTCAAATGTTAACTGCCTTTGAATTTTAATTAAAATATTTATTAACCGCCGACCAATTTTACCAATCTCACTACACATGTTGCAAAACAACTCGATTTCTTTACAACATGGCTTCTTTTTATGAATGAAAGTTTTCGCTTTTCAAACCATACGCACAAGATACCCACAAATACCGACAGCCATCATACATTCACTCACTCCTTGCAGTAAATACGGCAATAAATACAACAACAACAACAACATTAACCTGACATACATTTTCTACTGCTTGTGCTGTTGCTGCTGCTACCATCCTTAATCACATAATCGGCGAAAATACAAAAATAAAGTGTGTTTTTGTGTAAACAAAAAAAG
Organism: Sarcophaga variegata; assembly: GCA_932273835.1. Taxonomy (NCBI): domain Eukaryota; kingdom Metazoa; phylum Arthropoda; class Insecta; order Diptera; family Sarcophagidae; genus Sarcophaga; species Sarcophaga variegata. The sequence goes on along the minus strand of OW026360.1, from coordinate 101,908,030 downwards.
AGGCAAAGAAAACAATTTTTTTTTAAATTATTTGTGCAACATTCGTTGAAAAATAATGCCCACTTTCCACTGCTGAACCTACAAATACTGGTGCTCTAAATCCACATACCCATTAAGAAGAACGTGTATGAGGAGGACTTATAAAGTTGAAATCAACAATAAAACGGGTTTCCATTTCGCGTAAATGAATTGAAGTTGTGATGAAAAATAAAAACAAAAACAATATTCAGGAGATTTTTCAATATGGATGAAGAGCTGAAGACGAATTGTAAAAAAATAAGGAAGACGTTGCGCGTAAGCAATTAAAACGAGATAACTTCAACTAATTTGGCCTTTGTAGCCATTGAAAGTCTCAATGCATTGAAATTCGATTCAGTCTAACCACTGAGTGTGCCTGTAGAATCTTCAGATTTCAAAACAAAACTGTTGGTGCTACTCTTTGTCCAGATACATACATACATACATAATTAGTCATTACAACCCTTCAATCAGGTTTAAGATCTAGTTTCTCATGCCACTTATGTTGTGTGTGTTAATTTTATACATGAGTAGCGGGAGACCTACTCGAACGACAGATTTTTCAGAGTTTTTGCCAGAAATCTGCTGAGAGGAAGACACCGATGGAATATTTTTTCATATTTCGTTTCGTTGCAACGTTGGAGGTGTCTGACCTGGAGTTTAATCTTTGGCCTCGTGTCTAATAAGCCGACAAACTACCTACTAAGACTTCCCCGGCAACTTCCCCGAAGTGACATACTCGTAAGTAACCTCCGCTGTCAACATAATCTTGACTGATATACCAATAGATATCCCAGCAAGTACCCTTAAACGCACTAACAGTGGGTGAACGTAGCTTTCAAAATTCTCTTTAAGTAGAGCAGAGAGAACGATATATAAGATTCCGAAACTCCATTTTCCCAGACCGCGGAGATTGAATATATTTTCGCCTGTATTGTCAAATACTTCGGAAGCAGCATATTCTCAAAAGGGGCTAATGGGGCTCTTTTTTCCTATAAAAAATCTTTTAGAAAAAGATGAGAGAACGTACCCTGCGTCACATCGTGGATATACAGGGCAATAACTAAGCCGGTAATGCTCTATGGAATGCTGAATTCCCCTTAGCTGTATATTCCAGGATTTATTCCTGAAGCTTCGGTGAAGCAAACAATAATGCCGAGTCAATTACCCTCTGCTAATTGAGACTGGAAGCATTGCAGATTTGGTTAGGTTTGTCATGGTAGCAATGTGAACATAACTTAAAATATCGCTTCTATTAGAATAAGTTGTTGACTCCACGCCATTCTCAGCATTTCATAAGGTTCATGTACGCATCAATTTAAGTCGGCTGACCATTAACAATTCTGTAGCTTTGCTACAGCAACAGGCCTTCGAGGCTGATTTTTCAAAGGGAATTTTCACCAGTAATGAATCTCAGTCCTCACTGTGTTTTTAGGTCAACCAGAAAAATTGTCGCATAAAAAAAATCGTCACGGAGAGCACAAAAATGGTAATGGAAAGGTAGCTGTTTGGTGCGTATTATAGTCTGAAGGTGTTGTTGGGCCCCAGAATAACCGTTACCATGTATTCAGAGTGCTAGGAAAACAGACTTTTGGTCTTACGATTGAAGATTATGAAATGGATGGCATGTGCTTTCAGCAAAACAGTGACACGGGTCACACAATATGACCGATTTTGTTTCGGTTATTGCATGAGTTGTTTCCTGAAACAGATGTTTCACTTTTTGGCGACCAACTTTTCATGGCAATTTTTATTTACTCTCAGTGTTTTTGCCAGGAATTTGCTGAGAGGAAGTCGCCAAAGATATATTTCTTCATATTTCGTTTTGTTCGAGATATCTGACCTGGAGTTAGACTACGGCGACTTTGTTCAGATACGGGTAAGAAAATAGTGCTATATAGGGTTCCGCATTTTTCGGTTTCAAAAGTAAAGGTAAATAAAAAGCTTTGGAGTTTTTATTACAATACAATGCTTAGATGTCACTTGAAAGGCCATCTCTGGATTGTTTACCTTTTAAGGCTGGTCAAAACCATTTTTTCGAACACTTCGGGAGGTATCATCGCGATAACTTTGCTCTGGTCGTGTGGCTCGTTTGATCGTCCTGTTGAAACTTAACTGCACACCGTTCACATTACTTACTTACTTAATTGGCCGTTAACAACCCGATTAGCGGATTTCGGCCTGCTGTAACACATCCTTCGAGGCGCCTATGCTTCTTTCGCGCATACGACAGCTGGTTACACCAATCGATGATAGGACCTCCTCGATTTGGTCCTTCCAACGCAAACAACGTCGTCCTCTTTGCCGACTTCCGCAGATACTGCCATCAAATAGCCGTCTCGCCGGAGCCTCTTAATCCATTCGAACGACATGGTCGACCCAGCGCAGGCTTTTCTCTCGAATACTCTCAAGGCTGCTGCATCAGTGCTTAATAGAGTCCATGCCTCTACGCCATATAGAAGCACAGCGAGGATGATCGTCTTGCAGAGTTTTACTTTTGTCGTACGAGAAAGGTCTCTGCTACTCAGTTGCCTATTGAGACCATATTAGCACATGTTGGAAGACTGACATCATTTTTGGTGGTAACGGCGGAGCCAAGATAAATAAATTCCCTGACTATATCGAAAGTATAGTTACTACTCTACTTGTCGATAACAAATACTTCGTTTTGCCCTCATCTACTGCCAGACCAATCTTAGTAGACTCCCGTTCAATAGCACTAAAGTCAGCAGTAGCATCTCGCTTGGCATGCCCTATGTTGTTAATGTCGTTAGCGTTTGCAACCGTCCACATTATAATCTTCAATTGCACGCCAAACAAAAGTCAGTTTTTGTACGGCTATAGTTTGAATTGATGGTAACTATTCTTGTAGGCTTCCTTTCGAAAATATATGACTCCATTCGACAACACCTACTTATGGGTTCTCCGAGTCCTATGTGAGCCAAATGGGGAACGGACCTTCATCGCTGGAGAAAATTTTGTTTGAAAAATCAGTATTGAAAGCTTATAGCTCTAGCACCTAAACTACAAATCTCTAGAGCAGTGAGCAGTCTTTTATTATTAAGGGCCATTATTACAACAAGCCGTTAATTAAAGGGAGGATCTTAATGGACAGATAACTTGTTTTTCATTATTATAAGTGGACAATATGGTAGAAGTGAGCGTTAAGCTAGAGGGAGGATCATCTTATCTTTAACTTTTAAAGTTAATTTTATGTTTGAACTTGCCATATTATATATTATTTTCAATATGGCAACTTCACATGTAAACAAAATATGACAACTTCAAATATACATAAAAATAAGTCCGTCGTTGCCACTGCGTTAAAAAAACTTGTTTATATGAGCAGTGTTATCGACATTGCTTCGGCACTGCCATATTTTTGAGAAACTTTACTTTACTTTACTAACTTTATTTTATCATTAGGTTGTAATAACGAAAGGAAGTTAAAGGTGGCTTTAAAGTTCACTTTAGCTAAAGTTACCTTTAACTAAACCCAACTTTTACTCTCAGAGTTCTCGTCAGAAATCTGCTGAGAGGAAGTCGCCGAAGAAATATTTTTTCAACTTTCGTTTTGATGTCTGACCTGGGGTTTGAACCGTGGTCTAATAAGCCAACGCACTACCTATAGACTGCGGCGACTTGGTCATCTGCTAAGCGTATTTCTATACCATATGGTCCCAACTGTACATAGATAGAAACGAGAAAAATGTGTGTAACAGTAGTAGTAAGTGAACGTGATGGTAGACGTTTCTAGACTCTCCAGAGAGGATAATATTTAGGTTATCAGGATTGGTACCTTCATATTGTATTTCAAATTTAATTTTTTTACATCAGAAATACTTCGCATACAATTAAAAATAAATTTTCTCTTAATGGCAGCCATTTAACATTGACAGCACAAGCCATTTAAAATGCGGGTATCAAGACCAAAAATTATTTCTCTCGAACGCATCGTTTATATTGTAATCAAAAATTTTAATTCATTTACATTGAACAACCCCTCTTCGCCTTACGTTTTCAATTGCTACCAGTTTCAGATCAAATTTATTGAATTTTTTTTTGTGTGGCGGTCGTTACTCAATTATTAATAAAATTTAGATTTTATGGCATGCGTTCGTCTCATCAAAATGTGGCATCATACGGGTTAACGGCGACAGTGTACTTAACAGAAGTCTTTCAGTGTGTGTCCGTTGTACTCATAAATTCATATGTAATCGTAAGAAGAGACTATTTTACGTGTTTGTTGTTGTTATTTTCGCTTCTGTTAATGACATTTATAAACAGTTATAAATGCTATGCATTGGGACATTTAGTTAAAACCATAACATCCCTCCTTATTTTTTTATTCCCTATTTGGAATTGTAATGTAACTTGTTTTGTTTAGGATGTCAATTTGTTGTGTAAACTTTACTTTACTTTAATGTAAAGTAATGTAATGTAAATGTAAGGTAAAGTAATGTAAAGTAATATTAATGTAATGTAAAGTAAATAAAGGTTTTCTTATCATAGGAGCCAAGAAAATGAAGTGCTTGCTGTCCGTCTTTTCAGTATTACGGGATGATTATAGTCATCGTAATAGGCCTACTGTGAGGGGAATTATAATGAAATTTCATAAGACTAAAGGCGGACTTAATGGCCATCTACCAGGCCGCTCAATAGATCCACATCAACGGTGCTCCTTTCTCCAGCGTCTACGTCTTCTCAGATAGTCAGGCCGCCATAAGATCTCTGTCGAGCATTGTGAATAACTCCAGGATCGTTAGGGAATGTCGCCGCTATCTCGACCTTCTTTCTGGGCGCTTCAGTTACTCACTTGTCTGGGTCCCTGGGCACAGTTTTTTTTTGCAGGGCTGACGAGCTCGCCAGAGCTAGTCTACTTCTTCCGAAATCCTCTTCAATCGACTTGGGTATGCCATTTACCTCGGTCAAGTTGACCAATGCGCTGAAATTCTTTCGGGACGCCAACCTATCCTGGGTCAATGAGCGGTCTTGCTCCAACGCTAGACTCAATTGGCGCTTGATGGGTAGAAGGCGCATCAACCAGTTACTCGATCTTGGTCGTAACATCATCTCAATCACTGTGGCCATGCTTACAGGTCATTGTGTTATGGGAAGACATGCGGGCAGAATGCGGCTCCCATTTAATGACTTCTGCCGTGGTGACATATCCTCTGAGGCAAAGGAGACTGTTATCCACTTTCTTTGTCAATGCCCATCTTTTGCGAGGTGAAGATATAGGTTATTTGGCGCTCAAATAGTTGTTAACTTGACGAAGCTATAATGTATTGATGTCAAGGATATAGCTTCGTTTCTCAAACTTTCGGGCTGGTTTTCCAGTGTAGGGTAGTCATGCTTTTAATGTGCAGCCCTTGTGCTTACCAACTTCTTCTTGTTCCCTAGTTTGGTAGAATTTGGTCAGCACACAGTCCCTGTTCGCCGGTGGCGTTACAACGGGCCGCTATTCATGCTCAAGTGAGCTTTTGGTATCAAAGCTACCACTCCAACTTAGCCCAACAAAAAAGGCTTACGGATGTGATCTAGTCAGCCCAGTGTATATACGTGCTACCATGAATATCACCGCTGGGAAAAAAGTGCGATTCATAAGCGTAGTTTGTCGATTCCACAGCGTTCTCAGCATTTGGGATTATCTAACCACCCATTATGCTGTATTTTGATTTAGGTTTTATACCTCCATACCTATACAGTCCAAAACTTACTTCATTGGTCATTTACCGCCCTTTAGCCAGCTTCTCACATCACTCATGTGTGCGTTTATTTCATTCATGAGTGGCGCGACCTTTAGTTTAAGTTGTAGAAACTTTACTATGGGAAATTTCTTTGTCTGAATTTAGGAAAAATCATAAAAAAACAGAAAAACATTATAAGATATTACGTTTTACCTTTATTTTGGATTAAAAATTAACTCCCTTGTAACCATTGTAACGGTAAAATGCTTTTACAATACGGCCAAAAAAGAATATTTTCCCACCAGTTGCTTAGATATGAGAATAGAATTTCCAGCTGCATTTTGTACGGCACAAAAGATCATTGAATAGTTACGGTTCCCATAACTAAAAATAGAAATTGCCCTGCTTTTTTATTGCTTTGCATCAGGCATACCAGCATACTTTTAAATTAAAAACCACCCCAATGGCACAAATTGCTGCGTAGTTTCTTTCTCTGAGTCATCACAAGCATTTCAAAGAATTGAATTAAATTTTAAATAAGATCTGGAACGTTCTCGTGATGGTGGTGGTGGTGGTTGTTATTCGAAGAGTATAAATACTCGTGTCGAGTTGGAAATCAACAACAGTTTCAATTGTACAGCAATACATACAGCAATAGCATCAGAAAGTTATAGTGAGAGTTTAAGAAAAAATAAAGTAGGGTTTACCCCTAAAGCCTCCCTTTTTCAGGGAAGGCTTAAATAAATTTCTTTAAAAAGTGTTAAAAAACATTCCAGAACTCTAAATGAAAAAGAATTGTTCTCTAAACTATAAATTATACAAGCTAAGCTGGACAGAAGAGCAAACTACGTTTTAAAGTTAACATAACTGCTAATACTTTAAAGTACAGTTTACGACAAAAGTATACCAATCAATATCCAGAAATTGGTACAATTAAGTGTAAAAACAGAATACAAATGTTACTTCAGGATAAAACGCAATTAAAAAAATTAAATTAAATCGCCGGCCATAACCTCAAATTTTGACATTGTTTACATTGGTGAATAGTTTTTCATGATAAAGCCTGGTTCAGTTCGTTTTAATGATTCGATTCGATTGTATTTATACAATAGTAAAGCGATTAAACTACTGCATCTATACGAGTGTGCTTAACTAAGGCTGCCTTCCAAAATGTATCAATACAAAGTTTGAATGCAGTTCTACTACTGTACATAAACTATGTAGATATGCAAAGTAACCAAAAAATGCATCAACTATAAATCCGATGCCTGATTGCTTTTTGACTGCGTTAAAAATACACATTGGCGATGTTTCGAAATAGAATACATTGTATATATATTTGTACAGCGGCATTATGAAACACGATACTTTGTTCAACACAATGCAACTAACATTTTGGAAGGCAGCCTGATTCGGCGTGTAATTTTTTCATTCGCAATTATTTTTTTATATCATATTTTATTTAAATAAACAGTTTTAATATATTCTAAAGAAAATACTTTAAAGATATTATTTAAATTTCAAGTAAAATAACAATATTTTGTCATTTCAATTGCAGATTTCTAAGCCTCTGATATTAGCTTATAAACAAAATTTTGCCGAATAAATGTTTAATTAAAAAAATTTTATACAAATTTATTTTCTAATTAAGGAAAATTAAAAACATAAAACATACTTTTCTTTTTGCCTTAAACAAACTTCTTATATTTAATTTTTTTTCTCTGTATAAAATTCTTAAATAAATTTATATTTATATGAAATTATTTGACTACTTTAAGTGAAAAATGAAAACCTGTCATAAAACAAATTAATAATAAAAGTAGAATTTGTATAGATTAATTATAATATTATTTTGTTTATTTAATTAAATTTTATGTTTTCTTTTTATTTAATTATGTTTCATATTTTTTTTAATTTTTAAATATTTTTTAAATTAAATTTCTAGTTTTGATATTCCAATTATTTTTCCAAACAATTTTTGATGGTCATCGGATTTATTTTAATATTATTTTGTTTATTTAATTAAAATTTATGCTTTTTATTTATTTATGATTCATATTTTTTAATTTTTAAATACTTTTTAACTAATTTTCTGTTTTTTATTTTCCAATTATTTGTCCTAGCGATTTTTGACAGCAATGGAATTTATTTAATTATTATATGGTTTATTTAATTAAATTTTATGCTTTCATTTCATTTATTTATGATTTTTATTTTAATTTTTTAAATATTTTTTTTAATTAAATTTCTGGTTTTTATTTTCCAATTATTTTTTTAAACAATTTTTGATAGTCATGGAAATTATTCTTAAATTATTTTGTTTACCATATTAAAATATATACTTTCTTTTTATTTAATTATTTTTCATATTTTTTTAATTTTTAAATATTTTTTTAAATTAAATTTCTGGTTTTAGTTTTCCAATTATTTTTCCTAACGATTTTGATGGAATTTATTTTAATATTATTTTGTTTATTTAATTAAAACTTGTGCTTTCTTTTTATATAATTATGTTTCATACTTTTTTAATTCTTTATTTTTTAATTAAATTACTCGTTTATATAGGAATAATAATTAGATTATTCCTAACAATTTGGATAATCATGGAATTTATCTTAATTTTATTTTGTTTATTTAATTAAAATTTATGCTTTCTTTTAATTTAATTATGTTTTATATTTTTGAATTTAAAATTTTTTTTTAAATTATATTTCTGGTTTTTATTTTACAATTGTTTTTCCTAAAGATTTTTGTCAGTGATGGAATTTATTTTAATATTATTTTGTTTACTTAATTTATATAATTTATGCTTTTTTTTTCTTTTGAAAAATGTTTCAATTATTTTTATATTTTTGAATAATTTCTATCTATATTTATTTCGTAATTATTTTCAACAACGATTTTTGACAATTTTATAATGGTACATACAATTTTATGTTTCCTTTTCATCTTAAGTTAAAGTTGTTATTTTTACTATTACTTATATTTTATAATTATTTATTTTTTACTATTATTTTTTTTTATTATGCTTTCTTTTTATTTAATTACGTTACATGTTATTTCAATTTTAAATATTTTTGAAATTAAATTTCTGGTTTTAATTTTCCAATTATTTTTCCCAACTATTTAGGACAATAATTTTTTTTCGTAATAATTTCCATTAACGATTTTGACAATTTTATAATGTTATAATAATTATATTTTATTATTATTTATTTTTTATTATTATTTTTTTATTATTTACTTAAATAATTTTTAAGCTGTTTTTAGATTTTTTTATTTGAAGAATTTACTTTTATTTAAAATATATTTATTTTGTGATATTTTTTACCGATTTAATTTTAATTTTATTTTTTTATTATTATTTACTTTTAATTTATTTATTATTGTTTACTTTTTTATTATTTACTTCTTATTTTAATTTTTTTTGAAGCTTTTTTCATTTAATTATAGAATTTATTTTTATTTAAAATATTTTTTTGATATTTTAACTTATTTAATTTTAATTTTATTCTTTTATTATTATTTACTTTTAATTTAATTATTGTTATTTATTTTTTATTATTATTTATATTTTATTAATATTTATTTTTTATTATTTACTTAAATAATATTTCAAGTTGTTTTTATTTAATTAAAGAATTTAGTTTTATTTAAAATATATTTATTTTGTAATATTTTTTGATTTAATTTCAATTTAAGTTTTTTAATTTTTATATTTTTTTATTTATATATTTTTTATGATTTATTTTTTTATTATTTATTTAAATAATTTTTTTTAGCTCTTTTTATTAATTTAAAGACTATTTTTATTTAAAATATATTTATTTTGTGATATTTTTAACGATTCAATTTTAATTTTATTTATTTTTTATTATTATTAATTTTTTATTATTATTTATATTTTATTATTATTTATTTTTTACTATTTATTTAATAACATTTCAAGATGTTTTTATTTAATTAAATAACTTATTTTTATTTAAAATGTATTTATTTTGTGATAATTTATAATTTTAACTTAATTTTAATTTAATTTTTTTGTGCCTTAACATATTTTTGTTATTGTTTATTAAATATTGTTGTTCAGTTGATTTTTAGTTTAGTTTTGTATTTACATGACATTGTTTAAATAAATTTAATTTTCCTTAATGTTATTTTTTAACTTTAAATATCATTTCGTTTTTAATAAATTCACATTGCCTTATTGTCAATTAATTAATATTTTGTTTATTTTTTGTATTTATATTATATTTTGTATTAATTACTATCTAAAATGTTAAATAATACATACCGTTTGCTTATTAAAAGGCCTTAAATTCAATTTTTTTGTTTATTATCGTTCTTTTTAAATATTTATATTTTTTCTTACATATTTTTCTTTTTTATATTTATTATTTCATTTAATTTTTTTAATTTTCATTCTTTATTCAATGATAATCTTAAAAATCTTACTTTTGTAATTATATTTGTATTGTAGACAAAAGTATTTTACATCTTTTTAATTAATTAATTTTTATAATTAAAAAAACCTTTTTTTATAAAATATTTATATTTTTAATTATATATTTATTTGGTTTTAAATTTGTTTAATTTAATTTTTTATCTTTCTTTTATTTCATTATATGAAGTATAATTTATTATTTATTTAATATATTTTTTTCTATTTTTATTTATATTATTTTTATTTGTCGTATAAATAAAAAATTATTATTTCGTTATTCTTTTTCTTTTTAATATAGTAAAATATTATTTTAATATTTTTGTATAATAATATAGTTTTTCGTATTTTTTTTTTAATTTTTATAATCTCTTATCTTCCTTTTATTACATTATATGAATTTTAGTTTCTTATTTATTTATAAATTATTTTTTATTCTAGTTTTTATATATTGTTTTCCTTTTTAAGATAGTAAAATATTATTTTAATACTTTTGTTTTTTATATATTTTTTGTATTTTTTATAGTAATTCTAATCCTTTCTAGAATTTTTCTTATTAATTTTATTTTTATCTAATTGTTTATTATTTCACTGGTTATTTTTCAAATAATAATTATTTTGTTTATTCGACTATTTTTTATTGGATTTATTGTTCTCTATTATTAATGAATAATTTTATACATTTTTTTAAATCAGTAATTTTTATTTATATATATTTGGTTTATTTGTTTATGGAATTTGTAATTTTTTTATTTTTCCATTGGTTATATGAATAGTAATTTTTATTAAATATATAATTTTTTTTTAATTTATTTTTTGTTGAATTATTTTTATTAACTTACTTTTGTGATAATATTTTAATATTTTAATGACATTTCGTATTTCGTTTCAATTTTGTTTTGTTTATTTCCTTTAGTAATTCAAAATTATTATTTGTTTATTAAAGCTTCCTTTTTCTATTCAGTATTCGTATTCTTAATAATTTTTCTATTCATTTTAAAATCATTACAAATTTTTTATATAATTGATTGTTTACATAATAATCCTTTTGATTTATTTTACTTTTATATTTATTTTACTTTTTTATTCTTGTTATTTTCTCGTAACGAAACGTAGATTAACATATATTTTTATCTTTTATTTTTGTTTTCTTTCGAATATATATTTTATTATTTATTTTTAAAATTTTTTATTATTTAAAAAGTTGAAAAATTATTCAATTAATTTTATTATTCTTTTATACATTACTGTATTATATTATTATATTTATTTTATTATTTCTTATTTATATTTTTATTTATTAGTATACAGTTATACATTTCTTATATTATATATAATAATAATAATATAATAATTATACTACTAAAGCATAAATGTATAAATAATTTGTATATATATAGATAGATAGATATATATATATATATATATACATATTTTATTAGTTATATTATTTTACAAATTATTTATACATTTATGCTTTAGTAGTATAATTTGTTTTTTTTAATTCTTTATTTATTGTTTTCCTTTATTTAATAAAAAATATAAGTTAATGTTGTTTTAAAGAAGTAATTTTTGTAGTTAATGATTTCTAATTTTAAATATTATTTTTAAAGCATTTTCTGGTAAAAAAAATATATTTAAATCTTTCAAAACTAAGCATTATTCATTTTAAAAATCTTCCCTTCTTTTTAACGTTTTTTTGTAATTTTAATTTTTATTTTATTATTTTAAAATTTTATTCTTGGTTTTATTTTTATTATTTTTTGATCTAAAATATTGGAAAGGATTTTATAATTAAATAAACTTCAATTTTTTTATTATATAGATGGTTTACAAATCTTCATTTTTTATTTAAATTTTAATTTCTTGTTTATTTTTTTATTTAATTTTTTATAAACATGATATTAAAATAATTTTATTAATTTTTTGTAATATATTTTTTATTATATAAATTTTCTTTATTTTTTAATACTTTTTATTTTTAACATTTAATTTGTTTTATTTTTAAACATATTTAATTTGTTATTTTTTATTTATATGAATTTAAAAGTTTTTATTTTTCTTATTAAAAAAATAAATAAACTTAATGACCAAACTTCAATGGTTTTTATTTAATTTTTGATTTAGTTTATTATTTTTATATACATATTTCTTTTTAATCTTTTTGTTTATTATTTAAATATTTATTTTTATTTCCTTGGTTATTTTGATAAAAACTGTTATTATATCAATTGAAATTTTTATTTATTAGCAAAAGTTTTTCTTTAAGTTGTTGATGATTAATTTATATTTTTCAGATTGTTCTTCTATTATCAGTTAATATTTAAATTTTTGTGTTTGATGATTTATATTAAAATATTTTTGTTTTTTATTATTTCAATATTATTTTTCTTTTAATATTTTTACTACCAAAAATACATGACGTATTTCATAAAAAATCGAGCACAAACAGGAAACTTTACTTTGTTTTCATCCCGTAAACTCGCCTTTGGCGCGCATTAAAAAAACAATACTAAACTTAAAAAATTAATATTTTTATTTCATATTAGTTTGTTGTTTGTAAACTTTTTGTCAATAAAAAATTTATATGGTGCAAAAAATTATTATGGTAAAATTTTATATATAATTTTTTATTATTTAATAATAATTTATATTTTTATGATTTAATTTTTCGTTCAATAATTTTAAAATTTAGTGTTAATTTTTAATTAATTTTTTATATACATTTCAGTTGCGTATTCATTTCCTTTATAAATATTTTTGCACTAATTTAATTAAATTTTTAATATATTTTTTTATTATGTAATAATAATTTATATTTTTTTGATTTATTTTTTTGTTCAATAATTTTAAAATTTAGTGTTAATTTTTTATTAATTTTTATATACATATCAGTTTCGTATTTATTTCCTTTATAATTATTTTTTTCACTAAATGAGTTAAACTTTTAATATTTTTTTAGTATTTAATAATAATTTTTATTTTTATGATTTACATTTTTGTTCAATAATTATCGTTTTATTATTATTTAATTTTTAAGAATTTAGTGTTATTTTTTAATTAATTTTTTATATACATTTCGGTTTTATATTAATTTCATTTATAATTTTTGTTCTAATTTCATTTTTAATTTACTTTTAAAATTAATTTTTTATTATTTAATAATAATTTATATTTTTATGATTTACAATTTTTTGTTCAATAATTATCTTTTTTTATTTAATTTTTAAAATTTAGTGTTAATTTTTAAATAATTTTTTATATACATTTATTTCGGTTTTATATTCATTTCATTTATAATTATTTTTTTCATTAATTTAGTTAAACTTTTAATATATTTTTTTATTATTTAATAATAATTTATATTTTTATGACTTACATTTTTTGTTTAATAATTATCTTTTTATTATTATTTAATTTTTAAAATTTATTGTTAATTTTTAATTAATTTTTACATACATTTCAGTTTCATATACATTTCATTTATAATTATTTTTTTATTCTTATTTAATTTCAGTTTTATTTTCCTTTATTTATTTAATTTTCAGACAAAATCCTGTAAGTATTTTAATTTAATTTTAATTTTAATTTTTTTAATTATTTTTTGTTGTTTCATTTATTTTTTTAAGTTGCTTTTCAGTTTTTTTAACTAAAACAAGTTTATAAAAAATCAAAAAAAAATAAATAAATAATAAAAATATAAAATGTTTCCAAATATTAAATATGTTTTAACAGGCGCACAGTATTCAATAAATTGTTAATGTTTTCAAAATTATTTTATATAAAAACGAATTGTTTTTAATGTTTTCCATTTTAAAAATATCATGAAATTATTATAAATTATCCATTATTTAAACAATAATTATTACATTTTAACAATACGATACAAATAAAAATAAAATTTATTGCACTTTTATACCACATAATATTGTTGTTTTATTCATAAAATTGTTAATAGATTGAATTTCTTCCATTGAATGGCACTGTTGAGTAGTGTGCTAATCTGTTAGTATGGTGGCAGTGAGTTTTATTTCCACCAGGGTCTCCAGTCTATTACACTTAATTCCCTAAGGGCTATTATTACAATTTGCCGTTAACTAAAGGGAGGATTTCAACGAACAGATAAATTGTTTTTCATTATTATAATTGGACAATAAGGTAGACGTGAGCTTTAAGCTAAAGGGAAGATCATCCTACCTTAACTTTTAAAGTTAAGTTTGTGTCTGAACTTGCCATATTATATATTATTTTCAATACGGCAACTTCAAATATAAACAAAATGAGCGATCACAACAAAAAAAAGAAGCTCGTCATTACCACTGTGTTTAAAAAAAAATTTGTTTTATATAGGTAATGTTATCGACATTGCTCCGGAACTGCCATATTATTGAAAAAGTTAACTTTATTTTATCATTAGGTTTTAATAACGAAAATAAGTTAAATGTGATTTTAAAGTTCACTTTAGCTAAAGTTACCTTTAACTAAACCCAACTTTAACGGCAAGTTGTAATAATGGCCCTAAGAGGGACTTCCGACTGTTGTCCCTACATTTGTCAAATTAGTTGTCATTATCCAGTCTGTTTCTAGGATCTTAATTTTCATCGAAAAATCATCTTGAGCGGTGTGGCCCATTTCTGAATGTATAGGTACGTGAACAAACAAAATTATCGAATATGGAATGATACGAATCCACTTGAGATCCAAGAGCGTCCAAAAAAGTCACTGTTTGTTGTGGATTTTAGGTTGTTAACGGCTGGAACTATAGGTTGATGCTTACTTTGGTGGTTCAATGACAAATTTTTTAATAGAGCGGCGTTACGTGCCACATAGGGTGCTACATTATATATAAAGGGTGTTTTTTATAGAGGTATAGAACTTTAAGTTACAATAAAACAACGATGGATTATTCGATTGACATGAATTTTATTTATCCGAAAGATAATCTCGTGGCATTACATTTTAAATATGATTTCTGGCATATGACCGCCACGGCTGGCGCGGATGTAGTCCAATCTGGACGTCCAATTTTCGATGACTTTTTCCAACATTTGTGGCCGTATATCGGCAATAATACGGCGAATGTTGTCTTCCAAATGGTCAAGCGTTTGTGGCTTTACCGCATAGACCAATGACTTTACATAGCCCCACAGAAAGTAGTCTAGCAGTGTTAAATCACAAGATCTTGGAGGCCAATTCACAGGTCCAAAACGTGAAATTAGGCGGTCACCAAACGTGTCTTTCAATAAATTTATTGTGGCACGAGCTGTGTGACATGTTGTGCCGTCTTGTTGAAACCACATCTCCTGGACATCATGGTTATTCAATTCAGGAATGAAAAAGTTAGTAATCATGGCTCTATACCGATCACCATTGACTCTAACGTTCTGGCCACCATCGTTTTTGAAAAAGTACGGACCAATGATTCCACCAGCCCATAAAGCGCACCAAACAGTCAGTTTTTCTGGATGTAACGGTGTTTCCACATACACTTGAGGATTACCTTCACTCCAACAACCAGAAGTGCGCTTCATCGCTAAACAAAATTCGCTTATGAAAATCGGGAACAACGGTAATCTCGTTTTGGGCCCATTCGACGAATCTACGCCTTACTTGATGATCGTTTGGCTTCAAATCTTGCACGAGTTGGATTGTGTAAGCACGCAAACCAAGATCCTTCCGCAAAATCTTCCATAAAGTGGATGGACACAGATCCAATTCCTGTGCTCGATGGCGATGGACTCATTCGGGTCTTCCTCAATGCTACGCTCTACAGCAGCAATATCTTCTTCTGTACGCACCGTACAGCGTCTCTGGGGATGCGAGTTATCAATAAGAGTAAACGTGGTGCGAAAACGTTCCATGGTTAATCGAATTAACTGCTCTGATGGACGATAAAATGGACGTAGTGCGCGATACGTTTTCCGCACATTTATTATTTTCGAAATAAAATTGCACTATTTGCAAGCGTTGTTCAGGCGTGAGTCTATTCATGATGAATTGCCAAACCAAACTGAGAATAAATCACTTGACAGCTGTTAAATCGGTCACCATCTTGAAAAGTAATGTCAACTTAAAGTTCTATACCTCTATAAAAAACACCCTTTACTATACCTCTATAAAAAACACCCTTTACTATACAAGCGATTTGAAGTCATGGTCATCTCTCGTGCGATCAAATCGCACCCGTTAGACTCTTTTTTGTAAGATTTTCTTAAGACGCAGATATAGAACTCGATCGTTAAATAAATAAGTAAGTAAAGTCGTCGTAGTCTAGTAGGTAAAGTGTTGACTTACTAGACGTGAAACCACGGTTCAAACACCAGGTCAGACCTTGCTGTCAAAACGTAATATGAAAATTTCTTCGGCTACTTCCTCTCAGCAGATTTCTGGCGAAAACTCTACGAGTGAATAAAAATTGCCATGAAAATCTGTCGTTCGGAGGCGACTTTATACTGTAAGTCCCGCCACTTATAGATAAGACTAACACACACAAAATAAGTGATGTGAGAAGCTAGGTCGTAATCCTCACGAAAGTGTTGCAATGATCAATTACGTACGTAAGTAAACATAGATTTGGAATCTAACGTTAGTACCCTATATCGTCAGAGAATCCAATAATATGAGTAGTTAACCTCAGCCAATATTGGAATCAAACTCCTAATCAAACTAATCAGACTCATTAGTCCAGCTTTAGTCTCCTACCAATCATGTTAATTTCATTGCTTCAAAATCTCCAAGGGATGTAGATTTAAGGTAAGACTGTCTATATTGCCATTGTATTGTGGTATGTGGCATCCAAATAGTGTGGCTTTGGTTGCAACTATAATTCCTTACGTTGTCATTCAACTGTTGCCTTTAAATTTAAATTTATGGCCATAGTTTTATAGTCCGTTAAATGGCCCATTGCTTGTATAATTTAATTTTTGTTAACACACGCTCGCTTAGCCAGCAGGAGCAGTAAAAGCCATGTTAAATGGCTGAAGTCATTGGTTGTACAACAACATTTTGCAACCACAAACAAATGCAGTTTTGTGTTGCACAAATAGTTGTACATTTAAACAGACGCTTCTTACAATCCCAATAGGAAATTAATGCAGTTGGTGTGCTAATATTTAAATGTAATTGGAAATGATTTTGAATGGCACATCACCTGACTTTACAGGGTGCCGGCCGGCTGTAGTATAGCGAGAAACTAAAAGGCAGACGAACTGGCACGGAAGGGAATGGAGACGTCTGAGGAGGAGCTGATAGAGAGGACATATGCGCCACTATAGGAATACTTTTTCAAATTGTAAAAAGCAGCATGGACTTGAACAAACCATAGGAGGTCCAACATATCTGATTGCAGAATTTCAAAACTGCTGTGTCCAGTAGTGAACAGCAGAGAAAAACCAAGGAACTACTTGAGTTCGACAAGAGAACAGTTGGCATGCTCACAGGAATTCTAATGGAACACTGCACTATTGGCAATTTCGCAGACAAGCTCAGTCTGTCCCACAAGAAACGGAATCGGTACAACACTTTTTATGTGAGTGCCTTGCACTTCAGAACGCTTGAAGATCTGGGCATGGTGGCAAACGTGCCACTGAAGGGAACTAGCCGGTTTCATTTGGAATTCGAGGTGGTTCAAACCCACCACTAACGGATCATGGCAAGGGGGCTTACCTCACACTGGGTAACACAAGGGATAAGTTCACCGTGTGAACTTACCTGTGAAGGGCAATATACTTGCTAATCTAACCTAACATTCCACTGTGTAATGCAATGCAAGCACATTTATGCGCTGCGAAGTACTGATTAAATCCATTAACCCATTTCGCTCCGCTGTTCGATTTTTCGAACAGTAAAAATCTTCTTTTTTCAAAAAATATTTATGTATGAAAAAGGTAAAATTTCAAAAAAATTTGGGTTTTGGTATTAAGTCTCAACTTTAGGAAAATTAAAAAATCTCCCCGTAAAATATCCCCCTCCCCCCGATACTAGGCGCAAATTTCTTCAACCCATATTTTTGGACACTTTTTAAATTAATTTTTAAAAGTAATAAACAAAATAAAATTAAAAAAATAATTATGAGGAATTACTGCCAATTATGAAAAATATGAGTTACATGCACATACGTGCCTTCACATACATATGTTTAAACTTGTCTGTTCGAAATTTCGAACGCTGGCGCTTATCCGAAAACGAAAAGTCGGAAAAATTTTTTGATCTAATTTTTGACATCAGTAGGTCCTAATTACCCTAAAATAGTATTTTTCTTCTTAAACAAAAAATAAAATTTAATCATGGGTTAAGGACCATTATTACAACTTCCCGTTAAAGTTGGATTTAGTTAAAGGTAACTTTAGCTAAAGTGAACTTTAAAGTCAACTTTAACTTCTTTGCGTTATTACAAACTAATAATAAAATAAAGCAAACTTTTTCAAAAATATGGCAATGCCGGAACAATGTCGATAACACTGCTCAATTAAACAAGTTCTCTTTAAACGCAGTGGCAACAACGGGCCACTTCGTTTTTTTGTTGTATATGCTTATTTTGTTTATATTTGAAGTTGCCATATTGAAAATAATATATAATATGGCAAGTTCAAACATAAACTTAACTTTAAAAGTTACCGGTAGAATGATCCTCCATTTAGCTTAACGCTCACTTCTACCATATTGTGCACTTATAATAATGAAAAACAATTTATCTGCCCGTAAAAATCCTACCTTTAGTTAACGGCAAGTTGTAATAAAGGCCCTAAAAGGGGTAATTGGGTATTCAATTCCAATTGGTTTTTTAATTCACAAAATTTATGGATTTTTTCTCGATCAACTATCAACCAATTATAACGATAACATACCATTGTATGTACATACATATGTATGTATGTAATGTAATAATTAAAAATAACACTGAAATATTAAACAAAACTAAACCCAAAGGAATACAACGATAATAAATAATTAACATAACCAATTAAAACACAAAAAAAAGAAAGAAAAGGAAGAAAGAGAAATTGAATAAAAAAAAACAATTAAAAACTTCAATTTAATTATAAACAATTAAAATGAAAAATGCATTTTTTCATTGACCAAAAAAAGAACAACAACCTAAAGTATTTTAAATTCAAATAAAAAAAATGCTAAGTTCCAATGAATATCAATTATTCTATGGTATCGGCTATTTTTTATAATCGTATGAGAAATATCGATATCGATAACTATGATTTGACAGCTGAGTATGACAAATTGTATTGCCATCTCTGCTTAGTAAAGCTTAACGCCCTTACAATGGTTTTAAATGATGGAAATCAGAGATTAGCAATGAATCGTTTTTTCGCTACTCATAAGCACTCATGAAATTTTGAATATAAGTGAGTCAACAATATTGAAATTTAACTATGTACTCTGATTCATTCGTACTCACTACAACGTTGATTTATAAGTACAGGTGGCAACGAGTATGCGTACAACGTTGACATCAAACTCATACTTTTCGAAATATGTTTGATTCATAAGCCGCCTACTCATTTAGATTCATAACTTTAGAAAAATTCTTATAATACTTATAAATAATTCGAGTGACTCGAATCATTCATAAAAATTTACGGGCTTAGTTGTTGTTAGGCATTTACAATAAAAGACAAAAGACGCATAAGCAAAGAAGACAGAGCTGCAAGCAGAGCAAACATACAAGTTTTTAGTGGGAATTTTAGTGTTCGTACGCGAATCATACTTATTTTGTAATTCGTGTATATGATGAGTTATGGAGAGTCGAACTTAACAACATCATACGTGTTGCTAAGTATGAATATGATGAGTACTTCAAACACTTAATATGAGTAGAGATTCCATGATATTAAAATAAGTATGAATTCGTGTAAGTGTTAGAAATTATGAGTATGATACGATTACACTTACATATCTCATTGCTGATCTCTGATGGAAATTTATATTGGAACGGTTTGCTAAATTCCTAACGCATTTTGTCAATTTTACGATGTTCATTAACAGCCTAGTGGGCAAGCATTATATGCAGTTATTGGTTGATTTTTTGCATTAATTTTCCTCTCTCTGATTTGAAGCCACTAACAAGGTAAAGAAATGTGAATACCAAACAGAATGTTGCTGCTGCAGCGTACTGTCTTGGAGAAAATGCCTCAACTAGTTGGTCTTTGTTGTTCGAATACTTGGAAAATTTTGCCTAAGCATCTTGGCTTACATGTTATGAAACATATCACGTACAAAAATTGAAACCAATTATCCATCGTTTGTATTGTATTGGGCTCATTTGAAACTGTCTGCAGATGAGGCCTTTTTTATCAAGGAATTGTGTTTAGTGATGACACTTAGGCTCATCAACAAAATTGGATCGGAGACCATACTTAACTTTTTAATGAATCAGCATTATCTGCTCATTACAACCCTTGACTCAGGATTACAACCCTACTTCGCACACCACCCATGTAGTGTTCGTTAATTTTATCCATGAGTGGCGGTTTAAAGTCGACTCCCGAATGATTTTTAAGAAACTTTTCATGGCAATTTTATTTTCTCTCACAGTCGTTGTCAGACATTTGCTGAGAAGATGACGCCAATGAAATTTTTTCATTACTTCATTTTGTTCGAGACGTCTAGTCTGTGGTTTGGATCCCGGTCTTACGTTTAATAGACCATCACACTATCTACTAGACTACGGCGACTTCAACACCACCCATGTAGTGTACGTTAATGTCATCCATAGTTGGCGTAACCTATAGTTTAAATTCGCCTCTGCACATTGGTTTATTATGGATTTTTTTTGGCCAAAATTATTTACGGCGAGAATATAATAGTTTTTTGTTAATATTTTAATTATTATTAATTATTAATATCATATTTTGTCAATTCTGTGAAATTTAATTAAAAATTGTGTTTTCTCTCTACACATATTAATAAAAAACGACGTATTTCAAATATTTTGAAATACTAGTTTTATTTATAAAGAAAAGATAAACAATTATATTTCAAAAAGGAATAGCATTAGTTTAAAAAACCCTTATTACAAATTAATTGTTAATTATGTCTAATTCGTTTTCTAATATTATATTTTCTAAAAACGCGTTCTCAAATTCTTTTTCAAAGTCTTCTTCATTCGTGGTTTCATCAGTACCTGTATTATCTCCAAATATTGCTGGAATAGGGCTCTTCACAGGCTAAAAGATTATTAACTTCGGGGGGAAATTGTTGACGTTTTCTTTGATGTATGCGTGTGTTTTGTTGTAGTGACGAAATAAGAAGATCTGATGAGTCTAATGCATTATTAAATACATCTGTCAGATTATTGATACGACTATTTCTCCGAGCATGAAACAATTTGTCGTGTTTGTAAATTTTATTTCTGCACTCTGCTGCATCCTCACTAAAGCATCCAACTGGTAATAGTGTGTTCTGCATAATTTGCTTTGAATGAATAAGCACTTTATGGAGGGTTGGTGTCATGGGAATCCAAAACAATATTCTTCAAACTTATCTAGTTGCAATGGAAACTGGCATGTTAAACATATGATTATAATATGTAGGCGAAAAATTAGATCTTCTTTAACTCCTGTAATTTCTGCAAATTCCTTATAATGAGTGAAAGCACGGCGAGAGGTGTTTCCATCATTTGTTGAACCAAAACCACCTCCTTTTGGAATGTCCACTCGAAGTCCAAGCTGTGTCCAGAAGCCATTTTGAATTTTCTGTTTTCTTTCTGACACTTTTTCCCTATCCTTGTCATCCCTAATTTGCCATTTTTTTATTTCGCACTTGTATTCCAAATGTAACAAAAACTCGAAAAACCGTATGCGGCAGTGAAGCGGTCTTAGGCCATATTTCAGATTACTTTCTTTTGGCTTAAATTTATCAGATTTGTAATTTTGTATTTCAATGAAATCTTTAGAAGTAGCACCACATATAGCACATGAAAAATTGGATCTGGTTCCTGTAAGCACGTTTAAAACTTTCCCATCTATTACGGTAAGGAATAACATAAACGTTGTTGCTATTGTTTTCGAATCGTCTATCTGCAATTTTACTGGAGCCAAATTTTTAATTTCATTATCCAAATCGGAATTTTCCTTTAGTATTGCATCTCTTGTTTCCTTTAAAAATTCTAATTTCAAAGGCATACAAAACCGAGTGGATTGGGGTGTTATGTTACACCATAATGGTCTTTGTGATGCATCCAAAAGTCTTAATGGTATTACTGTTGTTGCAAAAAGACTTGAATCACTAATATGGGATGAGCTTGGTTCGAGAAGTCGTTGTTTAAACTGAGCTTGACCAGTACTTCCATCGAATCCATAGCTCAGAATTAACTCTGCAGAAATTGAATTTTTTTATCGATATTCATTGCATCTGAAATTACATCTTTCTGCATTTCTAGAATTCTTTTTGCAGTGAGTTCTAGTAGCATTTGTAATGGTACTTTTGCTACCGTTTCGCTAACAAATATATTCTTAGGTCGGCACATGTTTTTTACTTCTAAGACCTTATAGTAAGCAGGAAATATGTTACAGTTTCTTTGTTTATTCTCCATACGGATAGCACAGTACTGTTTTTTTGAGAAATTGCTTTCGATAAGAAAAGCAAGTGCTTCCTCGCTAGATAGAGCAACAGACTCCTTTGAGTTTTTCCCGCACAGTTTTCGTATTTTCGATGGTCGTGTTGAACTTTGCACTGCTTCCTTTAGAACAACAGCTAAGTCTTTTTCTCCCCTTTTACGAGCAGACATAATAAATCTGTCGTAATTTCTTTGGATGAAGACATAATTGCTGCTTCTCTTGCTACGATTCGACATTTAATTAAAAGGCATTCGTGGCCGACCTGCTTTAGAGGTGCTTGGTACTTCAGTTAATACTTTTTTAAAAAATACTTCAGAATTTAGCCATTTCATGTTTCGAGACATAAATACATTAGAGTTTCTGAAGCATTCTGACCACTTTGTATCTAATTTTACGCAATATATCCTTAATTTTTCTTTTAAATGTTTTAAATAATCCTCAGGAGGATTTGCAGTTCCACTTTTTTTTAGAACGAAGCTCAACAGTTCCTCCTTTTTCTTACCTTTAGAATTTCTTTTTTGCCAAATTTTGAAGAGCTCTTCATTTCTGAAGCCAAGGTAGTCTAGTAAAAAGCAAATATCTTAAGTTATTGCAAGTTATTGCAGGAAAAAACTTTAGAATGTGTCGCACAAGACCACATGCTATTTTCGAATTTTGTTTTCTCACTAGACAAAGTTGGACATTTTTTTAAAAGTTTAAATTTATGGAAAAACAAAATAATAATTAAATGCGCGAATATGCATGTAAACAACACACGTTATTTCTATGTCTATTTATTTTTTTTAACTTTTTATTTTACAATTAGTTAATACATACCATAAACTTTATTTTCCATTAAAAATATTTTTTTAACTTTTTAATTTTATTCAAAGACACTATTTGACAGACTACTTAAATTAAACTACTTGCACTTGATTATTCAACAATAGTAAAAAGTTCTATGTTTGTCGCTCTGTAGACTAACGGTAAATACCGGTTTAGAAAAACAAAATTTATTTTCTGATAAATTGAAGTGTTGTCTATCATGCTGTATTAAAAAATTTACAAAAAACGAAAATTAAAAAATTACATTTTGGCCAAAAAAACTGAATTTTAAACCAATGTGCTCTGAGCGAAAGATTTCTTAAAAGCTTTTCATGGCATTTTTTTTTCTTTTTTCAAAGACTGTTGATGGAAAAAATCGTCGAAAGAAATATTTTTTATAATTCGTTTTGTTCCGGATGTCAGAGCTGGGATTTAAGCCACTAATAGGCCAATCCACTACATACTAGACTATGGCGATTTCAACACCACCCATGTAGTGTTCGTAGATTTTATCCATGAGTGGCGGTACCTACAGTTTAAAGTCGACAGTGAACGACAGATTTTTCAGAGATTTTTTTTTCAAAAGGCTCATGAGAGAAAAAGTCGGCAAAGAAATATTTTTTTTATATTTCGTTTGTTTCGAGATATTTGAGCTGGGATTTGAACCACAGGCTCTTGTCTAATAAGATAACAACCACCTGCTAGGCTACATCGACTATCGAATCAGCATTCTAAGCATTAAAATGGCATGTTTCTTGCAGCTTACAAGCTAGCGCCGCTATCGGACCTTAATTCTTTTAAATGGTGAGTTTCCAAAAATTTAACAGGTAAACACCAACGTTACAGCTTAGCATACAGTATGCTTAACAATTTGACGTTGACAACTTTCTTTACAAAATTAGTCCTGTTCACTGTCCTCTCCCGTTCGTGCAATTATTTAAAGGCTCTGGATTACTTTTTTCCTCTTTCAAGTAGGCCATCGCGCGGAAATTCTTTCGGGACGCCAATCTATCCGTGGTCAATGAGGAGTCTTGCTCCAGCGCTAGGCTCACTAGACCCTCAATGAATAGAAGGTGCACCGACCAGTTACTTGGGCTTGGTGGTAACATCATCTTTATCACAGTGGCCATGCTTACAGGTCACTGTGTTATGGGAAGACACGCGGACAGAATGCAACTCCCATTTAACTTCTGCCGTGGGTGCAGATCCTCTGAGGAAGAGAAGATTGTTATCCACTGCCTTTGTCAATGCCCATCTCTTGCGAGGTGCAGATATAGGTTATTTGACTCTCCAATCCTTGTCAGCTTGACGGAGCCATTGTCCGTTGATGTCAAGGATATAGTTTCGTTTATCAAACTTTCCAGGATAGGGCAGTCGTGCTTTATATGTGCAGCCCTTGCGCTGACCAACTTCTTCTTCTTCCCTGGTTTAGAGGAACTTGGTCAGTACAAGGACTGCGTTCACCTGTGGCGTCACAACGGGCCGCTATGATTGCTCAAATGGGCTTTTGGTATCAAAGCTACCACTCTAACCTAACCTAATATGGGGCTATGTTGAGTCATTGGCTTATGCCGTTAAACTAGTAACTCTTGAAGCATTGGAAGCTAATCTAAAGGGTCCGCCAAATAACTTTTTTTTTTGAAAATGCTTTAAAAAAAACTACTGAATATTTTCTCAAATTTCTTTTTTTATTTTCAAATACAACAATCCTTCCGGTTAATAATGGAAAATAATTTCATTCAAGTGGCTGCCTCGGCTGGCCATGCAGTAAGTAGCCTACACCAGAAGATGCCGATTTTGGCAAAAAAAATCATCTTTTCAGATGAAGCTCATTTTGATCTTGTCGGGTATGTAAACAAGCAAAATTATCGCATTTGGGGCACAGAAAACCCGCACGCATACATTGAAAAGCCGACGCACCCAAAACGAGTCACTGTTTGGTGCGGATTTTGGTCCAGAGGCATAATTGGGCCATTTTTCTTCGAAAATGATCAAAGAGTGGCCGTTACAGTCAATGGCGATCGTTATCGGGCCATGTTGAACGAATTTTTGTTCACAAAAATTGAAGAGGAGGATATTGTCAACATTTGGTTTCAACAGGACGGCGCTACGTTCCAACAGCCGAAGCTACACTCGATGTTTTGCGCCCTGTTTTTGAAGATCGCATTATCAGCCGCAGAGCTGATGTCGTTTAGCCACCTCGGAGCTGCGATTTGACACTGATGGACTATTATTTGTGTGGCGCCGTCAAAGATAAGTGTTACGCCGACAAGCCAGAAACAATTGACGCTTTAAAGGACAATATTCGTGAAGCCATTGGTGATATACAACTGCACACAATCGATAATGTGCTTAAAAATTAGAACGATCGTGTAGGCTACTGCATGCAACCGAGGCAGCCATTTGAATGAAATTATTTTCCATTATTAACCGGAAGGATTGTACTTTCAAATAAAGAAAGAAATTTGAGAAAATATTCAGTATTTTTTTAAAGCATTTAAAAAAAAGTTATTTGGAGGACCCTTTACAAGCTACTAATGAAGCCAATTGACGAGACTTGTTGGAAAAAGTAGTCAAAAATTTGTATTCGCGGCATACATTTGGCGGAAACCTTATTTAAGAAGTAAATTCCATGAAAATATCTATTTTATTTATCATTTTATGTTCCGAGGGCCTTAGAAAAACACCCTATATTCGCATAAAGATTTTTAAGCGCCAAACATAAATACTACTCCCTTGGAAAAGGCAAAGATTCAATAAATATTCCTACACTTGGTATGATTTAGAGAAACAAATTTCAGTGAATAAATAAAATTTCCCAAAAAAAATTTAAAAATAAAAAATTTAAACAAAAAGAGGAAGCTACAACAACAACAACAAATGGCAGAAAAATATATATTGCCGTACAATTTTTCAATTTTAAATTTCATTAAAGAACAACCTCTATTCGTATGGGTATGGGGTGGCTAAACGCTTTAAATAGAACAGCCAGCCATTGGCACAGCTACCAGTGATATGACGATGATGATGATGATACCAGCAGCAGTATTATTACTACGAGTACGAGTCACCAATGCAGCAGCTTATAGCGGGTGTTACAGTTACTATTGCTGTTGTTGTTGTTATTGTTGCTATTGTAGTTAGATAGCTAGTGGTGTTGGTAACCTTTGTTTGCAAATTAAATTTCACATCAACTTCCGTTTTTAGTGCTTTTAAACATTTCCGTTTTATTTTTTTTTTCTTTCGAAAAACTAACGAAAATGAAGCATTTTTTTAAACAGCCTACACTATCATGAGTAGTAGAGTTGCAGTTGGTTTGAGCTGTTGTTTGCAACACTTTAATTTAAAAGACCAGATTCCACGTCTAACTTTTTCGCCTGGTATGGATCTATAGATATCATACTTCGTTCTCTAGGTGATATAAACCGTTATCATGATACGATCTATACGGTATTTTCGTAATAAGATCGTAATCGAAAGGGGGCACAGATTACATGCAGTGCATAGCTCTATCCAAGATTTTAGCATGACTGCAGCATCTATATTTGCATGTCATTAACTCTAATTGATGACATCGGGCGCTTGGATCGAGATATTATGAGTCTAGAAGCCTATGGCCTGCAATAGACAGTGCTAGCACAGATTTGCTGCTGGGCTTAGCTAAGGCCAGCATGAGATTAGTTATTGGTTTCATTACAGGGCATTGCGAGATGAGATCCTTCGCAATGATCTGGAATAGATCCCAGCCGGACTATTGCTGAACTTATCGAAACTATCGGACACCTCCTCTGCAACTGTCCAACCCTTAGTAGGTTAAAGTTAAAGACCCTGGGCAGGGGCTTCTTCAAATGTTTGGGCTCGCTGTCGAAAGCCTGCATTAGGGCTCTCCATAGATCCTTAAATATATTGAGCTGGTTGAGATGTGCTAGGGCATGAGGGTTGTAGTCGCTCTCTTTTTCCCCCGTCCCTTATATCCTGCATTTCTTTTTCCTATCCCCTTCACTATCCTCTCTCTTTCTCTTTTAGGACGTATTTGCGATGGGTCATTTTGACCTCTGGGTATTGTACTTGTCCTAATGTCAAGTACACGTCCTCAAATCTAACCTAAGCCTAATGACCGCCTGTGTTGAACCTCATATGCGGGTAACCATCGTATGTCTCACTATATCAAGCAAAGACACCCGGAATTCTTGGACAATTTTCGTTGTGTTGTACATACTTTCTTAGGATCTAACATGGCTGCTTTACTATTGTTAACCCTTTCATGCCCGATGTTGGCTATAGGCAACATTGTACATTTTTGTTCATAAATTCCGTAATTTTTAATTTTTTTAAAAGATTTTTTTTTTGCAAACAAGCTTGGTTAAAAACGTGTAAAACCAGAATACGTACGACTCTGAATTTAATATCACTTCATATTTAGGTCAATGACTAACAAACACATGTCCTTAAATAAATTTTAGCTCTGGCTCAAAAAATTCGGGCATGAAAGGGTTAAATAAGCTTCTGCCTCTATTCGAAACGCACAACGTCATGCATTTTGGCGATTGCGGCGTATAAGAAATACGTTATAATTTTGATTTTAAATTTACCACGTTAACTCAACTTCACCACGTTACTCTACTTAGTTGAACACATCTTAGTTGTGATGTACATACTAGCTTGGGGTCTAATATGGCCGCTTTACTGTCGTTGAATATGCTTCTACGCATCTACGCAAATACGTTATAATTTTAATTCTAAATTCACCACGTTTACTCCTGTTTACCACGTTATTCCACTTCACCACGTTACTCCTCATCACCATGTTACTACACTTCACCACGCTACTCTACTTAGTTGAACACATCTTAGTTGTGATGTACATTCTCTCTTAGGATCTAATATGGCCGCTTTACTGTCGTTAAATATACTTCTAGGTCTACTCGATACTCGTAGCGATTGCGGCATATAGGAAATACATTATAATTTAATTAAAAATTTACTGCTGTTCACCACGTTATTCTACTTCACCACGTTATTCTACTTCACCACGTTACTCCTTAAAAAGAATTCTAGTTTCAGTTTCTTCACTTCTATACCCTATTTTTCTTAACAAGCTAGCCTCTTGACCATTAGTTTACATTCATTATATACTTTTGAATTCCAAGCCCTGCAAGCAATCTCCGAATGGGTTCGATTTTAATGTACTTATAGGAGCTTTAAATGCTGAAAGTTAGTTCTTCCACGTTTAGACTGGAATTTATCATAATTTTTCCATTTTTTTAAGACCAGCCATTAGGTGGCCAGACTCAGGCAATGCATTGTATTGAAACTAGCAAATTAGATTACGACAAAAAGGAATGAAGGAATAGTGTTTATGGAGATTAGATTTGAATCTGTTTATATGATAGTGATGGGAAAAACCTCCACAGGAAAAAGCACTGTGGATAAAAGGACTAAAAAACGAATTCTCTCTGTAGACAGACAAGTACTGCGTAAAAATATGTAGTTTTTTGGAACAAAAAAAAGCCACTTTGCAGCGTTATTCTAATATATCAATAGCGTTGGATATCCTACGGGGTACTTTTGTCATCTCCTGTAAGGTACATTACATACATACTTACATACATAATTGGTATTTACAAACCTTTCGTTAGGATTACGACCTAGCTTATCACATCACTTATGTTGTGTGTGTTAATTATCTCCATAAGTTGCGGACCTCCAGTTTAAAGTCGACTCCGAACCATAGATTTCTTGGGAAACTTTTCATAACAATTTTATTTCCTCCCAGAAATCTGCTGAGAGGAAGTCGCCGAAGATATAATTTTTTCTATTTCGTTTTGTTGGAGATGTCTGACCTGATGTTTAAACCAGGGCCTTACGTCTAATAAGTCAATACACTACCTACTAGACTACGGCGACTAAGGAATATTTATACCTTAAAATACATATGAAATGAGTGAGTCTTGTATTCTTCTTCCGGTCAGAAGTAAATATATTGCCTTTCACACGACCTGTACTAAGGGAGGACTATTCCCCATGTGGTGGATAAATTCAACTCCATTGGTTCGGTAATCATCATCCATAATGGATGAAATATAAGTTCTGCCAAAATATCGCTGTTGTTCATGAGAGTATGCAAGAGTAGGTAACCGATTTTACGTCGCTCAGTAGAACTCGGTTTCTTGCAGACCACAACTTGTTGAATTTTACGTCTTGGCTTTGGCCTGCACTCATACAAAATTCAACTGACCCAAGCACAGAAAGAAAGCAACCATAGACAACGTCGTGGTGTTTTGGCTGAAAGGGCCCTGTTGCAGTGGGCAACTGAGCCTAACTTTCATCGAAAGATTATCTTTAGCTATGCATCCCATTTACCCTAAGGAACAAAATTATCGATATTGAGAAAAAGTCAAAGTTTAGCGTGGATTTTGGGTTGGCGGCCTTATCGATCTATATTTCTTTGAGAACGACATTCGCCAGGAAATCACTGTCAACGGAATCCATTATAGGTCGACCATTATCAACTTCTTTTGGTCTGAATTGGAATTAATCTGGACACCAACGACATGCGATTTCAGGAGCAAGGCGTTACGTGTCACACAGCTCATGCCACATTAGATATTCTAAATGAGCGTTTTGAGGGCATGGTCATCTCAGATGAAGATGCTGCAAACTGATTACCGAGATCGTGTGATTTGCCTCCGTGTTAGACTTATTCGTATGCGGGTTTCTTAAGCCGTTGGTGTAGGTGAATAAGCAATAAACCACAGCTGTCCCTAAAGACAACATAATCTATACCATCGATCGTATGCAGCCTGATTTATGCATTGGAGTTATGGAAAATCAGACATTTCGGATGTCTTTCACTTAGAGATGCCGTGTCAGCCATTCGAATGGTCTTATATTCATTTAACGGATTTATATATACTTATATATAATAGGTCTTTAAAACGAATAAAAAATTTCTGTGCTATAATTGGTCCTTACAACCCTTTAGTCAGGATTACGACCTAGCTTCTCATACCACCCATGTTGTGTGTGTTAATTTAAAACATGAATGGCGGGACCTACAGTTTAAAGCCGACTGCAAACAACAGATTTTTTAGAAACTTTTTCATGGCAATTTTATTTACTCCACAAAGTTTTCAACAGAAATCTACTGAGAGGAAGTCGCCGACGAAAAATTGTTTCATATTTCGTTATGTTCGAGATGTCTAACCTGAAGTTTGAACTGGGACCTTACGTCAAACAAGAAAAGACCCTACGTACTAGACTACGGTGTGATAGAAAGCGCTTAATGTAAGACCCTATAGTACGATCAGTGAGAAAGTTGGATATTCTGAATTTTTGTGGTTTTTGTGATTCCACTCTTCTGGTATGCATGGTGATTTTATCAAACCTGGTGATTTGGCTGTAGGATGTGCATATAGTCGACTCTTACTAATTGTAGCATTCTTCTATGTTTTTATAACATTTTCGTTTTGTCTGTCTATATTTCAAATTCTTCTTCCTTTTTTGTTTTTTTGCTCTTCACAATTTCGTTTTGTGTCAGAATGTTGGTTTTTTTGGAATTTAGCAGTTAATGTTTGGCAATGCGGTATTTCTTTTTAATGAAATTTTTAGTTCATAGATTATATAGGGTTTGCATTTAATTGAATTTATTCTCATTTTCTTTTTTTTTGTTAAGAAATTTTGCTAAAATTTCCTTAAAAAAAATTAATTTAAAGTTATACACCGGATTACGTTTGTAGCCATCAAGGTCCGGAAGATTAATGGAGTCCACAGTATTTCATTCGTTTTTAGATTTCTTAAAGCCTCGTTGACGGTACACAATGGCCGCCTCACTTTACTTGGAGTTTTATGTAGAATAGTTCAAAATATGACCAAAACTTATTCAAAATCTTATGGTCTTTTCCACATCTTCACGATAATGAAGTAGTAACGACCATAACTTTATAGACTGTGTGTCGGGAAATTTCCAAAATTCCATTTTCCGTTATTTTATCTAGGGAAACTCCCTTCAATTGAAATAAATGCAACGTTAGCAATCATCTCTTTACTATTTTATAAAAATAGAGTAAATAGATATGCTCAAATACACTGAGAGAAAAATCATCCTCAGGAGAATGCTACACTTTCAATGTTTCTTCGAATATTAAACAAAATCGCATTGAAAGTAATTCAACATAGTTTAATGCAAGCCCAATTGGCTTGAGAAATGCTTTCGCCTCTCTTTGTCTTTCCTTTCGCCCCAAGTAGTCTTCAAAATATTTCTTCCTACTCCATAGAAGGATACAGGAACATCCAGCGTTGTGAGTACTTTCCTCTCGCAAGCTCTTGCCTTGAATTACCACATTTGCCTAGCCATATATATCAAGCATAAATCATTACAACCCTTCAGTCTGGATTATGTCCTAGCTTCTATTACCACTTATGTTGTGTGCGTTTAATTTTGTACATGAGTGTTGAGACCTACAGTTCTCTCAGAATTTTTGCCAAAAATCAGCTGAGAAGAAGTTGCCGAAGAAGACGTCTGAACTAGGGTTTGAACCGTGGCCTCACATCTAATAAGACAACACACTGCCTACTAAACTACGGCGACTTCATTTGCCTAAACAGCCCATACTAATTCCGAGTCATTCTCATACGACTCGAGTGTTCCCATAGCTGCTTGAATGTCAGATAGAATTGCTGCATCTCGTTCTTTGTATTTCCTACCTAAGTTGACTCAGGCACATCTTTCGATGGCATAGACTTCCACTTGGAAAATATTCGCATGTTTTCTTACTAGAGCCGAACATCCCATGCTTCTGTCACTCTTTCTGATCTTGCACCATCCATTCAATGGCCTCCAATCTCACTTACGCCATTGGTCATTGCAACCCTTAAGTCACGTTTACAATCTAGTTTAATACGCCACCCATGTCGTGGTGTAACTTTTATTAGTGTGTAGCGGAACATACTGTTTAATGTTGACATCGAACGACAGACTTGAGAAGTTTCTCATGGCGATTTTTATTAACTTTGAGAGTTTTTGTTAGAAGACTGCGGAGAGGAAGACGCCGAGAAAAATACTTTTCTCGTATGTATTACGTTCTGTCTGAGACGTCTGATCTAAGGCTTGAACCACCGGCTCTCGTCTAAAAACCCAATACACTACCTACCAGACTTTGGTCAAATTCCTAGAGCCTACTTCTTTCTCAAATAGGGAACCGTCTATTTAGATTGCCACAGAATCTCCGCGGCACACAATATCAGAGGGCAATTGCTCCCAGTTTGGAATTGTAGAGTGAAAACTTCTATGAAAACTACGTGCACAGTAGGTGTGCATAATTTTGCTTAGAGCCTGGGGATCCACGCATAGGATGGATGAGTGCCAAGAGGCAATTACGTGCAAGAGTTAAAGACAGTTTTTGTCGCAAAAAAGCTCCTTCTTTTATGACGAACATCAACTAGTTGCCTTTAGTGAAACTGCAGAAAATGCTGCCATAATTGAAGTAATTTATGCTTTTCTACAACCAAGTCTGTAACCTATCACAGTTCCATCCTTGAATGTAATGCTTTAGAATATATTCCGGGGACACAATGATATCCTGGGCAACTGCAGAGCGGATAAACTGGCAAGTTACGGCACGACTCCGGCGAATTCTTGGATATTGGGAGCCCCTTTGGGGACCTGCAAGCTCATGATTGACTACGAGATTATGGGCCCTGTTAACCGCAGATGGGCAGCTTCGAATAAGGGCAGAATGACGCGCATGATCTGGCCGAGACTGGATGGAGGGCGCACTGCAATGCTGCTTAAACTCCAAAGTGGCGTGCTCAGTACGGTCATTGGAGTCGTGACGGGGCATTGCATTGGTCTGGGACACCTCGCAAATGATTTCTACAGAAGCTGCAAGGACGAGGAGGAGGAAGAGACTGTTCTTCATTTACTGGGAACATGCCCGGCACTATGTCAAAGGAGAAAGAGACATCTTGGTGCCTACTACATCGCTGATCTGGATGATTTGTCAAACATTGACAACAGCAGTTTGAATCGCTTCTTTGGAAGACGGTGTACGGCTGTCGCAGATATCTCGACGAGACAGCGGAACGATATGATATCCATATCGTAGGGCACAGTGGTATTCCGGGTAACTGCAGAGCTGATGAACTTGCCAGGCGAGGCACGACCAACGAACTCTCAGATGAGTTCTCGAATCTGGGCATACCTATGGGGACCTGCAAGCTCATAACTGATAATGCGATCGTCGATTCCGTCAACGACAGGTGGGCGGCCTCGGACACGGGTAGAACGGCTCGTAAAATCTGACCAATGCTGGATGAGGGGCACACAATGAGTCCACTTAAACTCCAAAGAGGCGCGCTCAGTGTAGTTGTCGGTGTCATTACGGGGCATTGCATTATGGGTACGCATGCGAGGCGCATTGGTCTTGGACACCTTGCTAACGACTTCTGCAGAAGCTGCAGAGAATAGGAAGAAGAGGAGACTGCCCCTTATCTGCTGGGTACATGCCCGGCTCTTTGCCAAAGGAGAAGGAAATACTTGGGTACTTACTACATGGATGATCTGGAGGAACTGTAAAGGATTGATATTGGCAGCCTGAATCGCTTCATCAGGAGCTCCGAGTGGTTTCGAGACTACGGGATAACGGATGACTGTGGTAGCACAATGGGCCCAATGCGGCCTAAGTGAGTCCATCCAAAATTTTTTCTTGGATGGGCAGCCACCTCTATCTTGGAAGCTCTAAATGGGTCCAGGACTAGGGGATAATTGAAATGAACTGTGGTATCACAATGGGCCCCATGGGGCCTAAGTGCGTTCATACGATTCTTTGGGGGGACGGCCACTTAAACCTACCTATATACCTACCTAAAGCCTTACAAATAATATCCTTTGACAACCATTATTTCTCTCAGTGTAGTCAGGTGTGCACGTTTACAGAGCATATTTCTTTTGTATGTGGATTCACCAGCTATAGGCATAGTATACATGATGTATTGCCTTGTATTGTTGCATTTATGCACGTATGTCGGTAAATATGTTATCAATTCCCCCTACCCTTGTGTGTGCTAGGGTGCTGGGGGGATGTAAGTTTTTAAAATTATGTTGCTGTGTTCTCCTCTTTATGTAGTTGTTGTGTTTGTGGTTAAATTATTTGTGTGGGGAAATGTTTTTGGCGGATTATTTTCACAACGTGAAAAAACATATGAATACCGTGATGTTTTTATATTTCTTCCACCAAATACCTGATAGTTTTAGGTTCCAAGCTGGTTTTTTTTTGCTGTTTCGGTTTCAATAACACCCGCACCGTTACTTTTAAATTTCAATCACATTTAAACAGAGCAACTTTGGCTGCAGTTACGCAGCATTCCTTTGCTATTTCCCATACAAATATTTGAGGTTATAAAATATTATTTTGAATGAATTGTAAATAAAAACAACAACAACAACAACAATAAATAAATAATTTCAACAATTATACTTTTTAATGTTTAACGTTTTTCATTGTTTTTCCACGATTTTTCGTTTTGAAAAACCACAATTTCCGTTTTAAAGTTCGCATACGAAAACAGGGGGTTTAATGGGTATTTATTAGCGTGCCTGACCGTTATAAATCTGTTCTGCGGTGTTGAATGGTTTATTGAGTTTAATTTTTACGGAAACAGTGGCATCTATCAGTCAATTAAATGAAACAACAACAAGTACAAATATAAACACATTTTGGAGGGGTGCATGGCATGGCATAGTGAGAGTATCACCGGGTAATTGAGAGAAAAATAGGGGAGTATTGGATATTATCTGAGCGAAATGATAATAAGAGGATTTAATGATTGAATTAAAATGAGGTCAATTGGTTGAATGACTGTTCCATTAAATGACAACTGCTTTAGCCTCCTTCTAATGTTTCCAACAAGTAAAGGTAAAGGCCAATGGAATATTGGGTGACTTAAGAAACCATTCATACCTGAATGAATCAAAGAAATGGTCTTATGGGAACAGGGACAAATAATATCATGTCATAAGGTTAGGTTAGGTCAGAGTGTTAGCTCTGATATCACAAAGCTCACTTGAGCACGCATAGCGGTTGTGATGCCACGGGTGAACGCAGTCCCTGTACTGACCAAGTTCCACCAAAATCAGGGAAGAGGAAGAAGTTGGTCAGCGCAAGGGCTGCACATCAAAAGCACGACTACCCTACAATGGAAAACCAGCCAGAAAGTTTGATGAACGAAGCTATACCCTTGAGAGACGGGCACTGAGAAAGAAAGTGATAACAGTCTCCTCTTCCTCAGAGGATCTGGATCCACGGCAGAAGTCGTTAAATGGGAGCCTCATTCTCTCCGCGTGTCTACGCATAACGCAATGACCTGTAAGCACGGCCAATGTGGTTGAGATGACCAAGACTAAGTAATTGGTTGGTACGCCTTCTATCTATCAAGAGCCAGGTGAGTCTAGCGGTGGAGCAGGACTCCTGATTGACCCAGGATAGGTTGGCGTCCCGAAAGAATTTCCGCACAATGTCCAACTTGACTTCAATTGAAGAGGATTCCGGAAGGAGCCCACCAGCTCTGTCGGGTTCGTCGGCCCTACAGTTTCCCGGAATGTTACTGTGCCCGGGGACCCACACTAGTGAGACACTGGTGAAGCGCCCAGAAAGAAGGTCGAGACAGCGGCGACATTCCTTAACGTTCCTAGAGTTATTCACGAAACCCGATGGAGATCTTATCGCGGCCTGACTATCAGAAAAGACTGAGACCCGAGTGAAAGGAGCACCGTTTGTGAGGACCTTAAAAGCTTAGCTTAGCTAAGCTACAACCCTTTAGTCAGGATTACAACCAAGCTTCTTAGACCACCTAAATTCCTAAATTTGTGAACTAAGAAAAGCTAACAAAAAAGAAGAACAAGCCACTTACTCTCAATACCTTCTTTATTGTTTCTCTTTCTTCCATTTGCAGCAGCAGATTTTAGTTCACATGTAACCCGAATCAATAATGAAGTCAATAAGAAAATGAAAAACAGAGATTGAATGAGCATTGTATTGCAACTCTACAAGCACGTGACCCACTGCACTTGTGTTTTATTAAAGGCAAGTTAAGACAAGCACTCATACCTACATACATAGAAACGCAATGTGTTGCCACTTAATTTAAATTTTCAGCATATGAGGTAAAAACAAGTAATTTCTATAAGGATTGTTAAAGACCACAGAGGGCTCCTTTAGATGGACCATTATACCGATTTCCTGTAGAGGTTTGGCTGATTGACGAATTGAAATAAGGCTGTGATAAGGTCCTGGTAGCATTGCAGCAGAGGACATTCAATATTAATCTTTTTTATATTGTTTTTAGGGCCATTATTACAACTTTTCGTTAAAGTTGGGTTTAGTTAAAGGTAACTTTAGCTAAAGTGAACTTTAAAGTTATACCGATTTCCTATAGAGGTTTGGCTGATTGACGAATTGAAATAAGGCTGTGATAAAGTCCTGGTAGCATTGCAGCAGAGGACATTCAATATTAATCTTTTTTATATTGGTTTTAGGGCCATTATTACAACTTTTCGTTAAAGTTGGGTTTAGTTAAAGGTAACTTTAGCTAAAGTGAACTTTAAAGTCTTCTTTAACTTCTTTTCGTTATTACAACCTACAGATAAAATAAAGTTAAATGTTTTCAAAAATATGGCAATTCCGGAACAATGACGATAATACTGCTCAATGAAACAAGTTTTTTTTTAAACGCAGTGGCAACGACGGACTTCGTTTTTTTGTTGTATATGCTCATATTGAAAACAATACATAATATGGCAAGTTCAGACATAAACTTAACTTTAAAAGTTACCGGTAGGATGATCCTACATTTAGCTTAACGCTCACATATAATAATGAAAAACAATTTATCTGCCCGTTAAAATCCTCCCTTTAGTTAACGGCAAGTTGTAGTAATGGCCCTTAATCGGTTATCAGGTTTTCTATGAAACATTGTTAAATTTATCGGGGATTGGAATTACAACCCGATTTTTAAGCACCCTGCTAGCATCTAACTACAGCCCATAAATTTTGAATTTCGTGTGCCAAAGAGATTAAATCAGAGGGTATCCGATAGGAACGTTTTTTATTGCCTTTAATCGGTTATCGGGTTTTCCGTGAAACCCTGATAAAATTCATGGTTTGGAATACGGCTTAGAACTGAATTTTAAAGCGATAGGCTTATAATCTTTTCGGAATAAGCATGAAGTACCTTAATAGGAAATTGAATGGCAGAGACCTCACTCGTACGTCTCTACAAGACGCTCATCCTCTCCGTGCTTCTTTATGGCACAGAGGCATAGATCCTATTAAGTACTTATACAGCAGTCTTAAGAGAAAAGTCCTACGTAAGATCTTCGGTACATTGCGAGTTACGATGATTTCCGCAAGCAATTCAACAGTGAGCTGTATGAGCACCACAACGACATAGACGTTATGCAGCGTATTAATATTCAACGGCTGCGCTGGCTCGGCCAATGTCGTTCGAATGGAGGAAGATGCTCCGGCGGGACGGGTATTTAATGCGGGGATCTGCGGAAGTCGGCGAAGAGGACGACCTTGTTTCCGTTGGAAGTACCAGATCGAGGAAGCCCTGTCATCGATTGGTGTGACCAACTGGTGTAGGTGCGCAAGAAGCAGAGATGCCTGGAAGGATGTGTTACGGTAGGCCGAAATCCGTTAATCGGATTGTTAATGGCCAATTAGGTAAGTAAGTGTACCACTGTACTATTACTCCGTACATCGCTAGGCTTTGGCTAGTTACGACAGGCAGGATATGCACCTACCCATTCTAAACATTCCATAAGCTTGCTTCTCCAGGAATTACAAACGGAAATGAATTGTTACAAGTGCCAATCCTATCACATACACCGTCAATCTCAGAGCTTTGGATGCCAAGAATGGAGCTTCAAAGCATATTGACATCATAGTATGGAAATGAATTAATTGAGTTACATCAACAGCAGTCCTCCTCAGTCCTATGTAAGCCCAAATATACTCGAATGGCAACATTATGGATTGAAATGTAAAATATTGGAACTTAACTGACTACCCAACAAATATCAGTTAAGCTCAAGCCTTTCTGAAATTTCACAGAGCCCATAAAGCTTACAAATGTCTACAGACCTTGGGTCAACTTAATTATCCAAGGTGTTTCTAAACAGGAAATTTTCACGGCTTGCAGACAACGCTGGATAGCGATAAAGGAAGGGGTTGACAGTCTCCTCCGTTTCCAAATCAATGCAGAATTCACAGAATTCTAGATGCGAAAGAATTGGTCTTTTCTGTGACTTCTGTTCAAAGTATATGCTGTTTTATGATCACAGAGACGTTAGACCCGCTGCATTACAGCACAGTTTTTTTACGGACTTCTATTCCCTAAAATTTTTACAGGACTCGACAGTGAGAACTTCCAGAATCATGGAGTAAGTATTAAGTCAGGAGGCCGCTAAGACCACTATGTTCGTTACATTTTAGTTGTCTCTCGTTTATGCCGATTCCGCACATTCAACCTATATTCAACTTTCAGTCTGCCCCGATTTTTTTCGGTGAATTCGTCGCATATAAACTTTTCCTCTTAGAAATTGGTGCAGATATTATCGAAGGCACCCATGACCAGACAGTCTGTGTATCTGAGTATGGCGTGCAGCCTTGTATTCTATATTTAAGCACATGTTATAAGAATAGATGTCCACCTACTGGTAAAATGCGGCTCCCACATTTACGTTCATCAATAGATTCTAAGCTCTTCTCTGATTTCCGTTTCTATCTTACGTTAAGGTCGCCGTAGTCTAATAGGTAGTGTTGGCTTATTAGACGTAAGGTCACGTTTCAAACCCCAGCTCAGACATCAGAACGAAATATAAGAAATATTTCTTCGGCGACTTCCTCTCAGCAGACTTCTGCCAAAACCTCAGAGAATAAATAAAATTGCCATGATAAGTTTCTCAAAAAATCTGTCGTTCGGAGTCGACATTAAACTGCAGATCCCGCCACTCATGTATAAAATTAACGCACACATCACAAGTGGTGTGAGAAGCTAGGTCGTAATCCTGACTGAGGGGTTGGAATGACTTATGTATGTATCTTACGTGTTATAAAACCGAATAAGCTCGTTTGCGTAGAAATCTCTTGGCACCTTACCGATTTGAACAAGAGGGTTTTAAACCAGAAAACCTATGATCAATCGCATCCAGTGGTATTTTGCATATGTAGTGCGCAATTTACTGCCGCTTTAAAAGAGGAGAACTGAACAATAACCACATGATCAATTTTCACAACTGCTAGCTCAGACAAGGGTAACATTGGGGTAAACGAGGGGCGTATTTTCTTTTTATTAGATCTGATCGTTACTTTCAATTCCCTCCTCAAATTACTTTTAAATTGCAATCACTACTTAAGTGTGGCAACCTTAAACAATAATTTGCTTCTCTGGATTCGATGAGTTTATCCGTTTACATTGTGATTCAGAGTTGTAATCATACCACACTCACTTTCTCTTTCTTTCTCTCTGTATATCCTTTGTAAATACATGTCCATTAGTGCGTGCATGAGTATGTTCATGAGTACGTGCATTTATGCATGTGTATCTGTCAGTAACTGTAATGTTTTCAAATCAAAATCTTAGCCGAGTGTTAAATTACCATTTTTTTTTACAGAGTCCAGCCACCAACTTCACTACCCCACTACTACTACCATTATGCCAGATAGCGAGCCAGCTAGTTGTGCACCCAGTTGAAGTGTATCTGCACTCCGTTATCCGTTGTTTTTCTTTTTCCATCTCTAGTTTTTGGCTTCTTTGTTTCCTTGGCTTAAATAACACAATTTAGGCTTTTGATTCAGTGAGTTTTTTGCTGGGATTTTTTTTTCTCCTCTAGCCTATGTAGTCAGAGTAGCATTTGTAGCGAAGCATTTGGAATTTCCTTTGACTGAATGGATGAAGAAGTTCACATTCTCTTGTGGTTTATTAAGATTTGTTTGAAGCGCAAAAACTGTAGAAAAGCAAAGTGTTAGATTGCAAGGAATTCAAAGCTTTTTTTTGTTGTTTTAAAGCGTTGTTTAATGTTTTTTTTCTTGGGAAATTGGCTGACCTACAATTAATCGAAAATAATGCTGCACATAAGGATTATAAAGTCCCAGGAAGAAATAAAACCCACTCTGCTCCCTTACATAATCTACAGGGAACTCGAAATCATACAAATGAAACGGATAGGGCACTAGGTTTCCCTTTTGCTTTTGAATCATCTGGTAAATATAGCTGAGTGTTGTTGCCAGCCTTCTACGAAGACCTATTTTATGGGAAAAATAATTGCAAATTTCAATCTTCAGAGCAAGGCCAATCTAAGATTCCAGATTCCACATCTGACTTCCTCGTCTGGTCTGGTTCTTTAGGTATCAGGGAATACTTCGTTCTCTAGGTGATATAAACCATTATCGTGATACGGTCTATAAGGTATTTTCGTAATAAGATCGCAATTGAAAGGGGGTTCAGGCTCTACACAAGATTTTAGCATGACTGCAAGATCTATATTCCGATGTCATTTACTTTAATTGATGGCTTCGAGGGCTTGGATCGAGAATGTTATGTGTACAGCAGTCTATGACCGGCTATAGACAGTGGTAGAACAGGTTTGCTGCTGGACTTAGATAAGGCCAGCATAAGGTTAGTTATTGGTTTCATTACAGGGCATTGCGAGATTAGATCCTTAACAACGATCTGGAACAGATCTCAGCCGGACTATTGCTGAACTCTTCGAAACCATCTAACGCCTCCTCTGCAACTGTCCAACCCTTAGTAGGTTAAGGTTAAGGAACCTGGGCAGGGCTACTTCGAAAGTCTGGGCTCTCTGTCGAGAGCCGACATTAGGGCTCTTCATAGATCCATAAATAGGTTGGGCTGTGCTAGGGCATGAGGGTTGTAGTCGCTCTCTTTTTCCTACCTCTTCTCCTTTTCCAATTTTTCATATCCCCTTCACTATCCTCTGTCTTTCTTTTTTAGGACGTACATATTTACGATGGGTCATTTTGACCTCTGGGCATTGTACTTGTTCTAATGTCAAGTACACGTCCTCAAACCTAACCTAAGCTTAATGACCGCCTGTGTAGGAACTCATATGCGGGTAACCATCGAATGTCTCACTATATCCTGGAGAGGCACCGGGAATTCTTAGCCAATTTTCGTTATGGTGTGCAGACTCTCTTAGGATCTAGCATGGCTGCTTTATTATTATAAAATTAGCTTCTACCTTTTAAGCTTTGCATTTTGGCGATAAGAAAAACGTTAGAATTTTGATTTTCAATTCACCAGGTTAGCTCCACTTCACCACGTTACTCTACTTAGTTGAACACATCTTAGTTGTTATGTACATACTCCCTTAGGATCTTAGCACCTACGCAAGTACGTTATAATTTTAATTCTAAATTCACCATGTTATTCCATTTCACCATGTTACTACACTTCACCACGCTACTCTACTTATTTGAACACATCTTAGTTGTGATGTACATACTCTCTTAGGATCTAATATGGCCGCATTACTGTCTTTAAATATGCTTCTACGCATCGTAGCGATTGTGGTATATAGGAAATACGTTATAATTTTAATTCTAAATTCACCACGTTTACTCCAGTTCAACACGTTATTCCACTTCACCATGTTACTCCTGTTCACAATATTACTGCACACACAAAAATACTAATAAAGAAACAATATGGATATGGAACATTATAGCACCATACCATTGTAAATGCAATGAAACTAATTAGAGAAGTAAGGCCGGTTACTGTATGCCGTAATATAATAATTTTCTGTTTAGTGGGTATACAAATATTAAAAGTGCTTAAAGTGTTAACAAGTTTATATGGCAGCCATGAGCAAATTTGAAAAATTAATTTAAGATTGTGGTAAATAAAGCCGGCCATAGTAATTGAGCACAATTTGTTGCAAACATTAGAAAACATTTGACATGCTTTTGATTTTGTAGCATATAACAAGACATTGTTAAACACAAAAACAAAACAGTAACGATGAAACGAAATATGAAACACAAATAAACAGCTAAACAAACTTGATAAAAAGAAGAAACGATACACATTGGAATTGAAACAAGAAAGAATTGAACATTGTGCGGGTGATAAATGATAATAAAAGTTAATAAGGAAGTGGTGGGGATATAAAAAAAAACTTTACAAAAATTGTTACAAATTGTTATTAAACAAATTAAAATTTTAATTAAAAGAAAGACAGAAAAAGAATTTCTTTCTAATTTTTATCTTAATTTTTACATGAAGAAATTGAAATTATACCGGCTTTTTTTCTCTAAAGACTAACAAACCTTATCTCTTTTAAAGCAAAATTTCCCTTTCTCCAATAACTCTTAACGGCAATAACAATAATGTTGAATTTGTTTTTGTAAATGTTATTTGTTGTCTCTATTTTTAACTCTGAGAGGTACCTGTATGTGCTCAATTTTGTTTGTGTTTTTATTTGTTATTGTTTAGTTGATTGTTTGTAATAAAAATTCAAATGTTTTGCTTTTATTAAACAGAGAGAGAGAGCACTTGTTTTGAGTAACAACAACTACTGCATGCGGTCGGTGGCATAAGAACACAAGTATACCTGTAAAGGGAAATTTTTTCAAATAATATGAGAGATTTACTAGAGATTTAGTTAACTGCTAACAAGTGCGCAAATGGAATTGAAACTAAGAGAGTAACCGACAAACAACGAGCGTAATTTCAATTTGGGGAGCAAATTTCCCGTTTGGAGTTTTGCAAATCGCAGACAAATTTTAGTTGAGTTTTTGATGTCGTTGCGGACGGTCTGTTATAAAGCGTATCACGGTTAAACATTTTTTTTTATTATTCTTAAGCCAAGAGTGGGTTTTTATGTGTTAAAATAAAAGTGTAATAAAAATCAAAAGAATGTTAAAAATTTATGCAATAATTTAAAGGAAAAATCAAAACAAAAAGCGTATAACGGTATATTTGTTTAAATTAAAAGTTGCTGCT
Organism: Sarcophaga variegata; assembly: GCA_932273835.1. NCBI lineage: Eukaryota > Metazoa > Arthropoda > Insecta > Diptera > Sarcophagidae > Sarcophaga > Sarcophaga variegata. The sequence continues at coordinate 101,864,477 of OW026360.1, read as the reverse complement.
TAAAAAGAATCAAAGAAAGCAGAAAAATTTTTAAGAAAAAGAATTTCTGCCTGCCATTTTTCTTTTTTTGGCAAAAAAAAAAATCCCATCTAATGTTAGTTAAAAAGAAGAAGAAGCAAAAGGAGTAGAAAAAAAGAAATAAAGAAAGAAAAAAAGTTTCATATTGGAAAATAGAGTGTAAGTGGTAAGAGCGAGTGTCGTTGTATGTGCGAGAGTAAGTTCGTTCTTGTTATAACAGAAATTTTATAAAACGTAGGAAAGAAGAAAATTAATCTTTTGGTGTAAGAAAGAAAAAAAAAGAAGTGCAAAAACCGGTTCCTAAGCAAGTATCCACACTTGAGAGCAGCAACAACAAATATTTATACCAATCAACATTCAATACAACAACAACAATAACAACAATAGCAATAAAGATTTCTATATCTCTTGAGTGTTTTGTTTTGTTTTTGTTTTTTTTCTCATGTGTTTGTATTTGTTTTCTTGACTTATATGGCTATTTGTAAGACTTGGCTGGCTTATATTGTGGCCCACAAGCCAAACTGGACACAAAAAATCTTTTTAATGTAATAAAATAATAACAATAAAAATAACAACAATAACAACAACAACAGAATTAAGCAAACACGAACAAGCAAGCATTATTATTATTATTATACTTTGGCTGTTGGATGCTGGCTGTTTTTGGCATAAGGCTCCAATTTTTTTTTGCTGCCTGCTGCTGCTGCTTCTTAGGCCTAGTAAGAGAGTGTTTGACATAATATATTAGAAAAAAAAACAACCAAACACACATACAACTTAAAAATATATAAAAAAAATAATAAAAGAATTTCTATAAAAAAAAAATTTTGTTGCATAAAATTAAAGCAAAAAATTAAATTTTGTGAATAAATTATTAAAAAAGGAAATTTCTCCACCCAAATATCTACAAAAGAAGTGTTAAAATTCCTTTAAAATTAAAAATAAAAAAAATTAACAAAAGCCTAAAAATTTTAAAAGAAAAGAAATTTATTTTAAAAGGGCAAAGCAAAAAAAAAAATTCCTAAGAAAAGAGAGTAAAAAGAAAGAAAAAAAATTCCTTTAATAAGCTGCTTTTAACACAAAAAGCCTAAGCTTTAAAACAACTCTCTGTTTTACTTTTAAGAGCATAAAATACAGCAAACAATCTCTCATGTTCTCTTTGTACTAGAAGAGACAGTGAAAGAGAGAAAAAAAATCCTTAGTGCTAAACATTAAAAAAAATGATCCCCGCCCCCCCGCAATAAAAGGTAATCATCATAAACAAACAACAACAGCTCTAAAGTTCTTAAATACATAGAAGGAAAAAAGGTAAACAAAAAAATTTATAAATAAATTTCTAAACCTCCATTCCCCCTCCCCTCCTCTCGAACCATACAAAGAACTTAAATTATGAAAAGGAATTTTTCTCTCTTTGGCTCTTTGGAAATATGTAGTAAAGTTCTCCTGTTTGGAACAAAAAAAAAAAAAAAGTATGAAACCAACACATACATAAACTTACACCCATAAAGTGTTGCCATCGTAGTATTTAAAGTTTTTTTAAACACTCTTTCCAATGCTTCAGTATTTAATGAAGAAAAATAAGATTTTAAAAAATTTTTTTCTTTTTAAAATTTTAAATAAATTTTTAAATATTTAAAATAAATACTTAACACAAATATAAGCGATTATAAATAGGTTTCCATTTTATGAATATTAAGAATTACATTTTAAATGTCTCTCCTGTATCGATTTAATGAAATTACCGATTTAGAGTTTTATTAAAATTATGCCTGTCCTACTGCAAATTTAATGCAAATGTTGTTTTTTTAAGCTACAATAATTTCTAATTCTTTTGAAGCAAACAAAGCTTCTCTAAAGCCTTACAAATAGTAGTCAAAAGAAGATATTTCTAGGGAACTGGTCTCATTTATATTGATTAAGAATTTTATGAAATTATTTTTCTCTGAAAATTTCCAAAGAAAAGTTGCCCGATCCAGTCTTTACTTTCATTATAGGTTCAGGGACAGGTAGAGACGGCCTTGGCAAGGGTGTGTAACATACAGTTTTCTCGATAATAAATGTAAATACATCACCTCCGTGATTTCTTTTGCTGTCAGTCCTAACAATATTGTGGTGAATCTGGACTCTTCTAGTTCACTATGATTAGTATATTGCCTTCGTGCGTATAGGACGATATTTCTGAGATTTTGTTTCTCAATCCATTGCAGTTTAGCGACGAATTTCCATCAGAATGGGCATGAGTTGCAATAACAGCGGCCGACTCCAAACTCTTCGGGGAGTGTCGCTGTTGTCTCGACGTCCTCTCTGAACGTTTCAGCATCTCACTTGTCTGGGTCTCCGGGCACAAGGACATTGCAGGCAAATGTAGGGCTGATGAGCTTGGCAGAGCAGGTACACTCCTTCCGGAATCCTCATCCCCATTGGGTATGCCACTCATCTCGGTTAAATGGGTCATTGAACAACAATCCTTTCAGGATTCCAACCTATCCTGGGGTAATGAGCAATATTGCTCAATTGCCAGACTAACTTGGCTTATGATGGATAGGAGACGTACCAAACAACTACTCAAACTTGATCGCAAGGACATCTCGATTACCTTGGACATGCTTGTGGGAAAACACGCAGAAAGAGAGCAGCACCGATCGAACTAATACTGCTGAGGTTGTGGATCAGCTAAAGAGTAGAGAACTGTTATCCATTTTCTTTGCAAACGCCCATCTCAGGCGAGGCACAGATTTAGGTTGCTTGGCTCTCCTTTCCTTGTCAGCTTAACGGAGTTATCATCCATTGATATCTAGGTTATAGCTTCATTTATAAAACTTTCAAGCTGGTTTCCAGCTTATGGAAGTCATGTTTTTAGTGTGCGCTAACCAATTTGCTATATGAACTAATAGAATTGGTATTTGGCCAGCATGGGGACAACGCTTACCCGTGGCACAACAACGGGCAGCTACAGCATCATATCTGTACACATTACAAATTTTTTAGCAGACTGCGATGCATTTTATTTTCAATAATACCTATTAGTCTAGAGCCCCATCTCGAACTATCTTGAACAAAAAAAAAATATAAAAAAATATTTCATTCGGAGACTTCAACTCAGAAGGTCTTCTGGTAAAAATCTGAGAGTAAACAAAATTGCCATAAAGAGTATCTCAAATATATCATTCCGGTCGTTGGTAAACTGTAGGTCCTGCCACTCATGGATAAAATTATCTCACAAAATATGGGTGGTTGTAATCCTGGCTAGAGGATTGTCATGAAGCAAGTAAAACATGATGGTACTGCTAAGAATTTTTATTAAATAAATAACTTTTCACAGAATAATTTAAAGCTTAAAATCTCAGTTTTCAAACAACCTATATTGTTGCCTGAAGTGATTAATATTACCCCAGAGATGTAGAATTTTAGAACCAATTACCATAGGTTTTATTCCTTTTTTCTTACATCAGTACTTAGTTCAAGAAAAGCTTTTTGGCAACACTGATTCCTTCACTATTATAAAGTCTTACTGTTATGTGTGCGCTCTCTCTTTCTTTCTCTCTCTCTCTCTGTCTTTTTCCTTTTCATGGCATTATAAACGTTTACGTATTGCTTGTAATGTTGTTGGTGACGTTTGCGTGTGTGTGTGTTGAGAGTAAAATTTATCATTATTCCGGTATTTTATACTCAAAAACAACAAAAAAATTCATTATAGCCGTCTTCGTTAGTCTCTTTTAGAAAAAAAGGTCAGTATCCTGGTTATTATTTTTTTTTTGTTTTTGAATTTTTTTTCTTGGTTTTATTCTATGCTCTCAGCAGTTGTACTCTGCTACTGATGTTTGTGATTTTTTTTTGCTGTCTTGTTCTCTCTTATTAGCCTCTCTTTCTCTCTCCCTCTCTGTGTATTTATTTTAAGTTGTTATTGCTTTAAGGCTTAAAATAAAAAGTAACTGAAAAAAATTATAATTTTATCGTGAAAAAAGGAGAGGTGGGTGGATGGTGAAAGGGAATTTTATTATTTTTTTAATTTTTTTAAGAAAATGTTTTGTAATGTTGGTTTTAAAACAATGTATGCAAAATTTTTTATTGAAAAACAATCAAATAAAGGCATGTGCATTAAATTATTTAATAAAGATTAAACAAATCCGGTTAGAGCTTAATACATAATACAATACAATACAATACAATGCAATACAAAGTATGTTATCGGCTATTTATCGACTAATGCTGTAGCATTTTTTCATAATTTTTTTTATTAAAAATCTTGTATTTTTTTTCTTAAAAAAATATTTTTTTTATCAAAATTTAAATATTTTTCAATTAAAAAAAATTCTGTTTTTTCTTTTTCTTTTATCATAATTTTTTTTTAATTTGCCATTCGCTAGAATTTAAAAAAAAAAAAAATTAAAATCATCGTTAAGAGCAAAAAAAGGGCATTCCAATAGCATGAAATCATTGAAATTCGTTAAAAAAAAGAAAATAGAAATAAAAAAAATTTTGTTTGTTTTGATAACAATTGTTTGAATTTATAACATGGATTTTAAAGCAAATATTGAAAATTAAATGATAATGCTAAGTACCCTACATTTTGCATATCGTATCTGTATTTGTGTGATAAACAATAGAGATACTTTAAAATTTTAATGTACCCATGTATTATAGCCGGTTCTTAAAAACTGCCAGCACCAAGGTTTCTTACTCCAGTTTTATATGGAGCTTTATCTAGGGTCTACCAACAGCGATATTCGAACTTTAACAGTTGATAACGGCCATCTTGTTGAAGCCACATCTGTCAAATTAGTTGTCTTTTATTCAGTCTTGTTTTTTCAAATCACCATGGACGACCATAGGCGTGTGTTCTGGAGCTATTGGCGACTGACCCTAATTTGCATTGAAAAATCATCCTTAGCGATGAGATCCATTTCTGGATAATTGCGTACGTAAAAAACCGAAATTATTGAATTTGGGACAATACCAATTCCCATGTGATTCAAACGTGTCCAAAGCATCCCCAAAAAGTCACGATTTGGTGTGGATTTCGGGCTAGCGGCGTCATGGTCTAAATGATGTCTCACTAATAAACCTTGTCAATTTTGTTAAGAGTATTGGTTGGTTTTAACGAAGCCTACATGGATTACATCTTCCCATTTAGGGGTTACAGATTTAGGAGAAGCTTTCAGATATCTTTTTTGGTTCTTTACTGTTTGTTCGAGGGCTTATACTAACCAAATAATGACTATTATAGCAACCTTTGAGAGGAGGAGGCAAGACAATCGATCTGTGTAAACATAGGTTCTTTTTAAACGCTTCCTAACTTTGAATTTAAATAAAACAAAATGTGGGCGTGATGCCATGGAATATTTTTATTCATTTGAAAGACATATTGATGCCATATTCCACGCAAATACTATCGTTCAATTGTCTGCCACTGCTTTTCTGCGTTTAAGGCATCTGAATTGTTAAATTTTCCATGAATCTGGCATATAAATCAGGCTCAGTTTGATCAATAGCATGGGTTATGTTGCTTTTGTGGATCGCTGTGGTTTGTGACTTATTGGTATACACTTGAGACTTAAGAAAACAGCACAAGAAAAAATTCTAACGAGGTCCAATTGCATGATCCGTGTCATCAGTTTACTTCGGCCCCACGTGAGGTGACCATGACCATATTCTCAGAGCGATATGAATCGAAGACGCCTCCAATCCATAATATAAATCAACCAGTGATATTTTCGAAATGCACTGGACGTTCCTAGACCTGGGGGGTTACTCCGTAACTCGAGACGGAAATTAAAATGTTCGTATTTGAACAAATTGTATTCTGTAATACGAAAGTACGGAAAATTTTCGAAAGTGTGACCAATGTTTTTTTTTCTTTTCGTACGAACAACATCTCGGTAATACGAAAACGAGCATAAAAAGCGTAGTAAAAAATTCTTCGTTAGAAATTGTGTTGGTGACAACCAATGGATGGGCATCGTCCCATATTCGATATGTTCACCTAGTCATTCATTCAGAAATGGGCCCGATAGTTGAAGAGTACAGGCTCTAGTTGTGACGTAAAATTCGTAAGTTGTCTTGTCAGCGACATGAAAAGTCATTTCGAAATTCGTTTACCTTTTCTCAGTGCTTGAAATTCAACATTTTTAACACGAATGTCACGTCCGCCTTTTCTTATGGTTCCAAGACTCGAAATGCTGCTCTTCGTGACATGCAGTAAGTTGCAGAAAGTATTCGTTAATCAACATATATTTGCGAACAATCGAGTCGTCAACTCATGACCACCTATATAAAATGCCGGATTGGCCACACTTTAAGATCTTATAAAAATACCTTAGACTTGAACCCACAAGGTTGTCAAAGAAGTTGACGCCCGATTCATAGGTAGAGAAGGCAAATTGATGGAGAACTAGTGGGGAAGGTGAAAAGCTATAGTAAAGTGGAAACTTTGACTCTGAACAGGGGGATGTTAAGCACTTTTAATGAGGATTTATGCTCCATTGTTAAAGCCATCAGTTTCTGCTAGAATGCAGACAAGGTTGGTTGTTGTCAAGGCTGTTCAAAGTGTTACTTTTTCTTTCTGAATATGGACAGGCTTGTACAGTTTTTCACTTCTGAGATTTAAGTTTAATAGGCGTTTACATGTTCTAAATAAGTTCCCGTCTTAAAACTCTGCTTGTCGATGGTCCATTGGATGTAAATAACACCGAGAAGAGGGTGATTAACGTAGAATCTATTAAGAGCAACATTATATTGCGACTTGTTCAGCTCTTTTCTAAAATTTTGAATCTGTTTTTAAATAATTAAACAACGAGCAAAGAAATTTCCAACAATTTAAAATTTCCTTTAAAAGATTTCCTCTTGGATTTAATGTCACTTCTATTTATTGTAGCTCTGATGTGGGGGTTTTTACTCTTCTCATGTAATTTGATTTGAAATGTTGGGAGATTTTTATTACTTTTTAGCTTCCTTTCTCTTGTTCTCCTGCTCTTTCCCTTTTGTGTTGCCTTTCACCACACATTATAACGCAATATCCTTTTTCCCGTTACATTTTTCTGTCTTCATTTTTTTCTCTTCTTTGGTCTTCCTTTTGTCTGCTGATTAATAATTTATTACACACAGCACAGCGTTACGCTGCTGGCTTCTTCATTGCTAATGCTAATGTTATTGTTGTTGTTGTTGCTGTTGTTGTTTTATTGCTATTATGATTATGCTCACATCTGGTTTATGTCTTGGCTTTATTCCTTATTCACTTACTTTCTTAACTTTTCTAAAGGAAAAGCTTTCGATTTTTTGTTTGTTCTTCTTTTTCCGATGGAAGAGGGTGAGAAACCATAAAACATTTTCGGCGAATATTATTTTTCCTCCCTCTTCCCTCTTCCTGAGTTGTTGTTGTAATCTTTTACTCCATGGCTTGTAAAAGCAGAGAGAGCGAGCGAGAGAATCAATGTAAGACTTTAACCGTTGTATAGCCATCTTTAACTGCCAGCTTTTGCAAGGATTTTCTTTTCGTTATTTTTTTTTTTGTTTGTTTTCAAACGTATTCTCTTTATTCCAGCAATTGTTGTTATTGCTCTGTTGATGTTGTTATTATAAATCCAAACTCGCCATGTTGTCAAATCATGTGTTTTAAATCGATTTTTTTCTCTTCATTGTTCTTGTTTTTGTTGTTCCGTTTTTTTTTTGCTCATCCTATACTTTATTGTTGTTGCCGTTTATTTATGCGTACATATTTGCTACTTTCGTGTATCCCAGTGTGTATGTATTATTTGGAAAATTTAAAGAATTTTTCTTTATTTCTTTTCTCTTTATTTTCTTGTTATTTTTCTTCTTTTTCGTTTATATAGTATGTATGGTTATTTACAGCCACATATGGGAGTTCTTTATTTGTCTTTCGTCGTTCGTTTTTTTTAAGCTTAAAGCCTTATATATCACCTCCCCCTCCCACATTTGTTTTGATGAGCGAAACAATAAAAATTATTCGTCCTGGTTAGTGTCACTTTGTGGACAGATGGTTAGTTAAAGAAGAAGAATGTTTTGGGATTTTTTAATACAAATAGAAAATAAATGAAATGTAAGGGGTAGTAAATAGAAATCTATTGGTTATATTCAATAAATTGCAAAAAAAATTTTTAAAGTTTATAAATGTATAAATCAGGCTAAATCGGATAAAAAATGGACTTGTGAGAAAAATGGACTTAGTGGTCTGTATAGCCATGGTATCAAGGTTTCCAAAACAGTTTTTGTTGTTTTAGACGTCGAAATTAATACTTACCTACATAATTGGTCATTACAACCCTTCAGTCAGGATTACGATGTATATTATGTTGTGTGTGTTAATTTTTATACATGAGTGGTGGGACCTACAGTTTAAAGTCGACTCCGAACGACAGATTTTTGAGAAACTTTTCATCGCAATTTTATTTACTCTCAGAGTTTTTGTCAGAAATCTGCTGAGAGGAAGTCGCCGATAAAATGCTTTTTGTATTTTATTTTGATGTCTGGCCTGGGGCTCGAACTCTAGCTTTACGTCTAATAAGCCAACACACTACCTTACTAGACTACGGCGACGTCTGAAATTAATACAGGCGACAAAATTAAATCATCGACAAAAATCAAAAAATTGCAGGTCGTAGACAAAAAAGTGCAAGTTAGCGACCAAAGAAGAGCAAACCATTGGTAAAAAAATATGCAAGTCATCGACTAAAAAATGCAAGTTATCGATCAAAAAATGCAAGTCATCGATCAAAATATGCAAGTAATCGTCCTAAAAAGTTTTAGTCATTGTGCAAAAAAGGAAAGTCATCGACCATAAACTGCAAGTCATCGGTCAAAAAGTACAAACCATCGGTCAAAAAATGCCAGTCATCGGTCGAAAAAGTACAAGCCATCGCCCCAAAAAAAATGCAAGTCATTGTCCTAAAAAATTTTTAGCCATTGTGCAAAAAAAGAAGAGTCATCGACCATAAACTGCAAGCCATCGGTTAAAAAAGTACAAGCCATCGGCCAAAAAAAAAACAAGTAATCGACAAAAAAATGCAAGTCATCGACCCAAAAAATTAGGGTCAGCGACTAAAAAACTACAAGTCATCGACACAAGAAATGGAAGCCATTCAAAAAAAGCAGGTCATCCACAAAAAATGTGACAATTTTGCCCGCTTTATAAAAAAAACTTTTTGTTGCTAATTTGAAGAAAACAATTTGGTTCGTCGCCAATACCTCTGGTCCCCAGTAACGTACGACCGTAAAGAAACCTATTCTGAAATTGTTTATTCCACAAGTTCATTTTTTATCCGCTTTAGTTCCATTCATACAGGGCACTTTTTTGGAATCCTTGGTACAGTCACGTTTTTACTTTTTAAAAACGTTTAAAATATGAGCTCGTACATTGCAAATAAAATAAAAATAAATTTATGTTTAGTTTTAATTAAAATTATTTCTTATTGGCACAATTCTGTGTGCCACTGTTCACAACTTTGTGTAAACAACAACAATTGCTTTATTTGTTATTCCTCTGTTTACTCGCTTTATATAAACAATAACGGAGATCTTCAAACCACGATTACTCTCTTCAAACCACGATTACTCTCTTCAAACACACAGCGTCTTCACCAGGGATGGAAAAGTTGGTACAATTGTACTTTTTTTAGCACTATTTAGAAGTCAAAAACACCATAGCACCTCAATGACTTATTTAGCACTATTTAAAAAGTTTCCCTACTTTATTACATTACTCAATTATTCTTTCTCATCACTTCTCCAAATTTCAAGAATATTTTGGCTGTCACGTGAAGAAGTAATTAACAGAATTTTGGAACATTGGCAGCCACTTCAATATTATTTTACACTCAACGATTTTGAAGCTGATTTGCAAGACGGTAGAATTAATTCAATTTTATCCGGACTTTCAAATCCACTTTATAAAATGATATTTTTATTTTTACAATATGTCCTTAAAATTATTAACAATATTAATTTAGAAATGCAATCCGAGGATGCCAGAATGCATATTTTTTAGACCGCTTAAAATTTTTGTTCAGTCAAATAGCTCGCAATTTTATACAAAAGGATGCATTATATGAAAATGATACATTAAAAATCAATAGCAATGAAAACCATATTCCTATTGGCGAAATATATTGTGGAACAGAAATTGATGTATACATATCAATAAATAACACAGTATTATTTTGGAGCTTAAAGAAATAGCAAAAAAAAAAAATTATTTAAAGTTTTAAAAGCAAAAGTTGATTTAAATAATGAAATGTTACTATAGTTCAAAGAATTTACACTAGAAAACGTTGTTTCAGGTAAAACTCTAAGTGTTGTACCGTTTATATTAAAAATGTTTCCCATTGAAATTAAGAATATTGAATCAATAAATAACCAATTTCAGGCGCTTTCGGACTTTGAAACTATTAAAGCTTTAAAAACTGAGAACATATGTACCTTTTGGTCGAAGGTATCTGAAATAAAAAATGAACTAAATGAACCAATTTTCAATGACATTTCAAGAGTTATAAAAGGAATATTATCCATTCCACATTCATCTACAAATGTAGAAAGAATATTTTCGTACCAAAATTTAATAAAAGGGAGAAATAGACTGTTTGCTTCGACTGTCTCCAATTTACTCCAAACAAGGGATTTATTGAAGTCATTTAGTTCGTGTTGCTACAATTTTGAAATAACAAATAGTTTGGTAGCAAAAAATTTATCATAAATAATAATTAAAATTTAGATCTCATAAACTTTTGTTTTTCTTTATAGTTAAGTATTAAAGAAAGTTGTTAAGTTTACCTATTATACATACATACAAGTGCTTAGTAAAAAGAAACTGCAATGTACCTTTTTGTTAATTTTTATGTTTTTTTACACACATATATACATATGTACATAAATATATGTATGTAAAATGAATTGTCATTTATATTTTTATTTAATTTTTAACAAAAAAGTTTAAAAAAGAAAAAAAGTGAATTTAGTACAATCGGGCTGAAAAAAGTACAATTTTCTGTGAAAGTTGGTACAATCTGCTAAGATCAATTTCCCATCCCTGGTCTTCACACAAGACTGACTGAACTTTACTGACTCACTCGCCTGCTTTGTCTTGCCTTTTATATGGCAGAGTAAACAGTCTGATGAATGTTCTTGAAGGCGAATATTCATGGCTTCGTCTCCTCGAAATCTGTATAAATGGAAACATCGTTGTTTCATTATTGTTGTTTGTGTACTTTGTTTACATGTATTGTTGTAGTGTTTGTTATTGCATTTTTGTTTACTTGTTTACCATTTTTTATGCTGGTGTTTGTTGTTGTATTTTTGTGTACTTGTTTACCATTTCAATGTTAAGTGATGTAGAAGCAAAACACCAGTATCTAGAGTCTTCAGTTTCGTAACAATGTCATGGATATATAGTGGAATACCTGTAACAAGCCCTATTCTTCTACAATATCCAGACATTGTTAAAACAAATAAATTGTTTTGAAATCGGTTAAAAATCTTAAAAAGCTTAAAACGTAATTTCGTATGCAAATGTCCACAATTTATTGTGTCGTTGTATTGAGAGAAATAACACCCTCTGCCCAACTTTTTCACAACGCAAGTGTTAGTGGTGGTCATACATATTGTCATCCCATTTCAAATTTCAACCTCTTTACCAACACATAGTAAATGCCACCTCATAAGCTACTCTTTAAGGAACAGATTTTATTTGTTGTTTTGTATTTACGGTTGTTCTTTCGTTTTTCATTTTTCTCCCACACTTACACACTCTCTCTCTCCCTCTCACTTTGCTGACTGTCTGCCCCTTGTTATAACACACACGCACGTGTGTATCATTAATTATTATTTGTTTTCGATTTTAGAATATTTTCACAACAATAACAACAACAACTACTAATACTATTACAAAGAAATCAAATGTTAAAAGAAAAAGGGCAAGAGAAGAAGAAGAACCCTCTTTTCATTTTTTAAGTGTTGCCAATATTGATACAGTAAGTGTGTGTTACTTAAGATAAGATATTTATCACGGTCGGGGTCTGTTTGTTTGCTATTTTAGTGCATGGAATGAGTACTTTGGGTCAATTTTTCAAAGTGGCGTAAACAAAAGAAGACGATTTAGCGTGTCATGGTGAAAATAAATAAAAAAAAACTGTACGTATGGTGCTGTATCACCGAGTAATACCCTACGGAACAGTGGATATTTTGAAACAAAAAAATAGTGTCTGGAATAGTGGTCTAGCAGTTGTTTTAGTAGGTTGTGTGTTGGTTTATTTGACCTGAGGCCACGGTTCAAACCCCTGGTCAGACAACTCCAGCAAAATGAAACAAGCAAAATATTTCTTCGGAGACTTCCTCTCAGCAGATTTGTGACAAAAACTCGAGTAAATTAAATAATTGCAATGAAAAGTTTCCCAAAAATATCTGTTGTTCGGAGTCGTTTTTATACCGTAGGTATCGCCAATCAATGGATAAAATTTACAAATACTGTAGGGGTGTTGTGTGCAGTTAGGTTGTAATGTAGTATGTATGTATGTGCGTAATGGTAGCTTAGGTACAATTATGGATTGATTAGATTCGAGGTCTTGCATTGGATATTTGAAATAAAAATAATCTTAATAAGTCTGTATAAAGGTCGAATGCTCAACAATTCATGAATTCTTTACTAAATTTGGTCTCATTTTTGTTGCAATTTAGAAAAAGATTCATCAGATTCACCATTGCCGACTAACGACACTTTGGTGAATTTAAATTTTGTTCACCACACTACATATTTACCACATGTTGCAAAAACTCACCACTATGGAAACCCACCACACCGTACAACTTCACCACCTTTTTCAAAAACTCACCATATCGAATAAAATCACCACACTTCCCGAAAATTCACCATGATAGAAATACACCACTCTAGAAAGTAATGTTAATTCATTTTAAGGTTCCGTCCGTCCGTACAACCACACACAATTATAAAAAACACCTGAACAACTCAACCATATTTATTTATTTCATCGAAGATTTTATAGGGTAAGATCCTTAATCCATTGCTTTAGATCTCTAAAGAAATTTACCGAAGCACGGTGTAGATTATGAAATTTCTAGCCCCTAATAAAAAAAATTCATAAAAATTACCATCAAATGCCAACAAATATTTGCCATCTTGATAATTTCCCAAAAACATTTCAATTTGAATTTTACATAATCGGTAGAACGTGGGGCACGGGGGTCAATTGTTCAATTTACTTACACATTTTGTGCATGTTCGTTTCAAATAATTTTTTTCTTTCTCTCCAATATTTGCATTGATTGTTGATTATTGATTTTGTTGTTGTTGTTGTTGGAATATTTTTAAAAGTACTTTTTTGTTTTTATATAATTTTGTGGTTGTCGTTGTTGTAGTTGTTGTTTTTGAACCACATTTAATTGAATATTTGATTTGATATGATTTTCAATTAAAACTCAACCCGAACGACAAGTGCAAAACCCTTGAACTATATTTTTAAAAAATGTTTTACATTGTAATCATCAATCGTTCATTAATAATCAAAAATATAGAAAAAAAAACCAGGAGAAAGTAGATATTAAAGGGCAGGGATTTAAAATAGAAAAATTTCTATACAAGCTGTAAACAGTGTTGCCATATGGGTTGTATAAAAAATTTAATAAAAAACAATTTTAAGGTTTTACTTGGTTATTAACAACAGTTGAAAAAGTTAAGGCCGCTTAATATATGAAGGTATGTCGATAAGTTTGTGATCTTTTAAAGTTTCTGCCCCTTGACTGAATTCTAGGGTGAAAAATATCAAATGAAGTTAATAATAATAAAATAAGCCCGGGTTTAGGAGTAGTAGAATCCAATAAAAAAATTCTTAACCTCTACACCCAGTGCAACAAACCAATACATTTCCAAAGAGGACATTGTTTCTAGGCAATGAAAGTTGGCAACCCTATCATTCTACAACCCACTGGAGTAAGTTAATGAAACTGAAAAAAATCATAGAAATTATAAGTTGAAGATGGAGTAAAAATCATCAATCAGCAAGATTCCCCACCACTTCACGCACTACTCGTAGGGCGCTATTTCTAGCTAACAATAGATGGCAACAGCCCATTGTCCTAGGATATGCTACAGTAGATCAATCACCTGCTTAGCAGGAACAACAAAAATAGATTAAAGAAACGGAAACAATTTAGGAATGCTTTGTGAAAGCTATGTGCTCTAAAGAGGGGTACTGGAAAACAAACAAAAAAATGAGCTGCGGAGAGAGGGGATGACAGATCCTTTGTGCCATTTATACATACATCTTCCGAATAATGAAAAAGAATAAAAAAACAACACTTAGAGATGATTATAGTAATCACTGTATCAATTTATCACTGTCATCACATGGCAAAATGAATAATGTTCTAGAATCTTACATTAGTCTCACGCTCTATTAGATTGTCTCATCCCTATCTGTGTTAATTGATGGGATTTTATCTAAAAATCTCTTGATTTACTCGCACAGCCAGGCTGCAAAGAAGTCCTTCACGCATGTCACCGCGACGACGTCCATGATTACTTGGGATTACTCAGGGAAATTTTGGATCATACAAAAGTAACTTCAGGACATGGCAATATCGCGGGAAATTTCAATTCTGATGGACTGAGGGCTTGAACATAGGTCACAATTACCGATATGTTTCAGGGCATAGGTTCTGTTTCCCTTAATTAAAATGGGTTATCTTAGGTATTTTACTGGCCGGCTTAACTTCGTTGGTGGCATGAGGGTATCTGAAATATTGCTAGGCTCCACTGAACTGTTATCCCCATATCGCGTAACTACATTTGCGTTTATCATAGGCCTCTGGCCTGTAAAACTGCATATCTGATGGACGTGGCATTCCCTCAAATGACTTCTGCAAAGGCCGTGGATCTGATGATAACAGTACACTATCCTTGCTATCGTTGGTGGCATGAGGGTATCTGAAATATTGCTAGGCTTGGCCGAACTGATTGCCCAATATCTAGTAACGCGATATTTGCGTTTATCACTGGCCATTGCCCTGTAGAACGGCATGCTGATCGGTTTGGTATTCTCTCGAATGACTTTTGCAAGAGCCATGGATCTGAGGATAAGAACATGCTATCTCTCATTCCATGTGTAAGTGCCTAACTCTTGCTACAATGATTGACGCAACTCTTCAATACAGAGACATCTCTGTTAGATTTACATATATCGGAAATATCACAATGTATCTAATCCCATAGGCAAGGTACCACCTTTAACTGATGACTTGGTGTTAGTTAGTAAAAGTTAGCCTCGAAGAGATGCGGATATAGAAGAGATTGGTGTAGCTTTTTGCACACAGTAAACACCGATGTATTCTAATCACGAGTATGTACATAAGTTGGTCTAATCTTCGAATTCTAGCAAAGTTATCGCAGAAATTGGTCAGCGCAGGGGCTGTACATTAAAAATATGACTACTCCGTGCTGGAAACCAGTTCAATAAAGGAAGCTATATCCTCGATGTTAATGAATGATATCTCAGTTACGCTGGCACGTAATGGAGAGCCAAATAACCTAATTTTGTATCTCGCAAGAGATGGGCGTTGACAAAGAAAGTGGATAACAGTTTCCTACTTTTCAGCAGACCCCCCAACTACGACAAAAGTCGTGTTTGATGGCAGCTGCATCGCCATCGTAGGCCCAGTGAGTCTGGCAATGGAGCAGGATTTCTCATTGACCCGTTTAGAAAAAATTAAAATTTTTTGTATTTAATTCAATTCTAGATGCCTAATGCCATATTAAGGAACGTACCAACGTGACGAAATTGTTAGCTAAGCCGCTTGCCTAACTTTTAGACACTTTAGCACATGTTTAGCCGGCATTATTTTTTTTTACCAGACTGTTAAGAGTTCATTTATTCCATTTTTAATGCTATTTTTTCTCTGAAAATATTTTTATTTTTTTGCCAATATTCGCGCAAAGAAAAATAATAATATTTTCAAAAAATACAAATATTAGCCGACTTCAGGTAGTCGTGCAAACATGAAATTGACGTATTTTGCGATAAACAATCAAGATCCATCAAAAATTCTGAAAATTTTTGAACTGAAAGTTCATTTGATGAGATGACACATACAAAAAATATAACACGACTATTAT
Organism: Sarcophaga variegata; assembly: GCA_932273835.1. Lineage (NCBI taxonomy): Eukaryota > Metazoa > Arthropoda > Insecta > Diptera > Sarcophagidae > Sarcophaga > Sarcophaga variegata. The sequence goes on along the minus strand of OW026360.1, from coordinate 101,848,324 downwards.
ACTCTTTAAAAAATAACTACGGTAATGTTTGTCCGATTTGATCAAACTAAGCTTCAATCTCTTCACAACATAATGCAATTTCTGAATGTTATCACTTTCTTTATATTTTTTTATTAAAGTTTGCTACTATGAACGGACAGGCTTGAAAAATATGAAAAAATTCGGATTTGTCAAGTTTACCTCATCAAACCTCATAGCATTTTAAGTCCAATAATATATGTATGTATACCTCTCCTTTCTAATAAGGTTTAAATTTTGGACATTGGTTCAGAAATGTTTGTGTAATCAATAAATTTGTGCGTAAAGTCGAAAAAAACAGTTTTTGTCAAATAAAATAAATTTGGAGGGTTAAAGAAATATAAAAAAAAATATTTTTGAGTTCTACTCAACAAAACTCACAACCTACACTATGTCATTAGCTGGGTGTATTTCATTTTTTTTATTTTGTCGCATAGTGTTCTTAATAATGATCAAAGATTTTACAAAAGTAGACAACATTTCCTAGTAACTGGTACACAGTTTGCATACTATTGACGAAAAAAAATTCCTTATTTTCTACGAAAATACTTTTTAAAAGTGTATTTAAAATAACGTTTCGGCAACACTTGATAATATTATCAAAGAATTTTTTACATTCAACACAAAGATTTTTGTTTTTGTATTTGTTTTCCTTTTCCTTTTTGCACAAAAACCGCATTTTATATACACAGACGAACAATAGAAACTATTGTGTAGGGATGACAGCCGTGGCAATAGTAGTAGCAGTATTAGTCGTAGTAGTAGTAACAGTTTACCAATACATTAACAAACCATTAATGTTTTCACTTTTTTTCCTTACGTCTCTAAATGAAATTTTATAAACAGAGATTTCTTGTTATTACTCCTACACTTTCTCTCCCCTTTACTACACTTTAAACAATTATTCTCTCTCATCAGGGGAGCACTATATTATATCGATTTTATGAGCAGGGAGAAAAGGCAGAAAGTGTCACTACCACTATGACAAGAAAAGAAGAAAACAAAAATCGATAAAATAAAATATCAACGAGTGGTACTTATAATAAAATGGAAAACTTTTACTTTATATTTCCACTCTCTCTCCCACTCTCTCTCTCCTTGTCTCTTGCTCTGTATCACTAGTGTGGATACACGAGACGAGGATAAAAACAAACGATATATATACACGAGTACAATACATACAGAAAAAAAATGAAATACTGGAGCGTGTATAATAAAAAAAGAGAGAACAAAAGCTAGAAAAATAAACAAACAAATCAATTTAATTTGGAGCAAGGATACTCTACTACTGTATGCCTCTTGCTTTTTAACTGCAACATAAAAGCAAAGCGTGAGGGCGACAGTGTCATTGGAAATGCTCTTGTGTATGTTTGTGTATGTGTATTTATACATGAAAGAGATTCATAGCATAAGTGTTAATGGATTTTTGTTCGGTTTTTTATGCCATTTTTAATAGAGATTTGGAAACAAAAAAAAAACAGAAGAAAGCATTTTAATATTGAAAAACTATACACATATGATAGTAACAAATAAAACTCTCTCTTTCATACACACACACACACATACACAAACAAGTGTGCTTTAAAAAACTACCATTAAAACCCAGCAAACTCTTGTTTACATTGAAAGAAAGTGAAATTTTTGTTAAAAACATAAAATGATTTGTTTTTAATCACTTGACAAAAAAGAATGTTTACTGGGTTATGTAAATATGCTAAATTATAGACTCAATATTGTCTGTGTATAAAGCAAAGGAATAATAAATTTTTTTCCGTTCTTTCTTCTGTGGTTTGGTAAATAATACGATGCAACCAACTATTTCAAGGACTTTTTACAAATATTGAACTGTTTTGTGGAAAAAAAACAATAAAAAATATTTTTAAACTACAATTAAAAATTATGAATATTTTTTTATTGAAAACATTCATTGTTCGTTTTTTCATAATTAAAAGGAAAATAAATTGTAACTCTGCAAATAGAAAGTTTTAGTAATTAATTTAATGAAATTAAAATTGTTTTTCTGCAATTCAGCTAGTTGAATAAGGTGTAAAAGTTATATAATAACATATGATACATGAATTAAGCATCTTTAACAACTTTACATGTAATTCAGCTAGCTGAATATGAATAGAAATTTATATAACATCATATGATTTGATAATTAGAATTTTTTAATCATTTTTCTTTGTCATTTGTGCATAAAAAGCTTTATATTGCAAAGTAATGCACAATTAAAGTGTTTTCTGCGTATATTTTTGCAATTCAGCTAGCTGAATAAGGTGTAAAAATTCTATAAAGGCATATGATAGATTAATTAAGAATATTTAACAATTTTATATGTAATTCAGCTAGCTGAATATGAATAAAAATATATATAACATAAGATTCTGTAATTAAGGATTTTTTATAATTTTTTCTGTCATTCTTTCATAAAAAAACTTTATACTGAAAAATAGTGAACAATTAAAGGGGTTTATGCATATATTTTTACAATTCAGCTAGCTGAATAAGACTAAAACATTATGTAATGGCATATGATATATTAATTAAACATCTTTAACAACTTTACTTGTAGTCGCCGTGGTGTAGTAGGTAGTGTGTTGGCTTACTATTCGTAAAGCCCGGGTTCGTATCCCAGGTCAGACATCAAAAATGAAATATAAAAAAAAAATATTTCTTCGGCGACTTCCTCTCAGCAGATTTCTGGCAAAAACTCTGAGAGTAAAATAAACTGCCATGAAAAAGTTTCTCAAAATTCTGTCGTTCGGAGTCGACGTTAAATTAAACTGTAGGTCCCGCCACTCACGTATAAAATTAACGCACACAACATGAGTGGTGTGAGAAGCTAGGCCGTAATCCTGACTGAAGGGTTGTAATGGCCAATTATGTATGTATGAACAACTTTACGCGTAATTCAGCCAGCTGAATATGAATAAAAATTTATATAACATCATTTGATTTGATATATAGGGCTTTTAAATAATTTTTTTGGTTATTCGTTCCTAAAAAACTTCATATTGAAAAGTAAAAGACAATTAAAGTGTTTTCTGCGTATATTTTTACAATTCAGCTAGCTGAATAAGTATAAAAACCTAATTGCATGCTAAATAACATCAAAATGTTAAAATGTAATTTGCGAGATTTAATAATTTTACAGGAATTCAGCAAGCTGAACATATGTGTGAAAAAAGCTTAATAACTAAAAACCGTGCATATTTTAAGGGTTTCATGAAGATTTTCTGAAAATGAGTTATCTGAATACGTCTAAAAAGTCTTCATAATTAAATGTATTGTATTGACAATGCTTTCACTGAGCTGTTTTTTGCAATTCAGCTGGCTGAATTTCACCATAAAGCTAAATAATATCCTATTGTTTATTATATAATTGTTTTCTATGAATTTTTCTTGCAATTCAGCTAGCTGAATATGTCTTAAAAGACAAGTAATACAATGTAATACTTTAGTTAGGTGTGTTTTGTTTATATTTCTGCAATTCGGCTAGCTGAATATGCCTTAAATGACAAATAATGAAATGTAATACTTTAGTTAGGTGTCTTTTATTTATATTTCTGCAATTCAGCTAGCTGAATTATAAGAAAGTTACTTATATTTAAGATATCTTATTGATTTAATTATTTTTATGTGATTATTAAGAAATTTTGCATATTTCAGACATCTGAATTAAAGCAAAACAGTGAGAAATAAAATCTTATATGATATTTATTGATTTTACTGTAGTTTAGTGCTATTCAGCTAGCTGAATTGTTGAAAAAGTATGTTTAATTAAAAATTGAATTTGTTTCTTATAATACAACTGCATGAAATTACTGTGTTTAAGGGTTTGTAATAAAAATTTTGCAGCTGAATTCAATTAAAAATTTTAAGGCGGAATTGTTAAAAACAAGTTTTGTTTTAAATTTAGTCATGTTGCTGTTTAAAGTGCGTAATTAAAATTTTGAGTTTGTTTAATGACTTTTTAATACCGTTCAGTAGGTGTGCCGCTTGTGCTAATCGCAATTCTGTTTTACAAACGTAATAATTATAGGCACAGAGTTGTTAAGAGAGAAACAGACTTTAGTGGTTTATTGAATTGTTTTTCAAATAGTCATGCATTCTATTGAAAAAGAAGGAAACTGTATTGATTTTCTTTTTTTTATCAGACAAAAAAGAACTTGAAAATGATTCGAAACAGCTAACCAACTACTTAATCATAATCATGGCAAGCTAAGTGAGTGACTGACTGATTAAATAATGGCAAGTGATTAAAAAATTGTTGACCATTTTTTTCGGCCTTATCTTTACGTCTTACTACCACCAAAGTGTATACGGATTTATGGTCAATTAAAACAGAAATTGCCACTCGAAAAGGTGTTATAAATGATTACGTTTTTAAAATGCTTCTCAAAAATTACGTATTGCTTTAGAAAAATTTTGCCTCGCCACCACCTACTTTAGCTAAAAATTAATTGTAACCATTAGAGCCAAAGCCATACAGAAGCCTTAACAAACTCGCCTAGAATGTTAATTCGTCAAATAACGATGAAAATTTGTCATTTAAAAATAATTTTGAAAACAATTTGTTTGATTTACGGAAATTACCGAAAAGAATTTCAACAATTTTTCTCTGTGCTGTTTTGTTTGTTTTCATAAATGAATTGTCGTTAAAAGAAAAAAAAGCAGACAAATAAATAACAAACGATTACAAAAGGTTTTTAAAAATATTACACAGGCAGGCAGACAGACCGAGACACTAGAAAAGAAACATGCTATTGACCTTAAACGATGGCTAGGGTAGGTAGAATGAAAAAAAAGTAATTCCAAAAAGGTAAAAAAAAACAAACAAACAAACAAAACGATATGAAAAGAGAATAAACAATTGCTGGCATTAACAGAAAAAAAAAATTAAAAACATGCCACAGGTAGTAGTACGTACCAACAGAGGAACAGCACTTAAATAATGGCACAAATGAATAATGAATTGAAAAACAGTTTTTTTTTCTGCTTCATACAGAATAGCAGAAATGGATATGAATCAATAAAAAAGAATTTCTTTCTTTGAAATACAGCTTTCTTATCATTCAGCTTTCTTATCATTCAGTTCTTAAGTTATTGTCCTGCAGAGGTGTTGGTATACTAAGTCCATAAAATCTATTGTTTCGCCCTCAATTCCAATAATCCCTCACCTTATTGTAGTTGTAGTAAATTATTTAAAAATTCTGTCGAAATTTTGTTAGGTTAGGCGGCGTACTCCCTCGAAAGAAGAGCTTCCACTTAGGCCGGCATTTAGGCCCATTGTGATACTACAATTAATTCTACCCGGGGTTGCGATGTATAGAGGTAGAGTACTCTGCTTTCTGTATTGTATTGTTGGGCAGAGGTACTCAATGTTTTATAGAAGTTGTGACGAGGGTCCTTATCCCCCCCACATATAGACTCACATTAACATCAAGGGCAACAAAAAAGTCATAGTGGAGGCATCAGCATATTTTCTAGGACATAAAATTTCATGTACAACTGCGAAAGTATGGAGGTTTGTGGAGTATAGCGTATGGCAAACTCTTTCATTACTATAGGCATGAATTGTCAATGCTTATAACAACATTTGGTGTGAGATGAGAACCTATTGGAACAACTAGTAGCTTCCAATCAAAAAATTATGAACGTAAGGAACATGTCTTCTTTTGTTACCATTATTAGATGAGAGGTATTACGCACTACTCTTGCATTGTTAGAGAGTATCAGATATGCAATCTTTTTCAGATCACAAAATATTAAACTTCACGCTCCAGAGATCATTTAGATACCACCACTTAGAAACCAAAGGAAAACAAATTGGGAGGCAGCGAAATATTCGTTTTTAATCTCAACAAGCGAACGCATATGGAATCACAATAAATTCGTTGACATTGTAACTCAACTGAATGATAGCATAACTCAGATGATAGTGTAACTCAGTTGGGTGCTAAACTTTAAGTTTAGAGACGTTGGGTTGGGTTCTGGGTGTTTTGTTTGACGTTATATTTGTTTAACCACAATAGGAAAAAGAAAGTGAGAATTATTACAAAGTAATATCAGAGGTTAAACATCAAAACGAAATACAAAAAAAGTATTTCTTCGGCAACTTCTTCTCAGAAGAATTCTGGCAAAAACTCTGAGAGTAAATAAAAACTGCCATGAAAAGTTTATCAAAAAACTGTCGTTCCGAGTCGACTTTAAACTGTAGGTCCCACCACTCATGTATAAAAATTAAACACACAACATAAGTGGTGCAAGTAGCTAGGTCGTAATCCTGACTGAAGGGTTGTAATGACCAATTATGTATATATGTAGGTCACTGGTCACTGCCTCAAAAAAATTTTTTTTTGATTCACACTACCTTTCTTCCCTTCTCCTATGACTATCTTTTCTGCATTCGGACACAATGCAATGCATGAGTAGGCGTCCTCCCCTAATTGTTGGTCTCAGAAAACAAAAGGGTGCAATACTAGATACCTTCAATTGCATTTTTATAAACTGTGGTCAAGAAAGAGAAATATGCCGTCTGGCGGAACAGAAATTTTTCTGCATTTAGATTCAAACTACGGAGGCTCCAGGATAGAACAAACTGTAACGGGTACAGGCAGGTATACAATATGCAAACAAGGAGAATTAAATGTGATTACTATAGGACCTTTTGTAATGATAGTAGCAGCAGACAACTCAAAAGAAGCGGAGTTAATTGCAATACAAATCTATGGGAACGGTTAGTATTTATTCTCTTCATCACAGAATCTATATTTGGGGTTTGAAACGATTCCTATTCTATACAAATGCATGTTGATGTTTCCTCAAGATATTGCTGGTTATTCCAATTCAAGACTGAAATCTATTCTTACTATAGTCACCAAACAGAAGTTTAGATTATCTGTATACCCATTTGACTTAAGAAGAATTTACGCCTCCTTTTCCTTTTAATGAATATACTCTTAGCAAATATTCCTTCACAATTCATGAAAAGGTTCTAGGCCCTATTAGAGGCGTTCACTGCCTTATATCTCATGATCTGGTATACAGCAGGGTGTGATATTATTTTATGTGTGTGAAGATAAATTCAAATTTATCTAGCAAAGACAGAAACCAAAAAATTTAACAGAGCTAATGTTAAAGCTAACAGAGCAATGTTAAATGGTTAACAGACAATCCGAAAAATAGTCAAGGAAGAAATCACCTAAATAAACATAAAATGGGACTTGCTGCACATATCGCACTATATACAAATTATAGCCTAAGGTGTCCCTAATAAAACCCAATAAGTGGTATATCCCAAATAATTTTGAAACTCTATTAGCTTTAACATTAGCCCAGTTAAATTTTTTGGTTTTAGTCTTTGCTACTTGAATTTGAATTTATCCTCACACACATATAAACACTATACATCCAAAATCTCTCTCATCGTTATTGCCTTACAAAGTTCTGCATGCTCTTTGAGGTAAATTAGGATAACTCTCTGCTTGGTAGTAAAGATGCACTCAAGTCTTTTCTTCTGGATACCACTAACGCCGCTCAGTCTCCGGGGGTTTCAATATCACAGAATCTACATTTTGGATTGGAAGCGGTTCGTATTTTGTACAAATGTTTCTGAAGATCCGATCAGAAGAGCATACATAATACATAATTGGTCATTACAACTCCTCAGTCAGGATTACGACCTAGTTTTTGAAAAACTTTTCATGGCAATTTTATTTACTCTCAGAGTTTTTGCCAGAAATCTGCTGAGGGAAAGTCGCCGAAGAAATACTTTTTGCATTTTGTTTTGATGTCTGGCCTGGGGCTCGAACCCTGGCTTTACGTCTAATAAGGCAACACACTACCTACTAGACTACGGCGACTTCGAGCATTCAGGGATATTCGGATGCAAGACTCAAATCTTCTCCCACTATAGTTACCTAACATAAGTTAAGATTGCCTTACACTTGAGAATATAATTTTACGGTTTCTATTAATGGTGAGGACACCCCTCGTGCAAGTTTATTTGCAGTAAGTTTTTACATGACTTGATATCTAGCAGAGGTTATTATTATTTCTCATTGTCTAGCTGATTTATAGTAGACTGTCGGACAGTATTTCCATGTTGGGTCCTTTGTAGTTATTATCCCAGATAAATTGACCAATTGTTGTCACAGTTCTGCTTGGCAGATACCTCGTATGTTTACCCTTGGGTTGCAAATATTTCACTCTGAAAATTAACATTTTCGTTTCTGCCTCGTTGTTTGGCTTCAACCCACTGGTTTTATAAAGAATGGGTTTTTTCTTGAAGGAATATGTAGTCGCCACATTTTGTACTCTCTCTTAATACCACGTCTGGTTGGGAAGCATTTTTAGAAATTGTAAAGTTTAGTGGTTCAGTCTTGGTAGTAAGTTGAGGAGGGAGCTTTCAGTCACTCGTTTTTTCGAACCATAAATCTCGGGAGAGACTTCTTTTCCGGCAGCCTAAGTGAAATCGTTGTAGTCTAGCCTATTAGACGTGTGCTCATGGTTCTAGTCCTGGCTTAGCTACCTCGAACTTGACGAAATATGAAAAAAATATTTCTTTCGTGCGACTTTCTCTCAGCAGTCTTCTATCAAACACTCGGAGAGTAAAAAATCGGTCGCACGGAGGTCGACTGTAGGTCCTGCCACTCCTGGATAAAATGTACACAAACAACATGGGTGGTATGAGAAGTTAGGTTGTAATCCTGACTAAAGGGTTGCTAAATGAGAATTTAAATAAGTCTTGCGATAGTTTTTTAAAACAAAATTACTCTTCGGATGAGTTTTTCTAGCAAACTGAATAGCAAAATTTATTTAAACTTTAGTCATTTCATATGAAAAAAAAAAATCTATTAGTCCAGCTGAAATACAACGAATGACATTATTTTAGTGGAGAATAACTTTATTTGCTGGATTAGCATTAGTCATATAATATAATAGATTTTATTGATTGATTTTAATTATTTAATTATATAAAGAATGAAATTAAATTGTTGTTGTTCTTAAAAACACGAAATTTAATCGCCATATTCATGTGCTAATCTAGCCAGCCGTACATGAATTAGTTGGGAGTCATTCATTTCATCGGAATATTCTAAAAATACATGATTACGTACGATATGAATGCGAACGAAAACGAATACGAATGTGGCATGCTTAACTATAATTACGGAATGTTGATGTTGTATCAGTTTCATTACAAGCTTTTATTTTCACTTTTATAAGCTGCCCTTGTGCGGAAATAAACGAGAGTAGGGGTAGTGAAAGCACATTTTAGTTTGTTTACATTGCTTTTATTGATTGCGAAAAATGTCGAGGTAAGTTCTAGACACGATGCTTGTGGCCAAGAGTTGTCAGTATAAAGTATTACGGCCTCGTGCCTAGTTACCTATTCAGGACTTTCGATCAATTTTCGCTTAACACGTATGAATTGTTGCGTGTACAGTTCTCTCTTGATTGTCTGAACCGGTTTTACCATCTCACAATTGATAACACTTTTCTAGCCCTAATAAACACAGAGCCTTACCAGTGGATATTCTGCTTGCAACTTCACATGTGATTTCTGGAGCTTGATGTTGTCGTGATGAAGCCATTTTCCTTGCCAGTGATAACTCCATGCAAAATTATTGCATTTTAAAACAATCAAACAGTATTTCCTCGTCTTAATTGGTCATTACAATCCCTTAGTTAGGATTACAATCTAGCTCCACACACTGTGGTGAGTGTTAATTTTAGACTTGAGTGGCAGGAGCTACAATTTAAAATCGACTTCGAACGACGTACTTTTGAGAAACTTTTCATGGCAATTTTTATGTATTCTTTGGGTTTTTGGCGGAAGACTGCAGAAAAGAAGATGAGAGAGAAATATTCTTTCGTATTTCGTTTTATTTGAGATACCTAAGCTGGGGTTTGAACCTATGTCCTCTCGTCCAATTAGTCAACAAACTAGCTATTAGGTTACGGTGACTTCCATAAAGCATTTCATACATGCAAAATCTTCTTTCAACGACTATCGGCTTTAGTTTCTTTCTTTTGACTGAATCCTGCAGCTTTTAAATGCTTTGAAATCACTTCTATGTAATAAAGAGGACCTAAGGCACGGTCCTTTTACATCTGACACCAAACATGATAGCAGCACACTCTTTGTCTTTGATGTTGAAATCATTGTTTTTGAAACGTGCAAACCACTCAATACAGTTCAATAGCTGCATAGGATTGTTTTTTGAATTCGTATCATTTTAGTTATTTTTTAGCTTAAAATGGCTTTTTGTTACAATTCAGCTAGCTGAATAGCGCTTAAACAATCGAAAAAATGTGGAATACAAGTTTGTTAAAAAATTCGAATTTATTTCACGTATTTTCAATTACAATATTTCTTAGAATTTAGCATTAAAATTATATTTTTTAGGTTATAATGCTTTTATCCTACAATTCAGCTAGCTGAATAGCCTTTAAACAATAGAAACGATGTTAAATAAGTTATGTTTAAAACATTTTAATTTAACTTACGTATTCAGCTAGCTGAATTGGAATATTGTTTAGTATTTATCATTAAAATATTATTTTTGTGTTTACAGTACATTTTTGGTACAATTCAGCTAGATGAATAACGTTTAAACGATAGCAACAATATGAAATACAGTTTTATTTACATTTTTTAGCTTATTTCGCGTAGTCAGCTAGCTGAATTGGAATATTTAATAGTATTTGGTATTAAAATTATGTTTTTAGTTTATAATTCTTTTTTGAAACAATTCAGCTAGCTGAATACTCTTTAAACAATAGAAACGATGTTAAATAAGTTTTGTTTAAAACATTTGAATTTATCTTACATATTCAGCTAGCTGAATTGGAATATTTATTAGTATTTGGCATAAAAATTTTATTTTTGAGTTTAAATGCTTTTTTTTGGTACAATTCAGCTATTTGAATAGCGTTTAAACGTTAGCGACAATGTGAAATACCGATTTATTAAAAAAATTTTAGCTTATTTCGCGTATTCAGCTAGCTGAATTGGAATATTTCTTAGTATTTATCTTTAAAATGTTATTTTTGTGTCTACAGTACATTTTTGGTACAATTCAGCTAGCTGAATGGCGTTTAGGCGTTAGCAAAAATGTGAAATACAGTTTATTTACAAAATTTGAAATTATTTCACGTATCCAGCTGGCTGAATGCAGATTAAACGATAGAAAAAATATGAAATACAGTTTTGTTAAAACAAATTGGATTAAATGCGCGTATTCAGCTAGCTGAATTGGAATATTTCTTAGTATTTATTAGTAAATGTTTAGCTTAAAATAGGATTTTAAAGGAATTCTATTAAAACGTAAATTTCATTTAATATTTTATATTCAGCATTTTTTAAGGTTATACTTAAATTTTATATTAAAAAAGGCATTAAAATTCGAAGGTTTTTATTTTTTTTTCTTAAGAAATCCTTAAAAAAAACAAATTTATCTTCTTCATATCAAAGCCAAGACTGTCAAATCTGTCACTTTTCTCAAGATGAGTTTTCTTTACCGTTTTTCATTTTTCTTTTTTTTTTTTGCTCCAGCAATAGGTAATTTTCTGCCTGCTTGATTCGGTAAACATCTTTCGTTTTGTATTATAATTTATTTAAATATACAAACTTCCCCCGAAAGGAAAACTCTCAAAAAACTTTACGTATATATAACTTGGCCCAAATACATGTAACGTATGCACTTGTACTCTATTCCCCCTCTCCCTGAAAACCCACTTCCATCCGCCACATAATGGAGGTTATACAACATACATGCATACTAATGGTGAATATGAAACTTATGCTTTTGACAGGAGATTCTTTCTTACCAGTTTATTTATGCGTAAATTATAGATGAGAAACTACAAGAAAAAAAAAACCATTTGCTTTTCCCTTTCTTTCTGCTGCTCTTTCCCCCTTTCATCTGTTCTTGAATTTGAAATAAAATTTCTCTTTTATTCAGCCTTTACCGGAAATTTTTTTTGCTTTTTGTTTGTGCATTATCATGCTCCTCAAGCAGTGACATAAAAGTTATTAAATTAATTCCATTACAATGCATTTTTCGGTGAATTTATTAAAGAAAACACAGTCAACAATTTACGTTATTTAATAAACAAAACTATTGCGTGTGTGTGTTTATTTATGCAATAGTTACATATGTATATTGTGATTCAGCTAGCTGAATAGCAAGATTTTGTATTGTTTATCTGACTTTTTCACAAAATCAATAAAAATATTTAAAAAATTGCCTATTCAGCTAGCTGAATGGAGTTATTTTTAGTTATTTTATAAGTTTATTAAATAAAATTGTTGGACATCTTTATAGATTTATAAAATATGTCCTATGTTCTCTATTCAGCTAGCTGAATTAAGAGATAGTCAACTGTTTAATTGAATTATTAACAAAAATTTACTAAAACTTAAAAATGTAAGCTATTTAGCTATTTTTTAAAGCATTTTATAATGCTTTAACTGAAAGTTTACAGCTTCTTCATAAGAGTTACAGAATATATCAGATATTCTCTATTCAGCTGGCTGAATTAAAAGAATTTGATCTATTTAATTGAATTATTAACAAAAACTTATTAAAAATTAAATATTTAAGCCAATCAGCTAGCTGAATTGAAGTATTTTTGGGCATTTTACATCTACCTATCATTTTTGATCTATTTAATTGAATTATTAATAAAAAATTATTAAAAATTAAAAATTTAAGCTATTCAGCTAGCTGAATTGTGATACACTTAGACATTTTCTAAACATCTTAAATAAAATAGTTGAATTACTTTATAAAATGTCAAATATTCACTATTCAGCTAGCTGAATTAAAATATTTTGATCTATTTAATTGAATTATTAACAAAAACTTATTAAAAATTAAAAATTTAAGCTATTCAGCTAGCTAAATTGTGGTATAACTAGACATTTTGTAAATATCTTAAATAAAATAGTTGTATTACTTTATAAATTAATATTATAATAATATTTTTAATTATAAATACGTAGAAAATTCCCTATTCAGCTAGGAAAATTAAAACTATTTTAGTAGAATCGTTAAAAAATTATTAAAAATAAAAAGTTTTTATCTATTCAGCTTGCTGAATAGAGGAATTTATATGTTTTTTGTAAAAATTTCAAATAAAATTGTTGAAATGCCCTACAAGCTATCTATTCAGCTAGCTTAATTGAGTAATTTTTGCGTTTTTTGTAAAACTTTCAAATATAATTATTAAACTACGCCACAAATTGTCTATTCAGGTAGCTGAATTGAAGTCTTGTGATTTTCTTGGAGATATTAATAATAGTTTTAAAAATATTTCTTTTCATTTAAAATTTTTAATCAATTTACCAAAAACAAAATTAGTTTTTTCCTATTCAGCTATTCTAACTATACTATTCAGCTGTCCTAATCCTATTCAGCTAGCCGAATAAAAATATTTCATAATAATTAAGAAAATTAACAACGAAATCTGAAACATTTAAGAAACATACCTATTCAGCTAGCTGAATACAGATATTTTTAAAAAATGAATATATTTTAAGTAAACTACTCAAAAGCCTACATGATAAATGTATTATTAAGCTGAAATGAATTTTTTTTATTAATTATTGGAATTTTTTGATAAAAGTTTTAAAAACTTCCGAATTTGGATCTATTCAGCAGGCTGAATTGAAAGTATTTTATTCAGGGAAATAAATTTCTTTAAAAATTTTATGAAATGACATCATAAAGCTTTATTCAGCTATCTAAACAGGAATTGGTTGTGAAATTTAATAGCTTTTTATAGAATTTTATGTATTAAGCTGGCTATGCTGATGTATATTTTTGTAAAAATTTTAAACTAAAAATAAAAACTTATGAGTTTACTTCTTATTCAGCAAAGTTGAATGGATATATTTTGAATTGTAATTAGACGATTTTACTAAAATATTTATTAGAAATATTAAGAGTCTTTGGCACTTAGACATTTAGGAAAACTTTGACAGAATTTTATTTATTTATTTAATTTTTTTAACTTATTTAGCATATTCAGCTAGCTGAATTGAATTAATTTAACTTTTTTAACATATTTAGCTAGCTGAATTGAATTAATTTAACCTATTTAACACATTCGGTTAGCTGTATTGAATTAATTTAACATATTTAACATATTCAGCTAGCTGGATGGAATTAATTTCACTTATTTAACATATTCAGCAAACTGAATTGAATTAATTTTACATATTTAACATATTTAGCGAGCTGACTTGAATTAATTTAACATATTTAACTTATTCAGCTAGCTAACTTGAATTAATTTAACTTATTTAACATATTCAGTTAGCTGAATTGAATTAGTTTAACATATTTAACATATTCAGCTAGCTGAATTGCAAAATTTGTAGTTATTTAACATATTCAGCTAGCTGAATTGAATTAATTTAACATATTTAACATCTTCGGCTAGCTGAATTGAATTAATTTAACTTATGTAACATATTCAGCCAGCTGAATTGAATTAATTTGACTTGTTTAACATATTCAGTTAGCTGAATTGAATTAATTTAACTTATTTTGTATATTCAGCTAGCTGAATTGAATTAGTTTCACTTACTTGACACATTCAGCCAGCTAAATTGAATTAATTTAACTTATTTAACATATTCATCTTGCTGAATTGATAGATTCCTAATAATTTTATTATGATGACTTATCCTACTAGCTAAATATCAATACGGGAGAGTTTTTTAATTTTATAAGAGATGATTAAGCTTTCTACAGCAGCTTCGCTTTAGTTCCCGATAAATACGAAAAAAATCTGCTTTTTTAGTGTTATTTCATTTCAAATTTATTTTAATTTTTTTTATATTTTATTTTGAACCATTTTTCTTAACTCTTTTTAGAGATTTCTTGCAATTATTGTTTTCGTTTCTCTATCGCTTTTATGTTAATTAACCTCTAACCTTGACTTGTTCAATCAATTATCTAACATTTCTTGTATAGATTTTAAAACTTAAATTTATCACACGACAATTAAGAAACAAACAAACAAAAAATTTGCATTTCCTGCATCTCATTTGATTCCGTCGCTTGCTTAACGTGTCTTTCATTTTGTCACAGGCAGAAGAAGAATTTTGGCTTAGAAATCTTAAACAAAACCTGAATCATTTTTTTATCGTTTTGTATTCATTCATTCATTCTCTTCTGTAAATGACCACAACAAAAAAAAGAAAGAAGAAGTAGAATTCTTAGTTGATGATTATCATAAATCATGTCAAACGAAATCAACCTCATTATCATCAATTAAATGAGCTTTTTAAAGTCAAACGATCAGCCACATTTAGACAACAGAAATTGCCAACCATTCTTAAGAAAATTGTGGGGAAAAAATAAAATTTCTGGGAGTGATTTTTGTTTTAAACTTTAAATCCTGAGTGGCTTACGAATTTTTATTTTCTTAATGTTGATGCCATGAAGTTTGGTTTTTAATCCAACTTTTTTTATCATCTCTTTGCAGGTAAACAAATTGGAAAAATTAAAATCTAAACATACACACGTTTTAAGGTAATTTTTTTAAATATTTAAGCTCTTGGTAAAGCTAAATTATCGAAATTTCTTTTCGATAACTTGCAGGAGAAATGAAATATTTTCAATAATGAAACAATAGTTTTAAATATCTGCCACATTATAACAAGTCATCCATTTAGGTTAGGTGATCTTTCTTCCACTGTAATACCACAATTAAAATTAAATGTCACGAGGAAATAAGGCTGAAAGGAAAAAACAATGAAACAGTGCCAGATAATAGCAGAGAAACGCTTTATTACAGAAATCCGAGCAGAGATTAACGCATAAACTGTTCAACAATTGGAAAGAAAAAATAAGAAATTACGCATACTAGCCCTTGCTCCATGAAATAATATATCAAGACCCTTGTTCTCTCTCTCTCTCTAGTTTCAGTGTCCATTCTGCTTTTTACCGGTTCAATGTGGTCATTGTAACTTGGAATTTATGCAACCTCTTCTGTTCTAGCACGATTACTTGTTAGATCTACCCATAGAAGTGTCCCAGAGGAGGTGTACCATCTTTTCTTCGAATCCTATTGGCGATTCATCAGCAGTCCCATTACCCCACACCTCACAATGCACCGGAACCCAACACATTACCACTCTGTTACTGTTCAATAGCCTCGTAAGGTTCATGCTTTAGACAGGCATCAGCAATTTCGAGCTTAATAGTGACCGATAAATGTCTTTAAAATTTCTGGACTATCCATACGCCTAACGACCATATCCTTCCGCCTCATAGCTCCTCAATCAAACACTTCAGCATGGAATACACTGCGATTATGAGGGATAGCTTCACTTCTGCCTAAAAAAGTTTGAATACAGATTGAACCCAACCCTATAGGAACACATTCTGCATCTTGCTATCGCAGCAATCTGTATAATGAAGAGTTCAGCCACGTATGACAGAAAATGGCAAGAGCAGAACACTGGCACTTCAGGTGAAATATAGCTTGTTCCTTCTCTTCAGCAGTCATTCGAGGACATATCAAGCTTATCACATGCCATCCACCAAGACTGTGGTCCGTGAGAACTGCAATTGTTCAATGAATGGCCATGCGATTTAAAGACAAAAGACAACCCTTCCTCTTCTTATCATTAAAAGTTCCTTGGAGTCAGGAAATACTGGACGTACCTTCTTGTTGCCAACAAAGTTAAGAACCTCTGTGAAGCGAGTAGAGGATAGCTAGCTTAAGTAATGCAATCAGGACACCTATGCCCTATAACATGTCGATGTTATCGATCTCCGGCGCCCAATTCAGTGGCAATACAATTTCTAACAATATCCCTGTGTTCTGGAGATCTTACAAGCGTTATCTACGTTTGAATGACTTTAAATTTTTCTTAGATAACCCTGCCGTTCATGAATGGGTCATCAATGCCCTATACCATGTCGATGATAGTGATATCCGGCGGCCAAGTCGATGGCACTACAATTTCTAACAATATCCTCTGTGTTGTGGAGGCCAGAATAGCACGACCTAACTTTGAAGGACTTGAAACTTCTCTCAGAAAACCCTGGCCTTCATAATCGCTGTCTGGCTGTTCAAGTAAATTGAGTTGTTCATGACCTTCGTGTAGAAAAGTTTGCAGTAGCCAGTATTTTGGACCGATTAATAAGATTTTTAACTGTGTTTGGAATCTAAAATCGCTTAATATTTTTAATAAGCCTATAACATTGTAGATATTCAGCCAGCTGAATTATAGTAAAGCTCTACATTGTCATTAACTAGCGTAAGATTTTCAAAGTTTTTCTAGGTTATAAGCTATTCAGCTAGCTGAATTCGTTTAAATGAAGCACATTCTCTATATCGCCTTATATTTTCAATAAATTAATAATATTACAGATATTCAGCTAGCTGAATTGTAGTAAAGCTTTATATTTTCATTAAATACTATAAGATTTTCAAAGTTGTTGGAGATTTGAGCTATTCAGCTAGCTGAATTCACCTAAAATTATTTATTTTTCAAAATTTTTTAATATTTTATAATAAACTAACAATATTAAAGGCATTCAGCTAGCTGAATTACAGTGAAACTAAAGATTTTCATTAAAAAGTTTAAGATTTTCAAATTTTGTTAAAACTTTGAGCTATTCAGCCAGCTGAATTCATCTAAAATTAAGAATATTTCCTAAATTGCTTAATATTTGTAATAAACTAATAATTTTACAGGTATTCAGCTAGCTGAATTACAGTAAAACTAAAGATTTTCATTAAATAATTTAAGATTTTCAAAGTTTGTTAAGATATTGAGCTATTCAAGTAGCTGAATTCACTAAAGTGAAGAATATTTTTGAAATCGTTTAATATTTTTAATAAAATAATTTTACAAGTATTTAGCTGGCTGAATTAAAGTAAAATTAAAGATTTTTATTAAATAACTTAAGATTTTCGAAGTTTGTTAAGATTTTGAGCTATTCAGCGAGCTGAATTCACCTAAAATTAAGTATATTTTCTAAATTGCTTAATATTTTTAAAAAAGTAATATATTTATAAGTATTCAGCTAGCTGAATTACAGTGAAATTAAACATTTTCATTAAATTGTTTTATATTTTCAAAGTCTGTTTAGTTTTTGAGCTGAATTCACCTAAAACTAAGTATATTTTCTAAAGTGTTTAATATTTTCAATAAACTAATAATTTTACGGGTATTCAGCTAGCTGAATTACAGTAAAACTAAAGATTTGCATTAAATAATTTAATATTTTTAAAGTTTTTTTAGGATTTAAGCTATTCAGCTAGCTGAATTCAACTAAAATTAAGTATATTTTCTAAATTGTTTAATTTTTTAATAAACTAATTATTTTAAAGGTATTCAGCTAGCTGAATTACAGTAAAGCACTACATTTCCATTAAAAACCTTGAGATCTTTAAAATTTTCCAATAATCTTGGCTATTCAGCTAGCTGAATTAGGGAAATTTTCTATATCAAACATAAAATTGCATTAAAATCTGTATAAATATCAAACATTTCTTATAATTTGAACAAAATAATGTTGTAAAAAGCAACAACAACAACAAAAATCAAATGAATTCATGAATTTAAAACACCCAAAGCTATGTATATACACAACAGAGGCACCAAATTTGGTATGTAAGTCATGTAAAACGTAATCAAAATTAAATTTTTCTTCTACTGAGACAGCAACAACAAAATTTGTTTCTTTTTTTTTTCTTGTATAGAAAATAAATAAAAATCAGTCAGTATGTATGGAATTAATGCTCAACACACATGGATAAAGAAGCAAAAAAAAAAGATTATTTTCGAGATATGGTGGGTATAATATGGTTGGTATACGATGCTAACCAAAAAAAAAAAAAAATTGTTGTTGCCTGACAATAGTTGTTTGTGTGCCATACTTTAGCCAGCATGTAGTCTATGTTTGGCTGCGTATGTATTTTAAATACAAATCACGTAAATTACTTATCGTAGATGGTAATTTCTTTTCCAAAAAAATGTTTTCTTTATGCCTTAGACTCACTCACTACAGTGAGCACAAGAGGGCGATGATGATAAACGCACTGCAAGAATAGAAAAAATTTCTAGCCAAAGAAAACATGAAGTTTTTTTGTGCGAATTGTAATAAAAATTTTGAAATAAATAACAAATTGAAGTAATTTGTTTGTTTGTTTTTGTTGCTTTAAAACGTTCTCCAAGTCTATTTTGTAAGGATCCTATCATGCCTTCCGCCGTACTTACGGAGTTCGCGTGGTGTACCGTCAAACCCGGCAAATTTATTGATTGTGATATTAATTATGATGGATCAACAGTACGTAGCTTGTTGGTTTTCTAATGACTAAACATTAGGGGATTAAATGCGTAGACACAGGCTTTGAGGTAGGTCTACAATCGACGTTGCCAAAACTTGAAACTACGCCTTCTGGAAACTTTTCAATCAATAAAACTAAAATCGGTTCAGTAGGCCTATTCGTGACACTTACTTACTTACTTAATTGGCCATTAACAACCTGATTAACGGATTTCGGCCTGCCCTAACGCATCCTTACAGGCGCCTCTGCTTCTTGCATGTCTACGCCAGTTGGTCCCACAAATCGATGACAGGGCTTTCGTGATTTGGTCATTCCAACACAAACAAGGTCATCCTCTTCGCCGACTTCCGCAGATTCCCGCATTAAATACCCGTCCCGCCGGAGCATCTTCCTCTATTCGAACGACATTGGCCGAGTCAGTGCAGCCGCTGGATGTTAATACGCTGCACAACGTCTATGTATGTCGTTGAGGAGCTCATACAGCTCACTGTTGGATCGGATGAGGAAATCATCGTAAAGTCGCACTGGACCGAAGATCTTACGTAGGAGTTTTCTCTGGAATACTCTCAAGGCTGCTGCATCTGGGCTTAATAGTGTCTATGCCTCTGCACCATAAAGAAGCACGTGGAGGATGAGCGTCTTGTAGAGTATTAATTTTCGTGGCACTGTCTTGTTGAAACCACAGGCCATCCAGTTGGCAGGTTGGCAGACGATCATAGTGCTCTGAATAGGCGATAAAGGCTTTTCTAGGCACATTGTAGAAAAATTCAGACTAAGGAAGCCTCCAGACAATGCCAATCACTTTCTGTTTGGGATGTAATGGATTTCTAAAGTGACTTCTGGCTTCTCAGAGTCTTATACGCATAATAATGCTTTTTGATATAATCACACATACATACATACATAATTGGTTGCATTACAACCCTTCAGCCAGGATTACAACCTAGCTTTTCACACCACCACTATGTTGTGTGCAATAATTTTATCCATGAGTGGTGGGGGGACCTAGAGTTTAAAGTTGATTCCGAACGCTAGATTTTTTAGAAACTTTTCATGTCAATTTTTGTATTTACTCCCAGAGATTTTGCCAGAAATCTTCTTTGTAAATGTCTAAGCTGGGGTTTGAACCGTAGCCTCATGTCTTATAAGCCAACACAGTACCTACTAAACTTTGGTGTAATCACCGAATGGAAAATGAGATTCATCGCTGAGGCAACAGCGGCACAAAAATTCTGTTGCCCTCGCACTCAATCAGAACATCTACGGAGTTGCGAATGGTCAGCTGACTTTAATTGTTACGTGAGTTGGACCTAACAGGGATGGAGATGCAAATTCAAATGCAAAATAAATTCGAATTATCCGCCATAATTTCACCAACAGAAGTGAGATTTTCGGCAGTGCATACATTGCGGTGACGCACAGGGCCAATTCACATCTGTAATGCTTTCAGTTCCTCCAAAATTTCTTTACGATCCAAGAACGTCTAATGCTGTCTGAAAAAGTCATTTTTTTCTGTGGATTTTAGGCTGGCGGTATTGTTGGTTCATATTTCTTTGAAGGCGAGCACTATAGACCGATGATTACCACCTTCATTTGGCCTGTATTGTATTATTTGTCCGGCAGCGATATGTTGTTTCAACAGAACAGCCACACAGCTCATGCCACATTGGATATTGTGCATGAGTGATTTAAGGGCGTGAATATCTCACGTGGAGATGATGCAAACTAGTCGCCGGCATCGATCGATTTGACTCCGTTAGACGTTTTCTTGTAGATTTTTCTTACCTCGCCGGTTTATGAGAATAAGCTACAAACCACAGCGGCCTTCAAAGCCAAAATAATTCATGCCTTCGGTGAAATTCAGCATGATTTATGGGTCGAAACCATGGAGAATTGTACATTTCGAATGCCCTCCATACAGAGAAGTCATGTTGGACATTTGAACGATGTTATATTCAACACATAAAGGCTTTGATAGGTCTTTTAAATTAATAAGAATTTCGTTTATTTTAATATAAAGCTAGGAATAGCCGTAGTGTAGTAGGTAGTGTATTGGCTCATTAGACGTGGGGCCACACGGTTCAAATCGAAGGTCAGAAAAGTAGATTTCTGGCAAAATCCCTGAGATAGTAAATAAAAAATTGCCATGAAAAGTTTCTCAAAAAAATCTGTCGTTCGGAGTCGACTTTAAACTGTATGGGACCCGCCACTACTCATGCATACAATTAACACACACAACATAAGTGGTGCTGTGAGAAGTTAGGTTGTAATCTTGGCTAAAGGGTTGTAATGACCTCTTAAATAAGTAAGTAATTAAGTACGATGGGAAGAACTTAATGAAAGCCCCCAATATTAGATATTCTCAAGTTTTGAATTAAAATGTCAGCCTAAATATGTGTGTGAAGATACACTCAGCCACAACAGTATACATACGGTTAACAAATTTTAGAAATTTTTTAAACATTTTAAGATTTTAAGACGGTCTTTTGCATTGGTTCAGAAATTTGTGAAATTTGTTGATCGGATGTATACTTTTGTGGGCTTGTGCAGGTCCACAATTCAGTTCAATTTCAGAAATTTTTTAACCAATGCAAAGGCCGTCCTAAAATCTAGGAAACTGTAAAGATTTTCAACGAAAACGGATTGGTTAAAAAATTTCTGAAATTTGCTAACCGTATGTATACTTTAGTAACTGTGTGTAAATTCTAAGTTGAAAATCCAAGACGCAATCCATAAATTTTAGCAGCGCCACATTTGGTGTTAACAGAGCAAAATTTCCTCTTAACAGAACAAGATTTGCCCCTAACAGAGCACTGTTAGTTGTCTAACGATATCCATCTGAACAAGCCCACATGTTTGGGAGTTAATTTTGGGAAATACTCTAGGTCTATGAGTACCATACTATATGCCAAGGAAGGTTCTAAGGCCTCTTAATATAATCGGAAACATTATCACATACGTATAAAGTGATATGGTATTGAGAAAATTGGCTTTGAAAATATCAATTTCTTGCTTGAAAATTCTCTGGAAGATCAGTGGCCATTTTGAAACATATAAGAAATAGTATAGCATACCGACTATATGCAAATGGTAGTCCAGAGGATCCTCTTTCGAATCGTGGTAGTGGGGGATAGCTGGAATCATTTTAAGAGTTGAGTAAATCACCCCCTCCATCCCCACAAACCATCTTTTACAATTCAACACTATTATTCGCAAATAATAATGATCATAATGACAATAAAATCTTATAACAATAGTCTGCAACAATTGCAAAGTAGAAGACTAATCTACTATTGCTACTGTTAAATAGTAAACAGTACTCTGTTAATAGCAAACTGCTCTTTCGAACCGTGGTAGTGGGGGATGGCTGGAATAATTTTGAGAGTTGAGAATTTTATGTAATAATTGCAAAGTAGAAGAATAATCTACTTATTGCCACTGTTAAACAGTTAACAGTGCTCTGTTAATAGCAAATTTTACCCTTTTAGAGGCAAGAAGTGGCGCTGCTAAAAGTGTTGGTTTGCGTCTTTGGGTTTTAAATTCGAATTTATCTTCACTTAAACAGAATAGTTGAAGATGAATATGCCTTTAAAGCCAGTTTAATTGTAATTCTTGTAACACTACTGTGTGATTATTATTCGTATTTATTTTAGTTCAGCTTTAAGATTTCTTTCTGCTGAATATGTTGAACTCTTTTACATTTTTTCCCCTCTTCATTTTATCACTCCGGTTTAAAGCTTTGTGTTACAAATAAAAAAATGTAAAAAAAAATACTTGTAAAGTATTTCTATTCAGCAAACAATTTGTTTATTTAAATTCTTTGAATTAATTTACCCGAATGTTTTTTTTTTATTTTTTATTTTATTTTGTGAAGTTGTCTTCTACTGCTGCTGCTGCTGTTGCTGTGGCTGGGGTTTTATGAAGGCGTTATTAAATTACTATAATTTGTTGTAGTTGTAGTTGGTGTTGTTAGTTCTTTATGTCTGCGTCAAATATTCAGGCAACGAGATGGCTGTTTTATATTTTGTTTGTTTTGTTTTAATTTTTTGTTTATTTTACTTGTTTGTTAAGTTTTTTGTAAAACAAAAACTTAAATAAAAACTATAATAAATGCTGAGCATTATATGATGCTGCTGCTGCTGCCTGCCTGCCCTACTCTTTTTAGCTCTATGAATAATTATTACAACAATAAAAAATGAAAATAAAACACAAGTAACAGCAATTGGCCACTTTATTTTTGTTTATTTAACTCAACTAAAATATCAAAAAAAAAAGAATCAAATTAAATAAAGAATGTTTTTATTATTAATCATAAACGTTAAGGAAATATTATTGTCCAGCGAGAGACAGAGAGAGAGAAAGAGAGAGAGAGCAAATACATACACGTATTGAGTACAAGACATGTTAGGCACGTGTCTCTAACTTACTTACTTAACCGGCCATTAGCAACCCGATTAACGGATTTTGGCCTGCCTTAATACATCCTTCCAGGCGCCTCTGCTTCTTGCGCTTATATGCAAGTTGGTCATACCAATCGATGACAGGGCTTCCTCGATTTGGTACTTCCAACGTAAACAAGGTCGTCCTCTTTGCCGACTTCCGCAAATCTCGGCATCAAATACCCGTTTCGCCGGAGCATCCTCCTCCATTAATACGCAGCACAACGTCTATGTCGTTGAGGAGCCCATACTGCTCACTGTAGGATCGGATGCGGAAATCATCACCAACTCGCCCTGGACCGAAGATCTTACGTAGGACTTTTCTCTCGAATACTCTCAAGGCTGCTGCATTAGTGCTTAATAGTATCCAAGCCTCTGCGCCATAAAGAAGCACGGTTAGGATGAGCGTCTTGTAGAGTATTCGTTTTGTCTCCGCTACTCAATTGCCTATTGAGACCATAGTAGCACTTGTTGACAAGAGTGATACTGCGCTTGATCTCCAGACTGGCACCATTTTTGGTGGTAATGGCGGAGCCAAGATAAATAAATTCATTGACTATATAAAAAGTATAGTAATCTGAGAATCAATATGCCGCACTTCTCTACTTGGCGATAACATATACTTTGTTTTGTCCTCATTTACTACCAGATCCACCTTCATAGACTCCTGGTCAATAGCACTAAAGACAGCAGTAACATCTCGCTTGATACGCCCTCTGGTGTCAATGTCGTCAGCGTACGCAAGCAACTGGACGCTCTTTTGATAAATAATGCCATTGCGATGCACCCCTGCCTGCCTACCGCAGAACACTCTCTACGACGAAGTTGAAGAGGTCGTGTCTCTAGCTATTTAAAGAAAACGAAATAGAGGAAGATTTTTTTGTAGGGCCCAACGTAAGTCAAATGTTATTTAAAAAATATTACTAAACTCACACACATACATACATAACTGGTCATTACAACCCTTCAGTAAGGATTACAACCTAGCTTCAGTGTGTTATTTTTATCCATGAGTGGCGGGGGACCAACAGTTTAAAGTCGATTCCGAACGCTAGATTTTTGAGAAATTTTTCATGTCATTTTTTTTTATTTGCTCTCAGAGTTTTTGTCAGAAATCTGCTGAGAGGAAGTCACCGAAGAAATATTTTTTTTTTCATATTTCGTTTCGTTTGAGATGTCTGACCTGGGATTTGAACTGTGGCCTCACGTCTAATAAGCCGTGCGCACTATCTACTAGACTAAGACGATTTTTCTCTATTAAGCGTTCTCAAATTAGATTCTCATGTCCAGAACATTAAGTGCTATACGTCTTCCTAATGTTTACGGTACCCTTACCTTTGGCACAATGCCACGGTAACGAAAAACAGTTTTTGTAGGATTTGAAGTCGTATTTGTATTGATTCTTTCCATTTTTATCAAGAAGAGTTTTACAACAAATGGTTTTAGCATGGTTGTGATCTTCGCCGAGTTGATGGCCAAATACTACATTTAGGTCTTAGTCTGCAATTGTGCTTCACTTCCTACTATTTTACCGCCTCTTGCTTTGCATGGTCAGGAACACATGTCGCATATCTTTTTGCTGATTTCATTTCTAGTTCCTGGAGAACTTCAGATTGTGTTCCTTAAGGTGAATCAGAAATCTCAGGACGATTTGGTTCAATCCAATGAATCATTCACAAGGCGCATATCTTCTTGCTGATATCATGTTTTGTTCTTGGCGGACTTCAGATTGATGATTTCTCAAGCTGAATCGGTATCCTTATGACGATTTGATTCACTTTTCTCTTAACATCACTCAGTTTGTATACGAGAATTACAGCATATTTATCATGTCCATACAGAAGATCTCGCCTTAGCTCAGGTTTCAAAGATTAGAACAACGTACAGATCGATGGGCTGCAACAGACGTAATCTTTAAAACTGTTTGGCCATTGTGGAAGTCATCTGATTATCTGTTTATCCTTATCAATATGTAATAAGAATACATATTGAAACCATTTTCCAGATCCCTCCGGAATGTCAATTCAGAAAGTCTATCGAAAACGTTATAAGGAATCATCTAGCTAACCCGAATATGCTACGGCTTTAAAGGATTGCACCATTTCCAAATATTAACTCCACCAGCTTAGCCCTCTGCTTCAACGGCGTAGAGAAATAAATTGAGTGCAGTAGATAAGGCCGTAATTGCAGTAGAAATGAGTGCACTGCCTGAGCACTCTGCACATCAGTCTACAATTACACTAATATTCGCACATCCTTCACCAAACGGAATCATTGTGAAGCAAAATATGATAACTGATGACACATCTAAGGTCTCAGACCTTGCCCATGGTCATCTTAGACGTGTAAAGCACTTTGCCCTACAAACTCTACATATCTTACTATCGTAAGATGAGGGGTGTTTAACACCGTTGAGGCTCTGCAACTTGAAGTAGATAATTTTTAATCACTTGGCAAAAGGCATCCGTTCTGATTTGCGCAGGCTCACCTCTAGACCACACAACGCTTATCATTTTGTAAAAACTTTCAAAGATTGTAGTGGCCAGAACATCAGCGTAATCAATGAATTTAAAACAATATTGTTGCGCTTCCTTCAACAGTTCCTCAACGATATTTTACATCAGCGTGAAGAGAAATTGACGTTGCAGAGTCTCTCTATTTATTTCCCTTCTTTTATTATTATTAATCTTCACTAAGCGTTTACTGGGAAGCATATCAACCGCATCCGAATGGACATTGTGGAAAGTGCTCTTCACGTCAATAAAGCTGTGATAAAGAACTGAATATAAGACGTTAATCAAATCGAAATCGGTTTGTTATAGAATCAGCTCTTATACGATGATAATTCCTGTGAAGCTAACTCCCTGGTTGTTGTAACTGTATCGATCGATATCATTTGATTGGACCCTGCTCTGGTTTAATACAGTTTTTTTAACAGTTAGTTTTTCCATTACGTCTCTGGGTGGTAGGGCAATGCAATGTTCTTCTCTCGTTCATTTCTACTGCTCTTGTTTAATACAGTTTTTCTGACACTCAGGTATTGCACGCAAATGATGTTTGAAAATCCATTTCTAATGTTCTCCTAATACCCGTCATACCTATCCTAACCCTTTATGTAAGAAATTTCTAAATTTCCCTTGTGGTCTTCCACTATTTCTTTCATTGTCAGATCTTTATACTTCTAAGGACCAACAACTTGCCGTTAACTAAAGGGAGGATTTTAACGGGAAGATAAATTGTTTTTCATTATTATAAGTGGACGATAAGGTAGAAGTGAGCGTTAAGCTAAATTGAAGATCATCCTACTGGTAACTTTTAAAGTTAGTTTTTGTTTGAACTTGCCATATGCCATATTATATATTATTTTCAATACGGCAACTTCAAATGTAAACAAAGTGAGTAAATATAAAAAAAAAATTAAGTCCGTCGTTGCCACCGCGTTTAAATAAATCTTGTTTAATTTGAACAGTGTTATTGACATTGCTCCGCCACTGCCATATTTTTGAAAAAGTTAACTTTATTTTATCATTAGGTTGTAATAACGAAAAGAAGTTAAAGGAGACTTTAAAGTTTACTTTAGCTAAAGTTTCCTTTAACTAAACCCAACTTTAAGTCAGTCGAAATTCAAACCACAAGTCTGGCAAAGCATTCAAAGCACAACCGATGCAACCGGTTGTAACATAAGTTGCGCCAGTCAAAAGAAATTCTATTTTTTTAAGTCTTTACGTTTTAAATCAATTTCATCCGCAAATTGGCTGTGAATACCCTTAATAAATTTTAAATGATTTTTATTTATTGTAAATAATTTTGGCTCTTTTTTATTTCTGTTTTTCTTTTTTTTTCCTTCTTTTTGGTCTATAATTTGCAATTTTATGTCACATTAATTTAAAATTATATTCGGAAAAAACAACAACAGCACCATATGACACCATGTACCATATAACATAACAACAACAAATAAAAAAAAATTAATATAATATATGAATACATACTCCCATCCTTGTATAAGAATATTTATTCATTTAAGAGTATGGAGTGTATGTGTGCGTGTGTGTTGGGCTCATAAATATCGAACCGATCATATTACCCCCACTTATATGCTGAGCACACACACACACTGTATTAACTGTGTTGGGTTGTGTTGTGTTGTGTTGTGCTGCCTGGTACCAAGCATTCCATCTAACATTGTACACGAGTAGAGGAGTCGTATACATAAATACTGATGGCGTCAGCGTAAAATGAAAATAAATTTTCATTTCATTTTCCACTGTTTTTCGTCGGAGTTATAAACGGAGTTGTTGTGCTCGTATATTTGTTGTGCACAACACAGTTATTTTCTGTCATTTGTTATGCTATTTGAGGCATTATTGGCTTATTGTCAGTTTAGTGGCATTTATCCCTCATATGATGATGGACATAATGATGGCAATAGTTTTTCTTTTTTGGGTTACAGTCGCTCTATCTCTCTCTCTCTCTCTTACTCTCTTTTTGAGAAGTTTGCTAATTTGTAGTTAAGTTAAGCCCCCACCTACCAAGTTTATGATTTTTTTCATTTCCCACGCTGTCTGATACATACATTAATGAGGAGCTTCATTTTCTCCTTATACAGCAGAACCAAAAATGGGTTGCTACTGCGTTATATCAGGGTTCTGATAGCAGCTTCATGAAAAACCCTGCATTCCTGCTAAATTGCAACAACTTTTGCTTGAAAAATCCTTGGGATCTGTGTGATATCAGGGTTCTGATAGTATAGCTTGAAAAATGCTAAGGATCCGCTGAAGAATACTGCGAAGTTAGAAGATTCAAGGAAAATTCCAGACCCACTAGAATACCATCCTTTGGATCTGTTTTTGAAGACTGTAGTACCACAACCCGTCAAAATTCTCTTCTTTCCCGATGTGTACCTTTCGGGGAAGGTGGTTCTGCTGTATCCAGCAAAATTTCAGTTTTCAGATGACTAAGTCTAAGTACATTTCCCTCATAGATGTTGCGAAGTGCTCTAAAATACAGTTGAGACCACAGAGAGATTGCCACTAGAGACCCGTACACTCAGCCTAATTACTGAGCACTGGGGCAAGTACTACAAGTACCTGCTTAATGGTGATAAAGCCTTCATTAAGAATTTTTTTCGGCTCAGAGGATGTCGTTGCAACCTGCATGTAGGGATTCTACTATAAACCTACCTCGCCCTAAGAAATCTTTTATTTTGAACCGCGGGAGCATTATTTCAAATAACCACACCAGATAGCCGGTGTAAAAAATGGGCCGAACCCTCTGGTTTTACACTCAGAACATCGTTTGTGGTTTGAATTCTCATTTTCGGTTAAAATTCGGTTAGATTTGCAGGAATAGAAAGTAACACAAGCCTTTTTCAATCGGTCCTCAATATGCAACTTCCAATAAAGCCTTGGCTGCGATATTGATCCTACTTTCTGGATTCTGATTTTGGGCGAAAGTTGTACACATTGATTATACAATCTAGGGATTCTAACTGAGGGTGGATGTGCGTTTCCTAGGGAATAGCACGAGGTTGGTTATATCATGAAACCAAACCTCATTATAGGATTATACTCGCTACTGAAGTGAAAGACGCTAAAACAAAAAGCACCAAGTAGAGTAGGCTCCTTCCTCTTTACTTCAATGATGTTGCCTTCAAGGGGCCATGCCCAGATTGTTGATGGGAAATAAAAAGAATTTTTTCCGTTTATAACGACTAATCATGCAAGAGGCGAAGAACACCAGCTTGGGCACTATCTTATGTACAAGCCCAGTGAAGTTAATCCCTAAAAACAGCGCGTTTATCCATTTACAGGCTGTAAATCGAGACTGTACTACTACTACTACTACTTACTCCAATCACGTTGACTTTGAGGGGCAATTCCCAGAGTGTTGATGACAAATAAAATTTTTTTTCGTTTACCTCGACTAACCATAGAAAAGGAGAAAAACAACATACTTAAGCAGTATCTTATGTACAAGCCCAATGAAGTTATCCACCTTTATCCATTTACAGCGTTTTGAGGATTGGGACCAGAGATGGTACATGTGTTGTGTGAATCAGTTGAATGCGATCTTAACATAAACCGAGGCGGGTATTGTAAATTGCTTACATTTCAAATACCTGGCATTGTATTCAGGCTATCAGTGGATTTTCTTTTAATGGAAACGAGGAATCGTTGTAGTCTAGTAGGTAGTGTGCTGCCTTATTGGACGTAAGGCCATGATGGTTCATACCCCAGGACAGACAACTCCAACGAAACGAAATATGAAAAAAATATTTTTTCGGCTACTTTCTCTCAGCAGGTTAGGTTAGGTTAGAGGACGTGAACTTGTCAATTAAGACAAGTACAGTACCCGGAGATCGAATTGACCCATTTTACAACGTCCTAGTTTCTCACATCACTTATGTTGCGTGTGTAAATTTTATACATGAGTGGTGCGACCTACAGTTTAAAGTCGACTCCGAACGACAGATTTTTGAGAAACTTTTTCATGGCAATTTTATTCACTCTCAGAGTTTTTGCCAGAAATCTGCTGATAGGAAGTCGCCGTAAAAACACTTTTTATATTTTGTCTTTGATATCGTGCCTGCGGCTCGAACCCTGGCTTTGCGTCTAATAAGCCAACACACTACCTACTAAACTACGGCGACTTCTTCTCTCAGCAAGTTTCTGAAAAAAATTTAGATGAAACAAAAAATTGCCGTAACAAGTTTCTCAGAAATCTGTCGTTCGGAGTCGACCCGTAGGTCCCGCCACCACTCATATACTATAAAATTTACACACACATAAGTGGTGTGAAAATGAGGGCTGTAATCCTGACTAAAGGGTTGTAATGACCAATTGCGGATGCATACGGGTGGAGCTGTATATAACACGGTCTTTAACATAGCTTAACCGGTATTTTCGAATCCCAAGGTAGGGGATAACACCTAGCCGATCGTATTACTTAAGGTTTTCTAAATGATCCATTAAAGGATTCACATTTTCTCAGTATTATATCTCTTTGAGGCTCTGCAAGGGTGATTTCTAAGTGATGGTATTATCAGATACATCGCAATATGTCATTCAAAATAATTGGTGTCGAATCCAAGATCTTTCTAACATTTTTTGGGAGATGACTTAAGTACCTTAAGTACCTCTCCTGACTTATTATTTTTTATTGTTTCATCATGACGCTTTATATCCACAATTGTTATTCAATGAAGCGGTTGGATGGCTGTCTTGGAAACTTTTAATATTTGTTCCAAAAAACACTTTTTTCTTTTAATATAAAATTTTATTTAATTTGTTTACATTTCATTTATCTTGACACATTTATTTGCTTTAAAACAGTCTCATATTTTTTTTTATATTTCTTCTCGTAACACATTTTTATTTTAAACAAAAAATTTTTCAATTTTTTTTTTTGCCTCTTAAACAGCCATGTTTTGTTTAAATATTGATTTACGTTTAACAGAATAAAACAAAAAAACAAGTCTTTTAATTTATTTCTTTGCTTTTCTTTTCTGTTTTTTTCTTCTCGTATTTAATAAACAAAAATCGTTCGGAATAATATTGTTTATAACGCAAATAAATCAAAAGAAAACAAAATATGTTTTATTTTTTATTTTTTTTTATTTCAATTTAAGCCAGAAATTTTATATATTAAGACGTCATTTTTTCAATTAAAACTACAAGGCAGTAAAGTAAAGGAATGAAATCATTAAAAGAAAGAAACTTCAAATTCTATACTATGTGTGTGAAGATAAATTAAATCATTAAATCAATTGAATTTAAAAATCAAAGACGCAAACCCACATTTTAGCAGCGCCACTTCTTGCCTCTAATAGGGTAAACTTTGCTATTAACAGAGCACTGTTAAGTGTTTAACAGTGGCAATAGTAGAATAGTATTCTACTTTGCAATTTAGACTATTGGCATAAAATATAGTTTTCATTATGATCATTATTATTTGTGAACAAAAGTGTTGAAATGTAAAGGATGGTTGGTGGGGGTTTACAAGTAATTTTTTTACTTTTTTTGTTTGTTTTGTAACACAAAGCTTTAAACCGGTGTGATAAAATGAAGAGGGAAAAAATGTAAAGAGTTCAACGTATTCAGCAGAAAGAAATTGTAGCTGAACTAAAATAAATACGAATAATAATCACACAGGAGCGTTACAAGAATTACATTTAAACTGGCTTTAAAGGCATATTCATCTTCAACTATTCTGTTTAAGTGTTTAGCCTATGTGTGTGAAGATAAATTCGAATTTAGAAACCAAAGACGCAAACCCACACTTTTAGCAGCGCCACTTCTTTCCTCTAACAGGGTAAACTTTGCTATTAACAGAGCACTGTTAACTGTTTAACAGTGGCAATATTAAATTATTCTTCTACTTTGCAATTATTGCAGATATTGGCATAAAATTCTCAACTCTCAAAATTATTCCAGCTATCCCTCTACAACGGTTCGAAAGAAGACACTCTGGACTACCATTTGCATATAGTCGGGTAGATATACTATTTCTTATATGTTCCAATATGGCCACTGATCTTCTAGAGAATTTTCAAGCAAAAATTTTTCTCAATAGCATATCGCTTTATACGTATGTGACTATGTTGCTGATTATATTAAGAAGCCTTGTAACCTTCCTTTGCATATAGTATTGTACTCATAGACCTAGAGCATTTCCCAAAATTAGCTCCTAAAAAAGTGGGCTTGTTCAAATTGATACTGTTAAATAGCTAACAGTGCTCTGTTAAGGGCAATTTTTGTTCTGTTAAAAGGAAATTTTGCTATGTTAACGCCAAATGTGGCGCTGCTAAAATTTATGGATTGTGTCTTGGATTTTCAAATTCAAATTTGTCTTCACACACATTTCTATACTTCCATTTTGATGCAAAATTTGGACTGACATTTGTTCCTTATCACGCCTCCGTAGAGAATTTGAAGAAGATGTCCTTCGATTGCCAAGTAACAAAAATTATTGCTAGTATCGACACAGAACTAGTTGATCAACCTGAACTCTGAGACATATACATATATATCCAGGTATCCATTTAAATAAGGTTAGATTAGCTGGTGGACATTCTTTGAAGGACAAGATTTCACTTAGGCCAGCCTTTAGTCATCAGATATCCAAACCTATAGGAAACCATAATAATTCCAGAATAAATTTTAATATTGCAACAATTTTTATATTGAAGAGCTCAGTCACTGGAAACAGAAAATTAATAGCTAAGAACCTCTCCCTCTTGAAGGCAAGAGTTGGGCATTGGCACTTAAGGTGACACACAAATGCTTTAGAAATCTGTGAGCATAACATCTAGACATTCCATCTTCCAATAGAACCGTGCAAATCGAGTTCACTTGGTGGCCTACATAGCCCATTGTGTAAGCCCCCTTGTTATGATCCGTTATTGGTAGGTTTGAACCACCCCCGAGATCCAAATGAAACCGGCCGGTTCCCTTAGTTGCACGTTTGCTATCATGCTTAAATCTTTTTAAAAATTCTATCGCACCAAGACGTTTGTCTTGAAGTCAGGGGCACTCACATAAAAGGTGTTGTACCGATTCCGTTTCTTTCTCATTCTGGCAGCTTCTGCAGTAATCGTGGTGAGGCAGATCGAGTTTGTCAGCGAAACTGCCAACAGCGCAGTGTCCATTTAGAACTCCTGTTAGAGTGCGAACCGTTTTTGCGTCGAACTCAATTAGTTCCTCGATTTTCATGCTGTCCACCGCTGGAGACAGCATTTTTGAAATTCGGCAACCAAGTATGTTGGACCACCCACGGTTTGTAGAATTCCGTGCTGCTTTTTCCAATTTGAAAAAGTATTTTGTAGGGGCGCATATATCCTCTCTATCGTCTCTTCCTCAGACATCTCCGATTCCTTCCGTGCCAGTTTCTTCGTCTTTCTGTTTAATTTTATGCTACAGTGGGCGTTCTGCCGACGTACACGGTGTAGGGAGTCTATGCAACTCCTGACACCCTTTGATTTAACGTGGTGCGGTCCTAGCGCTATGATTGTTACTTGACTATCCACAAATATGATCAAGTTTGTGGGAGGTTGGTTCCTGGTTTTAGTCATACGTGCACCTTGTTCAATAGCAAAAATCTTCGCCTGAAATACGCTGGTGTGGTTAGGTAATCTGTAAGACCCGTTCAGTGCCAGCTTATCGGAATAGACTCCAGATCTAGATTCCACATTCCATTTTTTGAGCCTACGGGGAAGATCGTTATATCACCATCACCGATGACAGCTTCAGCAACCCTTTCTTCCCGTATGGGAGTGGAAGTTTTGTATGCAGACAGTCATCTCTGGTTCTGGTATCATGTAGTCGGAACTAAAATCCGGGTGATTCGGTACTACTTCTTGCAATATTGAAGCATGCACTACCGTATATGGCGTATACAGATATGAGAACTTAGGCCTCAGTGCAGTTCTAGCAGCCATGTTTTGGAGGAAGGTAGCCAATGGTTGTATAGAGCCAAGATGGCCTTGAAACCAGTGTTCGAAAAAATACTCTAAAGTACGCAACGTTTATATACTGTACTGAATGTCGTGGGTAAAGAACACAAACACATTTACTACAACGAGAGCAAAACTTTTCGTTTCTATTTTAATGTTTGTGAACATGTACGCAAACTCTAACATAACATACTGAACAGAGTGAACACTGAATGAGAGAATATAAACTCTAGCGTACACTAAAAATGTTAGTGTACTCAAAAAAAGTTCACTAAAACCCATTTTTTTTCGTTGTGTACTGATCTTTTTAGTGTACTTTGTATACAAACAGTAAAAAATAGTGTTTGTGAACTCTGTTCAGTACGTTATGTTAGAGTTTGCGATCATTTGTTCTGTACATGTTGTGTACGTAATGTGTTTGCGTACGAGTTCATAAACACTTTAATAGAAGTTAAAAGTATTTTATCAGTTAAGTACACAATGGATAGTGTACAGTGTTTTTTCGAACACTGTTTGAAACCAGCCTGCTGTGTAGACTTCAGAGCTCACGCGATACCTTTAAGTACAGAGGTTGCGATTAAATCACTGAACACTTTTGTAATGAGCATAGGCAGAAGGGAAATAAGGCTAGCACCGCCACAGTCGGTTCGAACAAATTCGTTACATGTTCGGGAAGAATGCATTTCTTTCCTTTGCTGGAGTCTCCTAAAATTTTGTCTTTAAGAAAATAGTCAAGTCTTGTAAGTCTGTTTAGTTGCTGTTTCTCTCCAAAATTTCTGACAATTTAAATTAACAGACGTTTGTCTGTAGCAGGGTGATTTACCTCCTTCCCATCTCCAAAGCAAATAATACTGAAATCGAAAACGAGTTTATTTTCAAATTAAAATACACGAATTGAGTAACAGTTTCTGGCTATTTTGGCTGGCTGGCTGGCTGTAGATGGCTGTGGCTGGCAAATATTAAGATTCAGCACAAAAAAAAACGCCTCGTAAAGGCAGTTATAATTTATATTTAAAACAGCAAAAGCTTGCTCTGCTCGTAAATAAAAGCATAAAGAAAAAAATGTTAATAAAGTTTTTATTTATTCTCATATGCATTGATTTTGTGCCATAATTATGGTGTCTTTTTCATAGCAAATGAATGGCAGACAGACAGATACAACACTCGATGCGGTTTTAAATGACTTCATTTGGACTGAAAATATAATATCGTGTTGTTGTTGTCTCTTTTGTCTCATTTGTTTTTTTTTTTGTTTTATTGCATTTCATTTCATTTGTATTGTAATACAATTATTGGAGAGAAAAACTGCTGAATTTAATAAAATTAATAAACAAATGCAGCCGTTTTTTTTTCGTATTTCGTTATTCTAGCAAAACAGTTTAAATTACAATTAAAAAAATGAAAATTCCAGGAATTTTTAGCGTCTGCATTTAATATGTTTTGGCACAGGCTTAGATACCTACTTTCCCACAGCACTGTGGGACAATAGCAGCATAATCACATTGAAAAAAACTTCAAAACATTTTAAAGCGTTATACTGATAGACCGTCCTGTTATTGGCACTTTGGCAAGGAAAACTAAGATAAATAATGAAGGGAATACACATACATATGTACATTACAACCCTTTAGACAGGTTTACGACCCAGCTTCTTACACTTCTTATGTTGTGTTTGTGGGGGGACCTACAGTTTAATGTCGACTTCGAACGACAGATTTTTGAGAAACTTAACTTTTTCATAAAAACCTGAAACTTATACATTCTCCTTTAGCTTAGGAATCGACTACGGCATGATCATACATACATACATACATACATAATTGGTCATTACAACCCTTCAATCAGGATTACGGCCTAGTTTCTCACAGCACTTATGTTGTGTGCGTTAATTTCATACAGGCATGGCGGAACCTACAACGAATCTGAACGACAGATTTTTTGAGACTCTTTTTCATGACAATTTTTTTATTCGCTCTCAGATTTTTTGCAAGAAATCTGATGAGGGGAAGTCGCCGATAAAATATTTTTTCATATTTCGTTTTGTTGGAAATGTCTGACCTGGGGTTCGAACCCTGGCCTTACGTCTACTAAGCCAACACACTACCTACTAGGCTACTTTGACTCTTTTCCATGGCAATTTTTTATACATCCTCAGAGTTTTTGGTAGAAATCTGCAGAGAGGAAGTCGTCGTACAAATATTTGTTCATACTTCGTTTTGTTTGAAATATCTAAGCTGGTGTTCGACCCCTGGCGCACATTTAATAATAACCAAGACATTTCTACATTAGACTACAACGACTGACTCAAAAATGATCAATTCCTAAGAAATAGTCATGTTCAGAACCATCATTCCCCCTTCTCTTGAAAAAAAAAACTAAGACACATCACATGGTGGGTATCTGCTGTCGCCGTAGCCTAGAAGAGAGTGTGTTGGCTTATTAGATAAGTCCCTGTGGTTTAATCTCTAGCTCAGATTTCCTCACAGCAGTCTTTTGGCAAAAAGTCTGAGAGTAAATAAAACTCCTATGAAAAGCTTCTCAAATCTATCATTCGGAGTCGATTTTAAATTGTACGTTCCGCCACGCATGGATAAAATTAACACACACAGACAACATGTTTGGTGCGAGAAGCTAGGTCGTAATCCTGACTGAAGGGGTGTAATGATGAATTAAATAAATAAGTAAAATCCGTGAGAATCTAGGTTCTTATGAACTGATTAAATGTCTGTAATTGTTTTCACAATCTGAAAACTATTATCAGTCTCATCAGTCCGCATTAGATACGAATCTGACTATCACGTGCATTGTTCATTGGTATCCTATAATATTGTTCCCATTGGTGAATTCTTGCAACTCAAAAATATACAAGCAAACTATACTTAAAGTATTCAGTCTATTTATAAAGTCAAATCCGTTGTTAGGGAGTGAAATTCTAGGGGTTTTTCGAATACAGTCATACGAAAAGTATTGCCTCAGAGTCATGTGCAGTATATTTTGGTGTAACACTGTCAACAACACGGTCCTATGCAGCTTAAATGTGTGTGAAAATAAATTCAAATTTAACTAGCAAAGACAAAAACCAGAAAAATTTAACGGGGCTAATGTTAAAGTTAACAGAGCAATGTTAAGTGGTTAACAGAAAATCCGAAAAATAGTCAAGGAAGAAATCACCTAAATAAACATAAAATGGGACTTGCTGCAGATATCCCACTATATACAAATTGTAGCCTAAGGTGTCCCTAATACAACCCAATAAGTGGTATATCCCAAATAATTTCGGAACTTGAGATATCGGGCTTCAAATATTCCCTATGTTAACAGTGTCTGGGTAAAATTATTAGGGATATACCACTTATTGGGTTTTATTAGGGACATCTTAGGCTACAATTTGTATATAGTGGGATACATATGTGCAGCAAGTCCCATTTTATGTTTATTTAGGTGATTTCTTCCTTGACGATTTTTCGGATTTTCTGTTAACCACTTAACATTGCTCTGTTAACTTTAACATTAGCCCCGTTAAATTTTTCTGGTTTTTGTCTTTGCTAGTTAAATATGAATTTATCTTCAAACACACGGAGCGTAACCAACCTGAAACGCATAATCATTTATTTTTAAAGTGGGGAAATGAAAGTGTACCAACAGGAGTGGAACCGTTAATATCACAAGGATGTGACCTAACTCGGGAAGGCTCAAAAGCCACATCAGCAGAATGTGTAAGATTTAGATGGTTTGTAGAAGCTGAATACCAAGCTAAGGTAACAACGAATGGTGGTGGTAATTTAATGTAACACAGTGTAAACACTATTCTGATGATTAAAATGTACGAACAAGTCCAGCTTGGAATGCTGAATATATTTGTTAAGTCTACTTTATTCTATAACAGAGCAGTAAGACTAGATTCGAACATAAGCACACGAAGACTACAGTTGTTTATCACTAAGTGGCTTAGAGTGGCTAAGCAAGATATTCTAACCGAACACCAATATACAACTCGGATATCTGGAACTATATCAACGAGGGATCCATACTGAAGTAAATTTAATTTTACAAGTCGCCTTAGTCTAGTAGGTAGTGTGTTGGCTCATTAGACGTAAAGCCAGGGTTCGAGCCCCAGGCCAGACATCAAGACAAAATACAAAAAGTATTTTCTTCGGCGACTTCCTCTCAGCAGTTTTCTGGTAAAAAATCTGAGAGCAAAATAAAATCGCCATGAAAAAGTTTCTCAAAAATCTGTCGTTCGGAGTCGACTTTAAGCTGTGGGTCCCACCACTCATGTATAAAATTAACACACACAACATAAGTGGTGTGAGAAACTAGGACGTTGTACAATGGGTCAATTCGACCTCCGGGTACTGTACTTGTCTTAATTGATAAGTACACATCATCTAACCTAACCTAACCTAACCTAAATTTAATTTACAAAATGGCGGTGGATTTGCCTTGTATTGACGTGGAAGCCCAACATTAACGCAAAGGAACAAATCATATAACCACTAGACGAGCTTTCATGAGTTCAAGGTTTTTTCCTATATATTAAGTTGTAAAGGGGTTTGAAAAATATTTAAGGAGTATCATCATAGGCCTGTGTGCAAATGAACGACATTTTAATAGCAAATAATTTCTTATTTATTTTAAATTTTGTGACCCGTTTTACTTTAAATGCCAATGACGAAGAAAAGCAAGTGAAACTCAATTCCATTCTATATACATATCTCTACCAAATGTTTCCTTAATTACCTAATTGATCCTGTAATTAGAGAGCTAAGCTAAGCTGTTCGAAAAACTCTTGTTTGTTACGCTTATCTCTACCATAAAAAAGGTTTCCTTCGTTTTTTTTTAATGGGAATTTTATCGTGACATAAGAATTTCTTGTTCTATTTTGAATTTCATTTTTGAAAAATATTGCTTTTTAATTAGCCTGTGAGAATATTAGAAAGGAAAAGAATGAAACAAAAAAAAGAAAAAAATGCAAAAAATAAATTTTCTTAAGCTACACACATACAAACATACATACCTAGCTATTATTTTATAAAAAAAAAATAAGAATCATAATTGGCCATTAAGAACCGAGCTATGGCAGTAGTAGTGGCAATGGCAACTCAACGGTAGCAAAATGCTGAAGTAATTATTTTTTAAAAAGACTTTGAAACAAAAAATCCCACAAAATGCAATAAATTTTGAAAAAAAAATTTAAAAAAAAAAATAAAAAAGAAAGAGACAATGAAGGTAAAAATAAAAGATAAAAAACTTGGGAAAAGATGGTAAAACAATAAAGCGAAAATGAAAAAAGGACTTTCAAAGTTTTTTTTCGTTTGAAATTTTCTTTTTTTATAAAAAAATATGCTGATCTTCGGAAATATTTTTTTTTATATTTTTAAACGATAACAATTTCATTTTTATTAGAGACCAAGACACAAAGCTTAAAGAAAACACAGGAACTAGTAGAATTTAAAAAAGAACAAGACCTTATACCACCCCGTGAAGGGATAAAATTTTTTCTGCTCTTCAGCATAGAGAAACCCTTGCCGTACCCAATATGTCGGAAAAGACTAGCTCTCGTGTATATACTGACAGCATGGCCAAGGGCAAAGAGTGGAGTAGTGTTCATTATATAAATGTGGAAAAAACATTACAGGGACCAAATCGCTCTCAAAATTTGTGCTACACGAAGAATATCAATTCGGTGTAAGCAAAGATAGCTCTCTACCCCGTGTTTCATAAGCACACCGGGTGTTTTCCTTTGAAATGCCTTAACAAAATGTATAGTTTCTGGTGAATCGTTTTCCTGATCCCAAAATGTACATATGAGGCTTGAAGCGATTTCTATACACAATACATACATACATAATTGGTCGTTACAACCCTTCAGTCAGGATTACGACCTAGTTTCTCACACCACTTATGTTGTGTGTGTTAATTTTATACATGAGTGGTGGGACCTACAGTTTAAAGTCGACTCTGAACGACAGACTTTTGAGAAACTTTTCATGGCAATTTTATTTACTCTCAGAGTTTTTGCCCGAAATCTGCTGAGAGGAAGTCGCCGAAGAAATACTTTTTGTATTTTATTTTGATGTCTGGCCTGGGCCTCGAACCCTGACTTTACGTCTAATAAGCCAACATACTACCTACTAGACTACGGCGAGTTCTATACACAATGGGGCTGTTATTTCTTTGAAATCGAAGTGATTACTTTTAGCGACGAAGCAATCTCGCTTAAATTTAACAGATTCCGGATAATAAGTCTGCTAAAGCTTCATCTTAGAAGCCCATTATTATTATCATTTCCCTTTAATAATTCATCTTTAAATTAAAAGGACAGCTGGTAACCCTATTATCCCAGAAACTGCTGCAGTAGACAAACTATCTGCTTAATTCGTAAAGTTTAATTAATGAGATTGAAGCAAAATAAAAAAATAAAGGGGAAAGGGTTGATTTTGGTTTCACAATGCTTTGTGGCAGCCCTGTCTATGGTTTTTAAAGCAATAAAAATTTTAGTTTAAATTTTGAAATTTTGAGTATGACTTTAGAATTTTGACAATTGATAGGCGCCATCTTGTTGAAGCTATATTTGTCATATTAGTTAACATTTATGTTGTCTGTTTTCCCAAAGCACCACAGACGTATAGATATGACCCCAATTTTTATTGAACAAGTCATTTTCATTGTTGAGGTCAAACAAAGAAAATTGTCGGATTTGGGGCCGATATCAGATCACATGAGATCCAAGACCCTCCAATGCATCCGAAAACAGTCGTCGTTTGTAAGTGCACTAAGTGGCACTAAATTCCTAATTTACACGCTAAAGTCATGGAACATTGTGCATTTTGGATGTGTTCCATCCTAAGAAGCCGTGGTGGACATTTAAACAACGTTAAAAAAATTTTTTCCACATCAGGATTACAACCCAGCTTCTCATACCACTTATGTTGTGTGTGTTAATTTTATACATGAGTGGCGGGAACTATAGTTTAAAGTCGACTCCGAACGACAGATTTGTTTGGAAAATTTTCATGACAATATTTTTTTACTCTCAGACTGTGAGTATAGTTTACTGTAGTGAAAGTTAGGTTAAATGTCACTGGAGATTCTCACTTACGTAATTCATAACTCCTATTGTGCAACCATATTTTACCATGGAAGGGGGGATGATGTATGCCATAAAGGAGAGTAAGTTCGTTTGAATCTTTGTTTACCGACAAATTTCATTTCAGACAGTTCTGCTAGGCATGCTTAAGATATTGTTTCCAGTCTTTTCTAGTGTTATGCAGCGAGTCAGCTGACGGATTCTCATACTACAACGAGAAATTAAAAGAGTAGCTAATTTATTGGCCCTCTTACGTCTAGAGAATTGATCATTACAACCTTTCAGTTAGGATTACGACCTCGCTTCTCATACTACTTAAGATGTGCGTTAATTTTATCTATAAGTGGCGGGGGACCTACAGCTGAAAGCCGACTTTGGAATACAAATTTTTGAGGAACTTTTCATGGCAATTTTATTTACTCTCAGAGAGAAATCAGCCAGGAATCTGCTTGAGAGGAAATCACCGAAGAAATATTAAAATTTCGCTGGGTTTTGAGCTGGGGTTTGAACAGTGGTCCCACGTTTAATAAGCCAACACACTACCTACTAGACTACGGCGACTAATAGGCCTTCACACGAAATATACGCCGAGTTCTGCAGCCCCCCTCTGTTCTTATCAACACAATGCATTCCAGAAAAATTGGCATTTTCGACGTGCGTCTATAATGATCAGGATCCTTACACTTTAAGTTGCTTGAGGTTTAAAACTTTAATATGCCTTGAGGACAGACAGAATAGTTGTGAAGTGCTGTAAAGTTTCCCTTAACAACAATAGCACACTACACCACCCAATCTGTGAATCTAATACAGTGCACTATGCAAATTCTACCTCACTTTACCTTACCTTAATTAGCATTTTTCTAAATTTGTTTTTGTTAATTTTGTTTTTTTTTTATTTTTTTATAACAATAAAGTGTGAATTCTTATTGAAATGCTGAATTGAAGTAAAAAAAAAAAAATTGTTGACACCATTCATCGTTTCGTTGATTCGTAATAACTGACAAGAATAATATTTTTGTTACGTGCTGTATACGAACGACGACGAATATATGTATTTCTGGCTGACATGTTTAAACATGTTCAAATTTTTATTTATTATTTGCTTGTCTT
The DNA here is from genome assembly GCA_932273835.1 of Sarcophaga variegata. NCBI lineage: Eukaryota > Metazoa > Arthropoda > Insecta > Diptera > Sarcophagidae > Sarcophaga > Sarcophaga variegata. The sequence goes on along the minus strand of OW026360.1, from coordinate 101,805,882 downwards.
TCATGATTTCGATTTTTTTCCACTTTTTTGTTTGAATTTTTGTTTTTTCATTGTGTGTCATACAGGAATTATTATGACGAAAATAATAAATTTTTAGATTTATCATATACTTGTACATATTTTTTTATTGTTGTAGTTGTTGTTGTAGTTGTTGTTCATTTACTTTTTATGGTTGTCATTTGTACAGTAACATAATAAATATTAATTCCTACTATTATTCGAGTTTGAAAAAAAAGTTTAGTTTTTCTATGAAGTTTTATGTGCCAAAAAATACAGTGGAGGGCAAAATCATGTGTGCGAACATTAATTCTAATTTAAAAACTTAAGACGCACACCCTCACTTTTAGCAGCGCCACTTCTTGCCTCTAACAAAGGTAAAGTTTGCTATTAACAGGGTACTGTTTACTGTATAACAGTTGCAATATGCAGATTAGTCTTCTACTTTGCAACTGTTGCAGACTATTGTTATACAATTTTATTCTCATTATGATCATTATTTTTTGCGAATAATAGTGTTGAAGTGTAAAAGATGGTTTGTGGGGATGGAGGGGGTAATTTACTCAACTCTTAAAATTATTCCAGCTATCCCCCACTACCACGGTTCGAAAGAGGACCCTCTGGACTACCATTTGCGTATAGTCGGTATGGTGCACTATTTTTTATTTGTTCCAAAATGGCCACTGATCTTCTAGAGAATTTTTAAGAATTTTTTTCTGAATACCATATCACTTTATATGGGACTATGTTGCTGATTGTATTAAGAGGCCTTGGAAACTTCTTTTGCAAATAGTATGGTACTTATAGACCTCGAATATTTCCCAAAATTAGCTCCTAAAAAAGTGGGCTTGTTCAGAGGGATATTGTTAAATAGCTAACAGTGCTCTGTTAAGGGCAAATTTTGTTCTGATAAGAGGAAATTTTGCTCTGTTAGCGACAAATGTGGCGCTGCTAAAATTAATGGATTGCGTCTTGGATTTTCAAATTCGCAAAATCATGTTAAAATTATTTCTTTTTCGATTTCAAAAATAAAGTTAAATGCAACATACATGAAGCTATGATTTCTCTTAAACTTGTCGGGCCTTGTCATTCTGTACGAAATACAATTTTTACCTCCTTTCCCGTGGTTGCCGGAAGGCGATGCCATTATGGTAGTGCTCGTACAACATGTAGGGTCTGGATTATGAAATAATTGAGGGCCATGAAAGGAAGGGAGTTGTTAGAGATTTTTCCTGAAAAGTTTGCATCATTTTCTTTGCAGTCGGGGGATATTATTTATCTGTTGTAAAAAGCTAGGTCGGCCTTAGAGCTTTTAGTTCAGTTACTCATTCTGTCAAATTTGTATGCATCCTAGGAATATTAAACATTCAGGGGAAGCATTTGGAAGTATATATGAGGTGTTCAAAGGCACTGACAAATGGTGAACAATAGTCTCCTCCTCTTTCTCAGACCCACAGCTTCTGTGTTGTTTTCTTTTTTTAAAGAATTCCAAGATTTTCGATTAAAGGATACGTGTCTAGCTGTGATGATCGTATTCTCAGTAGCATTGGGAGCTTAATGGTAAAAACTTTTTTCTTTTCATTTTTTGTAATACCAACACTCAGGGGATGGCCCCTACTCATGCAGTACATTGTGTTCGAAGGAGGTAAATAGGTTATGGGAATGAGGACAGAGGGAATAGTGTTTAAGGACTTAAATTTAAATGTTTTCGTATTATAAGTGGCAGGAAAGACCTCTGTAGGTGGAGAGTTCCAAATATGAATAGTTGGGCTAAAGAACGAATTCTGTGTGTAATGCAGTGTGTGACCCACTGGCCCTGTAAGAAAGACGAGTGCTATGCTCAGCATATATAATTTACGGCAACCAAGTTCCTTTATCTCGCATGAGCAAAATCCGTTTTGTAGTTTTGAGATAATGAAACACCAGCCATATTGCTCCAATGAATCAATAGAGTTCGATGCCTAACCAATATTTGTGAGGGCACCTTCACCGTCTCTTGTACGCAGTCGAGAAGCCTCAAAATAGACTTTGAGGCACCGGCCTATACATGAGACTTGTGTTCCATGCTTGGTTGGATATACAGTCAAAGAAAAAAGTCTACATACTCCGGTGTACGTGGTGTAAGTAGTAAGGAGATAAGTTCAGTCATATTATCAGGGTAAATCAGGGATTACAGGGATTTATACTCTGCTGAGCAACGGTTTAATTATTTTAAGCATAGCTAAGGTATCTTCGAGTTGGTCGGACATTTCGGTGAGCCATGACTCTGCATGATCGTTAGATCTTTTCGCTTCAGAGGCCTTGAGCTCAATGTTACAAATACGATTGATAGACAGATAGGTGAACGAGAGCCCTATTCAATAGAAAAGTTATTCTGAAGTCTGATAATTAAACAAATGTACGGTCAAAGAAAAAAGTCTACATACATTGTAAATGTTCTAAACAACTTTATAACAGCTTTTTTAATTTGATAAAAATCAGCGGGTATATGTAGACTTTTTTCTTTGACTGTATATCGCCTCGTCCATTGTGTTGGCTATAAAAAATTGTTAAATTAAGCAAGTGTTTTTTAAATTTTGTAACACACTGTAGTTTTAAATTCTAATAGTAAAGCGGAATATTTCTTCTTTGCCTTTGCCTTGAGAAAACACGCCATCCATCCATTCATCTATTTGTGCTCATGTCTTCTGCAATTGTATCCCTCAGTGTATTTTTCTGTATACAGCAGTTTTGCCATGTGTTATAGGCTCGTATTTATAATGGAGGTTTTGTAGGATGTTTTTCAAAGATGAATTAAAATTTATGATATTGTAGGTGGCAGAGGTCACCATTTATTCAGTTTTTGCAAAGAAAATTTATTTCTTTTCCTTTAATATCTCCTCCTTCTCCTCCTCCTTATGCCGTTCTTCGTTTGTATTAATATTTCTGTGTTTGGTAAAGTCTTCTTCTCCATAACCTGGGAAGGCATTAAGTGCAGGAGGAGTAGTAGGAGGAGGGGGGGTGTTCATTTTTGATTCAATATGCCTTTATATGGTTAAAATTGCCATTGGCTGGTTGTTTTAGTGGATTTTTGTTTTTGTTTGGTTAGCAAATTATGATGGATTACATTACCAGTGTGACATATTGTTGCTGTTGTTGTTAATTTATTGTGGAGTTTTTTTTTTTTTCTTTACCAAATTTTATAATTTATTTTGGTTTTTATTTTGTTTTTTTTTATTATCAATTTATACAATAAATTAATCAATTGTTGTTTTTATTTGTTTTTTATTGCAGGTGGGTACCGATTGCACTATAATATGGGTAGTTTCTCTTGCTATAAAAGGCAAGTCGTCTCCTCTGTAATTCGTAGAGGTAAAGTATGGTATGGTATTTGGGGAATTTCAATTTAAAAATTTTTCATACAATTTTTAAGGCCATAAAAGGCCTATTTAGGCAGTAAAACAAATTAATTTAAATCGTAATTAAAAAAAAAAAAACAAAAAAGAAAAAATAAAAAATAAAAATAAATAAAAAATAATAAAAAAAATAAATAAAAAAAAAATAAAAAATAAAATATAAAAATTAATAAAAAAGATATAAAAAAATAAAAAAAAAAAATAAAAAAATTGAAAAAAATCAAATAAAAAAATAAAAAACATAAAATATAAAAAAAAATTAAAATCAATTTTTTGGCCCTTAAAAAATTATTGTACATGCGTACATACATACATAATTGGTCATTACAACCCTTCAGTCAGAATTACGACCTAGCTTCTCACATCACTTAAGTTATGTGTGTTAATTTTATACATGAGTGTCGGGACCTACAATTTAAAGCCGACTCCGAATGACAGATTTTTTTGAGAAACTTTTCATGGCAATTTTATTTTGCTCTAAGATTTTTTGCCAGAAATCTGCTGAGAGGCAGTTGCCGAAGAAATGTTTTTTCATATTTCGTTTTGTCGAATATGTTTGACCTGGGGTTTGAACCGTGGCCTTACGTCTAATAAGCCAACACACTACCTACTAGACTACGGCAATTTCATGTTTCTTTTCTGTTGCATTCAAACCTGGCACGGCATAGTTTGTAGTCAGGAACTTAAACCACTGTGCTGCTCTAACTCTTAAGTTCTGTTTTTATTTCTTATTGACTCGACATCTTATTTGAATCTGAAGAGTGCAGCAGCAAACTACTATCTGTACAGAAATAAATCAGATCGCGAAATGAACGGTTTTGATGATGATGAAAGCAATGATAACTCGTCTGTTTCTGTGACAAGGAAATCAAAAACGTCCATTAAATGCCTTCATTGTGTTTTTTTATATACTTGGCCCTTAGAATTAATTTAAATTCTTTATATTGATTACACCATGCGACAAAATACAAAAAAATCAAATACACCCGAATAACTACCTAGTCTAAGTTGTTCAGTTAGTTGAGTAGAACTCAAAAATATTTTTTTATATTTCTCAAACCCTAAAAACTTGTTTTATTTGCCAAAAAACTGTTTTTTTTTGGATTTTACGCACAAATATATTGATTACACAAACATTTCTGAACCAATGTCCAAAATTTAAACCTTATTAGAAAGGAGAGGGATGGGCCTTTAAAACGATGTAAATATATGTATTATTTGACTTAATATGCTACAGGGTTTGATGAGGTAAACTTGACAAATTCGAATTTTTTCATATTTTTCAAGTTTGTCTGTTCTAAGAGGCAAACTTTAATTAAAAAATAAGAAATATGTGATGATATTCTAAAAGTGCATTATCTTGTGAAGAGATTGACACTTCGTTTGATCAAATCGGACAAAAATTACCGTAGTTATTATTTAAATAGCATAACAGTAAAGTTATATTTTTTATGTATGTCATCTTATCAAATGAACTTTTAGTTCAAATATTTTCAGAATTTTTGATGGAACTTGATTGTTTATCCGAAAATGTGTCAATTTGACGTTGGCACGACCACCAGAAGTTGGCCAATGTTTGCGCAAAGCGAAATAATAATATTTTCAAAAAACACACATATTATCCGACTTCTGGTAGTCGTGCAAATTGACGCATTTTGCGATCAACAATCAAGATCCATCAAAATTTATTAAAATTTTTGAACTGAAAGTCAATTTGATAAAATGACATTGTATATAAAAAATATAAAAGGACTGTTAACTATTTAAATAATAACTACGGTAATTTTTGTCCGATTTGATCAAACGATTTTGTCAATCTCTTTACAAGATAATGCATTTTCAGAATGTCATCACTTATTTTATATTTTTTAATTAAATTTTTCAATTAAGAATGGCCAAACTTGAAAAAAATAATATTTTCCAAGTTTATCTCATCAAACCTCATAACATATAAGTTTGAACAAAATGTTTATGTATACCGTTTGAAAGGCTAATCTCTCCCCTTTCTAAAAAACTTTGGATTTTTAAAATAGGTCCAAAAGTATTTGGGTAATCAATAAGTTTGTGTGAAAAGATCAAAGATACCGGTTTTGTCAAGTAAAAGAAGTTTGGAGAGTTCGAGAAATATAAAAAAAAATATTTTTTGATTCTATTCAACAAAACTCACAACCTATACTATGTCATGAAGTCGCCGTAGTCTAGTAGGTAGTGTGTTGGCTTATTAGACGTAAAAGCCAGGGTTCGAGCCCCAGCCAACATCAAGACAAAATACAAAAAGTATTTCTTAGGCGCCTTCCTCTCAGCAGATTTCTGGCAAAAACTCTGAGAGTAAATAAAATTGCCATGAAAAAGTTTCTCAAAAATCTGTCGTTCGGAGTCGACTTTAAACTGTAGGTCCCACCACTTATGTATAAAATTAACACACACAACATAAGTGGTGTGAGAAACTAGGACGTTGTACAATGGGTCAATTCGACCTCCGGGTACTGTACTTGTCTTAATTGACAAGCACACGTCCTCTAACCTAACCTAACCTACACTATGTTATTAGTTGGGGGTATTTTGACTGCCGCACCGTGTTATTGTAGCCTCCCTTAAATGCCTTCATTTTCTTTGTTTTTTTTATTATACTTGGCCCCTAGAATTGATTTCTATTTCTTTATTGATTATCTGGCCATAGCTGGCAGACATTATTAGCCTCCTCTTAATGGAAAAAAATAATACTAACAGCAATAGTAGCTACAGCCTAAACAAACAATACGAATAAGAAACTATTCATCCTTGTATCCCATCAGTTGTGGACATCAAACTCAACTGTGTGTACGGAACATAGTTTGGGTTTGGCTAAAAGGCATTTACCCGGCCTCTTAACAATCACTTCTTGTTGCTATTTTTAGTTTTCTTTATTGTTACAGTTTTTGTTTCTCATAGTTTTTCTTTTTTTTTTTTGTAAAGAAAAGACATAAAAAATCGTTCTTATCTCTGGTACTATTTAACCACAAGATACACTTCTTAGTTCCTTTGGATTGCTCTTGTTGCTCTTAAGATTTTTGTTTAGATTTTTCTTTAATTTTATTTCGTTTATTTTGTCCGTTTTTTTTCAGAAATCCTTTAAGAAATCCTTTTTCTCTCTGTGTATGTGTATTATATGTCCTCCTCTTGATTTATGGCTTAAATGTTTCGAGACAACCAAAGAGAGAGAGAGGGCAATACATACTGGCAATAAAATGTTGCCTTAAATAATTTATATTCACTTGAATTTGTTGTTGTTTTTCTGTCTATATACACCATAAAAGCAGAACTATTTAGACAGACATCAGGCCACTGTGGCCATTTTTAAAAATCCTTAACAGCACAGGATATTTTATCTCGTCCTTAACGGTGTGGTTTTTTAAGAGCTTCAGGCATGACAGAAATATTCTTCGAATATCGTAGACATGTCGTAGACAATTTCAAGGCATTCGTTTTTTAAGTGTGATTTCCCTCATATGTCTGTCGAGGCTAAGAGCTACGTGGTTCATTCGATCTGTTCAAGTTCGATTACTTTTTCTCAGACATCTGGCAGTATGGTGTCAATGAAGCTTCTAATATTGGCTTGAACTGTTTCAAAAATTTTGCTAGTTTGCAGGCGTAAACCAATGGCCTAACATAGCCCCTTAAACATTAATCCAGAAGCTTTAAATCACATGAAAAACGGGCCAGGAAATAGAACTATTTCTGGAAAGAAAATTAGGTTAGGTAAGATGGCGGACCTCCTAACTTCTCACATTATTTATGTTGTGTGTGTTACTTTTATCCATAAGTGACGGGACCGGGACCTACAGTTTAAAGTCGACTCTGTATACAAGATTTTTGAGAAACTTTTCGTGGCAATTTTATTTACCCTCTCAGAGGTTTTGCAGAAATCTGCTGAGAGGAAGTCGCCTAAAGAAATATTTTTTCATATTTCAGTTTATTGGAGATATCTGAGTAGGAGTTTGAATCGTGGCCTCACGTCTAATAAGCCAACTGACTCCCTACTGGCGTACGGCGACATCCCATTACTTAAGATAGCCCCTTAAAATATAATCCAGAGGCGTTCAAACGTACACAGGGGACTGTAAACAAATCTTTCTCTGAAAAGGAAGTTAGGTTAGGTAAGGTGACGTATCCCCTTCGATAGAAAAATGTCCCACTTAGTTCAGCATTTATACCCATCGTGATGCCACAATCAAACATTCCCTTGAAGAAACAAACCGGAGTCCGAAACATATGTTCCTATTGCAGCAATATTCAGATTCAGATTACAGAGCTCGGTAAAGAATATTAGAAAGGTTAAAGGTTAAAAACCTTCGTATTTTAATGAAAAGGGCACTCATAAATGTGGTGAACAATAGTCTCCACTTTTTCCTTACAACCACAGCTTCAGTGTAAATTATTTGCCAGAATTCCAAGATTTTCGATTAAAGAATAGAAGTGTGTCCGGCCCTCTTCTTATCCAAACGTGTACAGCAGAGCCTAGCAATATTGTACGTATCTTCTTGCTGCCAATGAGGTGGCTGTCCATCCAACCGCCTTATGCCATATAGGGGGCACATTGTGATACCACAGATTCTGATGAAGCTATTGTCAATGTCAATTTATAATAGTTCCTCCAGATCGTTTACATAGTAGGCACCAAGAAGCCTTCTTCTTCTGCAACGACATAGTGCTGAGCATGTACTCAGTAGGTGAAAAACAGCCTCCTCTTCTTCCTCATCAATGAAGATTCTGCAGATAGCATTGTCAAGGTATTTCAAACCTATGCACCTCGCAAATGAGCCCATAAAACAATGGCTCCATTATTACCCCAACATTTATACAGATCGTGCTTCTTTGGATCTTTTCCATTTAATTTTCGGTAAATTTTTTTTGCCGCTCTGCCGTGTCTGAAGCCGTCCATCTATGGGCCTCCCTATAGAACGTGTAGAAAATATCAATGCCATGTAACATGTCGAAGATTACGATCTGTGTACCGGCCCTGAGTAGCTCATCTGAAATGCAATTTCTAATGATATCGCTACGTATTGGTACCCATATTAGACTTACTTTTTAGATATCCGAAATTTCTCTGAGGAATCGTTGAAAATACGTTCGTTAGGTACACTTAATGGCAGCCTGGTTATTTTAGTAAATCAAGCGATTTTGGAGGGAACATACTGCCACTGCATATGGCTATAAACTATGCCTGGAAAACACCGCTGTGATTAGAAAGCCTGGAAGGAAAATTGTCACAACATTCACGGATAATTCTTACGATAACAAACGATAATAAAATTTTGCAATCGAAAACTCAAACGAAAACAAAATTTTCTATCGAAAATTAAAAACTTTTTTTTAGAATTATTAAACAAAAATGAAATTTTCTTTATGGAACACGATAACAACAAAAGGATAAAGATAACTCAAACGATAATAAAAGTTTACTATCGAAAACTCAAATGAAAACGAAATTTTCTATCGAAAATTAAAAACTTTTATAAAAATTTACATTTTTTTATGCAAAACTCAAACGATAACAACAAAAGGATAACGATAACTGAAACGATAATAAAAGTTTACTATCGAAAACTCAAATGAAAACGAAATTTTCTATCGAAAATTAAAAACTTTTATAAAAATTTACATTTTTTTATGCAAAACTCAAACGATAACAACAAAAGGATAACGATAACTGAAACGATAATAAAAGTTTACTATCGAAAACTCAAATGAAAACGAAATTTTCTATTGAAAATTAAAAAACTTTTTTTTTAGAAATTTTAGACGAAAATAAAATTTTTTTTATGGAACTCGATAACTACCAAATGATAACGAAATCTCAAACGATAATAAAAGTTTACTATCGAAAATTCAAACGAAAACGAACTTTTCTTTGGGAAATTAAAAACTCTTATAAAAATTTACATTATTTTTATGCAAAACTCAAACGATAACAACAAAAGGATAACGATAACTCAAACGATAATAAAAGTTTACTATCGAAAACTCAAATGAAAACGAAATTTTCTATTGAAAATTAAAAAACTTTTTTTAGAAATTTTAGACGAAAATTAAATTTTTTTTATGGAACTCGATAACTACCAAATGATAACGAAATCTCAAACGATAATAAAAGTTTACTATCGAAAATTCAAACAAGAACGAAATTTTCTTTGGGAAATTAAAAACTTATAAAAATTTACATTATTTTTATGCAAAACTCAAACGATAACTATAAAATGATAACGATAACTCAAACGATAATAAAAGTTTACTATCGAAAATTCATATAAAAACGAAATTTTCTATCGTAAATTAAAAACTTTTTTTTAGAAATTTTAAACGAAAAACAAATTTTTTTATGGAAAACGATAACTACCAAATGATAACGAAATCTGAAACGATAATAAAAGTTTAGTATCGAAAATTCATACGAAAACGAACTTTTCTATTGAAAATTAAAAACTTTCATAAAAATTTACATTTTTTATGCAAAACTCAAACGATAACAACAAAAGGATAACGATAACTCAAACGATAATAAAAGTTTACTATCGAAAACTCAAATGAAAACGAAATTTTCTATTGAAAATTAAAAAACTTTTTTTTAGAAATTTTAGACGAAAATGAAATTTTTTTTATGGAACTCGATAACTACCAAATGATAACGAAATCTCAAACGATAATAAAAGTTTACTATCGAAAATTCAAACAAGAACGCAATTTTTTTTGGGAAATTAAAAACTTATAAAAATTTACATTATTTTTATGCAAAACTCAAACGATAACTATAAAATGATAACGATAACTTAAACGATAATAAAAGTTTACTATCGAAAATTCATATAAAAACGAAATTTTCTATCGTAAATTAAAAACTTTTTTTTTTGAAATTTTAAACGAAAATCAAATTTTTTTTATGGAAAACGATAACTACCAAATGATAACGAAATCTCAAAACGATAATAAAAGTTTACTATCGAAAATACGAAATGAAAACGAAATTTTCTTTGCGAAATTAAAAACTCTTATAAAAATTTACATTATTTTTATGCAAAACTCAAACGATAACAACAAAATGATAACGATAACTCAAACGATAATAAAAGTTTGCAATCGAAAACTCAAACGAAAACGAAATTTTCTATCGAAAATTAAAAACTTTTTTAGAATTTTTAAACGAAAATGAAATTTTTTATGGAAAACGATAACTACCAAATGATAACATAATCTGAAACGATAATAAAAGTTTACTATCGAAAATTCATATGAAAACGAAATTTTCTATTGAAAATTCAAAATCTTTGTTTAGAAATTTAAGCGGTAATGAAATTTTTTTTTCACGAAAAACTTAAACGATAACAACAGAATAATAATGAAATAAAAGTTTTGTAAAGAAAATTCAATTCATACATAAACGATAACAAGTTTATCTAGTAGATAGTTTCAGCGATAATAAACTTTTTTTTAATAAAAACTCGTGTTAATGAAGATTTCTTTAAAGACTTTAAATGGGAATTAATTTTCTATTGAAACTTAGAGATGACATCAAGCATCTCTTCATTATAATCGTAAATAAAATCAATAAATTTGAACTGCTCTTTACGACCAATTGATTTATTACCACAGGTTGATTGCTGTAACCTCTACTCTAATCATATAAGCTCAACCTTTTTTATGTTTTAAAATTAATTTCGAAATACTTTTCAACACTTTCTCTGTAAGCAACCTGTTCTAATTGTTGAAAATTTTGAATAACAAAGACAGCTGCAAACAATAGGAAAACTATTTAAAATTTATGTGTGTGAAGTAAAATTCGAGTTTAAAAACCAAAGACGCAAACCCATACTTTTAGCAGCGCCACTTCTTGCCTCTAACAGGGTAAAGTTTGCTATTAACAGAGTACTGTTAACTGTTTAACAGTGGCAATAGTAGATTATTCTTCTATTTTGCAATTGTTGCAGACTATTGTTATAAAAATTGTATTCTCATTATGATCATTATTTATTATTATTTGCAAATAATAGTGTTGAAATATAAAAGATGGTTTGTGGGGATGGAGGTGGTAATTTACTCAACTCTCAACAAAATTACTACAGCCACGGTTCGAAAGAGCACCCTTTGGACTACCATTTGCATATAGTCTCTATGGTGTAATATTTCTTATATGTTATAAAATGGCCATTGATCTTCTAGAGAATTTTCAATCAAAAAATTGATATTTTCAAAGGTAATTTTCTCAATACCATATCACTTTATACGTATGTGACTATGTTGCTGATTATATTAAGAGCCCTTGGAACCTTCCTTTGCATATAGTATGGTACTCGTAGTCGTAGAGTATTTCCCAAAATTAGCTCCTAAACAAGTGGACTTGTCCGGATGGATACTGTAAAATAGCTCACAGTACTCTGTAAAGGACAAATCTTGTTCTGTTAAGAGGAAACTTTACTCTGTTAACGCCAAATGTGGCGCTGCTAAAATTTATGGATTGCAGCTTTCAAATTGCAATTTATCTTCCACATACATTTAAAATTTAAAATGGAAACAGTGTTGTCTCGTTAAACCATTTATACTGTGACTCGGTTTATTGACTGTGTGTGTGCCTGCCATAAGCACAGAGACAAATTGAGGTGATTAGATGATGAACATACATCGAGTTAAGCTTAAAGTGGAGATTATTGAGTTAAAAAAAACTCCACAGTTTATAATCTCCTTTAGTTTGAAATGAACTTCAAGACAACAAAAGAAAGATTTTATTTCTTCTTCTTATTCTTTCTTCAGATCTTGATAAATCCTTTACTTTTGAAATGGAAAAGAATTAAAAAATTTTTTTTTCTTGTTTCTATTTTTAACTACTAAGTGATGTTTATTGCCCCCCTCCGTATTTTTTTAATTTAAAAAACTTTTTTTTATTTTTTTTTTGCTACGTTTGTATGTGTGTATGATTAATTGCTTTTCTTACACTATAATTAAAAATTAATTTAGACTTTACACAGCAGCAGCACCAACCACAACAACAATAAAAAACAGCAACGCAAAACAATATCTCCAACACTAATCATGTATACCAAGTAATGCGACTTTAACTAGAAAATTCCCACATGACCACCGCAGACAGTGATGAAATAAAAACGATTATTACTACACCAACTTTGAACATCAACTTGGCATATTGCATAAGTGTAGGAATGAGAGAGTAACATCCTTTACAGCCACAAGGTTTAAAGGGTGTAAAATGTAAAACGTCCTCACCTTTTTCTGTCATTGTGGTGACCTTCATACAACTTTGCTTATAATTCTTAAGACAACTGTACATATCATTAGTAGTCATCATAAGGTCTTGTGTATTTAAAATCGCCATTTCAAAATGTACTTTTAATTGCCAAGAATCGCTTTTAAAAGAAATTAATTAATTTTTGATTTGCTATAAAAGATTTAAACGATAATGAAATTTATCGAAACGATATTCAAATCTTCTCTAGAAAAGGAAATCGATAATAAAATTTTTATATCGAAAATGCAAACGATAATTAAAATCTCTAATGGAAAAGTCAAACGTTTTATTACCGTATCAAATTCAAAGGATAATAAAGTTTTCTAAATAACCTTTAAACGATAGTGTTGTAATAAAGTTTAAACAATAAAACAAATTTCTGCAGAGATTTAAAACGATCATTTTAATTTAAACGATAACTAAATTTGTTTTAGAGAATACAACAATAAGTGTTTTATTCAGTGAAAATTGAAACGATAACTAAATTTCCTATGGAAAATACAACAATAACTTTTTTTTTATAGAAAATTCAAACGATAATTAAAATTTACTATTGAAAATTTGAACGATAACTTAATTATATGCCTAAAACTTAAAAGCTAACTAAATTTTCTTTATAAAAATTCAAACAATTCCTTAAATTTCCACAGAAAATTTAAACAATAATCAAATTTGCATAAGAAATTCATCCAATAACTCTAATTAAATACCGATAATTAAATATTCTGTAGAAATCTCAAACGACTGTTTAATTGTTCTTTGAATACTGAAGCGATAACTATATTTTTCAATTGAAAGTTCAAACAATAACTAAATTTTCTACAAAAAATTCAAACGATATCTAAATTTTGGGAGATAACTTAAACGATAACTAAATTTTCTACAAAAAATTCAAAACGATAATTAAATTTTCCATAAAAAATTCAAACGATAACTAAATTTTGAACAAAAAATTTAAATGATAACTAAATATTCCATAAATTTTTTTAACAATAACTAAATTTTCCTCAGCAAATTTAAATGATAACTAAATTTTTCATATAAAATTCAGGCGATAACTAAATTTTACATATAAAATTCCAACGAAAACTAATATTTGCTCAGCAAATTTAAACGATAACAAAATTTTTTTACAAAGATAATTTAATTTTTTATACAAAATGCAAACGATAACTCAATATTGTACAGAAAAAATAATAACTAGATTTTCTAAAGATAAGTTAAAGGATAACTAAATTTTCTGTAGAAAATTCTAATAAAAAAAATAATAATGAAATATGGTATTCCTGCTAGTAGGTTGAGTATTTCCTGAAAAATATCAGATTATTGGTAAAATTTTCTGTACAAAAAACAAAATTGTATCGACATTTATTAGACATAATTTTGTTATCGGTAATATTACCACTAGATCTTTATTAACTTTAATTGTTAACTGTTTAAAAAATTTTAAAATTTGCTCACAAAAAACTTGATTCTACGTAATATTATTTACAAAATTTTGTTTATCGATAACAATTATTAAAAGTAATTTTGTTATCGGTGATATTGTGCTTGCAAATAATTTAATTTTTTATATGAAAAGCTTCTCATATTTCCTATGTAAAGAGCTAATTATGCGTAACATTTTCTGGAAAAACATTGTTATCGATTATATTTACTAAAAAAAAAACGTTTTTAACGTTAATATTGTCTACAGATAACTTTGATATTTTTAACGTAGCAAATTAACGTTCACAAAAAATTTTGTGAAAAATATTCCATAGGCAATTTTTGTTATCGATAAAGTGTGTAGAAAATTGGATTAAATGTTCTACAAAATATCAGATGAAAATAACAAGTTTTTCTAAGGAAAATTGTAACGAAAACACAAATTTTTGTAAAGAAAAATGAATTTTTTTGGTAAAACAAGTAACGAATCGAAACTAATGAAAACAAAAACTTATTATAGAAAATTTATCGATAAAAATGCTGTTTTAAAGAAAATTTTTCGATAAAGAATATGTCATTTTAGAATGTTTATCGATAATAAAAAATATTTCATAAATATTTAATCCATAAAAAATATTTTTGTTTATTGATCGAAAGCAAAAATTTTATAGGAAATTTATCTATAAGAAAAATTTTATAAAAAATTTATAGATATCAAAAATTTTATAAAATATTAATCAATAACAAAAATTTTATAGAACATTTATCGATAACAATAATTTTATAAAGAAAATTTTTCGATAACAAACATTTCTTTTTACAATGTTTATCGATAACAACAAATTTTTTTAACAATAATTTTCTAGAATATTAATCGATAATAAAAAATATCCAGAATTTTTACCGATAACACAAAATTTTCTAGAGTATTTATATGAAGTCGCCGTGGTCTAGTAGGTTGCGTGTTGGCTTATTAGACGTGATGCCTCGGTTTGAATCCCAGGTCAGGCATCTCCAACTAAACGATATATGAAAAAATATTTCTTCGGCGACTTCCTCTCATCAGATTTCTGGCAAAAACTCTGAGAGTAAATAAAGTTGCCATGAAAAGTTTCTCAAAAATCTGTCGTTCGGAGTCGACTTTAAACTATAGGCCCCACCACTCATGTATAAAATAATTAACACACCACAACATAAGTGATGTGAGTAATATATAATATATAATATAGGTGGTAATCCTGACTAAAGGGTTGTAATGACCAATTATGTATGTATGTATGTATTTATAGATAACAAACATTTTCTACAACTTTTATCGATAGCAAAAATTTTCTAAAATATTTATCGATAACAAAAATTTTATGGAAAATTTATCGATAACATAAATTTTATGGAAAATTTATCGATAGCAAAAATATAATAGAAAATTTATCGACAGCAAAAATATAATAGAAAATTTATCGATAACAAAAATTTTACAAGAAATTTAACAATATTTTTTGTAATTATTTGTGTACACTACATTTTTTTAAACATTTTGTATAAATTTAGACCACAATTTTTCTTATCATTATCAATTGCCTTAGGAATAATTCGAACTGCGGGGCTTAACGAGGAAGAGCAATGACCCCGTGATCAAACCCAGCGATAAGAAAAATAACTGAAGAATACTTGACCTTCTTTTAAACAATTGCTGATTGCATCAATTGTTGACCACATTACGACAAGACATGCTTTTACTGTTATAAATTTTATTGAAAATCGATTAGTAACTACAAACCATTGGAAACATTAAAGTAAGCACTTTTCTATTATAAGAAATTTTAATTTTTTTCGTGCTGAAATGTGCTAAAAAAATAGTTTTCATCACAACTTTAACTTTATTTGTAAAGCAACACCCGAACATCAATCAAGATGTTGACTTAAATGACAATAAAAAGTAATTTTGCTGAATAAATATATTCTTTCAGGCCATTTAAAGTCATAATATTTGATTTGCTGGAACAAAAAGAAAAAAAATATTAAAAATTATGGCTAAAGTGACACAAACTGCTGCCAAATATGCGATATATTAACAGCAGCAGCATTATGATATTAACCAATAATTGTTTATAAGACTTCATAAATTTTTATGATAAAATATACGCTTACATACGTACATACTCGTACATACTTCCCCGCTTAAATAACCCATCTGTTGTTTGTATGTACGTAGGGGCATATGTTTGAAGTTGGTAGCAGTAGCCATTGGCCATTGGCTGGGCTAGCTAGCTGACTGGCTTGGCTATCGTCATTCCTATTTATGACTTTAATTTGATTTACAACTTCAATTTTTGGTTTTGGCATTTTAAGTGGTGCTCGAAAAATATATTGACAAACAAAACAAACAAAAACTCTTTTTTTTGAATTTTTTTGTCAATTTAGTTTTGGAAAAAAAATTGAAAAAAATTGTTAAAAAAAAACAGCAAAAAATTTTAAAACATGGCTGTTGTTGTTATTTTTTTCATATTTTTGTTTGTTAATATTTTGGTTTTTTTTTTGTATAATTTTATGTCAAGGTTAGTATTTGGCTAATGACGGATAAGTTTTCGTCAAAATTTACGCTACAATAGTATAACAACAATGAGGTTATGTTGTGTTTGTTCTGGTTACGCTTGTTGAGGTTATGTTACGTTTATTCTGGTTTTTTAAAATTCTCTTTAAATTTAAATTTATTGACTCAAGAGTGTCTCTTTTGGTTGGAGAAGCTGCATATATACAGTGCATGACAAAACAATGGAAACTTTTTAAAAAATTTATTTATGTGTAACAATCGGACGAAAATTTAAAAATCTTTTTAAGAAATCGGCAAAATATGAATGCCTTTTATTAATATGCACTGTTAACATTTCTGTATTTTAAAAAATATATAAAAAGACTATATAATTCAGTAATTAAAAAAAAATAATTCTATTCACATATTTGATGTTGACAAAACATTGGAAACTTTGGAAACTTTTTTAATTTTTGAATTATATAATTCATTTTTATACATAATTTTAATATACAGAAACGTTAATAACAGTGCATATTAATAAGCTCCACAAATGTTTTGCCGATTTTTAAAAAAACATGTTAAATTTTCGTCCGATTAAGTACATTTTTGAAAAAGTTTCCATTGTTTTGTCAAGCACTGTATATATCCCTTTACTCCTCTAGGGGAAGTCGCCGTAGTCTAGTAGGTAGTGTGTTGGCTTATTAGGCGTAAAGCCAGGGTTTGAGCCCCAGGCCAGACATCAAGACGAAATACAAAAAGTATTTCTTCGGCGACTTCCTCTCAGCAGATTTCTGGCAAAAACTCTGAGAGTAAATAAAAATTGCCATGAAAGAGTTTCTCAAAAATATGTCGTTCGGAGTCGACTTTAAACTGTAGGTCCCACCACTCATGTATAAAATTAACACACACAACATATGTGGTGCGTGAAACTAGGACGTTGTACAATGGGTCAATTCGACCTCCGGGTACTGTACTTGTCTTAATTGACAAGTACACGTCCTCTAACCTGACCTAACCTAACCTACTCCTCTAGGGAGCATTGGCCCGCAGCAATGTGTTCGATCATCAGCGCGATGTTTGACTTCGTTCCACTGTAGACGTAGTTTGGATAGTTCGGTTGTGATTTGGCGTTTCCAGGTGTGTTATAGTAGTCCGATGCTTTCCAGGGGGTTCCACTCTATGGCTTTCTTTGTAATGTCAGTGTGCCAAAGGAGACTTGCGTCTCCTTATTTCACTCTTAATTGTTTGCTGGTTTGTATCTGACCAGAGTTAGGCAGTGGATATTAGGGAGAGTCATTACACACGCTAGATTCCACGCAGACATTTGTTAACAAATACTTGAGGAGACTGGGAGTCTCGCGGTACCATATCCCATATCCCTTTGCAACCGTACAGTAATGTGGATTTAACGTTGGAGTTGAAAATTTTAATTTTGATGTGTCTCGATATGTTAGACGATTTCCAAACAGGGTTGAGTTGGGCAAAAGCATTGCGTGCCTTATAAATGCGACTGGCAAGATCTGTTGATGAACCACCGGATTTATCGACTATACTGCCTAGATAGCAGAAGGACTCCACTTCATCAATTTCCTTGCTGTATGTTTGGAATTATCGCGCTGCGTTAGCATTTATCCTAAGTGTTTTGGTTTTGTGGAGTCCAGCTAGCTTTGCGGTTTCGCTAACTAGATTTAGTTTTGACTGCATGTCGGAGAAAGAATGACTTAGTAAGCATATAGCATCCACATAGTACAGGTCTTCCAATCTGTCTTGCAAACCCCATGTAATCCCTCTCCTATGATTTGTAGACTTTGCATCACTATATCGAGGACACAGTTAAAAAGGAGTGGTCACAGCACACAGTCTTGGCGAACTCCGGTTTTTATTTTGATGCTCTTGCCCAATTGTTTCTCATGTAATACGCGGCATGTTGCATTGTTGTACAGTGTCTTTATTAAGTTTATTATTTTGGTAGGGACACCCTTGCATGCCAGTGTGCTCCATATGGCCGTGTGATTGAGAGTATCAAAAGCCTTTTTGAAGTCAAAACTTCTCAAAAAAATCTGACGTTCGGATTCGACTTTAAACTGTAGGTCCCGCCACTCATGTATAAAATTAACACACACAACATGAGTGATGTGAGAAGCTAGGTTGTAATCCCCGACTGAAGTATTGTAGTGACCAATTATGTATGTACAGTCAAATAAAAAAGTCTACTTACACTGCTCTATGTAGCCTTTTTTCCCGGTGGTTTTTATCAAATTGAAAATGGTGTTGCCGCGTTGTTTAAGGCAGTTACAATTAAGAATGTTTGAAGACAAAAACGAATGTAAAGAAATATAACCTAGAAATTATTGAAAAAAATAGCAAGAAAAAGTCGACATACAAGTGGATGTACACTTTTTTCTGTGACTGTATGTATGTAGGAATGAAATAGTTGTTTATGATCTTTATAAAATTTATTAAGAATTATTTTTTGAAACTGTTCCAATCATATTCCATGTCTATTATTACCACCGCAGAAATTCTCCTTCATAGCTTTGATGTCAAGACATTGTTTCACTGACCTAATTGCCCATGTTTCCCATTTTGTCAGGTGATGCGCAGACTTTAAAGGTTGTGATCTGTTTTTTTTTATTGTATTTAAATTTCATCACGTCTCTGCAACAAAGTTTTTTGATGTCTTTGGTATTCAGAGATAATTTGAAACATTTTTCAAAAAAATTACTTGAAAATATTTTTTATGACCCCCCACACCACTTTTTATGTTGTGGTCTCTGTCACAAACATTCCAAGAAAAAGAAAAAAAAAACATAAAATCTGGCCACACTGGCATAAAATAATAAAAGGAGTCATCACAACAAGAAGAATTCGTTTGGTTTCTCAGGCTATGAACTTAAAAAAAAAAGAAAAAATGTGTGATGACCCCAAATATTTGAAGTTTGTACTTTAAAGCCGCTTTAATTATTTTTTTAAACTTATTACACTTTACTCGACTGTTATAGCTTAAATTCGTAATTATTTATGTTCAATAATTATGTTGTAACACCTTATACTATGTTCAGACATGCACTTATATTGAGTAAATTGCAATAAACAGCATTATTGATCTCAATATTTCATATAAAATGTCAATTAATTATTGCTCAATAAATTCATAAATTGTTATAATATTGAATAAAGCTTTAAATGCAGAACTGTTCAGAAATACGTTCAGTGAGCATATTACAATTTTCCGAACACTTTCTATTGATATTTGACAACTCAAATATCAACAACTACAAACAAAAAAAAAAAAACAAAACAAAACAAAGTGTTGTTGAAACAACCAGCTGTTTTGTTTACCAGCTGTCAAATGAATATTGAATAAGCAGCTGAACTGCGTATATTATTATGTCTGAACACTTAAAATATTGTACTCAATAAACCGTATATTGACTCAATAAAAGTGCATATCTGAACATAGTATTAAAACAATCAACCTTTAAACCAATCCCTGTACTACACTGTGTAATTAAATATAAAAGTCTCGAGAAGAGAACACAGGAAGGACGCCATAAGCCAATGCTGTATTAAGAATGGCAACTTTCATCCGAAAATTTTAAAATTGGAAACTTATTGTTTGACAACCACCGATGCTATTAAAGTTCAATTGCCAGTCGCAGTTGATAGTAAGATCAGATCATATAAAAAGCTTATAATCTGTTTGGGCCTAGTTTAGGCCCAGTCCCCTTAGGTATTTTGAAAAGATCTTCGTTGACATTCAGCACTCTGAGGCTTTTTGAATTGGCCTGGGGTATGTTAGGTTAGGTTGTAGACTCCCTTAAAGGAAGAGGCCCTACTTAGGCCCCTTGTGCAACAACAATTAATTCTATTCATTCCCTAGAGAAAACCATCTAGAGTCAAAAATAAATCTTGCTATTGCAGCAATCTCGGTTGCTGATGTCAGTAAAGGAGAGGTCATAAACCTCCGTTTATTTATGACAAGATTAGGGCACTGATACATGAGGTGAAAGACAGTCTCTTACTCCTCCTTAGATTCACAACTCCTGCAGAAGTCATTAGCTGAAATGCCGGGTTTTTAGGCATGCGTACCATAAAGACAGTGGCCCTTAAAAATCACCATTGTGCGATGGATGGCCATGCGATTTAAGGGCAGAAGTGAGTCGATCCTCTTCTTGTTTATATGTGTCCAGCAGAGTCTGACGTAGTTCCGCAGAGTCTGACGTACTTCCGCAGAGTCTGAGGTACTTCTCTCATGTACCTTCCTGCTGCTAACGGGATTGAGTCACCTCGGAAAATATGCAAAATAATCCGAGGGAATATTCCCATTTCCTATGGCCTGTAACATATTGGAGATTGCCAGCTCCGTAGGGGTCCTCATTCAGCTCGCCATATACATACATACATAATTGGTCAATGTGTGTTGTGTTAATTTTATGTTATGTTATGTATGTGTGTTAATTTTATACATGAGCGATGGGGGATTTTCGAGAAACTTTTCACCATTACTTGCAGAGTTTTTGGCAGAGATCTGTTGAGAGAAAGTCGCTGAAGAAATATTTTTCTTTTTTCATATTTCGTTTCGTTAAGGACATCTGACCTAAAGGTTGAAGCATGGTCTCAAGTCTCAGCGACTTCATTCAGCTCATCATCGGCAATGCAATTTTCAACGACATCGCTGAGTTCCGAAACCCACATAATTGTTACCTTTTAATGATCGAAAATTTCTCCAAGCAGTTCTCGGCATTCATGCAAAATTTCGGACGTTGAAACTATGTTCGTTAGGGACTTGATTGCAGCCTGGCTATCTGAGTAAACCAAGAGGTTTTAAAATTACCATGACCTCTGTAGTGTTTTCCAATTAGAGGTCATGGCAATTTTTCTTTCCATAGTTGCCTCTGAAAACTATAAATATTTCTGCCACGACAACTTAAAGCCGTACGCACACGATCGGTCTGGAAGTACTTTATCATCAAACCCTAAATAACTTCAAATGGTTTGACACAAATGCGTAGACAGCGTAAGCGTTATAAAAGCACAAACCCATCTTTTTTATTTTACACACAGCCACACACTTATTGTCACTGTTATTGAAAATGACAAGATAAATCGAAATGATGATACTTTTTTTTTTATCGTTTTTATCGTTTTTATTTGTTTGAATTTCTCATAAAGATTCACTTGACACATTTGCTGTAAACCTATACAACGTCTTATAGGTATTATATAATTACAGTGGAACCTGGTTAAAACAAACAAGTATTTTTTATTTGACTTTTAGAGGTACTTTTATGATTATTTTCCAGGTTTTCGATTTTAAACTTTTTGCTGCAGTTTTTCTTGCCATTTAGTTTATCAAGGCTCCACTGTTTGCACACAATTATGTTTTATAACCGCGGGTTTTCATACGATTACCTTTCGGTCTGTCTGTCTGTCTATCGTTAAGTTTTTGTTTCTTGAACAAATAAAACAAATATTTCTACATCCATATTTATGGGCATTTCTTAATTTCCGGAATTTATTTTCATACCACCACCACCAACCACCACTGCCTCACATCTCATGTAACCCAGTCAACGTTTGCCAATATAAGTTTCGTGTAAAAGAGAGTGACAGAGTGTTTCTTGGTATTTATTAAGCTCTGATGTGTGTGTTGGTTGATTTACGATTAAATTTTAAAATATTTGTGTACCTCGCTGTGTGTCTGTCTGTGAGTGTGTATCTTTTCGGCATTAATTATTTAATAACAAATGAAATTTATTGGTCAGGGGGGAGGAGGAGGGAATTTAAATTTTGAAACACAATTTCATTCGTAAAACATTATAAAACGGATGAGAGACTGATACAGACACCACGTTAATCTGAACAAATGATTCGAAGAAAAATTTTCATGGCAATCGCATCTGAAAACAAATATTTTTTGGAATTCAATTTTATTTTTATTTGTTAAAAAAAAGGATCATAAATAAATTTAAATACTATTATAAACGGTCATTAGGTCTTAGGCGGTATTATGCAAGTCAAAATGCTTTGAAATTTAAGCTGATGTCTTGCAAATTTAAAAGAATTTCAATAACAGCCGTTCAGTTTCTTTCAAGGTACCGCAATTTGTTCGATTATGATTGCACATGCTAAACTTCGATGCAATTCCCAAAACTATGTCATTCCTGTTCTATTTAAGCATTAAAACCTTGAAATATTTTCCCTTGGCAACATTGCTGGATCAAAAACGTCTTTATTTCTCATACCATAGTATCGACTCTTAAAACAGGGACTTTCGAAGTTTAACAGTTGATGACGGCCATTTTGTTGAACCTTCGTCTGTCAAATTAGTTGTCATTTATTCAGTCTATTTTGTCAAATCACCGAATCACAACTCCAGTAGAAGTCATTAGTTGGAAATGCCGAGTCTTTCGCAAAAGAACAGTGCTCTGAAAGAATCACCATTGTGCGACGGAAGACCATACGATTTAAGGGCAGAAGTGAGTCAGCCCTCTTCTTGTTTATACGTGTCTAGCAGACTCTGATAACTTCCCACGTTTCTTCCTGCTGCTAACGGGATTGAGTCTCCTCGTAAAACGAGTGGACAATATCCAAATTATCCGAGGGAATGGGAATACCTATGCCCTGTAACATGTCGGAGATTGCCAGCTCCGTACTGGTCCTCATTCAGTTCATCACATACATCCGTACGTAATTGGCCAATACAACCCTCCTGTGAGTATTACGACCTAGCTTCTCACAGCACAAAGTGGTGTATGTGTGTTAATTTTATACATGAGTGATGGGAGACCTACAGTTTAAAGTCGACATTACTTGCAGAGTTTTTGCCATAAATCTCCTGGGAGGAAGTCGCCGAAGGAATATGTTTTCAGAATTCGTTTTGTTGGAGATGTCTGACCGTGGCCTCAGGTCTAATAAGCCAACACACTACCTACGGCGACTTCAACACGTGCAAAGCAATGAATTTTATTATAAATATACGTGCTGTGTGGAAATGTGTTTCTATGAGAAAATCATATTCATCGGCGATGACGCCCATTTCTGGATAAATGGATACGTCAACACACGAAATTTTCGATTCTGGGACGATACTAATTCCCGCGACATCTAAGAACGTCCAATGCATTCCATCACCATCGATGACGATCATTTCCTTGTGAATGGATACGTGAACAACCGAAATTGTCGTATCAATTCACATGACATCCAAGAACGTCCAATGCATACCGAAAAAATTCTTGTTTGATACGGACTTTAGGCTGGCAGCATCATCGCTGCATATTTATTTGATGACAGGCCATCACACATTTAACGTTGGGCATTTTAGGTCAAGAATTACCAAATTCTTTTACATTCAATTGTGGATGGTGTGGTCACCAATGACATGTGATTTCAACAGGAGGACATGTAGTTTCAAACTACCCGTACCCATACCCATCCACTGTTTTACAAAAAATTTTTGACGGCAATTTCAGTCGCCGTAGTCTATTAGGTAGCTTGTTTGCTTATTAGATGAAATGTGAAAAAATATTTCCTCGGCAACTTCTTCTCAGCAGATTTCTGGCAAAAACTCTGAGAGAGGAAATAAAAAATTGCCATGAAAAGTTGCTCAAAAAAAAAAATCTGTCGTTCAGAAACGACTTTAAACTGTAGGTAGCCCGCCACTCATGTAAAGGGTGTTTTTTATAGAGGTATAGAACTTTAAGTTGGCATTACTTTTCATGATGGCGACCGATTTAACAGCTGTCAAGTGATTTATTCTCAGTTTGGTTTGGACTCACGCCTGAACAACGCTTGCAAATAGTGCAATTTTATTTCGAAAATAATGGTTCTGTGCAGAAAACGTATCGCGCACTACGTCCATTTTATCGTCGACAAAATCGTCCATCAGAGCAGTTAATTCGATTAACCATGGAACGTTTTCGCACCACGTTTACTCTTATTGATAACTCGCATCCCCAGAGACGCTGTACGGTGTGTACAGAAGAAGCTATTGCCGCTGTAGAGCGTAGCATTGAGGAAGACCCGAATGACTTTATGGAAGATTTTGCGGAAAGATCTTGGTTTGCGTGCCTACAAAATCCAACTCGTGCAAGATTTGAAGCCAAACGAACGTAAGGCGTAGATTCGTCGAATGGGCCCAAAACGAGATTACCGTTGTTCCCGATTTTCATAAGCGAATTTTGTTTAGCGATGAAGCGCACTTCTGGTTGAATGGCTACGTCAACAAACAAAACTGCCGCATTTGGAGTGAAGGTAATCCTCAAGTGTATGTGGAAACACCGTTACATCCAGAAAAACGGAACCATTCGCCGTATTATTGCCGATATACGGCCACAAATGTTGGAAAAGTCATCGAAAATTGGACGTCCAGATTGGACTACATCCGCGCCAGCCGTTGCGGGCATATGCCAGAAATCACATTTAAAATGTAATGCCACAAGATTATCTTTCGGATAAATAAAATTCATGTCAATCGAATAATCCATCGTTGTTTTATTGCAACTTAAAGTTCTATACCTCTATAAAAAACACCCTTTATAAAATAAACCACACACCATACATAAGTGGTGTGAGAAGCTAGATTGTAATCCTGACTAAAGGGTTGTAATGACCAATTACGCATGTACGAACGTTTAAAGATCTGGGTATGCTGGCGAATATGCCACTAAAAGAACTGGTCGGTTTCATACGAAGTTCGAGCGCACTAACGGATCATGATAAAGGGATTTACCTTACACTGAGTAACACATAATGGGCCTTTTGGGCAACTGAGTGAACTAAAGTGCTTTTCAATTCCACTACTTATTTATGGGTTTAAATTTGTTTTTTTTTATTGTAAGTACCACATGACAATAATTATGATTTTCAAATATTTTAGAACACTTGCAAAATATTTACAAAAAATTTATCTCATTTAAACGTATGTATATTTTAATGGCCAAAAAATGGCCTTCAATTAATCATGCATAAATTTGTTTTTTTTTTTTGTATAATTT
The DNA here is from genome assembly GCA_932273835.1 of Sarcophaga variegata. Lineage (NCBI taxonomy): Eukaryota > Metazoa > Arthropoda > Insecta > Diptera > Sarcophagidae > Sarcophaga > Sarcophaga variegata. Next base: position 101,780,247 of record OW026360.1, on the reverse strand, counting down.
TAAAACCAAACCTGACAAGTACTTTCAAGCAAAAAAACGAGTGTTTTTTCTCCAATCATTTGCGGGTTAAAAATGAAGTTCAATGACCACAAAAACAAAAATAACAAATAATTTCAAATATTATTTAATAATATTTATTTAATTTCTATTATTGTAACAGAAACCAAACAAAACAAAGAAATACAAATGGAAAGAAGAGAGAGAGAGAGGAGTTTCAACGCTAAGTTAACTAAAAATACCAAAAAAAAGCCAATTAACTTCATGTTTATTTACGATTTCAAAGGTCAGAACCTGTTCCACAAAGTATTACAGAATTATTAACAAAAAAATTAAAAAAAAAAAAATAAAAAAAATAAATTAAAAATTTTATTACCGGCATGGCATGATGATCTCTAACCAGCAAAGAAGCTATGTTGTATTCCTTAAAGAAAAATCCCAACTTGGCCAGTCATTTTGCCAGTCAATACCAACCAATAATAACCGCCAAAACGACAAGAATACCAACTCATACAGGGTAAAACTGTATTTTAAGTACCTAATAACTGTTATTCAATATCATTTACAGTTCAGTGTACTGTGTTCAGTGTTTAGTGTACAGTGTTCAGTGTGTTATTTGCCACATTTTAAGCTCAGATGTAAATATTGAGTCGTATTTTTTTTCTATTTTTTTCTCAAATATTTTTGCAAAGTCACGAAATGTTAAGATAAATCGCATATTCACAGTGTTATGCGGTATGGCACCATGATTATTGAAAACAAAGCCACAAACAAAAGCAGTTAAAGACAATAACTGAAGTGTACGAATGCGAGTGTATATTTTTTATGATTCTTTTCTTTTTTTTTTAATAATTTTTTGTTTATAAAACTAAATAGACTTCCGGTTTCTGTCTAATTTCAAATTCTTCAAAAAACTTAATTTGCGATAATCTCATGTTATTCTTAAGAAAATATATCGTATTATTGATAGTCTAAAAACCGGTTATTTACGTGAACTAACATCTCTTGGGTTATTCGTTGTTGATATCAGTGACATGTACACGGTATTTGACGGAGCAGTTTTTGATCTGTCAAAATCAGTCAACATTGTTTTGGTTTAGTTAGGCGGGCATATGGAAAATTTATCAAACTGGATGCCCCTGGTTGGCCTAATTAATAGTGAGCTAAACTTCCAGCGACGAGGCCGTGTATACGTTTCCCACCAAAGACTATTCTCAAGAATACTGAGCTACTCTTTTTTTTTACTTTCGATTCATTAACCATTGCCAGCGCTATTTTTAATATTTCTATAGAATGTTTAAGAATATATAAGCCTTGTTAGCAATTCTAAGGACTTATGAGGATACTGAGCACTTAAAAATAACTTTTTAATAACAATGACAACAACAACCACAATAAAGTTTTGTTGTTTTTTGTTGTTTCTGTAAATAAATTGAAAAAATTTAAAAAATAATGGCAAAAAATAAAGGAAAATAAAAGAAAATGAAATATTTTTACTTCCATAGCAAAATAATGCCCCGTGGGTGACTTAAAATAAAAAAGAATACCCACCAGTACAGCAAAAGAGATAAATATACAGCACACAAGCAACAACACTGCCTAGGTCTGGCAACTACATTGAAAATTGTCATTACAATTCTTATTATTCACATCCACCACATACACATCCACATTCATATCCTTATTATCGTCATCAGTATGATTTTCATTATCATTAACGATTACTAAGTGCATACGCACAGTGTATGCTTGTGTTTGTTTGTGTGTGCAGAAAATTATGAATTCAGTGAATTCATTTGCGATACCAAAAAAATACTCGCTTTGTCTCTCTTTTCCTCTCTCTCATTAAAAATATAATATTCTGTTACGGTTTTTTTCTTCATAGGAATCATTGAGTAAAAAAAAAAAAAAAAAAAAAAAAAAAAAAAAAAAAAACATGGACGCCATAAGTAACTATTCTGTCTACGCGTCTTATGGTTTAATGCGGACTTTGAGCAGAATTTAATAGAATTCAATAAGGGGGTTCATCGCTACTAACAGCCGGAGTTATTCTAGAATTTTATTCGTACAATTTTTTAATACAATTTATTTCAGCTAAAATCAGGTGATTGTTCGGTTTACTGTGCAGATGCTAGGATGGTCGTAGCTTCATTTGTCGGGTGCCTAAGAACAACGTCCTTTGTCAATATTGTCTTGTGATGTTCGTTGTTGACTCTAATTCTGCTCAGAGGCAGAGAGTCAGCAGACTTGCTAATTGTATTACTTAATATGGTGTTCAGATATGCACCTTTATTGCGTAAATCGCAATAAACGCCATTATTGAACTCAATATTTCATATAAAGTTTCAATTAATAATTACGCAATAAAGACGCAAATTGTTGTAATATTGAATAAAACTTAAAATGCAGCACTGTCACTACAATTAAACAAACAATTTTTGTTGATATTTGACAACTCAAATGTCAACAACGACAAACAAAAAATGGCAACCAAAATAAAAACAATGTTGTTGAAACAACCAGCTTTTTTGTTTACCAGCTGTCAAATAAATATTTAATTGCGTATATTATGCCTGAACACTTAAAATATTGTACTCAATTAACCGAATATTGACTCAATAAAAGTGCATATCTGAACATAGTAAAAGGTAGTTATTAAAATTTTTAATATTTTAAGTTTCAGTGTATAAGCTTTCATGAATAAACAAGACTGACAAATCATTACAACGAATCAGTCAGCTCCGAACTTAATAAAAACACTAATACGGCACTACATCATGAAAGCACAGATGCTAAAGTCTTAGCAAAAATTTAACCACTGTTCTCCATGTATTACTGTACGACACCTGAATCCATTTCAAATTGCCCGAAAAGTTTCTCAAATCTATCGTATGGAGTCAGTAGGAAATGATAGGTTCCGCAACTCATGAATAAAATCATGCTGCACCACATGGCTGGAGTGAGAAGCTTGGTTGTAATCTTGACTAAAGTTTTCTGCTGTCCGATAAGATGTACCTTGTAAGTTTCTCCTTCTCCCAGCATACTCCGCTGATGATTGGCTGCTGTTTTCATAATGTTAAAAATAATGCTGCTTACACCTCCACGCTAACATCAGTCATGTCCTCATCATTCGAATTCAACGTTAACACATACCGAATTTAATTGGTCATTACAACCCTTCAGTCAGGACTACGGCCTAGCTGCTCACACCACTTATGTTATGTGTGTTAATTTTAAACATGAATGGCGAGACCTACAGTTTAAAGTCGACTCCGAATGACAGATTCTTGAAAAACTTTTTCATGGCAACTTTATTTGACTCTCAGAGTTTTTGTCAGAAATCTGCCGAGACAAAGTCGCTGAAGAAATATTTCAGTTTGTTGCAGATGTCTGACCTGGGGTTTGAATCATGGCCTCACGTCGAATAAGCCAATACACTACCTACTAGACTACGGCGTTTACAAAATTACTCCTTCCTTCGTCCTTGACATAACATATTTACCGAGTTTCAACGCAATGCATTCTATGAATAGGGGCCATCCCCTGAGCGTTAGTCGTAAAAAGTTTTCTGTAGAGTCGGAAGAAAAATGTGAAGGGCGACTTCAAACATTAAGAACTGATGTAAAATTTCTTCTGTTCAATTGGATCTTAGGTAGTCCCATAACCACTCGATTATTGTAGTATTTTTCGGGTTGATATAATTGCTCTGAAAATAGCTGAAAACAAATGGTTTTGGAATCTAAAACAGAATGCCGGGCATCATCGTCGTATAAAGGTGAAGTCGCCGAAATCTAGTAGGTAGGACGTTGGCTCATTAGACGTGAGGCCACATGAGTTTCTCCATGTTTTTAGAACATTTTACTTTGGGAGCATACAACTCATAAATGATATAATTCGCTGATACTTCTCAAAGTACAGATAAGCAGGTTTGTGTGGTCGCGATGTTCCGTGATGGATCTCCCATTTTTATCTTTTATTCTATCAAAAATCAACAGACCTTCTAGCGCTGCTGTATGACACGTCTACATTATTCGGATTATATATGTTCCTTTTACTCCTCTAAGAAGCATAGGGCCGAATTATTTCGATTATATCGATACATAAAATCTCCGTTTCTTATCCAACTCCGTCTCTGGACAGTTTTAAAATTCGTTGTGAACAGAGGAAATAAATGAATTCACCTTTAAAATCTGATTTATTTTGGAAACTTGCGTTAAATCTACACAAAATCAATGTAAGAACCTCATACCAGTCGGAACAAGGGCCACTGGCCCCTAAGCACAAACGTCCAAAGGTTCTTAAAATGAATTAACACAATCTATAATGGTGAGAGAGCTCCTGAGACGAAAGATTCGGTTGCGGGATTTTCGGTGTCATTACTAGCAGGTTATCACATACGATGACTTCTCAGAGAAGTTGACATCGACTTCAGATAAGAAGGAATGAGAAATGATGTGACGCAGGTCTTTAATGACTCCATACAGATGTTTATGGAGGAGATTTTTACAGGAGACCGAATGGAGATGTGAAGATACTTTCTCGGAGTCGGAGGATACAGCTGATAAGGCCTCCGGACAATTTCAAGGCATACCAGCCGGAAATATAGATCATACGGGCTGCAATGATAAGTATTAAGGAAGATACTATTTCTGATAGGTAGGAATTTACGCAGGACTCTGGCTGTTTCTATTAAGGACAAGTTTAAATTTCAAACAAGATGGCAAAGTCGTACAATATCTACAACATATGGGTACCGCGACTTAATGGTACTCCTCGAAAGTGTAGAACGATTGCATAAATGTTTTCTACATTTGGTATCTCACTGGGTACCTGCAAGTTAAGTTCAGACAATGTGGTAATTAAGCCCACTAATGCTACATGGGCGGAACTGGCGCTAGACATCGAAGCAAATCTGATCAAAATTAGATAAAAAGGGCATAAAATATCTGCCGAAACTCCAAGGTAGCATGCACAGTATCGTTGTTGAAGTCATTATTGAAGATTGCTTTCTAGGTAGTTATGGCGGAGTAGAGGAAGAGTAGAAACCAAAGTTGTATCCGCAGGGTGCTTGCCCCGTGGTACGTCATAGCTGAGGTAGGCATTTCGGAATCTACCAGGTAGTAGATCTCACTGTCGAACATTGGGAATTTCAGAGATTTTATCAGAAGTTGAGAAAGCTTTCAGGATTAGAGAAAGAGCAGCATTGTGGTATCACGATGGGCCCTACAGGGCCTTCAAGTATCTCTTTTCATTTCATCCAAATTAGTTGGGCTTAACGCGGGGGCCTATTTAATCGACTCCAACCAAAAACTTTGTTAATCCAAGTCTTCTTCAGTTAGAACTTCCCGTTTCGCAAACTTAAGTTTTGCTTCCCCTCATGAACGGCCCTACTATTTCCCCGTGTGGCATCTTTTGAATTTTGAAGCCATTCTATAGGAGTGTGAGTGTGTTTGTGTGTGTGAGTGCATCACTATGATTTCGAATGCAAGTGAGCGATTTCAGACGCGGCAAAGAAGAACGTGAGTTGATGGGATTCCAAACATGGGTGTCAGTCATTTGAAAATGTTCTTGTTCTTCTTTTTCTCCTTGTTGTTTTTGTTGTTGTTGCTGTTGTTGCCATAGTTTTAGCTGCTGCTGCATTGCCTGCAATCATTGCTAAAGTTTATTTTTTATTGCTGTTTGGTGTTGTTGTAGCTGTTGTTGTGTTATTGTTTTCATTTATTGCTGTTGCCTTTTGCACTTTCGTGTTAATGACCCTTGCAAAAGGCATAGACAATGAACGACTGAGAAAGAGAGAGAGAGAGAGAGATAGAGAGACGTAGAGACAAAGAGGGAAGCCGTGAAATAAAGAGATTCAATTTTTTTTTGCATTTTGTTGCACCAACAACATGCTTTTTATGATTTTCTGCTGTTTGCTGTTACTGCTGCTGCTGCAATCGTTGTTGTTGTTGTTGTTTATGATTATTTTGTAGAACATCCTTCTTATGTTGTTTATTCTATGAAAATAAACAGCAACTGCAACAACAACAACAACAACAACAATAAAGAAATCATAAATAAAAATCAAAAACCTTTGAAAATGAAAAAGTGACGCTTCGGTCTTGTTTTCCCCCCTTTTTTGTTTGTTGCTGTTGTTGTTTACAGTCAATGCATTTGCAGCAGCATAATATTTGCTGTGTTGCCATAAGCGCTTTTGGGAGCCTATAGGTGGATGGTAAATGATGACGAAAATCATCATCATGATGATGATGATGAATAATGATCATCGTGAGGAGACAGGCTCCCAACAGGAATTGTTTGGAAATTTGTATAAGTAAAGCAAGATATTATAGAAAGTGTTGTACCAATTCCGTTTCTTCCACCCCGATCGTCGGATAAAACCGGTCAAGTTCCATTAGATGTACGATCGTCGCCATGATAAGATCTTCAAACTTTCTGTCACCCGAAATCCGACGACGTCTGTTGAAGTGTAATAAAAGGTATTGTGTATCAGTTTCTGGTGGGGAACACCAAGCTTTTCAGCGAACCCGCCAATAGCGCTGTGTCCCATTAGAATTCGTGTAACAGTGCGAACCGTTCTCTTGTCGAACTCAAGCAGTTCTTGGGCTTTCCTGCTATCCACTGCTGGACACAGCAGTTTTGAAATTCGCCAACCGGATGTGCTGAACCACCTTGGGTTTGTTGAATTCCATGCTGCTTTTTCCAAATTTTAGAAAAGTATTCTTGTAGGATCGCATTTATTCCCTCTATTGTCTCTTCCTCAGACATCTTCTTCCGTGCTAGTTTGTCCGCCTTTTCGTTTCTCTTTACGTCACAGTGGCCCTGAATCCAGTAGAGTCAGATGTTGTGTTGACATTTACGGAGTCTATGAAACTTCTGACGGCGTTTGATATGACAAAGTGGGATCCTTGCATCTTGATTACTGCTTGACCGTCCACACATATGAACATGTTCGAAGGAGGTAGTTTCCTTGCTTCAATCTTACGTGCAGCTTGTTTAAAAGCAAAAGTCTCCGCCTGAAATACGCTGACCTGGTTAGGTAATCTGTATGATTCACGTTCAGTGCCAGCTTCAGCTGCTACAAAACGATAATTTCTTCTCCTCTCACAACAGCACCTATACATTGGGCTTAAAGGTCTTCCTATCCTGTACAAATGTTGCTCATTTGTCTACAATGGATGTGCAGCCCTTGCGCTGACCAACTTCTTCGATGAGTTTGGTGTACAGGAACTGCGCTTATCTGTTGCGTCACAGCGGGTCGCGATGCGTGGTCAAGTTTGCTTTGGTGATCGAAGATACAACTTTGACCTAAGCTTACCTAGCCTTACTTTACCGGACCTTACCATACCTAACATAACCTTACTTAACCTAACTTTACCGAACCTTACCTTACCTAACATAACCTTATCTAACTTTGCCTAACTAACCATTCCCAGTCTGAACAGAGATTCCTATTCTTAAGCAATTTCTGGATAGTCTGTTGAAGAACTCAAATCTCTTGCCATTGCTTAGCGAAAGCATAGATTGTCTCAATCACTTTTAGATTGAGATGAGTCTCTGCCGGTCTTCACTCTTCGCCCTTTTGTCAAAATCAAACCAATTCGACTATTTTGCAGAACTGGAAACGCAACCAATGTAGGGAAGCTACTGATAAGGTATTCATATACATAATTGGTCATTACAGCCCTTCAGTCAGGATTACGACCTAGTTTCTCACACCATTTATGTTGTGTGCGTTAATTTTTATACATGAATGTCGGGGGACCTACAGTTTAAATCGACTCCGAACAACAGATTTTTGAGAAACTTTTCATGGCAATTTTTTTTACTCTCAGAGATTTTGGCAGAAATCTGCTAGAAGAAGTCGCCGAAGAAATATTTTTTCATACTTCGTTCAGTTGGAGTTGCCTGACCTGGGGTTTGAACCGAGGCCTTACGTCTAATAAGCCAACACATTACCTACTAGACCGCGGCGTTTACAAAAATTACTCCTTTCATCCTTCCGATAACATATTTTTCGAGTTTCAACACAATGCATTCTATGAATAGGGACCATCCCCTGAGCGTTAGTCGTAGAAAAAGTTTTCAGTAGAGTCGGAAGGACAGATGTGAAAGGCGGGCGACTTCAAACGCAAAGAACTGATGTAAAATTTCTTCTGTTTAGTTCAATCTTAGGTATTCCCATAACTACTCGATTATTGTAGTATTATTCGGGTTAATATAATTGCTCTGAAAATAGCTGAAAACAAATGGTTTTCGGACTCAAAATAGAATGCCGGGTATTATCGTCGATAAGGCAGTCAGAAATCTTAATAATCATCAACGTTGCGCCTTGGCATGTTCAAAAATGTGAACCACCTTTACATGTAAGCTTAGGCAGGGAGTTAGAGCTGAAGTTATCGGTTTTCCTTCAAATTAAATCTGGATTGAATTAAAATGAAGCTAAAACCCAGCCTGTAGTTTTATTAAATCCGGTGGTCGATGTGATGTCGAGACAATAGGAGATGCGTTAGAATGGGGTGAAAGACAACTCTGTGCCGTACCAGAGGCGAACGATGTATAAATTCTGTAGGTTCTCGGAGGAAGGAAGACACTGAACAAATTTTCTCATCATTTGAAGCTGTTTCGTTACACTGTTCTTTTGAAAAATGGAAGAACACCAAGCTGCCTTGTTTTTTTAGGCAAAAATCCGTCTAAACATGTGTCATGTTGATGCAACTTTACATGACTTTATTTTATCTTGAAAATATAAAAACAACAACAATAATAACAATAACAACAACATTAATATACATCCTCAAAGTCAAAGAAAAATTAAAACTTTTTTTATTGGGTGTCTGAGCAGAAAATCAAACGAAGGGAAGAAACAAAAAAAAATGAAAAGAAAAACAAGAACTTGACGCTTAACTTTGCTATGAAGAGCGTTTTTTCTCTTCCTTTCTTTCTTTCTGAGTTGCTTTTTAGTACAACGCCTTAATGTTGAAATTTGTCGTTTGTTTTTCTCTTCTTTTTTATTTTTCTTTGTGTAGGTGTTTATTGTTTATTTCCCTTTCAATTTTGTTGTGAATAAAAACAAGAAAAGAAAGAAAAAAAATCTGAACGAAAAAAAAGAAGATTTTGCGCACAAAGTTGACAATTTTTTTTTTCTGTTGGATTTATTTTCCCGTCTGTTTATGATTTACAATTGAAAAGAGAGAAAGGAGAAGAAATAGAAAATTGTATACACACACGCATACACTCATACACACACTTTTATTCATACTTGTGTTTTGTAATCCTGTGTAGAAATTTCTCCACTTGGAACCCTCGCTCACTCCAGCCAGCCAGCTACACTACTGCCTTGAAAGAAAAGTTTCCCTTTAATAATCAAAAGTGGCGTCTATTGCGTATGTTTTTACAATTTTTGATTGTTTTTTTTTTTTTTTTTTAATTCAAGTGTATGCGTTAGACTTTCATGTCTGCAGGAACTTGAAAATTATTTTTAATGGAATATTTTCATTCAAAAAAAAAAAACTTCAGTCAAGTTGTAGGAGGAGTAAGTAGGGAGCTACAGGAAGTGGCAACAAAGGCGTTTTAAGAAGCATTGGGAATTTAAAATTCTAAACGGCTTTAAGACTGTAAGGAACGGGCAGTAATTTTTTTATTTTTTTCCTAGCGACAGACTAAAATATATTTACGCATTCCCTTGGTCTCCATCATTTCGAAAATACTGACTGAAAACCATACAGAAGTAACTTCTGGGTCCGGAATCCTCTTCTGTTGAATTGGGTATGCCACTTGCCTCGGTCAAGTTGACCATTGCGTGGAGGTTCTTTCGGGACGCCAACCTATCCTGGGTCAATGAGGAGTCCTGCTCCAACGCTAGACTGACCTGGCCCAAGATGAATAGAAGGCGTACCAACCGATTACTTGGTCTTGGTCGTGACGTCATCTCGACTACAGTGGCCGTGCTTACAGGTCATTGCGTCATGGGTAGACAGGCGAAAGAATCAGGCTCCCTTTCAACTACTTCTGCCGTGGATGCAGGTCCACTGAGGAAGAGGAGACTGTTGTTCACTTTCTTTGCAGTGCCCGTCTTTTGCTAGGTGTAGATATAGGTTATTTGGCTCGCTATTCCTTGTTAGCTTAACGAAACTATCATCTATTGACATCAAGCATATAGATTCGTTCATCAAACTTTCTGGCTAGTTTTCCAGTGCGGGGTAGTCGTGCTTTTGTTGTGCTGCCCTTGCGCTGACCAACTTCTTCCTTTTCCCTGATTTTGGTGGAACTTGGTTAGTACAGGGACTGCGTTCTCCCGTGGCATCACAATGGGCCGCGTGCTCAAGTGAGCTTTGTAATAACAGAGCTACCACTCCGACCTAACCTAACCTAACTTCTGGGTAATTGACGACCTCCACCAACTCACTCTGTTCCCAAGTGGATCTTATTTCGACTATTTCGCCAAGTAATTACACTTTATCCTCTCAATGGCTTCTGACAAACATTCGCCACAGCTTTTTAATATTCTTCCTCTTTTATTATCTTCTTCATGATGTTTTTTTTTTGGCATTAAAGTACCAAGTTGAAGGGTCCAATGGTCCAAATAAGTTCTATGACTCTAGCATGTCCATAGTGCTGATAATGCCAATAGCTTAGCAAGTTCAAACTGATTGCCGCAAAAGTTAGCTGCTGCTACAGTAGAAGCTCGGTATCAAGCCAATTTAGCATTGTCTCTCGCTCGTTTTGCGTTTGGTTGAACTGCTCTGCTTTATTAACAACTTCCTCCTCCCCGTAAATACATAGCACGTAATTGGCCATTACAACCCTTCAGTCAGGATTACGACTTAGCTTGAAACATCACTTATGAAGTGTGTGTTAATTTTTTACGTGAGTAAAGGGGGAACTACAGTTTAAAGTCAATTCCGAACGACAGCTTTTTGAGAAACTTTTCATGGCAATTTTATTTACTCTCTCAGAGTTTTTGTCAGAAATCTGCTGAGAGTTATTCGCCGAAGAAATATTTTTTTTCGTATTTCGTTTTTATGTCTGACTTAGGGTTTGAACTGTGGCCTCACGTCTAATAAGCCAACACCTTACGTAAATACAGTACGGTGAACTAAATTTATTCATTCTGTATTAAAATTTTCTAAAATAACCATGAACTGAGAGAGTCTTGGACAGAATTTTGAAACAACATGCAAGATCTTTGACTATCTTCTCTGTGGCTATTCTTGATGCTATATGTGCGGGACAAGTCAATTACTCCGTGATCTTTTGAATTTTTGTCATCAAAATTTCCTCCATAATTGAGCGGGCAACATTGCTTTTGTCAACACTGTCAACTTGTTAACAAGCTGCGTTGTTTAGGTCGTGTTCAACAGCCAGAATAACATCGTCTTTACCAATGCGCCATTAATGTCAATGGAAAAACTGGTAACATATGTATTGAAGCCTCAAAACGTTCTGAGCCCTCAATTGGGGTCGCTACACTCGAAGCAACTCAATGTGGTCGAAATGTCAAACACACAAGAATTTTACTGTCTTCTGCGTTTCAATCCCCCACTGCTCGTTATCATATGCTAAGGGCGGGTCAATTAGTTCGTAAAAATTAAAATTTAGTGCATCTTAGTGGAAAGGGCAAAAATCATACGACAGTTGATAAGCTGTTCTATTGATACCAAACTACCATCTGCGGAGACATTGCCCCATGAATTTCAATGGAAAAGAATGCTGGTGTAACACAGAACGGGCCGAACACCCAACATAATTCATTACACGCGAAGCAAAGGAACAAATAAATATTGAAACCGTAAGAGATTGTACAGCTATAGCCAACTCTTAGGGCTCACTAGTATCACTTTTTCCTTAGAAAGAGGCCGTGTTTGCTTACAATCGACCACAAGCGCAATCGCTTAACAACTTTGCGCATGTGTTTGGTGTTGTTCAACTACAATATGCCTTATTTGAGACGTTTCGTAACGGTGGACAAAATTTCAATGCATTACAGTGATGTGGTAGGGGCAAAGCTTCGCCAAAAATATATTCAAGGTGACCGTTTTTGAGATAGGCTTAAAAATGGTGAAACAAACCGATTCTATTAATTGTTTTAGCGGGACTTTATAAGGCCTAAGTGAGCTATGCTTTTAGGTGGCTAAACTAATCTAAGGTTTTGGCCAAAAAAAGGTCCTTTAGAGGGCGTGCAATTCAAGGGAGCATATATGTTTAGTTTCCCAGGCAAAAACACCTGAATTCAATTGCGAATTGCTTCCATAAAATCTTTATTATTTCTTCTTTCTAAACCCGAGGCAATACCCTCTCGAAAATGGGCTTAAATCCGCAATGAATTCCCTCCCCTTAAAAGACCTTTGAAGACCTCTTCAAAAAAGGGGTTTAAATCCACAATGAATTCCCCTCACAGGCAAAATCTGCTTTGAAGATCTTTTCCAAAAAGGGTTTTAAATCCACAATGAATTTTCCTCACAAGCCAAATTTGATGAGTTCTTCAAAAAGGGGACCAAAAAATTGCAAACATTTCGGAAATGGTGTATAGAGCCCAAAGGGGAGAAACATGTGTTTCATTGTTGACCTGTTCTCCTATGAAAATTTTACCCGAAACGTGGCTTTGGATGTGATTTAAGGCTCAATGTAAAGTAACCAAAACTTTCCTGGTTTTTTTAATTTTTCTTTTGGCCCTTTTTACCTTAAACGCGTCAGATTAATTTGATGACGAACATCGTCTGTCTGTTGAAACCCTGTGGAATTTTTTTATGGAAAAGGTAACACTTAAGAAAGTGTGAAGAAACCCTCCTTACAGTCTCTTATAAAATTACATTGTTTTTGTTGTCGTTTAGTTGAAAATAATTTTTATAAAATTATTGAAGAAAAAAATTTCCTATCATTTCTTACACAACACTGTGACCAACAAAGACACCAGACAGTAACAATACATCCCACTGTCGAAGTCGATGTTTTTAGGTTTTTTTGTTTTCATGTTTCGATTTAAAATTTTAAAGGCTGTCATTGTCTTTTAAAAAAATATAAAAAAATCTGTTTTTAAGAAAGAAAACAAAAAAATAGGTGTTGACGTTCGCAAAACCTACATTTCCAAGACAAAAATAAGACAAAAAAAAAACGAATCTTTCAACGAAATTGTAAGACAACCTGGGTACACAAACACAAACTTTATATGATAAATAAACCCGTTTTATTTTATTGTTTTTAATTAATTTCTGTTTGTTTTTTTGATGTTAAAAAACGGCTTAATTTTTACAATGATTTCAGAAAAAAAAACACAATTAAAGCCGCAGGCAGCAAACTACACACATGACATATTTTTAATGGTTTTACGTTGCTTTCCTTGATCTAAACGATCTGAGGGGCAGACTTTTATTGTAATTTGTGTATGCTCCTCCAATTATTCTGTTTAATAAACGAAATACTGGGATTTGGCGACCACAGCATAGATTTTCGAAGCCGAATTTCAACGCACATAGTTTGGGTGATAACTTATTAAAAACACAATTAATATTGAATCGGTTCACTACAATGCTTAACAAAATTTTGTTCGTATCATCGTGTCAACGTACCTATTGTTAAGTTTTTTCCTTTTAAAAACGTTTAAAATAAGAGTTCGTAGATTGCAAATAAAATTAAAATAAATTTGTGTTTAGTTTTAATTAAAATTCTTTATTATTCTCACAATTCTGTGGGCCACTGTTTACAACTTGATGTAAACAACAACAATCGCTTTTCTTTGTTATTCCGCTGTTTACACCCTTTGCATAAAAAATAACAATCACTAAACAATTGTTCGACAGGTCGTTGTAACGGAGATCTTCAAACCACGATTACTGTATTCAAACACAATATTCGTGGCTTCGCCTTCTCGAGATCTCTATAAATGTAAACACCGTTATTTCATTATTATTGTTTGTGTATTTTGTTTAAATTTGTTCTTGTAGTGTTTGTTTTTGTGTTTTTGTTTACTTGTTTACCATTTTTTATGCTTGTGTTTGTTGTCATATTACGCAGAGCGATAATTTGTAAACAACTTCATTGTTCTTGTTTTTGTAGCTTTTGTTTATAGTTTTAATGTTAAACGATGTAAAAGCACAACACCAGTATCTTGATTTTTCCATTTTCGTAACACCATTGTGAACTACTAAGAAAACAAATTCATTGACCTTATAGCACTTCGTTGGTAGGTACACAAGCACGGACAAACATCAGACTAAGTTTGTAGTTCTACACTGCAAATAACCCCACTCTCTTACATCTCCCTTATTCGACAATAGATTCATCCTATGTGGACATTATGAGGTCTTCGTTGATGGGTGCCCGCCCAACCCTGGGCAGTCCTGAATTGGTGTTCAAAAAAATTTACAAGAGGATGTGTTTGAATCTCAGTGACATTAAAGGTCAAAGTATCTTTATAGAGACTGAAACGTGCTGAAGACCCAAAGCCATTGCTGATCTATTTTGCCTCCCCTTATCAGCCGCAGGTTTTGTACTCCAAGGAACTGATCATTTAATAAGGGCTCAGCGCTGTATAGGAGGTGATCAAATGGCTTCAACAAGTTTTAAATCATCACAGCAACGCTCATCCTGAAGAGTTGGTTCAAGACATAATGACCTATATCCTCATCTCTTTCAAGAGACGCCGCTTAAAGTCAAAAGATGGTGTAGGTCCAGCGGAGGTCCCTCAGTCATCTATTTCGTATTCCCTCCAGGCACAGCTTACAAAACGAATCTTATAGCAAAATATATCATATCACATTTCCACATCTACCTACGAATCACCGTCAAGGCTAAAAAGTATCCTATAACGACTCTTCACATCGTGTTGCCCTGGTAAGCTTCAGAAAATTATTCCACGTCAATAAGAATGTCGAGAGTATTCTGATTGCATCAGTTAATTCGGATATTCTCCACTCGAGGAGGCTGGACACGTATGGACAGGAAGACTCACTTCTGACTTACTTCTGTCCTTAAATCGCGTGGCCGTGATTTCACATTCCAACGAATGACTTTTGCAGAAACTGTGGGTGTGAGGAGGAGGATGAGACTGTCTTTTACCTCATGTGTCAGTGGCCTGCTCTTGCTATAAAGAGACGAAGGTTTTTCTTCTTATTTTCTGACAAACTTGACTTTTGTAAAGATTGCTGCAATTGGGAGTTTAATTTTGGACTCGGTATGGTTTCCTTTAGGGAATGTATGATGATGGAGTAGAATAGATTGTGGTATCACAATGGGCTTAGGGGGATACGCCCCTTATCTTACATAACCTAAGAATGTCTAGAACTTGACAGGTACCCTTGGATACACTAACGCTAATTCCAAATACGTATTACGTACCCTTCAGTCAGGATTACGACCTAGTTTCTCACATCACTTATGTTGTGTGTATTAATTTTGTACATGAGTGGCGGGAGCTACAGTTTAACGTCGACTTTGAACGATCGATTTTTGAGAATCTCTTCATGGCAATTTTATTTACCTTCTCAGAATTTTTGCCAGAAATATACTCAGAGGGAGGGAATCACCAAAGAAATAATTTTTCATATTTCGTTTCGTTGGAAAATCCTGACCTGGAGTTTGAGCCGTGACCTAACGTCTAATAAGCCACTACCTACTAGATTACGGGGACTTGATGGGTTCTGATGATTAATTCTGCTCTTCAGGGATTCTGCTTACAAGTGCCTGGTAAAAAGATGGTTAATATCCTCAGGCTACATGACACAAATCTCTGCTTATTATTGTGATTACCCAATAAATGTTTTAAACCCTTTTGGCTTAAGAAGAGACTCCACTTCTCGCCATCGTGGAGAAGAGCAAATCGTAAACTAATGGAGTTGGGTTCCACTTAATTTTAACATATGATCCCCACTTATTACAAACTGTTTATTGCAACGGGTGCAATGACATTAATCCCTATATTACAAAGAGGTTCTTGTCCGTACTTAGTATGGGTTTGAAGGTTCAAGGTTTTCAAAAGAACTGTTATAGTTTGAGTACGTGATTAGACTAGGCTAACTGTTTCCATGTTTTTATATTTTCTTTTCCCTCTCTTAGTCTCTAATTCTAATAATTTTTTTCTTTTCTTTTTCTTTCTTTTCAGGTTGGTTGCGTTCATTTGTTGGCTCTCTTATAATATTTTTCTGGTGTTTCTTGAACAATGTTTTCTTAATTAATGAGAAAATTAATTGAAAAATGTTTACATACTGGCTTGCTGTTCCTCTATCCACAACATTTACATTTTCAAACGGTTTGTATAAGAATTTCTTTCAATTCAGAATAAATTTTAGAAAATGAATCGGAGAAACAGAAAGAAAGAAATAGGAAAACAACATACCTACACATCACATCATTAATTACATGGTGATGGATGGAAAGCGAACTTGACAAGAGAAATGTTCAAAGAAAACGGGAAAAAGAAAAATATTTTAAAAATAATATTAGGCGTTGTATCGTGTAAATGTTAAAAATATTTTCTTTCTCTTTAAGTTGCTGAAATTTTACAAAAATTATAGAAAAGTAGTAGTCATTCCCGATAGTCAATTAAACAAATTAAGTGAGAGAGAGAGAGAGAGCTTTTTTCATCGTTCAAACGTCGGCCGCAGCTTCTTTAGGTGGAGCGCACTTGATATGTCCAATTTTCCATGACTATGGCCCATAAAACGGGCTGACTTTAACCGAAAGCATGAACTATTATGTTGGCTTGGAGGTACACTGTGGTTTATGGCTTATTTACATACACCTGCGATATAAGAAAACTTCACAAGAAAAAGTCTAACGCGTTCAAAGCGATCGATGTCGATGGCCAGTTTACATCACCTCCATGTGAGATGATCACGCCCTCAAATAGTTTGTGCAGAATATGCAATGTGACATGAGCGGTGTGGTCATTCTGGTCGAACCACATGTTTTGTTGGTGTCAAGATAATCCAGTTCAGGCCAAAAGTGGTTGGTAGTGATCGATCTATAGTGCTCGCCTTGGACAGTAATGCCCTTGCAAATGTCATTATCAAAGAAATATTAAACAACCAACACTGCCTGCCTAAAATTCCCACAAAACACTGACTTTTTCAGAATGCATTAGACGCTCTTCGATCTTAGGGGTGAATGGGTATCGTCTCAAATTCGACATCCAGAAATTGCATTCATCGCTGAAGATGATATTTCGCGCGGTACATTGCGCGAACAAAATACACACATGGTAAGCTTTGGTTGAATTAATGGCGTATCACTGTATTCCCATTTTCACACCTTCAACCAGAGAACCATTGGACCATTGTGGCCCCTAAACACGAATTTTGATTAAACAATTTTATTATTTTTCACGTATTGTTGTATGCTACGCAGTTTACGCCTCGATGCACAGAGTGGCATTTTGCCTGAAAACCTGGCCAAAATTAATAGAAGTGTTTTATGAGTTAATGGCTGGAATGTTTTGATAGTGTTAGTGATAATTAGGCACAAGGATGAACCAACTGATTTTGGTTCAAATCGGTCCGTGATTTCGCCTAGCCCCCATACAAATTCCCCTCGAAATTGCACTTATTTACACATAATTATGGCAATTAAACACCAATCATGATAAAATTTAGCATGGATCAGTGTACTAAGAAATCATGGTGTAAAGTTTGGTGAAAATCGGATCACATTTGACCCTAGTCCCCACATAAAGTCCCCTTTAGAAATTCACGTTCGCGTTTATAAATGTCTTAAAAACATCGGTATCGCGATGAAATTCGGTATGAACGTGCATTTTGTAAATCTAAATTATATTACAAAATTTTGTTATGGTCGGTCCATAATTGCCCCTAGGTCCAAAATACGGCCCCTTAAGAAAATATGTTTAGCAATTATAATAGACTTAAAAATTTTATTACCTCGATTAAATTCGACATGAACATGTTTAATATGAATGTGAATCATTTTACCAGATTTTTATTATGATCGGATCATAAGTGGCCCTAGGTACCACATACGGTCCATTAAGAAAATCAAACATACATCTCATATTGTTATAATAGTCGATATACATATGTAATTAAGTTTTTAAAGTTCTATGATAATTAATATTTATTCATAATATTTATTTTACATTATTTAATACTTAACTTAAAAAGTGAAACTAACTACAATTGTTAAAATTGTTATCGTTTTCATCATGAATGTCAGGAAGGAGTAATTTAATAGTATCTGATGAAAATGCTTTTCTATTCCTTCGCGATTTTTGTGTACTGCAGCTTATAAAAGGGTCACTGCTTAAAAGTAACCTATTCAGGACATCTCGATTGGTATCGCTTCTACTGAATTTCCTCGCATAATTCGTACGATATTTCTGGCCTCGGAAGCCTCTTCTGACAATTGTAAAATTTTCAAAAGTAAAATTTTCAAAAAATTGCCAAAAATAATTGTACAAATTTGCGCAAACTTTTTTTTTATTCCTGAATGTAGAGAGTACATATTTTCTTGTGGTATATAACATTAAACTACTAAAAACTACTTTCACCTTTAAAATCCTTATTTTTTTTTTAAACGTTAAATTTTTATTATTTTTAAATTTTGACCGAATAACTTTAACATTAATATATGAGATATATATATATATATATATATATATATATATAAAAGATAAGGATTTTAAAGGTGAAAGTAGTTTTTAGTAGTTTAATGTTATATACCACAAGAAAATATGTAAGTATGTATATATATATATATATATATATACAGTAATCCTTCGATTTACGTCGCCTCGATTAACGTTGTTTCGATTTACGTCGTCAAATTTTTTGTTCCCTCTAACTTCAATTTGCGTCGTCATTTGATTTACGTCGCCTTTTTCTGGAATCAACCGCGACGTAAATCGAGGGATTACTGCAACTTTTTTAAGTTCCTTGTTAAAAACCTACTACTTTGTAGTATGAGCAATATGAAATTCGATTTACGTCGTTTCGATTTACGTCGACTTTTTTGGAACCAACTGCGACGTAAATCGAGGGGTTACTGTATATAAAACTGAAAGTGGCAGTTGCTCATACCTTTCAAATAAAAAAAAAAAATCAATATAAAACCTCTATTCGTTTAGCCACAAAAAATATCATATAAACCTATTAAAATTTCAAAAAACACCAAAAACGCATTTAATTTTCTTCACTTTCCTGACTTTGACATCGTCTCAAATCTACAAATCTCAACCGAAAGTCGTGAAAATTCACTATATAATGCAGAATTTTGCATACTTAGTTTCTTAAATTTCTTTAAATTCTCTTTTGCCTTTTTGGCCAGCTTTTCAGGGTAAATGCCACATAGTGCGATGGTCAGTTCACCTCACTAACTCGTGAGATAACTATCCCTTCAAATTCCTCGAGCAAAAAATGCAATATAGCATGAGCTATGTAGCGCAAAGCATGCAGCTGAAACCACTGGTGTTTCGAGCATACAATTCAGGTCCAAAGAAGTTGATAATCATCGGCCAATAGTACTCGCCATTGCCAGTGATAGTCAGGGGTCAACGTCATATTCGAATCAATTTGGACATATGACGTCATCAGTCACACATTCACACCAATCAGTGACTTTTTCGGAATGTATTGAACGCTTTTGAATCTCTTGTGGATGAGTATTGACCCAGATTCGATAAATTTGTTTGCTCACATACCTGTTCATGAAGAAATGGGCCTCATCGTTAAGATGAATTTACGCGCGGTCTCATCCCTGAATAGAACACCCATTTTGAGAATTTTTTTTATTATTTTCATGTGTTGTTGAATTCTATTATCCATCCATTGTGATGTGGCAACACAGACTGAATAAATGATAACTAATTTGACAGGTCAGACATCCTAGACAAAATGAAATATGAAAAATATTTCTGCGGAAACTTCCCCACAGCATATTTCTGGCAAAAACTTTGAGAATAAATAACATTGTCACAAAACTCTTCTTAAAAAATTTGTCGTTCGGAATTGGCTTTAAACTGTAGGGCCCGCCACTAATGTATAAAATTAACACACACAGCAAAAGGGGCGCGTGAAGCTAGGTCGTAGTCCTGGTTGAAAGGTTGTAATTTGGCAGATGTAGCTTCAACAAGGTGGCCGTTATTAACTGTCAAAGTTCGAAAGTTCGTTTTAATTTTTCCGCTAAATTCGATATGATTGCACTGAAATTCAGTTTTAATATCACGGCTTCAATATGTCGTGACTTAACTCGTAGTTGTCTGTTTTAATCTGAGTAAACTGATTTAAAAGAAGACACCTTAGTCTAGTAGATAGTGTGTTGGTTTACTAGACGTGAGGCCACTGTCCAAACTCCAGGTCAGACCTCTCCAACAAAACGAAATCTGAAAAATATTTCTTTGGCGACTTCCTCTCAGCAGATTTCTGGCGAAAAACTCTGACAGTAAATAAAATTGTCATTAGTATCTAGGTCGTAATCGTGCCTGAAGGTTTGTAATTGACCAATTATGTATGTATGCATATAATCTGATTTAAAATACTGTGCAGTTTTAATTTTTTCTGCCCAAATAAGTCTTTTTTTGTTAGTAATCTCCTAGAAAACTTCATCAAATAAAGTC
Source organism: Sarcophaga variegata (assembly GCA_932273835.1). Taxonomy (NCBI): domain Eukaryota; kingdom Metazoa; phylum Arthropoda; class Insecta; order Diptera; family Sarcophagidae; genus Sarcophaga; species Sarcophaga variegata. The sequence goes on along the minus strand of OW026360.1, from coordinate 101,759,687 downwards.
ATTGTTTTGTAGTACAAAAGTGTTAAATATTTTTTATTAAATTTTTTTTTTTTTTTACTCTGTTTTCCCATCATTCTATATCTTCTCTTGTCTTTTTTTCTATTTCTTTTGTTTACAATTTTTCTCACATTATTCAAGTGGCAGTTTAGCGTTCTTATTGTGTTTTAGCCGCACGCTTTTAAAGTTTTTATTTGTCGTTGTTTACAGAGCTGTTGACACTCTTTTTTAAGGTTTTGAATTAATTTCCCATCAATCATTTGAGTTTTGGCGTCGCTTTTTTTGACTTCAACTTCTTTTGTTTTCATTATAATTTTCTTAATAACCATAAGCAGCAGCAGCCATTCATTTTACGATTCTATTTAGTTGACGAACTAATTTAAACTAACAGCCAATTAATCTTTGAAGATTTACATTTTTTTTTGAAAACTTACGTAAAAAGGTCGGGTTTTTTTAATTTCATGTATGTAGGCAAGTTTTAGTACGTTTTCGGCACTCTAGGGTACATGGCAATGACGCCTAGCATTCCTATGATGTCTTTATTATGCCTTTGCTTTATTTAGGTTCCATTAATGAAGTTTTTCTAGCTACTGTAGCGGTTTCTAGAATAACAGGGTTGCCAACTAACTCGGTTGTAGTGGGTGTAACGGTGAGAAACTTTGTTTAGTGAATGCTATCTATATACAAGGGGTGGTCTTTCTACGAATTTAATTTCGAATGTTTTTTTCTCTGGGTGTTATGAGGATTTCTGGATGAATTAGTTGTAGGGCCATTGAAACCCCTTACTGCGACTTTAAGGCTGCTGGTATGAACTCTTGTATTGTATTTAACCGACATAGGGTTTCTTTATATCGTTTTCCCCAACCTTATTGAACTAAATAATCTCAGTGTACTGTCCGATGTAAGTGGGGACTACTCCATGTCTATAAGCCCTCGTATATTATTTTTGCCTTCTACTGCATGCGGTCGAGAGACATCAGTATACCCCTTAAGGCGCTGATCCATTTCATTTTCGGTCAAATCTGATGTGAAAAGTGATGTAAATAGTAAGGAGATCAAATGGAGTAATTTTTTTTGGTTGTTTTAACAAAATAACCCACTAGCATGCTGTTTGATGAATATTATGTTGGTTCCAGCTAACATCGCATTGCATACTCATGTTCAGAGCATCAAACACTTATGGGTCCTTAATAGTTATGCCAACAATATTTACAGATCAAGACTCGATATAGATTGTCAGAAGTGACTACCGATACCAAAATCGATTATTTTCGATAACAGAGCACCGTGCCTTACTCTGGCAAATGCTGTGTGTATAGACCGATCACTTGCATGCTTTTTCATGAATATTATGTTGGTCCCGGAGAACATTTCATTGACTTCTCTTGTTCAGAAGATCAAACACATAGTTATGCTAATAATAGTTACGGACCACGTATCGAGAAGACTTGATAGAGATTGAGAGAAGTGGCTACCCATACCAAAACCGATTATTTTCCATAACAGAGCATCGTGCCTGGCGAATGATGTGTGTCTATAGACCGATCACTTGCATGCTTTTTCATGAATATTATGTTGGTTTCAGCGAATATCGCATTGAATTCTCATGTTCAGAAGATCAAAAGCTTATGACCCAGATCACGTATCGAGAAGACTTTACTGTCACCAAACTATTGGGCGGAACAGTTCTATTTGTTGAAGAATAACGCCAACGAATCACCAATAGAACTGGCACTACGGATGCCTTATTAATATAGGCACGGTGATAAGCTTGTTTGATTCTTAATATTTCTCTAGCTAGTGAAAGTTTGTTGCCAATTAAGAATTTGAAATGCCAAGAGAGTTTTCAACTTTCTTGGAATTGTTATAAGAAAACTTTCGTTATGTAAATTGAAACTATTTCTGTGGCCAGGCATACATACATATATACATATAGAATTGGTCATTACAACCCTTCACAGTTAGGATTACGACCTAGCTTCTCACGCTACTTATGTAGAGTGTGTATTAATTTTATACATGAGTGTGGCGGGACCTACAGCTAAAAGTCGACTCCGAATGACAGCTTTTCTGAGAAACTGAGAGGAAGTCGCCGAAGAAATCTGTTTTTTCATATTTCGTTTTGTTCGAAAAATGTCTGATCTGGGGTTTGAACCGCGGCCTCATGTCTTATAAGCCAACACACTACCTACTAGACTACGGTGACTTGATTCGTTATTAATTTATTTTTATTGTAAAAAAAATTAAATTGTATTTACAAATTACAACAATTGCATGACACTGTAAATAGTTTTAAAATGCGTGACGTACAGACAATGAGGTGTATGAAATGATCTGCGAAATGTTTACAGAGTTTACATAAATACATATACAATACATAAATATATACGCGTGAGTGTTTTTAAAATTAAAAAAACATGAGCAATTTTTTAATTTTAAACAATGTGTGAGCAATTTTGTGGCAGTTTTCCACCTTAAATATTAAAGTCATTGCCACTACACTCCTTACAACAACACGAGACATGCCACATAATAAAATCCAACATCATAATCAACCATCCGACGTTGTTATTATCGCCCTCATAAGTAACATTTGTTTTATGGTCTATGAATTTTCGTTGTTGTTTTGTTTTTTTTTTGTTTAATAAGAAAATTTTTAAAAAAATTATTAAAATGTACTCGTATTTTGACATTGTTTATAAAACTTTTTAGTTTTTATAAAAATTAAAAAAAATTTTTTTTTTGTTTAAAAGTTTTCATTAAACACCATACCCAGCCAGTGAAAATTATTTAAAATTTTTTTTTTTCGAATTTTGAAAATTATTTCGCATTAAATGAATTAAATATGCGTGTTTGTTTGATTTTAAAAATTTTCCATTTAATAATCACAATTAAATTATGACACACAAGGCAATATAAATAGTTTAGTGCTGCTTAATTTCGCATTTTGAAAATATTTTTTACGCGTTAACTGGTTACGCAGTTTTATGGCCTTCACTGGCGTAACTACATATTAAGGGGTTTGTACTCTTCAAAAAATTGTTTCTATGTTAGATTAGATTTATTACAATGGATTTACTGACCATGTTGGACTCTTGCTAAATAAATACACCCTCATTGTCGATACTATATTCAGCGATACTGTCTCATGGATAGGATAAAGTGTTATCCCTTTGTCCGCTTCAAAGGTAAGGTAAAACAAAGTAAATTAAATTATGTGCGAAATAGAATACCATTTAAATGATCACTTCTCGATCCTTTTCAGTTAATTTTCTTCCATTTCTTCATACATTTTTACCAATATCACACAGATAACTTGTCGAATATTGGGTTTAAAAACCTCAAATATTACAGGACGTTGTCTAGTAGGTAGCCTGTTGTCTTTTTAGACGTAAGGCCTCGGTTCGAACCACTGGTCAGACAACTCTAAAAAAACTCTGAGGGTAAATAGAATTGATATGAAAAAGTTGCTCAACAGGTTTCCAGTAAAAACTCTGAGAGGAAACACAAAATTGCCATGAAAAGTTTCTCAAAAAACCTGTCGTTCGGAGTCCACCTTAAACAGTAGGCCCCGCCACTCATATAGAAATTAACACATAAGTGGTGTGAGAAGCTAGATCGTAATCCTGACTAAAGGTTTGTAATGGAAAATTATTTTTAACGATCCAGGTCTATTTTCTTTATTATCCTGGATGAGGTTGATGTTCCACATTAAGCCGATTATGGCGAACTTATTACTCGAAAATTGTCCATGTTTTTATCACTACTTTTATGGCTAATTTTTAGGCATTTTAAGCGTTCCATGCTTGATAAGTAATCCAAAACTTTCATGAAACTGAAGACCTCCAAATAATTAAGTCGACTTACGACGACATAGTCAATCAAAAACCGGTGAATTAATTTTAAAGCTACATATTGTTCACATACAGTGGTGGCCTTATAATTAGAAACGATATTTCTGGAATAGAGTTCTCTGGAGTGACGAATCTAAGTTTAATTTGTCCCAATCTGATGGAAAAACGTATGTAAGACGTCCTCCAAACAAAGATTTTGATCCCAGGTACACAGTGAAAATTGTAAAACAAATTAACAAACATACATGTTGCTAAGTCGGTTCTAGTTATAAGGCCACCACTGTATATACCTTATGTCGATCTTAATAGACGTAGTTTATGGTCATGGCAAACTTTCTGCCGGCCATTAGTAAACCCTTGCAGTTTGCTCTTAAGGGACTTATTTTATAGGCATCTTGTCAGAGTCTAACTAAAGTTGATTTCTTACTGCAGGAAGTATAAAGTGAAGAATTTTGTGCTTTCCCTGCCAAACGGTGTTCAGCTGTCACCCAGGGCCTGCCTTCTATAAATATCTTCACCATAATATCGTTAGTTTCTGCCAACATTTTCTTGACGTTGCCTGCATACATTGGCCTCAATTTACCGCATATATCAGTTCATTATAGGATTCTCTGATTTTACAACAAGGACATCGAATGCATCCTTTTATGGGAATGGTTTAGATGTCCCAGAAAACATCGTCCAAGAATACACTGATAGTTCCCGATAACATAACATTTCACGTGTCAGCAGATCACTAGAAACAATCGACGTTTATCCTTATATGGGGCGGACATTGAAGGCTACAACAAAGCCTGCTTAGAGAATTTTTTGACAGCACGGGTGTAGCCAGAGGTGATTTGTATAGACCTCAAACCTTCATAAAACTCTAGGTACGTTTTACGAGATGCTAATCAGAAGTTATAAGTTTCAGATGGAACAGATAAAATCGATATCACAACGGAAGGTTATAGGACCCAAGTAAGCTGTGCTTATTGGGGCAGCTACCGATGTAACCTAATCTAAGTTAGATCAGATGTAGATTGTAATTGATTTAAAGCCAAGAATTTAAAATCCCGGTTTTAAAAATATGGCTTGACCACTTTGTTCGATTGTTTACTTGCCATGGGTCAACAGTCTATCCAAGGCTTCGGAAAGAGTGGCGATTACAAGAGCAATAATTATTTGATGAACTAGGGATTGAAATAAATTATGAATGCAATAAATTTAGCATGATGTAGGGTATCACATACAGTTAGTTTTGCTGGTTTATAACTTTCTAACTTGTTTTCTTTGTTTCTACAATTAAAAATAAAAATAAAATATTTACAAACGTTGCTTTGTTTGTGGATTAGAAATTCAAGGTCATTTCTTTCTATCGTTATGTCATTTCACTTTCTTTCTTACTTTCTGTGTTGACCATTAAATTAAAATAATGGTTAACAATGTTTTTAGCCATGTTTTAATTAACCATGGTTTTTTTGTTATTAATTTTCTTCGTTGTATTTTGAGCTTCACTTTGTGGCGGAAATAAATGCTGTAGCGGAATTAAGTGAAAACGAAAGTTCTTAATTTAACTTTAATAAGCAACACATTTAATACACTCTTATTCACTACGTTTTTTATTTAATAATTTCGTGATTAGATTTTAATCAGCAGGATTATTAAAATTAAAAAGATCGTATAATTAAGAAAGTACACAAAAAATTCCCATGTGGATCCATAAGAACCGCCCAGTCATTAGTTCTAAGGTGTAGACAACAACTACCAAATTGTAGCTAGTGAATCAGTGCGTTTTATGTCACCATCTGTGCTTCTTACATCAACATATGGTTCCTTAAGAACCCCCTAGTCGCTAGTTCTAAGATCACCAGTTGTACTAGTGAATCTGTGGTTGCAATGTCAACAAATGGTCCTACAAGAACCGCCTAGTCCTCAGTGCTAAGGTCACTACTACTACAAATTGTACTAGTGCAACAGTTGTACTTATTTCAACATATGGTCCTAACAAGAATACCTACCTAGAAAAGAGCTACCAAATTGTAGTAGTGAATCAGTGGTTCCAAAGTCAGCATGTTTATTTATTTATTTATTGCAACTCATTGACCAAAAAAAAGTTATCGACAAAAATGCAAGTTATCGACCCAAAAAAATTCAAGTTATCGAACAAAAAATGCAAGTCATCAAAGCCAAAAATACCAGCCATAGACAAAAATGCTAGTCATCTACAAAAAAAGGATAGTAAATCACGTAAAGCAATCAGGATTATTAAAATTAATAAGATCGTATAATTAAGAAAGTACACAAAAAATTCCCATGTGGATCCATAAGAACCGCCCAGTCATTAGTTCTAAGGTGTAGACAACAACTACCAAATTGTAGCTAGTGAATCAGTGCGTTTTATGTCACCATCTGTGCTTCTTACATCAACATATGGTTCCTTAAGAACCCCCTAGTCGCTAGTTCTAAGATCACCAGTTGTACTAGTGAATCTGTGGTTGCAATGTCAACAAATGGTCCTACAAGAACCGCCTAGTCCTCAGTGCTAAGGTCACTACTACTACAAATTGTACTAGTGCAACAGTTGTACTTATTTCAACATATGGTCCTAACATGAATACCTACCTAGAAAAGAGCTACCAAATTGTAGTAGTGAATCAGTGGTTCCAAAGTCAGCATGTTTATTTATTTATTTATTGCAACTCATTGAACAAAAAAAAAGTTATCGACAAAAATGCAAGTTATCGACCCAAAAAAATTCAAGTTATCGAACAAAAAATGCAAGTCATCAAAGCCAAAAATACCAGCCATAGACAAAAATGCTAGTCATCTACAAAAAAAGGATAGAAAATCACGTAAAGCAATCATTTTGCTCGTTTTATATAGGCGAACTTTTTATCGTTCATTTGGAGCAAACAATTAGCTTCGACGCCTATATCTCCGGTCCCAAGTAAAGTTCGATAGTACATAAAGCTGTTTTGGAATCGTTGATATCATGACTATCCAGCCCACTAGGTCCATTTCCTCCACAAGTAAATTTTTTATTCGATTTAAACCGATTTATAAAGAACACTTTCTTTGCTAACTTTGTCGCTTTTGTCTCCGGTCTCTAAGGCTACCCAACTAACGAAAACTGTTTTGGAATCATTGATCCAATATCGGAATCTTGGTCAATCTTTTGAGGAAGGAGGACAAAGTTTTTAATTTAGCAGCGTAGCAGACTATAGTGTGATCCTTGGGAATGAAGTCAGTAGTCCTTGTACTTGTTCTGGTAATAAAGGAACACCGAATGCAAGTCCCATTAAGCAGATTAATTTGTGCCTAAAACTGAACAGTAAATTGTTTGGTTAGCTGTCAGTTGAAATCTAATAAAGAAGAATTGTAATAAACCCCCCTTACTATTTTAGTGAATTTGGGACCTAGTGAGCAGCTACTATACATGGCAACCGGCAAAGAAAAGTTAACCAAAAATCCGCTAAAAAGTTTCTTTGCTGCAAAGATAAATTAAATAAGATAAATTAAGTTGTCATTTGGCATTGCTATTACAGAACATTTGAAGATCCGCGTGAACTTGTCTGTGAACGATAAACTATTTACTAACCCTTAACCTAACCTATCCCCTTGCTGGATGTCATTATTGCGTTGTGGACGAACAAAAAATGAAAGTCATCCATCAAAGAATGCAAATTATCGACTAAAAATGCAAGTCATCGACGCCAAAAATGTAAGTCATCGACGCCAAAAATGCAAGTCATCGATGCCAAAAATGCCAGCCATAGACAAAAATGCAACTCATCTACAAACAAAATGGAAAAACATGCAAAGCAAGCATTTTGCCCGAGTTATATAGGACAACTTTTTGTCGATCATTTGAAGAAAACAATTAGATTCGGCGTCTATATCTCCATAGTTGATATCGTTTTGTGGGGAAATTTTTAAAGAATTTTTTAAAAAGTTTTGTTTAGATTTTCTGCATTCCTCCTTTCCTTCGAAATTTCCCAGATTTATTCACATGTTTCTTTGGCACAAATTCTTTCCCCACAGTAAAAAGTACACACAAAACAGTTGTAAGCCCTAAAGGCAATTTCATGCACCAGTAAATTTTTAGGGCCTAAATAAGAGACAACAACAACAAGAACTACTACAGTACACATAAATACATGCATGCATGACACAAATGACCATGAATTTGCCACATGTAGCATATACACATTTTTGCAACATGAAACAACAAGAAGAGAAAAAAAATGAATAAAAATAGAAAGAAAAAAGAAATAAAATTCCAGAACGGAGAGGGAGGGGTGAAGTGATAAATTAAAGTACAAACATGCTTAAATATGGGTTAAAAGCGAAACAAGGCAAATGGTTAGGCAAATAACAAATAAATACGAAGTGAATTTAAAGTGAAAACATCAACACGATTTAAACACTCAATTTAGTTGAACAAACTAATGACAGACGGACCGCCGCCAAAGCTATAGAGACACACTTCAAACGAATTAAACTGAAGAAACAACCACCACAAGCACCGCCATTAATGACCGCCTGTTTAAAATGTTCACACACTTTGAAACCAAAAAAAAAGCAGAAAAAAAAACAGAAAAAATGTTTAAAAAATAAGTGGTAACAGAGGCAGACAGACACACACAGACAGACACTTGGAGAGACAGTTGAATAAAGGAAAAGTTAAATTGGAACAGCCCAGATAACAATAAAATTTCTTTCTTCTTCTTATCTTAAGAAAACATGAGTATTTTTTTGTTTGAAATTTTCCTTTTTTTTTTCTTGTTGGTCATGAAAGTATATGGGGACCCAAACGACCGCACTTGCCACAGTTGAAGAGCAACAGCAAAGAAAACAATAAATTTGAAGGGGGAAACAAATGATTAAAGCGACCACTTAAATAAACATTAAAAACAATTTTATTAAGAATCAAATTAAAAAAACAACAACAATAAAAAACGAAATTTAGAAAATTATGTTGTCGTCACCTTGTATATCAACACACTGTAGGAGAAAATTACAAAAAAAAAAATTCGGAAAAAATTCTCACAAGATTTTTGGTTCCCCCAAAAAAACAAAGTAAAAGTATTCGGAAGAGCCATTTAATTCAAAGAAAATTAAAGTGAAATTGAAAAGTTTATGAAATAATACCAAGTAAAAGTGAAAGTCATTTAAACGCAGACCATATTTTCATTAAAAGCACAAGATTTTCGATTTACCCTCAGGCTTAGTGTTCCTCTTAAGTAGTATAATGCATCGAGAGAGAGAGAGTGACAACTTTGCAGAAGTAGAAACTCACTAGACCTCCATTAAGATACCCTACAAAGCAACGCTTGACTGTATTGACAATCTAAACCTAGTCGTCGCCTTGAAGCACGGCTTTCTTAGTCGAACTGAAAATTTATCCGGAAATCCGGAAATTAGTCTGGTATCAAGAAACTAATGCTCTGTTAAACTATTAGGAAAGGTTTAACCAAATGGTATAAGTCTGTACTGTGCAAGTGACTGACGTTGGCATATTATCTTCTTCCTTAACCGATATACAAACACTACAGTAGTAATTGGCAGTTAGAAACCCTAATACTATGTTCAGATATGCACTTTTATTGAGTCAATATTCGATTTATTGAGTACAATATTTTATGTGTTCAGACATAATAATATACGCAGTTCAGCTGCTTATTCAATATTCATTTGACAGCTGGTAAACAAAACAGCTGGTTGTTTCAACAACATTGTTTTTATTTTGGCCGCCATTTTTTGTTTGTCGTTGTTGACATTTGGCTTGTCAAATATCCACGGAAAGTGTTCGAATAATTGTAATATGCTCATTGAACGTACTTCTGAACAGTTCTGCATTTTAAGTTTTACTCAATATTTTAACAATTTCCGTATTTATTGCGCAATAATTAATTGAAATTTTATATGAAATATTGAGCTCAATAATGGCGTTTATTGCGATTTACGCAATAAAGGTGTTGTATATCTGAACACCGTATAACACAGATATCCCTGTACCGAGTTTTCCCGCAAAGACTTACGAACTTTGACAGTTTGATAACGGTAATCTTACAGAAGCCACGTTTGTCCAATTACATACATTCATTATTGGTCATTACAACCCTTCGTTCAGGATTACGACCTAGCTTCTCACATCACTTATGTTGTGTGTGTTACATTTTATACATGAGTAGCGGGACCTACAGTTTAAAGTCGACTCCGAATGATTGATTTCTGAAAAATTTTTTGGCAATTTTTATTTTCTTTCAAAATTTTTTGCCAGAAATCTGCTGACAAGAAGTCGCCGATAAAATATTTAAATTTCGTTTTATTGAAGATGTCTGACATGGGGTTTGAACCGTGATCTCGCCTCTAATAAGCCAACACACTACCTAGTAGCCGACGGCAACTTCAAACTGCCAAATCAACATGAAAGGGTATAATATTCAAGAGAATGTGGATTAAGGGACGTTGTGTTCGGGCAGCGTACCGCGCGCCCTCTTTACAATCGCAATAATCGTCCTACCAAGAGAACCGTTCGCACTGTGGCGGATCAAATCGTGTCCACTGTCGTGTGTAGTCGACGAAACGCTAGGTTCATCAGATTGTGCAGGAGTATTCGATGCATTAGTTAGGACTGCACCTATACAATATTCAAATTGACTGAAGAAGTGAAGATAATCGACCCATAGATAGCTACGTGTGTTGAAGCAGTTGATATCTCCAGCGATGAGGCTCATTTCTGGCTGAACAAACAAAATTTTGACGAATTTTTTACTTTACCAATCCACATGAGATCTAATAACGTGTGGATTTTCAATAGGCGGCATTATCGATCCATATTTCATTGAGAAAAACGTTGGCCAGGCTCTCATTGTCAACAGCGATCACTAGGGGGATAGGATTATAAGTGTCACAGAAGGGTTTGCTCTGACATCGCTCAGCTTGCCAAATTGGCAATGCCAATGCCCCTCACTAAGCTTCACTGTATTGTCGAAGCCGAGGTATTTCCTTCGCCTCTGCAATTCCAGATATCATATGCTAGATGATCAGGTCTCATAACTCTCGCAAGAGTGCTCTGTATTCAATGATTCAATAGAACTATGACTATAAAAGGAATACGCTGGTGTTGTTTATACCTCTCAATTTCCGTCTCTATTGGACCTCGATGGTCCAATAGTAACTATGACCGCAAGAGGAGTATTGAGGTATACTTTTCATACGACCTTTATCTATACATACATACATATATAATTGGTCATTACAACCCTTTTGTCAGGATAACGACCTAGCTTCTCAAACCATTTATGTTGTGTGTGTTACATTTTATACATGAGTTGGTTCCGAATGAAGGATTTTTGAGAAAAAAATTTTCATTTCCTTTATCTACGCCCAGATTAATTGCTCACGCGGCGTTAAAGCAATCCAATACGATGTGAAGTCAGCAAGGTCTAGCCTGTAGTGTGTTGGTTAATAAGACCTGATTGTGTGTTCAAACCTCTGCTCAGACATCTCGAACATAAACTCAACATGAAAATAATATTGCAGCGGCGACTTCCTCCCAGCTTTTGGCAAAATGATTGGCCGTGGTTCAAACCTCTGCTCAGACATCTCGAACATAAACTCAACATGAAAATAATATTGCAACGGCGACTTCCTCCCAGATTTCGGCAAAAACTCTGAGAGTAAATCAAATTGCCAGTAAAAGTTTCTCAGAAATCTGTTGTTTGGAGTCCAAATTAAATTGTATGTTCTACTACTCATGTATGAAATTAACAACCACAACGTGGGTGTGAGAAACTAGATTAAATGGTTGTAATGACCAAATACGTAGGTCAGCGTTGTACTGGTTACTGTGATGTATAAGAGATGGTGGCTTTGTGTACGAATTTCAGTCCAGGATAAAATTTTTTGCGGGGCCTATCAGTTTATGAACTTCTCTGTTTTGCTTCTCCACTTTCAAACTGTCCCCCACTACAAATTTAAAATCGCCTTCACAACCGCTGTATAAGCTAAGGAAATGGGAGTAAAATTAGAGGTTGAAATACTTAACAAGCTTGTAAAATATTGCGTGTTAAGGTATTCATATTTTTTTATTACTGCCTGTTGAGGGGACCTATAATTTAAAGAATAGCAGCACATGCCACATGAAATGTTAATGAAATGTTTCGTAAATATTGGGACAGAAACATTGTTTTTTTAAACATATTTGTGGGGTTTTAAAAATACGGTGTTAAAATGGTAATAAAAATGAGGCATAAGCCAAGCCAAAGAAAAAAAAAAACGTACCTGTATAGACTTAACACGTACAATTTCATGTTTTACGATAATATGAGCGGTTTTTATTACTATTTCTTCCCTTTTCGCAAAATTTTTTCATTATTTTTTTTGTTGCTTTTTTGTGCCGGCAGTTGCCTTAAATACCAATTTAGCAGTCGTTTAAATCGTCATTTAAAATTTATTTTCTTATTTCATATGCGAATGTCAAGTTCAGGGTTAAAAAATGAAAAAAAAAATGAAACAACAACAGCAGCAAAGAAATATAGAAATTACAATGTTTGATAAAAAAAAAAAAAAATAGAAAGGCTGAACACGAAAAAAAATTTACGAAAAATTATTGAAGAAAAAATAATCTTTTTTTAATTTTCTTTATTTTTGTTTTTATTAAAAAAAAGAATTTATTATGTAATATTTCGTATCCTTTTTGATCTCGTTTCCTTATAAGTTCTCTTAATTTGTTAAATTTTCTCCGTGCTTAGCCTGTTCAAATCAGTACGATTTTTTTAGAAAAATCTTAAACTACAACACAACAAGTGATCTTTACTTCATCTATACATCTTACAATACAATGCAATAAAATGACGTATAAATATGCGACAAAGACTTGACTTGACTTCATGCCACAACTTGTGACAGAAGCGAATAAAAAAAAAAACAAAGCAAAATAAAAATATTCAACTCACATACCTACTCGTTATAAAACGATTATTTAAGTTTCCGACGCAGTTTTTCAAATGCAAAATCAGCAAGAATATTTAATTAGTCGTTCTAAACCGGTGTATAAAAATTCAGAACAAAAGCAGTGCTGGTGTTAGTGCTATTGGTTGTTTGCTCAACTTTGTTCTGAAGGCAGTATGGATCGATGACGGCGCTAGGCTAAAATCCACATTAATTTGTGACTTTTTCAAGATGCATTGGATGTTTTTGGATCTCATTTAGGTTGGTTCAGTAGTTTGTTCATACATACATAATTTGGCCATTACAATCCTTTAGTCAGGATTACGACCTAGCTTCTCACACTACCCATGTTGTCTGTGTTAAAGTCTCTGAACGACATTGTTTTGAGAAACTCTTCATAGCAATTTTATGTAGTCTCAGAGTTTTTGCCAGATATCTGCTGAGAGGAAGTCGCCGAAGAAATATTTTTTCATCTTTTCTTTTCTTCGAGATGTCTGACATCGGGTTTGAACCGTGGCCTAACGGACTAATAAGCCAACACACTACCTAATAGACTACGGCCACTCCAGTTGTTTATTCACGTACCCAATAATTTAGAAGTAGACCGTATTGCTGAAGATGTTTTTACAATGAAAATCAGTCTCAGTTTCCAACTGCTTCGGAGTCCATTCAGTGAACACACTTAGTTGCTTTCCCTTAGGTTAGCAGTGGCTCGGTGGCCATATGCCCAATTATGTTACCCAGTGTGAGGTAAGTCCCCTTATCATGATCTGTTAGTTATTGGGTTTGAACCACCCCAAGTTTTGGACTAAACCGGTCATTCCCTTTAGTGGCACGTTCGCCACCATGCCCTAACCTTTTGTCACCCATGATCCGATGACGTTTGTCTTAAAGTGCAGGGAACTCATACAAAAGGTGTTGCACCCATATCACGTGTAAACGTGGGGTAACCTTACTACCTGTGCCAAATGATTTTACTCGGGTACAAGCCCAAGACACGACGCAAAGTTTTCTAATTTGTGGTCTGATCAAGGGCGAGTTCTTATGGACGCCACGAAATCGATAGCTTAGGTTTCTTTTGTATGCTCGGCGTACAGATTTTGGTCGAATCAGTGGACTCGAATTTATCCAACACATTTTGAATATTCCTTACCTACGGTGGCGATCGTATAATCTGTAAAGCGCACGGCTCGTTGCCCGAACCAAACACCCGTATTGATAAAATGATTTGATTTTTCGCAGTTATTGTTGAGTGCCATATTCGTCCATTGTGATTTAACAAATCATACTGAATAACTAACTCGACAGATTGGAATAGATTCCTGGTAAGAACTCGGAGAGTAAAGTAAAATTGCCATGAAAAGTTTCTCTAAAATCTGTAGTTCGCAATCAACTCTCGCCACTCATGTATAAACACACACAACATAAGTGGTCAGAGAAGCTAGGTCGGAATACTGACTAAAGGGTTGTAATGACCAATTATGTATGTCGGTTTGTATGTAACTGGACAGATATAGCTTCAAAAAGATGGCTATATTGGCATGATCTCTATTTTAATTTAATGCCTTCCCTGTATTGTGATAACTAACATCTGGTATATGTTATGCAGACTAATTCCTCTCCAGTTGATGCGACCTTTCAAGTCACCACTGCCGTTTTTCCAATTTGGAGGTACATAGTCGTAGAAGTTCAGCTAAGATTTCGATGTTAATCGGTAGCATTTCCACTGCTATTTCATTCATCCTGGTAGCCAATACTGGGAGGGTTGGGTTGTATGGTATTCGTAAAATATTTCGAAATTTTTTTTTGTTCGTTAATTGCTTCTGTGGAGAGAAAATATTCTCTCATTACCTCATTATTCGTTACTAGTACGCCACTGCGGTTAGCAACTTTTTGGATACTATTACACTTTTTCTAGCATTGGCTGCCGTTCTAAGGACTTACTTTCTTTTCCTTTTGCAGCTTTGTTAACTTGCTTAGGTAGCTGTTGGTTGGGATAAAAATTGGAAAGGATATTGTTACGTTTTTCACCTTTTAAAAACGTTTAAAATATGAGCTCGTAGATTGCAAATAAAATAAAAATAAATTTGTGTTCAGTTTTAATTCAAATTCTTTAATCTTCGCACAATTCTGTATGCCACTGTTCGCAACTTTATGTAAACAACAACAATTGCTTTGTTTGTTATTCCTCTGTTTACACCCTTAAACAATAACAATTACTAGACAATTGCTTCACAGATCTTTGAAACGGAGATCTTCAAACCACGATTACTCTCTTCAAACACACCGCGTCTTCACACAAGAACGACTGAACTTCACTAACTAACTCGCCTGCTTTGTCTTGCGTTTTATACGGCATGGTAAACAGTTCTTGAAGACGAATGTTCGTGGCTTCGCCTTCTCGAAATCTCTGTAAATGTAAACATCGTTGCTTCATTATTGTTGCTTGTGTGTTTTGTTTAAATTTATTCTTGTTGTGTATTTGTTTACTTGTTTACCATTTTTTTTGTTAGTGTTTGTTGTTGTATTTTTGTATACTTGTTAGCCATTTTTTATGCTGGTGTTTGTTGTTGTATTTTTGTTTATAATATTAAAGCTAAGCGATGTGAAAACAAAACACCAGTATCTAGATTCTTCATTTTCGTAACAATGATATTGCTATTCGCTTTAGAACCTACGACCTAAATCTAGTTTATCTTAGAGAGAAATCGCCAAGTTTTGTACAGTTTCTAGAATTTTCTAGAATTCGATTGAAATTCAATCACGGGATAGAACTCTTGTGTTACAAACATCATTTCAAAAAAGACTTTTATCTCCGGTGCAGTGTAGTGTAGTGTACAGAAATGAAGAACAAATTATTCCAATGTATTGTTGCATAAAAACTGTATAATTTAAATCTTTATTTTTTATTTTTTTATAAACAATAAAAAAATCTTAATTTGATAAAATAAAATAAAATAAAAACAGACTTCAACAATTGGCTCGTATGAGTAGAGGAACAACATATAATTTTATAATTACACTGGGGGATATGAAATGATTTTTTTTAATTTAAATTTTTTTTTATTTTTTTTATTTTATAAATTGCAATTAAATAATCAGCATTCAAGTACAAATTTGCATAATTAAAATTAAATAATTTCAAATAAATGAAAATGAAATATTTTTTTCATATTTTATTTCTTTTATCATCATTTGTTCGAATACATTAAAAAATGACTTCGATTTGATATTTGATGTGAGAGAGTCGATCCGAATATAAAGTTTTGTAATTTATCACATACTTACGTAACTTTAATCACATATATGGTAAAATGTATTATACATTGTAGCAGAATTGTTGAAATAGCTTACACCCACAGAAAAACTTAAACTTTTTTGAAGTTGGATTGTTCAATAATTATTCTGAGTGTATTGTACTAATCATACACGATCTAGCTCTGGCCTCAATTATTCTTTAAGGTATTCCTTAAACGCATAAATTATACAAGCAGCGGAAATAATACATCTCAAAAAGGCTGCGATTCGTGACATAGCACGCCAAGACTCCCTAACAAATTAAAAAGTTGGCAACGTTTTGGGAAAAAACAGTTGTTGTAGAGAATTGCATACTGTTCTCCGGGGTGCATTATATACATAAAGGGAGACCTTCAAACATTGGATAGTTGAAGATCCGTATAGTTTAGGTTTGGTTAGCCGGAAGCTTGTCGTTCACAGGCAAGTTCATTCGGCTACCCAGTGTTAAGTAAGCACCCTTATCATGATACGTTAGTTGTTGAGTTTGAACCACCCCGAGTTTTGGACTAAATCGGTCAGTTCCCTTAGTGGCACATTTGCCATCAAGACCAATTCTGTCACCTATAAATATATATAACGTCTGTCTTAAACTGCAGGACGCTCACAAAAAAGATATTGTCCCGATTGCGTGCCTTCTGCTTCAAGCCAGCTTCTGCAGTAATCCTAAAAGGGCAGACCGAGCTTGTCAGCGAAACTGTAGTCAAGTAGTTTCTTGGTTTTCCTGTTGTCCACTGCTGGACACAACAGTTTTGTAATCCTGCAACCAGATATGTTGAAACAACCTCGGTTTGTTCAATCCCGTGGTCCTTTTTTCAATTTGGAAAATTATTCTTGTAGGGGCACATATATATATTCCCTCTATGCTCTGTTCCTCAGGCATCTCTGATCCCTTCCTTGTCAGTTCGTCGACATTTTCGTTTCCTTCTATGCCACAGTGGCTTGGAACGCAGTAGAGGCGTGTGCTGTGTCGACGTATACGGTGTTCTTTTGCAAAATGTAGACATTTTACTTGTGTCTGGAGAGAACCAGAAATCTGTACGACTGACTCTGAGTAATAAGAGTGAATGGAGTAATTTAAAGGCTACATACGACCATTCTATA
The DNA here is from genome assembly GCA_932273835.1 of Sarcophaga variegata. Taxonomy (NCBI): domain Eukaryota; kingdom Metazoa; phylum Arthropoda; class Insecta; order Diptera; family Sarcophagidae; genus Sarcophaga; species Sarcophaga variegata. The sequence continues at coordinate 101,742,498 of OW026360.1, read as the reverse complement.
GTAGAGAAATTGGTCAAGAAATGATAGCAGGATACAAGAGGTGGCATTCGATACTAGAAAGTGAAATATTCGTAACCCATAAGAAACTCATGGGCATCTTCAAAGCGAATAAAAATATGCTCCAATTTATTTCTTTGTAAAGTGAAAGGATCGGGACAACCCTACTATAAGACAGTCAAGTCGCTATTCAATCCCTCGCCTCGGATTAGTTTGACTCGAGAATAGTATAGAATAGTTTTAGCTGGGCAATGGAAATCACGTCAACGAGCAGGCAGATGAGGATGCGAAAAGTGGTGCTTTTATGCAGCTGATTGGGCCAGAATTGATTCATTGGAGCATAGTCCCAATGGGGCTTGGGTTTCACTATTTTATCGCTACTACAATGGATTTTGCTCGAGCGAAATAAGGGGACTTGTTGGCGAGAATCATGTACTCCTACGCAACACTGATCTTTCTTGTCGAGCACGTGCGTTTGTGTTCGATTAGCAAGGAATCGAACTCTGTGTCACTTGTGATATAAAGATATTCAAATCTACTGTCCACAAACACTACTTCCTCTTTCCTCTTCCAATAACATATTGCCCTAGTTCCAACACAGCATGAGTAGGGGCCATCCCTTGAGTGTTGGTAGTACAAAAAAAGTTTTCTGTACAGTGACGACACAAATAATGGATTCAAATGGGTTTGAAATAAACTAAACTTTTTCAGACTATAGACTATTATAAGCGTATACGGTAGGATGAGGGTAGTATCTTACTTTCTAAACGGGCCTTTGCGGACTTAGAGAACACTAGTAAGAATAGTGATCGTTTCAAGCTTAATACGAGTATGTAGCAGATTCTGTGAAGAGGAAATTATTTCACCAGAACTCAAGTTTTGAAACTAGGCGGCGTTAATTCATTTCAGGAACGCCCTAAAAGGGGGAAACTATTCTTGTTCACACGGAGCGTTGTCTTGATATATGGGCGGTACCCATATAGATCCCAATGTTCCTACTCTCTAACAACTTTACATACATAATTGATCATTACAAACCTTCGGTCAGGATTACGATCTAGTTTCCCTCACTACTTATGTTGCGTGTGATAATTTCATACATGAGAGGCGGGACCTACAGTTTAAAGTCGACTCCGAATAACTGATTTTTAAGAAATTTTTTCATGTCCTTTATCTACGCCCAGATTTATTGCTCACGCGGCGATAAGCAATCTAATACGATGTGATGCCAGCAAGCCTAATCAGTAGTGTTTTGGTTTATTAAAGGTGATTGGCCGTGAATCAAACGTCTGAAAATAATATTGCAACGACGACTTCATCCCAGTTTTTGGCAAAAACTCTGCGAGGAAATAAAATTGCTATGAAAAGTTTCTCAAAAATTTTTTGTTTGGATTCCAAGTTAAATTGTATGTCCTACCACTCATGTATAAAATTAACGACCACAACATGGGTGGTGTGAGAAACTAGATAAAACGAACGACAAATTTTTTTGAGAAACTTTGCATGGCAATTTTTTATTTACTCTCACAGAGTTTTTACTTTTTTTTTAAATCTGTTGAGAGGAAGTCGCCGAAGGAAATATTTTTTTTCATATTTCGTTTATATTCGAGATGTCTGAGCTGGTGTTTGAACCGTGGCCTTACATTTAATAAGCCAACCCACTACCTACTAGACTACGGCGGTTAAGTATGCCATTCCCAATTTTGTTGTCCAAAATAGGCTGCCTTCCAAAATGTTAGTTGCCGCTGTACAAAATATATACAATGTATTCTATTTCAAAACGTCGTCAATGTGTATTTTTAAAACGCAATCAAAAAGCAATCAGGCTTTATAGTTGATGCATTGTTTGGTTACTTTGCATATCTACATAGTTTCTATACAGTAGTAGAACTGCATACAAACTTTGTATTGATACATTTTGGAAGGCAGCCATAATGTGCGCATTTGGTACTTACGTCTTGAGGGAGAAGGCTGGTAAGTTTGATTTGAAGCGGTTGTCAACGTACAGGAATATTAATTGAATAAAACGGTGTCTCCACAATTGCTGGAGATTTAAATCTAAAAGTGAACCAAACAAGGTACCTAGACAAATTAAGGGAAGGAATCGATAGCGTGCCCCTATCGAAATGTATTAAATTTCAATACTCCTTGTAAGAGCGAAGGGGAAAATATTTTTCTATTTTGGTTCGAAATTTCTTTGTTACTGCCGTTATTAACTTTGGTAACACAGTGTAATTAAGGTGAGAAGAAAAATGCCTTTCTAAACTGACATATTCTTTGTAAATGATTAATAGAAACTCTAAACAAATTCTTTTTTTTTTCTTCAAATATTTTCTAATTTGTTTCTTCTTCTTTTTTCTCATTACAGGTTAGTACGATACATTGTGATAAAAAAAATAGAAAGAAAAACAGAATAATAATGATAATAAGAAGAGGAAGAAGCTGTACTTACAAGCCATTACCAAAGAATTCTAATTTATCAAAATAATGCAACATTTAAAGACCCCCAGAGGCTTTAAAATTACTTGTAAACTCTCTCTCACTCTCCCTCTCTCACTCTGGTAAAGCATTCCAAAACCATCAAACCAATGATGATGATGATGATGATGACGTTGATTTTTTAATGATAATTAAGAAAAATACTCATTATGATAAACAGTAAGTAGGAAAGCAAAAGAAATGTAAAGAAGAAGAAAAAGAAAAAATTAAATGAGAACCGTTAAATGGGTATTATGGCCAGGAATGATAATGAAATAGACACATGACTCCAGAGAAAAAAACTAAAAAAAAGAAGAAAAGAAATGGGAAATCAAGACAAAGAAAGACAGACAGACAGACAGACAGACAGGCAGAATTTTTGTAATGGATACAATGAGATATTAAAAGAAGAAGCAGAAGAATATGATGAAAACTTTAAAACAATGAACACAACCATTGTGCTACTGCACTACTCCTCTCTCTGCCCTCCTCTTCAAATAGCTAATGAAGAAAAATTGAAGGAAATCTATTTGCCAACACACGGGTAATTGTAGGTTAAGCACATCATATCCAACTGGAGAAGAGGTAGGAACAGCCAACGAAGAGCACAAGAACACAAACTCTGTGCACAGCCAATTACTCGGAAGGGTACCTTAAATACACAGATAATGGCATGTGTTGGTTGTTGGCAACTTACAAGGCAAACCATATGATTTTGTCTATGAAACAGTAGCCCGTTTCAATTCAATTGAATTGGATTTTTAAGTGGCAGCAATATCCGCCAATACATCCACGACAACAGCTGTGTAGCTTGGTAGTTAGTTTAAGCTGTTGATTTTCAAAAAGCAATTTAACCATCACCAGCTTGAAAGTTAAAAAATTAAATTTAATCACAGGTTTACGAGCCAAGGCCAGACAATAGTTTCGTCATTTGCTGGATTCTGTTATAGGTTTTCTCTGTTATGTTTCATAGCCGTCCTGCCTTAAGCGTAATCTACAGTGGATTTTTTTCTTTTCATCAGAAAGGTTGCGTTTTATTGAAGTTTTTTTTTAATGTAAGGAATTTTGGTTAGATTAGTAGGGCACATAGACCATTTCCTCATCATATGTTCCACCTTGTTGGACCATAATTATTCTGCTACCATGGTATTGTTTCAGGGAAACTATCGGATGTTATTCACTTACTTACTTAATTGGTCATTATAGTGCATTAGCCTGGATTAAAACCTAGCTTCACACACCACCCATATATTATATGTGTTAATTTAACCATAAATGGCGGAATCTAAAATTTAATTTTAACTCAGAACGTGAGATAAGGGAGTTTTTTGCTAAAAGACTGCTGAGAGGAATTCGACTTGCTTTTCATGCGTCATTGGCCCCAAAAATGCAAATCATCGAAAAAAGGCAAGTTATCGACAAAAAACTGCAAGCCATCGACCAAAAAAATGCATGTTATCGACAAAAATCCATGTCATCGAAAAAAAATCGCAAAATAAAAACACACAATGCGAGCCTTTTCAACAATTTATGTACGATTTATACGAAGTCGCCGTAGTCTAGTAGGAGTTTGTTGGCTTATTAGACGTAAAGCCAGAGTTCGAGCACCAGGCCAGACATCAAAACAAAATACAACAAGTAAAGGGTGTTTTTTATAGAGGTATAGAACTTTAAGTTGGCATTACTTTTCAAGATGGCGACCGATTTAACAGCTGTCAAGTGATTTATTCTCAGTTTGGTTTGGCAATTCATCATGAATAGACTCACGCCTGAACAACGCTTGCAAATAGTGCAATTTTATTTCGAAAATAATGGTTCTGTGCGGAAAACGCATCGCGCACTACGTCCATTTTATCGTCGACAAAATCGTCCATCAGAGCAGTTAATTCGATTAACCATGGAACGTTTTCGCACCACGTTTACTCTTATTGATAACTCGCATCCCCAGAGACGCTGTACGGTGCGTACAGAAGAAGCTATTGCTGCTGTAGAGCGTAGCATTGAGGAAGACCCGAATGAGTCCATCCGCCATCGAGCACAGGAATTGGATCTGTGTCCATCCACTTTATGGAAGATTTTGCAAAAGGATCTTGGTTTGCGTGCTTACAAAATCCAACTCGTGCAAGATTTGAAGCCAAACGATCAGTAAGTAAGGCGTAGATTCGTCGAATGGGCCCAAAACGAGATTACCGTTGTTCCCGATTTTCATAAGCGAATTTTGTTTAGCGATGAAGCGCACTTCTGGTTGAATGGCTACGTCAACAAACAGAACTGCCGCATTTGGAGTGAAGGTAATCCTCAAGTGTATGTGGAAACACCGTTACATCCAGAAAAACTGACTGTTTGGTGCGCTTTATGGGCTGGTGGAATCATTGGTCCGTACTTTTCAAAAACGATGGTGGCCAGAACGTTACAGTCTATGGTGATCGGTATAGAGCCATGATTACAAACTTTTTCATTCCTGAATTAAATAACCATGATGTCCAGGAGATGTGGTGTCAACAAGACGGCGCAACATGTCACACAGCTCGTGCCACAATAGATTTATTGAAAGACACGTTTGGTGACCGCCTAATTTCACGTTTTGGAATTGGCTCCAAGATTGGCCTCCAAGATCTTGTGATTTAACACCGCTAGACTACTTCCTGTGGGGCTATGTAAAGTCATTGGTCTATGCGGTAAAGCCACAAACGCTTGACCATTTGGAAGACAACATTCGCCGTATTATTGCCGATATACGGCCACAAATGTTGGAAAAAGTCATCGAAAATTGGACGTCCAGATTGGACTACATCTGCGCCAGCCGTGGTGGTCATATGCCAGAAATCATATTTTAAATGTAATGCCACAAGATTATCTTTCGGATAAATAAAATTAATGTCAATCGAATAATCCGTCGCTGTTTTATTGCAACTTAAAGTTCTATACCTCTATAAAAAACACCCTTTATTTCTTCGGCTACTTCCTCTCAGCAGATTTCTGGCAAAAACTCTGAAAGTAAATAAAATTGCCATGAAAAGTTTCTCAAAATTCTGTCGTTCGGAATCGACTTTAAACTGTAGGTCCCACCACTCACGTATAAAATGTAACACACACAACATAAGTGGTGTGCGAAACTAGGTCGTAATCCTGACTGAAGGGTTGTAATGACCAATTATGTATGTCGCCTATATCTCCGGTTCCAAGAAAAGCTCTACTGTAAGGAAAACTGCTTTGAAATCCTTGATCTGTTTCCCCCACAAGCCCACTTTTTATCCAATTTAGCCCGATTTATATGGAGTGCCTTTTTTGCTCCTTTGAAGAAAACAATTAGCTTCGTCAGCTAGATCTACTGTCCCAATGGGTTACCCGACCATAACGAAATTTGTTTTGGAATCCCCGATATAAGAGCCAGCCCTGCTAGGTCCGAAAAACGCCCCTTTTTATTTTTGATCAAATTTTAGCCGATTTATAGAGCGCACTTTTAAACTCTTATAAAAAATCAGCTTCATCAGCTGAAATCAGCGAAAATTGTTTTGAAATCCTATTCAACCCGAAAGCTATTCAACCCGAAAGCTATTCAACCCAAAAAAGAGCTGAAACCACAGAGTAGGTCGAGTATAAGCTGGTGATAAGATGCAAAAGGGAGTTCTAATCCCAAAAAAGAAATTCTTTCTATTCATAGAGGAAGTCCTTCCCATAGAAAATTGTATTGCAATGGATAATATTTTGTCTTTCGGAAAGCAAATTATCATTCCTGTGCTATTAAAGCCACATCTACCAGAAGCGCAAATCTTTTGGGCCCACGTTGAATATTCCGTACTAAAAGCTTACTGGATTATAGACCTTTTGTCCTTCTTTAACGTCGAGAAAGCTTATAATACATGTTAAACAAATTGGAATACAGGATTTGAAGTCTTCTCGTTATGGATTTATAGAAAATTAGATTTCCGGGGTGCTATCTTTATACGGGGCACGTATAAGTTAGAGGATGGCTACTTGAGTGAAGGACACGGCTTAGTGTAGCGTTATGGTTTCTTTGTGCCGCATTTAGAGAAAGAAGTAGCAGGCTGGTAGACATATATTTAGCTATTTATTTATTTATTTATTTATTTATTTATTTTTATTTATTAATCATAGCACAACAAGATAATAATCTTATAAATGAAAGTGCTATGGGAGGACATCAAATAGGAAAAAGTAATAACAAATTGCTCATTGTATGAGTAATGAATTGTTTGAAGTACAGTATAAATAAAAATGAATAAGAATAAGAACATGTTTTAACCTCAGGAAATAGCAATCGATACAAAAAAATTAGGATAAGAAAATGAGTATTTGTAAAAAACTAAATTAGGAAAGATACAAATATAAAGAAAAATACAAACAAGGAAATATATTCATATAATGAGATACAATGAAACTTAAATAATAAATTAGAAAAATGAAAATAATTAATCACTAATAAAAATGAAGAGTAAAAATGTATAAAACAATCAAAATATATTACAAACTACTTAAACAGATTGTATAACTCCTTTTTGAACTTAGTTGCATTGCCTATGTTCTGAATATAATTAGGTAGTGCATTCCAAAGACTGATGGTGTGTATAAAGAACTGTCGTTTCGACAAAAGAGTCCTATGCCTTAATTGGATAATTTTCCTACCGCGGTTGGATCTAGCAAATCTAATCCTGCTAAATAAGTATACTGGCTGTTCCAAAGTAATAATCTTATGGAGGAGAATTAGGCACTTAATATTCAATAGATTATCAAAATGAATACCACATATCTGGTAAGAAAATTGTGATATATGGTCCCGACGTCCCTTAATAAATACATATCTGGCTATGTTATTATAAGCCAAGTTGAGTTTCCGCCTATCATCCGCATCACAGTTTGCGAAAATTTCCGATCCATATAAAAGAACAGGAATCAAAAACGTTTTTGCCAGTTGCAGGCGTATAGCAAAAGGAGTCGAATCTATAACAGCCCATAAGTTCCTAAGCATACCATAAACTTTACCAACGATGACATTAATGTGGCTAGACCACGTTAGCCGACCATTAAAGATAACACCCAGATTAGATGCCGATTCAACAAAATCAATTTTATTCCCCCTGATAATAATTTCCGGCACATCAAACGCTCTCTTAGACCTGGAGAGCAATAAACATTTCGATTTAGAGGGATTAATACAAAGTCCATTAGCACTAGCCCAGTTGTCAATTTTCCGTAAATCATCGTTAATCATATCTACACATAGTCGGATATTATCAATACAAGCGCTCCTATAGAGCTGAACGTCATCAGCGTACATATGTACGCTACAATTATCCAAAACATCAGGTAGGTCGTTAATGTATATACAGAACAAAAGGGGCCCTAAAATTGATCCCTGAGGAATACCTCTTCCAACGTGTACCGAATTCGAGATGTTGCCGTTTAGGTAAACTCGTTGAGATCTGTTAATGAGATAGGAACGTATAAGGCTGCAAGCTGAATTAGAAAAATGAAAGAGGGTCTGTAGCTTTCTCAATAATATTCTGTGATCAACTGTATCAAAAGCCTTAGTGTGATCCAAAAGAATCAAAAACGCTATGTAATTTTCATCCAGACTCAACCTAAGGTCATCAACTACTTTGACTAAAGCAGTAGTGCAGCTCCTAGCTTTCATAAATCCCGACTGTTTATCAGATAAAAAATTATTACTCGTGAGATAATCGTTCATTTGTCTAGCTATGAGGTTTTCCATAACTTTGGACAGGAACGGAAGAATGGCAATTGGCCTGAATTCATTGTTAGATTTAGGAATTGGGATGATTTTTGACCGTTTCCATTCATCATTCATTCATCTTTGTGCAAAATTAATTGCAACAGAGTATGCCAAAATGCCTTTGAAGTGATATACAAAATCACGGCAGTCTATAGCGCTACTTTATGGCATTCAGGGTACAAAAAGCCGATGTATAATCAAAACGAAATTAAATGTTTTTAGTCTACTTCTGCTGCCATTGAACCCCAGCGCCCAATACAATTCCGCGGTAAAATATATCCGCACACAGTGTGTCCATCAGTTTTCAGTTAAAATGGACAAGAATAATTGAAAGGATAACTACTAAAATGAGGTCCTACATAACTTGCGCATTGATCATCCTTTTGCCTCTTTTCACAAGTATTAAATTACATGAATAAAACCACTTACAGATTGTAGAACATATGTAGATGTGCAGAGGAAAACAATAACAAATCAACAGTAAAGTTATAGAAGTTGCCAGACCAAAAACAAATGAAGTCTAAATATGAAGTTGAAGATATTCTAACAGCAATAAACAATCTGATAAAGAAACCCGGTCATTTAAAATAGAATTTGGAGAAGCTATTCAAACCAGAACTGTTTAGAAATCTTAACCTTTACTGAAAAAAAATACAAACAAAAGAACCCAAATTAATTGCCTTCTTGGACTTTTTTTCCTTCAAATTATTTGGAGATGCTGCAAGTAGTGTACTTTTCTTTTTTAGTTTTAATATTACGTCCTATTATTTAAAGTTTAACTCTTGCCAAGCAATGGTGTCATGGCAAGACAGTACAATCTTCTCTTGTCATGCTACTTTGTTTGCCACTGTTCCACAGAAACTTCCGTTGCTTTTCTAAAGAATTTCTGTTATTTGCAGACTTTTACGAGGTGCTGTTTTGTGCTGCTGTTATACGATAACCTGGAAAATCTTTTTTTTTGTAACAGACAAAAAAAACTGAAGAGAAAAACAAATTTTTGAACTTGAAAATTTCCCACATCAAACAATTCTAGAAAAAGCATCACCACCACCAGCAACAGAACAACATGCCGCACAAAAAAAAGTCATGATTTTAATGCCACCATTCAACGCCATAATAACATGTGGTTTTTGTTTTTGTTTTTTTGCTTTAGGTAAACAACAACAACAACAACAACAAATAATAATTACGTTAATGAACGAAAAGAACGCAATTGTTGTTGATGTTGTTGTTGTTGCAAGTTTATACTGCAACTCTTCTGCTTATTCTATACGCCACTGCGCGCACTCATATGCCATGATGATGATGATGATGAGAGCACACAAGTATTTTATAATGATGACTTTGGAAGTCATTGTTAAATAAAGGAATGCCCCGTTGGCTGCTGTTGCAGATGCCCCACAATGATGCCACAACAACAGCAGATGATGTGAAATTTAAACTATTCAGTCATTCATTCCAACACTTTGTCATTCATTCATTCACTCATTTCGAACTCTTCATCATGCATTTTATTGTTTTGATGAGTGTCTTTGGCCTCTCTCTCTAGCTCAGGTCTTTTCGAAAATTTTATTCCATTTTTATGACTTCATATGCTAAATAACGGTTTTTTAATGAAAATTTTTTTTGGATGCTTTTTCCATCATTAACAACCAAAAAGTCTGACACGATCATTGTTTCAACACGATTCGTTTGTTTCACACAAAAGGAGACACTTTCTCTAGAAGTTATTGAGAATTTTTTGAGGAGAACATACTTGACATACATACATAAGTTTTTCATTTTGGAAGAAAATTATTATTCAAATCTGTTATTAAAATGAAACTCTTTTAGAAATTTTATTTGATATTTTTTTAGTACTTTTTTTTGGTACTTTTTTAGTACTTCTTTTAACGAAAGTATGTTTTCACATATTTGTTGTACTTTTTCTAAATCGATGAATGAAAATCCCTTAAATTTAAAAATATTCTTTTTTAGTGCTATTATTTGTTAAGTTTTTGGTACTTTTGGTACCTTTTTAACGAAAGTATTTTCCAAATTTATTGAACTTTTTCTCTGTTTAGAACAATATCGAGAAAATGTCTTATTTGCTATAAAAAACACTTCTTTGGTAATCTTATTTGGTACCTTCCTTGGTACTTTTTTGATAAATTTCTTGGTACTTTTTCCACCAAAGTACTTTCGCAAATATTTAACATAATCTGGGAAACGTGCATACATTTTCCTGTTTGGTGAAAATTATTCTGAAAATCTGTGTTATTGAAAGAAATATGATTTGGTACCTTTTGTTCAGGATTTCTTGTAATAAAAATATATTCTTACGAGCTTGACATACTTTTCCCCTAAATTTAACAAGATTTTTTTCTAGTACTATTATTTGATGAGTTTAGTACTTTTGGTACTTTTTCAGAGAAAGTATTTTCTAAATTAGTGAATTTTCTCTTTGTTTGGAATAATATCGTGAAAATATTTTATTTGTTACAAAGAATACTTCTTTGGTACTCTTATTTGGTACCTTCCTTGGTACTTTTTTTTCTGCCTTTCTTGGTACTTTTTTATTTTTTCACCAAAATACTTCGCAATTACTTTACAATAATCTTTTGGTCTAATATCGAATCATATTTGATACCTTTCTTGGTACTTTTTTGGTACCTTGATTAGTACATTTTGGTATTTTTTCCACCGAAGTACTTTTGCAAATTTCTGACATAATCTTTAGTAATAATATCTAGTAAAACTGTTATTTAAAGTGCTTAAAAAAATTAAGAAAATGTGTTACTTTTGGACGGCACCTATTTTAGTACTTTGTACTTTTTCCCCAAAGTACTTTTTTACTTTCTTTATTTATGACAATATAATGAAAATCAATTTTACAAGGCGGGTTGGGTTAGGTTAGTGGGTAGCTTACTATTACAGGCAAGTTCACTCGGTATCCTATATGGCTCATTGTGTTGCCCAGTCTAAGGTAAGCTTCCTTTTCATGATCCGTAAGTTGTGGGTGAGAAGCTAGGCCGTAATCCTGACTGAAGGGTTGTAATGGCCAATTATGTATGTATGTAAGTTGTGGGTTTGAACCACCCCAAGCTTCGAATGAAATCGGCCAGTTCTTTAGAGCCACGTTCGCTACCATGCCCACATCTTCACACGTTCTGTCATCCAAAAATCGATGACGTCTGCTTTGAAGTGCAGGGCACTCGCCTATTCGTTTCTTCCACATTTTGGCAGCTTCTGCAGTAATTCTGGTAAGGCAGACTAATAGGGTGCTATTTCCTCTTATAGTTTGATCAGGATATGACAGAAGTGATGGTATTTCGTAAATATGCTATTGAACTCTCAAGGCATCACGTTCTAGAACATTGTCAGTCATGTTATCGAAATCTGGTCTTAACTACGATTTAAAAAATTTCTTCAGCTGAACAATAACTTGCTGTCTCTGTTTTGATACTTATTATTAAGAAAGTATTTTTTTGGAAAATTTAGTACTAAATTCAGATGTATTTCCTGACATTGTTTTCCTTCTTCGAATGAATGCAATAGAACTCTATGCATATAATATAAAAAATACCTTTTGATAAAAATTAAGTAGCTTTTGTAAAAAGTATCTTTTGATACAAAAGCATCTTTTCGTAAAAATAAGTACCTTTTGTTAAAAAAGTAGCTTTTTGGTCAAAAGTACCTTTTTGTTAAACAACTTTTTTGTTAAAAAGAACTTTTTGTTAAAAAGAACTTTTTTTTTTGTTAAAAAGTTCCTTTTGAAAAAGTACCTTTTGTTCAAAAGAAGTTTTTGATAAAAAAAAAGTATCTTTTGTTAAAAGTAGTTTTTGATAAAAAAAAAAAGGAGCTTTTGATAAAAAAAGTACCTTTTGTTAAAAAGTATCTTTTGATAAAAAAGAGTAAGTTTTGATAAAAAGAAGTACATTTTGATAAAAAAAAGTACTTTTTGATAAAAAAAAAAAACTCTCTTTTGATAGAATAGTACCTTTTGAAAAAAGTATCTTTTGATAAAAAAGGGACCTTTTGATAAAAAGTAGTAAGTTTTGATAAAATATTACCTTTTGAATAAAAATTAACTTTTGAAAAAGGTACCTTTTGATAAAAAGGTAGTTTTTGATAGAAAAGTACCTTCTGTAAAAAAAAGTACCTTTTGATAAAACTTACCTTTTGATAAAAAAAATTATCTTTTGATAAAAAACGTACCTTTTGATAAAGAAGTACTTTTTTAAATTTCCAATATCTGCTGATTATGACTATAAAATACTAAGTTTTATGTTGTTTGAGATTTAAATTAAATTGAAATAAGATTTGTTAACAACGGAACTTTCTCTCTACAAGGCCTTGTGTTTCTCATGTGTTTTTTTTATTCTGTTTTAGTACCATTTGTTGTTATTTTTATTTGTGTCTTTGCTTTTGAAATTTAAATTCTTTTTAATATTTTTTGCAAACAATTAGCTTAAAACAAACAATAAATCTTGTTGTCTTGTATGAAAAACAAGAGGAGAAAAAAATACACTTTTGTACCGCAATTGCAAGTTTTGGTACATTTTTTTTTGTCTTTTGTCTTCATTTACTACAAACTATTGCCAATGGCAGTACATTGAAATCACAGTAACAACAGAGCAAAAATATCGCCAAGAAACGGAACAAATAAATGCAGTTCTTTTCTTTTCTTTGCTTTGCTATTTTTTTTGTATACGAAAATGTAATCCAAAATTCTTTTTTTTGTTTTTTTTTCTTCCAACAATTTAGTCTATTTAGACTGTATGGTTGCTTGGTTGGTTGCTCTTGGTTTTGGTACACAAGACCAACCATAAGCTGGTGGGTAACAAACACTACCAACAAACTAATTGCCTTTATCTTCCAGTTAAAAATCTTACAAAACAAAATTCAGCAAAAAAAAAAACTGAAAACAAATCAAAAAATAAAGTCAGTAAGTAAGTTTGTTAAAAAGGCATACAAAACTCTATTTTCGTTGCTTACACTCTATCTAGCCAGCATTGAAAAACGTGGTAATAAAAAATCCATATGCAGCAGCTGCATTGAAAATTAAGTCAGTTTTTTTTTTTCTCCAGCTTTTCTTATTTGAAACCAAAAAGATTTCAATTGGATTTTGTGACATTTTAAATGGTCAGAGTTTAAACATGGATTAAATTATTTAAGCCGCCGTGCTATTGGTTCAGTTAATAAATATGTTTATTATGTACATATGCAAAAAAGTGTTGGTTTTTATTTAAGCAACAAAGAATACGTTGAATCAATTCAAATGCTCTGAAAAAAGTACTTGTACAAAAAGGTACTTTTTAATAAAATAGTCCGTATAGTGTTAAGTAGCAAATATATGGATTTTTAATTAAATTAAATTTTTAATCAAAATTACGTTGAATCACTAATCACTTGAAATTTTTATCTGCTAAAAGTTTTTGGAAAAAAGTACTTTTTAAGAAAAGGTACTTTTAAGAAAAGGTACTTTTTAATGAAATAGCATTAATAGCATTAAATAGCACAAATATGGATTTTTAATTAAATTAATGAAAAAGCATTAATAGCATCAAGTCGCACAAATATGGATTTTTATGTTATTTTTATGTTATTTATAAACAATTAATAATATTTTCTGGTACTTTTTCAAAAAAGTACTATTTAAAAAATTGCTTTTTGAAAAATAGCATAAAACGGTTAAAAAGGAAAGATAATGATATTGAAATTTAGATCTAATTTAACAATTTATAATTTTATGTGGTAGTTTTCTATTTTCAAAAAGGTACTTTTAACTAAATATAATAATTAAATTAAATGGTTAAAATATTGATTTTTACATTTTATTTGTAAACAATAAATAATAGTTTGTGGTACCTTTCCATTGAGTACTTTTTTAAAAAGGTACTTTTTTGAAATATACTTTTTAAAAACTAACATTAGATTTTTAGAAAGAAAGAAACATAATGATCCTGAAATGTAGTTCTAATTTAACAATTTATAATTTTTTGTGCTAGTTTTCCGAGAAGGTACCTTTTTCAAGAAGTACTTTTTTAAAAAATATCAAAAAAGGTTTAAAAAGTAAAGATAATGATTTTGAAATTTCTAATTTATTAATTTTTAATTTTATGTGGTGGTTTTCCAAAAATATACTTTTTTAAAAATGAATTTAAAAAGAAAACTAATTAAAAAGTACTTTTTGAGAAACTAAATCAGAATGCGTTAAAAACTAAAAATATAGATGTTTAAAAATAAAATTTCTAATCAACTTAATGTGTATTGTGTTACTTTTCCATGGAGGTACTTTTTCAAAAAGTACTTTTTCATAAAGTACTTTTTCATTGATTGATGTATTGATGTTTAAGTTTAGATTATAATCAGTTTATAGTGCGTTGTATTACCCCTTTGAATGGGGGTACTTTTTGCATAAAGTACTTTTACAAAAAGTACACATACTGCTTTAATTTAGATGAAATTTTTATTTCATTTTAAGGCTTGAACGCCACTGAATTGAATATAACAGAAGATACTTTTTTAGGTAGTTTTCGTACAGATTTTGTAAGACACTTTATTTTTGAGTAGTTAAGTCGCAAAAGCATTAAATTATACTTTCCGGAAACTTTTTCAAGCAATATAACTCAAATTGATGCTGTTGTGTGACTCATGGCCACAAACGGTTCAGTTATTATAATAGTTCTTACAGAGACCATTCCAGAGACCATTTTTCGGAACAATTTGGCCCAATGACTCCTTCATTCCTTAAGTCACAACAAACAATGACTTCTTACGGATGCAATTGATTCTGGGTTTTTCGAGCTTCTTTTGCGATGAAATTTTCAGCACTGATGAAGTTCTGTTCGAGAAATCGTCATTGGAATCCTGTTGCTGTAGCACCCAATAGTTATTATGGCATTGTGTTGCTTGCTTGATTTGGATTTTTTTTGAATGGAGTCGCTAATTCAAATGCAAACTATACTATAATGAGCCGTCAAATAGTACCAATTGCGGAAATCACAAACTCGAATTAATTGCTGCACTTTCTCTAACAGAACCAACATCTTTGGCAGACTGTACATGCCATTAGAATACATACATACATCCATATGTAATAATTAGTCATTTGAACTCTCAGTCAAGATTACAACCTAGCTTCTCACACTACTTATGTTGTGTGTGTTCATTTTATACATTGGGACCTACAATTTAAAGTCGATTCCGAACGACCGATTTTTAAGAAACTTTTCATGGCAATTTTATTTACTCTATAAGAGTTTTTGACAGAAATCTGCTGAGAGGAAGTCGCCGATGAAATATTTTTGCATATTTCGTTGTGTTGGAGATGTCTGACCTGGGGTTTGAACCGAGGCCTCATGTCTAATAAGCTAAAACACTACCTACTAGACTACGGCGAATTATATCCATGACAATAGGGCTGAATAGATCTGTAAAGCTTCCAGTTTTTTTAAATTCTTTTAAAATCTTGGCATTTCCTTAAACATTTTTTATTATAACGACTTTTTATAGTCGGCAATTATTTGCCACGTAATTTTCAATAAGTGGAAACGTTTGAACCGCCCACGCCCATTTTGTAGTCCGTTTTAACTATTTTTATGCCTTCGTCGGTTATTCCACAATTCATATTTGTAAATGGGCAACCTTGCGCTAAATAAAGGACACTTCAGATGAAAGACATTGCCTTGCCAAAGCGGAAATGTATCACTCATGTATTCTTGTCTAAAAATAGCGGTGTGTTTAAAATTCGATGGAGTGTAGTAGGCAAGGCCATAAGGTAGGCAACCATCATCATCCTAGAATCTGCTACAGCAAACCAACTTGATAGACTTGATTAACTGGAAAAGTTTGATTAATCAAACTGAAGCAAGGTCGCGGAAAAAAATTCCAAACTGAATAAAAGGGAGAAAAGCGTCTTCTGACAGCTTTAAGTTCTTTAGGGGAACTGAGGGAATAATAAAGTATTCAATACGAGTGAATTTCTTTTTACTTCAGGGCCTATTTCGCTCTGCACTTAATTTCTAGAGGTCTATTTACGAAATATAAGGCAGTAGTTGAAGTTCCCGTGGTCTAGTAGGTAGTGTGTTGGCTTATTAGATGTAAGGCCACGGTTCAAATCCCAGGTCAGACATCAAAACGCAAATTTGAGAAAAATATTTCTTCGGCGACTTCCTCTCTCAGCAGATTTCTGGCAAAAACACTGAGAATAAAAAAAAATTGTCATGTACAGATTCTCACAAAAATCTGTCGTTCGCAGTCGATTTTAAACAGTAGGTCCCGACACTCATGTATAAAAATTAACACACAACATACGTGGTCTGAGAAGCTAGGTCGTAATCCTGACTGAAGGGTTGTAATGACCAATTATGTATGTACATATGTGTGTAAGGCAAGTAAATAAGTTCTTGTATACCTGTTCGAACAATTGTGTTACAACCTGTACTTGAATAGATTTTCGTTTTTTTTTTAATTTTGCTTTTAAGAACAACTATAACATTAGATGTGTGTGTGTTTAAGTGTTATTGTTATTGTTAAATCTGAGTAAAATACAACAAAAAAAAAAACTTGAAAAATTGTAACATCATCTTCATCGTAATCGTCATCGTCATCATTACACTCTAGGCACCAGCATTATTAACATCTTTAACATCATTATCTGGTGTATAACATCTCTGCACTTGTCGTCATCACAGCAGCATCAGCCACAGCCACAGCATCATCAGCCTCAGCCTTATTCATCATTAGCATTTGTATGGAGCTTAGCTCCAGTTTAGCCTAGCTCAGCTCAGCGCAGTTGAATTCAGTTCAAAATGAATGAAAAAAGAAAATTGCACTTGTTCTACATTTCTTTTCTAAAGAAACATCTCCTTTTGCTGGTGCTTCTTCTTCAGCTTGTTATGGTTTTTTTTTGTTTTTCTTTTCAATTCTTTAGTTTTCTATCTGTCTGTCTGTCCGTCTGTAGTGCTTTTATTGTAACCAAAGAATACCAGAAGCATTCGAGTCGAGTAGAGAAGAAACATGTTTGTAGGATGAGCCACTTTT
This sequence comes from Sarcophaga variegata, assembly GCA_932273835.1. Taxonomy (NCBI): domain Eukaryota; kingdom Metazoa; phylum Arthropoda; class Insecta; order Diptera; family Sarcophagidae; genus Sarcophaga; species Sarcophaga variegata. The sequence continues at coordinate 101,725,241 of OW026360.1, read as the reverse complement.
TTCTTTCAATTTTTCTTTCTTTTTAATTTACTGGAAAACTACTTTCTGCTATACTATAATGATCATATAAAATACGAGTGTACGCATAGAGATATGAGTATTTAACAAGTGACTATGAAATCACACTAAAACGAATAAAAAAAAAGAATTTTTAGTATGGGTGTGCAGATAAATTTGAATTTAAAAACCAAAGACACAAACCCACAATTTTAGCAACGCCACTTCTTGCCTCTAACAGGGTAAACTTTGCTATTAACAGAGCACTGTTAACTGTTTAACAGTGGCAATAGTCTTCTAGTTTTACACCAACAGGATGGCGAAACGATGTGCCACAAAACTCATGCCACATTGGATATTCTGGACGAGAGATTTGAGGCCATGGACATCTTCACTTTGAGGTGAGGAAAACTGGTCACCGATGTCGTATGATTTGACCTTGTTAGACTTTTGCTTGCGGAGTTTTCTTTTGGCGCCTGTGTATGCCAATACATCCAGTTTATAACATGTGTGTGAAGATAAATTCGAAATTAAAAACCAAAGACGCAAACCCACAATTTTAGCAACACCACTTCTTGTCTCTAACAGAGCAAAATTTGGTATTAACAGAGCACTGTTAACTGTTTAACGGTGGCAATAAGTAGATTAGTCTTCTACTTTGCAATTATTACAGCCTATTGACATAAAATATAATTCTCATTGTGATCATAATTATTTGTGAACAAAAGTGTTGAAATGTAAAGAAAGGTTGATGAAGTTGGAGGACGGAAATTTTCTCAACTCTCAAAATTATTCCAGCTATCCACCACGGTTCAAAAGAGAACCCTCTGGACTACCATTTGCATATAGTCTGTAAGGTGTACTATTTCTTACATGTTCCAAAATGGCCACTGATCTTCTAGAGAATTTTCAAGCAAAAAATTGATATTTTCAAAGCTAATTTTCTCAATAGCATATCACTTTATATGTGACTATGTTGCTGATTATATTAAGAGGCCTTGGAACCTTCCTTTGCATATAGTGTGGTACTCATAGACCTAGAGTATTTTCCAAAATTAGCTCCCAAACAAGTGGGTTTGTTCAGATGGATACTGTTAAATAGCTAACAGTGCTCTGTTAAGGGCAAATTTTGTTCTGTTAACGCCAAATGTGTCGCTGCTAAAATTTATGGATTGCGTCTTGGATTTTCAAATTCGAATTTATCTTCACACAGATATTTTTAGTTTCAAAAATATTTCAAAATTCGTTGTTTCTGCTCTCCTGCTAAGGTTTATTATTAAAATCTCGTTTCCTTATACAGAGACTCTACTGTAGTTCATATCATGTTTATATCTCTTGCCAACATAATAATGTGTACATGTGTAAAATGTACAAGATTACATATGTTAAATTAACATTTTACATGTACAAGTATTTCGTTTTCTTTTGCTTTTTTATTCTCCTTTTATTTTGAAAGTTTTTCTATTTCTTCTTCTTTTTCTATTCTTACCATTGTTGGTCCACCTCTGGTTTAATCTGTTTAGTCGTTCCCCCCCCCCTAGTGTTGGCTACTTTAGACACGAAAGGTGTGTGTTTGTGTGTTGTTGACAAAACACTTTAAACGTCTGTTAAAGATTTTGATTACGAAAACACGATTAAAAAACTGTTCTTTGTTAAGAGCATATTGGACCCTAAGGAGCCGAAACAAAAAATTCTTTGGAAAAAGCCACGGTGTTGCAAAAACAAGTTTTTGAAGAGGTGTTTACACTCGAAGAAATTGTTTTTAGGTCCATAGGTACGTAGGTAGATGTGTTGGAGTGGCGCCAAAGCTCACTTGAGCACACATGAGCTCATTGTGACCCCATAGATAAGCGTTCGTAAGTCCGTAAGTCAAATGGAAAATGAAAACGTTTAAGAAATTCGCAGCCGCACGAACCACAGATCACTTGGGCCCTAGCAAATGTCTTGAGATAATTGCTGCCATTGTAAAGGGTGATTTTTTTTTAGCTCTTATGGCTTTGATAGTCAAACACAGCTCCTTCAGTTCCAAAGGTTACGTCATCCTTGAGATGCAATCTTGGCATAATTTTTACCAGTCATTTCGGTTGATATCTTACTAATGTCAACTGTAATGTAGTTTTCCTCGGGTTGAGTTGGGACTGACTTCTCCCTGTACGCAAAAGATTTCACGTATGCCTTTAAAAATAGCCTCAAGCCTTATCTCCTTAGATCCAAGACACCTTTTGGCATGGATTGTGTTGGTTTTGAGGCCCGCTGTCATCTGGGCCTTTAAAATACCCAACAAGAAGCAGTCTACTGGAGTCAAATCGTCCTATCCCGGTAGACGGTTCACATGGCGTGAGCTATGTGACACGCACCGACGTCCTGTTTATACCACTTGTCGTTGATGTGCAGATCATCCGATTTCGGCCAAAAGAAAGTGGTAATCATCGACCGACAGTGCTCTCCCATTATGCTCGCACAGTGTAAGGTAAGGCCCTATGTTCGTTGTTGGTGTGTGTGCAGGACACTCCCATAAAAGGTGTTGTACCGATTCCGTTTCTTTAACATTCGTTCTCTTGTCAAACTCAAGTAGTTTCTTGGTTTTCCTGTTGTCCACTGCTGGACACAGCAGTTTTGAAATTCGTCAACCAGTTATGTTGGACCAAATATGGTTTGTTGAATTCCACACAGCTTTTTCTGTCGTCCCAAAACCCGATGACGTCTGTTTTGAAGTTCAGGGCACTTACGTAAGAGGTTTCGTATCGATTCCGTTTCTTCTACATCTTGCTGACTACTCCTGCTATAATGCTGGGGCAGAACGAAATTGCCTGTTAGAGGGCAAACTGTTCTCTTGTCTAACTCAAGTAGTTTCTTGGTTTTCCTACTGTCCCCTGCTAGAGACAGCAGTTTTGAATGCTTTGTTGTATTCCATGCTGCTTTTTCTAATTTGAAAAAGTATTCTTTTAAGGGCGCATATATCCCCTCTATTGTCTCTTCCTCATCAGACAACTCTGATCCCTGCCGTATCACTTCGTTCACTTTTTAATTTCCTTCAATGCCACAGTGGCCCAGAAACAAGTAGAAACGGGCGTTGTGTCGTCGTATACGCTGTAGAGATTCTATGCAACTCTTGGTGCCCTTTGATTTGACAAAGTGGGGTGGGTTCCCAGCGCTTTAATTACTGCTTGACTGTTCACACTTTAGATCAAGTGCGAAGGAGTTAGGTTCCTGGTTTCAATTGTACGTGTTGCTTGTCCAATAGCAAAAAAGCTCCGCCTGAAATACGCTGGCCTCATTAGGTAATCTGTGTGTCACGATTAGTGCCAGCTTATCCAGACTCCAGATTCCACATTCCATTTCTGAGTCATCATTGAAGATCTTTATATCACAGTCATCGATGACAGCTTCCTTAAACTATTTTTTCCATATGGCAGTGTGAGTTTTATATGTTCTTCTGAAAACACTCTCTGGTACCATGTATTCACACCTCAGACCAGACTGATTCGATTCTACTTCATGCTATATTAAATCGTGTCCTACCTTACATGACTTAAATATGGCTGAGAACTTAAGCCTCAGTGCAGATTTAGCAGCCATGTTTTTGTAGGAAGATATCCATTGGTTGCGGAGATAACATGACCTCGTGGTCAGCCTGCGGCGTAGACTTCAGAGCACCTGCGATGCCTAAGTATGCCAACCTCTGTACTTTGTTCCGCAGAGGGGATGATTAGTATTTTCAATCTTTTTTAGCTGCTTTTCGGATAACTGTGGAAAGAAGGAAACTTAGGAACGTTGAAGTCGCCGTAGTCTAGTAGGTAGTGTGTTGGCTTATTAGACGTAAAGCCAGGGTTCGAGCCCCAGGCCAGACATCAAGACAAAATACAAAAAGTATTTCTTCGGCGACTACCTCTCAGCAGATTTCTGGCAAAAACTCTGAGAGTAAATAAAATTGCCATGAAAAGTTTCTCAAAAATCTGTCGACTTTAAACTGTAGGTCCCACCACTCATGTATAAAATTAACACACACAACATAAGGGGTGTGAGAAACTAGGACGTTGTACAATGGGTCAATTCGATCTCCGGGTACTGTACTTGTCTAAATTGACAAGTACACGTCCTCTAACCTAACCTAACCTAACCTAACCTAGGAACGTTGTATTCGAGTATGTTTTCGTTGGCTTTGGCGTTAGTTCAGGTTTGGTTCTCTTAAAATCCAGACTTTTGTGTTTAATTTCGAACTTGGCGTGTCTTGCTAGGGTCTATCCCCAGATTTCTAACAGAATATTACAAATAAGTTTCCTTTTTAAAGTTTTAAGTCAAGTTTCTGTTATTTTGCCGCCATAACGGCGTTCATAACGCAACGTTGTCTTCATATACCATTAACCATGAGATTTATTGTTAAAAAATTAAAATAAAACGAAAAAGAATACGAAAATTAAACAGAAGAGATTCGTTTTTCAATTAATCAACTTGAAATCTTGAAGCCTTTCCCGCTATGATTAACGAATTTTATTATAAAATTCGCGTGTGCTTCACTTCGAACTTCTTACAGCAGCAGTGGCAGCAGTGTAAAATTTATTAAAAAAAAAAAAAAAAAAACGTTAAAAAATCAAAACAATTAATTAAAGCGAAGCAAAATGAAAACAACAACAAAAAAAACAAAAATCCATCCCCTCTTCAAATAAATTTATTTATTTGAACAGCTTCTTGGCTTGGCTTGGCAGTAGAAGCAGTAGAGTCTTTAAGTTTTCTAAGACGCGTAAAGCATTGAAACGCGTTTTAGTATTCAATTAAAGTGTACAACAAATGCAACAACAACAACAACAAAAAATATATTTTGCATTCAAGAATAAAAGATAAATTAACAACAAAAGCAATAACAACAAGAAATTTACTTCCGCTTTCTAAATAACTGCACAGACTTACATACGTAAGATTTTTTGAATTTGTACGGTTTTTTGCATTTTTACTGCAGATGTGTTATCTACTCTCACCATCAACTTGAATTTACATTTGCGAGTAAAAAAGTAGAATGAAAAATTTGAAGAAATGCTAGAAAACATTTGTTTTAATTAAATTTTACAACAACATTACAACAAATACTAGTTGAAATAAATTTGCATGTGCTTTTGGGTCCCTATGAATACACTCTAGGCAATGCCTTGATTGCAGTAAACGCTATTAAGTGCCAGATTTTTTCCAGTTTCTTCAATGAGTACCTTAAATGCAAATGAAGCCAAGCTTTTACAACAGCGGATAGAACTTTAGGCTTCAATCCATTTCTGTTCTCCTCCTGTAAATCTCAGCATTCCGGGTGAGTTTTCCAAAGTACCAAATAATTTTTAATTACAAATCAATTAAAGAAAATTTTGCCAGCCATTCTAACAGTAGGTATAGGTCTAATAGTCACCGTAATCTAGTAGGTTGTGTCTTGGCAGTCTAGACTAAGGTTCAAACTCCAGTTCAAACATTTCCAACAAGACAAAACATTAAAAAAAATAATGTGTGTGAAGATAAATTCGAATTTAAAAACCAAAGACGCAAACCCACATTTTTAGCAGCGCCACTTCTTGCCTCTAACAGGGTAAACTTTGCAATTAACAGAGCACTGGCAACTTTTTAACAGTGGCAATAAGTAGATTAGTTTTCTACTTTGCAATTATTGCAGACTATTGACGTGCAATTTAATTCTTATTATGATTATTATTATTTATGAAAAAAAGTGTTGAAATGTAAAGCATGGTTGGTGAGTGTGAGGGACGGAAATTTTCTCAACTCTCAAAATTATGCCAGCTATCCCACTACCACGGTTCGAAAGGGGACCCTCTGGACTACCAATTGCATATAGTCGGTATGGTATACTATTTCTTATATTCAAAATGGCCACTGATCTTCTAGAGAATTTTCATAAATTTTTGGCCAAAAATCGATTTTTTTAAAATTCAAAATCTCGACTCACAAAATTATTTCAGTTATCCCACTGCCACGGTTCGAAAGAGGACCCTCTGGACTACCATTTGCATATAGTCGGTATGGTATACTATTTCTTATATGTTCCAAGATGGCCACTGATCTTCTGGAGAATTTCCAAGCAAAAATTGATATTTTCAAAGCCAATTTTTTCAAAACCATATCACTTTATGTATGGCCACATTGCTGATTATATTAAGAGGCCTTGGAATCTTCCTTTGAGTATGATATGGTACTCATAGACCTAGAGTATTTCCCAAAATTAGCTTCTTAACTAGTGGGCTTGTTCAAATTGATACTGTTAAATAGCTAACAGTGCTCTGTTAAGGGCAAATTTTGTTCTGTTAAGAGGAAATTTTGCTTTGTTAACGCCAAATGTGGCGCTGCTAAAATGTATGGATTGCGTCTTGGATTTTCAAATTCGAATTTATCTTCACACACATTTTTTAATTACGAATCAAATAATGAACATTTTGCCAGCCATTCCTGATAAGTCTAACAAAAGGTATAGGTGTTATGGTCACTGTAATCTAGTAGGTTGTGTCTTGGTTTATTGGACTGTAAGGCTACGGTTGAAACCCCAGGTCAAACATCTCATCTTCTTCGGCGACTTCCTCTCAGCAGATTTCTAGCAAAAAATCTGAGGGTAAATAAAATTGCCATGAAAACTTTCTTAAAAAGGTTTCTTCTTTCTCATTCGAAGTCTCCAGTTAGCGCCGCTCTTGTATAAAATTAACACACACAACATAAGTGTTGTGAGGAGCTAAGTTGTAATCCTGTCTAAAGGAGTGTAAGGACCAATTATGTATGTATTTACGTATGCAGGTATAGGTCTTCGGAAAATTTAAATAAAATCATTACTTGCTCCAAGTATGCTTACAAGAGATAGTCTTCACCTCTAAAAGCTCAACAAGTTTTTCATTAATTTTCATTCATTTAAACCATCTTCTCCTTTTTCTTTCAATTTCTTTATCAATAATTCACTTTTTCTTGCTAAGCAGGTGATTGCTTTGCTGTAACTTTTTCTAGAATGATATAGTTGCCATCCGTTGCTATCTAGATACAACGCCATTCGTGTAAAGTTTTACTTTGCTCATTAAATCCATTACTTTCTAAAGAAAAGACGCTTGACTACCATCCTATGCTATTCGTTGTTAATGTTGTCATCCTCTTTTGTGAGTAGAAGTCAAGAGGCTTCCTAGCTGGTTTATCTGGAGGAAAATTACAGCCTTTTTATATTTAAAATCGAAAAATAACGGAAAAACCAGAATTATTTGGGTTTGCTGTCTTCTCATTACCAGAATACCAGATGGTATTCGAAGAGAATCCGCAGCAGCACCTTCAATAGGCGAAAAGTCATTGACTCTACAATTTTCTTGATACATAAGCTACTACTTCCATTTACAATCACGTACCTAATCAACAAAAAATGTCAACGTAAATTCACCAAAAAATCGTACTTGAGTAGAGCCCTACACTATATTTGGAGAAAAGTGGCTAAGAATTGAGTCGAAAACTCTCTAAAAGCCAAATACTTTCAAAGCAATCCCCTAGAAATGTAGAAATGAATGTCTAAGAGGATAAGGCTCACGGGAACTATCACAATGACTACCTTGTCTTCTGGTCATACATAACATAATTGGCCATTACAACCCTTCAGTCAGGATTACGGCCTAGTTTCTCACACCACTCATGTTGCGTGTGTTAATATTACATATGAGTGGCGGGACCTACAATTTAAAGTCGACCCCGAACGACTAATTTTTAACTAACTTTTCCTGACAATTTTAATTACTTGCAGAGTTTTTGCCAGAAATCTGTTAAGAGGAATTTTACCAAGATGTTTGTTTTGATGTCTGACCTGGGGTTTGAACCGTGGCCTTAAAAATTTTTGTTGTATCTAAAATTTTACGAATTTTATTAAGTTTTTTCCTTCTCCTGTAAAGTAACCAAAAATCGAGTTAGGCCTTTTTCATATTAAGCCATCGATATGTAATATTCTGCGGTTACTAGCAAACCACGAAAGAGCTTAGTTTGATGTCGTAAATATACCTAAACGTAGTAGTGCAATGTGAGTCCATCAATTAATTAAGTACGTTCGAACACTACTAAAGTGTCGCAATCAATCTGAAAATGGTACGAAATTTAAAGGACTTTACGGGCAATCTGGAAGTTCAATCTCCTTAAATGTGTCTGAGCAATATATGAGCACTTAGCAGTAGGTGCCCTGCATTAAATTGTTTTGAGGTCAAGTTCTTTGCATATCACTAGATAGGTGCCTGATTTAAATCAGACTGGTTCTAAAATTAAGAAAAAAAACTTTTCTGTTCCATAATTTAAACGATTTTATTCCGGAATTAATTGGAGTCCTCAATGCTCTGACATTCTTTAATACCTTTAAAGATTTTCTTCTTCTACTACGGCTACCTACTATTTCCAAGCACCTAGTAAACGTATATAAATTAAAAAATCTTCTCTTTAAGGCGAGCGGATTGGGGGGGGGGGGGGGGTGGGGAAGTATTTAATGAGAATATTTAGGTTACGAATTGTTTAAAAATGTATTACACTGAGGCACAAGAAAAAAAGAAAGAAAAACCATGTAATTTTTATTTCTCTTTTCTGTTGCGTACGTAAACTCATAAAAACCGAGGCAGTAACAGAGAAGCTTTTTTATTTTTCCTTTTGGCTTCACAAGAAAATATTTTGAAATGCAAAGAAAGAAAGAAAAAAGCAGGCGCATACATACATACTTTCATAGACATTGTGGCTTTTTTTCGTTTACAAGCAACAAAACTATTTACCAGCATGTGTAATGCCACTTACAGACAGTGTATGATAAAAGTAAACAGTTTCTAAACAACGCTTAAAATAAAACAAGAAATTGTGGAAAATTTTAAAATTTTTGTTATGACCGTGTAAATACTTTTTGCCTGTACTGTACGTGTGCTAGATGTAGGGAGATGCAGTTGGTTACTTTCATTTTTTTCTTGTAAGGCTATGAGTGAGTAAAGTGAAGTTTAATAAAATAACTGCCACTGCCATTTCACTACACTGCTGGTGCTACTATCTTCACTTACAGTCTAATGGCACTCGCCGGAAAACCCTCATCAGGAAAGGAATATTTGAAGGAAAAAAAAACAAAAATTCTACAGCTTTCATGTAACATTTTAAGGAAAACAACGTATCTTTAAATGTGACATAATTTGTACAAAAAAAAGAGGAAATAAAAACGTAAAATTGGTTCCAAACTTGACGGTGTTTTATCCTATAAATTGAGATTTTTTACCTTTGAATAGTAGATTTGTTGCAAAACGGTTTCACTAAAGACTAAATTTATGAATACGAGATCATTTCAGATCCTATGGAAATTATTTCAGTATATTGCTACGGCATTTTACTTTGGCTTGGCAACTTCTAGAATCGTAATGCTTTGTTAAATATTTGATTTGTTATTGTTAAATATTGTATTTTCTATTCATATCCTCGTTATTTGTGTGTTGTTTGTTTCAGTCCTCGTCACAGTATGAAGGGATATTAAAGAACAATATTTCGGTTTTTCCACAGAAAGCAAACAAGAAAAGTCCCCTACAATTATTATTATCACAAAAGCACTGACTCAGTTACGTGTCAGCCTTGCATCCCCTATTAAGGTCGCTATAATCGTTGTAATGTTCTTATGTATATTATGCGTGTAACGTAACTTGATGCAGTGCTTGAGGTTTACGTTTTCAAAGTCAATCTAATCAACGTCATTTTCATAAAAATTTAAACGTATGATACCGTCAGCCTAAATTGCATACCAAATTGTAACATTTTCGTGAAACATTGGACATTATTGGATCCTATACGGATTGGTATCGAATTCGACAATTTCAGTTTATTCACATGCCATTCATGAAGATATATCGCTTCATCGTGGTTTGACAACACAGACGGCATAAATAGCAACTAATTTGACAGATGTGGCCTCAACAAGATGACCGTTATCGACTGTCAAATTTCGGAAGCTAGTGTTAAAAGACTCTATACTTTCTTTCAGTGCAACTGTAATTCCATGCGTGGTTGGAATTTTTTTTTCTTATTTATTGCAACGAGCCTACAAACTCTGGCCCTCATATTAGGCTTAGATTTCCGTAGAGAACTACATAGTAGTAAGCCAAAAATGTAAGGCATCGGTCAAATTAAAAATGCAAGATATCGGCCAAAAAAAATGCAATTAATCGACCAAAAAATGCAACTCATCGATAAAGAAAAATATGCAAGTCATCGATAAAAAATTGCAAGGCATTGGTCAAAAAATGCAAGTTATCATTAAAAATGCTAGCCCTCGGCTAAAAAGGCAAAAATTATCGCACGATACGAATAAGAATAGTCCAGTGAAACCTCTGGCATATACGATAAACTCCTCTAAACAGTGACCTTACTGTTTTGCTGCTCTCCACATCAAATTTGGCACTCCTGTTTGTTGTCATAACCCACTGACATTCGTCGCAAAAGATAATTTTCGATACGAAAACCCATTTCTCCACAACATGAATTTTGAGCACAAAATTCAATGGCATGTAAGCTCTGTGAGCCTATTATTGGTAAAACACGGGCACTGGCACATATTACGAATACTTTTTATGTTTGAAAAAATTTTGCACTCAGAAACAAAAGTCTTATCTTGTATAGTGGCTCGTACATTAAGTGAAAATGAAAAAATATTTCTCTCGGCGCCTTCCTCTCAGCAGCAGCCTGTGAGAGTATAATAAAAATGCCATGAAAAGTTTCTCAGAAATCTGTCGTTCGGAGTCGACTTTAAACTGTAGGTTCCTCCACACTTGTATACAATTACCACACACGCACAACATAAGTGAACTGCGAAACTAGGTGGTAATCCTGGACGAAGGGTTACCATGACTAATTATGTGTGTATGTATGTATAGTCTTATCCGGTATAGTTCCTTGTACATTAAGTGGCATTCCAGAGAAGGCCTTTTCAGATTTCGTACCCTTTTTATAAGTGTTTACTGTAATGAGTCTCGCCTGTAAACCGATTGTAAATTGTGCAATGCGTGGCGTACTGAGCCATAAACCCGAATTATGGTTCGAATCTAAATGATGATGAAAAAACGTTCATCACCAGATTGGCCTATCTGCGTGGTGTCAGAAGCTATGTAGGTTGAAGTCCTGACTAAAGTATTGATCAATTAAGTTAAATAAGAGGATCCTCAATTTCCATTAAATAAATCACCAAGGAGATTACTGTAAAGAGTCGTATCGCCTTAAAATTATATAATTTTTCTTCTATTTTTGGTCTATGGGAACAGTTTTTACTCTACTTTACTATGCTCAATTAATAATTTTTTAAGGTTATGGCTTAACCTCACTCCAATGCAATTTGTAACAGTGTAGGGCATTAACACATTTCAAGCATAAAAAAATTTTTTTTGGACAAGAAAAAGCAGAAGAACATAACACTGGAATTCATCTTAAAAATTGCAAAAAGAAAAAATCTTTTTAGTTCCTTAACCCAATTGATATTAATGAACCATAGCAGCTGGGCCCATCTCTAAATTGGATGGAAAAACACGTATTTTTTTCTATGTTTTCATAACCAAAGTGACTGCTCTCAACGCTATTATTGAAATGTATTGCCGTGTCTGTCAGTATGATAAACAAATGCTTTCACATTTTACAGTCTCTGCATTCTTTTATTTTCTGTTGGAAATTCTTTCACAATAATTTGAAAGATTTTTTATTTCTCAGTTGCATTCTTCTTCTTCTTTAGCTTTAGCTTCAGCTTCAATTTGCATTTTTCATTCCCATCAAATGTGATTTTCTCAAAATCTTTCTTCCATATTTTCTCTCCTCCTATAATTATGGAGTAAAAAGAAATTTTATTTTCCAATTTGTTTCTTTAAGCCTGACTTAAGCATGGAGTCACACTACACTTTACTCTCTATTCTAATTTAATTATATTTCATGGCATTTCTTTAATTATTTCTTTGAACAACATTTCCATGTCTCCATACACTTAAACTTTCTTTTCAAAGTGGCGCGCAAAGTGTAAAAACAAAAAAAACAGATTTTTTTTTAGAATTTTTAAAGAAATCTTTGGAATTTCACAGTATCTCCTCACCAGTCATGGTTTAGAAAATGAAATGCAAAATAAATTCTTGTGTGCCAATTAAATCATCAGCTACCAATAAGAAAAACTCTGTACAACTTTGAAGAAAAAGACAGTTTCAAACAATTTCAAAGAAAACCGTATCAAAGTATGAAAATAGTTTAATTGCAGATGGAAAATGTTATGAAAACTTTGTAAAATGAATGCTACTTTATACTGAAAGTTTAAATCAAGCTTAGTTAGAGCTTTGGTTAGTTTTTGGGCTACTAAATCGCTTTAAATCTTCAATAAAACGGGTCATTCCCCTCACATATGAAATTACACTTTCCGAAGCTGATTCTAATTTTGTCGACGCATCAGCAACTTTGTTAGCAGTAACGTCGCAATGACCCAGTACCCAACGTAAGTTATTCCCATAATTCAAAATAAAGGCGCTTAGTAGTATTTTGTATCGCCAGATCAATTGTAACCCCTATGCACTGACAATTTAAGGGCTTCGCACGCTACCGCAACTGACTAAACCCAAGTCACAAAACCCAAAAAAGCTTCTGGCTGCCACCTTCTTTACATATTGCCATTAAGTGAAGGATCCTGAAGCGCCTGTATTGTGCTTCTACTGTCAATTGTGACCACACAACAGATGTAACCCCCAAAAATATTTCTTATCAAAGCCTTCAGTGCTGCCAGATTACCCACACAAAGCGTCACTCTTCAACTCTTCTGTATATGTTTTCTAACCAGCTCTGTGGCCTTATTAGTCGCCTAAAACAGTTTACATTTCGCAAGAAGACTATACCATTCTTTAGAACTGGTTCCATAAATAGAAACAACTGATCCTCTATCGATCAGCATTTTGTACACGCCCGTCAAAATAGCCCAGCCATCGAAGAGTTTATCCAAATCGTGGCGTACTACAGAGTAAAGTAAACTTTTGTAGCCGTGTAAACCCGTCACGCCGGTAATTGTCAACGCCAATTTAATTCCTCCATACTCTTCGAAAACTGGCTAAACACAATTCACAGAGCCCAAGTAGGCTTCTGGGTGCCACTTTCTTTACATATTCCTCAACTGCAATTAAGTGAAAGATCCTTAAGCGCCTGTGTTCTGCTTCTACTGACAATTGTGAACACAACAGATTTAACCCCCAAAGCCTTCAGTGCTGCCCGATTATCCACATCTCTTTGTTAATGTTTTCGGACCAGTTTCCTGACCTTAAAAACAGCTTAAAAGACCCTCCTTTTGCAGGAAGACTATACGATTATCTAGCATTGGTTCCAATAATACCAGAGGGGGATAGTAGAGGCGTCATAATTATCTGGACTACGTCTACGACATATATGTCTTTTGCGTCACAACTCGCATCGCATTTATACAAATTTTCGAAGGTTGGACTAGGGAACTGAGAAAAATAAAAGATAGAAGATTTATGCCAGCTTTGCTGTCTCATAGGAGTACTCTAGAAGATTGGTGAATAGCGTCAGGTCATCCATAACCGCTCATCCGTGAGTGAAGTCATCCGCCAATTGGCCGGTGAAACAGTTTTATAGGAAGAATGCTGTGAGGATTTGTTTCAGTGTTGTCGCAAGTTTTAATGCCAAAACTTCTTTGCAGTTTCATTAGCAGATTGCAAACCACAGCCATGTAGATAGTGAAGTACTAAAGTCAACATAATAAGGAATGGATTCCACAAGATAGCCGACAAACAGGAGTGGCAAATTAAAAAGGAAATGAGAACAATCGGCAAGTCCTGGGGAGAGATAAGGACAACCAATCCAGAACACGATCCATGGGTACACGATTTTTACAGAATCGAGCACAAAGCATATTTTTCTTTTTTTTTTGGGATTTGTTAAACCCAATATGGTAATGTTGTTATTGCACATTGCTGAGAAGAAATCTGAGGAATATATCGCAGCATCTGCAAATCTTTTAAGCGTCGGCATGACTTGTGGTGTTTAGACGATTTGAGTGCAATTTGTGAGTGCAACAATTTGTAAGTGCAACACTTTGCGAGTGCAACACTTTGTGACTGCAATACTTTGTGAGTGCAACACTTTGCGAGCGCAACACTTTGTGAGTGCAACACTTTGTGAGAGTAACACCTTGTGAGTGCAACACTTTGTGAGTGCAACCATCCACCAATGGCCAGGTGTACCAGGTTTGGGGGAAGACTGGTGAGGAATTGTATCAGTGTTGTTACAATAATCTTAATTATCTTTAGATGAACCCAGTCTAGAGGGGATTTATTTATTTGTTTTGTATTAAAAGCTCTTTATATAGCAAAACTTCATTTTGTTTAGTCCTTCCAGCAAATTATGACATGCAGGGTATCATGCCATCAGTTTTTCTTGACTTAAATTGTTTTTTTTTTGTTTTAAAGAAAGTTTCCTTCAGATTTCTTAGATTGTCTGCAAAAGAATAATTTGAAGGACTTTAAATCAACCTGTCTCTTCTATTATCCAGCCACTCTATTATCTCTTCTTCTATTTCTCTTTATCTGTGACATTTGAGCTGATTTTGCAATTTAAATGATTTTCCCCAGTTTGGAATGTCTTTCAATACGAGCACAAATTTAATTGAATTGTGTGTGCCACAAGAAGGGACGGTTTTTCTTGCATTTCTTCAACGGTTTTAAAACAAAAGGACAAGAACAATAGCAAGCAGCAGTTTTTATATGCAATTTATTTGCCTTTCAAATGCAAATTTCAATTTTCATCATCATCCAATCATCCGAAATTAATAAAAAAAAAAGAATTCGTTTTTAGCGCGGCATTAAAATACGGGCCACTATTAAGTTGAAATATTAGATGGCATTTCATTTAAGCACCGGCAATAACAGCAGCAGCAACGGGCAGCAAAAGTAGTTGCAGCAGTTTAAGCAGTGTATATGGTTGCTGTGGTATAACGAGTACTATAACTGGGTGTATTACCAACATGCCTTGAAAACCCCCTAAAAAAAATATGAAAAAAATATGTCCACGTTATCTTTAAAGCCAAGGAAGTAACAGCGAAGAGTGGCAACTTTTTTCCAACATAATCTCAGGAAAAGTAAAAATACTACTGCCGCTGCCGCTGCGGCTGCTTCTGCTGTTGCTTTTCGCTTTACAAACAGGAAGTAAATCGTGGTTAAACGACAATGATAGCGTAACAGCAACTACAACAACTGTACACTACGTACACCATTATAGTTGCAGACACAGAAATTCATTTGCTTTTAAACTTTGAACTCGTGAGCTGAGTTTTTCCAACTACAGGCTGCAAAAAAACGATGCCAAAAATACCAAACGAAGGCAAAGCAAACCAACCATCACCATCACTGCTGTGGTGGTTCACGCGCGCCTCCTCCCCCTCTCTCATAGAGATAAAACAGGTCAGGATATAAAATATCGGTTATCAGTGGTTAAAACCATCACCAAGTAATATTTTACGAAAACCGTTACATGCTGTATAAAGGAATCGAGCGTAACCAACAGCTAACCAACGAACGAATAAACGAACAAATGTGTATTTGTGTGTGTGTGTGTATTCAACTCATCCATTTAGAAATCTTTAAAGAAAATGATGCCACATTGAAAAAAAAATATCACCACTTGTAAGCCAGGGAATGGTAAAATATGTTGGGGGGAAGGGGAGGTATTGAAAGTAAGCTGATTTTAAATTGGCTGCTTATTTTCCCTTCTGCCATCACCACCTCTTACATTAGCTTCCATCAAATTGATGGAATACTATTTCGCTTCTCCTTTTGTGATGAAGTAAAATTACTTTTTAAAAGTCTTTCTTTCTCTTCCATTATTTGTGGAATTTTTCTATTTACAGCGTGAGGACGGAGGAGGGGTAGGCGTATTGCATTATCATAAGAAGATGGAACTGAAATTTAAAGTTTTAAGCGAAATTTTCTTTTTCGTTTTTGAGCAGCATGGGATGAAACGGAATTTTGAAGTTGAAATACATAGAGCCTATGAAGTCGCCGTAGTCTAGTGGGTAGTGTATTGGATTATTAGACGTAAGGCCACGGTTCAAACCCCAGGTCAGATATCAAAAAAAAATTTGAAAAAATATTTCTTCGGCCGCGTTCTCTCAGCAGATTTCTGCTGTCGTTCGGAGTCGAACTGTATGTTCCGCCACCGCTCATGTATAAAATTAACACACACAGCATAAGTGGTGTGAGATAGTAGGCCATAATCCTGACTAAAGGGTTGTAATGACCAATTTTGTTGTTGTTGTATTTCTTAGGCGACTTCCTCTCTCAAAAGCTCCGAGTAAATAAAATGTTTCTCAAAAATTTGTCTGTTTGGAATCGACTTTAAACTGTAGGTTCCACCACCGCTCATGTATAAAATTAACGCACACAGCATAGAAGCTAGGTCGTAATCCCGACTGGACGTTAGTAATAACCATTTATGTATGTATACATAGGGCCTTCTATTAAGCGCTTTCTCCCTTTAAAATAAAACAAATTCCGCCCGAGATATCATCGGAATTTCTTTGAAATACCTATTTTTTCCATTTCCCTATCGTCTATATCCTATCTCTCTTCTAGGACGTCATTTGGGTCATTTTAACTACTGCGTATTGCACTTGTCCTAATGACAAGTACATGTCCTCAAACCTAACCTAACCTAAGGACCTATTGATGGCATATGGTGTGCTCACCATAGCTTTTCTACAGCTTGGCGTGGAGCACATTTGAAATGTGCAATTTTCCTTGAGTCTGGCACCTTAAATCAGACTGAATTTGGTCAATGGCATGGGTTATGTGAGCTTTAATAACCATTATGATTTGTGGCATATTCACATATACCCGAGTCTTTAAAATAGTTCACAAGAAAATTCCAACGTGGTCAAAAAGCACGATCTTGGTGGTCAGTTCACATCACTGCCACGTGAAATGACCATGCCCTCACCTACACGCCGGTGTAGAATATCCAATGTGGATTGAGTTGTAAGGCGTGCTATGTGCCTTCTTGTTAATACCACATGGCATTGGTATCCAGATCCAGCAATACAGGCAAAAAGAATTTGGTTATCACTGATCTGTAGTGCTCGCCATTGACAATATTGGCATGACCAACTTCATTTTGAAAGAAATATTGTGCGATGATCAAACAGTGACTTTTATTCGTTTGAAGGCCCTTGGATCTCAAGGGGATTGCTATCGTGTAAAATTTAGTAATTTTGGTTCTTCACGTAAAACCTAATGGTCCTCATCACTGAAAATAATTTTTCAATGAAAATTAGGTTCAATTGCCAACTGCTCCAGATCCCATTTAGGGAACATATGCCATTGCCAATGGTTATCCATAGTGATTTGGCAAAACAGACGGAATAAATGACAACTAATTTGACAGACGTAGCTTCAACAACATGGCCGTTACATACATAACACGTAATTGGCCATTAAAACCCTTCAGTCAGGATTACGGCGTAGCTTTTCACACCACTCAGGTTGTGTGTGTTAATTTTATACATGAGTAGGTGGGACCTACAGTTTAAAGTCGACTCCGAACGACAGATTTTTGAGAAACTTTTTATGGCTTTTATTTACTCTCAGAGTTTTTGTCAGAAACCTTCTGAGAGGAAGTCGCCGAAGAAATATTTTTTCCTATTTCGTGTTGATGTCTGACCTGGGGGTTTGAACCGTGGCCTTATGTCTAATAAGCCAACAGACTACCTGCAAACATCAAAAATTAGGTTCGTATTCGTTGCCCTCAAAAGCAGCGAATCCAATGCTTGTGCAGATTTTCGGGGATGTATAAAAACATCAACAACAATGTCCGTTATCAGCTGTTAAAATTAGAAAGTCCCTGTAGAAAGTCCGCAAGTCAAGAAAAGGGTGTCTGAAAGCGGTCGTCGTCGATCATGCAACGTCGATCTCTTAAATCAACTGATTATTAACAATAAGACTCTAGCCTTTTTAGAATAGCTGGAGGAACTAATAATCAATGTACCCAAGTTTAGTTCTAACTTTTTAGGCTAAAATGTCTAAGAAAAGGCACTATAGTAGATTGAATAGCAAGAGGTCCAAGCCGGTAAATCTAGTATAAGTTGACTGTGGGTCTTGATGTTACAGATACATTAAGCATTAGCCCGATACAGCCGATTGACCACCATCACCAGCAAAATTATTATCGTTAGGAGCACTCTAAAATGCTAAATTTAACTAATTCTGCCTCTCAGCAGATTTCTGGCAAAAACCCTGAAGGTAAATAAAATTGCCAAAATCTGTCGTTCGAAGTCGACTTTAAACTGTAGATCCCGCCACTCATGTATAAAATTAACACACACAACATAAGCGATGTGAGAAGCTAGGTCGTAATCCTGACTGAAGGCCAATTATGTACATATGTATGTGATAAGTTACTGCATATTTGAAGGATATATGATCACATCGTAGCCACATCGATGAAAAGAAATTTGATTTCTTTTAGGATATCAAATCCAAGCATAACTTTGGCTAAGAACTGTCGTCACTAACTTAGAAGCACTGGTTGGTTTGACGGTAGTCAAGCATTACGTAAATAGGAAGGGAGCTTGAGTTATTTAGAAATGGGTCCAGGGTTGATCTCCAAATATAAGGTTTTTTTGCTTAATGGCAAATATTTTGAAAATCAAAACAAAATTCTGGGATTTCGACTGACAGACTCTGAAGTCTATATATTTGGTTGCTAAAGCCAATGATTATAGTTAAACCAGGCTTAGTGAAATCAAGTACAGTTAAACCAAGTGTTCTTACGACAAGTTTTGTTAAACCAAATGTAAAACCCATTTAGATCAAGTTTTCTTTACCATTAAAAATTTTTTAATATAAAATTTCAAAAGAAAAGTATAAGCTTTTGGACTTACGCTGATGTAACTGTAATAGTGGCACTGCATTTTACCGTTAACTGTTACAGTTCATTTGAAATCAAAAAGACCCCGTAATGTTCCGTGTTCTTTTGAAATGTCAATTACATGGATATTTTTATTCCTTTCTTTTCCTTAATATTACTTTATTCATGAAAATTCTTTTGATGTGAACTGTAACCGTAAAAAATAATATATTGAAAAAAGGTTTGCATACTTTCAGCTAGTAAAGCCTTATTTATTATTTGGCTTTAAAAGAAAATTTTAGGTCACTTAAATTTGAGTTTTTTGGATAAATTTAAGGACTGGAAGAGGTTTTATTGAAAATAATTCAAAGGAATAAATAATAATGTAGGAGATTAAGCTCCTTAAGGTATGCTCCTTAAGGAATGCTCCTCAGGGTATGCAGTAATAATGTTTTTGCTCGTCTGTATTGCTTTTAGTCTCATCAAATTTCTTTATAATTTTTTTCAAACCGTTTCACAGTAGTTGTGATGGATTATAGTGAACATAATCACCTTATACTGTCGGAAAGGTGATCACTTTTGAGTCACCCCTATTGTAGGCAGTATGAACAATTTCTACTTCTTCTTATTTTTCGGTGTCTAAACGATCCATCGTTGTAAATGGCAAACCTTTCACTTAATAAATGACGCTTCCTGATGAAAGCCTTGCCAGAGTGTCAAAGTTTTGAAACCATTGAATACAACATTTTCCAGGTGTACATATATTTTTCAATCGATATTTCATATACAGTTGTGAGACCTTACAATGGGTCAATTCGACCTCCGAGCACTGTACTTGTCTTAATTGACAAGTACACGTCCTCCAACCTAGAGTTGTGAGACCATTCTGATGACTATTAGTTTAATACTAAATCGCAATTGAAGAGCTTGTTGAAATCTATCCACACTGGTTCCTATCAGGTTATATTACGCTTGTGGCTATTTAATATATCGTATCTGCAGTTGAATGGACTTGTTTCAAAGTTGGGTATCTGCAGCAGAATTGAGTGGCCTATCGTACATATACGAACTGGATTTTACTTACGCAGATTAAAGTGGCTTCTAAATGCTACCTTCTTTACATATTTCTCAACACTAACTTACTTAAATAGCCACTAACAACCCGGTCAACGGATTGCGGGCTGCCTTAACATATCCCTCCAGGTGCCTCTGCTTGTTGTGCGCCTTCGCAAATTGATAATACCAATCGATGACAGGGCTTCCTTGATTTGATCCTTCCAACGCAAACAAGGTCGTTCTCTTCACCGACTTCAAGTCTCCGCACCAAGTACCCGTCCCGCCGGCATACTCCACCCTTCTCAACAAATGGCCTTAAAAACATTTGTATGAAATCGGTGTTGAATACGTTTGTAAGCAGAAGGCTGACACTGCCCATTCAATAATCGCCGTTTTTAGGCTTTGTTAAGGTTTCTTACATAATTGGCCATTACAACCCTTTAGTTAGGATTACGATCTAGCTTCACATACCAGCCATGTTTTGTGTGTTTAATTTTATGTCGGGTGGGCCATCTATCGGGTTAAATTTGATCTGGCAATACTTTTTAATCTGGCAATACTTATGTCATTCTATTCTGTCATAAAATTCAGTATATTATCTTCAATGAACGTATTGACTTGATTTACGCTTGAGCAACGTTGGCATTTATTGGACCAACGGGAAACTGTACGATGATATCAATTTTGCCCAAAAAAATCATCTTTTCGAATGAAGCACATTTTCATCGTGGTGGGGGTACTTTAACATGTTGACTGCCGACTACGAGATAACTCGTCACTAAACCTGCCATTTTTGTGTAGCTACGAATAAAATCGTATTATATCAGTGCTAGTATTGATAAATGGCTTCTGGGAAAAGAACAAAAAGTCAATGTTGGACAATTGCCTTATTTGGGGCTTAGAAAACCCAAACGTGATTGCTGTCTGGTGTGGCTTGTGAAGCGGAGGTATCGTTATCCCATATTTCTTTGAAAATGAAGACGGCGCAACCATTACAGTCAATGGAGATGCTTATCGCACCAAGATAACCGATTTTTTTGTAACCGTTCTGTATGGTATTTGTGTGTACGATGTTTGATTTCAACAGGATGACGCAACTTGCCGCACATCTCATGCTACAACCGACTTATTGCGTCAAACATTTGATGGCTGTTTAATTATATATATAATTATATATATAATTATACTTGAAAAAGTGCACGAAATTTGGTCCGATCGAATGAGGTATTGTAAGGCCAGCCGCGGCAGCCATATGAACGAAATAATATTTCTATTTTTTTTAAATTAAAATATGTTACAATTTTTATATTTACAAAACTTGAGATTTTACTTAAAATAAGTATTGCAGCAAATAAAGGCCTGTTTTTATTAAATACATACAAATTTAAATATTTAATACAATTTAGGGGCAAAAAGATAGAGGAAGAAACCCAATTTATATTCTTTAAGAACTTCTATCAACTTCATCTCTGAAGTTGTAGAAGGAATTAATTGTTCAAATTTCTTAGGATATCATAACTTGAAGCTCTGTTTCGATCTTCAAATCTTTCTGTAAGTTTTCTAATTACAGTTTTAAACATAGTTTGTCTGTAATGATTGTGTAGGTTTACAGTGGAATATCTATTTAAGTCTATTTAAGTTATAAATAATCTTAAGATTTTTGTTTTGAATAATTTGTAATTTTTTAACGTGAGTTTTAGCACATTTTGTAGACCAAACTTGGCATCCATATGTCATTATGGGTCGAATGCACGTTTTATATAGTAAAAGTTTATTTTTTGTACTTAATGTTGACTTTCGGTTAAGCAAAGGAAAGAGAGCTCTGCCACATCTTACAGCTTTGTTACATACATGGTGAATACAGTAATCCTTCGATTTACGTCGCCTCGATTAACGTTGTTTCGGTTTACGTCGTCAATTGTTTTGTTCCCTCTAACTTCAATTTGCGTCGACATTCGATTTACATCGCCTTTTTTTGAAACCAACTGCGACATAAATCGAGGGATTACTGTAAATTTTTTAAGTTCCTTGTTAAAAACATACTGCTTTGTAGTATGAGCAATATGAAATTCGATTTACGTCGTTTCGATTTCGTCGCCTTTTTTGGAACCAGCTGCGACGTAAATCGAGGGATTACTGCATGCTCCTTGAAAGTTAACTTTTTATCTAGTATTATATCCAGATACTTTACAGATGTTTTAATGGGAATAGTTGAACCATGTATTGTCAATGGGATTGTTGGAACCCTTTTTGGCGATTTATTGAATGGGAATATTATTGCCTGAGTTTTTCCTTCGTTTATTTTAATTTTCCATTTTGTGAAGTATCTTTGAATTTGAATAATAGATGTTATCATATTTTTGACAGCTGTATCATTTTGATAGCTGTATCATCGGCATAAAGCGCTGAAGTAGTTTGAAATCAGAGGTATACAGTGGGAAGCAAAACTGTCCAGATGTTTTGCATTAAGAAAGTAAGGTAATGAAAGTAATACAAATATAGGTGTAGTATCAAATATATATTTTTTTTTATTTTATTGAACATTATTCTGAATTATAAAGAACAAAAACTTATATAAATTTCTTCAAAAAAATAAAAAAATAAAAAAAACCAAAAATTCACTATTTGGACAGTTTTGCACTGTTTGCAAGGTTTGTTGAAAATCATTAATCGTTGCCAATTTAATATTTCGTCCAAAGGCCTTTATTTTTAATTACGCTTTAAACACGTTTTGGTAAACTCTCCACCAACTTTTGGATGGTGTCACGGTCAAGAGCTCGCCATCCATGTTGTATTCTCTCCCAAAGCTCGTCAACATTTTTTGGTGGGTTTTCGTATGCTATCAGCTTTCTTTTAACAATAGCCCATAAATTTTCTATATGATTCAGGTATGGGCTATGTGCAGGCCAATCCATCGTCCCAAAAGTTTGGTTTTGTAGCCAGCTTTTAACTATTTTGGCACTGTGCTTCGGATTTCCGTCTTGCTGGAAAACAATGGGTCAATTCGACCTCCGTTCTCTAACCTAACCTAACCCCTTAAAAGTCAAAAAATTGCAAATCCTAAATAACCTAACAATTTTAAAAATTCGAGTATAGCTTCTAATATTACCATCGGAAGAACGAAGGCAAGCGCAGTTATTTTTTTTTGTACGACCAACACTCAGGGGATGGATGGTATTGTGTTTGGAAGTAGGAAAATATGTCGTTATGGGAAGAAGGAAAGAGGGAACAGTGTTTATGGAAACTAGGCTTATATATTTTTATACCATAAGTAACAGGAAAGACCTCTGCAGGAATTGAGTTCCACATGCGAATAGTCCGAAAAATGTATTTTTACTGTAAAGCAGTGTGCGATCCACTGGACCACATACGGATGTGCTCGAAAGGCGAGAAATATATCATTTTTGGGAACAAGTCCCCTTATTTTGTTCGCGCAAAGTCCTTTTGTAATAGCGATAGAACAGTGAAACACAAACCACATTGCAACGATGCTCCAATGATTTACTGAAGTTGGATACACTACCGTCTTTAACGAGCTACTACGGCCTCTCCTGTACACGGTCGAGAAACCTCAAAATAGACGTTGAGGCACCGACCCTTACATGAGAGTTGTATTCCATTCTCGGTCGGTTATAAATGGTGTAAATAGTAAGATCAGATGATAAGATCTTAAGAAGGAACTGAAGAAACTGATAAATATGTTGGTTCTAGCCAACATTACACTGAATTTTCATGCTCAGAATGAGTTTCTGACTCCTTAATATTTATACCACCCATAGATAAGATTAAGATGATGTAATATTATTGCTGCGCTTATGTGTCAATAAACAACACTGGGATAGATTGTTTAATCTTTAAACATTTTTTTCTTGAAAATTATATAAAATTTCTCTATTTTTGGAAAAAAAAAATTAATAAATGAAGATGAGGGGCTCTAGCTTTTAATTTCTAAAAAAATTTTTTAGTGTTTTATCTTTGAACTGTACATACATGGACTTTATATGTTTTACTACAATAGAAATAATTTTAGTTTTTAAAAACTTTTGAAATATTTATTTATTTTTTCTGACGATTTCAATAAACGTCTCAAATATTTGACGATTTGGTGCCTCATTCATCTGGCAGCTATGACTGTGAGTTATAACGAAATAATATTCCATTTCTAACAAAGAAATAAATTTGGCAAAATTTTAAGTTCTTTTTGTTTCATTGCATTTTTAAATTTAAACTTTTAAATGGCTCACCCTCACATAATTGGTCATTACTATGGGCTCTCGGCTACACACTACCTACTAGACTGCAGTGACTTCTTATTTATTGAATATTGTTTTTATTTTTTTTTGTATAATTTTTAATTAAATTTGCTAAGTAAACAAATAAAAAACAAAATCAAATTAAATATTAACGTCGAATTTTTTTTTTTTTTCAAATCTTTTTCAGAATTTCATCATTCCATTAAATGTGTGAAACGGCTTCTTTAAATAAAATACCACAGGTAAGTTGTGCGCCAATGATATCATCAGTGTTTCTAAGTATTCGAATATAAAAATAAATTAAGAAAAAAAAAACTAAACAAATGCAAGCATTTTATTTGACGTCATTATTAATATTCCAATCACAGTTCAGCTTTGCTTAGATAAATTCCAAGTATTTAATGATTTTAGCAGAGATTTTTTTCTTCTTGTTTTTTTTTTTTTAACCAAAAATAATAATTTTTTGACACTTTATAACTTCTTTAGAAGCGAAAACGTTTGCAAAAAAAACAAAAGAATATTTCTCAAAGTCTTTGAAATGCAGTTTTTTATCTCGAAATCTTGAAATTTAATTGTCAGTCATGTTTTATATTTAAAAAATGCAAACGAACGTTTTTATTAGAATCGTTTCTTCAAATTCGAAATGAAAAAATTATTCAGTTTTTTAGTCACATCTTTTATGGGATTTTTTTTATTATTTGAGAGCAAAAAACGTTAAAATCTTTAAGTCTCATTAACTTACTGAAGCTTTGAAATTTCATTTCCTTTCTTCTCTTTCGTGTTTTTTGTTTGTTCTGTCAATTGATTTAATTCGTTTGAAATGAATTTTAAAAACCTTTCAAATGAAGCTTTTTCAACGCAATGACAACAACTTCCCACACGTTAAAAGCATAATGAAGTATTAAAAAAATAAAATAAAAAATGCCACGCATTGCCAACCATTTAAAAATAATGGAAAACAATTTTGAAAATTATTTAAACATCGGAATCCGATGTAATCTATCTCCAGTTAATACTATGTTCAGACATGCACTTTTATTGAGTCAATATTCGGTTTATTGATTACAATATTTTAAGTGTTTAGACATAACAATATACGCAGTTCAGCTGCTTATTCAATATTCATTTGACAGCTGGTAAACAAAACAGCTGGGTGTTTCGACAACTTTGTTTTTTTTGTCGTTGTTGATATTTGAATTGTCAAATATCAACAGAAAGTGTTCGGATAATTGTAATATGCTCACTGAACGTACTTATGACAGTGCTGTATTTAAAGTTTTAATCAATATTATAACAATTTATGAATTTATTGAGCAATAATTAATTGACATTTTATATGAAATATTGAGATTAATAATGCCATTTATTGCGATTTACTCAATATAAATGCATGTCTGAACATAGTATTAGCATTGTTTTTCTAAAAAAAACTTGCAATACACACCGAAAGGTAAGAATATCGTGAAGTTAGTGGCAAATGGTACGAAAATCAAAACATTACAGTCAATGTAATGAATTCCTTTGGCGTTGTTTACTTATTT
This sequence comes from Sarcophaga variegata, assembly GCA_932273835.1. Taxonomy (NCBI): domain Eukaryota; kingdom Metazoa; phylum Arthropoda; class Insecta; order Diptera; family Sarcophagidae; genus Sarcophaga; species Sarcophaga variegata. The sequence continues at coordinate 101,699,521 of OW026360.1, read as the reverse complement.
ACTTAATAAAGCATTACAATTCTTTAGTCAGGATTCAAACCTACATAGCTTCTTATAACGCCAATGTTGTGTGCATTAATTTTAGACATGAGTAGCAAGGGATCTACAGTTTAAAGCGACTCTGAAAGACAGATTTTTAAGAAACTTTTTCATGGCAATTTTATTTACCTCCTCAGAGTTTTTGCCAGCATACTGCTGAGAGGAAGTAGCTGAAAGAATATATAGTTTTGCGTCCAACTAAACGAAATAAGAAAAAATGTTTCTTCGGCGACTTCCTCTCAGCAGATTTCTGGCCAATACTCACTCAGTAAATAAAATTACAATGAAAAGTTTCTCAAAAATCTGTCGTTCGGAGTCGACTTTAAACTGTAGGTTCCACCACTCATTTACGAAAAAATTAACGCACACAACATAAGAGGTGTGAGAAACTAGGACATAATCCTGACTAAACGGTTGTAATGACCAGTTATTTTATGTATGTGATATGGAGAAGGATCTAATAGGCCAACACATTACCTACTGGACTATGGGGATTCCTAGTGTTTTGTTCTTCCGATCAAAAAGTCTACATCTTGGCCTTGAAACCATTCGTTTTGGATAAAATCGTTTCCTATATTCGCAATGCCCAGTTAGGAGTCCATTTACTATACTCAAGCTATTCCCTTATTGTCTAATGCAGACTGTAAACTCGTTGGCTGTGTTAACAATGTCCATCCATTTACTATAAGCAAGCTATTCGGGGATAGTTTAATGCAAAACACAAGTCCCTTCTGTAATGTAATTGCCTGCCATAAGTTTATAATATCGGGCTTCTTCCTCTTCTTGCAAGTTTAACTGCTGATTTGTGTTATGGAAGTCTTATATGACCTTGAACCCAGCAAAACGAGACCAAATTTTCTCTGCCTAACAAATTAAGTTTACCTGAACACTTTCATACTATTTTTGAGGCAACTTTATAGCGAGTTAAGCATGGTAAGCGTTTGAGTGGCAGCCTCACTATACATTCCGTCCTTTGTACGTTCTGTTCAAATCGAGTTGAGCCTATTTTTCCATATAAACTTCCACTGCGTGCAGTCGATCTAATAGGCTAATCTGCCTATTGGTCGAGACATCTGAACTTTGTCTTGAGCCAATACACTATCTACTAACCTATGGAGACTTTTCTGCCACAAACAAACTCGATTAATTATACTCCCAAAAATATTGTTACGAAAATGCAAAAAATCTACGTATTGGTGCTTTGCTTTTACATCGTTTAACATTAAAATTATAAACAAAAGCTACAAAAACAAAAACAATGAACTTGTTTACAAATTATCGCCCTGCGTAATATAACAACAAACACAAGCATAAAATAATTGTAAACAAGTAAACAAAAATACAATAACAAACACTACAAGAATAAATGTAAATAAAATACACAAACAACTATAATGAAACAACGATAATTACATTTATAGAGATTTCTAAAAGGCGAAGCCGTGAACATTCGCCTTCTAGAACATTCATCAGACTGTTTACGTTGCCATAAAAAAGGCAAGGCAAAGCAGGCAACTAAGTTAGTGAAGTTCAGTAAGTCTTGTGTGAAGACGCGGTGTGTTTGAAGAGAGTAAACGTGGTTTGAAGAACACCATTACAAAGTTCTGTCAAACTATTGCCTAGTAATTGTTATTGTTTATGCCAAGGGTGTAAACAGAGGAATAACAAAGAAAAGCAATTGTTGATGTTTACATAAATTTGCGAACAGTGGCACACAGAATAATAAAGAATTTTAATTAAAATTGAACACAAATTTATTTTTATATTATTTGCAATCTACGAACTCATATTTTAAAAAGGTAAAACCATAACAATATTCTAAAAAAATTCCAAAATCTCCTGAGGAAACTATTTTCCAAATCCTTGGAAAACCAACCATTAAACACTTTAAAGTTTCTCATTTCATTCATTGGAATGCCATTTGAAATCCTTAGCTACTATAGCTTAGCTATTCTCTGTTTGTCTGTTTGTCTGTCTGTCCATAAGAGTTCACTAAACTTTCTTATGCACATAATGCCAACCGATAATGGTAAATAGAATGCTCGTGTGCATACCACTCCCCTCCCCTCCTTTCTCTTTAAATATTTGCCAGAGAATCGCCAAGTAAATCTTGTAAATATTCCATTCATAATCACACTTTTTTACATTTCCCCCTACCTTTACCTTTCTATTTTCGTGTTTTATGTGGTTCCAAGAGTTTTGAATATAAAATAGATACACTATAGAACATGGAAAGTACATACACATACATGTACATATGTATACATACACTTACACAGAGTAAATATTAATACTTTTTACCTGCTTCCTCTTTTACTACCTACCTTCGTATGAAATTATTTGTAGCCAGTGAGTGAGTGTAGTGTTAGCCAGTGAATGAATGAATGAATGAATGAATGAATGAGAATGTGAATAAAATGCATGACGTTTCAACATTTCATTCATGCAATACGAACGAGTTATACATTGTATGGGGATAAGGAGTAAGTATTGTGCTTAGAAAGGCATTAAATATGACACTTATTCTCTTTTATTCTCATTCTCAGTTTTTTTTCTATGAAAAAAAAGGGGAAAAATGAAACCCTTTATAAACACCCTCCACCTCCCATTTTATATCCAATTGCTCTAAACCTGTGAGCGTATACTGTGAGTGAATGAAATGCCACTGAAATAGTTCTCCGTGTCTAAAGTAGATAAAATGAGAAGGCATTTTAGGAATTTGTGTTTTGTTTACATGTGTGTAAAGAATTTTTGATTTACTACATACAGTACATGACAAAAATTATGGAAAAATTTTAGAAACAGAAGAACACTTCTATTAATTACTTGCATACATATATAATTGGTTATTACAACCCTTCAGTCAGGATTACAACCTAGCTTTTCACACCACTCACAGTCGATTCCGAACGACAGATTTTTGAGAAACTTTTTCATGGCAATTTTATTTGCTCTCAGAGTTTTTGCCAGAAATCTGCTGAGAGGAAATCGCCAAAGAAATATTTTTTTCATATTTCGTTCTGATATCTGACCTGGGATTTGAACCGTGACCTTACGTCTAATAAGCCAACATGCTACCTACTACACTACGGCGACTTCATAGACGCTATGTATACCAACTTCAAAATTCCCTTTCCTTCCATGCTGCTCTAGGTAAAAACAACAGTTTCACACTCAAATGCCAGAAATCTGCTGAGAGAAATCGTTTTGTAAGAGATGTCTGACTTGGGGTTTGGACCCAGGCCTCATGTCTAATAGACTACAGCGACGTCTTCAATTGCGTCTGTAAAATTGTTACGTTTTTACCTTTTAAAAACGATGAAAACACGAGTTCGTAGGTTGCAAATAAAATAAAAATAAATTTTTGTTTAGTTTTAATTAAAATTCTTTATTGTTCGCTCAATTCTGCGTCCCACTGTTCGCAACTTTATGTAAACAACAACAATTACTTTGTTTGTTATTCCTCTGTTTACACCCTTTGAATAAGCAATAACAAATACTAGACAATTATTCGATTGATCTTTGCAACAGAGATCTTCAAACCACTATTACTCTCTTCAAACACACTGCGTCTTCACACAAAACTGACTGAAGTTTTACTAAACCCGTTGCCTGCTTTGCCTTGCCTTTTATATGGCAACATAAACAGTCTGCTGCTCTCATGCTCTTCAAGGCGAATAATCTTGGCTTCGTCTTCTAGAGATATCTATAAATGTAATTATCGTTGTTTCATTATTGTTGTTTGTGTATTTTGTTTATATATACTCTTGTAGTGTTTGTTGTTGTATTTTTGTTTACTTGTTTACCATTTTTTATGCTGGTATTTGTTGGTATGTTTTTATTTACTTGCTTACACAGCCCTGTATGGGTTTTGCAAATAATATGTCTTCAGGTGTTTCCGAAGGCATTTTTCGTGCTAAACACGATTCTCCTTCACGTCAGGTTTTCAAGAAACCTGAAACTCCTAAAAATAGCGTTTTTGGCCATTTTTGAAAATTTTTAGAGCTAAACACTGACGTGCTAGAACCAACGCTATTGTCAGAAATTGACAATTGATCTTTGCTCTTTAAAATCAACCCAAAGCCAAACCTTTAAAGTAGGGGGTGAGTTTATATCAAGGGGTGCAAGAGAAAAAGAAACATATTACGGAGGTCCTTAAAAATTAATCAGATTTACTTGAAAATTGTTACTCAGGGGTTTTTGTGGTCACTGATTACAGATCTTCATTCAGATTTAAAAAATTCAAAATGGCGGATGCAATATGGTTTGATTAATTTTTATAAACCTCGACCGCCATATTGGATCAGCCATTTTGAATTTTTTAAATCTGATAAAATTTTCTCGAAAACGTGACGTGATGGAAAGCAAAATGGCTTCGGAAACCCCTGGAGCCATCTTATTTGCACAAAAAAGTCCAAATTTGCAGAGCTGTGTTATCATTCGTTTACAACAATTATGAACCAAATCTAAGCGACCAAGGTTCCCCCAAAAAAAACCTACAGTGATGCTAGTTTTGACAGTCAGTCAAGAAAGTAATGATTAAATTCGAAATTACCGAGAAATAAATTTAAAGTTTCCACGGATACATAACGCCTTCTAAAGTAGCTATGGATACTAGATCGGTTAGTCTATTGCAAAGATTTTACTCAAACACTTCTCACTCGGCCTGGATAAGGCACAGTACAGTGGCAGTCTATTGTCATGCTCTGCAATAAAAAAGTGGCTCTTTTGAAGCGGAATTGTGCAATGGATGGCCATGTAATTAAGTATAATGGACAACAAGCCCAGTGGCTGTAGAAGTGACTTTCATTATGGACTTGATCGCAGCATGGCAATCCGAATAAAAGCAGAGAAAGTCCTACCACTTATCAGGCATTGTATAGCCTTCTAAATAGCCATTGTCTGCACATGGTAGTACCTACAGCACTACAACTGGTAGCATATTTGAAGGTTTGATAGTAGAATCCTTTCCATAAATCTCAAATAACTTGGTCCAGTACTTGGACCTCACATAAGACCTCACGATCTTCACACCAGAAGTCTGCTATGAAAATTAAAACGGTACACGTGCGTGGAGTAAATACTGTGGGATTTGGCGAATAATTAATCACAGGTTCAGTGCAATTTATTGACTGCCATGATTATGTGATTTGACCTTACTAGACTCCACTATTATTTGTAGAGATATGTGGAGCACCCCGCTCACAGAAACAAGGCACACGCAACTCTAGTCCCGTTGAACAACTTTATAGCTGCCACTGGTGAGATACCGAGTGAAATGCTGAAAAAAGATGACAAAATTAAATGCCACCTATGACGTGTAACGGCGGTGTACATAACATTTAAAAGGCAAGTGGCAATCGTCGATTTTATCTCGCCCCCAATTAAATATTTCGTTCACTATTTCAAAATTCTTTTTTTTTCAATTTTTAAAACTCAAACTTTAAAAAAAATCACCCGTTATCACGGCATCTTCTGCAGGAACGTTTAGCCCCTGGTTTCAATACCCAATAATCACATCTACCAACCTGTAAAGATGGCTTCATGTCAGAAAGCTGGTCTGTGTAGAGAGGATCCATAGCTATCAGAAATCGGTCAGATTCCAACATGTCGGTTCTAAAGATCAAGTGCAATGGGATCGCGATATCACAACAGGCTCTACTTGGCTTAAGTTTCTTTATTTTCTCGCGTTGATGGTTGCTTCTGTCTCCCTAACAACCTATCCATTGCAACGAGTATGAAGAAAACAGTTTCAAATCCAATGTTTTATGTCGTACTACCCCCTACTATCTCCTTATTTTCCTCTTAGAAAACCAATGCTTGCCTATAAGATTTCATCCCCAAACAGTTTATTTTTTTTTTTGCATTCTTGGCTTAATTAAAAGAAAATCTTCCGTTTATTTTATGGCCCAAAATGCTTTATAGCTTTACGTACTTTTTCTTTCCCCATTTCTTTAGTACTTTTCTTGTACTCTTCTTCTTCGTCTTTTTTATAGTTTCTTAATAAATTTCGCATGTGTTCGCATGAAAGAAAAGTTTCTCGAAATGTTGTTACGAAACGTGCAGCAGCGTATAAACGATCTACGGCCGGCAACGTTTCGTTCAAATTTTGATTGCAATTGTTACGTGACCAGAAATTAATTTTCTAAACTTTTATTTGCTTCGCTTATATTCACAATTCTGCGCTGTGCAGTGCTGTTCTGTTTAGAATCACAACGATTTTTATAAAAAGTTGAGCCATTAGGAGGTGGCCAGCCAGTCAGTTGAAATTAAATTCTTTGAATTACGATTCTAATGCAATTGTTTTGGGAATTTCTTCTAGTGCCACAATGAAAATTACCACTAATTTGTGGTGGTCAATTATTGTTCAAGAATTTTTCTTTTTTTTTTTTTTAAATTTAAGTTTGCTGGTGTTTAACAAATTCTGATTTGAGATGCACATGTCTAACGTAGCTATGCAAGAAGAAGTGACCCTTATTTGAATATTTTTTTTTTTTGCGAAAGGAAGGTGAAATTGTATGTTTAAAAGGCAGCTAAAATCTTGTAGAGCCTAAAAATAAACAGACAATAGATCAACATCTGTGTGAAGATAAATTCGAATTTGAAAATCCAAGACGCAATCCATAAATTTTAGCAGCGTCACATTTGGCGTTAACAGAACAAAATTTGCCCGTAACAGAGCACTGTTAGCTATTTAATAGTATCCATCTGAACAAGCCCACTTATTTAGGAGTTAATTTTAGGAAAATTGAGTACCATACTATGCAAAATACATATGTAAAAGAAGTTTCCAAGACCTCTTAATATTATCAGCAATATAGTCACATATAAAGTGATATGGTATTGAGAAAATGGGCTTTGAAAATAACAATTTTTTGCTTGAAAATTCTCTAGAAGATCAGTGGCCATTTTGAAAATATAAGGAATAGTACACTATACAGACTATATGCAAATGGTAGTCCAAAGGGTCCTCTTTCGAACTGTTGTACTGGAATAGCTGGAATAATTTTGAGAGTAGGGAAATTTCCGTCCTCCATCTCCACCAACTATCCTTTACATTTCAACACTTTTGTTCACAAATAATAATGATCATAATGAGAATTATATTTTGTGTCAATAGTCTGAAATAATTACAAAGTAGAAGACTAATCTACTATTGCCACCGTTAAACAGTTAACAGCGCTCTGTTAATAGCAAAGTTTACCCTGTTAGAGGCAAGAAGTGGCGCTGCTAAAAGTGTGGGTTTGCGGCTTTGGTTTTTAAATTCGAATTTATCTTCACACATGGAAATTTAGAGGGCAATAGAGACAGGTCAGTAGAGATAGTCTAGGATTATTATTATAAGTCATCAAGCTTTTAAAAACAAATCCTGTGTGTGTTAATTGTATACATGAGTGGTGGGACCTACAGTTTAAAGTCGGCTCCGAACGACAGATTTTTGAGAAACTTTTCATGGCAATTTTATTTACTCTCAGAGTTTTTGCCAAAAATCTGCTGAGAGAAAGTCGCCGAAGAAATACTTTTTGTATTTTGTTTTCATGTCTGGCCTGGGGCTCAAGCCCTGGCTTTACGTCTAATAAGCCAACACACTACCTACTAGACTACGGCGACTTCATATGATGTCAATACTCTGCAATAATAGCAAAGTAGAAAACTAATCTACTATTGCCACTGTTAAACAGTTAACAGCGCTCTGTTAATAGCAAAGTTTATCATGTTAGAGGCAAGAAGAGGCGCTGCTAAAAGTGTGGGTTTGCGTCTTTGTTTTTTTAATTCGAATTTATCTTCACACACTTCAACACATAAGGTTATTAGATAGACTGTACCAAATAGAAGTTTATATGGGAAGATAGGCTCAAATCGATTTGAACAGAGCGTACAAAGGTTGTTACTCAAACACTTACCATACATAACTCCTATAAAATTGCCTCAAAAATAGTATGTAACTCTTCAGTTGAACTTAATCTGTTAGGCAGAGAGAATATGGTCTCATTTTGCTGAATTCAAGGTCATATAAAAATTTAAGGCAACGAATTAGCAGTTAAGGTTGAAAGAAGGGGAACTTCTGCACTGCCAAAAAGCCAGATAATCTAAACTTATGGTAGGCAATTATAGTTCGAAGGGCATTGAGTCTTACTCCATACTATCCCCGAATAGCTTAAGTTAAGTAAATGTATGGACATTGTGAACACTGCAAAAGAGTTTACAGTCTGCATAAGGCTATCCAGGAATAGCCTGAGTATAGTAAATGGACTCCTAACTGGGCATTGTAAACATAGCAAACGATTTTACCGAAAAACAAAAGCTTCTAGACCAATAGTATGGCTTCTAGACAGATAGTATGTCGGATTTTGAGACGAGGGGTCATGGGGTTCACCTACTTCCCCTCAGTAATCTTCTGGCAAAAACTCTGAAAGCAAATAAAAATTACCATAAAAAGTTGCTCAAAAATCTCTGTTGTTCGTAGTCAACTTTAATTTGTAGATATCACAACATCAGAGATCAGCAATGGATTGTTTTTTCGCTACTCATAAGTACTCATGAAATTTTGAATATAAGTGAGTCAACAATATTGCAATTTAACTAAGTGCTCTGATTCATTCATACTCACTACAACGTTGATTTATAAGTACAGGTTGCAATGAGTATGAGTACAACGTTGACATCAAACTCATACCAATCGAAATATGTTTGATTCATAAGCCTACTGATTCAGATACATAAATTCAGAAAAATACTTATTCTTGTTGAGTCTGGAGAGAGAGAGAGTCGAAATCAACAATGTCATACGTATTGTTAAGTATGAGTACGATGAGTACTTCAAGCTATGAATATGAATATGTAGTATCGGTATAATATTAAAATAAGTATGAATGCGTATAAGTATCAGAAATTATGAGTATGATTCGAATCTACATTAACACACACAACATAAGTGGTGTTAAGGAGTTTAAGTCATAATCCTAACTGAAGGGTTGTAATGAGTAAGTATGTATGGATTGAGTCCGCTTCAGTTTTCACTTATATAAAACATTGGCTTTCGCAATGGCTTTAAAATTCTCTGGTTTAAGCTGCTAATTCTGCCTTTAAGTAATCTAACTTAAAATTTTTTTCACAAACAATTTTTTTTTAATTTTCCATAAGAATAGTTTTTCCGTTGTTTCACTGTACTATACATATTTATTTGAAAATATTTATAATATTGATTAGCCGTTATTAGTGTGTTGTAATATAATCTCTCCTCTGTATGTGATAGACTTTGTTGCTGTTGTTGTATTAATCCCTATTGCTTCATACAAATACTGTCACTGATTTGTTGCGGTTTCGCCTGTACTGAACTGTCAGCGATCAATAAAACTTTTACTTTAGTTTTCTTGTTTTTCTTTTTTTTTCTTCTTTCTCAATTTGTTTTAATAATTTCTGCTTTAAATTACTTTTTATTGCAGTTTTGTTTTCCATTTTTTCTTGTTTTTTTTGCTTATTTTTGCTTGTTTTTTCATTCCAATTCAAGTTGTTTTCCCACATAATCTTGTTATGAACTCTAGAAAAGGCATTGGCTGGGCTATTAATATTACCAGAGATATTGTATTACAAAAACACACAACAACAAAAAATGTTAAACAAATACGATAATAATTTTCAATAATTAATCACATGGAAAAATACAGTCGGTCACATTAGTTTACATGCTGCTATCCTACACTAAAGTAGGTCTTTGCAGCACGCAGAGGTTATTCTCCAACACGATATATATGGTCGGGTATAAAAATGATTCCCCGTATAATCCAATCAAGCGTAGATAAAATTGAAGTCTCTATGAACCAATAGAGGCTATCTAGGAGATATATTCAAACTTTCTTTAGGCAACAGCTCTCACCATGGCCACCATGGCTACTGTACAGAGCATTTCAAAGCTGTCGCATCAAAACACCCCGAAGAATTCAATAATCTGATCTACTCTATTATTTTCAGTCGATTATGTCGAGTTTGAGCTGCTAACACTATAATCCAATAAAGCATAGATAAAATTTAAGTTCGTATGAAGTAATAGAGGCTGTCTAGGAGATATATTCAAACTTTCTTTATGTCACTAAACACTTCGGCAACCATTGCTCTTGTCAATTCGATGTCAGTATAGAAGATAACAAATCGCTCGCATTAAAACATCGCAGCATTTAATAATCCGATCTGCTCTGTTATTTTAGGTCGATTTCTAGTTTAAGGGAACTTCCCAGTTATACGGTTAACGTTCTAAACAAGCTTTCTCGTATAGGTTAGGTTAAGTTAGAGTGGTAGCCTTGATGCCAAAAGTTCACTTGAGCACGCATAGCTGACCGTTGTGATGCCACAGGTGAACGCAGTCTCTGTACTGACCAAGTTCTCCAAATCGCAACAGAAGAAATTGGTCAGCGTAAGGGCTGCACATTCTAAAGCACGACTACCCTACGCTGGAAAACCAGCTCGAAGGTTTCATAAACGAAGTTATATCCTGGACATCAATGGACGATAGCTCCGTCAAGCTGACAAGGATTGGAGAGCCAAACAAGCCTCGCAAGAAATGGGCATTGGCAAAGAAAGTGAACAACAGCCTCCTCTTGCTCAGCGGATCTGCAGCCACGGCAGAAGTCGTTAATTGGGAGTTGCATTCTTTCGGCGTGTCTTCCCATAACACAGTGACCTGTAAGCATGGCCACAGTGATTGAGATGATGTTACAACCAAGTCTGAGTAAAGATCTTGTGTAACCTTGTCGTCTCCTAATCTTGATGTTGCCTTTTGATGATGACATGATGATTCTCATATTGAGAGTCAACATCAACGAACTTACTTCCTTACGTAATTGGCCATTAACAACCCGAAAGCATCAACGAACTTCATGAAAAAATTGTCAATTATTCGTATACAGAGAGAGAGAGAGAGAGAGAGAGAGAGAGTTTCAATAACAGCAAATGATCGAATGTTATTTGAAACATCATTAATGTTAACGAAGATCTCTTGCCTACAGAGCTGTTTTTGCGTGGAGAGCCTATTTATGAAACAGAGATCAGCAATGAATCGCTTTTTCGCTACTCATAAGTACTCATGAAATTTTGAATATAAGTGCGTCAACAATATTGAAATTTAACTACTCCGATGCACTCATACTCACTACTATGTTGATTTATGAGTACAGGTTGCAATGAGTATGAGTACAACGTTGACATCAAACTCATAACATTCGAACTATGTTTGTTTCATACGCCTACTCATTCAGATTCATAAATTTGGAAAAATACTTATAATATGTACTCATAAATGATGCGAGTGACTCAAATCATTCGTCAAAATTTACAGTCTTAGTTGTTGTTGCATTTGCAAAGAGAGAAGAAAGACACATAAACAAAAACGACAAAGACAGCAAGCAGAGCAAACACACAATCTTCTTGTGACTATTGCAGTGTTCATACGCGAATCATACTTATTTTGTGATTCGTGTATACGATGAGTCATGGAGAGTCGAAATCAACAACATCATGTGTATTGTTAAGTATAAGTACCATGAGTATTTCAAACTTTGAATATGAGTAGTATGAGTATGACATTAAAATAAGTATGAATGCGTATAAGTATCAGAAATTATAAGTATGATAAGAATCTACTCATCGTTTTGAATACTCATTGCTGACCTCTGTTATGAACCCCACCAGATTCGTTATACCTGAATCGTTTAGAAACATGTCAGACATAGCGTGTTCTAAAAAATTGCATCGGAGCTGCTTTTTAATTATACGTTCAAGAGTTTTGATTAAGGGTAAGGCTCCGTCATCTTCAACAACACGAAATATGGAAAAAATATTTCTTCGGCGCCTTCCTCTCAGAAGATTTCTGGCAAAAACTTTGAGAGTAAATAAAATTTGCCGTGAAAAGTTTCTCAAAAATCTGTCGTTTGGAGTCGACTTTAAACTGTAGGTCGCGCCACTCGTGTTTACAATTAATACACACAGCATAAGCGGTATGAGAAGCTAGGTCGTAGTCCTGACTGATGTACGCAATTCTTTTCGTCTTGTCGATAAATATCACTTTGGATTCTTGCCATCAATGGCATATGTAGACATGTACCCGACAGGCTGTAAAAAAAAAGAAAAAGTCATCGAGTGACCCGTCTTGGGTGTTCTGCAAGTCAGCGTTAATTACATTGCTAGGGCCAAGTAGTCGAAATTTGTTGAAGGAAATTTTAGTTCAGGCTACCACATCATATAGTACGGAGATGTACCAACCATATTTTGAATCTAGGACTTCGTCTAGACCATTTGAGGAGTTAACGTGGAATCTTAAAAAAATGGGGCCTTAGATTAGATTTTGCTTAGATGACTGGTCTCGCTTAAACCATCCGCTTTTTCTTAGAAAAGTTTTTCCAATAAAAGTTTGGACTTCCATATGATTCTCTTAAAGTACGAAAGTACGGATTTATAGTCTGTTCATCCTTTTTTTGTGACATTCAAGCTTCTCCTGTGAACTCTTTGCGAAACTTATCACCACCATGCATGCCGGCAAAACGCTAGTCAAACGATATGTTTTGTTATAGGCAGAGGATAGCTTAGCAGCAGCAGTTTCAAGCCCCTTTACGCCGATTTATACCCATTAACGGTCCTAGATTGGAGTTGAAGATTTATTCGTAAGAAGCCTACGTATAGAAAATGCCGCTGAGGTATAGAATTATCTTATCATCTCCTATGAAATCTTATTCAAAAGTAATATAAGACTGATCGGAGAAAGAGCAGGGGTTTCCCTTTTTGTACTTAATCTTCCTATTTGTAATGGAGTAATTATTTTCTTCGACGAATAAACGCTCATGAAAATTCACGGCATGTATGCATGTCGTTTGAAGTTGATGGTGAATTATAGGTCCTGGTCCTTTAGCCGGATGCGCCCAAATTGTCCGAACAAAATTATTCTTATGTTTCATGATAACTCTCTTCTTGTGTGAGAGGGAGAGAGAAAATATTTGTGACAAAAAACTCTATGATCGATTTAGTTAAATTTTGTGTTTTGTCTGGACAAACTTGAACTTGAGAGCTGCAAATAGGTTATGTTTTCCATTTAAAGTTGAATTGATTTGCCCGTAAAAATCACGTAAAATTTCAATATGGCAACATGAATATGGAATATGTCGTCTATGTCAACTTTGATTTCCCATAAAAATCTATCGAAATGAGTGAATCGTGCTGCAGGAACTCTCAGTAACAAATATTTTCGTGCGAGCAAAAATTTTCTTCGTACGACTTAAGTGAATCCAATTTTAAAGACAAATTTACTTTAAAAATGGCATGAGTGGTGAGTGCAGCTAGGCATAATGCTAATCAAGAGGCTATAAACGCCAATAATTTATGTTTGTAGGTATTGGTCCTATCGGGCCCTATAACCGCATTGTATGTGGCACAAGAGACCGTCAAAGCCTTTCACCCTCTAGTAGGGAGTATGACTATATTGAATGCACGTCAGCACCGCGCATTAGCTTCTGGTGAAGAGTCCTATTGTACTTGAGTGTACACAAATTATTTTATTTCACACTTTTACTGAAACACTTGTTAAAACAATTCCACGTAATCGTAATCGTAAAACAAATCGATGACAAATTGTAGGAAAAACAATGACAAATAAAACAAGCAAGCACCTGTTTAAAGTTGTCTGAGTATCTTTGTGTAGAGAACGTTTTTTATTAACAAGTATTAAATAAATATTTATTTTAAATTGTTTAACAACAGTTAACAATGTTATCTATCGATACAATCTATTTCCCTTACAACTGCCTGGCAGTGGAAATGATTCGTGCTAGAGATACTCAAAAAATTAAAAAAAAAAATGTTTTCTTTTTTTTCTGTGCTGCACAGTGTAAACTGTTTTGTAACTTGATTTTTAAGATTCTTAACAACAATTTTATAAAAACGGAATTTTGTAATCATCTATTCACGCAAAAGGTAAACCAAACGACCACTTACATACTTGTCTTTATGATTGATTATGCCAGTCAAGCGGCTATAAAAGGCTTCCTTAAAAAAATTTGTTTTTCTTTTTGTTTTTTTCTAAAAGGAAATGATAAATCGATAAATCAGACAACCCTCTTTTTCTTTATAATTAATAGATAACATGCAAATTCTAAATTCAGTCTTTTTTCTTTTAAATGAAATGAAGATTTAACACGCACACGATTAAACTAACCATGGCAATGCTATATTGATGATGATGATGATGATAACGATGATATGAAATTAATTTTATTTCAAATGATGGTTAGCTTCTGCTAAAATTAAAAAGAAAAAAATAATACAGAAAACATTATCAACGATTAGTTACAGTTAAATGGGGCTTAAAATAGTTTCGCACAATTAAATTAAATTTTCGTCTTATTATCGTCGTGCTGGTCAAATCAGTTCATTTATTTTAATTATTTTCTCTATAAAACTTAATTAACAAAAGGAATACAAATACCCAAACGAACATATATGTATGTATGTACGATAGTATGTATGTATATCGATAGAAAAAAACTGTTTTTGATAAATTGTTTTCAAAAAGTTTATGTGGGGGCACCATGTGTTAGCAATCGTTTTAAGGCAAAGCCTTAAATTGCAATTAAAATGTGTTAAATGGTGTAACGAAATAAATTTTTTATTTAATTTTAGTTTACTACTGAGAACAAGTTTGAGAAATTAATTTAATTAAATTTTTTTTAAAATTTTATTATTTTTTAATTAAAAAATTTCGCTGTGTCTTATGCTATCATTGATTGTAAGCAGACGTTTTTTCTTTTTTCTCCTCCGTTGCGTAGTAATAACTACCATACCAACAAAAATCAGTGTAATTACTATAAACAAAATTCAAATTCCATTCCTGTAAAATTCTGTTTCACATTGAAACAATAAACAATAACAATAAATAATAACAATAAACAATAACAACTACTAGTGATCAATGCATTCATTGAAACGAAAGAAGATGTCAGGCAGAGCACCAAAAGAAAAATATAAAAACAATGAAAACCGGTTTAACATTCTACAAACACTTGTTAATGACGATGATACGTATAGTGAAGAAGAGGGCGAAGTACGTGAGTATAAAATTGTTGTTCCCCCAATTATTGTGGATGCTGTTCATAAGTTCCAATGTGTTTACAAGCTGATTGGACCATCATATGAATTTAAGAGAATGTCCATCGGTACTAAAATTATCTCACCATCAATTACGCTCTTCGAACAAGCAAAGAAAAAACTTATTGCTTTAGGCTATACTTTCTACTCTCATGAGTGCAAAGATACCAAAATATTTAAGTTGGTTCTCTACGGTCTACCACAACTTAATCCTAATGACATTAAAGAAGAACTAAAAAACTCTTACAACATCAATGTTGTCAATATTAAGGAAATAATTACAGCTCGCTCATCTGTAGATGATGCTATTTATATGGTTGAGTTTGATCGCACGATAATTTCAAAATCTCAAGTGTTGAAAATTAGACGTTTGTGCCAAATTATAGTCTATTGGAAAAATCCTCAAAAAAGAAACAGAGGGCCGACGCAATGTACAAAGTGTGCCATGTACGGTCATGGAGCTAAAAATTGTTTCCGCAAAAGTGTATGCATTGCTTGCGGGGGTGATCATGACGTAGCCAACTGCCAGGTTAACAAAGTACCTGAAGGCAGCCCCGCCGTCTACAAATGCTTCAATTGCAGTAAAAAAAATTTTAAGAACAATAATCATAGAGCCGACGATCCACGCTGCCCCAGCCGCAAAGAATATTTATCAATTCGCGAACATCTAATGAACAAATCCCATACTAAAAACCGTCCTCTGCCCGCTGTCTTCGATCCATCCGCTGCTGATTTTCCCCATCTAAACAGAACTTCATTTGTTCCAAACGTGAATAATTCCACCGTCCTGAATAACTCCTATGCCAGTATACTTGAAACTCCTGCTCAAAAATGTTCTTCAACAGCTGAACTTTATAGTATCGATGAATTATTCAAAATTTTTACAAGAGCCATCACTGATCTACGCAATTGTAGAACGAAAATGGAGCAACTCAATGTTATCATGTCTATGCTAAAATATGCAATTTAATCAAATTCAAAACAGTCTTAAAGTAATGCACTGGAATTGTCAAGGCATTACTACATACTCTAAATCTGTGGAACTTCATAATTTTATAAAAGAAAACTCTATCGATGTTCTTCTATTGAACGAAACATTTCTAAAATCAAATCACAGCTTTAAGATGTCAGGGTACAAAGTGTATAGAAAAGATAGAATTTCTCATGGAGGAGGAGTTGCAATAGTTATTAAATCAACATTGAAACACAACGTCGATTCGTCATTTCCAACGAAACTGATAGAAAACGTATGCGTGTCTGTGGAGTTTCTTAACACTAAAGTCAAATTCATATCAGCTTATTGTCCTCGTTACACTCCTGACTTCATCCACGATCTCGACTTGATGACATCTACAAATGGCGACTTCTTCATCCTAGGGGATCTAAACGCACATCACCTCAGTTGGAATTGCGCTAAATCCGATACTGCTGGAAATCTTCTATTTAATCACCAAAATAGTAATAATTATTATATATATTATCCACCTAACCCCACTAGAATTCCTCAAAATCTCACCTTCAGACAGGCATCGACGATTGACCTTCTGCTATCTAATTCCACACTACAATTCAGCGATTTAGTGACCTGTCCCCATAGTTTATATTCGGATCATGTTCCAATATTATTTTTTATTAATGAAGACATTCATCGTATAGAAAAATCTTTTCTAGACTTCCATAATGCTAATTGGAACAGATTCAAAATCTCATTAAACTCAAAAATTACCTCCTCCGTAATCCTCAATGAAAACATATCTTCCTTTAATATTGAGGATTCTATAAAAGAATTTACTGATCTCGTTAGAGCTTCATGTTTCGATTCAATTCCCATCAAACCTAGAAAAGTTCATAACTATAAATTAAATGAAATCTGTAAATATTTAATATCAACAAGAAACACGTACAAGCGAAAATTTCAACGTTGTACTGATCCAAATTCTAGAATAACCTTAGGTGCAATTCTAAGGGAGCTGAATAAACTAATCTCCTTCAATATTAACAAAGAAAGAAACGCCCAGTGGTCAACATTTTTGTCCAAAATTCCTAGCGGTAGCAGAAAATTCTGGAAAATTACAAAGAAAATTAAAGGAAGGAATAAGCCTATAAAAAATTTAGTAGTTAATGATAAAGAGATTTGTTCTAATAAAGAAAAGGCTGACAGCATTGCCGATCAATTTGAAAAAGCCCATTTAACTACTGCGGGTTCCTATAGCTCAATGGAAAATAAAGCTAACTTTATATTTAATCTGTTGGAAAGAGACAATTCGTCGTTCACCGACGTCCATTCTCTGACGTCTTTGGGCGAAATAAAATTTTTCATTTCTTGCCTTAGGTGCTCCAAAGCGCCTGGTATAGACCAAATCAACAATATCTTGTTAAAGAATCTTCCTCATACTGCTTTAAATTACTTACTTAGAATTTACAACTTCTGTATCACTAAATCATACTTCCCAAGCGCTTTTAAACTAGCAAAAGTTATCCCACTCCCAAAGAAAGGAAAAGATGAAAGACTTCCATCCAATTATCGCCCTATTAGTCTATTAAGCTCCTTAGGCAAATTATTTGAGAAAATTGTTCATCATCGACTCAAATCGTTTGTAGAAGACAACAACCTAATTCATCCCTATCAGTTTGGCTTCAGGGCAGAACATTCCACTATTCACCAGATTAAGAGAGTGGTCAACATGATTAGATCGAATAAAAACCGAAGGTACACTACTGGTATTCTTTTCCTTGACGTGGAGAAAGCTTTTGACTCTATCTGGCATAAAGGCCTTATATTCAAGCTTCACAAAATGAATATTCCACTATACCTAATTAAATTAATGAAAAGTTTCCTTGAGGACAGAAAGTTTGTGGTTGATGTTGACGGAAGTCAATCCACAATGCGTGACATTCCAGCTGGTGTTCCCCAGGGTTCGATTTTATCACCATTACTGTATTCTCTCTACATTTCCGACTTCAATATTGTCAGAGGCAATGATGTGGCATTTTATGCGGATGACAGTGCTATAATCTGTCACGGTAGGTTTCTAACTCTATTGTGAAGAAAATTCAGAACGCTCTGTTATCAGCCGCAAAATATTTTTCTAAATGGAAAATTAAAATCAATGAAGAAAAATCTCAGGCCATTTTGTTTCCTTACAACAAGTCACCTAAGAGAATTCCTTGTAGGAAACTTAGGATTCAAGGCAATGAAATAGAGTTCGCGAAATCCGTGAAATATCTAGGAATTACATTAGACCAAAAACTAAATTTTAAAGAGCACCTAGAGAATACATGTCTTAAAGCAATCAGGTGCGGGCGATCTTTATATCCTCTTCTGAATAGGAAGTCAAAATTGAATTTCAAAAATAAATTACTTTTATTCAAAATGTGTATAAGGCCAATTCTTACGTATGGCTGCCAAATCTGGTATGATTGTGCCAGGTCACACCTGAAAAAGTTACAAGTAATACAGAATAAGAATTTGAAAATAATTTACAATCTGCCTTCAAGATTTCCTACTGTTGAACTGCATTCAAAGGCTAACATCCAGATGATTGAAAACTTTATAACTGACTTGGCGCTGTCATTTGGAGAAAAATGCAGAAGGTCAAACTACGCCCATCTGAGAGGTTTAATTGGATAACTTCTAATTTCAGCTATACTATTATGTATAGCATTCATTAGATGTTGTCTTAGAGCTTCTCAATTTTCATATGTGATATTAAATTTTAGGTTTTTTACTATCTTTTTCCTATTAAATAGATAATTTTAATAAGTATTTAGTAATAATCAAAATGTGATAATTTGTTGAAATATCCTTAAGATAGAAACTCAAAACACTGTAAATAAAATCACTTATCTAATGTTACTATGATAGAAAATAAATAAATAAATAAATAAATAAATAAATAAATAAATTAATTAAAAAATTTTTTTTTTAATTTTTTAAAATATTTTTTTTTTATTTTTTTTATATAATAAATAAATATGTATATAATAAATAATAAATTTTTTTATTTAATTTTAGTTTACTACTGAGAACAAGTTTGAGAAATTTTTTAATTAAAATTTCTTTTAAATTTTTTTTGAAGTTTTTTTATTTTTTAATCTTTAAAATTTTTTTTTAATTTTTTTAAAATATTTTTTTAAATTTTTTTTTATTTTTTTTTTATAAAAAAAAATTTTTAATAAAACAATTTTTAAAACGTATATTTAAAAAGCTCTTTAACTGAAGTTTAAGCCTGAAATGTTTAATTTCTTTAGCAATTTGAAATTTTAAAATCGTTTCATTAGAAGGCAAGTTATCGCTCAATTAGTACTATGACCTCTGAATAAATATCACTCATACGCTACGTACGTGTGAAGGAACCATACCTGCACGCAGAGGCCACTTAAGGGGTACATTGTTAGGATAGTTAGCCGAACGTTTACGGAACGTAACGTATCAAAGATTCGTGTTGGGTCTCAGTATGGAAGTCTACTAGCACTAGAGTACTAGGATTGAAAATATCAACAGTGTGCTTGGACTCTCTATTGTCCAGTAGCAAAACTTTAGACCTCCTTTTTGGCGTTTAAAGAAACATTATGTGGTAAATAAACATGAAAATTTTTTGTTCACGATCCAAGAT
This sequence comes from Sarcophaga variegata, assembly GCA_932273835.1. Classification (NCBI taxonomy): domain Eukaryota; kingdom Metazoa; phylum Arthropoda; class Insecta; order Diptera; family Sarcophagidae; genus Sarcophaga; species Sarcophaga variegata. Next base: position 101,679,740 of record OW026360.1, on the reverse strand, counting down.
TATGGAGAATACGGTTTAATTACATTTTGTGCAACATCTGGAGCACAACGTATTATCTTCTAGAAACTCTTTATTCATGTGTTGCTTGACTGACCAAAAGTTCGGGCAATCTAGGTTCGAATCCGGGGGGAAATGAAGAAATTTTTGTAAACATTTTCAATTAAAAAAAGATATCCCTGTCTCACAACCCCCAACCCATACTATAAGGTATAACAACAAACACAAAAAACTTCAGGCAGCGGCCGTTCCTCTGGAGAAGGAGTAAAACTCAATGATCTTAGCTTTTCACTCATAAATCTTGGACGGCAACCCAATTGCTTTTTACAGGGTGTCAATGATACTAGGCAACAACAACGTTTTCCTTCTAGAACCTACTGCCGTAGACCAATTATCTGTATAGCCAGAAAACCTAAAACATGTTACATAGGTGTTGTAAAAATCCAGGTTGTAGTTCTGATTAAAGGGGTTACTGAGTAAGTAAGTATTTCCCTAGTCTAGTAGGCAGTGTGTCGGCTTATTAGATGTAAACGCAGGTCAGATATCTCAAACAAGGCGAAATCTGAAAAAATATTTCTTCGACAGCTTCATTTCCTCCCAGCAGATTTCTAGCAAAAACTCTGAGAGTAAATAGAATTGCCATGAAAAAGTTTCTCAAAAAAAATCTGTCATTCGGAAACGACTTTAAACTGGGCACCTATGGATATAAAATTAATACATATACTGTAAGTAGTGTGAGGAGCTAGGTTGTAAACCTGATTTAACCTTTTAAAAACGTTTAAAATATGAGCTCGTAGATTGCAAATAAAATAAAAATAAACTAAACTTTGTGTTTAGTTTAGTTAAAATTCTTTATTATTCGCACAATTCTGTATGCCATTGTCCACAACTTTATGTAAACAACAACAATTGCTTTGTTTGTTATTCCTCTGGTTACACCCTTTGCATAAACAATAACAATTACTGGACAATTGTTCGACAGATCTTTGTAACGAAAATCTAAACCACGATTACTCTCTTCAAACACACCGCGTCTTCACACAAGACTGAGTGAACTTCACTAACTTACTCGTCGGCTTTGCCTTGCCTTTTATATGGCAGGGTAAACAGTCTGATGAATGTTCTTGAAGGCGAATGTTCGTGGCTTCGCATTTTCGAGATGTCTATAAATGTAAATATCGATGTTTACATTTATTATTGTTGTTGTTTGTGTATTTGGTTTACATTTATTCTTGTAATGTTTGTTATTGTATTTTTGTTTCCTTGCTTATCATTTTTTATGCTGGTGTTTGTTGTTGTATTTTTGTTTACTTGTTTACCATTATAATGTTAAGTGATGTAAAAGCAAAACACCAGTATCCAAATTCTTCATTTTCGTAACAGTATGTATGTATGTGAGCATATAATGACCAATTAAGCGTAGTATAGTAAGTGGTGATATTTACCACTGGGAATAGTCTCTTATATAAAGCGGGCAATGCATTTTATTCTAAAGTCCAAATACTAATGACAGTTTTGGATTTATTGTTAAACAATTTGATGGAGTCTTTGGAATAGAAAAATAAAATTTTATTGGAAGCAATTAACAAAAATTATTAGCATTTCTATGAGCTCTTATGTAGCACGTGATTTCTTATGGACGTGTTATCTTGAATTGAATTAAAATGGAAATTTAAATACAAGATAAGATAAGAATTTAAATTTTAATTTAAACAGTATTGGGCATATTTTTCTTAATTGTTTTTATTGTCAATTGTCATATGATAAGGAAGTTATTAAAATCATGAAACAGCAATAAATAAAATTGTTCTGGAGGCTTGTATAAATCTATTGAAATAAAGATAAATGTTTTCTTGGGAATTGTAATTTAAAAATGTAAGAAATTTTATTTCAAAATCCAGCATTTCATATAAAAATTTTAATGGAAAAATTTTCATATATTTGAAGATAAATTCGAATTTGAAAATCTAAGAAGCAAACCATAAATTTTAGCAGAGCCACATTTGGTGTTAATAGAGCAAAATTTGCCTTTAACGGAGCACTGTTATCTGTTTAACAGTATACATCTGAATAAGCCCGCTTGTTTAGGAGCTAATTTAAGGACATATACTTCGCCTATGAGTACCATATCATACTCAATGGAAGGCTTCAAGGCCTCTTAATATAATCAGCAATATATACACATACAAAGTGATATGGTATTGTGAAAATTGGCTTTGAAACTATAAATTTTTTTATTGGAAATTCTCGAGAAGATCAGTGCCCATTTTGGAACATATAAGTACACCATACAGACTATTTGCAAATGGTAGTCCAGAGGGTCCTCTTTCGAAATTTTATGTCAATAGTCTGCAATAATTACACAGTAGAAGATTTATATACTTATTGCTACTATTTTACAGTTAACAGTGCTCTGTAAAGAGCAAATTTTGCTTTGTTAACGTCAAATGTGGCGCTGCTAAAATATATGGATTGCGTCTTGGATTTTCAAATTCGAATTTATCGTCACACAAATAATATTTTCTACTCGAAGGCGTATGATTAATATTAATTCACATATATTTTAAGGAAATGGCGGAGAAGTTTGAAAGAAATTCAAAACGTTACTTTCTAAGACATATAGCTTGATTATGCAATAGAAAGAATATTTAAAAAAATATTTTATAAATAATAACAAGAGCTCAGCAGCATATGTACATATATGTATGTATAGGCATGCATTTAAAGATTCATTTTAAAATGATTTTAAACATGTCAGGGTTATAATTTAATTATATAAGCAATAAACATATGACATAAAGAAATAAAAAAATAAAAAATTTTAAAATAAAATAAAAGCTTGTTAAACAATTTTAATTATAAACAGAAAAACCTTCTATGGAAAGAGAAATTATCGCTTGAAAGCAAAGCCAACCAACCACCCGCTAGACATTTTTCCACTTGGCCTTGACATAAAAAAGAAAAAATGAATTTAAACGCATATCTTGAGAAAGAAAAAAAAATTAAAAATAAAAAGAAAAAATATTTACAAAACAAAAGAAATTCAAAACACTGGCAATTGTAGGCACCCGGCTAGGCGATAAGAGTTTTGTTATTTTAGTTAAAAAAAAAATAAATAAAAAACCCCTACATGTGATTCATAAATTAAAAAACGATAAGCGCCTGCTTATAAAGCTTTACTGGGCCACATCCTAGTAATGGAGACTATAACGTGCTGCGTACTTAAAGTGATAATATTTTATGACCTAGACCACCGATACTTGAAATATGAAAACAATTTTGGCGTCTTTTTTTAATCAAAAATATTATCTTGAAAGTTTATAGCCAAGTGGTCATAATAAATGGCCAAAAATCTTTAATATCTGGTTATAAAGGAATAATTCTTTGCAATTAGAAACTTCTCGAGTCCACTGGCTGCAATAAAACACGCACTATATAAGAACACTAGCATATCAGTTCAGTAATTAAAAATTAATAATTAATCGATAAGAAATATTGAGGACTTTGGCCCTCAGTTTGTCAAATATTGCAAAGATTGTTAGCCACACAGTTTGATGATTCTCTAAAACGCCAAGTTTATGGCCGGCTTTTAATAATAAAATTTAGTCCGTCTTATACGAAGGCGGGTCAAAAAAAAAACTAACAAAGTTTTTGTTTTTCTATATACATAGGCTCCTAAGGGTCACCCGATTATGTTTGTGTCTGATTTTGAGCAAACGCGTTGCCCCATCCGTAAAAAGAGCTTTTCATAGTCAATTTTTTAAATTTGAAATACTGAGCCCTCTAGGATGTCTACTTCTCTCATCATAACCTCACTTTCATTGGGCCAACATCACATTTCGCATCTCATGCTGGTTCAAAAAAAGTATTCTAAGGAAAGAACGGGCAAATGATATAACATTCCATGTCATCTTCTCTAAACAGAGCTTTATGGATGGATTGAAACTAAATGTATATACAGTGATGGCCTTATAATTAGAAACGACTTAGCACGTCTACTAAGATCGACGTGAACATAATGGTATATACAGTGGTGGCCTTTTAATTAGAAACGACTTAGCAACATGGATGTTTGTTAATTTGTTTTACAATTTTCACTGTGTACCTGGGATCAAAAGCTTTGTTTGGACGACGTCTAACATACGTTTTTCCATCAGATTGGGTCAAATTAAACTTAGATTCGTCACTCCAGAGAACTCTGTTCCAGAAACATAATTTCTAACTATAAGGCCACCACTGTATATTAATGCGAGCTACTTAGAGGCTTACCAGAAAGAGCAATTTGCCCTTGAGAACTATTAATAAACTTTCGGATAAGCAAGCGCTTGCAATAAGAACCTCGAAGACAAAAAAGCTGACTTAAGCTAATTTAATTGGACATTACAACCCTTTACACAGGATTACGACCTAGTTTCTCACACCACCCATGTTGTGAGTGTTAATTTTATATATGAGTGGCAGCAGAGGGAACAACAGTTTTAAAGACAACTCCGAACGACAGATTCTTTGAGAAACTTTTCATGGCAATTTTATTTATTCCTTGAGATTTTATCAGAAATCTGCTGAGAGGGAGGCGCCTAAAGAAATATTTTTTCGTATTTCATTTTGTTGGAGATATTTGACCTGGAGTTTGAACCATGGCCTAATAACCCAACACACTACCTACTTGACTACGGCAACTTGACAACGTCTTTTTAAACAGAATATGGTTGGCGTATGACGCATGACAAGTATGGAAAATTGTTGTGGGCTGTGTTATCCTATACAATTCATATTGTTACGTTTTTATCTTTTAAAAACTCGCACTGAGCTGAGTAGATTACAAATAAAATAAAAATAAATCTCTGTTTATTCTTTATTATTCACTCAATTCTGTGTGCCACTATTCACAACTTGATGTAAACAACATCAATTGGTTTTCTTTGTTATTCCTCTGTTTATACCCTTTGCATAAACTATAACAATTACTAGGCAATTGTTCGACAGATCTTTATACCGGAAATCTTCAAACCACGATTACTCTCTTCAAACATACCGCGTCTTCACACAAGACTGACTGACTAAGCTTCACTTACTCAATCAGTTGTCTTGCCTATTATATGACACAGTAAACAGTCTTATGAATGTCCTTAAAGGCGAACGTTCATGACTTCGCCTTCTCTAAATCTCTATAAATGTAAACATCGTTGTTTACGTTTATTATTGTAGTGTTGTTGGTGTATTTTTGTTTAATTGTTTACCATTTTTTTATGCTGGTGTTTGTTGTTATATTAAGCAGCACGATAAGTTGTAAACAGGTTTGTTTACTACATTGTTTTGTTTTTGTAGATTTGGTTCATAATTTTAAAGATAAGCGATGTAATAGCACAAAACCAGTATCTAGATTTTTCATTTTCGTAACAATATTCTCTTCGCCGTGGTGTAGTAGGTAGTGTGTTGGCTTACTATTCGTAAAGCCCGGGTTCGTATCCCAGGTCAGACATCAAAAATGAAATATGAAAACAAAATATTTCTTCGGCGACTTCCTCTCAGCAGATTTCTGGCAAAAACTCTGAGAGTAAAATAAACTGCCATGAAAAAGTTTCTCAAAATTCTGTCGTTCGGAGTCGACGTTAAACTGTAGGTCCCGCCACTCACGTATAAAATTAACGCACACAACATGAGTGGTGTGAGAAGCTAGGCCGTAATCCTGACTGAAGGGTTGTAATGGCCAATTATGTATGTATGTATTCTCTTCGCAACTTGCTTGCATTTGAACAACAGGATCTTCGAAAGGTGTTTCAAAAATATCTCAACGTAAACTAGAGTACTATGATCGAAAGTAACAGCGGTGTGCTTGGGCTCTTGATTTTCAAGTAGCAAAAATTTAGACCTCTTTGTAACTCTCTTTTATTTTTCCTTTTTAGCGACTAAGAAAACATTATACAGTAAATAGCCATGAAAACTTTCTGTTCACGATCCAAGATTATAGAGAATACGATTTAATTACATTTTGTGCAACATCTAGAGCACAACCTATTATCTTCTAGAAACTCTTTAATCATGTGGTGTTTGACCAACCACAAGCCCGATCAGTTCGGATATGAATCTGGTAAAAAACGTAAAAAATTAGGTAATAATTTTCGAATTAAAATAAAGATATCCGTGTCCCACAGCCCCTAAACCATGGTATAGGGTATAACATTAACAACAAACATCATTAGAACGTTAGGCAGCGCCTGCCTACTCTTGAAAAGAAGTAAAACACAATTACCTTAGGTTCTCACCACTAAATCTCAGACATCAACCCATACATCTTTACAGAAGTCCATTTTTCTAGACAGCGATATATGGCAAACAATTCATTCTAGAGCCTATTACAATAGATCAATCGCCTCCATAGCTACAAAACCTAAAACACCTTACATGTGTGGTGTGAGGAACTAGATTGACTAAAGGGGTTATTTAGTAAATAAGTATCACCGTAGTCTAGTAGGTAGTGTGTTGGCTTATAAGATGTGAGGCCACGGCTTAAAACCAAGGTTAGACATCTCGTACAAAATGAAATATAAAAAAATATTTCTTCGGTGACTTCCTTTCAGCAGATTTCTGGCAAAAACTCTGCAACTAAATAAAGTTGCCATGATAAGTTTCTCAAATAGTTACCGTCCCTTTTGCATAAAAAATTAACACACACACATAAGTGGTATGAGAAACTAGGCCTTAATCCTAACTAAAGAGTTGTAATTGACAGTTATGTATGTATGCGTATATTTGAATTCAATATACTCTAATACCGGATTCGAACACAGCGCTGTTATTTTATCCTGAACAGTAGAATATTAATCGAGTAGTGTAAGGGACAAACTAAGACTCAACTGTTAAGAAACAATTACCCACTGTCGTATAGTCTGGTTCTGGCAGTGAATACTTGGATGACATTCTATGGTGCGTATTAGCCATTAGCAGAATAGGAGCTCAGACATCTCCAGCAAAACGAAATAAGAAAAAATATTTTTTAGGTGACATCCCCTCGACAGATATCTGGCAAAACTCTAGGTTAGGTTAGGTTAGAGGACGTGTACTTGTCAATTAAGACAAGTACAGTACCCGGAGGTCGAATTGACCCATTGTACAATGTCCTAGTTTCTCACACCACTTATGTCGTGTGTGTTAATTTGTATACATGAGTGGTGGGACCTACAGTTTAAAGTCGACTCCGAACGACAGATTTTGGAGAAACTTTTTTATGGCAATTTTATTTACTCTCAGAGCTTTTGCCAGAAATCTGCTAAGAGGAAGTCGCCGAAGAAATACTTTTGGTATTTTGTCTTGATGTCTGGCCTGGGGCCCGAACTCCGGCTTTACGTCTAATAAGCCAACACATTACTTACTAGACTACGGCGACTTCAAAAAAAAAATTCTAAGAGAAAATAAAATTGCCGTGAAAAGTTTCTCAAAAATCTGTCGTTCGGAGTCGACTTTAAACTGTATGTCCCGCCACTCATGTATACAAATTAACACACACAACATAAGTGGTGTGAGAAACTAGGTCGTAATCCTGACTGAAGGGTTATAATGACCAATTATGTATGAATTTATGTACATATCTATGTATGTAAGTATTCAGTATAAAAAATATTAATTTTCTACCAAAAATTTATTGCAAATTTACCGACCTTATCTATGATTTCTGACAGCTGTCAACTAAAGCATCGTTTTATCAAATCATACAATAAAAATGGCCGACTATACTTGATAGATGATGAACTTTTATAATTCCGTAGATTTTATTTATTTGTTTAAATTGTTTCTTGTTTATGTACAGAAATGTACTTGCAATAGAGACAAACGATAGAATAAACCATAGGAACTAAAGATTCAATGACAGACAGACTTGTTATCTGCGATAAAAATCAATTTTCCACCCTCTTTTGCGTAAACAGGCAATATTTTGTAGACTCAAAAATGGCAGCAGCAGCAACATGATGGCATTAAGCACTTAACATATGTAATTTATGTCATGAAATTTAAATGAAATTTATTTTCCATTTCTTTTTTTCAGTTTCTATCTTCACTAAATGTTTTGTTTTCTTTTTATGGTAATTTAAACTAAAATTAAATAAATTTAAATTTGTTTTTATAAATAAATTTAAAATACATATGAGGGGGGAGAGTGCCTACTTTTTTTTAAGAAAATTTCGTTTCATTCTCGTCTCGTTTTAAAACAATTGTTATCGGAGGTCAATGTGATTGTGATTTAAATGTGTGTGAGTTATTATATGCAATAATAATATTGTCATATAAATGCATATTTATTATAATCGTTTATGCTTTTATGTTGTTTACGGGCATAAATTGCTTTTTTATGCTCGCGAAAAAAATTTGTCTCTTAAATTACTGTGAGAAATGCTGTCCGATTTAATGTTCATTTGCATTTTATATTACCGGCATAATTTTTTTCGATCATTATTTAATTTAAAATGTTGCCGTTTTATAAACAATTTAAACTGTTTTTTTTTTAATCGTTAAAGATCTTTATAAAGCAAGGGTTGGATGCATAAAATGTTTTTGTAAAGAGAATTCCAGGATTAGCTTTATTATGGGTGACTTCGGTAATATTTTGCTTGCGTATAGCGATTACATACATACCGACATCCATAATTGCTCATTTGAACTCTTCAGTCCAGATTACAACCAAGCTTCTCACAGCACTTATATTGTGCGTGTTAATTTTATACATGGGTGCCGGGGACCTACAGTTTAAAGTCGACTCCGAACGACAGATTTCTTTGAGAAATTTTTCATGGCAATTTTTTATTTACTCTCAGAGTTTTTGTCAGAAATCTGTCGGGAGGAAGTCACCGAAGAAATTATTCTTTCATATTTTCGTTTTGATGTCTAAGCTGGGGCTTGAACCGAGAACTCAAGTCTAATAAGCCAACACACTACCTACTAGACCATGGCGACTTCAAGTCGTAGTTTTAAGATGGTCAAATTGTTGACCTTTGCTCTTCAACTACATGAGAAATGTTACGTGCGGATCTTGGCATAAGTTTAAGAAGTGGAACTGGCGCATATTTCCTTGAAAATGAAGACGGTTAAGAGAGACACGTATCGCACAATGAAAACCGATTTGTTTGTATCCGCTCTTCATGGTATTGATGTGATCGATGTTTGGTAGGATATTTGAACCGTAGCCTTACTCCTAATAAGCCAACACGCTACCTACTAGATTCAAGAGCGATTACTTCATGCTTTTATTGTTACAGTCGTAAAGAGGTGCCTTGGTATTACGATCTATTGTACTCTCCTTAAACTTTATAAGGTATCCCTATAATGTCTTCTCCAAGCCTATTGCAAACTTCTGAATGCTGCTCACTGTAGACAATAACAATCCTCTACCAAGCAGCACTCGATATGTCCCCAGCTATTTAATCCTGGGATGAATTACTGCCCCACAGGTTACAGGAATGTGTCCCGTCAATTCATTGTTATTGGCCATTAAACGGAGAAATTGTTATCAAACATACATACATACATACATTATTGGTCATTACAACCATTTAGACAGGATTACGACCTAGTTTCTCACACTACTTATGTTGTGTGCATTAATTTTTATACATAAGTGGTGGGACCTACAGTTTAAAATCCACTCCGAACGACAGATTTTTGAGAAACTTTTCATGGCAATTCTATATACGCTCAGAGTTTTAGCTAGAAATCTGCAGAGAGGAAGTCGCCGAGGAAATATTTTTTCATATTTCGTTTAGTTGGAGATGCCTGACCTGGGGTTTGAATCAAGGCCTCACGTCTAATAAGCCCACAGCGATAACAAATTGTTGTCAAACCTTTAACCAAATTTATTAACTTAAAAAATTATGCGTTTGAAGATAAATCCGAATTTGAGAATCCAAGACGCAAACCATAAATTTGAGCAGCGCCACATTTGACGTTAACAGAGCAAAATTTCCTCTTAACAGAACAAAATTTGCCCTTAACAGAGCATTGTTAGGTGTTTAACAGTATCCATCTGAACAAGCCCACTTATTTAGGTGTTAATTTTGGGACATACTTTAGGTCTATGAACATCATATCATACTCAAATAGGTTCCAAGTTCTCTTTATATAATCAGCAATATAGGCACATATAGTGAATGCTTAACAGAGCACTGTTAGCTGTCTAACAGTATCCATCTGAACAAGCCCACTTATTTAGGAGGTAATTTTAGGACATAGTCTAGGTCTATGAATTCTCAGGGAAGGTTCAAAGGCATCTTAATATGATCAGCAACAGAGTCACATATAAAGTGATATGGTATTGAGAAAATTGGCTTTGAAATATCAATTTTTTGATTGAAAATTCTCTAGAAGATCAGAGGTCAATTGGGAACATATAAGAAATAGTACACCTACCCGAGAGTACACCTACTTGAGATTCGAGAAATTGAATTTTGAAAAAATCTTTTTTTGGCCAAAAAAATTTGAAAATTCTCTAGAAGATCAGTGGCCATTTAGGAACATATAAGAAATAGTACACCATACAGGCTATATGCAAATGGTAGTCCAGAGGGTCCTCTTTCCAACGATTATAATGAGAATTATATTTTATGTCAATAGTCTTCAATAATTGCAAAGTAGAAGACTAATCTACTTATTGCCACTGTTAAACAGTTAACAGTGCTCTGTTAATAGCAAAGTTTACCCTGTTAGAGGCAAGATGTGACTCTGCTAAAAGTGAGGGCTTGCGTCTTTGGTTTTTAAATTCGAATTTAATATCATACATATTAACAAATTCTCATTTGAATCTTTATTTATGGTAGGCATTGTTCTTAACCTCTTAAATCTATATTTGCTGAGTCAAGAAATTTGTTATTAAATGCAGCCAGCCAGCACCAGTTCAAAGTTGTAATTAAATGTGTTTGGAAAAAAATGTAAAAAAAAATATTTTTTTACATCTTTAGACCCAATGAGTTTTTGACCTAGTTTATGTGCTCAAAAAAACAAAAAAAATATGCAACATTGCAAATTGTTGTTGTTGTTTTTGTCATTTAATATGTTTAGTTTAGTTTAGTTTTTATTATAGTTTAAGTTTTAGGTTTGTTTTTAACAAAAAAAAAAAAAAACAATTTTTTTCCTCATTTTCAATTATATTTTAGAGTGTCAGGGCTGGGATGTAAAATGGTTATTCATACTGCGGGTTTAAAAAGTAAAATTAAGCAGAACACATGCATTCAATGAAATTTTCGATACTTTGTAAAGCTTGAAGCTAAACAAATACAGAGAGGTTAACATGCTTTGACATTACGGGTGCTCTTAAGTCCAAGCCGCAAGCTGACCTCGAGGTCATGTTATCTCCACAACCATTGGATATCTTTCTCCCAAACATGACTGCTTGAACTACACTGAGGCTTAAGTTCTCAGTTATGTACGGTACTGCATGAAGTAATACTGAATCACTCAGATTTGAGATGTGAATACATGATACCAGATACTGTTTTCAGAAGAACATACAAACCTCACACTGCCACATGGAAAGAATAGGTTAAGAAAGCTGTCATCTATGACTGTGATATAACGATCTTCACTGATGACTCAAAAATGGAATATGGAATCTGAACTGATCATACCTCAGATTACCTGAACAGATCTGTGTGATATTTCAGGCGGAGATTTTTGTTATTGAACAAGCAACACGTATAATTGAAACCAGGAACCTACCTCCTTTGGACTTGATCTAAAGTGTGAATAGACAAGCAGCAATTAAAGCGCTGGAATCCTATCCTACTTTGTCAAATCAAAGGGCATCAGCATTTGCATAAACTCTCTACACTGTATACGTCGACACACCACTTACCTCTACTGGTTTCCGGGCCACTGTGGCATAGAAGGTGGAGAAAAGGCTGACGAATTGAAATTGAAGGGATCGGCGATGTCGGAGGAAGAGACGGCAGAGAGGGCCACCTACAAGAATTCTTTTTCAAATTAGAAAAATTAGCATGGAATTCAGCAACCCTTGGGTGGTCCAACATACCTGGTAACTGAATTTCAAAATTGCTGTGTCTGGCAGTGCACAGCAGAAAAACCAGGGAACTGCTTGAATTCGATAAGAGAACAATTCGCACGCTAACAGAAATAGAACAGAACACTGTGCTATTAGCAGTTTCGCTGACCAGCTTGGTTACGTTAGGTTATGTTAGGTTAGAGGACGTGTACTTGTCAATTAGGACATGCACAGCACCCGGAGGTCGAATTGACACATTGTACAACATCCCAGTTTCTCACACCCCTTATATTGTGTGTGTTAATTTTATACATGAGTGGTGGGACCAACAGTTTAAAGTCGACTCCGAACGACAGATTTTTTTGAGAAACTTTTTCATGCCAATTTTATTTACTCAGAGTTTTTGCCAGAAATCTGACCAGCTTGGTTGCCGCAGCACGATTACTGCAGAAACTGCCATGTTGTGGAGGAAACGTAATCGGTAGAACACCTTTTATGTGAGTGCTCTGCACTTCAAAACAGACGTCATAGATTTTTGGTTGACATAAGGTTTGAAGAGCTAAGATTTCATACAAAGCTCGGGGTGGTACAAAGCAGGCTTTTTTATTGCCTTCATTGACCACGTATCCCCGAACCCACATGAGGCTAAAAGTCGAATGATTTGCTATCTGCTCTAGAGACACCCTAGAGACACACGTTCTAGGGTTACCAAGGTCGCTTTACAGTCCGTAAGTATGTGTACATCTCCACTGGATATACTCAGATACTCAGATTGGGCACTGGAAGGGATAATCTCAGATTCAAAAGGTCATACGACTTCATTCGCATGTTCTGGATGCCTCAGTGAATATTAGACCATTACCGATATAAAACGTAACCATTACCGATATAAAACCAGGATCGAAAGAAAGATTTTGCCGTGACTATAGTTTCTATACTTCCATGCTCTTGTGGCGCTCTTACTTATTGCGGCGTTCGCAGACACTTGTTCTGTCTGGCGCTAGCCAGCTAAGAATGGCGTTGTAAACGGTCATTCTTGAGTTGAAATGACATTTAAAATGAAAGTTACTAATAAGCTGACAAACTTTTGAAACCACTAAATGGATAACCTCATGCAAGTTATGGTGTTTCTAACCTCATAATGAATTTCTAGAGTGTTAAAGCGAAAGGTCCATTACAGCAGCCTGTAAAATTAAAATCGAAAAAATTTTTTTTTCAAATTTCAGACAAACGCACACAAAGAGACACACACCATCATATCAGTCTGTCAGTTAGTAGGTCTGTAACATTTTGTAGTTTAATATGTCACTTGAAAGAGTGGCACACACACATGCACACACAGAGAGTCGTATGTTAGAATTACATTTGAACTGTGAGTGAGTGATAGACAGTCGAGAGTGAATGAATGGCCAAGCGAATGTGAGTGAATGACTGAACAAAAAAAATGAATTTTACTGTGACACTAACTAACATTTGATGTTTAATTCGTATTTTATAGGCCATCAAATGAAAAAATGCACTGGGCTACAATAGTTAGTAGCTTATGTTGCAAGTCATTTAGCAACAACATAAGCAAAATTAAGGTCTTTTAAAGCATGAAAGTTAATAAAGTACCTTCAGAAAAATAGGTTCCTTTTAAATCCGCTTTAATTTAAGGTGTTTAAAAAACATATTTTTTTTTGGTCTTCGCAACATGTGACGTATGGTTAATATTAATTAGATTTTCAATTTACTGTTATGTTAGTTATGTTAATTTATTTTAATTGATATTTTAATAAATAACATTTTATTTTTACAATACTTGTCTCTGTTGCGATAATTTATAACACATGATAGGCCTGTCCTGAGAATTGAAAATTTTTTCATGCAAAAAAAAAAAAAATTTTATGGTAATTTTTTTTATGGAAAAATTTTTTTAAGGAATTATTATAATGCTTTTGTTAAAGCTAATAATGCCAATTACCATTAAATTATTAACAAAATCCATTTAATTTGTTGCTAAAAAAAATGAAAATAAAAATGAAAATGAAAGAAAAATATTACTATGTGGTCTATTCTTTTTTTTCCTTTTTTTGCAATAACAAATTAGTCTCATTAATTATTAAATAAAAATGTTCATTTGGAATTACAAAAAAAAAGCAACAAAAAAATGTATTAAATTGCTTTCCATTTTTTATTTTTTAATGCTCGCCTGTTCGAGTCTAAAAATAATTTTTTAATGGACAACAAACAAAAAAATTTACAAAAAAAAACGAAATAAAAAATTATTTCATAATTATTAAATAATTTAAAACATTAAAATTTGTGACGTTTAAAATTAACTGAAAATTATTGTGATTACACAATCGTTACATAACTATGTTCCCTCTTTGGCCACAACTACAGAGACACGTTGGAACAAAAAAAAACGATTTTCCCGATTTGAATTGCAGGCGAATTGGAAACCATATTACCCACGATATTTTCGATTTGTAAAGGCTTCCGCCACTTCCGCCCTATCCTATGCTTACCCACCCCACCTTAGGAGTAAATATCAATTTAACTAGATTTCGTCTCGTGGTATATCCATTCAAAACTTCCCAGTCATAATATTGTTACGTTTTTACCTTTTAAAAACTTTTAAAATATGAACTCGTAGATTGCAAATCAAAAAAAAATAAATTTGTGTTTAGTTTTAATTAAAATGTATTATTATTCGCACAATTCTGTGTGCCACTGTTCACAACTTTATGTAAACAACAACAATTGCTTTTCTTTGTTATTCTTCTGTTTATACCCTTTGCATAAACAATAACAATTACTAGACAATTATTCGACAGATGTTTGTAATGGAGATCTTCAAACCACGATTACTCTCTTCAAGCACACTGCGTCTTCACACAAGACTGACTGAACTTTTACCGACTCAGTTGTCTGCTTTGCCTTGCCTTTTATATGGCAACGTAAATAGTCTGATGATTGTTCTTGAAGGCGATTGTTCGTGGCTTCGCCTTCTCGAGATCTCTGTAAATGTAAATATCGTTGTTTCATTATTGTTGTTCGTATATTTTGTTTTCGTTATTCTTGTAGTGTTTTTTGTTGTATTTTTGTTTACTTGTTTTTGTAGCTTTTGTTTACAATTTTAATGCTAAACGATGTAAAAGCGAAACTCTAATGTCAAAATTTTTTCCATTTTCATAACAATAAATTAGTTCGTTTGGTTTGAAAAAGAGCTTACTTATGCACACGCATTTTTAAGCGATGTCTGTCCCAAGCCACACATGTAGATTATCTTATATCCGGGATGTCAGGAATAATATCATCGTACGGGTCCTGAGCGATAACACGTTATGGGACAGACAGTCTCTTCCTTTTTCCTCTGAGTCACAACTTGTTATGACGATTTATTCTAAGAGGAAGTTGCTTATTTTCACCATTATGAAAGTCTTTTGGTATAAGCCACGTAGATTCTTTATGTGTGTGAAGATAAATTTGAATTGAAAACCAAAGACGCAAACCCGCACTTTTAGCAGCGCCACTTCTTGTTTCTAACAGGGTAAACTTTGCTATTAACAGAGCACTGGCAACTATTTAACAGTGGCAGTAAGTAGATTAGTCTTCTACTTTGCAATTATTCCAGACTATTGACATAAAATATAATAATTCTCATTATGATCCTTATTATTTGTGAACAAAGTGTTGAAAGGTAAAAGATGGTTGATGGTGGTGGAGAAAGGAAATTTTCTCAACTCTCAACCCTCTGGATACCATTTGCATATAGTTACGCAGGTGTACTATTTCCTATATGTTCCCAAATGGCCACTGATCTTCTACAGAATTTTCATATATTTTTGGCCAAAAATCGATCAAATCAAAATTTTTTTCAAATTCGAATCTATCTTTACACCAATGTATTTATCATACGCCCTGTACTCCTACTCCTTTTGAACAGCAGCATGAGAACGTTATTTTAATTGAAATTCTTTAAATGCGTACATAGGCCTCTACTCTTATATTTCAGAAGCCTATTTAATCATGGCATAATAATGAAATGAAATGAAATGATGAGAGAATCATTTTTGAAAAAAATTTAAAATCAACAAAACGCAGGAAAAATGTTTGTTGCACATGCAACATGTACGTATAAGCGGCACGGTCAGCATGTTTTTCATTTAATTATTGAATTTCGTGTGTATTTTTTTCTTTATTTGTTGTTATTGTTGTTAGTTGTTAACATTTTTATTTCATTTTCACATACATTTGCTACACAATTTATTTTAAACAGAGGCAGAGAGGAGGCAGCGTATTTTTTTTATTTGTTTGTTTTCTGTTGCACAATATGTTGGTTGGTTGGTTGGTTGGTTGGTATTCATTCGTTCGTTCATTTCGCTTTGCGTAGTTTTTGTTATTGTTTATTTAGGATCGAAGTATACAACAGCAGCAGGCAGCATGTGTTGCTTGTTTTGCGTATGTGTGTGTATGTGTGTGCTACTTTAACGCAAAAATTCAATTCAATTCAATTTTATTATTGTTGTCGTTGTTGCTGCTGGTGGATGTTTTTTTTCTCCCGACTTTTCTTTTCTGTTTTATAGGTTTTTATGCCACTCGTTTCATTTTAGTATTCACCGAAGAAGAAAAAAGAAAACAAAACAAAAAAAACAAAAGCAAAACAAACAAAAAAAAAACAAACAAAAAAATATAAGAAATGCCGTGAAAAACGGAAACACAATGGATCTGTTAAACAATTGCGTTTAAACAACCAACAATGTTTTGTTGAGTTTTTTGTTTTAGAACTCTACACCATGGCAGGGAGTTATTTGCACAGCAAGGCATTCAAATACATTTCTTTTCGGAGTACCACTAAAGGCTACATTGTATGTGGGTGAACATTTGGAAAGTTTTAAAACAAAAACATGTCAGGAGTCATTAACAAACACTTAAGCCAATCCATATGAGGCTTTATAGTCCATTAATCCGTTAGTCTTGGTTGGCCAGAATATAAAATATAGAAGTGGATGTTACAGATACTGGATGTTATGGTCTTTAACCATAAATTCCTAGCACCAGGGTGTGATGTTTACAAGGCTCGTAGCCTATTTATGAAGCTCTGTTTTAATGAAGGACAAGAGCATGTAAACACAAAACCACGGGTCCTATAGATTGTAGCGATAAATATAGAGGAACCGTGGTTTTATGTTATGTTGTACCTTTAATAGAGTACAGCGCTGTCTCTTAGATGCTCAGATTCAATGAGTTATTGGTAACTGATCTGCTTTAATGCATGACAAGGACTGAGCTCATGGCTATATTGAACGTGGCACAATGCTTATTGGGTGGCGAGTTTTACCCTGAATATATCTTGATCTAATCAGACAGCCATGCTATAATTCAGTCCCTAACAAGCAAAGTTCCAACGTTCATCCCTGTCGGTGAAAGGTGAAGCTAAGTTCGAAATTTTCGTATCATTCAAGGGTAATGTTTATATGCGTTCTACCGCTGATGAGCTAATCACGACCGATTTAGACCTCACAATCTCCAACGACTTACAGGGCAATGTGTGTGAAGATAAATTCGAATTTTAGAATCCAAGACGCAATCCATAAATTTTAGCAGCGCCACATTTGGCGTTAACAAAGCAAAATTTCCCGTTAACAGAATAAAATTTGCCATTAACAGAGCACTGTTAGCTGTTTAACAGAATCAATCTGAACAAGGCCACTTGTATAGAAGCTAATTTTAGGACAAATACTAGGTCTATGAGTACCATATCATACTCAAAGGAACGTTCCAAGGCCTCTTAATAAATCAGCAACATAGTCACATATAAAGTGATATGTTATTGAGAAAATTGGCTTTGAAAATATCAATTTATTGCTTGGAAATTTTCTGGAAGATCAGAGGCCATTTAGGAAGACATAAAATATACTACACCATACGGACTATATGCAAATGTTAGTCCAGAATAATTATGGAATAAATATGGGATTTTAGAAAATTTGACTAGTCCATCCCCACCAACCATCCTTTACACTTCAACACTTTTGTTCACAAATAATAATGATCGTAAAGGGAATTATATTGTATATCAATAGTCTGCAAATATTTGCAAAGTGGAAGACTAATCTACTACTGCCACAGTTAAACAGTTAACATTGCTCTGTTAATAGTAAAGTTTACCCTGTCAGAGGCAAGAAGTGGCGCTGCTAAAAGTGTGGGTTTGCGTCATTGGTTTTTAAATTCGAATTTATCTTCACACACGCTACACATTGCGTATTCCAATTGCCTCAGTTAATATTATCCACCCGTGTTACAGAGAAGTTCAATCTCATTGGCAGCACAAAGTTACCAGCAATATTGTCAGACCTTAGTGGACATGTAGGATAAAAAGAGGACCGAATCATTACATATATACATGTCCACATAATTCATCAATACAAACATTCAGTCAGAATTACCACTTAGATTCTCACATCACTTATGTTGAGTGCGTTTAATTTTACACATAAGTGACGGGGGATCTACAGTTTTAAGTCAACTAAAGAACGACAAATTTTTAAGAAACTCCAGGGAAGTTCGATCTCGTTGGCAGGACGAAATGTTACGTTCAATATTTGTTAACATCTGTTGTACAGCTATGAAGAGAACCGACTCATTACTAGCCTTAAATCGCATTTGCTATGCATTGCACGGTAGCCATTCTCACGAGCCACGCTGTCCTTTTGATATGCATGGCGAAAAACTTGTGTATCACCTCAAGTGTTAGTGCCCTGTCCTTACCATAAAGAGGCAGAGATTTTTGAGCTTTCACATTCTGACATCGTTAATCAAACTCTCTAATATAAAAATTGCCGCCAAAGCAAGATATTTAAGGACGCGGTTTATGGTTTCCTCACTGAAATCACTTTTTGCGAGTCACTTTTATTCATGAGTCACTTTTATACGTGAGTAGAGGTGCTCTCACCTTCTGAAATCCTTAATCAAACTCTCTAATATAAAAATTGCTGCAAAAGAAAAAATTTTTATGGACGGTGATTTCCCCTAGGGAATCACTTTTTGCGAGTCACTTTTATTCATGAGTCATTTTTATACATGAGTAGAGAAGACCACGGCTTAATGTCGACTTCGAATGACAAACTTGATAAACTTTTCATAGCAATTTTATTTACTCTCAGAGTTTTTTTTACCAGAAAAAACTGCTGCTGCTGAGAGGAAGTCGCCGTTGAAATATTTTTTTTCATATTTTGTTTTGTTGGAGATTTCTGACCTAGGGTTTGAACCGTGGCCTCATGTCTAATAAGCCAATACACTACCTATGAGACTAAGGTGGCTTCTGATGGCCGAGTTGAATATTGATTGCATTAGCATAATGGGCCTAAGTGGTGGCCAAAGTGGAACCTCCTCTTTCTTTAAGGGAGGTCCCCCGCCTTACTTAGCTTAAGCTAAACCATAAAAGCCTTGAATGGTAGATCGAAAATAGGCACAAAATCATTATCAAGTGATCTAAGAGTCTATAAGCCCAAGATATATAACCTTTAGTCAGTTTATAATGTTTTTCACGCTAAGATTTACGTTTAATTTACTCTTAAAGTTCGTAATACCTTTAACAAAATGTAAATGTGGATAAAGTACCCTGCAAAAGGTATGCAGCGTAACCTACATTCACTACATTTATGTTCAAATTCTAAAAGTTTTAATAAAGACTAGTTTTTCGTCATACTGTGCGTATGAGTATTATTAATTCAAGAGTTATTTTCGAAAATAGCCCATAACTTAAGCAAATAATGGAATATTTTTACAAATTAAATTGCTTATAAAAGCCAAGACTTTAGGGAATAGAATGTATGATAAATATTTATACTGTACTTAATAGTAAATATGGTTTATGTCCGTCTGAAGACATACATAATTTTGTTATTATGAGTGTTTGTGTTTTATTCGTATTAAAATTTCTTATTTGTTTAAGTAATTAGTTAAATAAACAATAATTTATTAATAATTATTTATATGTTTTTGTATTCTCCTTTATTTATAGGCTAAACAAGCTGTTGTTTTCACAGATAATGGCCATATAAAATAGCCAGAGGAACGAAACCAGCCAACTCAATTAAAAATGTTTACACGACGACGAAAGCAAATGGCCTGCATTTCTGCAACAACAATTAAATAAATTTACGAAAACAACAAGAAGAATAAAAAGAAATATTTTTTGTTTTTCTTCCTAATCTTTATAAATAAATGAACGAAATAACGATAAACAAATTTATTAATTAAACAAACGGAAGAATAAAAATAGAAAAAAACCCCAAAGAAACTTATTAAACCCGATTACTAAGAAGAAGAAAAAAACGTTTTCAGTATTTGAAAGCACTTCATAACAAGTGAAATAAGAAAAACTAAAAAAAGAAAACATTTGTGTTTAAATAAAATCAACAAAAAATTAAAAAAAAAAGAAAAAATTTAAAATTTTTTTATTTTATTTTTTCTGTGGGGAATCTTTCCCTCCCCCCACCTGGATTTTTTCCATTGTGAAACTGTTAGTATAAAAAAACATTCAAAATTACGGCGTATCACCCACCCACACCGAAAGTCAAACAAAACCCGGCCAACATGGACAATAGTTCAGGGCCGGGATTTGACGATGAACCACCGCCAGAGCCACGGGACGGTTGGCTGCTGGTGCGCATCCACGTGCCCGAACTGAATGTCTACAAGTGTCTACAGTTTCCCTCAGACAAATTGGTCTGGGATGTTAAACAACAAGTATTAGCCTCATTACCAAAGGTATGTTTCTCTCTTTTTTATTACAATTCTTATGAAATTATTTATAAATTAGTTGGAATGATTTAGTGCGTCTGTGTATGTATACAATAAAAATTTTAGGCATTAAAAACGAAATCCACATTTTTTACAACATTTTGTATATGAAACATAAAAAATTCCTGTGCATTTTGTGTAATTTTGTTATCTTTTTTATGATTTTTTTTTTGTTCGTTTTTTACTTTTTTACAGTGAGGGCCAATAGTAAAGAACCAATTTTTATTTTTTTAGAAATAACTGTCAATCATTCTTATGGGATAAAATATGACCTGATCGTCCTCTCCTTCCATTTACCAGCAGGTTTCAATTCAAAGCTTCGCGATATCATCGTTTGGTCGCCTTACAATACGATGAACTCATTACCATTTCCTAAAATGTCTGGAGGTCGTCACCAGACATGATATGTCGGACTCCCCCACTGGGTATACCGACTAAAAAACCCGCCTTGTCTCCTCACCGGGGAAATATTCCACCTCGGAACCACGGTTGTATTACTTCGAGGTGGACCCCCCTTTCTGGCATATGTTCCAGTTACATCGTCATCAGCCTGCGTCCAGTCTCCGCTCTATTCTCAGTCTGCTGCGTCTAGGTCAAATTTCTTCCTTCGCAGGACGTGCTCTACAAAGTGTTTTACTGCGTTCCAGCTCTCTTTACTGTTTATCATTTTCAGTACGACGTTTGTAGGGCTAATGACGCCGATTTCAGCTTCCAGTCGCTGACGGCTTTCGGCCCATCGACAACAGCTGAAGAAAGTGTGTTCGGAATCATCTAACGTATAGGCTTGACTAATAGCAATGTGGGCTAATGTGTCAATTGCCTTTTGAAATCTATGAATACCTAGTATAGGCAATAATGCATACATTTTGAATGGAACCTGTTCTCGATAATTCCCAAAAAACGATCCCTATTGATTGATTTTCATCGAACGATTTCCTAACGCTACATCCTTAGGTGATCACGATCTTGCCAGTACATTTGCAACTTCGTTGCCCATTATATTACAATGACCGGGTACATAGTATAGCCCAATTTGTTCATCCGACCTAAGAACACTATGCAACCTCTTGTGTATTCCCACACTAGACGTAAACCAATAGCATTTCTTTTGAGCGCTGCGCAACTATCCATAACTTGCCCCTCCTGAGCTTCGTGAATTTCCGCCTGAAAGGTAGTATATTCCGCAGAAAGACCATACAATTTCCCAATACCAGTTTCATAAATGAAGACACTTGCTTTTGTGCCCATTTTGAAGCCGTCGATGGACACCAGTCATTAAAATTTTACTGAAACCTACCCACACTGGTTCCTATCAGGTAGTATTACATTTGTGGCCATGTAATCACGCCGTCCAAATTTTTAAGGCAAGTCTATAAGCCCTTACTGATCTCCATATGTTCCTATATCTCCCAAAATCCATATGATCCGACTATAAAACTCTTCAGCCGCCCCGTTACTATACGGGAGTAGTTCAGAGTAGCTTGTTCTAGTGTTCAGAAATAAAGACTTGAAAGCTTAAAGTTGGACAAGAGTTTCTGCTTACCAGACGATCACTGATCTCTTGAAAATACTGCCAAACCATCTGTGCCACCGATAAAAATATTTCCCTTTAACAACGATCTAACAAAACAACCACACTTATTTAATCCACAGCCCTCGTCGTAGCTCATAATAATCGCAGGCATTCTCACAAAAAAAGTGGTCTAATGACATCAAATCTTATAATCTTGGTGGTCTATATCTAGAAGCTTCTCATTGCTCTGTCTTATCGAAACCTATTACCATACAAGTCATAATTGTCGATAGAAGGCCAATAATAATTTGGTCTTAGATCGTTGAATTAATAGTAACGAAAGTCCCAGGGTCATTATTTAAAAAATACGGCCTAAATACACCCTCAAACCATATAGTGCCCTAAACAGTAAATTTTTCCGTGGTCTAGGTAGGGTAATGGTGTATTAGTCGTGAGGCAACCCAGATCAGACGTCTCGAACAAAACGAAATATGAAAAAATAATGTGCATGAACATAACATGGAATTTAAAAACCAAAGACGCAAACCCACACCTTTAGCAGCGCCACTTCTAGCCTCTAACAGGGTAAACTTTGCTATTAACACAGCGCTGTTAACTGTTTAACAGTGGCAATAGTAGATTAGTCATCTACTTTGCAATTATTGCAGACTATTGACATAAAATATAATTCTCATTATGATCATTATTATTTTATTTTCTCGACTCTCAAAATTGTTCCAGTTATCCCACTACCAAGGGTCGAAAGAGGAATCTTTGGACTACCATTTTCATATAGTCTGTATGGTGCACTATTCCTTATGTGTTCCTAAATGGCCATTGATCTTCTAGAGAATTTTTAAGCAAAAAATTGATATTTTCAATGCCAATTTTCTCAAAAACATATCACTTTATATGTGACAATGTTGCTGATTATATTAAGAGACCATGGAACCTTCCTTAGCATTTAGTATGGTACTTATAGACCTAGAGTATTTCTTAAAATTAGCTCCTAAACAAGTGGGCATATTCAGATGTATACTGTTAAATAGCTAACGGTGCTCTGTTAAGGGTAAATTTTTGTTCTGTTAACGCCAAATGTGGCGCTGCTAAAATTTATGGATTGCGTCTTGGATTTTCAAATTCGAATTTATCTTGACACACATGAAAAAATATTTCTTCGGCGACTGCCTCTCTCAGTAGATTTCCAGCAAAAACTCTGACAGTAAAAAAAGTGTACAAAAGTGTCAAAAAAAATCTGTCGTTTGTAGTCGACTGTAAATTGTAGGTACCGCCAGTCAGGCCAATATACTTTCAAATGTCAGCCACGGCTTCTCGGGTGTGACTGTCAACTGTCAAATTTGGCAAGTCCATGTTTAAAGATTAGATATAAACTGTTCATTTGCTATTGTTACTCACTGTTAAATAGAATTTTTAATTTTCAATTAGTAATAGTATGACAAAGACAAATAAAAAATTTAATTTTTTTTTTGTTTTAATTTCCTGTAAATATTTGTTGTGAAATATGAAAACAATTAGAAAACAGAAAATATTCCACTCTATCCCTCGTGTATAAAGCGTGACTCAGTTCACATGGTTTTTTTTATTATTTTTTTTTTATCATTTTTTAAAAATTCTCTGCATTTTTAATTGTTTATAATATTAAATATTTTATTTCAATTTATTTAATTTTATTTTATTTATCAACATCTAGAAAATTCATCATAAATATTGTAATTTCGAGAATTTTAAAAATCAATAGCAAAATATTTAAAAATTTCAAAATATTATGCAAGTCTCGCTATAGATTCTGGTATAAATTGTAAATAATCGGTTATCGAATGCATTGTTTTTCATTTTTTACAAACGTACATATACATATATGACGTATATATATACGTCTTGGGATTTTTGTTTACCATTTTGATTGACCACCTTTATGCATTTGAAATATTTTATGCATGGATTTGAATCCCTTCCCCTCTTTATTTCATCATGTCCGTATGTGCGTGGTGTGTGCCGTAATTTATTAATTTATTGGCTGGTTAGTTGATTGAGTGAGTGAATGAGTGAATGAATGTTTGAATGAATGTTTGAATGAATGTTTGAATGCTTGACTAATTGATTGATAAGATTATTTAATTTTCATTTCAATCAAATCACGCACACACATGATAATTTTGTAAGTCATCCAGTGTGCCAGCTGTATTATTCCTTTGTGACTAACTGAAATTTAATTTATGCCGTCGCAATGTTAATAAAAAGATAAGCCTTTTACGATTGTCAAAATCGATAATGAATCGATAAGTTTAAGCCACATGGGATTTAATTAAATTAACAATCAGCAGAAGAAGTAATTTAAAGAAATTCAAAATAATTAAAAAAAATAAAATTTCCAAAGATTTCTTATAGATTATCTCGTCATTTCACCCAGTATGCCAAAAACTATAGTCTGCAGATATGAAACTGTTGACTGAATAGAGGCAATATATCGATAATCATATTAGCACAACATTACATAATCATATCATTCCCTAGTGATAGGGTTTTATATCCTTCTCCTTATATCATGCCTTAGCGACTATCTAACTCATATGTAATGCACCCAGCTTGTCAAAAATTTTGACAAGAGTACTACCAAAAAATGTCAGCTAACAGGACCAGTATCTCCCTAGCATTTAAAAAGGGGCAAAATTCAAAAATTCGTGAAGTTATTTACCAGCCTTTGCATTATTAACAGAGCCGATACAAAGAAACAAAGAACAAAGCCATTCTGAGCTGTTTTACAAAAATTGTGGTCCACACCCTGGAAGTGTTACAAGCTCTCTTGGTCATTATTTATTATGTCCTCAAAGCCTCTTAACGTGAAGTTTGCTAAAGTTTCCACTCGGAAAGTTTCCACTCGGAGAAAGAGGTCGTCCCCTGTCACTTAGTGTGTCACACTTGCGTGAATTCATGTAAGAATACTGCCAAGCCATTTCGCGAGGTCTTTGACTCAACTGTTTGAATTTAGGACAAGCGACGTTACCCGGTAGGGTCCACACCATAGTCTGTAAAACGACTTTCTTGGCCAGAATTTATTACGTCTTCAACGTCTAAAGTGATTTTTGTGAAAATTTTCACGCTGAAAAGAAGGAAGAGATCGTCATCTGCCATTTAGCGTGTCACACTGCAGTGAATTCGTGTGAAAATACTGTGAAACCGCATCTTTAACGCAACTGTTTGAATTTATAATAACCGACGTTATTCGTTATTAAAGAGGATTTGGGTAGCTCAGGCTAAAGGCCTCTGCCTAATGGTGTAGGCAGGTAGGTTGGAGTGGTAGCTTTGATAACAAAAGCTCACGTGAGCACGCATAGCGGCTCCTTGTGACACCACAGCTTTCCTAATAGTGTACATTGTCGCCTTTTAAATTCAATGGAATATGATATAATGAAGTCGCCTTCAGGCTAGTAGGTAGTATAATGACTTATTAAATAAGAGTCCGTGGATCAAAACCCAGCTAATTCATTTCGAACCAAACAAAATAAAAAAATATTCCTTTCAACGTCTTCCTCTCAGCAATTTTCTGGCAAAAATTGCCATAAAAAGTTTCTCAAAAAACTAGCGTTGGTAGTCGATGTTAAGCCATAGGTTTCGCCCCTCATACATAAAAGTAACACACACAGCATAAGTGGTATGAGAAACCAGGTCTTAATCATGACTAAAGGCTTGTAATATCAATTAAGTCAGTAAGTAAGAATATGATAACGAGTATGAATATGAAGTCCTCTCAACAGATTTCTGGTAAAAATTCTGAGAGTAAATAAAATAGCCATGAAAAGTTTCTCAAAAATCTGTCGTTCGTAGTCGACTTTAAACTGCAGGGTCCGCCATTCATGTATAAAAATTAACGCACACAACTTAAGTAATGTGAGAAACTAGATCGTAGTCCTGACCAATTATGGATGTAATGGGTATAACATATTGACCTAACCTCATGCACTTTTATATGTGGTGACTCTACCTAACCTCACTTTGTGGCCACGAGGTTAAGCAGTAGTTTGTCTCACACGCTATGAATAGAAGAAGAAGCTTAACAATTAATCCAACATTTTAGAATCTATAATGAAGCGGCTAACTGTAAGCCCCAAGATAACACAGCTTAAAAAGCTATGTTCATTGGGGCCTGTTAATTAAATTTTTTTAATTCTTAACAGTAAAGCCGCATAGTAGCGCATGCTAAAGAACTGTTGCAAGTATGGTTGGTTTGTAGTGATGCCTGTGAGCCTTCAGGGTATAACAAAGTCTCTCATGACTAACTGTAGTGCCTGGTAATTCTTGTGGAATTTGTGTTCTAATTTTGTATGGGCCGTTCAACAACAATTTGTTGCGGGTATTTAAATATTTTTATTCATTTGATGTTTTACCGCCAAGACTTTTTATTCATTTTTTCCTAAGTTTTTTTTGTTGTTTTCTTAAACAAAATCTCAGATTTTTTATTGAATTTTTTTTCTTTTTTTTTGTTCAAAACAAATCTCAAGTGTTTGTTCAGGGAGTCCTTGTTTATTGCGTTCATACTCGCATGCTCGTTGCTCATGCAATATTGTTTTCGACTTTAAATTGCTGTTGTTTGTGGGTGGTTGAATAAAATTTAATTTTTATTTATTTTTTTCTTGCATAATTGTTGTGTTTTTTTTTAACAACAAAAAAAATATGAGAAAAAATCTTGAAAAACAAATCTACTGACAACAAAAAATTTTTTGAGTTGGCGTCCCATACATACCGGTTTCAACTGTCAATCGTGTTTTAGGAATAAATTTTAAAAAAGTCTACTGGAACAACAACAATAAATTGTTTAGAAAATTGTATTTATTTTATTTGTTTATTATTTTAAAAACGGTGGCGTTTATTTTTCTGTCTCTCTTTCTATTCAATTTGGCAAATAAACAGCAGTAGCAGAGAAAAAAACAAACAAATATTTGTAATACAATTTGTTTTTAACATTAATTTTAATTTAATTATTGAAACGTGTTTTAACATCCCTCGTTGTATAATTTGTGAAGAAAAAAATTTAAAAAAATTCAATAGAAATGGGAGTAGAAGTTGCTTTACAACAAATAATTGTTAAACTTGTTAAAAATCATGTTCAACACAATGTTGCCACCGTTTCATATCTTTTAAATGAACTTTAAACGCCTCTTAATGAAGTTTTTTTTTCTGATGACAAACTTGTACAAAATGAAGTAATCAATGAAGTAATGAATGCATTCTGCAATCTACTCTAATGTAAAATGTAGATAATATTGTTACGAAAATGGAAAAATCTATTGCTTTTACATCGTTTAACATTATAATTGAGAAACAAGTAAACAAAAATATACCAACAAACACCGGCATAAAAAATTGTGAACAAGTAAACAAAAATACAACAACAAACATTACAAGAATAAATGTAAACAAAATACACAAACAACAATAATGAAATAAGATGTTTACATTTATAGCGAAGATACAAACATTCGCCTTCAAGAACATTCATCAGACTGTTTACGTTGCCATATAAAAGACAAGGCAAAGCAGGTAACTGAGTTAGTAAAAGTTCAGTCAGCCTTGATTTGATTTTCCCATTCCCGCATCTACATAATGGGGTTTTGAAGGAGATTCCTCTTAACAAAAAATGTAGTATCCTGTCCGAAGGCATGCTACTATGCACAGGCTAACTTTACAAAACATAACATATGTAACACAAACGTAATTCCATTACAGTCACTTGGCAAAAGTTAGGATTATCTCATATCGATTTGGCTTTAGTAGAAGCTTTCTCTCTCCTTGGATATCCTTTCACACTTTTCTTCCTACTTCACAGAAAAATAATGGTCCTAGAAGCGGCGTGAAAGGAATCCTGGGGATTCATCTCAGGATGACTCTATGTCTGCTGTCCATGTGATGCAGCTTGCTCAGAAAATCCCTTATTACTTTCGACTCTACCTCAAGCAACTTAAGTGCTCCAATATGTTTCTAATTGGTTGGATAGGTTTACTAAGTAATATGTCCCTTCCCTACTATGTACGTCCCATCCTATTGATGTTGAATTTCTTCACACATCTTTTGATAGTGTAAACTCCCACTTGGAAGATACGCGTGAGTTTTCCATATCTCACCCTGGAACTGAGCACTCCCGCTCCTATCCTACTATTTATCACTCAGTCGTATACGATATATTGGTCTTTCTCTTAAAGGCGACTTTCCTGTCATTATTCTAACCGTAGGGTCCATATGCAACCCCGGGCCCTCACTATCATGTGAAATGAACTTTAATCCAACAGAGCCTTCAGTGTCCCTGTAGGACAGATTCTCATTGTCCCCTCATAAGCATTACTCGTGCTCTTGATTGACTAGCAGTGTCTCTTATTCACAAAATTTGGTGAAGGCTTTCCTGCTTATAAAGCTTAACTTCAATAGAAGAATATATGTTTCGCATTATCATGTCCATTTTTTGCAGAAGGAACAAAGTTATCTCATATTCATAGCTATGCTTACAAAGATGTTCTCTGAAATAGTTATGTCCTTTCAGAAACTTTGTCAGACAAAAAGCCATGTTTTCTTTTCAACTCAGGCTTGAATGTTTCGGATAACTGTTCGTTTCCATCCTTTTTGATGTTGTACTTGCCTCTCTAGATCTTATCATTCTTTACAGATATATGGAGCAGATGTGTTCTATAACACTCTAAAAGTTTCCAGTGATACTGTGCGCAAACCAGGGAAACTTTAATCAGGATTACAACCATGTTGTCTGTGTTAATTTTATCCATCAGCGGTGGGACCTATTGTTCAACGAACGAAAGAAACTTTTTGAGGAAATTTTTCAGGGCAATTTTTTACTCTCCGAGCTTTTGTCAGAAGATTGCTGAGAGAAAGTCGCTTTCTATCGGTCAATCAATCAATCAATCATTTTTATTGTATCAATCATATACATTTATTACATTACTTTACCTCATTTGTGATCTAGTTTCTCTTATAATACTGGAGTTTGAATTACGAGCCCTCGACTAATAAGACAAGCCACTGTCTGCTAAACTACATCGTGTTCTCTAATGAAGCTTAATCGAATTAAAACTTTTACCGTTGAGACCTGAGTTCTACTACCGCAATAAGCAAGCCAAGTATTAACTATTAAAGTGCGCACCAGCTGTTTTGAGGCGCAGCATTCAAATTTAAATAATTCTGATAGGTTTCAGCACTGCGGTTGGGACCATTGAAGACGGCTTGTTTGTTTAGTTAGTGTGCATCATATGCTGAAAAATAGGTTATGGTAGGAGGGCCGTTATGTCGCATACTGCATACTGCAAAGAAGGCTTGTTTACCACTGGAAAAAAAAACTTAAACACGACGTCATTTTGCAAATAATTTTATTTATTTTTCTTTGTTTATTTATTCAATATTTTTTAAAACATACGCATACAATCAAGGTCATCATTAGATGCCGTTGTTTTATTTCTTGTTATTCTATTTGAAACAGAAAAAAACGGAATTTATTTAAATTTTATTCATTCATAATTTGTTTTTAATAACAAAACGTTGTTAATTTATTAATGTAAACGTACCACACTCAATTAGTCAATCATTTACACAAACAAACAAGGAAATCAATCAATCAATCCATTAATCAATCCATCAATCAATCAATCATTCATTTGCATTGCATCAATCATACACATTAATTACATTTATTTTACCTCATTTGTGTACTAATTTTTCTAATTTCTCCCGTATGTATACTAAGCGTTGTTGTGAGTATCATATGATTGTCAACTTAGCTGGTGTCTGTATTTCGGTCCGCCCGTCTGTATGTATTTTTCCTGTTTATTTATTGGTTTTCTTTAGCTCGTGGGTTGTTTTAAGTCTCTTAACTTCCGTTAGTGGCAATAGTTTTTCTTTTTTTGTTTTTATTATCATTGTGTTATTGGCTGCTGTGTCTAGCGTCGTTTTATGTAAAATATTAGGGGTATTCAGGCGCAACAATAAAGGTCAATCAAGCAATCAATTTTCATATATTTTTAAACAAAAATAGATTTTTTCAAAATTTAAAATCTAGAATCTCAAAATTATTCCAGCTATCCCACTACCACGGTTCGAAAGAGGACCCTCTGGACTACCATTTGCATACAGTCTGTATGGCCAAATAACCGCTGAAATTCTAGAGAATTTTCAAGCAAAAAATTTTTATTTTCAAAGCCTATTTTCTCAATACCATATCACTTTACATGTGACAATGTTGCTGATTATATTAAGAGGCCTTGGAACCTTCCTTTGAGTATGATATGGTACTCATAGATCTAGAGTATTTCCCAAATTAGCTCCTAAACAAGTGGGATTGTTCAGAGGGATACTGTTAAATAACAGTGCTCTGTTAAAAGGAAATTTTACTCTGTTAAAGCCAAATGTGGCGCTGCTAAAATTTATGGATTGCGTCTTGGATTTTCAAATTCGAATCTATCTTCACACGCATATATGTATGTATATGAAGGACTTTATTTTATTATTCATGATATATACAGCTCCACCAGTTGTGTGTGAATACCCCTATCGCTACTTTATTACTTTGACTCAATTAATATTATTTGAGTCGTGTTTTTTTTTTCTTCTTTGCCTTTGCAATTAACCATAACTTTATGCAAATTTCTCTCTCTCTCTATAAGTGTGGGGTTAAAAACTTGTAAGTGCTTGAAATTATTTAAAGCGGGCGGGCAACATGCCCGAAGAGCGAGGGTAGCAAGTTCATTTGGAACTGAACTTGTTTTTTTGTTTTCTTCGTAGATTTATCACAAAATTATGTATGAATTACACGAGCGATCAATTAAAAATTACATTCATTACTCCATTACATCCAAGGGGGGGGGGGGGTTTAAGTTACCGAACAAGTTTAATAAAACTACCAACTGCACAAAGATAATTAGATAAGGTCTGGCCATGGACATGGACAACATGGACAATGGCAAAGACAGAAAGAAATTCTGTTTTATATTTATTCTGTCTGTGTTGTTTGTCTGTAACTAAGAATTTCTGTTTTTTATCTTAATTTCGATTACAACAAATTCGATTAATTTTCCCATAAATCTTGTCTTATCGTTTTCAATTTTTCTTTTCATTTCATTTCATTTTTATTCCAATCGATTTTGCTACTTTCTTCTACGAAATGTTCATTCTCTACGTGCCTTAATAGCAGCAAATCACGTTTTCAATTACATTTTAATTAAATCCCTAAAATAACAGTAGAAATAGAAAATTTAATTGAAATTATTTTTATTGATTTCAAAAACATTATTTCTCATGAGCAGAGGGGACATAAAACCTTAAAATTTTACTCATTATGGTCACAAGGTATTCTTTCACTAAGCGTTGCATAGAAATTGTTGCAACATGATGTCCTTCATAACACTGCCGATACTGCTCTCGCGACTTGTCAAATGAATTCAAGAATCTAAGTTTTTGAATATATCGCCGGGTATCTAGTAGGTAATATGCTGTATTATTAGACGTGAGGCCACACTTCAAACCCCAGATCAGACATCTCGATCAAATCGAAATATGAAAAATATTTCTTCGGCAACTTTCTCTCAGCAGATTTCTGGCAAAAACTTTGCGAGTAAATTAAAAATTGCCATGAAAAGTGTCTCAAAAAAATCTGTCATTCGAAGTTGCCTTCAAACTGTAGGTCCCGCAACTCATGTGTAAAATTAACACACACAACATAAGTGGTGTGAGAAGCTAGGTCGTAACCCTGACTGAAGAGTTATAATGACCAACTATGTATGTGTGCGTGTGATATCATCGGAATGCAATTAAATCTGGAATGAAGTTCAGTCAGTCTTGTGTGAAGACGTGGTGTGTTTGAAGATCTCCGTTACAAAGATCTGTCGAACAATTGTCTGGTGATTGTTATTATTTATGCAAAGGGTATAAACAGAGGAATAACAAAGAAAAGCAATTGTTGTTGTTTACATCAAGTTGTAAACAGTGGCACACAGAATTGTGCGAATAATAAAGAATTGTAATTAAAACTAAACCCAAATTTATTTTTATTTTATTTGTAATCTACGAGCACATATTTTAAACGTTTTTAAAAGGTAAAAACGTAACAATTATTCTACTACCATGTCTTCTCTTAGTGAAACGCATTCGAAATGTCTAATTTTCTATGATTCTAACATGCAAATAAGGCTAAAGTTGATCGGTGTTGGTCCTCCAGGCTCCTGTGGTTTGTGGTTTAGGTAGTAGAACGGGTAGTTTGCCTTTACAGGTATTTTTAATATGTGACAGTTGACGATCCCTTTAGGTTTGGTTAGGTTAAAGGGTAACTTGCCGTTCCCTGGCAAGTTCCCTCGGTGGCCCATACGGCACATTGTGTCATCCAGTGTAAGGTAAGCCCCCTTGCCATGATCCGTTAGCAGTGGATTTAAATTACCCCGAGCTCCCGATGAAACCGTCGAGTTTCCTTAGTGGCACGTTCATCACCATGCCTAGATCTTCAAACATTCTGACACTCAAACACCGATGACGTCTGTTCTGAAGTACAGGGTACTTGCATAAAATATGATGCACTGATTCCATTTCCTCCACTTCATGGCAGCTTCTGCAGTAATCCTGGTGGGGCAGACCTTCAATAGCGCAGTGTCCCGTAAAAATTTCTGTTAGAGTGCGAACCATTCACTTGTTGAGCTCGAGTAGTTCACTGGTTTGTGCTTTACTCGCATACAACCGCGACTTCAGACAACCTAACAACGGGGTCAAATCGCACGATAATCGGTGGTTAGTTAGCAGCAGCTCCACGTTAGATAATCATGCTTACAAATGGTACGTGCAGAATATCAAATGTGGCATGAGTTGTGTGGCACGTAGAGTCGTCCTGTTGAAACCACATAGCGTTGGTGTCCTTATCATCACATTCAGTCCACAAGGCGGAATGCGTTTTCTGCTTGGTTATAGTTTTTCTAAGGTGGTCGCACTTCCCATATGATTTCTTGCGCTTAGAGTCGCTTAGTATCGAAATGAATCCATTTTGTTTCTCATTGCCTGTGAGAATTCGATGGCAAAATGATTTCTTTTTAAAGCTATCAAAGAGCAAAAACGTCCTCTTGGATTCAGTTTATGTGGCAACTAATTTTTTTTACTTTTAATTGAATCCAGCTACTTTTAAACTCTTTAAAATCGCTGCTTGAGTCACGCCGAATGAATGTGAGCAAGCTCCTCTTGAATCGCATACGAATTTTGATCGAGTAATGTTGACAATTTATGATCTTCAAGCTTTTTCGGCAGTCGCGCAAACTCTCTGTCTTTAATGTCAAAATCATCGTTTTTGAAACGCACAAACCACTCGATACACTCTCCAGATAATTCTACAAGCAAAGTATGATTCGCACATTCAGTTTTTTTTTCGCAACTAATGCGGCCCAACAAACCTTCCCGCAAGTATTGTTTCGCAATTGTTATTATTTTTTTTTTTTCTTTTGTTGATCGACTTTTGTGAAAAACTGTACTTCTCAAAGGGATACTGATAATCTCTAGGGGACGTATGGCCAGTGTGTCAAACATTTAATTTTCTATAAAAGTTATCACAACAAAAAATTGTCAGCCAGACATGCTAATGAATTTTATGATTTAAAACACTTGGTAAGACAGAGTAGTAAGATAATGCAGTGTGAGAAGTGGGCGGTAAAGCAATTATGGAAAAATGTTTGTTGTTGTAGTAAATAAATTCATTAATTTTTATGAAATAAAATTGAATTAAATTATTATTTTACAGTGTGGTTACACCGCAATACTGGTTTCAATTTCATATTTTTCCAATTAATATTCGTTTGCTTTTTGTTTTATGAAATGTCAATAACATTATCGATATATCGGGGTTGTTATCGATAGTGTTGTATAGTAAGAACTACAAATGAAATCGAAGAGGGGTTTTAAGAGTTTTCTTAAAATTGATTGCTTTTTTAACAACAAATTATTGTGGGAAAATAAATTTAAAAAAAAAATCCTTAAAGTGTACTTTAAAGTATGCTAAGCACCTGGTAATTGACTTAAAAGTACACTTTAAATTATACTCTTTTGTTATTTCCATTAAGAAAAAATACCAGACACCTCAAGACACTAAATATACCCGCTTAATGTCACTTTAGAGTTCAACTCACGACACAATGTAATCTCCCTCCTAAATCCCCCCTTCTGAAACCTCTTCTTTCTCTTTAATTTGCACAAATGTTACTCGACTCGTCTTAATTTCCTTTGCCATTAACAAGAGCAACAACAAACAATCATTTGAAGGGCAATTTTGACGAAACAATGCCTTGCCAATTGAAAGTGTTTTGTGGCCAATTGATGACAATCCAACAACAACAGAAAAAAAAGAAAAAAACCCAAAGCAAAGAAGGAAAAACTCTTTCAAAGCCTCTAAACAACAGTAAAGAAACAGCTCGTGGCCAGTAAGACAATCCAATCGTCAGGGCCATATGCCATTTGGTCAAGAAGTGTTGGGCAATTGTTGAAAATTTTTTTTATTGTTTTCAATGAATTGAACACTCAAATTAAAATGAAGCAAGAAAGAAAACACAATGTAAACTGCAAGAATTAGAAATGGAAGTGAACTAATTCCCCAAAAGAGAAATCAAACAAAAAAAAACCAAATAATTACTCGCCCATTAAGATCACAATAGAAGGCCAGTCGTAATAGAGGCAATAAAGACAAGAACAAGTAGGTCATAATGTGGCTTAAAGCAGGGTCAAAAAATTGAACAAAGTAAGGCAAAAGCTAAAAGTATTCATTACAGTAGTAATACAGAGTGTCGAGGACAACGTCTTGCTGCAGTTAAGCTGCTGCCCCAATTCGAAGAAACATATCCTCAAGTCTTTAATGAATATTAAATGCTTTCGGGGGCCTTATAATTGAGTATGGCTGCTGGGGTTAAACTTACAATCACAGTACAACCATCTTAGGCCTTAGATATCGGATGTTTTTCTTTTTCTTGTCTCTATGAAAATTATCGATAAATATGCTTTGATAGCCAAGAATGTCAGACTGTATTAATATTTCTGTTCAAAGAAGTTTGGAAATTTATCCATGAATAGTTTAACATCAGAACAACGCTTCCAAATTGTAGAAATTTACTTCACATTCTGTTTGCAAGGTCCTTGTACCAACCATTTTACAGTCAACATTATCGACCTAGAGAGCAATTTATGCAGCTTGATTTAACGGCATTGATAAGACAATGAAATTTGCACACTAAGAAGAATATTGCTGCCATAGTGCGAAGTCTTTAAAAATACATTGAAATATCACTTCGTTGTCGTTCTCAAACTGTGTTGGTTTCATATTTCCGTCACTTATTTACTTAATTGGCCACTAACAACCCGATTAACGGATTCCGGACTGCCTTAATACATCCTTCCTGCAGCCTGTGCTTCTTGCGTGCCATCGTCTGTTGATTACACCAACAATCACAACAAGGCTTCCTCGATTTGGTCCTTCCAAACACAGAAAAAAATCGTCCCCACGCTGACTTCCGCCAATCCATGAATCAAATACCCGTCCCGCCGGAGCATGTCAATTATGCCTGCCTTTTACGTGACTACAAATTACACTGTGTGCATAGCCACACAAATTACACTGTGTGAATAGCCGACGATAAGCATTTGTATTCAAGAATTGTTGTGAAGTGTTGATGTCCTCCCTGGTTAAATGGATACTTCAACATGGAAGACAATCCTCAAGAAAATCCATTAGCAAATCGCCATTACAACCACTACAATTGATCGATGCAGTCTGCACATTTGCGGTATCATTGCAGCTGCCGCTACGATTAATTGCGAGCGCCATCGAGCCATGTTGACTAAGTTTTTGTTTCTGAAAATTATTCAGTTACACATCAACGGAATATGGTTCCGATAACACGGCTCAACTAGACAAACAAAGCACTTAGCAATCGATTTATTGTCAAAACAATTTGATGGCAACTTTCTTTCCAGAAACAGTTCTACTTACAGATGCCTTCGTTCGTGCGATTTAACGCCCTTGGACTACGTCTTATGGGGCTTAACATAGCCCCATGCTGATAAGCCAACAATTCCTGAAGCATTGAAAAGCCACTATTCAAGCTCCATTGAAGGCATACGGCCAAATTTATTGTAAAAAGTAGGCTAATTAACCGTGTAACCCTCTGCGGCGGCCATATTCATATTTAAGAACTAAATGTCATGAAATTGTCTGTCAGGTTATAAGCAGAAACATTTTATTTCAACAATATTTCTGTCTTGCATTGGCACACTTAAGTATTAGCTTAAGCTTCTAAAAGCAGTGTACAGATGACAACACACATACTTAGTTGGTCATTACAACCCTTTAGTCAGGATTACAACCTACCTAGCTTCTCACGGTACTTACGTTGACAGACAGATTTTTGAGAAACTTTTTCATGGCAATTTTATTTACTGTTAGAGGTATTGCTGTGTTTAATTTTATACATGAGTGGCAGGACTTTTTTTTTTAAGGTCGACTCTGAACGACAGAGTTCTCCATGGTAATTTTATTTACTCTCAGAGGCATTGCTAGAAATATGCTGAGAGGAAATCGCCTATGAAATATTTTATATGTTTCCTTTTTTGGAGACCTGGGATTTGAACCATGGCCTCACGTCTAATAAGCCAGCGCACTATCTACTAGACTACGGCTACATATTCGGAAAATCTGATTCGTGAATCCATTTGACAATGTTTATTGAAGTTAAGAGCAGTATCGGCGATGTTATGAAGAGGTCTTGATACTCATTTACGGCTTCGAACTCAAGCTTCGAATGGATTGTGGACAGGGGACATTTATTTTTTTATAAATCTTCTCTTCAACTCATTAGGGAATGAAACCAAGTGCTTTCTATTGTCTTTGAATCGTAAATCTAGCGAAACTGCATGTTCTTTATCTTTAGAAAACTGGGATACTGACAGCAACTTTACATAGAGCTGAGTATCTAATGCAGTCCACCTTTAACCCTTTCATGCCCGATGTTGCCTATAGGCAACATTGTACATTTTTGGACATAAATTCCGTAATTTTTAATTTTTTTAAACAATTTTTTTTTTTTGCATACAAACTTGGTTAAAAACGTGTGAAACCAGAATACGTACGACTCTGAATTTAATATCACTTCATATTTAGGTCAATGACTAACAAGCACATGTCCTTAAAAAAATTTTAGCTCTGGCTCAAAAAATTCGGGCATGAAAGGGTTAATTGCCAGAACAGTTCGATGACAACTTTCTTTTCAGAAACAGTTCTACTTACAGGCGCCTTCATTCGTTCGATTTAACACCCCTGGACTACGTCTTATGGGGCTATGTTAAGTGATTGGATTATGCTGGTAAGTCTACAATTTCTGACGCATTGAAAAGCCACTATTCAAGTTGCCATTGAAGGCATACGGCCAAATTTATTGTAAAAATTAAGCTAACTAACAGCGTAACCTGCTGCGGCGGCCATATTCGTATTTAAGAAGTCATGAAATTCTCTGTCAGGTTATAAACAGAAACATTTCACTCCAACAATATTTCCATCTTACAGTGTCGCAGCTTAAGCTCTTAAAAGAGGTATGCAGATGGCAACATACATACTTAGTTGGTCATTACAACCCTTTAGTCAGGATTACAACCTACCTAGCACTTATGTTGTGTGTGTGTAAATTGTATACATGAGTGACAAGACTTACAGATTAAAGTCGATGCCGAACGACAGATTTTTGAGAAACTTTTCATTGCAATTTTATTTACTCTCAGAGGTATTGCTTGAAATCTGCTGAGAGGAAGTCGCCTATGAATTATTTTATTATATTTCGTTTTATTGGAGATGTCTGGCCTGGGGTTGAACCGTGGCCTTATGATTAATAAGCCAGCACGCTATTTATTAGACTACGGCAATATATTCGAAAAAACTGATTTTTGAATCCATTTGACAATGTTTATTGAACTTGAGAGCAGTATCGGTAGTGTTATGAAGAGGTCTTGATACTCATTTACGGCGTCGAACTCAAGTTTCCAATGGATTGATTGAATGGGGACATTTATGTTTTGTAAGTATTCTCTTCAAATCATTAGATTCCCTGTTAGGGAATGAAACCAAGTGATTTCAACTGTCTAGGAATCGTAACTCTAGCGAAGTTAGGTTAGATTAGGTTAGGTTAGGTTAGATTAGAGGACGTGTACTTGTCAATTAAGACAAGTACAGTACCCGGAGATCGAATTGACCCATTGTACAACGTCCTAGTTTCTCACACCACTTCTGTTGTGTGTGTTAATTTTATACATGAGTGGTGGGACCTACATACAGTTTAAAGTCGACTACGAACGGCAGATTTTTGAAAAACTTTTTCATGGCAATTTTATTTACTCCCAGAGTTTTTGCCAGAAATTTGTTGAGAGGAAGTCGCCTTTTTGTATTTTGTCTTGATGTCTAGCCTGGAGCCAGACTTCGGCGACTTCAAAAATTTCTTTATCTTTAGAAAACTGAGGTACTCTCAGCAATTTTACATACATATGGGTACAGCTTTAACGTATACAATTTATGCTTAAAGCCAATATAAGCAGGTTACCACAACACTTTTCCGCTTTTCCCATGAGTTTATCGATTGGCTGATAAAAGAAAAACTCGATCAATTAACTATTATAAGATGAACCAGTTTAATTCCAATAATTGATGGCCCGTCATAACATTTTAGACAAATCACTGGCACAATTCATCATTTATCATTAAGAAGTTGTTTCTTACGGCTTATTACGCTTTATTTATCGATAAACTTTCTTTTTTTTTTCTATTTCTTCTCTCTAATACGATAACAATTAATAGAATACAAAAGCAAACAAAAACAAAAAGTAAATGTAGCTGAACTAGAATCGAACTCAAGTTCTCTTTTTCTTTTTTTTTTTTCTTAACGTTGATTGTCTGTCGCTGCCGCATGTGGCCCCCTTCAAATGAAAATCTATTTTGCAATTGTTGTTGTAATAATTGTTTCCTATAATTAACATCTATAACTCCCCTTCCCCCTGGCCCCTAGTTTCTCCTATCGATAGTGTTTATTTGTATTGTTTAGTTTTAATTAAAGTTTTTTTTCTTTCTTTTCTTCTCCTTCTTCAGTTTCGGTTTCTTTATTCATGTTGAATACAAAGTAAAGAGAATGTAGGGAGGGAGGGAGGAGAAGAGTGTGTCTGTTGTTCTTATTAATTAATTTCTGTTATTTATTATTGTTGTTGTTGTTTTATCGCTCGGCTTACAGTTTGGTAGTGAGCGGTAGTGCTTTTTAATGGCAGCTGTATGTGGCTGGCAATGTGTTCTAATAAACTCTCTTATAAAAGTTTATTGCTCTCCTATCGCTGTGATATGATTTAATCAGCAGCAAGCAATTGATTGACATGAACTACTAATCGAAATAGAAAAATAATTGTTTATCGATAAAGTTCATACACATACATAGATGTGTATGTATGCTGTTAATAAAATCGATAAAAAAAACGACAAAAACAATCGTGAAGTATTTAAGAAACAATTCAGGAACCCATAGAACCCATATACTTGAAGTCATATTAATCGGTTGAAGTAGGAAAACAATTTGTTGTCTTCTTCTCTACATTTGTCTTCAGTAACTTGAAGTTGTATGCCACGAGTGTGGAGTATTAATAGGCAAAACAATGGCAGTTTCTTGCTTAGTTTTAAACAAATAGGGACCGATAATGCCGACCGTCAATTTTAATCGAAGCAATGATAATTTGTCAATGCGTGTCAAACAATGGTCGTTTAGCTTCAGTTCTTATACGTGCTGTCGTTCATAGAAGAGTAAAACTAGTGGGAAAAACAATCGATATCTTCACGAATTCAATATGCCGACCATATTGAAGTCAATGGGAGTATCAAGTGAGACGTTACCGTTTCATTTAGTGCTGTAGAGTAGAAGTCTTGAGACACGGGTTTGTGGCCAAAATGTAGTACAAGCACGGCGTATCGAATTCCAGATTACAGCTGACAATTATATCTTCAACGTTGTTAATGATTTTAATTCTCTTCGTTACGACGTTAGAGGCGAATAGGAGGAATAATGTCCGTCTAGAGATCAGTCGTAGGATTAATCCTTAAAAAAGGTGCTGTTATCAGTTTCAGTAAGCAGTTTTGTATCATGGACCACACTTCCGTGCGATGAAATTAATTTATGTACGCGATTTCTCCCCCGCCGGAGGGAAGAATGAGCAACTTATGGGGAAACATGAACGCTTTTAGGCAACGATGCAGCTACAAAGAGTACTTTATGCGAGAATCAGCGAACATGGGCGTAGAAGACAATTTTACTTGTGTTATAAGGAGCAAATTTAAGAAAACCTAACTATTCTAGTTGCCGTAGTATAGTGGGTAGTGTTTTATCTTATTAGACGTGAGGCCACGGTTCAAACCTCAGGTCAGGTTCAAACCTCTTCAACAAAACGAAATAAGAAAAAATATTTCTG
Source organism: Sarcophaga variegata (assembly GCA_932273835.1). Classification (NCBI taxonomy): domain Eukaryota; kingdom Metazoa; phylum Arthropoda; class Insecta; order Diptera; family Sarcophagidae; genus Sarcophaga; species Sarcophaga variegata. Next base: position 101,638,941 of record OW026360.1, on the reverse strand, counting down.
CGGCGACTTCCTCTCTGCATATTTTGTGGCAAAAACAGGGAGATTAAATAAAATTGCCATGAAAAATGGTTCGGAATCGACGTTAAACTGTAGGTTCCTCTACTCATGTATAAAACCAACACACTCAACATAAATGGCATGAAAAACTAGGTAGTATTCCTGACTAAAGAGTTGTATGTATGCATGTATCTTGGAATGGTGTTTCAAAGAAGCATAAGATCCTGTAATTAGAGTTGCCTTAACAGGCCAAAGTCCGGGAATCGTTTTGCTAAGGAGAATGACGATAATTTTAATTTAGAGCCTCATGTTCTTTTTCTTCCTATTTGAGGAGAAGCTTATTGTGAACAACTTATTAACGAAATCATAAAAAAATTTTTGCTTCCCAACATTAGGAGACTTTCAAATTTATAACCAAATTAAGGCACGTGGCCAAAAAGAACCAAAAAAAACGCTCCACTTTTCTGCTCATGGAAAACCTGTAATGTTTTCCCAAAAAATAAACTCAAATTCGTGTTGTATTGTCAAAGTCACCACAATTTAATGAACCCTGAACAGAAATCCAAGAAAAAGAAGTTCAACATTTAAAACTTGCAATACAGCACAACAATTTCCAAAAAAAATTGAAAAAGATCTGAAGAAAAACTCTTGGAAAAACTGTAGTTTTTTAGGGAGGCGAAACAAACAAAAAAAATCAAAATCGTGACTTCAAATAAACAGTCAGACAGCAAAGCGGACAGACATTGAAACCAGAAAATGATAATCGCCCTCAATAAACAATAGAGTTGAAGTTTTCTTTCCGCCAAAATTAACCGCAACATGGTAATAAAAATACTGTTAATGCAACAACAACAACAACAACAATGGCAATAAACAATTGCCAAAAAAAGGCACAAAGAATTGCATTGAAAGAAACAGTTACACTATCATGAGAGGTGCTAGTGCTGATACTAGTGCTGGTACTAGTGGTGGTGATGGTGATGGCGGTGGTGGCATAACCATCAAAAAAATAAAGTTCAAGAATACGATGTAACGTTTACGGTGCTGTTGCTGCTGCCGCTGCCTCTTAAACTAAAACCTTCAGTTGCCAAAAAAAATTTTGGAACGTTTTTGCTTCTTTTTCTTTTTTTTTTTTGTTTTCTAATCTTAGCAGCAGTTTTCCTTTAAATGGAAATTTTTCCATATTTTTTTAGTTTCTTTTCTTTTCTTTTTCCATTTTTTTCCTTATTCTTTTGTTTCTTTTGCTTTTTGTGTTTTACTTTCGTTTTAAATACACTCTGTTTACAACAACAAAAAGGAAATCAAGAAAAAGTATCAAAAAAATAACACAACAATGGCGCCCCATTGTTAATGACAAAATAAATAAAAAAAACCCCGTTTTTTAACCGCTAACATACAATTGAAGGATTGTAAGTGTGTGTGTGTCTGTATACCCAGACTGAAATAAGTGATAACCTACACTCGCAAACCTGGCAAACCTGGCACTGAATAAGAATTATCGAGGACACAATTTCTATCTTATTTTAGAAACGGAAAAATCCTTCTCACAGAAGCAGGGGATTAAAGCAGACCAATCCTATCTAAATTTGCTTTTCAGACGCCTTGAAATCCAAATATTTTCAATCTAAACTCAACTGTATGCAGTCAGTGGGGTTGCCAGATTACAAAACAATCTAATCAAGACGTTTTAATTACGGATCAATACGTTATCAGAATTTGAATGACATGTCTTAGTAGCACATTATAACAGAGTGCACTAAGAGGTCATTACATCAACTGTATGCAGTCAGTAGGGTTGCCAGATTATAACACAATCTAATCAAGACGTTTTAATTCCGGATCAATACGTTTGAAGCTGCTTAACAATCTAAGAATTACTGTCAGAATTTGAATGACAAATCTTAGTAGCACATTGTAACAGAGTACACTCAGACGTCAGTATATCAATTGTATGCAGTCAGTTGCCAGATTACAAAACAATCTAATCAAGGTATTTTAATTACGCATCAATACGTTTGAAGCTGCTTAACAATCTAAGAATTGTTGTCAGAATGCACTAAGAGGTCATCAGTAGTAGCTCTCCATTACCCCGGTACTAAATGAATTTCCTACTTTATAATCTGCCTAGTATGTGTGCTAAATAAGTAAGCTCATCAAGCTTTTTCAACAAAACTCGTCATATTCTCCACCCTAAACGGAATATTACTGGACAGTAATAGGGACACATGCCATGGAGCAACACAGGAACAACTGGGTGTATATCAGGGTGTAAGTCAAAATTCATCGCATGGTATCCAGACTTGATACATAAGTTTCCTCTTTAATTCTGTAATTTAGTAATAAAAGTGAATGAATCTTCAACGTTGTTAATGATTTTAATTCTATTTGCTACGATGCTAGGAGCGAAAATACTGTCGGTCTAGAGATCAGTCGTATGATTAATCCTTAAAAAAGGTGCTGTTATAAGTTTCATTAAGCAGTTTTGCAGCATGTGCTACCCCCTATGATGAAATTAATCTAGGCACGCTATTTCTCCCCCGCGAGAGGGAGAATGAGCAACTTTTGCGGAACCATGGACGCTTTTACGCCACGATGCAGCTATAAAGAGTACTTTATGCGGCAATCAGCGGACATGGGCGTAGAAGACAACTTTACTTGTGTTGTAAGGACCAAATTTAAGAAAATCTATTTATTGTAGTCGCCGTAGCCTAGTAGGTAGTGTGTTGGCTTATTAGACGTGAGCCCACAGTTCAAACCCCAGGTCAGACATCTCCAACAAACTGAAATATGAACAAATATTTCGTAGGCGACTTCCTTTCAGCAGATTTCTGACAAAAAGTCTGAGAGTAAATAAAATTACAAAGAAAAGTTTCTCAAAAATCTGTCGTTCAGACACATGAGTGGTGGGCGCAACTAGATTCTAATCCTGCCCAAAAGGTTCAGCGAAAATATGATAACAAACCATGTGATAATTCAGGGTTATGAGCAGCTGGTAGATTTTGGTGAAGTTTTAAAGGAATTTTTATTCAATGGTTATCCAACGAATGTGAAGAGAGAGACTTCGACGGATTTTGAGAGAAAATAAACTTTTTCTTGGTTTAAAAACTGGTTGCATACTATCCAGGCATGGGTTGAATAAAGTAATTTGCCTTTTAGCCGAACATTATAGGCTCAAAATGACATTTGTTCAGAATGTAAAACGCTTCAAATCCAACATTTTTGACAGATTGCTGCGCCGCAAATGTTGCTCGTATTGTGTTTATAACATCACTTAATGCATTATTTACCAAAAGACTGCCGATATCGAATATTGCATATTTTTAAAGACCTCGTTAGCACGGTGATCGACCAGTAAACCTACCAATAAAGTAGTTGCACCTTATGAGACCTCAATCATAGTATTTTTTGCTGTATCATTGTATCATTACTAAATACTGAATTAATTTAAAATTCTTTCTTTTTTCAATTAAACATTTCATCTGAACAAAACAAACCATAAAAAAAACACTGAAATTCCATTAAAAAAAACTCGTATTTTTTTATACGAATCCAAGTGAAAAAAACACCCAAATTAAAAACCCCAAAAGCTTTTAATTGCTTTTTTAACCCACTGTACTGTTTTTATGACAGGGACACTGATGCAAGTAATTTAATGTGGATTGAGTAAGTTTTCCAACATTAAATCTTATTAATCGGCTTAAAAGAGCAACACATGCAAAAGCAAGGGAGAGAGAGAGTTTTCACGGTTGATTGCATGGTGATTGAAACTATAAGTGGACTCCATATACTTTAAATAGAAGTATTATAATGGCCATCAAATAAACAGAATAGGGAGAAAGGAGATAGCAAGAAAATATCGCGCAGGAGGACCGTTTCTGCTGTGACAACAAAAGTTTTGAAAATCAAATTATTTGCATGGCATGCCATACAAGTACCTCAAAAGGCTACGAGCTTAGCTTAAGTCCCAATGGATTTTTCTTAAAGTCTGTATTGTACAGCATAAGAACCAAAGTTCGAATAAAGCCAGTATCCAATTCATCATACACGCCCTTTGATTAGACGAATGTGACCAAAACATGTTAAGTCTTTCTAATGGACTACGGCGACCAAACATACCATAATTGGTCATTATAACCCTTCAGTTACGATTACGACCTAGTCTCTCACACCACTTATATTGGGTGTGTTAATTTTATTCATTAGAGGCGGGACCGAGACCTACAGTTTAAATTCAACTACGAATGACAGATTTTTGATAAACTTTACATGGCAATTTTATTTACTCTCTCAGAGTTTTAGCCATTATTCTGCTGAGGGACGGTCATGGGAGAAATATTTCTTTCATATTTCTTTTTATTGGAAATGTCTGACCTGGGATTTGAACCCAGGCCTCATGTCTAATAAGCCAACACGCTACCTACTAGACTACAGCGACTACAAACCCAATAATAGTTTTTAAAAGTAACATTAACGGCACACTAACTTACTTAGTTAATTGGTCCTTACAAACTTTTAGTCAAGACGAAAACCTAGCTTCTCACACCACCCACGTTGTGTGTGTTAATTTTATACATGAGTGGCTGTGGGCCTACAATTTAACGTCGTAGTCTAATGAGAGAAAGTTGCCGAAAGAAATGTTTTTTCTTTAGGATATCTGAGCTAAGGTTTCAACCACAAGCTCTCATTTAATAAGGCGTTATACTGCCTTGTAGACAACAACGACTTAAAAGCACTTTGTGAACAATAATTTGCCAAGACAGAAGTCTAAAAATATACAAAAAAAGTGTCACAGAACTCATGTCGTTTGCTTTCATTATTTTCTAGTCCACCCATCACTGACGCATAATAACATATTGTTACGTTTTTACCTTCTTAAAAACGTTTAAAATATGAGTTCGTTGATTGGAAACAAAATAAAAATAATTTTGTGTTTAGTTTCAATTAAACTGCTTATTGTTCGCACTACTTTTGTGTGCCACCGTATACAACTTGACGAATACAACAATAATTGCTTCTTCGCTAGTATTCTTTGCTTACAACGCAGGTCTTTCCAACGGCGATCTTCAAACCACAACTGTTCTCTGCTAACTACTCGTTGCCTGCTTTGTCTTGCCATTTTATATGTTCTCGTAAACAGTCTGATGAAGGTTCTTGAAGTAGAATGTTCGTGTTTTCGCCTTCTCGAGAACTCTAGTGCGACTTCATTGTTGTTTGTGTATTTTGTTCACATTGCTTGTTGTTGCGTTATCGCTTACTTATCCATCCCCGTTTCTTTCACACCGATGTTGTTGGTGTACTTGTAAAAAGTTCGTTGTATTTGTCAGTGTAGCTTTTGTTAATCATGTTAATGTTAAACAACGATGTTTCCATTTTCGTAACAATATTTCTTTCCAGTACACGCAAAACATAATGCAATGCTTGCTGTGCTACCGTTTTTTTTTTTTTCAAAACAAATAAACAAGCAATCGTTTAAAAAGCGGTCAATTGAATAGAGCTTCAATAGGAAAGAAATAATTGCTGCGGTTTGTTTCTTCCACTTATTTTCTTCCTCTCCTATTTATCCTTAAAACCGATTCCTATTATAGGGAATGTATGAGAGTGTGTGCCTACTTTTGTTCGCAGACTATCAAGCAATTTATGAAAACATTAAAAAAAGCAAACAAAAACGTTTAACTTTTACACTTTAAAGCTTTCAATCACGCACATAAATTCCGCTGTCCATTTTCCTTCTTTCCATGGAACAAGTAAAAATAAAAAAATCAACAACTACAACAACGGGAACAACAACAGCAATTTTTAATGCAATTTCCTACCTTTGATAGATTCATTCAATAGGTTTCAATACCATACCATACCATACCATACCACACCATACCGATAACCAATACCACCATACCTTTGCTTATACAAAGAGCATCAGACAGGGAGAGCGAGTAAGAGAAAGTACGAGATATTTATGCACACAAACTGTTTAAAGCGCTTTACTTTATACAGTTAGTGTTGTTGTTATTGTTATTGCTTTATAATGTAATTTTGACCAATCACTATTTTAATAACTCCCTGGCAATGCCAATAACCGTTATATACTGAAATAACCACACACACAAACAAATACACTCACTCATCTCTCAATGCTTAACTCTCATCCTTGTTGTGTATGTATAATACACTCGTTCAAATTTATAAGTCAAAGATATGTATGCAAATACTCTGTAGGGAGATAGGTGTGGTGTGTATTCAATAACCTACCGCTACCGAAAACCGAATAAACCAGTTTTTTATCAGTTAAAAATTTAGTTGGAATTCGAATACTTATATTCTTTTTTCTTTTTTAATCGATTAACCGATTCTTGGAGGGTTTAACTATTCGAAATTCAAATACTTATATTTTTTAATCGATTAACCAGTTCATGCATGCTTTAACTATTCGACTGGTTTTGTATGCTAATATTTTCCAAATACTTTAACTAATCGGTTAACCGGGTTCGAATACTTATATTTTTTCTCTTTTTTAATCGACTAACGGGTCCTTGTATGGCTTAACTATTTGACTGGTTTTGTATGTTAATATTTTCCAAATACTTTAAATAATCAGTTAACCGGGTTAGAATACTTATATATTTTTTTTCTTTTTGAAGTGATTTACCGGTCCTTGGATAGTTTAACTATTTGAGTTCGAATATTTATGTCCTTTTTTAATCGATTAACCGGTTCTTGAAGGTTTTAACTGTTCAAAGTTCGAATACTTATATTTTTTAATCGATTGACCGGTTCATGGATGGTTTAACTGTTCGACTTGTTTTATATGTTAATACTTTCCAAACACTTAAACTAATCGGTTAACCGGGTTCGAATACTTATATATATATTGTGGTCTTTTTTAAACGATTAACCGGTCCTTGGATGGTTTAACTATTCGAATTCGAATACTTATATTTTATCTTTTAATCGAATAACCGGTTCTTGGATGGTTTAACTATTCGACTGGTTTTGTATGTTAATATTTTACAAACACTTCAACTAATCGGTTAACCGGCTTTTTATGCTCAACATAGCTAATCGATTTTGCATACCTTTTTAACATTTCCAAAAAATTAATGTGATCGATTTTTGTAACCGGTTATTTATCGGCTATTTGACCAGTGTATTAAAATAAAACTGGTTTCTTATCACTAAAATATTCGAAAATTTGAAAATATTGTACAAAATTAAAAAAAAACTATTTTTTAATCGGTTAACCGGATATTTTATGGAGGCGCCGTAGTCTAGTAAGGAGAGAGATAAACGTTCATGGTTCAAATCCCTGCTCAGACAGCTCGAAGAAAACGAAATATAAAGAAAATATTTCTTTCGGTAACTTCATCTCAACAGTCTCTTGGCAATAACTCTGGGAGTAAATAAAAATTGCCATGAAAAGTTTGTCAAATCTGTCATACGGAGGTGAAATTAAATACTTTCACATTATAATTTTTACATCAATCGAATGATGTAGTGAATTTTTTTTTAATCGGTTAACCGGTTATTGATATAGCCAATTCAGAATCCCATATTTGTTTTAAGGCTGAATTGTTAATTTATTTAATCTACTATTAATGCAGCCAATTTAAAAAACGATTAAATTGCTTTTAAATCGGTTAACCGGTTTTTTGTTATATCTATAAACACGTTATATCCAAGCTCAATATACAACTGGTTTGGTTTATATTTCATTTTCTTCCTAAAGGGCTATTTTATTCGTTTAAATAGTTTCGAAAATGTATTGAAATTTTCGAAAAAATTTTCAAGTCTTGTTTTATGTTTATTCGAATTAATGAACCGGTTTTTGTCCCCACAATCGTGTCTTTCCATTCTACTTTTTCAATTCGATTTGCTTATATGATTTATTCTATCCAAGATCAATGCTCATATCATGTTTTCAATTCCATTTTTCGAAAACGGTTTAATCGATTAACCGTTCAAAGTATTCGAATAGTCGTATTTCAAATAAACAAAATCCAATGAATTATACGATTATTCGTGTTGGCTTTTCAAAAAGCATTTCTCTAAAATTCCATTTTTCCACGTGAAGTAATTTACTCGGTTTTTAACGTTTACGAACACTGGTTTTTTTAAAATACCCTTTTTGCAATCCCCTAGTGTATCTCCCTTTTATAAATATTAACGCATGTTCGTGGCTGTGTATTCACACACACACACACACACACATACCTGATTGTATGTTACGTTTTAATAGTTTATTCCTGTTGTTATATTACAAATTGAGTAGAAGTGTGTTGGTTGTGTGTTGAGAGCAATTGCAAGTACAAAGCGAAGAAGAACGAACATGTGCTTATCGTATAGCAAGCGTAGTTTAAACTGTATTTGTGATTTATATTTGTTAGTTAAGTGTTCCCATTGTGTGTGTGTGTGTTAGTATGTGTTTTATAGGCATTAATAATAATAACAACAACAAGAATAATAACTATAACAACACCAACAATGAGGTTAATTTTTCATGTCAATGAAATAACAAAGTGAGTGAATGTTTTTTTTCTTTTTTTTTCATTATTTTCTGTTATTCATCTTCATCTCGATTGTTTATATTTGATGCAGAGGGAGAGAGAGAGAGAGAGTGTGTGTGTAGAATTAAATATTCACGTGTATAAAGAGATAGAAGGCGAGTGAGTGATGTAAATTAATCAAGTGCCGTAGAAGAGTGTTTCTCTCAGTTATTCTTTGTGTTCTAAACAGCATTAGCAATTGATTTTCTCAAAAGAAATGCAAAATAACTAACATTTACCAGGAAGGGTAGAGGAGGAGAAGGAGTCCTAAATCAAATCAATTGATCAATTAATATTTTGTTCAGTTCAGTTATGAACTTTAAGGTTGCTTAAATTAATCACACACTTCTTTATTACAAGCATAGTCTGAAGTCTGGTTCTACTGTATGGGCTTTCAGCCCAGTCCTGACATTTGGTTTGACCATGTTGCCACTAGTTCTTACTGGCAGCTGTTCAACCAGTACCTTTGTCGACTGGGTGCCAAAGTAATTAATTTCATCACAATAGAAAACTTGAAGTCTCCGTGCTCTAATAGGAATTTCATCATAAATTTTATCGCAATAGAAAGCTTAAAGTCTTCGTGGTATAGTCGGTAGTACGTCGGCTTATTATATATAAGTCCACAGCTCAAACCATAGCTCAGACAATATGAAAACAAATATTTCTTTCGGCCACTTCCTCTCAGCAGTTTTTCTGGCAACAACTCTAAGAGAAACAGATTTTCAAATCATCTTTCGGTGCTGACGTTAAACTATAGGTGTCTCTACTCATGGATAAAATGGACACACACAACATAAGAGTCCGTAATTCAAACCACAGCTCAGACAATATGAAACAAATATTTCTTTCCACTCTTGCCCTCAATAGACTTCTGGTAATAACTCCGAGAACAAAAGTTTTTCAAATTATCATTCGGTGTCGACTTTAATCTGTAGGTCTCTCCACTCATGGATAAAATTAACACACAACATGGGTATTGGGACAAAATAGGTTGTAAACATGACTAAAGGGTTGTAATGTAGCTAAGAATTCTTGGTAGTCTGTATGCTCTCTCAGCATTATACGAATGACGTTTCAGTTTCCCAAATATACTTTATGGCCCCTTTCAAACCATTGCCCCATGGTCTGAAAACAACAGGACATCCGAATTGTTTTATATCGCAACCCCTCATCATTGGTAGGACTGATGGGATCGTTTTTAATGTCATAGTTGCAGTGATGCCTATTGCAGGGCTCATCCCCAGTTAGCATATCCTTTGAACCTCTTGCACTAATGTGATGCTGCACCATTTATTCAATAATTTCCACAATACCTCAGAAGCGCACAGCAAAAATCAAACTACACTTCCATAGACCCTGTACATTAATTTTGTAATGAGGCCCCATTTATATGAATTCTACTATATAAGGACCAGCCTATATATGGATTAACATTTATGTGTTTTCATTAGCTTTATCTATTAGCTTTGTTTTCGACACAGAATAGCATTTAATTCCATGGTTGGATATTTTGAGCTCCTTGTCCAGGAATCTCGGGACACACAATCACAAGAATTTTTCACTTTTCAATTTAGTATGGTAGGCGTCATAGAGAAAAAACTATGTTATCTCTCCTATGAATAGATTATTAAAAATCTTTTGATACAAATTGTGCATACTTTTAGGCAAATTTACTTATAAGCAAAACCAAGTTGCTTTTATTGCATTATTAACAGTAAAGTTCATCAAGTTGTTTTACATGATTAACTTTGTTTTGTTTCAGCAAAAAACAAAAAAAGAAGAGAATCTAAAGTATACAAAGAAATATACATATGTTAGCCTACTTTTAGGCAACACTTAACAACTTATTTTATGTTGCATACTTTTAAACAAAAAACTGTATATTTTGCATAATTCTTAACAATGTTAATTCGTTGACAACAGATTCTAACAGACAAAATACATGCATATGTCATACAAAAAGATTATTTTTCTTTTCTTTATTATTTGCAAAAACATAAAGAATACTTTCAGGCTAAAACAAAAATTGTGTCAATTATGCTACTAACAATACATTCTTTAAAACTAATTTAACTTTTTAATGAGTTTGGATATGTTTTTTTCTTCTCTGTAGGTTTAAAAATAAATTGCAAAGCAATATGTAAAGCATACTTTAAGGAACAAAATCTACTCTTAATTCAAAACTATACTTTTGCCTACTTTTAGACGTTTTTATAATTGCAAATTGTCATCTATTTTAATGCAATAAATTTTCCATGTCTCTTACAAAATTTATCTCTCTCTCTATTAAAATTTGTGATTTTATTTATTTGTCTCACGTTTCCCTATGAAAATTAATGCCTGATGCCACAAATTTTCAATTAATTTTACCAACTCCTAAAAACACGCACAAACTTTTGTTGTTACCATGTTAATGTTAATGTTGGTTTCTCACAAGGATCCTTGTATACCAGCATTATGGCTGAGATATGTACGTGTGTATGTGTTTGTCTAAGAGTAAAATTAAAACATGATTTCAGAGATGTGTTAATATGTTTATGGTTATTTTGAGGCCTGTTGGTAGTGGTGGTAGGATATGTCATTCGAATTGAGTCTACATACATATGTACATACATAGTTTCTAATGCATAACAAAATATTGTCAAAATATACTTGAGTAAATTAGAGGAATAAATTTAAATGAACATGAGAAACAAGTGGCTCCGTGCGTATGTTTTGTAAGCGTATCACATCATACGAATAGAAATATAATTTGTAGGAGCTTTCTATAAAGACTGCTACATAAAATGCTTACTTAGAGCAGACTTGATATTAAGTCCCGATTAGCCAAACGTCGACGGAAAGTATGATCGTTTTTAGAATATGAAAAGCAATGAGAGCGCTTAGCAAACCGTAATGTAATTTCGATAAGAATTTACAATGCTCATCATAAGCTAAAAATGAATGCATGTTCCGTTACGTTCCATTTACGTTTGTCTAATCGGTGCTTTACTCTCTCCTTAGCGATGCGGCCTCTGCGTTCTATAATCTAATAATATGGGGTATATTCATGTACATTTTGAATTTATAAGCCGTTTATAAAACATAACTTGAATGAAAATCTATTCCATAAACCCTTTATAAATCATAAATAAACGAATATGAATATGGGAGTAACATGCTAAAGGAGCAATAGCTGTAGAAAATGTCTGAAACTCAGATATCCTTTGGCATTCCCAAGCTACTACACATTAACGTCATCTCCAATTATAATCGATTAAAAGTAAGAAGTGTTCCTTACCTTATTAGTCATGTAATGATTCTTTCATTTTAAAGTTCTATCACTTGGTGAAACAAGCGAAAAACATAGGTGTGCCATACACATGACAAGAGCGGCCATCACCAGGTCAGTTGACCTGGTGAAATAGGTACCTTAGTAGTCACTTCATGTTTTACTACAGTGGCTTGTAATTCTTTAGCCAGGATTACAACCTAGCATTGCACACCACCCGTGTGGTGTTTGTGCTAATTTAAACCATAAATGGCGGAATCTACAATTTAAAGTCGATTCCGAACAACAATGTTTTTAGAAAGCAAGGAAGGATTATTTTTTTATTTCTCTTTTATTTGAGTTGGGGTTTGAACCACGAGCTCGTGGGTAATAAGCCGCCAACACAACGCAAGACAACGGTGACTTTATTACTCGGAAGGTAGTAGTACTAGTACAGGACTCTTGGATTCTGTTAAATCTGTTTCAAGCATAACAGTTGAAGACACTTTATTCAACTGCCCTTGGTATCAAACAACCCCGCCATTGATTCCTGTATAGTAAAACATAAAAAACTGCTTTCATTCACTTACACGTTTACAGTGCCCTAGAGCTCCCATCTGGCCTATGGAAAGTACATGGAGATTTTTGGATATTATGGAGAAAGACCTCCTCTTAGAAGTCGCCGTAGTCTAGTAGGTAGGGTGTTGGCTTATTAGACGTAAAGCCAGAGTTCGAGCCCCAGGCCAGACGTCAAGACTAAATACAGAAAGTATTTCTTCGGCGACTTCCTCTCAGCAGATTCCTGGCAAAAACTCTGAGAGTAAATAAATTTGCCATGAAAAAAGTTTCCCAAAAATCTGTCGTTCGGAGTCGACTTTAAACTGTAGGTCCCACCACTCATGTATAAAATTAACACACACAACATAAGCGGTGTGAGAAACTAGGACGTTGTACAATGGGTCAATTCGACCTCCGGTACTGTACTTGTCTTAATTGACAAGTACACGTCCTCTAACCTAACCTAACCTAAGGCCTCCTCAATTGATTTGTATTGGTAAGAGGCTTCATTAAGTGGTTCCTTAAGTGGCATTGTTAGTCTGCCTGAAAGTAAACTTTGGTCTAAGAAGTGATGCTGGACCTCTTCAGTCAATTTGTAGGGGTAGGGTTCCTTAAGTGGCATTGTTAGTTTGTTTGTAAGTAATATTAATTTTTTTTTTGGGTCTACGAAGTGATGCTGGGTTTTCTGGAGGTTTAGAGAGAGGCCTTCTCAAACAATGTTTATTGGTTGTGAGGCAAAAATGCTTCCCTTATTGTATTTTGGTATTTCTTGTACTTTTTTTTTAGTTTACAAACTGATCGGAAGCATGGCAATTTTTTGAAAAAAAAAAAAACTTTTTTATGTTTCTAGTGAACCTAAGTTAAATACTTACTCAATTTGCTTGCTTTTTTCATTGTTTTTTATTTTAATTTGTAGAAAAAAACTTTTTTTTATTTATTTTCATGCATTTTATTCATTTATTTTGCATTTATTGATGAAAACATTTAAATTTTATTTTGTATTTTAATACCGAAATTTGCCTGTGAAAAAATCCTCTCAAAGAAAAAATGTATCCATTAAACCATACCGTCATGCAGCAAATCAACATAGATTTTGATTTCCTGCTGCCTGTTTGCTTGTACTATATGCTGTATCATAATACCTTTCTCTTCCCCAAGCCTTTATACAACATTGTATGGAAATTAAAATAAAGCCTGGGAATGAATATGAAATTAAAACCAGAAATTTTTATTAATTTTCAAATGAAAATTAATGCGAACAAAATCGTCTTTTTTCTCTCCATCTTTTTCTTTCAATTTCAATTATCAACTGCAAATTAATATTTGAATTAAACAAAAAATTATTACACACAACAAAAACGACAACAACTTCAACACACCTAAAAACAACAACAATCGTTAATGGAAATGTTAAAACATCTGGCAATATTTTTATTAATGCGATGTTGTATGCCTTGCCTGGCAACAAATGTATCCTGTGGCACACTATATGCTGCTGCTGCTGCCGTAAAATACAATTTAACACGTTCCTGATTTCGTCCTTTTTTGTGTATCTCACATTATTACACACACCTTTGTTTGGGGGCCGTATGTATGTTTAAAAAAATTATTTAAAATGCTCCAAACAAAAAAATCAACACATGTGGCATATTTAACAACAATTTGATGAATTCCCCCACGTTCTATCTTCGTCGAAACAACAAAACAAAACGAATTTTATCAAATTTGGGGCTTTATAATTATCCTGGGGTTTTGTTATGCCTAAAAATATACAACAAAAATGCTATAAAATGAAACACGCTAACATATGCAATATTATGGTACGGTACGGTTAATTTGCTAATAATGATGGCTGACAATGCTAATGCTAATGCTGATGGTGATGTTTCTGTGGATGCTGATGCTGTTCTCTAATGCTCTCATTGTTGCTTAATGATTTATGATGACTACCACAACAAAATATGTTTATGCGTTCGTGTTCGTATTCGTGTTCGTGTGTGCCTACAACACCCACTTCTGCTTACAAAATTAAACACACACATAAATAACAACGTCCAAATGAACGGTTGCTTAACTTCGTATATAAAATAACGCATCAATCGTGTTGCCATATCAAATTTTAAAAATGATTTTAATTGTCGCATATAATTTGAAAAAAAAAATTATTTTAAATTGAAAAAACCAACGCAAATAAATTAAATTTTTTATTATTGCTGGCTAATAATTTTACAACCGTTAACTGCTGCTACTGCTGCTGCACCATTACTAACGAACTACTAAACAAATACAACTCTGGCACGTATTATTTATTAACACCGCTTTTATTATACCACCATCACAAATTGTGCTTCACTAATTGTGATTTTGAACACCAACAACAACAATTATGATTTAAAAAATATTTAAATTTTGTTTTAACAAAACACCAGGTGGCTTTTTGGTTTAAGGTTAGTTGTGAATTTATTATCATTTTTATCACAATATTTATTTGTATTATTATAAACACTTTCTCTCAGTCTCTGTTTAGATAAATTTATTTACAGCTTTTTTTTTATTAACAAATAAACATATTTATTGGATATTTACATTCATTAATTAATATCGTTTGAAAAAAATATATTTTTCTAATAATTTATTGGCCAACATTCACCCATTTCCCGTATATTTGAATCAAACAAAATAATTAGTAAACTAAAGGGTCCGCCAAATAACTTTTTTTTTTGAAAATGCTTTAAAAACAAGCTACTGAATATTTTCTCAAATTTCTTTTTTTATTTGAAAGTACGATCCTTCCGGTTAATAATAGAAAATAATTTCATTCAAATGGCTGCCTCGGCTGGCCATGCAGTAGTCTACACGATCGGTCCAATTTTTAAGCACATTTTCGATTGTGTGCAGCTGTATTTCACCAATAGCTTCACGAATATTGTCCTTTGAAGCGTCAATTGTCTCTGGCTTGTCGACGTAACACTTATCTTTGACGGCATCCCACAAATAATAGTCCAACGGTGTCAAATCGCAGCTCTGAGGTGGCCAAACGACATCAGCTCTGCGGCTGGTAATGCGAACTTCAAAAACAGGGCGCAAAACTTCGAGTGTAGCTTCGGCTGTGTGGCACGTAGCGCCGTTCTGTTGAAACCAAAAATTGCCAATATCCTCCTCTTCAATTTTTGTGAACAAAAATTCGTTGAACATGGCCCGAAAACGATCGCCATTGACTGTAACGGCCACTCCTTGCTCATTTTCGAAGAAAAATGGCCCAATTATGCCTCTGGACCAAAATCCGCACCAAACAGTGACTCGTTTTGGGTGCATCGGCTTTTCAATGTATGCGTGCGGGTTTTCTGTACCCCAAATGCGACAATTTTGCTTGTTTACATACCCGACAAGATCAAAATGAGCTTTATCTGAAAAGATGATTTTTTTTGCCAAAATCGTCATCTTCTGTAAGTCGATCGCAGTACCACTTAGCGAAGCGAAAACGCATTGGATGGTAAATTGGCTTCAACTCCTGAACCAATTGCACTTTGTATGGCGTCTTTATGCAAAATTCGTCTCAATGATTGTTGAGAACGACGGTGAATTGATGTTGATGGCGTTTCACGCACACTTTCTGCGACATCAGCAATATTCTCGGGTGTACGCACTGTTTTTGGCATTTCACGCTTTGGTTTATCGATGAGGATGCCAGTTTCTTTCACTTTTTTCACAAGATAACGAACAAACGGAGCTGACGGTGCTTCTCTTCTTCCAAAATCCGTACGCAATTTTCGCACACATTCTGCAACATTACCATGATTTTCAAAGTAATGTCGCAATATTTCCCAGCGTTGTTCAAGCGTATACACAATCATATTCGTTCAGCGGAAGGATGAAACTAATTATCTGTCAAATCAGACATGAGCTAAGTGTTACCATTCACGAAATAAGCACTAGTTGAAAAAGAAGACTTTAGATGGCGGACCCGATAAAAGGTTTATGTCTGGGCTGTACGGTTATTTAGTTTGACATAGTATTTAATTGCATGCTTTCTCTAAGGCGTTCCTAAAGGCTCTCTTAGTTGCTTTACACTCAATTACCATAGAAAAATACATGCTTTTCCATAAAAATCTGTCACAGAATCACCGAAAATACTTACTTACATACATAATTGGTCATTGCAACCCTTTGGCCAAGATTAGAACCTAGTTTTGCACACCATTTATCCATGAGTGCCGGGGCCTATGTTAATGTTAATGTCGACCCTGAACTACAGATTTTAAAGAAAGTTTTCATGGCAAATTTTTGTTTACTCTCACAGAGTTTTTGCCTCAAGACTGCTTAATGAAATCGTCGAAAGAAGTATTCGAGATGTATAAGCTAGAGTTTTAACCGCGGCTTCCCATCTAATTCACTTGAGGGACCCTACCGATACAAATATATTAAGAAGGTCTTCCTTTAAAATATCCAAAAATCTCCATGATCTTTCTATAGGCCAGATGGGAGCACTGTAAATGTGTGAGTGAATGAAAGTAGGGTTTTATGCTTAACTATACTGGAATCAGTCGCCGTAGTCTAGTAGGTAGTCTGTTGGCTTATTAGGCGTAAGGCCACGCTTCAAGCCCCTGGCCAGACATCAAAACGATAATATGAAAATATTTCTACGGCGACTTCCTCCCAGCAGATTTCTGGCAAAAAAAAACTCTGAGAGTAAAATAAAATTTGCCATGAAAAGCTTCTCAAGAATCTGTCGTTCGGAGTGGACTTTAAACTGTATGTCCCGCCACTTATGTATAAAATTAACACACACAACATAAGTGGTGTGAGAAGCTAGGCCGTAATCCTGACTGAAGGGTTGTAATGACCAATTATGTATGTATACTGGAATCAATGACGTGGTAGTTTGATATCACGGACGGTGTCATGCTCGAACCAGATCTAACAGTATTTAAGTAATCCAGAATCCAGTAGTTTTTACTTTCCAAGTCAACTATAATTGGCAATGACTTTAATGTATGGGTAGTAATAAATATGGGTAACGCTAAAGTGTGGCCGAGTTTCAGATACTTTCTCACGAACTAGGCTGTAAACTACAAAAACTAGGCAAACTACAGCTTTTGCTTCTTTATAATGTTACTTCAATATTTTTAAAAATTATTTCTGATTTATGTAGGGTTTATGAAACAGAAGTCGCCTTAGTCTAGTTGGTAGTATGTTCGCTTATTAGACGTGAGTTCACGGTTCAAACCCCAGATCAGACGTCTCCAACAAAACGAAATATGAAAGAAATATTTCTTACGGCGACTTCCCCTCAGCGGATTTCTGGAAAAAACTCTGCAACTAAATAAAATTGCCGCTATAAGTTTCTCAAACTGTCGGTCAGAATCGACTTTAAACTGTGAGTTCCGCCACTCATGTATACAAAATTAACACACACAACACAAATGGTGTGAGAAACTAGGCCTAAATCCTAGCTAAAGATTTGTAATGACCAATTATGTATGTACATATGTAAATATGCGTATATTTGCATTTGGTATATGATTCAGGCACAGCGGCTCTCTGTACAGTTTTTATTTTATCCTGGACAGTACAATAGTAATCGTGTAGTGTAAGGGACAAACTAAGACTCAACTGTTGAGAAACGATTCCCCACTGTCGCATGTTCTAGTACTGGCAGTGAATACTTGGATGACATTCTCTGGGAGGTATTAAGGTATTAACCATTAGCAGAATAGGAAATCTCTAAAGCAACTCGCATCTAAGGCAACACGCCTCTAAGGCAACTCGCCTCTAAGGCAACACGCCTTTAAGGCAACTCACCTCTAAGGCAACAAGCCTCTAAGGCAACTAGCCTCCAAGGCAACTCGCCTCTAAAGCAACTCGCCTCTAAGGCAACACGCCTTTAAGGCAACACGCCTCTAAGACTACTCGCCTCTAAGTCTACTCACCACTAAGGGTATTCGCTTCTAAGATAAATCGTCTATAAAACTATTTACCTCTAAGATTACTCGCCTCTAAGGCAACTCGACTCTAAGGCAACTCGCCTCTAAGGCAACTCGCCTCTAAGGCAACTCCGCTCGAAAGCAACTAGCCTCCAAGGCAACTCGCCTCTAAAGCAACTCGCCTCTAAGGCAACACGCCTTTAAGACTACTCAGCTCTAAGGCAACACGCCTCTAAAGCAACTCGCCACTAAGACAACACGCCTTTAAGACTACTCACCTCTAAGGCAACACGCCTCTAAAGCAACTCACCTCTAAGGCAACACGCCTTTAAGACTACTCGCCTCTAAGGCAACACGCCTCTAAAGGAACTCGCCTCTAAGGCAACACGCCTTTAAGAATACTCGCCTCTAAGGCAACTCGCCTCTAAGGCAACAGGGCTCTAAGGCAACTCGCCTATAAGACAACTCGCTTCTTAGACAACAGGCCTCTAAGGCAACTCGCTTCCAAGCAACTCGTAAAACGAAACAAGAAAAAATACTTTTTCGGCGACTTCCTCTCAACAGATTTCTGGCAAAAACTCTCAGATTAAAATAAAAATGCCATGATAAAGTTTCTCAAAAATCTGTCGTTCGGAAACGACTTTAAAATGTAGGTCCCGCCGCTCGTATGTAAAATTTATGCACTTAACCTAAGCGGTGTGAGAAACTAGGTCCTGGCTGAAGGCTCGTAATGACCAATTATATGTGTTTGTATGTAGAATGGGAAATTCAATTTCTAAAAATGTAGAGTAATTTTAAATGATTTTTTTTTTTTGGTTTGTCTGTGTTTTCACCTCATTTTGCAAAAAACAAGGGAAAAAAACTAATCACATTAAAGAAAAAACAGAAATCAGTTAAATTGTGCTCTTAATTACTGAACACAATTGCTATTCGTATTTCCGTTTTATTTACTGAATATTTGCACTCCCGTTAAAAGCTTTTCAAAATTGTTTTCATGTCGGCGGCCCTTATAATTGCAACCGGAAACAAGTTGTTGTTGTTGGTATAAAAGGGCAGTTTAGATTGCCATTAGGAAACATAATCATAGAAATGCATTTGTTTTTAATACTCTATGAACTGCCCTAATATTTTGCTCTCAAAATAAAGTGACTGACTGTCTGTCACCCACCCCCCTTGAAATTGCACATTTAATCGGTGTCATCAAATTATTTCATTTCACACAAAACCCCAATAAATTTGTAAAAATAACTGCAACAATAAAAAAAATATACATATACCGCTAGAAATGCATTTAAAATATAAAAAAAGTAATAAAAATTACAACAACAACCATAAAAAAGGGGAAATTGTTTTTGTTAAGCAAACATTGAGGTTAAAGTGAAAAAAAACCGTTGCATGTTTTTATATGTACAGGTTTCGGCACTTAGTGTCACTAGTACAGGGTTTTTTTATTTTTGTTTGTCACAAGTGACTAATTGGCAATCGTGATGATACAGTTCATGCAACAACAACAACAAGAATAAAAAAATAAATAAAAAAGAACATCATCATTATGATGATCGCAACAATTGTCTGACAATGCCTCTTTACAGTCGAATTCATTGATGCCGAAAATTACCGGCAATTATTTGCAATTTTTTTTCGTTTCGTTTCGTTTCGTTTTTTTTGTTTTTGTTTTTGTTTTGCTTCTTTACAAATTTAAAAACAACCGTTTTGTTTTAAACAAATTCATCCATCTGTCTGGCTAAGTGAGCCTCAGTGTCGGTTTGTCTGTGTATTTCTATTGTCTAATAGACGCTGTCAGTCAGCGTTGCTTGCTGCTGCCGCTGTTATGCCGTTCTGTTGGTGGTTATTGTTTAAATAAATATGGGAGTGTTACTATTTTGCGGTTGCATGTCTGTCTATGTATTGCAATCTTTTGTTTACATTTTTAATGTTTTTTTATTTATTTTATTTTTTTTCTGTTGTTTAAATTATTTTAATTTGTTTATTTAAAAAAAGAATTCAATTCAATGTCAAGGTTGTCTTGCAACCGTTTATTTGCATAAAATTATTGGATGCCACAACGTCATAAGGAAATCAATTAAACTAAGAATTGCTGTTAAAGACTTGAAATGTTTAAACAAGAATAAAAAAAGGAAAAAAATATAGAAATTCTGTAGAAAATTTAACGATAACGTTTTTTTTAATTATCGATTTTCTGTACGCAATAATCAGTATCAGTAACCTACCTACAAAACGTAATTAATCGATATTGATTAATTTTGTATACTAAATAATCTAATAGATCTCCTATTGAAAGCATATCAGTATCGATGAATTTGAAAGTTATCAAAAAAAAGTTAAGCTGTGGAAATAGCCGATATTGATAAGACGACTGTAGAAATTTATAAATATCGATAAAATTCCTATAGAATATAATCGATATCTATAAATTTCCTATAGGAAATAATTATAAATTTATAACATCCTATAGAAAATAATCGATATGGGCAAATTTTATATAGGAAATAAATTTCCTATAGAAACGTTCCATAAAAAATAATTTATTTCGATAAATTTATTTTCTACTTATTTCCTATATATAGGAAAGCACATTTCCTATAGAAACGAATTTCCTATAGAAAATAATCGATCTCGATAAATTTATATCCTATATATAGGGAATTTATTTCCTATGGGAAATTTATCGATATCAATTATCAATAGAAAATGATCTACATTTATCGATATCAATTATCAATAGAAAATGTCAATAGAAAATAATCGATATCGATAAATGTCCCACGGAAAATAATCGATAAATTTATTTTCTATTTATTTCCTATATATAGGAAATTTATAAATGTCCTATAGAAACAAATTTCCTATAGAAAATAATCGATATCGATAAATTTATTTCCTATATTTAGGGAATTTATGTCCTATAGGAAATTTATCGATATCGATTATCAATAGAAAATAAAAATTTTCTATAGAAAATAAAAATTTTCTATAGAAAATAAAAATTTTTATTTCCTATAGATTTTTATTTCCTATAGAAAATTTTTATTTTCTATTGATAATCGATATCGATAAATTTCCTATAGGAAATAAATTCCCTAAATATGGGAAATAAATTTATCAAATTTTATTTAGAAAATAAAAATTTTCTATTGATAATCGATATCGATAAATTTCCTATAGGAAATAAATTCCCTATATATAGGAAATAAATTTATCGATTTCGATTATAATGGAAAATAATCGATATCGATAAAAGTTTTATGGAAAATAAGCGATATCGATAAATTTATTTTCTATTTATTTCCTATTTATTTCCTGTGTATAGGAAATAAATTTCATATTGGAAATTCATAAATGTCCTATAGCAATAAATTTCCCATAGTAAATAATCGATATCGATAAATTCCCTATAGAAAATAATTATAAATTTATAATATCCTATAGAAAATATATAATTATAAAATGTTATAAATATATAGAAAATAATCGTTATCGATAAATTTCCTATAGAAAATAATCGATAATTCTAAATTTCACATAAATAAATAAAAACATTTTCCTTTAAGGTTAAACGATTTCGAAAAAAACTTTTAATTGAAAACTGATGTTGATAAATTTCTTATAAAAATTTATTAAAATCTCATTCAATATTTTATAAAACGCAATCAAGACATGGAAAATTTTTTCATAACAAGTAATCGATAAATAATTTCTTATAGAAAATAATCGATAACGATAAATTTTCTGTAAAAGGTAGCTGATGACAAAACATTTTTTTACATAAATTATTCAATAACGATAAATTTCTTACTTAAAGTAATTTTTTTTCTACATTTGCGTACAGAAATAATCGATAACGTATTCACCGATTCTATTTTATATAAAGTTTATAAACATCAATTGTTTCTATATAAAAATGTTATCGATACCGATATCTTTCTATTTAAGAATTATAGATATCGATAAGTGTTTTTCGATATTGGTAAATATGCTATATGAAATATTTGATTCCGATAAATTTCTTTTTTAAAGAAATCGATATTATTATCCTTTGTACAGAAAAAAACGAAATAAAATAAAAGAAATAATAGGTTACATGTAAACATTGATTATTATTTCTGTTTTTTAAAGGTTCTTTTTTATAAAAACTATTAATATATCGATAACGTTTCCGTTCGATGTTGATAACGTTCTTTCATAAACTATTCGATATAATACGCATATTTCTTGTTGAATATAATCCGTATTTATTGATTAGTTTTTCTCTATAAAAGTTATCGATAACAATTCATTTCACTGTAGATATTAATATGGTTTTTCGATATTTATAAGTTTAGTCAATTGCTGTCCTTTGTAATAATCATTCACTTTAGAACAAATTTTTAGAGACCTTCTACGGCCTTATGTTTGGGCACCACAGCTTCATCTGTGTAAACATGATTTGCTGCGTGAAACTATCGAAATTACATGTTATCGAATGGATGGCTACCGTAATCTAGTAGGTAATGTATTGATTTAGTAAATGACAGCTCGTAAGTTCAAACAACAAAAATATGAGAAAAATATTTATTTTTCCTTCAATTGTTTTGTTTTCCTAGTAATTCTCCTAATAACTTTAAATCTCCTCCCACACTATGTCATTACAAGTTTCGTATTTGTTTCTCCATCTTATTTGCCAGGATAAAAAGTAAAAAAAATATATTTTTTTTTATTATCCTTTTTGGTACTTTTTATTACATCGCTGTCTGCCTCAATGTCTGCTAGAAAACTATAAAAAAATCCAAATGGATTCCTTGTTTTTCGTTTTTGGCTTTTTAATGTCAACATCTCCACAAAATATTAAATTTCCCTTTAAAAGTACGAACGTTTTTAGTGCATTACTCTGATCCGTAAAGTAAATGTTGATTTGCCATCAATTTTTATTTGAATTCCTTAATAAACTTTAATAGTGTGGAATTGAAAATGGCATCACAAAGAAATATAGCGGCTGATGGAATAACAACAACGCAATTATTTGTTAAAATTACATGGGAACTTTTAAGTTGGCAATATCAAGTTGCCTTTAGGACTGGGATAAAAATTACAATCGTAATGAAAATAAAAAAATTTAATTTTTATTACATAATTTCTGTTTAACGTGCATATTACAGGATGATGGCTTCGAGGAATAATAATTTATTTAGCAATTGTGGCAAATTATTAAGAATAACGTGATTTTTATTGCATTAAGGGCTATTATTAAAACATCCCGTTAAGGTTGGGTTTAGTTAAAGGTAACTTTAGCTAAAGTGAGCTTTAAAGTCACCTTTAACTTCTTTTCGTTATTACAACCAAATGAAGTTAACTTTTTCAAAAATATGACAGTGCCGGAGCAATGTCTATGACACTGCTCAATTAAACAAGTTTTTTTAAACGCAGTGGCAACGACAGTCTTCGTTTTTTTGTTGTATATGCTCATTTTGTTTACATTTGAAGTTGCCATATTGAAAATAATATATAATACGACAAGTTCAAACAAACATAAACTTAACTTTAAAAGTTACCAGTAGGATGATCCTTTATTTAGCTTAACGCCCACTTCTACCATATTGTCCCCTTATAATAATGAAAAACAATTTATCTGCCCGTTAAAATCCTGCCTTTAACTAAAGGCAAGTTGTAATAATAGCCCTAAGAGTTTTTAATATCGTCAGAGTTATCGTATCAACCACAGAAGGTTAAATGCAATTCGAAAATATCCCCGAGTGTTCCCATGTGCACCAAATCTTCAGATACCAGACACGCCTGAGCCTGTAGCGGCATAACTATCCTTAAACTCCACTGAAAGGTACCTCTCCTAAGAGAGTAAGTCTACCTACTACTCAGTCTTATTGCAAAGCACTCGCCAAAATCATAAGGAATAACTTATTCACCCGATTCATTAGATAAAAAAGATGCTTCTTATTTAATTCCAAGGCCCATCTGGCACCAATAAGATATGAAGTGTGGTACAAAATAATGTGTCTATGCTCACGGCTTACGAATTGACTTCGTGTACCACAAAATATTTTCTACATTGTAAATCGATTGAGACGGAATGACAATGTTTGATGGTCTAACAAAGCTATCGTTACTAGCTTTCAATTTGATTATAAGGAAGTCATGCTTTAATTCGAAGCACTGACGTTGACCGTCTGGACTGCTATAAGAACTTCCCAGCTAACTCTGAGGTATCACTTCATGTGACATAACGAGCAGCTACTAAGTCTCTAACAAACGTCTCTCCGATATCCGTATTCGTCCATGAAAGCCGAGGATTTCATGGAAGCCGAGGATTTTAATCATTCAAAGGTAATGCTTATATGGGTTCCATAACATAGAAATATCGTCGTAATTTATACTAACCAGGGCCGGTATAGAGCTCACAATCTTCGACATATTGTAGGACATACATAGGCATTACGATTGTCTCAACTAAACTGTGTATTATGTGCTCATTTTGCAAGGGGGCTTAATTTCATTAGCTAGGCAACGTACGAGTAATATTGCTAGAGTCTGCTGGACTTGTCGGGATAAGAAGAAAACTGATGCACTGCTGCCTTTAGATTGTATTCACCAACTTATGATTGCGATTCTCACTGCACTTTTGGCAGGCATGTGGATAAACTTGGTTTTTATTCGTATGATTTCTGCGGGAACTACTAGACAGTATCGTGTTCCAGTGTCTTCCTCTTACGATTAAGAGAGTTTCTAAATTTCTTTCATTTTCTCTCTTTCATTTTCTCACAGCCTGGTCTGAACACTTCCTCCTGAAACTCCTCCTCTAGATTTATTCCAGAGTCGGATTAGTTTCCTATAGGGAATGTTTGATACACGACTTGGCGTGACCCTAAATGCTAGGCTAAGAGGAACATATTCCTTTAAGGATGCTCCACCATCTAAACTAACCTAAGTTTGTCTATCCCTTAACTGAAATTGGTTAACAGGCCTCTTCAGGCTCTATTCTATCCTTCTAATATGAAAACCTTTTTTATACTCCGCATATATACATAGTTTACCTACATATGTTGCATAGTGTAACAGTGTAAACATATACATACATATATACAGTGAGCGCCAAAAGTTAGTAAACACCACTGAAATCATTCATTTTCTTAGGATAGCGAGAAAAGTAAATGAGAATAGCCGAATAAATTTCCAAAAATAAAAACGTTTATTTATTACTTATAAAATGTTAAAACAAAAACAACAATTCATGATAAAGGAACTTTTTTTATACTTAAGGACACAACTGTTTTATACTTAAGAACAAAATTGTTGACTCACTTATGGCGCTCAGTGTATGTGTGTGTCAAAAATTCTATTCAAAATTTGTGAATTTTTACTTGCTTTTGCTATTCAAATATGCAAAAATTCCTTATGGGCGTTGATTTGTATAAATTACTCGTCGTGTGTGTATGAATATATGTCATGTGTGTGTTGTTGTCATATTGTAATTGAATAATTTATTTCATGTTCTAATAATAACAACAATAACGAGAGAAAAAAGTAAACTTTTATTGAAGTTTCCCACCCAAAAACAATTCATAAAACCAACAACAACAAAATTCATCACACAACACTGACACAAACAATACAATAGAAACGGCAGCAATCATACGAGTGAGTAAATAAACAAATTAGAATGAAAAGAAAAATAACACTTTACAACACTTTTGCTACACACAACGCTAAGAACGTTATACAATACTACAACACTTAATATTCAAATAGAAATACACATGCAAGTACAGTGTACACGGTAAATAAAACAAATGAACGAGTGTTGCAAATAGTAGTAGCGATTTCTGGTGTGGCAATTGTCAAATTGTTTATGCAGAGTGTGAGTGTTGTTGCCCTCTCTGTGTGTGTGTGGGTAATTGTTTAAACAATTGCTGTTCCTCTACTGTTTTAATTTTACTGTGTATTTAATAATAAAAAAAAACAAAAATAACTGTATTTCTATTTTAAATGTTTACGACAGGGTGAAGTTATTGTTATTTTTCTCTATTTTGTTTTTCTATTCTTTTTGTTGTGCCAAAATGTATTGAAGTGTAGAATTTAACGTGACACATGTCAAAATGGCAACACGTACGTACGTACATTAACAAGCACAACTTAATACAGGCTACAGTCAGTCACTCACTGAAGAAAAAAAAAATAAACACTCAACACTGGCATTAACAGCATAAGAGCGATAAATTTTGTTGCAGCAAAAAACGAATTTTAATTTTTTTCGAAATAAAAACAGCAAACATGGAGTAAATTGATCCCAGCAATTGAATATTGTTTTTCAAAGCAATAAGAAAAAAGGGCTTACGAGCACACAATACTTATCAAGAAAAACGTTAAATGGCTTACGTTAGTTAAAGGGTTGTCTTTAGTAAAAATTAAAAAAAAATACAAAATAGCAACGCTTTTTATGAACACAATCGAACACAATAGTCACTGCGTTACAGTTGACTAGTTTTGGCAAAATAGCAAATGCATTACGTATGTAGAACGGTTAGTAACGGTTCAGAAATTAAGAAGACGTAGTTTATGAAATTCGTAGCACACTTGGGTACTCGTCTCCAACATGTAGTCCACTAAGGGAATTTAAAACCAAATTAAATATTTGTCCTCTGGGATGTCATGGGTTACGTAGTTAGTTACAGTGTAGAAATGTAGAAGACGTAGTTAATGAAATTCGTAAGATACTCAGACACTCGTCTCCAACAAATAATCAGGTTATCCATTTAGTGAATTCAAAACCAACTGTCAACTGTTAACTATCTGTCATCTGGGATGTCATGCATTACGTAATTAGTAACGGTTTAGAAATTAAGAAGATGTAGTTTAGATGTAGATTCGTAGAACAGTCGGACAATCGTCTCCAACATGTGTATAGAAGGCACATATTCAGTTTATGCATTTAGTGAATTCAAAACCAACTGCCAGCTGTTAAATATCTGTCATCTGAAATATCATTCATCAGTTACAATAGTTGGTTCTTTCATAAAATGGATGGTTTAACAACCAAATAACGCGTAAAAATTGTTAAAATTTACTACGAAAACTGAGATTCAAATGATGCCTCTTTTCGATCATTATGAATTAATTATGGACATTATAATCGATCTACTACGTAAAGACTTCACAAGATTATAAAGAAATAAAGAATCAATGCGTGCATTGCCGAAAATATCACTTCGAAGATGGGGACTTGTAAACTGCAGTTCCCGCCACTCATGTATTGAATTAATACACAGAACTTAGGTGGTGTGAGAAGCTACGTCGTAATTCTGACCGAAGGGTTGTAATGACCAATTTTGTATGTCAAGGCGATTCCACGGGCCCTACTTACACCACGTTATGGTGCATTTAGCAATTGAATTTGCACCTCCGTTCATACAACATCGTAAACATACAGGCTTGCAATGTTGCTTTTCTAACA
This sequence comes from Sarcophaga variegata, assembly GCA_932273835.1. Taxonomy (NCBI): domain Eukaryota; kingdom Metazoa; phylum Arthropoda; class Insecta; order Diptera; family Sarcophagidae; genus Sarcophaga; species Sarcophaga variegata. The sequence continues at coordinate 101,611,212 of OW026360.1, read as the reverse complement.
AAATATTTATTTTCCTCACTACGTCAGCCAATAAGTCAAACTGTTACATTTAGGGCTCAGAGCAACCAGAAGGAATAATAATGCAAAAGCCGCAGCATGCGGTAAAACAGTTTGTTTGCTGAGGATTATGGTCCCGATGTAACCGTATTACAACCGACATTTTTAGGTTGCAAATGAATATTATCAACTCGGTGGTTTGTGGCTTCAAGAAGACAGTGGCACGGTCTAACCATATCAATGTTTTTGGCTTTATAGTGAGAAAACGTGTCAATGGTGTTTCGTATTTTGAAGACTTCAATTGAACTTTTTTGTGAGACAAAGTAAAAGACAATGTCTTTGTGATAAGTCCTCTAACTTTTGAGGATTTGAACACCATAATTCGTTTTTTAAGACCAACACTCAGGGGATGGCCCCTTCTCAATGCAGTGCACTGTGTTGTAATTAAGAAATAAGGTGATGGGAAGGAGGACGGAGGGTGTAGTGTTTGTGGACATTAGATTTGAATCTTTTTATACACTGAGCGCCAAAAGTGATTAAACACCACTGAAATAATTTATTTTCTTAGGATAGCGAGAAAAGTAAATAGGAATAGTAGAATAAATTTCCAAAAATAAAAACGTTTATTTATTACTTATAAAATGTTAAAACTAAAACAACAATTCATGATAAAGGAACTTTTTTGTACTTAAGAACAAAACTGTTTTATACTTAAGAACAAAAGTCTTGACTCACTTATGGCGCTCACTGTATACTAAGTGGCGTTAAAGACCTCTGCAGGTAGGGAGGATAGTCCAGCTAAACGACAAATTCTGCCTGTAATGCAGGCCAATCGACCGCCAATGAACACAGGGAACAGGTTCCCTTATCTCGCTAAAGCCAATATCCGCAGTAGTAGAGATAGAACAGTGAACAGTTATTATTGCTAAAATATCGCCCGAAATGAGTCGAAGAATCGTACGTATGAAAACGTCCAAATCCAGGGGACGTCCTTAGATCTCATGTGAATTAGTATCGTCTCAGATTCGAAAATTTTGGTTGTTCCCGTATCATTAAATTCTTTTGCACACAAATACTTATGAATTCAAGTCCAAATAAAATCAAATATTTGTGGTGACTTTAGCAAAAAAAAATTCAAATTCCAATTAATTGCAACGAAGTTTTTTATTTTTGTATTAAAAAAATGCTACAAAATAAAGTCTGCAACAGCAAAATTAAGAAAAAAAATGTTTGCCTGACTGTAATAAAAACTTCGAGAAGCCGTTGTCGTTGTCGTCGTTATGTACGAAATATTCAAAAATTTAAATGAACTTGAGCTGGAAAAACAAGCCAAACACACAATAAATGTTCAAAAAAACACCCACTTTTTTTAACCAAATACACATACACGTATACATTCATTGTGACATATGTATGTACATACATAAGTATGCATGTGTGTATGCATGTACATATGTAGGAGAGTGGATTAAATCTAAATGTTTATGTCAACATTTACCAGATTTTTGTTGCAACAAATTTTTATTACAAAAAAAATTAAAAAAAATTCGAAAAAAAAATTTTAAACAAAACATGATCAAGCTTGCATTGACATGTTAAACATTTCATGTAGCAAACGATGTTTTTTTTTTGTTTTTTTTCTTTTTGGTCTTGTCTAGATTCTTTTCTTCTCTTTTTTTTGTCGTTTTTTCCTTTAAGTTTTGTTGTGTAGACCCAACTAAAATCATGTAAAATGCCATGATTTTCTCAAAAAAAAAAAAACAAGGTATAAAAATTCTTTATTTTCTATTTCTTCTTTTTATTACTTGTTTTGCTTTGTATTATTTTCTTTTGTTTTCTTCTTTTTTCTTCTTCTTTTTATTTCTAATTTTCCTCTTCTAACTTTACTTTTTTCAATTTAAATTTTTTTATTTTGTGTATGTTATTTCTCTGCCATAATCCTGTTTTTCTTTTGGGAGATAGCAAGAGGCAGTGGAGAGGGTGCTTTTTTCCATGTCCATTGTTGTAATGCCTAATCAAATTTTGTTTGCCTTGATTTAACTGAATATTGTTGGCCTCTTCGTCCGTCTGTCTGTCTGTCTGTCTTTGTGATGTGAAACTATTTTAGGAACAAATTTTGTTTTTTTTCTACAATTTTTATCCACACAGATATTTACAACATCTAACCCTAAAGCAATCGTTTTTCTTTCTATTTTGCTTCACAAGAAATTCTAATTTAAAATGGTGCAAAATGTTGCTGGAGATAAAAAATAAAAATATTTGATACGAATCATTATATTGAGCGAAACTTTTTGATACCCTACCCGATATCCCTGCACCATAGCTACCCTTCAGTCAGAATTACGACCTATCTTCTCACACCACTTATGCTGTGTTTTTTAATTTTATACATGAGTGGGGGCGGGACCTACAGTTTAAACTCGTTTCCAAACGACAGATTTTTGAACTTTTTCATGGCAGTTCTATTTACTTTCAAAGTTTTTGCCAAAAATCGTATTTTCGTATTTCGTTTTGTTGAGGATGTCTGACCCTTTCCTGTACATAAATCTTGTACTCAAAGTACTACTGCCTACTACTCGGTAAGTAGATTATGGAGAGGTAGCCATTATCATGTCTAATCGGCATATAGTCAAACCTTGACTTAAATCTTCTCGTCGGCCTGTGAAACGCTCACCAATGAGCACTTAACAGCGGTACGGTATAGCGTGTATATTTGTTAAATTGCTTCCAGAAAGTATTTTGTCATTTCGATGTCCCCAATTCCCATTATTCGCCGCAGTATATGTACATACGTACATACAGGTTTATGACCTAGCCTCTCGCACCACTTATGTTGTATGTGTGTTAATTTTATACATGAGTGGTGATGCATACAGTTTAATGTCGACTCCGAACGACAGACTTTCTGAGAAACATTTCATGGCAATTTTATTTACTTTCATAGTTTTTCCCAGAAATCTGCTGAGAAAAATTCGCCGTAAAAAATATTTTTTCATGCTTCGGTTTGTTGGAGATGTCGGACGTGAGGATTGAACCGTGCGTGGTCTTACGTCTTATAACCCAACACGCAGCCTACAATACTACGGCGATTATGTCTTTACTTACTTATTTGTTTGATCACTTTCCCCCAATATTTGGCGATGACATTATACCAGACATAACTCATCTTAGAGGAATGGACTGGAATAAGTTAAGGAAATTTGCACAAGATACAGATTGCCTATAGAAAGAAAGGTGGTATTCCAAATGGCGAGCGCACAACCGTACTATTTAATTGCTTGTTAAGTGTATGTCAATTAACATGAGACCCTTGGTTGGTCTTCTCTCCTTCCTAATTGGTCATTATAACCATTTAGCCAAAATTACAACCAAGCTTCTCACATCACCCTAGTTGTGTGTGTTAATTTTATCCATCTATGGCGAGACGAAGTCGACGTGGTGTAGTAGGTAGTGTGTTGGCTTACTATTCGTAAAGCCCGGGTTCGTATCCCAGGTCAGACATCAAAAATGAAATATAAAAAAAAATATTTCTTCGGCGACTTCCTCTCAGCAGATTTCTGGCAAAAACTCTGAGAGTAAATAAAATTGCCATGAAAAAGTTTCTCAAAATTCTGTCGTTCGGAGTCGACGTTAAACTGTAGGTCCCGCCACTCACGTATAAAATTAACGCACACAACATGAGTGGTGTGAGAAGCTAGGCCGTAATCCTGACTGAAGGGTTGTAATGGCCAAATATGTATGTATGTATGGCGAGACCTGCAAACTCTGAACGCTAAATTTTAGAAGCATTTCATGGCAAGTTTTTGTTTATTCTCAGAGTTTGTACAAACAAGGCTACTGCGCAGACGTTGTCTAAAGAAATATTTTTTCATATTTGGAACACAAAGCGGAAACAGGCCCCCTTATCTCGATCTCTTTTTGAGTATACGATTCTATGAGCACAGTTTTTAAGCTGTCCTCACAATATTGAGAAAATAAAATGTGGGTTGAACCTTAGAACGAAAGTCATGAGAAATTGTACTGTTCTCTCTAAATGAGTGTTAACATCCCGTGAGTTTAAGTTCATCTCACATTCGTATTTGGGCCCTAATAATGATTCCACTGTTTACGCGTGTAAGATGTAGGGCAGGCTAATCATAACAGATCACTACATTGTCAAAGTGCTTAAGACCATCCAATCTATATTAAGGATTCCAAAAAAACCAGTATCTGTTCATTGTTTTCATTCAGACAGTGAACTTCCGAGGTTACATATCGGGAATATGAAACCCATTATACATGCTTTGATGAATCCATAGAAACCATGATCTTTTAAAACGATACGTAATGATACTTTCAAAGCAAAAGATTTTCCATACAGGGAAAGATGCCTCTACCAATGCCTTCCTAAAAAATTACTGCCTCACGTTGTGAGTGAATATTGTTGTTGGTTTTGCCTCCCGCTTCAGTGTTGTAATTTGTGTGGAGTTCAAACAACTTTAACTTTTTCTGCCAATATTGTAACGAAATTTAAATTGTAACGAACGAACGAATATAATTTCCAATGGCTTGAGGGTGTTTTAGAAGAAAAATAAAGTTAAGCTGACGTGCTATGCTGCTGTCTTAGCAACAGCAGCAGCAGTTGTTTCTAACCGAAATTCTTGTGTTCCTGTGTCTGACTTACATTATTACAAAATGTTTTATCTCTTCTTTTGCTTTCCCCCTCCTCTTGTCTTCTCTTCTCTCCTCTGCTATTTATTCTAGCTTTTAAAGTTCTTTTCTTTTTTTGGTTTTCTTTCTCTCTCTCTCTCTCTTTCTGGTTTTAAAGTTAAAACGATACGTCTGCTTCAACTTCAATTGCAAGCACAGAGCCTTTAAGCATTTGCTCTTAAGAGTGTATACAGGAGGACGATTGTGCAAAACAGACGAAATATTTTGTAACTTTAAGACGTTTTTTCTGTGATTCGTTCTACCCATTTGATGTTCCTTCTCCACCAACTCCTCCTCCAGCTCTTTTTCTTCGTTTTTTTCTTAATTTTTCATTTTATTTTGTTTGTAATAAAAATCTTAAGAAATGGCTGTTTGTCTGTCTATCTGTCTGCCTCTCTGTCTATCTGTCTGTCCGTTTGACTGTTACAAACAAAGCTTATGTTTAAGATAGAAAATCAAAAATTATCTTTGGTTTCAGTGCATCATCATCATCGTCATCATCATCATCATCATCTCCATTATACTTGTGGCCACCAAGCATCCAGTATTTGCTGTGTTTGTTTCCATCGACATGTGCGTTAAACGAACGTGTTTCAACGTTAATTTCCTCCTTTTTTCGTCTTCTTTTTCTCCTTCTTTTTGCTGTTGAAGTTGTTATTAAGCGTAGGGGCGTATATGTATGCCACCATGATTTAAAATAAAGTTTTTCAGTGCCTTTGTAATGCGTTCTCTATGAAGTCGTAATCGTAGTCGCAGTCTCCAGTCTCAGTCTCGTACAGCACAATACTTTACTTTTAACAATAACTGTCTGATTTTAAGTGCTCTTCTAAAGTGTTCACCAACGTATACTTTTTTCCACAATTGCTCTGGAATATGATATACACGTACTCGTCGGGTGTCTGATAATACTCTTTCTGTCAGTTAAAGACTTCCTTATGCAAGCTCAAGGTATACTCTGTGGGAAAAGTAATCGAACAGTAGAAAATGGAAATTTTTAGATTCTCATATTTGGCTTTGAAATGCATAGGAAATCTATAACAACTGTGCATGACCTTTGACCTTTGTTGCAAATGTCATAAATTCATATTTTTTTAAAGGTTCAAAGAGGTTAACCTATTAACCTTTCAATCAGGAGTGCTACCTTGCTACTCCGGCCACTCATGTTGCGTGTGTTAATTTTATTCAAGATTGGAGCGAGATTACGACCTAGCTTCAGCCACCACGAATGTTGTGAGAGTTAATTTTATTCAAGATGGCGCGGGATCTACTGTCGACTGCGAACTACAGATTTTTAAGAAACTTCTCATGGCAATTTCATTTACTATCGGAGTATTTTCCAGAAATCTGTTGTAGAGAAAGTCCTCTAAGAAATATTTTTTTATTGAACCATGACTTCAGGTCTAATAAGACACTACCTATTAAGGACTACGGCGACTTCCTATACTGATACTTACTTTCTTACTTAATTGGTCCTTGCAACCCTTCAGTTAGGATTACAACCTAGCTTCTCACATCACTTATGTTGTGTGTTAATTTTATATAAGAATGGCGGGACCTCAGTAGATTTTTGAGAAACTTTTCATGGCAATTTTATTTACTCTCTACTCTTGTAGATTAAGTCGCCTAAGGCCTATTTTTTTAATTTAAGCACGGCTTCACGTCTAATCTAAATCTACACCCTACATTACAATCCTGGGCTGGGATTTGCACCGTGGCCTCATGCATAATAAATCAATACAATACCTATTAAAGACTACAGTGACTTCCGAGTACTATTTATGCAAATACATACACAATTGGTCATTACAACCCTTCAGTCAGGATTACGACCTAGCTTTTCCCACCACCCATGTTGTGTGTCTTAATTTTATCAATAAGTGGCGGGAAATCTACAGTTTTAAGTCGGCTCCTAGCGACAGATTTTTAAGAGACTTTTCACGGCAATTTTATTTACTCTCGGACTATTTGTCAGAAATGTGCTGAGGACAAGTCCTCAAAGAAATATTTCTTATTGAACCACGGCTTCACATCTAATAAGTTAACACACTACCTACTAGAGACTACGACGACTTCCTATGCTGGTACTTACTTACTTAGCTTCTCCTACCACCCATGTTGTGTGTGTTAATTTTCATCCATAAGTGCCGGGACCTATTGTTTAAAGTCGGCTGTGAACGACAGATTTTTAAGAGACTTTTCACGGCCATTTTATTTACTGTCAAAGTTTTTTCCAGAAAACTGCTGAGAGGAAGGATCCGTGAAGAACTACCTTTTTTAATTTCGTTTTTGCTTAAGATGTCTGGGTTGGGTTTTGAATCATGACCTCACGTCTAATACGTTAACACCCAGCCCTCTAGAGGCTACGACAACTTCCTTAACTCATACCTTTTATACAAAAAAATATCTCGTATGTTTACTTTTTCATCACACTGTAAGTAAATATTCTCTTTCATTCGTTTGCTTTGTTTTTTTCTTCTCCTCTTAAATATCTTCATTCTTGCGCGAGTTGATGATTTTTGATTTGAAAGTGGTTGCTGCTGATGCTGTCATCGGTACTCATGTGCTATTGTACTGGCACCTAAAGTTGCCATATCCGTGTTTGGTGCATAACTGCTGCTATACCCAGTGTGGAGAGTGTAGAAATGGGAAGAAGGAAAAAGTTTAAAATAATATTATGCTTGTTTACGCGCTTCAATTGCACTTTGATTGCAATTGAAACTTTTTCTTCTTCTTCTCCATCTTGCTTTATACCCACAGTTTTCTTCAATTTATTTCCTTATTTTCTTTGAAATTTTTTTGTTGTTGTTTTCACTGCACAATATTTAAATGATTTAAACAAATAAAATGACATTTAAATACAAATAAATTGTTTACTTTTTTTCGGAGAATAATTTTATGGCCAGTTCTAGTATCTTATTTCCATTTAGCCGGGGCACAAACCATTACTTACACTGCGTGTGTGTGTTTCTTGTTCAAATTAATTTTAAATCGCTTTGTTTAAAAATCTTTTAATTATACATACTTTTTTTGTTTTTGGTTTTGGCAAATTAAAATAACAATCTTGCAAACAAATGTTCAATTAATTGCTTTGCAATTGAAATACTCGTTTATAATGACAAGGCGGTGGCCTAGACTGGCCTTAAGTTGTTATACTAAAACATCAATAATTGTTGGTATAAGAAAGAAAAATTAACAAATAATTTACAATTGAATTACAACAACAAAATTAAATTTTTTTCCACGATAAGAAACAAATTTTAAAAGGAAAAAAAATTGTTTTTGTACAAGTGGCCTGCCTGAACTGCTACCGACTGACAATACATTCGTTGGTAGTACTCGACCGACACTTTATATGGGTGTGTCTTACTTATGTATGTACTTACGCAGCAGTAACAGAAATTATTTTCAACTACTGAAATTTTATTATGGTATTGACAATAATAATAACAACAACAACTCCAACAATAAGAAGAAATAAAAAAAGAATTTTTAACAGAAATATTTCAGAGTTTTCAAAAACGATAACCAGGGGAAATTGAATGAAAAATTATCTGAGAAATAAGAAAAAATGCCAAAATTTCGATTGGATACAATCCAAAACGGCTAGTAGGTGTAGGCCTCTTTATGAAAAAAAAATTATATGGAACTGATACTAATTATGTATACAAGTCGGCACAAAAGTTATCACCCGATGATAGGTTATAGCATTCCTCTTCACGGATATTCTCGTATGCTAATTAATACAGGCTCGTGGCTTAAGGAAACCCTACAAAAAGAACTTGAGACGGGTTAAATCAAATGATATTGTCAGCCGTAGTCTAGTAGGTAGTGTGTTGACTTATTAGACATGAGACCACGGTTCAAACCCCAGACCAGACATCTCCAGCCAAATGACAAATAAAAAAATAAAAATATCAGCGACTTTCTCTCAGCGGGTTAAATCACATGATATTGTTTGCCTTAGTATAGTAGGTAGTGTTTTGACTTATTAGACATAAGGCTACGGTTCAAACCCCAGATCAGACATCTTCAACAAAGCAAAGTAAGAAAAAATATTTCTTTTGCGACTGCCTGCCTCTCAGCAGATTTCTGGCAAAAACCCTGGGAGTATATAAAATTTGCCATGAAAAGTTTCTCAAAAATCTGTCATTCTTAGCCGCCTTTAAGCTTTAGGTCCCTCCACTCATGTATGATGTTAACACACACAACATATGGGCCATGAAAAACTAGGTCGTAGTCCTGACTGAAGTGTTGTAATAAGCAATTATGTATAGTCAAAGAAAAAAGTCTACATACACCGCTGTGTTTTTTCTCGGTGATTTTTATTGAAAAAAATGTTTTAGCATTGTTTAAAGCAGTTACAATTAAAAATATTTGAAGACAAAAACGAATATAAAAAAATATAACCAAAAAATTATTAGAAAAATATATGCAATGGTGTATGTAGACTTTTTTCTGTGACTGTATGTTATGTAGCTAGATCATATATAATGTTGGTAGTACATGTTCTCGAGTCCCAGTTCGCCTAGTTGAGTATGGTGCAGTAGAACTCTCTGTTCAATTATTTGGAATTCTACTCTTACGGTAAAGAGGTGCCCTAGTACTGCCACCACCCGATCTATTGTACTGCCATCCAACTTTATATAACTATAACTATATTCTCTCTCCTCCAAGCCTGCCTGCCTGCCTTAACAAACTTCCGGATGCTGCTTGGTGTCTGACATAACAATTCCATGCCTAGCACCTGATACGCATTCAGGTATCATTTGGCTTGTGGGGTCTAGGGAAAAATTAAACCTGATTATTAAGGGCCTACCAACAAGAACTTCCAAAGCTAAATCTATCAAATGACTTGTATATTCAGTGTGTTTTGTGCCAAATCCCATGGATAGAGCACTGAAAAACACGTGCAAGGACAAAAAATTTAACAAACTGGGTGTTCAGTTGGGTCAACATACCGGGCTTTTCTTCCAACGAAAATTCAAATTCAAACTAGAGGGTGGATAAATGTTTACGTGAATAAATAAAACTAATGTCATGGAGTTTTTTTTTTAATTTTTCGAAAATTTCATGAAGAGTTTAATGGCCTGTCATCAGAACCGTAACTTTGAGGACCGTAACGCTGCGGTTTCATATCGCATAGACCTACAACGTAAAAAAACCTAACCTCTCAAGAAAAAGTCTAACGAGGTCAAACCACACGATCTCGGTGCCAAGTTGACATGATGATCTCATGAAAAGTTTAATGGTTTTTCATCAGAACCGTAGCTTTAAAGACGACTGTTTGTGTTTGTGGAATGTTCGTTTACATCTGCAAACGAAGAAACCTCCTTAAGAAAACGCCTGTCGGAGTTAAATCGCACGATCTCGGTGGCAAGTTCACATCATGATTTCATTAAAAGTTTAATGGCCTTTCATCAGAACCATAACTTTGAGGACGGCTGTGGTTTGTGGCGAATAAACCTCCTCAAGAAAACGTCTAACGAAGTCAAATCGTCCGATCCACTCCACATCACTTTCACGTGAGAAGCCCACGCCTTTAAGTCACTCGTTCAAAATCTCCACATAACATATAGGAGGGCACATAGCGCCTCTCTATATATAAAACACACATCGATGATATCCAGTTTGTTCAATTCAGGCCACAAGAAGTAGGTAATTATCGACCTATAGTGTTCGCCGTTGAAATCCACTCCAAACAGTTACTTTTTCAGAACGCTTTCGTATCTCTTGTGATTGTTGTTAAATGTCATATTCATTCATGCTGATTTGGCAAAACAGGCTGAATGAATGACAATTAATTTGACAGATGCAGTTTCAACAAAATGGCTGTTATCAACTGTCAAGTTCGAAAGCCTGTTGGCAGTACTTAAAAATACAGAATTTGTGTGATTTTTGTCCAATGCCATATCCATCCATGGTGATTTGGAGACCTAAGCTGAATAAATGACAATTAGTTTGACTGTATCTTCAACAAAATGGCCGTTATCAACTGTCAAAGTTCAGAAGTTCCTGTTGGAAGAACCTGAAGAATAGAATTTAGTGAAATAAATGCGTAACTACAGATAAATGGGAACAATTGCTATGGATTTCAAAACTGGAATACTCGAATCCACAAAAAAATGGCCACCGTCCAATACTACCATGCTAGAGGGTTTATTTCTTGATGTCCTAAAGTGTAATCACTTTCTGAACACAAGTAGTTTAGAGTTCCATTTAAATTTGAATCCAAATATCTGATGAAACTAATAAAAAATACCCGATTAATTTTAAAGCCTTGACTTATTTTATCTTTTTTTTCCCTTAATTTTTAAATTTAAGATTTTTTCTTGAATTTATTTTCAAACCATCCATGTGCTACTACTACTACTTCTGCTGCTATTGCTGTTGGTCCAATTGATAATCTTTTTATGAAAATCTGTGTGTATGGAAGGAAAACTTGTTTCTGTTTTTCCACATTTTTTTCTATTTTTTTCAATATTTTCATGTTTTAGTTCTTTTTTTCAGTTTGTTTTTTTTTTTATTGCCATTGTTGTTGTTGTTCGTATTTCTTATATATTTTTGATAAAAATTTCATACAATTTTATCCTTTTTTTTTGCAAAGAGTAAATTATTGTTGCAAAAAAAAACCCGAAAAAAACAAACAAAAAAATTTTTAAATTTGACTGCACACGTGTGCACCAGTTTTTTTGTCGGCTGTGATTTTTTTTCTTGTTTTCTATGGAAAATTCTTAACCAGAAAATCTACAATAACAACAAGAAGAAAAAAAACAACATTTTAAATTGTTACTGTTCTCTTTTATAATTGGCAAAAATTTAATTGTTAAAATGCATGTGAAAATCTTGTTAAAAAAACAAACAAAAAATTGAAAGAAAACAGAAAAACCCAACAACTGGTAACCGATTTCAAATTCTTAATGAATCTGATATTCTAAGAACGATAAGGAAATATAATACAACAGCTGGGTTAAAAAATTATGAAAATTCTTTGGAAAAACAGCAATTTTATAAAAACACAAACAATTAAGATTTTTAATTTTAAAAGCCTTGATGAAAAGAATTTGTACTTATAATCAAAGAAATGGAAGAGAAAGATGAGACCAACCGTAAAATTGTTTCATTCTTTTGTTTTTGAATAACCGTAACATGTCAGTAATACTACTATTAGCTATTACTACTACTAGCTGCTACTATTAATAGGTGGTACTACTACTAGCTGCTACTACTGCTAGCTGGTACTACTAGTAGTTGCTGCTACTACTACTAGCTGCTACTACTACTATTACTAGATGCTACTACTACTACCTGCTACTACTACTATTACTAGATGCTATTACTACTAGCTTATGCTACAATTATTACTATTATAATAATTATATATCTAATTATTACTGCTATAACTAGTAGCTGTTACTACCACCATTACTTACTGCTACTACTATTAGATGCTACTACTAGCTGCTACTTCTTCTAGCTACTACTAGTAGCTACTACTATCAGTTGCCCCTACTACTAATACTAACTGCTACTACTACTAATACTAGCTGCTGCTACTATTATTATTGGCTGTTACTCTTAATACTACTACTAGCTTCTACTACTACTAGCTTTTGCTACAATTATTACTAGCTGCTACTATTACTAGCAGCTACCACTAATAGATGCTACAACTACCACTACTAGCTTCTGCTACAGTTATTACTAGCTGCTACTGGTAGTTGCTGTTACCACTACTATTACTTGCTGCTGCAACTATTACCTGCTAATACTAGCTGTTACTTCTTCTAGCTACTACTAGTAGCTACTACTATCAGTTGCCCCTACTAATAATACTAACTGCTACTACTACTAATACTAGCTGCTGCTACTATTATTATTGGCTGTTACTACTACTAGCTTCTTCTACTACCAGCTTCTGCTACAATTATTTCTAGCTGCTACTATTACTAGCAGCTACTAGCTGATACACCTACTACTACTAGCTTCTGCTACAATTATTACTAGCTGATACTACTAGGAGCTTTTACTACTATTATTCCTTGCTGCTACTACTATTAGCTGCCGCTACTACCTGCTAATTCTTCTATTTACTACTAGTAGCTACAACTTGCTCCTACTACTAATACTAGCTGCTACTGCTAATATTACTAGCTGTTACTATTATTACTACTACTAGCTTCTACTACTACAAACCACTTCCACTACTAACTACTACTACTACTAGCTTCTTAACTAGCCACAAGTGATGTGGTAAGAGACAGTGGTACCGTTTGAATTTTTTGTATTGTGTTCAGTACTTGAGCCGAAACTAATATCGCTTTCCCAAGTCGATTACGTACATTTGTTTGCCGATGACTTGAATTTTTTTGTCGATCGCTTAGCTTTTTGTCACTGATTTCCATTTTTTGTGGATGGCACACATTTTCTTGTCGATGACTTGCATTTTTTATCGATGACTTGAGTGTTTTATCGATGGTTTGCATTTTCTGCTAATGTCTCGCTTTTTATTGATGACTGGCATTTTCTTGTTTCGTCGATAATTTGATGATGGTGAATTAGAAAAACAAATTTTATAAAAAAAATTGAAAATTTAAAAAAAAAATTATGAAATAATCTTGATCCATTTGCATATTCAACTTTAACTAAAGGGCATAACTAAAATTTTTGAAATTGAAAGACGCTGTTCAGCAGTAATTATTTCACTGACCTATTTTTCCCAACCATAAACTAGAAAAATTGTTTTCATTTTCATTTTTTTTTGTGTTACAAACAAAATGTTCAATAAAAATAGACGCCAATATAGTACAGTATTTTACTAAAATAATAATTACCCTCATCGTTTACAATATCTCTGTAAAACACTTTTAATGGCGTACTGCTGTACTACTGGCCTGTATTTTCCCATTATTTCTGTGCGTTTTTCATTTGTTGCTTTTGTTTTCTTTATGTTTTTCTCAATTTATTAAATCATTTTCCAAAATGCCACAAATACATCAAGTTTTTTTACGACTTGCAACATGCATCATAAATAAAAAAAAATCCACTAAAAATATTTGTTGTGCCACATGCAACAACAGCGTTGAACTGCAAAATTCACAAAGGAAAAAACTTTATTTTTTTTTAAATAACGCTATTGGCCATTTTATTGTGGTTATTGTTGGCCATAATTATGGAATTTTGTTTTCCATTACCGTCCTCTAATCGATGTGTTTATAAGGCTTTAGGAAGCAGGGTGTTTAGTGAAGCTTTTAATTCATAAACATCCGCAAATAACACAAATTCAACACTCCTTGATATTATTTTCGCTTTTTTCAATTATTTTCTCTTTGTCCCAATAATTAATTATTTAAACGGGACTAAATACAATTATTAATTACACTGTACTACAAAAAAAGCAAACTATATACAAGGGTTCTCAAATCCTTAAAAGAAATCGAGGCTTTCAATGTAATTAACATGGCATCTGAAGGCCTGTTACGAGTGTGGCATAAAGTCTATTAAAGAAAAATTAAAAGCCATTAGATGTTGTATCATTATCGACTGCGAAAAATAGGGACACTATGGTGAACTGGATATCGAAATGACTTTACAGAAGGAAAGTGGGAAAGAAAATCTCACAAGCAGTGTGTTGCACCTACTCCTATAATATCAAGTGATGAACGAACTGCTTGCGATGTTTCAGCAGATTTCTGTATTCTGTAAGGTATAACATGCAACTTGTTCTGATTTAAATAGTAGTGTTCTGATGCTACTTTTCAAAGAATTTGAACTCTTTTGGGCATTGAGGTTGTACTGTTCATCTAGGTCACAAAAAAATTTTCTGGAAGGAAAATATTGCCTCACATACTAAAGTTGACTGATTGGATGTAGATAGCAGTGGCTTTGAACTTCGGCGTATCCAAAAATGTGCCGGGATAGTAATTGCCGCTAGTGTGCGTACTATATCTATGGAGACTTTTCGGTGTACATTTATAGTAGAGAGTCAGCTGCTCTCACTAGTCTACGCCTTTGGGAGACTGGCGAGAATCGAATACTGGTGATTCGCACTTCCCGATGAACTTTACAACTGTCGGAAGGAATAATTACATGACACCACATTATACTGTTACGTTTTCAGCTTTTAAAAACGTTTAAAATATGAGTTCGTAGATTGCAAATAAAATAAAAATAAATTTGTGTTTAGTTTTAATTAAAATTCTTTATTGTTTGCACAATTCTGTGTGCCACTTTTCACAACTTTATGTATACAACAACAATAGCTTTGTTTATTATTCCTCTGTTTACACCCTTTGCATAAACAATAACAATTACTAGACAATTGTTCGACAGATCTTTGTAACGGAGATCTTCAAACCACGATTACTTTCCTCAATCGCATCGCGTCTTCACACAAGACTAACTGAACTTTTACTCACTCCGTTGTCTGCTTTGCCTTGTCTTTTATATGGCAACGTAAACAGTCTGATGAATTATCTTGAAGTCGAATCTTCGTAGCTTCGCCTTCTCGAGATCTCTATAAATCTAAACATCGTTGTTTATTATTGTTGTTTGTGTATTATTGTTTGCTTTTATTCTTGTAGTGTCTGTTGTTGTATTTTTGTTTACTTGTTTATCCCTTTTTATACTGCTTTTTGTTGGTATATTTTTGTTTACTTGTTTATCATGTAAATAAGTTCATTGTTTTTGTAGCTCTTGTTTATAATTTTAATCTTAAACGATGTAAAAGCAAAACACCATTTCCATTTTCGTAACAATATATTTCCTCGTCAACGACCGCACAGGCTTTGCAGCGACAGTGACAGAAAGTGTGTCATTGTTTCGATATCCTCATCACACACCTTTCATTTGGCATTATTTATCAGAAACCTAATAAGCTCATGACCTTCTTCATGTTTCTGTATGGCCTCAAAGAATGTTTGTAAGTCTGCCTACTGCCCCTATTCATATCCATTCCAACATAATTTGTACATGTCCAGCTCACAACCCCTACTACACGACTGGAAACCGTTTTGTGGCTAAGTAGTTGGAAGCATTGTTTAGTTATGTGTGTGAAGATAAATTTGAATTTTAAAATCCAAGACGCAATCCATAAATTTTAGCAACGCCACATTTGACGTTAACAGAGTAAGATTTCCTCTTAACAGAACAAAATTTGCCCTTAACAGAGCTTTGTTAGCTATTTAACAGTATCCATCTGAACAAGCCCACTTGTTTAGAAGCTAATTTTGGGAAATACTCTAGGTCTATGAGTAGCATACGATATGCAGAGGAAGGTTCCTAGACCTCTTAATATAATTAGCAACATAGTCATACAATAGAAGATCAGTGACCATTTTAGAACACATAAGAAATGGTAGTCCAGAGGGTCCTCTTTCGAACAGCGGTAGATTTACATTTCAACACTTTTATGCACAAGTAATATGCTCACAATGAGAATTAAATTGTATGTCAATAGCCCGCAATACTGCAAAGTAGAAGACTAGTTTACTATTGCCAATGTTAACAATGCTCTGTTAATAGCAAACTTTATCCTGTTAGAGGCAAGAAGTGGCGCTACTAAAAGTGTGGGTTTGTGTCTTTGGTTTTTAAATTCGAATTGATCTTCACACACATATACTCCTTAGTGTTTACATTAATTTATTATTTTTGCATAAGCAGCACAGTGTTATTAATTAATAACTTATGGTAGGTACCCCCGGCTCTAAGTTGTCATTTCCATAGCCAGCAATTGAAGTGTAAATAAATAATTGGGTGGAGATAACGTTTAGCAACTATAACTGTGTGACAATTTAAACTCCAGCTAATGAAAGTTAAGAGCCAGGTGTTGATTTTTTTTCTTTTAAATTCAGTTTATTTTACTGGCTATGCATTTTGATATAAATTATGAACGTAAACATTAAAAACATTTTGTTGTTGTTGTGATAAATAATATGCAGTTGACAACATTTTTGCATGAATAAAGAAAGACAAGGAAAGGCAAAACCTGTGTCATTTTCCCAATATCCGTTCTGTACATTTCCCCCAAAAACTAAACCCCAATATTTCCTGTCGATTTACAATACAACTTTGTCGTACAACAAATACATGCATAATAAAAATGCTTAAATATGGATGTCCTACACTACTTTATATGGTAGTATTGGTGGTATTTTAATTTTGTGTTGAATTTAAAGAAAAAGTTTCAGAATACACACATAGTTGGTCAGTACAACACTTCAGTCACGATTATGACGTAGCTTCTCACACAACTTGTTTAAAGTCATTACCGAACTACAGATTTTTGAGAAAATTTCATAGCAGTTTCTTATTTACCCTCAAATTTTTTGCCTGAAGTCTACTGAGAGGCAGTCGTCGTTTTGTTGGAGCTGTCTGCCCTGAGGTTCGAACTGTGGCCTCACGTCTAATAAGCCAGCACACTACCTACTAGACTTCCACAGTTGATACAAAATCTGTTTCTTTCAAAAATTGATCGTGTAGGCTAATGTCCATTACTTGCTTTCTACTGCTCTGTTATCTCGAGAAGTGTTACAGTGGTGGTCAGTTATTTAGAAACAGTATCTTATTTGATATGTATTCAACTTCTAAATTTCTTTTCTAATTCATATTCTTTTTCTCTTCTATTTCATTTCAGGTAAGTCAACAAAGTCAAATAGTCAGAAATACTAATTTACAATTGCGCTACTGTAAGTATTTCAAGCATCATTTTAACTAACGATTGGCAGAATGCCAGAAATATACTTCAAAACTTGATAACATTGTTCTAAACCCCACAAGGAATTAATTCTAGCCTATGCGAATCCATAGTATTTTCTTCATGAGTAAGATACATAGCTGTGAGGCCTTAAGTGTCCATTAGAGATGTACGTGAACTGTGTGTCGACTGGTTAAGGCTAATCTAGGTTTGCGGGCATTAGCATTATGTTGGTGCTCAAATATGTAGCTAACTAGCCAACCAACTAAAATAAATTTGAAGGAAAGACAATTAATTTTGAATCATTTTATTGATTTTGTTTCCCGTTGTCCTGATGATTTAGATGAACGTGCCTGAGTAGTACGCATTCGATCAGTTTCTAATCTCACTTCTCGTTGTTCAAGTGGTTCAAGCGAACGGGTCTCAGAGGGATATACTCGAAGATTTTCCAGTCTCAATGCTCGTCTGATTCTGAGGCTCGTAATGCTCATTTCTTTCGTGCTTGAGGTGTAGGTCGACCAATTGCTTGTCATTCATTCTGAATAATTTTCAGTGACGCCATCCATCGGAAATTAATCGCAGCAACCTCCGTCGACTCATGTGCAACAACTTTGTTAAAGAATTCACAGTTTACGATTTAATTCATTTTAAATAATTTTCAGTGGCGCCACCTGTCGGAAATTGGTCATACTAACTTAGAAACCTTCCCCGGCTCATGCGCAACAACTTTGCTAAAGATCATAACATGATCAAATGCACAGTTTACGATTCTATAAGGTACATACAAACAAACATTCATTTTTATATGCGTATGTGGGCGTGGCACCTCGCCTACTTGAAATTTTAGTTCCTTCCAGACGTACAGGAAGGTACTGTTAAAATTTCAAGAAAATTGGTCCAGCCGTTTAACCGTCCATAGACTTCAAACAAACCCACAAACAAATAAACACACATTCATTTTTATATATAAGATGTATTAGTTTAACGCTAACTCTTGGTTTAGACAGATCGTGTTAACTCTGACCGATAGAGACTCCAGCAAAAGATATACTATGGCTAGGAAAGTTAATGTAATAATCAGCGACCTAACTCCTATGCAAACAAAAGCGGCCAGGACAGATTCATAAGACAAACTTGCTATCTTTCCGCAGCTATATTATACAATAAAAATATTTCTTTGTTGGCATCTAAAAAGACTGCTAAATAAAGGAGCATTCATACTCAAGTATATGTCTTCCAATTGGTACTCGCCTACAGTACTTGCTAGCCTGTAATAAGTTATTAAGTTTGGCGATTTTATTAATCACGGAATATGTTATTGTGGCGATACTCTCATCGACTTTCATTGGCATTGCTGTCCTCATTGTTGGGTTTCACGGGTTGCCACATGAATTCACTTGGACGATCTATGGGCCACAGTAGTACTCTGAACAAATTCTGATTTTCTAACCTAATTATGCTTACCTAAAGAATCAACCATACATACATACATAATTGGTCATTATGTACAACCCTTCATTTAGCATTATGGACCTAGTTTCTCACACCACTTATGTTTTGTGTGTTAATTTTTATACATGAGTGGTGGGACCTACAGTTTAAAGTCGACTCCAAACGACAGATTTTTTTGAGAAACTTTTAATGAAATTTTTTATTTGCACTCAGAGTTTTTGCCAGATACATAGCTGCTGAGAGGAAGTCGCCGAAGAAATATTTTTCCATATTTTCGTTTTGATGTCTGCCCTGGGATTTGAACCGTGGCCTTACGTCTAATAAGCCAACGCACTACCTACTAGACTACTATATCTTTTTATATTTGACTATATTAAGGAAGCAAGGCAATACTGGTTTCGGATTTCTTATAATTTCTGTTCTCAATCTGTTTTAGCGCCTGTATTGGCCGTGTAGAGGGCTTTCATTATTGTTAGCACGCGGTCTTCTTCACAGGGAAATCTGATCAGTGGTTTATTCCGAGGAGTACCCTAGCCGATAAAAGTCTCAGTCCGACTATAACGAGGCCCCTTGGTGTTGTTGTGAAAAGACCAAAGGCCCAATGTGTTGTTGCAGAAAACTGAGTATGATGAACATAGATTGGTAGGAATTTGGATAAATTCCTAAGGCAGGAAAATCCAAATAAATCGTTCCAAAATAGAAGCATTGCGATTAGCAATAATGAGCTTGCCTTTGTTGCGATACACACGATCTACCCTTTCTATTTATATTATTCTAGAATTAATTCCGATATGTAACTTAGTTTTATAAAAGTATACGTAAGAATATGCATATTTCTTCACATTGCATGTTAGTGTCGGTTGCACCTTAAATTAAATTTCTAGCCCTCTGCCGACAACACCCAAAAGGATTTTGTTTAAAATAAAAAAATATGCAAAGATTTTCAATATTTCAAATATGGCTTAAATATTGTATTCTATGGTCGACATTGTCCAACTCAATTCTCAATTCAATTTACATTTTAAACACTAGGCAGAGAGGTAGAAAGAAAAAAATATAAATCCAGTGTTAATATTTTACTAAAAAAAAATTACAAAAAAAAAATATTATTGACAAGCTACTAAAGACCATTACAATTGTCATTGGGATGTTAAAAAATATATGACAGTCAACGATTTAAAAAAACGTATTTTTTTTTTTGTTGTGCTAAAAATAAAAATCCATCACCCTAGCACCCTAGCCTACCCCCATTACTATTTTAGCAGCTGTTAGCAGTGGAAAAAAAATCCCACTGAAAATGGAGGACAATAAAAAAGCGCCCAGCCCAGCCAGTTATATTCTGTTTTCCTATTAAAAAATGACTATCAAAATACAAAAATAACAATAAAATTTGTTAAAAAAAAATGTCCATAAAAAATATTGAAATTTTTATGTGGACTTACTGCAAAGAGCTGAACGCTAAGGGAAATTAAATTTCTAAAAAAAGAGATTTTCCAATGGAAACTGTATTTATTATACTGTAGTATGTATGTATCCTACGTATGTCGTTAACACCTACCGGCTTTGGTTCAATAATCAGCTTAAAAGTTAACGATCGGATCGTAATCTACTTTTTTATAGCATGATAGAGAAAAGTCAGAAGTGTGAACTCTTATCTTCACTGGCAAACTTTAAATTGTTGCGCAAATCTAAAAACCTTTTACAATCATGTATTTATGAGATATAAAATGAGACACAGAATTATAGAAATGGAGCAAGAGCGTAGGCTGTTAACCTGCCGATTGTTTACTTCAACACATCAAAATCACAATAGGATGCGTTTTATAGTAGTTGGAGAGTTCTTCTGAATCATTGACAAGCAAAAAGAGACTGTACATCAACTAAAGTCGCGTAGTCTAGTAGATAGCATGTTGGCTTATTAGGCGTGAAGCCACGATCAGGTCAGACACGGCAATTTTATTTACTCCCAGAGTTTTTGCCAGAAATCTGCTGAGAGGAAGTCACCGATGAAATATATTTTCATATTTCGTTTTGATATCTGACCTGGGGTTTAAATCGTGGCCTTACGTCTAATAAGCCAACACACTACCCACTAGATTACGGTGCGAGAATCTAGCTCGTAATCCTGGCTGAATGATTGTAATGACCAATTATGTACTTGTATGCATGTAGTTGAAGGAATTGATTCAATCTTCTCTGGAAACCAAGCTGCAATGAAATTTCTTTCGGGTTTAACCTATAGGTCTTAACAGAATGGCAAATGCAGAAACTCCTTTGATTGATACTCGAAGGGATTATGTGAAGATATAATATAGATTCCTGAACCACGATTCATGAAGAAGTTCCTAAATCTTTCGAATACGATTCCACACTTCCACTAACTACGGGTATAACATTTACCTTCTTTAGGCTGTATTTACATAGCTCGACACCTACCTTCTGTCATTTGGTGGTTAACCTTTCTGTATAGTTTAGTGGATCGAATATTCTAAAAGAATAATGCTTTAAATTTAAAGCCCTGAAGTTGATTCTCAAGACCGTTTAATCAGAACTTGTTGCGAGGGGTTAATATGATCTAATAAAGCTAATACTCATTCAAATCTTATCAGTCTAATTTAGCACAATCGAAATGGCAATGATTTCAGATCAGGATTGGGTTTCAGATAAGCCTTGGGTTGATCATTGAACCTAGTACTTACTCTCTAGAATTTTATACGCACCTGAGAGTTTCCTTGTGTTCTCGTAATTCACACTTCTCGTTACAGAACCTACATATTGTTCTCGATACGCATCCTATTTTGAAAAAGTGTTCTTTGAACCTACAGTGCTCGGTCATTAGGCCATTTCACATCTTCAGGCTGCTCTTTGATTGACTGATATACATATACCTCAAATATCTTCGCATTATAATACTCCAATAAGCGCATATAGTTTCCCCGTCAACAAATATAATCTTCCAAACATGTGTTTCCAATCCACAGAAAAGGGTCTGGCCCTATTAGCCGCGTGGAAGCTACCCACGCATTTATAATTGTATAGAAGGTATCATGGGATTCATAATTCGTGATAGAAGATGGTCACAAAAGATAGCTTTGGCCAGCCTATTTAGTGTCATTATAAAAACATAAAAAGGCAGAAGATTTTCGGAGAGCAACACTTTTATATATCACAGTTGGTTATAAAGTATGTTTATAACAAAATTTCTCTCAGTGTATTAGTCAAACATTGGAAAAGAGCAAATATTTTCCCTTTTTTTGTTTTTACTCAAACAAATTGGGAGAAGGGAGTAATAAAATCAACAACAAATACAAGCATTTTTGTTGTTATTTATTCACGAAAAGAGTAGCATTCCACTCTCATACTAAAGAGCCGGAGTTGTCTTTATGAATTTTACGATGGGATTTCTACATTTTCTTTGCATTTCCACTGGCGTTACTGAAACTATGGCCGTTGCAATGCGTTGCCAATCGGATTAAAGACAAATAGCAAGTGTTGTTTGCACAGTGTTTGACTCATAAGTTAGTTTGTTAAACGAAAATTGGAAGAGAACAACTGAGCATTACCTTTATCCTATGAACTCTCCAAAGACTTAAGATTTTTATTTAAAAAACAAAAAATTTTTTATAATCTGGCAACCCTATTTTATTTATTTGTTCCAGTTTTGTATTCCGTTTTTATATTTATTTTCCAATGCCTTACTGCTTTCCTGCTCCACATACATATTTTTGAACAGACTCAGGGTTTTTTATTATTTTGTTTCTCATTTCATTTGCTGTTGTTGTTGTTGTTTTAGTGGACCTGGACTGAGTAGTTATTATTTCATTTGGTTTTTCAAATATTTTTCTCGTGACTTTTTACAACAGCTTGTGTCTTGTATTTTTTTGCTAAATACTCGTACAATTGTAGGAAATATTTCAAAAATGTTTTTCAAAAACCATACAACAGTGCAACATAAAAATCGAACTGCGCCCCATTATTTATCCCATTTTATTGCATTAGAAAGTTAAAACGATGTTTAAAAAAAACAAAAATCGAAAGCCTTAAGCATGCTTATTGTAAATAATTTTTGATTAATTGATTTACTTTTATTACCCACTACATTTGTTTTCATGTATACCTGTTTGCCTGTTTCTTTGTGTATTTGTTAGATACGATTTTAAATTTCTTGTTATCGCCCTGTTGGGAAAAAATAAGATTTAAGTGTGGATGTCTTTAATGGGTGTTGCACCTTTCACTCTAAGCGAATATTAATTATTGCTGGGGTCTAAAGTTTGGTACTCAAGCTACACAGTTGGAGGAAAAGGAGGAATTTTGAAGTAAGAGGAGTGGTACCTAACACATGGAGGATGTAGAATAGTAATTCCATAAATGCGTTTTATTTTTCAATATAGTCTACTTAGAGCTCTATTTTCATTTCATTTCTCCAACCGTTCACCTATTTTGTTATCACTTCCTATCGTCGTACTACGACCATACGATCTATTATACTTATTTACTTAATTGAATTAACGGATTTCGGCCAGCCGTAACACATCCTTCCAGGCGCCTCTGCATCTTGCGCGCCTACGCCAGTTGGCCACACCAATCGATTTGGTCCTTCCAGCGCATACAAGGTCGTTCTCTTCGCTGACTTCCGCAGATCCCCGCATCAAATACCCGTCTTGCCGGAGCATCCTCCTCCATTCGAAATACATGGCCGAGCCAGTGGCACAACGTCTATGTCGTTGATGAGCTCATACAGCTCACGGCTCATCGGATGAGGAAATCATCGCCAACTCGCACTGGACCGAAGATCTTACGTAGGACTTTTTCTCTCGAATACTCTCAAAGCTGCTGCATTAGTGTTTAATAGGGTCCATGCCTCTGCGCCATAAAGAAGCATGGGTAGGAACACCAGATTCGTGTTCAGCGCACAAGATGCCTTCGGAAATACCTGTAGCAATCTTATTTGCAAAACCCATGCAGGGCTGTGGTATTAGTACGGCCAGCAAATAAAGTCGACCAGTCATAATGCCGTAGGCATGCTGATTGAGTGCTAGAGCAACAATTTCAAACCAAATTTTCTTCAGTGATAAAGCTCGTTTCTTACTTGTGGTAAGCAAAACTGCCTTACATGGGGTTAGAAGGACCAAAAAGTGTTTATGGAAACACCTATGCATTCTGAAAAGGGTACTGTTTAATCAGTTATTGGGGACTGAAGGCGGGAATGGGGCGTATTTTTCAAAATAGAACGTGGAAGACGTGTTTACTATAACCCTTCAGTTAAATGTACGACTTAGCTTATTAAACCACTTATATTGCGTGTATTAATTTTATACATGAGTGGTGGGGCCTACACTTGAAAGCAGACTTCGAACGACAGATTTTTGAGAAACATTTCATGGCAATTATATTTGCTCTCGGAGTTTTTGCCAGAAATCTGCTGAGAGGAAGTCACCGAAGAAATATTTTATCATATTTCGTTTTGTTGGATTCAACAATGACCTCACTTCCAATAAGCCAATACACTATCTGCTAGACTGCGGCGATTTAGTGGCCATATGAAAATCGACTAGTTTTGAACCATAAGTGCAGATTATAAATGTGGTTTCGAAAAGAAGCTGTCACGAGCCTTTACTTTAGAAAAGTTTCCAAAAAGCAATTTCACGTTATAACAACACAAATGGGCCACCAAGATCATGAGATTTGATGGCGTTACAGTTTTTTCTGATGCTACGTCAAAGACTGTGTCCACACGGATGGAACATTTCAAAACCCTCATTGCTCGAGTTATCGATGAAATACCACCCAAAATGTACAGCAAAAGTGATCGAAGATTACCTCACTGGGTTGGATTGCAGCAACCAATTCCGTAGCTGACTGTTTAAATGACATAGCATTTCTACTATAGTTGTATTATATACGTACGTAATTGGTCATTACAATCCTTTAGTCAGGATTACGACCTAGTTTCTCACACCACTTATGTTGTGTGTGTTAGTTTTTATACATGAGTGGTGGGACCTACAGCTTAAAGTCGACTCCGAACGACAAATTTTTGAGAAACTTTTCATGGCAATTTTATTTACTCCCAGAGTTTTTATCAGAAATCTGCTGAGAGGAAGTCGCCGAAGAAATACTTTTTGTATTTTGTTTTGATGTCTGGCCTGGGGCTCGAACCTACTAGACCACGGCGACTTGTATTGTATAGTTTCATTACAACCACAGCATTATACTTTACTTGTGTTACCGAAAAATCAATTTTATGAATGAAATAAAGTTTAGAGTTGCGGAGCATAGCGGGTTTTGAATGGAATGTCTACCAAAAACAAAACATAACTGTAAACATTATTTAGTGTCTATAACTATTTATTCGGTGCACTTTTATTAAATTTTAAATTTTTTTTAGTTTAAGCGTAAACAAATCTATGAAATGTAGAGGAGCAAGGTGGAGCTGGGAAAATGGCCATAAAAACATTGGTGCAAGTGTGCAATTTTCACACCTGGAACCTTTTTAATTGAATTTTTTGGTTTAGTGCAGGAGTTTTTATGATTTTTTTTCTCTCCTTTTTAGTTGATATTTTAAATGGAAATAATTTGTTTGTCATTTTTAGTCATACTGTAAGTGTTGATGTTGTTGTTACTATTTTAGTTTTGCTGTCTATAATTCATTTAATTTTAAATTTTTGAAACACGTTTAATTGAATTTAAATGAATAGCGTTCTGTATGTAAATTTTCCCCCCCGCCACTATTTTTATTTCGAATTTATAAGGAGAATTGAATTTTGTGGCGGATTTTCAAATTTAAATTGAAAAATTTCTTAAAGTGTCGTAAATCGTGTAAATTGAATAAATTTTATAGATTTCTGGGGGGAAATAAGGGGGAACCATTTTAATAAATTTGATAATAGCAACAACTAAAGCGAATGGCAATATGCTGTAGTCTAGTAGTAGGTTAGACGTGAGGCCTCGGTTCTAATCCCACATCAGTCTAGTCCAACAGAACGAAATATGAAAAATTATTTTTTCGGCGATTTCCTCTCAGCAGATTTCTGGCAAAAACTTGGGAGTAAATAAAAAAATGGACACGAAAAGTTTCTCAAAAATCTGTTGTTCTGAATCGATTTTAAACTGTAGGTCCCGCCACTTATGTATAAAATGAACACACACATTACAAGTGGTGTGAGAAGCTCGGTCGTATTCCTAACTGAAGGATTATAATGACCAATTATGTGTAAATCTGTTGACTACCGATGTTAAAGGATTTTTAAGGATTTATGAAATTCAAATAACGCAGTTATATGCGTTCTTCCAATAGGGACTTTCCAACAATTGATAGCGGGTATCTTGCTGAAGCTATAACTGCCGAATTCGTTGTCACTTATTCATTGTATTGCATTCACGATTCCAACAATGGGTATTCAGTTGTGGCTCCAAATTGTCATCGAAAAATCTTCTTCAGCGATCAGATCCTTTTCAGAATGAATGTGAATGTGAACAAACCAAATTGTCTAATTTGAAACGATACCAATCCATATCAGACTCAATAGTGTCCAATGCATTCCAAAAAAGCTACTATTTGGTGTGGGTTCTGGGCTGGCAGTGTCATGATTATCAACCGCGAGTGTTTCTTTTGGCCTGAATTGGATCTGTGGACACCAACGTCATGTGCTTTTAGCTGGAATCTACGTGCCACATATCTATTCTGTTGGATATTCTGCTCGATGGATTTGAGAGCATGGCCATTTCACGTGTAGGTGCTCATACGATTTGACCCTGTTAGACATTTTCTTGTGGGTTTCTTTCGTACATCGCAGGCGTTTGCGAATAAGCAACACACCACAGTGGTGCTTAAAACCAACTTGAACCCTTTGCGGTCGATATCCTAATTGAAAATTGTGCATTTTGAACGTGCTGCACTCAGAGAAGTCGTGTCGATATTTAAAAGATGTTATATTGGCATCAAGTTATCTTTATTATGGGTCCTGATATTAAACTTTCTTATGGGCTGTCTAATCGCTGCAGTGTTTCCCAAGCAGAAGTCATGGAAATATTCAAAGCGGCGCAAAGCTTATTAATGGTCGTGATATTAAACTCTCTTATAGGCTGCCTGATCACTGCGGTGTTTTCCAAGCAGAAGGCACGGAAATTTTAAAAGCGGTGCAATGCTTGTTAAGTGGCGGGATTCCCCTGAAAATCTCTTGATTTACTCAAACAGCCAGGCTGCGATTATGTGTCTGCCTTTGTACATGTATGTCGAGGATTTCTCCGAGAAATTTTGAATGATTCAAAGGTAACTCTTATATGGGTTCTGGGAGGTGGAGATTTCGTTGGAAATTGTATAGCTCATGAGCCATGCCAGAGCCGGTGCAGAGTTGAAATTTCCGATAAGTTACAATGGATAGGTATTCCCACTGCTTCAGTTAATATAGATATTGTCCACTTGTATTAACAGGAAGCAATATTGCCAGACTATGCTGGTCACGTAAGGGCAAGAAGAGAACGGAATCACTTTTGTCCTTGAATCGTATGGCCATCTATCGCACAATAGCAATACTTACAGGCAACTGTCCTTTAGGTAAGCATTCCGAGAAGAAAAAATCACAAATTTAAACTTAAAATCACTACAAAATTGACAAGAAAATACTCGCTATCGTGTAACACTAAATTTAGATTGCGAAGGAATTTTTTCTCAAATTTTTTTTTTATTCAAAAATTTATTTCAGCTTTAAAGTGTGTTTAAGAGAAAAAGCGTTTTATTTATGCCCCAATTCCCTATTGTGCTATATTTTTTAAACAATTTCTCCCCTGTGTACTTAACTTGGATTTAAAACTGCAACAATTTTATTTCGTTCTTTAAGTAGCATAAACAAACACTTGCTACAATGTATACCGAACTTTAGCCTGTGGCTATTAGAGGCACACAATTTTTGTAGAATTTTTCATTTTTTTTAAGGCAGGGATTACCTACTTCCTTCAGAAATGTCTTTTCTGGCCATAAGTATGAGTAGAAAACGGCAAACGGAAGAAAATAAATATTTAAATGATAAAACAAGACAACTAAAAGTAGGCAATAGTTTCGTTTTTTTAGTGTTTTTTTATGTAACTTAAAGTAGGCAAAGATTTTTTTGTTTCTTTTTTAATTCATAAAAAAGGAAATCTTTTTAAATTTTTATTAGTTTATTAAATACAAATTATAGTTTTCCTTGAATATTTTTTTTTATATTTTTATTACTGGCAATAATTTTTATTGTTGCCAACTTTCAGGCTGCACGTTTAAATCTCTTTTGCTTTCACATTTGTTTTTTGGTTTATTTCTGTTATTTGCCTAGAAATTTAGAAACTTTTGTCATAAAATTTAATGTAAAAACATTTATATTTTTATATATTTCACCCCTTTTGTTCATAAAGTTTTCCTCTTCCACCCGACCTTCTACCCAAGTTGTGCCTAGGATGTGATAACATACAACAGAAATTTTTTTATATTTTATTTGACATCTTGTTCTCTAAAAAGTTTAAAAAGAATTTTTATGTAAATTCATAACAAATGCTGTAAATTGTTAATTATTTAGTTTTATGCCACACATGTTTTCTTTTAAATTTGATGTGAGTTGTTTATGTCATAATAACGATGAGATTTTCTTTAGTTAAACTAAACTTTTCTATTGGTATGATTGGTTACAATTAATACAGGGGGAAATGGTGTAAATAAATGTTAAATATCCATGCATTAAATTAAAATTGATAGTAAAAAACTAAAAATTCATTTAATTTATGCCAAAAGTAAAGTGAACTGTTGTTTGTATGTGGTATTTAAGATTCCATTTAAAACCCATGCAGACTTGGCTATCAAATCGCCTTAAGACCTAAAAGGAACATTCAAAAGCCTTCAGAATTTCTCAAAAAAAAATTCTTAAGGACGGTTTGGTTATAATGTTGGTCATTACAACCCTTCAGTCAGGGTTACGACCTAGTTTCTTACACCATTTATGTTGTGTGTGTTAATTTTTATGCATGAGTAGCGGGACCTACTGTTTAAAGTCAACTTTTCATGGCGATTTTTTATTTACTCTCAGAGTTTTTGCCAGAAATCTGCTGAGAAGATCTTACCGCAGAAATATTTTTTTAAATTTATTTATCGTTTTGTTAGAGATGTCTGAACTGGAGTTTGAACCGTGACCTTACGTCTAATAAGCTAGCACACTACCTACTACAGGGTGGCTGATATATAATGCAACAAAGTAAAGCGCTATATTTTTTATTTTTTTTTTTTTAATTTTATTGTTCAAAAGCAAAAAATGCTGGAAATAATATCAAATTTTAGAATCAGTTTAGCTTTGTTTGAATTGGCCACCTTTGGTACGAATTATGGCCTTCAAACGGCCGACAAAGCCATCACAGCCTGCATGAAAGTGGCTCTGCGGTATTTTGGCCCATTCCCGGCGAAGCGCCGTCTTGAGATGATCGACACTTTGTTATTTTTTAGTGAGAACCTTACTCTCTAAAATGCCCCAGGCGAAAAAGTCAAACGGATTGAGATCCGGAGATTTTGGTGCGGTAGAAATGAAGCCATTTTTAAGCCATTCTTGGTTGACGCGTGCTGAGTGCTGTGGTGCTGAGTACTGTTGGAATGTCCATTGTCTGCGGCCGAAATGTTTGTCTGCCCAGGGCTTCAATACTGTCTTTAAGACATTTTCCCGATAATATTCGGCATTTATTTTGACCCCACGGTCGATGAATACGAGCGGGGAGTGACCATCGGCCGTTACGGCGGCCCACACCATTACCATCGGCGGTTCTGGTGGCCAATCGCAGGTGTAAATTTTCAGCTGACCTCTTTGGCAAGTAAACCCGATCATTTTGTTTGTTCACAAACTGCTCAATTTGGAATGGCTTCTCATCGGAGAAAACCAAATTCGGTAACTGGCCACTTTCGTACAAGCGAAGTAACTCCTTGGCTCTTTCCAGTCTAACTTTTTTTGTCCATCGGTGAGCTCTTGCACTTTTTGGAACTTTAGTCCAAGCTCATTTTTCAATATGTGTTGCATTCGTTCTCCCGATATGTTCAGCTCACGAACAATTTTTCTACCACTGCGGCATGGATTTCGATCAAATCTGGCCTTAACTTTTCGGATCATTTCTGGTGTTGTTACCGTTTTTTTTTTTGTCCACTTTTTTGACGCGATGCAACACTGCCAGTATCACGGTAACGAGGAATGGTACGAGAAACAAAAGGTTTATTCACATTTAAATGCTGAAGGGCTCTAACGATAGCCATCTGTGGTTTTCCAGCCAAATATAAAGCAATCACACTATCACGCTTGAATTCCATCATGAATAACTTTTTTTCTGAATGCAATAGATCAAAATGCTTTTGTAAGCTTGTAAATAATAAAAGGAACTGTCACTGGAATAAATCTGTCAACTGTCAGTCGAGCGGTTTACAAATAATAACAACCTGAAGTTGGTTGCAATACGTATCTGCCACCCTGTAGACTATCATCATTTTGTTGGAGCTACATCTGTCAAACTAAGTCGTTCTTGATTCAATCTGTTTTGCTAAATCATCATGGACGACCATAGACAACGACATGTGTTCTCAATGGGCCCTAATTTTAATCGAAAAATCATCTCAACGTTGTGGCCAATTTCTAGATGAATTGGGTACTTGAGCAAGGAAAATTGTCGAATCTGGAGCGATAAGAATACAAATGAGATCCAAGAGTATACAATACATTCCAAAATGCATGATGGCGACATCATGGGTTCATATCTCTTTCAGAACAACATTGGCCAGGCCAAACTGTAAACGGCGAGCTCCTTAGATCGGTGATTATCGTTTCCTTTTGGCCTGAATTGAATGATCTCGGCACTAACAAACAGAGCTACGTGTCTCACATCTAACGCCACATTTGATTGTCTGCATTAGAGATTTTAAGACATGGCCATCTTATGTGGCCACCTAGATTGTGCAATTTTACGCAGTTAGCCTCTTTCTTGAGAGTTTCTTAAGATGCAAGTGTATATAAAGATCCCACAAGCTATAGCAGTCTTTAAGGCAAATATAACTCATGGCATCGGTCAAATTCAGCTTGATTTATGTTCCAGAGGAATAGAAAACTTGATATTTCGGATGCATTCCAGCCAGACAAGCCATGGCGATTGTTTAAAAGATGTTATATTCAACACATAATAGCATCAGTAGGTCCTTTACACTTTGTTTGATTTAATATGTCCTGACATGTACATGTACAATGTACATTTCTATCTTAACACTTCCTTAACTTCGATTTGAGTTGTGGAGTCTCGTGATCTCCAAAATGTACTAAAAACTCCTTATAATGTTTTTCTCTAGCTGGCTGAGCTTGCTTTGAAGTCAACATAGCCTATTAAATAGTTCAGCTTCTTATACGATAGCCCATGGCTAAACCCCTAGCTCAGACATCTCGAACAAAACAAAAAACGAAAAAATATTTCTTTCGCTGATTTCTTCTTAACAGTCTTCTGGCAAAAACTCTGAGAGTGAAAAGAAAATTGTCATTAAAAGTTTCTTAAAACTGTCATTCGGAGTTGACATTAATCAGTAGGTCCCACTACACTAGGATAAAATTAGCACACACAGCGCCCTATAAATTTTATTACCCAACACTTTTACTACAAAAAACCCAACTTTCAATCGTAAAATACAACAGTGTTTGTAGTCAATAGTATTATTATTGCATACTTTAAGGATTTAAAATCGATAACAAAAAATTTTTTTATATCCTAACATGATACTTGAACTATATTTCCAACAAATTTCCAAAAATATGTATTTTATTCAGTGGAATGAGAGAGAATTTGACAAATTTCTGTACTTTAAATCCAAGCTATTCTGTCATCCCAAAAATATGCTTTAATTATTTTTTTTTCTTTCATCTGTTTTACCATATTATTCTTCATCCATAATACCACCAGTTTATTTGCCACCAGTAAATATGTTAAATTCTAGAAATTTCTCTCTCAAAAAAAGACAGAGAGAAGGAAAGAGAATATATAAAGCAGACGACAAGGAACGGAATTTTTTTAATTTATTCTCTTTTCTTTCGAAATTTTATTGTTGCATACTTTACGGTGGCAAAATATATTATTTGAAAAAGGTTGTAAACAATTTTATCTTGGATTAAGAGCTTAAGGAGATTATCTTGACTTTATTTCGAATTTATATTGTATGACAGCAACTGGAAGCATATAATTCTTCTTGTTCTTCGATTTTTTTTCTTGGTCGTAGTTTTTTATGACAAGAAAAAGGAATCTAAAAGAGAAAAACAATTCAACATTTTCTATTTTAAAAAACATTTTTTCTTCTTTCCATAGATTTTTTGTGTTTTAGAAAGCAAATTTTTTAGGGGTTAGTGCTAGAAACGAATTTTCAATTAAAAGGTACATGAGGTGTTGTGCGGACATCCTACAATAATGAACAAATTATTCACACGCAAAACTGTTGCAAGGACGCCTAAGAGTTTATTGTAGGAATAGGGTTAAACAAACATGAAATTAAAATAGCAAAACTCAGATAAAAGCACTACAAAAGAATAACAATAACAAATCAACAGTCATGTTATAGAAGTTGTCAAACAACAAAAAAGTCTTAGGGAACCTTTTTTGGATATAACGATGCAAATCTATTTGCTTTTTGATCATACGAGATCATATGATTTGATTAAAATTGAGAGATGCCATATGCACATTGTGTTAAAGGTCATTGTGTTCTAGTTTTGCCCCATTACGACTTTTGTAGGGACAACAATAATTTGAAGAAGAATGAAACTAACATTCATATACTCTATCATTGATATCGATTGATACTTGGTATCGCGTTATTGGATTGGCGCTTAAATTAAACCTTATTATCTATATGAAGTCGCCGTAGTCTAGTAGGTAGTGTGTTGGTTTAAACCCCAGACAGGTCAGACATCAAAACGAAATTTGAAAAAATATTTCTTCGGCGACTTCCTCTCAGCAAATTTCTGGCAAAAACTCTGAGTAAATAAAACTGCCATGAAAAATTTCTCAAAATCTGTCGTTTGGAGTCGACTTTAAACTGTAAGTCCCGTCACTCATGTATAAAATTAAGGCATACAACATGAGTGGTGTGAGAAGGTAGGTCGTAATCCTGACTGCAGGGTTGTAATGACCAATTATGTATGTATCTTTATGGTGATATAGGTCATCTCACTGCTTCTATGTGGGAATTACAGACCTGTAGTAACAGCTTCCAGAGTGATTCCTGATCTTTCTATAATGTCCCAGTCGAGCGATTATTCCTGGAGCGATTATTTGAATACACATGACTTTTTAAAATTGTACCCTTTCTCGCGGATTTGGGACGGAATTGCTTGAGTTCATAATTAAGCACTAAAACCACTACACCCTTGTCACCTTGAGTTAAAGACCTTCGTCACTAAAATATTTGCATTTCGCTATGTCTTGTTGCTTATTCACATATACCTTAAGAAACTTAAGAAAATCCCTTAAGAAATATTCAAATATTCAAATCGCAAATTGCCCCACGAGCAGAGTACTTAGTAATAATACTAATACTCTACAAGATACTCATCCTACCCGTGCTCATGGACCCTATTAAGCACTGATGCAGCAGCCTTGAGAGTATTCAAGAGAAAAGTCCTACATAAGATCTTCGGTCCAGTGCGAGTTAGCGATGATTTCCGCATCCGCTCCAACAGTGAGCTGTATGACCGCCTCAACAACATAGACTTTGTGCAGCGTATTAATATCCAGCGACTGCGCTGGCTCGGACATGTCGTTCGAATGGAGGAGGATGCTCCGGCGAGACGAGAATTTGATGCGGGGATTTGCGGAAGTCGGCGAAGAGGACGACCTTTAAACGGGTTGTTAATTGCCAGTTAAGTAAGTAAGTAAATGAATACTCAATGTGACAAGAATTGTGGGCAGTTCGTTTGAAATCACGTACAGCTGCAAGTTAAGAAAATTGTAATACGGCAGATCGCATGATTTCAGTTCACATCATATCCATGAGTGCTGACCGTAACCGCTCACGTAGCACCGTCCTTTTGAAACTACATATACATGCGTATTAATAAAGCCCCCAAGAAAAGTCAAATCGCATGATCTCGGTAGCTAATTCACATCACCTCTAGGTCAGATGATCATGTCAACAAAGTGCTTATGCAAAATAACCTACAGAAACCGCATGTCGTTGGTGTACAGAATTCATGCCAAACGAAGTTGACAATCATAGATGTATAGAGCTCGCCGTTCTCCAAAAAAAAACACTTCAAATAGATATGTTTTGGGAATGCATTGGACGCTCTTGAATCTCATCTGTGAATTGGTTTCATTGAAAATTCCACATTGTTTGCTCATCTAGAAATATGGCTAATCGCTGACGATGATTTTTTAATGAAGATTAGTGTCAGCTGCCAACAACCAGTTTTTTATTATTTGCACGTGCTGATGATTTGACCAAATAGATTAGAATAGATGTAACAAGGTGACCTCTTGGAGGAACCAGAACTTATTTTAGATCCTAAATAGTTTCGTTAAAAAAATATTCTTTTCTTTATGTGTGTGAAGATAAATTTAAAAACCAAAGACGCAAACCCACACTTTTAGCAGCGCCCACTACTTGCCTCTAACCGGGTAAAGTTTGCTATTAACAGAGCACTGTTAACTGTTTAACAGTGGCAATAAGTAGATTAATCTTCTACTTTGCAATTATTGCAGACTATTGACATCAAATATAATTCTCATCATGATCATTATTCGTGAACAAAGGTGTTGTAATGTAAAGGATAGTTGGTGGGTTGGTACCATGGTTCCTCTGGACTACCATTTGTCTGTACCATAGTCTGTATGGTTTACTATTTCTTATATGTTCCAAAATGGCCACTGATTTTCTAGACGACTTTCAAGCAAAAAATTGATATTTTCAAAGCCAATTTTCTCAATGCCATATCATTTTATATGTGACTATGTTGCTGATTATATTAAGAGGCCTTGGAACCTTCCTTTACATATAGTATGGTACTTATAGACCTAATTCCCAAAATTAGCTCCTAAACAAGTGGGCTTGTTCAAATGGATATTTTTAAATAGCTAACGAAGCTCTGTTAAGGGCAAATTTTGTTCTATTAAGAGGAAATTTTGCTCTCTTAACGCCAAATATGGTGCTGCTAAAATTTATGAATTGCGACTTGAATTTTCAGATTCGAATTTATCTTCACACACATTTTTTTTTCACTTCAATGCATTTTTTAATTTCGAGCCATTAGCCAAAAACGCACGGGCAACGCACTGCAAAGTATAAAATTTCAGAAAGGTTTTTATTTATTTTTTATTAATTTTAAGATTTTTTTATTGAATTTGGAAACGAATTCTTTTTGTAAATGTTCTAAAAATAGAACAAAAAAGTTTACGTGAAAAAATCTCCACATTCTTGTTCATGTAGAACAAA
Source organism: Sarcophaga variegata (assembly GCA_932273835.1). Taxonomy (NCBI): domain Eukaryota; kingdom Metazoa; phylum Arthropoda; class Insecta; order Diptera; family Sarcophagidae; genus Sarcophaga; species Sarcophaga variegata. The sequence goes on along the minus strand of OW026360.1, from coordinate 101,575,927 downwards.
AAATTCCGTAAGTTATTGTGCAACACTTTCAAAATGTTATTCATCATCATCACCGTCATCAACGCTGAACATCTGAAAATCATACTCATCACGATCGCAGTCATAAAACCTGAAAAATCATGTCGGCTTTTATGAGACATGAAAACAAAAAAAAATTTTTTTTTTTTTTGGAAATTTAAATAAATTCGGTCATTATTTTACACACAAAAAAAAATAAATAAAAAAGAAGCACAGAGCCAAAGTCATGTTTAAGGAGTAGGCAAAACAAAAAACTAAAATTGGCCATAAAAACATTGTTATCGACACGAAGAAAAAACGCCAACACAGGCCGTGGTTTAGGCCAGTAACAAAATGATCAGCATTAAACGAAAAAAAAATAATTTTTTTTTTTAGTTTTTGGTTTCAAAAAATCATCAAGAATTTGAACTGGATAATGAAAATAATCGAAATGAATAAACAAAAACAATTCGAAAAATATACAAAAAACATTAACTTCGTTAATTAAAACAATTAAAAATCATGATCAAAGTAATGAAAACAGCCCACTGAGCTAACGATTACCATTAGATTTCCAACAGATTTGCTTTGTCAAACAACAAACATCGATCGTTCACATCGAAAATTGTAAATAATTCTTAACAAAACAGACAGTAAATTGCGAGTGTGTTCACACTGGCGGTATTCTTCTTTTTTGTAAACAATTTTATATGAAACCCATGCGCTTGATTGTACACCCAAATATTTCAGTTTCGAATACAGACACAATTTTTAACCTAATTTTCTCGGTTTACTTAATTCGTCATTAAAACTCTTTAGTCAGGATTACAACCTAGTTTCTCACACTATCCATGTTGTGTGTGTGTGTGAATTTTATACATGAATGACTGGACCTAGAGTTTTAGATCGACTCCCAACAACAAATTTTTGTGAAAATTTTCACGGCAATTTCTTTACTTTGAAAGTTCTCACCAGAAAACATTTTTTTTTTTGATCATTACAACCTTTCAGTCAGGATTACGACCTAGCTCCTCACACCACTTAAGTTGTTTGCGTTAATTTTATACATGAGTGGCGGGACCTATAGTTTAAAGTCGACTCCGAACGAAAGATTTTTTAGAAACTTTTCATGACAATTTTATTTACTCCCAGAGTTTTTACCAGAAATCTGCTGAGAGGAAGTCGCCGGAGAAATATTTGACGGTTCGAACCGTGGCCTTACGTCTAATAAGCCAACAAACTACCTACTAGACTACGGCGACTTCTTGCCATAAAACTGCTGAAAAGAATTCCCGGAAAGATTTTTTGTATTTCGTTCTATTCCAGATGTCAGAGCTAATGTGAATAAGCAAACAATAGACTACAGCGGCTTCGATTTAATTTTTTTTGCACTTTTTTATTTAAAAATAATCTACGCTGAAGCTACCTGACTACTCACTGAGCGCTTGACAGATGGCTACTTTTTTCTGTCTAACTGTAAAGCTGCCTGATGTGCGACTGCACATCCTCTACCTATTGAGTATTGCTTTAGACGACCGTCAAGCGCGCTGTGCTTAAACGGCTTGTTGATTGTACTTTATTTGTCGTCCAATATGCTGAGTTTAAGTAGAACTCATCTAGCGAGTTGCCAGTTTAAAAACATCCTCAAATACTAGGCGTTCTTTGGTGAAGCTGCACTCAAGTACTTCCAGGTTAGCTTAGGTTAAGTCTGAGTGGTAGCTCTGATTTCACAAAGCTCACCTGAGAACGCATAGCGGCCCGTTGTAATGCCACGGGTGAACGCAGTCCCTGCACTGACCAAGTTCCACCAAAATCAGGGAAGAGGAAGAAGTTGGTCAGCGCAAGGACTGCACATCAAAAGCACGACTACCCCATACTGGAAAACCATCCAGAAAATTTGATGAACGAAGCTATATCCTTGATATCAATAGATGATAGCTCCGTCAAGCTGACGGAGCCAGGTGGTTTAGACTCATATGACTATTTGCTAGATTAGACCACTGAAGGTATTGCCGGAGGTCCTATCGTAATGGACGTTAAAGCTCATGTGGACTTTGGTCGCTAAAATTAGCCTGCAAATTTCACACTCCTTACTGTTGCGTTGAAGTGGTGAAATGGTATGTGGAATAAAATATTTGAATGAATAATTATTTCAGAACCTCTAGAAATTTACCAATGATTGGTTTCGTATAAGCAGTAGAATAAGTTTGATGGTCTGCGAAATCGGTTTTAAAAGGTCCGTGAGGGAACGATTGTGATGTACCAACAAATTATCAATTCTTGGCAAAAATGTTGATCAACAATCTATCATAATAAAAAATACAGAATATGTGCCCCTTAAACCAATTGCTTTGCTTATTTAGTATCCAATAATTTAACAAAAATGTAAGGGAATAAGGCCCATGAAAACAAAAAATAAATAAAAATATGTGTGGAGATAAATTGGAATTTAAAAACCAAAGATGCAAACCCAAACTTTTACCGGCGCCGCTTCTTGCCTCTAACAGGGTAAAAGTTTGCTATTAACAGAGCACTGTTAAATTTTTAATAGGGAGGGCGGAGTTTTTAAGGGCAAATTTTGTTCTGTTAAGAGGAAATTTCGTTATGTTAAAGCCAAATGTGGCACTGCTAAAATTTATGGATTGCGTCTTGGTTTTTCAGATTCGAATTTATCTTCACAAACATAATAAAAATTTGATTTTTTTGCTGTCGTTTTTTTATTGAAAATTAGCCAGCCATTCTTTCTTTTTATTAATTTTATTTCCTTTTTTATTTTTATTTTCTTATTTATTTGCACTCTTTTTCTTGGATTTCTAAAACCAAATCATGATTTCTTTAGTATTTTTTTTTTTGTTTATGCTTCGGTCATTCGCTTGTTTATATCAATAGGACGTGATGATGACTGCTGACATTTATAAAACGTACGTAACCCTTTAATAATGGAAAGAAATACAAATAGAAGACTTCCCTAAGTACATACATCTATACTTATATTGATTAACTTGTAGTGGAAATTTCCAAAATAAATTTAATCATTTAAGTTAATTGAATCAGTTATTCAATTAATAGTAGCAATAAATTTCATAATTGGTGTAATTAAGGAAATTAATGGAAGATACTTACAAGGAATTTATTATTTAAAATACTTCCCATATTGAGGCCATCTTGTCAATGATGTTATCAAAGAGGTTTTTAAAAAAATATTAATTTTTTTTAATTTAATTATGAATTACTAATTACCACTTTCTAATTATCAATTACTAATGATTTGTTTTTTTTCCTCTTTTCAGGTAAGCAAAGATATCTTGTTAAACTGTTTTGTAAGTACATATTGCCTTATGAGACATGAAACAAACTTCATATGGATCAAAATAAACTTTCATAAATCTCAATTGAATTTTATAAGTACAAAGCCTCTGAATTTGTTTTTGACCATCTTTTCGCACATTCTTATGATCGTGGTGGTAGTCAATTGACGTCACCACGTCATGAAAGTCACCATAGTCTAGTAGGTAGTAGTTTAGTTGGCTTATTAAACATAAGGCCACGGTACAACCCTCAAGGCAGACATCTCCAACAAAATGAACTATGAAGACGGTGACTTCCTCTCAGCAGGTTTCTGTCAAAAGTTCTTAACTCTTGTATGTCGTCCGAAACTCATGTAAGTGGTGTGAGAAGCTAAATCGTAATCCTAACTTAAGGGTTGTAATGACTAATTACGTATGTAAGTATGAACTCGCCGTAGTCCGTTGGCTTATTAAACGTACGGCCACGATTCAAGCCCTAGGTCAGACATCAAAACACAAATATGAAAAAATATTACTTCGGCGACTTCCTCTCAGTAGATTTCTGGCATAAACTCTAAAAGTAAATAAAATTGCCATGAAAAAAGTTTCTCAAAAACCTGTCGTTCGGAGTCGACTTTAAACTGGAGGTCCCGCCACAACTCGTATATAAAATTAACACACACAGCACAAGGGGTATGAGAAGCTATATCTTAATCCTAACTGAAGGGTTGTAATGACTAATTACGTTTGTATGTATGAAAATCATGGAATCATGCTGTTTTGAATCGATCGATTTATCAGACCCACGTTTTATTAAAGCCACTGTCCAAGAAAGTATGTTATCATACGGTCATTGCACCCTGAATTGACTGTAGTAGTTCTTCAGGCTCCTAGTGATACCTTCAGACCCCGTAATTACAATGGCTTTTGCACATTATTTTCTGGGTTCTTCAAGCATCATAATACTTGTTGATATTATCACCGAATGTGCAATGTGCGGTTTATATCTTTGATGCTCAATCATGTCACAATGTTTTATTGACCAGTTGTCTACGTTTTATTGTCAACAATTGCTTTACTGTTCACTACGTATTAACATTTTGACTGCTGCCTACTATATAGTATAGTGATAATATATCAATCACTGTGATTGATAGCACGTCAAGCCACAGCGAGAGATAGATAGACAACTAAAGGTTTGTAACTCTCAGCAGTATGTCGTTCTGAATCGACCCGAAACTAATGTAGGTGGTGTTATAAGCTAAACCGTAATTCTAACTGAAGGGTTGTAATGATTAATTACGTATGTATGTATGTATTAAAATTAGGAAAATTATCAGACCCACGCTTTGGTAAAGCCACTGTCCAATTCATAATTTTGAATTGCAAGCTAAGAAAGTATGTTCATTACGCCCTGAATTGACTGTAACAGTATTTCAGATTCATTTAAAAAAAATACATTACAATGATACCTTCAGACCCCGTAATTACAATGGCTTTTCCACAATCTGTTCTGTGTTCTTCAAGCATCATAATGCTTGATTGATATTATTATCACATTATGATGTACGGTTCATATCTTTGAAACTCAATCATGCCACAATGTTTTATTGACCAGTTTTCTACGTTCTATTGTCAACAATTGCTTAACTGTTCACTACGTATTAACATTTTGACTGCTGCCTACTATATCATCAATCACTGTGATTGACAGCACGTCAAGCGACAGCGAGAGATAGCTCGACAACTAAAGGTTCGTAAGTTAACAATGTCAACAATGGATTTGCTGCGCTCACTCCGTATTAACATTTTGACTGCTGCCTACTTTATTATCAATCACTGTGATTGATATCACGTCAAGCGACAGCGAGAGATAGCTAGACAACTAAAGGTTCGTAAAGTCATCAGAAACAATCAGAAACAGATTAAGTTGACTTTTAAAGGGTTAATGCTTTGTGCAACATTGTTTACCAGCAACACAACTTGCATAGATATTTTCTGTCATTTTATAAGAAAAAAAAATTTAGTGCAAGCACAAGTCAAAATCAATTTATGTTGCTGATCCTGAAAGACGCCTATTTCTTCATATTATTTTCATCTTTTTTTTCTTTTTCTTTTCTATAAACAACGGCTATATTTTTTCCTTTTTCTTACATTTTTTCTGATACAATAAATAGGCGTAGTATTTACGAGTAAAAAACAGTGGTGACCTACACAGTTATAAACTGTAGGGATTGAGAAGTTTTTGTCTCTTGTTTCACTGTGCAAGGCGTTTGTTATGAAAAGTATGGAATTAAAAGGCCCTCTCTACCACCAGCAGCTAGAAGACTTTTCAAACCCCGTATAATTCCATTTAAAAATCATTTTTCTTCAGCCACAATACAAATTCCATTTCTAACAATCGAAGAACATAATACAGACACACACACACTGGCATTTGTAGACTTTGAACGCGGAGAACGCTTAACATTTGAAACCCAATCATGCCACAAAGTTTTATTGGCCAGTTTTTCTGTGTTCTATTGTCAACAATTGCTTTAATAACGCTGACCATCTAATGCTTACATTTCTTTTTTTTTCTTCTTTCATTGCATTTGTTAATGTTGCATGCAACCATGTTGAATTGCCTCTTTTTTCCTCTGTCTCTCTCTGTCCATCTATCATTCTCTATGTTTCTCTGTGTGTGTGTTTTATTTATGCTTTTTAATATTCTTAAATGGAAACCACAGATGGACGTTGGATGACACAAGACACGCTGCTTATGTATTGGATGAATGGATGGATGGATGGTTGAATAGTTGGATACGTAAAGCACAATACACGACAGACATGTGATTGGAGTAGTTGTTGACTATAATTTCTACCACCTTTACTATTGACAGTTAGATTTGCAACAAAAAAAACATTATAAACATAGTGTTGTTGTTGTTGTTGCTGTTGTGTTGTTATTATTGTTGTTATACAAACAATGACATACAAAAAACGAGAAAAGAAAAACATGACACACATAAGATTTAATACCAATGAACATGAATTATTTGTAAGGGGAAAAAGTTATTTCGTGAAGGAAAGAAAATTTTAGAATGGAACGGAAAATCGAAAACTAAGGAAATTGTCAAATTTGGATAATATTTCGTAAAGAATACGATAAAAAGGGCTGATCTGCAGAAAAATTTAACAAAAAGTCCATAAAGTCCACAAACTTACTTAATTGTTCATTGCAACCCTTTAGTTGCGACCTAGTTTCCTATACCACCCATGGTGTGTGTATTAATTTCATACATGATTGGCGCTATTTTTTTTTTTTTTTTTTTTTTTTTTTTTTTGTAAAACCAGCATTCAGGGGATGGCCCCTACTCATGCAGTGCATTGTGCAGGTTTAGGAAAATAGGTTATAGGAAAGTGGAAAGAATGAGTAGAGTTTGTGGACATTTGATTTAAACTCAAGATGCGAACGGCAAGGAAACGAGTTGCTGCTAGGTAACTATATAATGGCCAGTGCTATACCATCACCTTACTTACAGTTTAACGTTGAATCCGAACGATAAATTTGAGAAACTTCTCATGAGAATTTTATTTTTTCTTGTATTATTTGCCGATAGAAATAATTTTCATATTTCTTTTTGTTCAAGATGTCTGAGCTGTGGTTTGAACCAAGGGTTCTCAGCTAATAAGCAAGCACAGTACTTACTAGACTGCATAAAAGTTTACCGAAATGTCTACTAATCGGAGTACCTTATGGCGTCCATTCTGCGATATATACGAGCCGGCATTTACCCTAGAAGCTGCAAATTAATTAAAGTCCTGATAGTATCGCACACTGGTGATCTGGGCAGATCGTGCCTAACCCATCTTCACTCGTAGTTTGCCAGGTTTAGGCAGTGTCTGCTATTGCAATAGAGATTGAAAATTTAAGAAAATCTGGAGGATTCATCTCGGGCATTACATAACATACTTAAATACATACACAATTGGTCATTACAGCCCTTTAGTCAGGCTAGCTTCCCACACCACTTCTTAATATTATACATACAGTGGCCTACAGTTTAAAGTCGTTTCGGAACGACAGATTTTTGAGAAACTTTTCATGGAAATTTTTACCAGAAATCTGCTGAGAGGAAGTCTCCAAAGAAATATTTTTTCATATTTTCTTTTTGATGTCTGATTTTGGGTTTGAACACGTCTAACAAGGTCACGACTTCGTCTCAAGCATTGATTGACAAACATCTGGATTATTTTGCTCCTACAATTGACGATTCTCATCTATTTTCAATTGAATTTTCACAATCGTTAAAACTGCTCAGCTTAAAGCAATGCCTGATATACCAAATATTCCACACTAGCTGTAGTTGGCTTTAGGCTTGTCGGACCCTGTTAATGCAGTTCTCAAAGTCCTCTATGGAACCTCCATTTATTTCAATAATGGCCAGAGGTGGCAAATTCAATATACTACTGTTCCAGTGTAGGAGTTACTTATGCTTGACGTGGTAATTCATGATCGTGAAAACACGTATTATCTCTTCAGCTTTTAATTTCCTTAGTTTCGATTGCACAATTCTTTCAACAATTACGCGGAGAACCAAAGGCCCGTTTTAAGGGCTGTTTATCATGCCCCAAAAAACAATGCGGCAGGTTGCGTTCCTGTACAGAGACACATACATAATTGGTCATTACAATCCTTCAGTCAGGATTAGGACCTAGCTTCTCGAGCCACTTATGTTGTGTGTGTGTTAATTTTATACATGAGTGGCGGAACCTACAGTTTAAAGTCGATTCCGAACCACAGAGTTTTTGAGAAACTTTTGATGGCAAATTTTATTTGCTGTCAGAGTTTTTGCCAAAAATCTGCTGAGAGGAAGTTGGCGAAGAAACATTTTTCATATTTTGGTTTTGATGTCTGACCTAGGGTTTGAACCGTGTCCTTACGTCTAATAAGCCAACACACTACCTACTAGACTACGGCGAGTTCTACAGATAAGAGTAATAGAGTGATGGCAGTGGACTTCACACTTTTTTCCTACTTCTGTTCGTGATCTGTCTGATATCTTAGATTTATAAAGAGCAAATAAGGTGGTTCAATAGTTAGAATTGTGCTTAGTTGAGGTCCCGTGGTATCACTACGGCTCTGGGTGTAGTGTCGAATTGGCACGAACAGTTCTTGAATTTTGGAAGGAGTATAGGAGAAGGAATTTGTTTTTGAAGGAATGGAAGAATGCTGGAATCAGCTCTTGGAACGGAAAAGTCTTTAACACTACACCAATAATTTCTATTGAGAATGTCATTCATTAACTATAATTTCCTTAATATGTCCGTTTCTTTTTCTCCCCTTTCCCAATATCTTCATAATTGTTGTTATTGTGGTCCATGATAAGCCGAAACGATCGAATGATCGTTTTTTATTGCAAATGAAACCCAATAGAATAGAAATTCATTAGAATGCATAGAAGAAAGAATGGGAATTGGATTTGGAATTGGAATAGGAAATGCAGCTTTTCACTTTAAATAATCAATAATTACAGTCATTATCCGACTTTGGCCATTTGAAAGAAGAGTTAAAGACAGACAACTCGTGCAATGGCAATGATAATAACAATGCTGATGATGATGATGATGATGATTTGTTGTGATAGTTTTATGATGCTGAATACAATCACATGGTGATGATAATGATGATAATGTTGACAATCACAAATAATGAATATTTTTCTTTCGTTTTATTTTCTTTCTTCAAGTCTAAAATGCCAGTTTGAGTTTTACTCCAAATATGAAGTTTTTTTTGTTGCAGGCTGTCTATGTAAGTCAGTGAAAAAATAAAGAAAAACAAGAACACCAGATATGTTGTATTTGCTTTATTTTGAAAGCAAACAGCAGAGGCAATATCATAATGTTGCACATGAAATCTTTGCTGTTTAATAATCATCCCCATAAACAGGGAAAAGCTAAAGAAAACATTCGGGGAAAAAACTGAAACAGAAATGAAAAGCTCTAAGGGGACAAAATCTATCTGTAATCGTGTTGTGTTGAGTTGTGTTTCGTAGTTAATTTAATAATTACGTCAGGAAAATGTTGTTTTTTTATGACAAACTTTTTTTATGATTACTTAAGGCATGTGGCAATGGTTGCCATCGAATGACAATATGCTCAACGTAAAGTTCTGTTTTAATGAAACTTTTACGCTGATAGAATATTCATAAGGTTTCATATTAATGCTGGTGGTTGTGTGGCATATGGTTTGAAGTTTTTTTTTCCATTTCTTTTCGTTTTTTAAAGGCATTAAATGCTTAGAATTAATATTACGGATCTGAATGATGTGCAATATTGAAAGTGTAATATATTAACTACACTACACTACACTATCTGCCATAAGTAATGGTCTCTATGTTTTTTTTACTGTATATTGTAACTAGTGTTTTTCATTTCTCGGACTTATTCATTTCCCGGGAAACCGGGATTGATTTTGAAATTTCCCGGGATGCCGGGAATTCCCGCCTAGAGCATAAAATTATATATTTACTTTGTTAAATATGTATTTATATTTTAAATTCATATTAAAGACATCATAAAACAAAATAACAATAGAAACATATAAAGGTACAGATCTTTAAAAAATAAATGTATTTTAAAAACTAGTTAAAAATATATACATGAAACATAAAAAACTATATACCTATTACAGTAGACATCCATTAGTCCGGAATACCCGATAGTCCGGCATCGCTCCGGAATATTTTAAAAATTTTGCTTTTCTCCAAAAGTGTGCTTTAAAGCAAATAAAAACGCTCGAGAGCTATTCGGAAATAATTAGCGGCGGGCTAGTCTCAACTGTCACAACAAATTCAGGTGCAGTGCAGCTCCGTTAATCAAACTCGAAATTTGTTCGCCATTTTGTTGTGCGTTGTTGTTTTGTGTCCTTTCACATCGCAGTAAACGTAACTTTTGAAACTGTTTATAAAAAAGTGATTTTCGTTCTAATTGTACAGTCACCATGTTTTCAAAACATAAGCCTTCGAGTTCAAAAGAAGAGAAACGAAAACAAATCTTTATCAACATTGTGGTAAACCTCAGCCTACTCAAAATCTTGAAGAAAGTGACTCAAATGCCGAAACGGAAGAAAAGAAAAAATCAGCTGGGAAGAAATTGCGGAATCACTAAATAAGTCTATCTCTTTTGCTGAGGCTTATGAGAAATTATGGATTTCCATATCAATAGAAATAAATTTTATACTAAACGCCAATAGTCAAAGGAAACAAAAAGACATTCGTGACTTTTTTAAATCTAAGTGAAATATGTTTACAGTACGTGTACATACTTACATTATATGAAATGTAAAATAAATACTGTATTTGTAGTTTAATTATTAACCTAAATGGTCTTATAATTACCGCCCGATAGTCTGGAATTTTCGATAGTCCGGCACCGAGTCGGTCCCGAACGTGCCGGATTATCGGACTTCTGCTGTAACATATTTATTTAATATTTTTAAAATGAGTTTTTAGAAAACTCTCTCGCTTTCAACAGATATTGGCTTAATAGTTAACAAGGCCTCTAAAAGATTTTTTATGTTTATTATTTTATATCATTATCAAGCCTTTCTATTTCTTCTAATTAATTCTATATTTTTTTCAGTAAAAAGACGGTTATAAATTTGTTCTGCATATAAAATAATTGAGTGTTTTGAAGCATTCGGAAAAAATTTATTATTTTTATTAAAAATTTCAGGATCTTTCAAGTATTTGTCAAGGTATACAGTTTTATATCTCTTCTTACTCCAATTCGGTATATAAGAGATTCAAACATTGGCTCTCCTAGTGAAATATTAATTGAAGAAATTTGTTGGCATAAAGTATTCACTATCACATCAGCTGTTATAATATTAACTTCTCGCCGACATAAAGCTTCTACAGCTAATTTTATTGGGTTTAAAACGTCCAAAAGGTTCTGCAAATTATTTATATTGGATTCTATCCATAGATCACCCATTTCCAAATCAATGAGGCTTTTCTTTATTGCATTTTTATAAGTAAAATTTTTTCAATCACTGGAACTAGAGAATTTCATCTGGTTACTTTCCTTATTATATTCGGCCCATATTTTTGTAACACAATTTTTTGCTGGACTCTTTCTAAACAATTTAATAACACGATGAGTTTGTCCTAATACCAATTTGTAATTAGTATTGATAAATGTTGCCAAATAGTAAAAATTTTTCATTCACAATAATTTCCGGGAATTCCCGTCCCGGGATTTCCCGTGATAAACACTAATTGTAACCTTACTGGATGGCTTCATTTTGTTCATTAACAGTTTTTGGCACTTTCCTTTACATGTACTGTCCAAAAATCTGAAAGCGTTGTTTAAATTTCCCTCAACTTGATGCACATTGCCTGTCTTAAGTGTTTTATCCTGTAATTCTTTAAAAAATTCTACGAAGTTGGTTCCTGTCCTGTCCTGTCCTGTATCTACGTCAGTTAATTTGTTTTTGTCAGCTATTGATTTGGGGACACTCGTGAGATTGTTCTCTTCTCAGCAGTATTTTTGGACTAAAAGATTTGAATCCAGCGATTAAATCGTCTCGCAAACAAATGTTCACCAGAATAAGCCTACGTTTGCTTTTTTTATTGATCTGCCATTACTAGCTAGATGTCGTGGTCTAGTAGGTAGTGTGTTAGCTTATTTGACGTAAGAGCCACGGTTCAAACCCTAGGTCAGACATGTCCACCAAAGCGGACTACAAAAAAATATTTCTTCGCCGACGTGCTCTCAGCGTATTTCTGGCAAAAACTCTGAGCGTAAAAATTAAATTGCCATGGAAAAGTTTCTAAAAAATCTGTCTTTCGGAGTCGACTTTAACCTGTAAGTCCCGCCACTCATGTATAAAATTAACGCACACAATATAAAATGGTGTGAGAAGCTGGGTCGTAATCCTAACTGAAGTGTTGTAATGACCAATTATGTACGGATATGTATATGTACAATTAGTAGCCACAAATTTGTTTAGAATGCTGGCCATCATGAAGCCTTGATAGTCACATGAGGCATTTTAGCCCGGTAGGCAAATGTGCAGTCTAAGGTTCATTCCCAAATATTTAATTGTCCTCAGCGCGACTAAGGATACACCGCATGCCGACTTTGAGTGGTATGTGACCCCTTATCGTTAGAATAATCCCAGCTTTGTTATTTGCGATCTCTATACCGTAGTACTCAAGCGATTTCTCTCACAATTCAGTCCACATGTCATAAAAAGTATACATTTTCTAATATTTTCAAGTACGAGATTTTATCGCAGATTAGATTCCATGGATTAAAACCTAGCATAGATTCAAATTCTGCATCAGACATGATCTTTACGGCTCTTAAGCTCTCGTGTTGTGTTATAGAGAGACTCGCGTTCGCTTAGATAGCTACGGAGGATAGGTATCCAGTAAACCGAAATTTCTTAATATGTACTTCAGTACTTGTTTATTACAACCCTTTAGTCAGGACTACAACGTAGCTTCTCACAACACCCATGTGTTTGATTTTATCCATGAGTTGCACTACCTATACTTATTCTCGGAGTTTTTGACAGAAAACAGCTGTGTGGAAGCCGCCGAAAGAAATATTTTTTAAATTTCGTTTTGTTCGAAATGCCTGAGCCAGAGATTAAACTGCGAACTCTCTGCTAGGTTAGGTTAGAGGACGTGTACTTGTCAATTAAGACAAGTACAGTACCCGGAGGTTGTACAACGTCCTAGTTTCTCACACCACCTATGTTGTGTGTGTTAATTTTATACATGAGTGGTGAGACCTACAGTTTAACGTCGAATCCGAATGACAGATTTTTGAGAAACTTTTTTTCATGGCAATTTTATTTACTCTCAAAGATTTTGCCAGAAATCTGCTGAGAGAAAGTCGCCAAAGAAATATTTTTTGTATTTTGTCTTGATGTCTGGCCTGGGGCTCGAACCCTGGCTTTGCGTCTAATAAGCCAACACACTAGTTTCTAGACTACGGCGACTTTTGTTTTCAGTAATGCTTTCATAGCATCTGTCAATCCGTACATTATTGCAAGCGGCTCTCAAAAGTCGACAAACCCATCAGAGGCTTTGGACTCAATTGGATTCAGACGATGCATTCAAAAATAATCTGAAAATCCTTCAGATTCATGCTATCTCCAGTAGTATTCATAAAGGATTATTTATGATACGATGGTAAAGGTAAAAAGAAACCAAGTCAGACCAAAAGTTCTTGGCGTTCTTTGCATCCATGGAGAATATACAAGCTTCCTCTGCGAATACGAATGCGACAACTCTCTTAATTGTCCAAACTATCCAGACATTACGTCTTTATGCTTCTGGTTTGAAGTAATAAAACTGCAACTGTAAGGCGATAAATCGTAGTTAAATGGGCAATTGAATCGAAGAGCTTATTTCACTTAAACACTATAAAGTTGCAATAGCACCTATTCTGTCATATAATTTTAACTTCCGGCTGGAAAGTCGCAGTCAGCCCTATAGTTTTATGATGGAATTCTGTTCAGGCCACGTTCTGCCAATAAATTCTTGGTGCCCAAGTTGCGGACATGACAGAAAAGTTGTTCCGTGGTCATCGTGAGTTATTCCTGGCCTCCAATCGTGTACAGCTCAAAGCCAGTGTGCCTTTATAATTTCTTTGAGATTCTTAAGATGAACTCTGCAGAGATTTAACAAAATATTGAAAACTTACAAAACTGAGGGAGTTGCATTAGAAGAATATTTTAAGAGTTGGGGACCTAGAGATAAGGTTAGGTTAGATTAGGTTAGAGGACGTGTATTTGTCAATTAAGATAAGTACAGTACCCGGAGGTCGAATTGACCCATTGTACAATGACCTAGTTTCTCACACCGCTTATGTTGTGTGTGTTAATTTTATACATGAGTGGTGGGACCTACAGTTTAACGTCGACTCCGAATGACAGATTTTTGAGAAACTTTTTTTCATGGCAATTTTTTATTTACTCTCAGAGTTTTTGCCAGAAATCTGCTGAGAGAAAGTCGCCGAAGAAATACTTTTTCATATTTTCGTTTTGATGTCTGACCTGGGGTTCGAACCATGGCCTCACGTCTAATAAGCTAGCACACTACCTACCAGACTACTTTGACTTCACCTAGAGATAGAGTCTCTCGCCTTCTACGACATAATAACTCGTGTGGTGTTCTCATAGCTTTTAGAAATGTGATGTGAGGAGGTGATTTTAGTCGGTATAAAATAATCATGGGGCTTTAGAAGCATTGAATAGTTCCGCAAATATATTATTCTTGTCTTATCCTCAGTGCAATATTCAGAGCTTTGAGTTGGTTACCCAAGTCATGTAACATTGTTTGTAACAATTCTAGAAGTTTACTTTTCGGAGGGGGTCGTCCCACAGCCAACATACCAATTGATTTGAAGCATTTTACATACAGTTTTTCAACTGTGTTTTGCACGGTATCTCTTGTTTTTTACATTTGCAAAGTGGTTTTACATTGTAAAGTGTTAAAAAAGTTTTAAGTCACACGTTTTTTTTCCTTTTTCTTTGTTAAGGTCCATTTGACAATTAAGAATCTGAACTTTTATGCAGATAAAGAACATTTTTTTTCTTTTCTTCTTATTCATATTCTGACAATGAACAAGAGTTTGTGTTGCAAATTGCTAAAGGATTTGCATCCGAATAAAATATTCCGAAATTAAGAATCTTAAAATCGACTCCACCTTCATAGCATGGCAACATTTGTTAGGAATTCCAAGTCATGACAGCATGAGTATAACTACTTATGTATATGTTATATGTATGTATATGTCTCTCTTATATTTAATTCATCATACAAAATGATAATCATACGAACTCTACAGCAAGTCCGGATAACAAAATGGATTTATAATAAAAAAAATTACAACAAAAAAAAAAAAAATTTTTAATTCAGAAAAAAAAACGAAAAAAATATGTGAGAAAAGGAACGCAGTAGATATTATAGAACGATTTAAAGGTCAATGACTACTGTGGCTGTGCTACCGATACTAACTCTACCCACCCAATACAGTACAACACTGCCATACACATATGTATGTATCCTTGCAGCCACCACTACTAACTACTTGGCATCAAAATCTGTTTTTTGCAAAACAACAAAATAATGCTGCATACCATGCCACACATATGCAAAACTGTATGTAAATTTATAACAAATATTTGTTTGTTTTTGTTTTTGCTCCCAACAACTAAACAATAATAAAAATCAGAATCAAAAAAAAAGAAAATGTTTCTCGCTCTCTTTCTCTCTACCTCTCGCTCTTTGTCTGTCTATGCACCATAGTGCAGGCATTTAGTTTTATAATGTTTGTGGAAAACACATCCACAACAACATTTTCAAATGAAAACCTCTCCCCACTCCTACCCAGGTCACTGCAAAAGGAAAATTTTTTTAATTTTTTATTTTTTTTTTCTGTAATGAAAGAAAATTTCTAAAGGAAACAAAAACGAGGAGGAAAAAAAATCAAGAACTAAAAAGGTTAAAAACCCACAGCAGTATAAAGGTAAAATTTACAACAACAACAGCAGCCACACTCACTCTTTAACTACCAAAAAACCGCCAGCTAAGGCAGCATTAGCACAGCAACACAGCGACATAAACAAATGGAGTCTTAACAAACAAACAAACAAACATTTTCCATTAGTCGGAAAACACTTTAGCGGGCTAAAAACGAGGGTAGTAGAAGAAATTGCAAAATATTGAAATAAAACTGGAAAGCTAGAATCCAGAAATTTATTAAAAAGTTCTGGTGAAGAACTCATTATAAGACTTAAACTTCTGAGCCCAGTCCTGAGAATTTCAAACACCGTTTGTTAGTCCTCTGATATGGTCTGCTCTGGGCACTGTGAACTTTTCACCGAAGGTTATAATCCTGTGATGTCTTTCCGCCACCTTCACCATAAATTACAATGCAAGGAATCTCCAACTGCTAGCATTACTATCTATCCTCTCTGACTAGCAGCAGGCGCCAATCTGATCTCATTTGGCTTCAACGTTTGACTCGAAATTGTTTTACATATGACGCCACTGCCTTGATCGACTATTGCGGCAGTTTTGTATCAATCCGAAAAGTGTTCGCGAACACGAGGATATCCACGTATAAATTCTTACCTTATGAACTTGTCATAGCAAACATCCTCCTACCTCTATTAGGCTGTCTAATAGTAACTAACTAACTCTGGAGTAATGAAGTATTTCTTTTTATTGTCAGACTCAGCCATCCTAGATTGACTAACTGAATCGTAAAGACATTTCTGTCACCGTATCTATTCTCATGGATCATTGCGTAAAAGACGGGCATTTGTGGAAAATAATTTTTAGAAGCAATTGAACTATTTATTTAGCACAACCGTCATTTGGCTCATCCTTTCTCGATAGTCTATTGTCATGACTAGACTCACTAGATTCACTCAACCTTAGGCTGATTTTCAACTTGATTCTAAAGAAGTCATGCTTTAAGTGCAATGTTCTAATACTGCGGATTAATAATGTATCTTCGTTTCGAAAGAAAATTCATTCGAATCGTATGTTGTAAGCATTTTGTTTCGCAAACTTTGTGCAACACATAATAACTTCCCTGATCTTCGATTTTTGTTTTTTCTCCAAGACGTGGTAATCACGATTTGTCAGTTAATCTCCAGGGCAGTCAGTTAATTTTTCTTATTTGAGTCGTATAAAGTCTCGCTGTAATACCTTTGAATCAATTTTGTCATTGAAGCATAACTCCTGGCTAGCATTTCTCAAGCACTCTGTTAGTTTTATGAAGGCCTGGGTAGACACAGTCTGTGTCCCAAATTCCCAAGTTATGGACATAGCCAAAGAACATGTTTTAGACCTTCTTCCTCGTCATTACAACTTCTGGAGAAATAGTTATGCGCCATTCTCAGTATGTGTATCCAAAATTCAGTGTCTCGTTAGAACTGCTATAAGGTTCCTAGGATAGACTTTGTTTAAGTTTAAGGCAACCTTTGTTCTGCAAATATCCATAACGGATGAGATTTGTCTGGTCTCAGTGAAAATAACTTCGTTTTCTTATCCCACTTAATCGGTGTTTATAACCCTTTCATCAGGATTACAAGTTTTATCCATGAGGGCATATCTCAGAAACTTTTGATGGCGAATTTTATTTTACTCTCAGAGTCAGAAGATTACTGTTTTAACTACTGGCTTTCGCTAATGAGTCAACACTCTATCTGGTAGACCACAGTCACATTCGGCACAGTCCTTATAGCCATTATTTTACCCCAAATGATAGTAAAATACTGGAGTTATGCAAGGTGCCATCTAAGATGTTTTCAAATTATCAAACGATTTTATATATGCCTTGGTCGAGTGATCTGGATCAGTCAGTCTATTCTTGGGTGAATTCGTTTTTTGGGTGGTGTAAACTAGTACCACTATGTGCCCTATACGGCAGATTTGTATTAAACTAGGATGGAGGGCAATATATATTTATATATCGATATCATTCCACTGGATGAAATGTAAAGAAAGCTGATGTAGCCATATTTTAACCACACTTTTCTTGCAACCCTCGTTATCTCCTCATACACAGAAAAACTTGTTTACACGAGTACATATACTATTTGTTTACAAATATAAGTGCATACATTTAGGCTTATATTATTTCAAAGGCAACTGTTTTTCTTTTTAATGTCCTTCTACATTCCCTTTTTCCCTGCCTGACAATATTCTTTATAACAATTATTTTTATTATTACACAACTTGTATGTAAGTATGTTTATGAGACTTCGTATTTCATTTTCTTTAATTTTCTGTTTTTGCCTTCATCCCCTAAATGTATGCTAGATTTTACAAATTAATTATGCGTAAATTAATTACAGAAAGTCATCATGAAGGCCATTAAGTTTCCCCCTTCACCCTTCACTTTTCTTTTTAATTTCATTTCTTGTTTTCTTTTGTTTTTTTTTTCTTTTTTTTTTTAATAAAACATGTGAAAATAATAATCTTTACGCTGAGAGGCTTAAATAAACTGAAAATCATTCATAAAAAATAATTTTATTTCCATTTTTAGTTTCAACAAATTAGGTCTGTTAAGTTACGTTCTTTTTGGCAGCCTTTTAGAAAATTTTTGAAACAAAGAAAATTCCAAAATTTCTACTACTAGTAGCAGATGGGATTAATGGCTTTTCTGGAAGGCAATTTTGATTTATTGCTACAATGTTACCCTTATGGAAATTGCAAAGGTATTAGTACTGTATACTGAGTATTGAACTATTATTAATCATTTAATTAATTTAAGTTCGTTTAAAAAAAGAAATTTTTTATTGATTCGAGACAAAAATAAATGAATGTTTCCACCATTGAACTTCGTTCCAAGTTATATTATTGTTTACATTCTTGTACGTTGCATATTTGAAGGCTGCTTAAAATTTTAATGCATAGTTTTAGGTTTGCGTCTCCTAACATTTTTTCAAAATTCTTTTTCCATTTCAAACGTTCTTTATTCCTTTTTCCTTCGGGTATATATAGGTCGATAGTTAAAATTGGTTATCAACTCACGAGTAGAGCTTAGGTACTTCCTTCTGCGACGTAACATGGCATATTGGCATGTACTCAAGATGTGGAGGAAAGTTTTCTTCTCTTCCTCCCCTCTATATCTCCTGCAGAAGTCATTGCTCATTAGTCATATGCACAAAACTAACGAGTTTCGAAAGAATACAAAATATATCCAATATGTCCAGTAATCACTCCCATAACAACGCTAAGTGTGTGTCCTTTATTTAGCCATATTTGCCCGCATCCGAAGCCACTCGCGTTATTTTAACGGAAGAGGAATTATATCACTACTAATTCTAAGCCTTCAGATTATTGATGTTGTTGACTAACACAAAAAGCAATTTATCCGCTTTGAAAGACACATTTAAGGACTGCCACTGTGTGTAATGATGCCATCTCGTTAAGAGTCATGCGACATCTATAGACCATTCTAATGGTCATTATACAATAGCAGATAAGGTGCTTGAATAATAAGGTCGCCAATGTTGTGGGCCAGAAACAATGTCAGGGAATTTCTTGAATAGAAACTTTCAAAACCATGATGATAAGCCTGGCATAGACAGAAAACTTTTCAACCCAAACTTCCCAATAACATTTTAGCCGTAGTTTAGTATGTAATGTGTTGGCTTTTTAGATTTGAGGGCACGATTCAAACCCCAAGTCAGACATCTCGAACAAAATGAAATATGAAAAAATACTTCTTCGGTGACTTCCTCTCAGCAGATTTCTGACAAATCTCTGCCAGGAAATAAAATTGCCATGAAAAGTTTCTCAAACAAATCTGTCGTTCGGAGTCAATTTTAAATTGTAGGTCCCGCCATTCATTGATATAATTAAGGCCCACAACATGGGTGGCATGAGAAGCTAGGTAGGTTTTAATCCTGACTAAAGAGTTGTACTGACCGAATAAGTAAGAAAGTGAGTAATGAGAGCGTTTCACCGGGAACATACTTAGACTCACTGAGATTAGAAGCCGACCCTTTTAACTGTAGGCACAAAAAATACTTCTTCAGAATGCTGATCACTTTGAGACCCATGTGTTAATTCTGTTATAAAGAGAATGAATCATCAGAACACATAGCATAAAATATTTCAATGATATCCTCCCACGCTTTATTGAAATTTAAAGAAAAGGAGCTCTTAAGACATAACCTATATCTTGGCGAGCGTAATGGGCTTCTCAGAAACGTAGATTTGTCCTACACTTCTACTCAGATGGACATCACAGAGCAATCTTCTCCTAAATTTAAGAGGTATGCCACTTCTTTCAGCCCATCTGACTTGGAATTGTTGTTTAAATCTACTCATGTATAAAATAACACATACAACATAAGTGGTGTAAGAAGCCGGGTCGTAATCCTGACTGAAGGGTTTTAATGACCAATTATGTATGTATGTATGTCTCCTCTGAAAACTAACTTAATCGAATGTAATCTAATTTCAATAGAGTGATAACAAAAAGCAAACAGCATCATAGCAACATAGCAACTTAAAGTTCTGTGTTCAACACATTGTATTTACCCGTTAACATCTAAATTCCACAATGAAATCCTCAATTTTCTTCTTTTTCTTCTCCTCTGCTGTTAAAAATTAAATACAATGCTAGTCTAATGGGATTTGCCAAGCAATCCAATTCACCTTTTTGGCTTCAAATCAAACACTTCTTCTCTTTTTTCTTCGTCTCTTGTCTGCAATAAGAAGCTTGGGTCTTTATGTTTACTTTTGTGTATACTTTTGTATGTATGTATGTATGTATGTAGTTATCGGAATCATATTCTTCAGACAATTTACGGTTAATTCTTTTGCAAAATTCTCGAAACATTAACCCTATTTGTCGTCGATGGTCGTCGTCTCTTCTTAAGCAGATCAGAATTACAATTCTTTTCATAACGAATACATTGCGAATACATTGATGGAATGACGCTCATTGCTGTCCTGTCCTTCCATAACGCAACGCCCTGGCTGTTTATGGTGCTCTGTAGCTGTATGTAGCTTTATATGGGCTGAACGTAAAGATACTCGTTTACCTCTGGTTGGGTTTTTTTTTGGTTGGTGTATGGCGATGATGCAAAAGCTACACGGTCCAGGCAGAAGAGGAGGCATTGATGACCATAAAAATTCTATTTTTATTTCAGTTTCAGTTTTTTTGCACTTTTGTTACGGTATTGGTTTTGTGTGTATGTATGTATGCCTTTATGGAAGTATTGATGCATTGAGACAACAACAACAACAACAACAACAACACCAAGAATAACTGATCAACCATAAGGATGGCTTATGAAATTCAGCACTCGACTAATGCCACAATATGGCAGGTTTTTTTTTCTTTTGCTACGTTTTTCATTGCTATTCTTATAAAAAAATTTATTTTATTTCAATTTTATTTTATAAGTTTTCGTTGTTGTTGTTATAGTTGTTGTTATTTCATCGTATGTAATATGATAGTTATTTTTTTTTGTTGTTGTATAAAGTCTCATACCTTCATATGGCTATACAAGCATTCATAGCATACAAGCATGTTTATCTACAATATTATGTATCACATTATACTTATGCATGCTGAATATAGTGTTAAGGCCAGTCTGTTTTAATACCCTACACTGGCATACGCTTTTGGAGATAAGCTAAGTTTATTCTAAAGTTAGTAACGCCATCACTGTTGCGAATTTACTGCGTATCATCTCCAGGCTATATATAATGAAGCAACCAGAACTACAAATCAAGCCAGTTGCGTTACTCTTAGGCCAGGTCGCCTCCAGGCCATGTGGTAATTTGGCAACCAGTGACACAAATCGTATGACCAGCGTTAAATTCACTTATCGCGAAGGATCAATTCGCACTAATCGCGTCACTCTTATACCAGATCGCATAATTTAGCAACCAGCGCCACAAATCGTATTACCAGCGATAAATTCACTTATCGCGAAGGACCAATTCACATTAATCACGTCACTCTTATACTAGATCGCGTAATTTAGAAACCAGAGCCACAAATCGTATTACCAGCAAAAACTCGTTTAACATCATGCCAATTGCGATACTCTTATACCAGATCGTCTCCAAGCTATGGGGTAATTTAGCAAGCAGAGCAGACAAATCGTATTACCAGCGATAAATTCACTTATCGCGAAGGACTAATTCACACTAATCGCGGCACTCTTATACCAGATTGCGTAATTTAGCAAACAGAGCCACAAATCGTATTACCAGCGATAAGCACGTTTAACACGGAGATCAATTCATGCCAATTGCGTTACCCTTATACTAGATCGTCTCCAGGCTTTGTGGTAATGTAGTAATCAGAGCACACAAATCGTATTACCAGCGAAAGCACGCAAATCTTATTATCTCGAAGGACCAATTCTCACTAATTGCGTCACTCTTATACATACATATATTCATAATTAGTCATTACATCCCTTGAGTCAGGATGAAGACGCCATAGTCCACTAGGTAGTGTGTTGGTTTATTAGACGTAAGGCCACAGTTCAAACTCCAGGTCAGATATGTCCAACAGAACGAAATATGAGAAAATATTTCTTTGGCGGCTTCCTCGCAGCAGATTTCTAGCAAAAACTCTGAGAGTAAATAAAATTGCCATGAAAAGTTTCTTAAAAACCGGAGTCGAAGTCGACTTTAAATTGTAGGTCCCGCCACCACTCATGTATAAAATTAACACTAGGTCGTCGTTCTTACACTCTTATATCAAATTTCTTAAGCAAAGCAATCTATGGCAACGAAACCGTGGGGACTTGTTGCCACACGGATGGCTTTAAAGTTGAAGATGGGATAGGGACTGGGTCTATCTCTTTATAGAAGAACAGGGAACCAAACTAAACCTTCAGCTACCGGAACATAATACAGTCTTCCATGCAGTCTACGTGCAATCAGAGAATGGCTACTCTACCTTAATACGGTCTTCCAAGTGGAGGCACATGAAATCAGAGAATATATGCTCGGGCCAAGTAATAAATTGGTAAACTTCCGTCATATAATTATTGACGTCTACCAACCATTCCAAACGTTTCATGAAGATGTAAATTTTTTTCAAATCCCTTTGGACACATTCTGACAATAAATACCGGGTGTTCTTTTTCTTCTTAGGTTCTCTAGTGCCGAAAGAAACTGTTTTACGGTCATTACAACTTCTTCTGAAGTTGTTATAAGCTATTCCCTGTCTACAGGAATCTACACCCAAAAGCCTGTGTCCCGTTATAACTGCTTTGAGTTACTTAAGATGAAATCTGTTCTCATTTTCCTCTTGTCGTTTCAAATGACAATCAAGGCAATATCATTCTGAGATATGGAATCAAAAACCGTTCTGGTATGTGCTAGGGCGTTCAACAATTTCTCCAGGGATGGCATGGTATGCATTAAATAGATATCTTGTCACCGGGTAGATAGTAATCGAAAAGGAGAGAACTTATCTCACCATTGAAATGTTTTGCAAACCCTCTACTAAGATCAATAAATTCTTAGAGGGATAAACCGAACAGAACCGAACTTCTACAACCAAACACTGTTACAAGTCATATACACAGTCGGTCTTGACCGATTACAGCCTCCACACTTGGATCATGCTCCACTCATACCGCAATCATGTTCACACATTAAAAAAAGGAAAAATGAAGACAAAGTTGAAATAAAAAACAAATTCTATGGTTATTGTCCTCCTAAAACAGTACGAAGAACAACATTATCGCCATCATTATCGTCATCACTTTTTGCAAAACACAACAACAAAAACAAACTGAATTCCAACTGCACTTTATTTCATCTCCCATCGTTCTTTGTTTTCAAAGGGGAGAGACCAGTGCAGGGAGAGACCGGTTTCTCATGGAGCGACTTTTGTTTCCTTAAATAAATTCAATCAACAAAGTAGTTCAATAGTCTGTGCACAAAACAATGGATTTAAAATAGAAGTTTTAAGCTACAAACCGCATAGATAACTAAGCTGAGTAATAAGGGAGTAAAAGGCACAAAAAATTTTTTATAGTCCGCCAGGGTAACCAAAAAACATGCAGCATAAAAGCATTTGTAACAATTTTTAGACTTTAGCTTTACGGCACAATTTTTTTACATTTAATTTTCCACATTAGAAGAGATGCTATAAAGAGGTGTAGTATCCTCCGAGCTATTAAAATTCAAACCACAGAAAAGATTGATGATCATGGTCATGATCAAATTTTTGGAAATTAACGCTGACGCGATCAACTCGCTCATATCTTGTACGATCAAAACATCAAAGAGAATTCTCACAAAAATGGCAATGAGCTTCGGCCATCATGTAGAGCAATAAGAGAAATCTACCATCAACCTAACCTCACTTTTCTCCTTCAACAAGCAAGCGAGCGTAGTCACTTTGTATTGCTATTTTCGTAGTAAAATTTGTGATATATACGGTGGCTAGGCTGGAATGGATGTAACCAAGCATAGGTTTCAGGGTTTCATGTTTATCAACATACAACTAAGCTATCAAGTCGGCTTAGGAACACTTTTTCTAATAGGAATTGTATGTCTTGTATAAACTTCTTAACTTCTTTCTGTGTCCGCTTCTCTACGGTTAGTTACGTCCGGCATAGTGTCTACCAAAAAATATTACGATATCGAGCTCACGAAATCTAGACAATGATAAAAAATATTCCATCATTTCGATGTTTTCACCATAGGTTTCAGGCTGAAATGTAAGGCGGAGAGTCTTGTTAGGATACTCATGAGTGTACTTATGTCATATCTTGTCTAATTATATACATATATGTACTTACGGTTGTGCTAACATCAGATTTGGGGCAGACTATCCTTCAGATTTGAGACAATAGTCCGTGTTATGTTTCCGCCAAGTTTTCAATCTACTACAAGGCATTGTGTTGTCATAGTATATGTCTTACTTAATTAATTGGTTCAGGTCCAAACATTTAGTTAGGATTACGACCTATCTTCGAATACCACCTCTGTTATGTGTGTTAATTTTATCCACAAGCGTGGTGGGACGTACAGTTTATAATCGACTGCGAACGATGGAGTTTTGAGAAACTATTCTTGTAGTCGCCGTAGTCTAGTAGGTAGTGTGTTGGCTTATTAGACGTAAGGCCACGGTTTTAAACCCCTGGTCAGACACCCAGAAAAAAAATAAAAAAGAAAAAATATTACTTCGTCCACTTTCTCTCAGCAGTCTACTGGGAGTAAATAAAATTCCCATAGAAAAGTTTCTTAAAAATCTGTCGTTCGGAATCGACTCTAAACTGTAGGTAGCGCCACTCATGTATAAAATTAACTCACCCAACATAAGTGATGTCAGAAGCTAGGTCGTAATCCTGACTGAAGGGTTGTAATGACCAATTATTATATTTTTGTCAATTTTATTTCTGATAAGAACCCTGATATCAGAAACTTCTGAGCCCTTTAAGCTAAATTATTCAATTCACCCCTTAATGACTAGATACCCTAAGCCAGGAGTAACTTCTAATCGCCTTCTTACATTTCAGGATATTCATTGATGATATTATCCTCATTGTTATTTGATCTTCAGTAAAAATATTAGCACTGCCCCAGATCATAAATTCTCTGTTCATTTGTACTTGGTAAACCGCCTTAAGGTCCAATAGCTGGAGTTCGATTTGATATCGGTTTCTTATCAAAGAAACATATTAATGACCCGTCCTAACAACATGTTTAGAGTGGTCCGTATGGCATCATGTCCCCATGGGCATGTATGGAGCCCCATTTGACCAAGAAAGTCGATTAGATAACATGTAAGTTTCGCCTTATATCAAGCCTGTTGGATAAAGATTGTTTCCAATGCCCTTGCTGGTGAACGAACGATGTCCACCACACTTTTCATTGCCATACTTTTGATTTTTCTGCTTAAGACAGTAACTGCACTGTACTTTTTGATACAGTCTACGAAAATGTATAAGATTTTAGTACCAACATTTTTAGTACCTAAATACTCTCACTGATGACAGATCTTTCCCTGCTCGGAGATACAGGCAGTAGGGCAAATCATGTACAGGTAAAACAGCAAGTCCTCAAGATTTTATTTCTCATAAAACTCAGCTCAAACTATAGACTATTCTGTCTTCAATTTGGTTATTGTTCCAAAAAAAGTACCGAAAAAGGTACAAAAATAAAGAATTTTTTGGTATTTTTTTCTTTTTTAACTATGATTTGAAACAAGAAAAGAAGAATTTTAAATAAACGTTAAACAATTAAAATTCAAGCTCTAATAAAAACAACTGCAACAAAAGCCTGCATACGAAATCCCTATAATTGGGGGTAAAAGGTACAAAGCATTGGCATCCTTTTCTTCTTCTTTTTTTTTAAACGATTGTGAAAAGAAAACTCTTTTTCTACAGAACTTTGCAGACATTTAGACAAGAGAAGTAATAAAGAACAGAAGACAAATTCAATAAAATTTAATAAAGAATGACAGCTAAGAAGAATATGAAATGAAAAAGTATCATTTGTTTTAACAAAGGTACTTTTTTGTTTTCTTTTTATGTTCTTTTGTGTTTTTGAAAAGTTCTTTCATTATTGAAGTTAAAAAATTTCATACTTTTTGTTACATGACCATCTCTTTTCCTCAGGGTTGTGTTTTTTGTAACAATTACTCAAAAGTAATACCTTAGAGGCAAGTGACATTCTTCAGAAGTCATTGGGTGTCATTCTGTTTGATGGTCTTTGTATCGGCTTTTAACTCGTATCTTAAGCACAGGTTTCGGCTTATTAACCGTTTTGCGATGGTTCAACTTCCGAATTTTCGCGAGGCTGCTACTGACTATATCGGTCCCAATAGCGCTAGGGAACCATACTGTGTTCACCTCTGTGGAGCAATAGGTGGGTAGGTAGTTAGAGGTGGCCATCTAAGAAAGTTGGATGGACACACTTAGGCAACACAGGGCCCATTGTATTACCACAGTTTTTTGCTATAACCCCTAGTCACTGAACCATTTCGACCTCCTAATGAAGCGACTTAGACAGCCTATGTCAATCCGTGACAGTTCCCCCAAATCATTCATATAATAAGCACAAAACTAATTTTTCTCCTTTGGCAAAGTACCGGGCGTGTACCCAGCAGCAGTTAAAGGACAGTTTCTTCAGAAATCATTAGCAAGATGTGCAAGATCAATGCACTTTGCATGCGTACCCAATGCAATGCCCCGTAATGACTCCAACAAACATGCTGAAAGTGCCCCTCTAGAGTTTAAGCAGACTTATCGTGCGCCCTTCATCCAGTGGTTCTATCGGTGACGTGAGGAGGCCGCCTATCTGTTGTTGAGGCCGCCCAAAGTCAATTATGAACCTGCAGGTTCTGATAAGGATTCCAAATCGAGAATTTATAGTAGAGTTCGATGGTTAGGCCCCGCCTGGCCAGTTAATCTGTTCTACAATTACACGGCGTCAGCCACTGTAATGCACCAAGTGACTGCCTTATACACACGGTACGCGTTGCGTAATTATTAAGATACCTTCAGTTGTTTGCTTTGGCTGATCTATCTTCATACGCTACACTTACTTACTTGATCATTACGACCCCCTTCAGTTAGGATTACAACCTACAGTTTCTCACATCACTCATGTTGTGTGTGTTAATTTTAACTGTGAGCGGCGGGACCTACAGTTTCAAGTCTTCCGAAATGCAGATTTTTGAGAAACTTTTCATTGCAAATTTTATTTACGCCCAGAGTTTTTGCCAGTAGACTGTTGAGAAGAAGTGGATGAAGAAATATTTTTTCTTTTCGGGGTGTCTGTCCTGAGGTTTGAACCGTGACCTCACATCTAATATGCCAACACACTACCCACCAGAATAAGGGCAACTTCATAGGCTATAGTCGGAGTTTATTCATCCTTATGGCGTCAACTGCACATACCATAGTTCAAAGTCTCCTAGGTTAGGTTAGGTCGGAGTGGTAGCTCTGTTATCACAAAGCTCACTTGAGCACGCATAGCGGCCCGTTGTGATGCCACGGGTGAACGCAGTCCCTGTACTAACCAAGTTCCACCAAAATCAGGGAAAAGGAAGAAGTTGGTCAGCGCAAGGGCTGCACAACAAGAGCACGACTACCCCGCACTGGAAAACCAGCCAGAAAGTTTGATGTCAGTAGATGATAGCTCCGTTAGGCTAACAAGGAATGGGGAACCAAATAAAACCTATATCTACACCTAGCAAGAGACGGGCACTGGCAAAGAAAGTGAACAGTATCCTCTTCCTCAGTGGACCTGCATCCACGGCAGAAGTCGTTGAAAGGGAGCCTCATTCTTTCCGCGTATCTACCCATGACGCAATGACCTGTAAGCAGAGCCACTGTAGTCGAGATGACATCACGACCAAGACCAAGTAATCGGTTGGTACGCCTTCTATCCATCTTGGGCCAGGTGAGTCTAGCGGTGGAGCAGGACTCCTCATTGACCCAGGATAGGTTGGCGTCCCGAAAGAACCTCCGCGCAGTGGTCAACTTGACCGAGGCAAGTGGCATACCGAATTCAACAGAAGAGGATTCCGGAAGGAGCGCACCAGCTCTGGCGAGCTCATCGGCCCTACAGTTTCCTCCAAGTCTCCTTAGTGGTTCTATGTGCGTGAAGATAAATTCAAATTTAACTAGCAAGGACAAAAACCAAAAAGAACTAATGTTAAAGTTAACAGAGCTACATATGTCAAGTGGTTAACAGAAAATACGAAAAATAGTCAAGGAAGAAATAGTCAGAGAATGGAATCCTATTTCATTCATTTAAAATTGTGTTCCCCACGTTCCTGAGTGGAACAGCAGCTGTGGTAATCAGGAAATTCTTTTAAAAAAATTGTCTTAAGAATGTCTGGATAGGGTGATCGTTATTATGGAAAAATGGGGCTTGCTGCAGGTGTCCCACATTGTAGCCCAAGGTGTCCCCAATTAATCCCAAATATATCCCAAATAATTTTGGAACTTCAGATATCGGGCTTTAAATATTCCCTATGTTAACATAGTAGTACAGTGCCTGGGTAGGCTGATGGATATTGTGGAAAAATGAGACTCTGCCATACACAATATTTTCAATAGCGCTTAGAAAACACTACATTGGGGCATTTCTTTTATAATAAATTCGGGCTTCATAGCTATTGGCCGTTTTGCAACACCCAGTTCGTCAATTTTCATTCTTCAAATAGGAATTCTTAACATGACATTACTTTTTGCCTAAGCTAGTGCATGACAAAGCATACCTTTAGGAGTTATTGCCCGTTAAATTATCTAAACAGCTTTGTTGCGACATGTCCTTGTAAGAGAGTGTGAGAGAGAGAGAGAAAGTTTTTTCTAAATTCATAAAATTTTAATATTTTTAATGGCATTTTCCGCTTTACCAGCACTTATCAGGGCGGCTGGCTCTCTTTACAATGCTTTTAAAAATTTTACCAACTTTTTTTGTTGTTTTTTGAGTTGTTTTAAGCTTTTAATGACTGTGGCATTAAAACTAAATTCCATTAGAGTCTTCAAAGTTTAGACAGAGAGAGATAATGAATGACAAGGAAGTAAACGACGAGACGTTTGGTTTGGTTTGGTTTGAATTAAAATGCGACAATGACAACGACAACAAAAAACCAAGAAATTTACTAAAAATTTTTGGTCCATCATTTTGTCACATTTTATTTGACGTGCAAACACAGAATTCCGCTTTAATTACAAAACCGAAGGACCAACACAGGCAAACATTCCTAAACACCATTTTGCAGATAAAAACATAAATTGTTTTCTCTCTCTCTCTCTCTCTCTCTCTCCTCGGGAGTATTTCATTTAAAAGTTGCTGTGCCGCATAAAAACAAAAACCAAGAACAACAATAATAGAAACCTCTACTGTGTGTTATCTAAAGTTTACTTTCCTTTCATCCCATTTTTCTGTTCTTTTTTCTCCTGTTTTTTATTTTATTTTCTTTAATTTTGTGCTATTTTTCACACCTGCATAGTTTGATTACAATTGACTAAAAAATTGCCAAACTTTTGGCTAAAACTGTATAACAAACAATAACAATAACAAAAGAGAGGAGCAAAGGGGGAAAAAAGTTGTTTAAATATGTATATTACTCAGTGGACCGACCATAAGCAAAGAAAACATGTGGATGAATGAAATTGCACTGGACACAGAGGCTAACGTGTGTTAGTATAACCGAGACAATGCAAGCCAGCTCTACAGCAACATTGAAGGCTTTTGCACATTGTTAGGTTAGGTTAGGTTTAAAAGGTCAAAATTACTCACTGACTTCTTACGTAGTTGCCCATTAACAACCCGATTAACGGATTTCGGCCTGTCTTAACTCATCCTTCAAGGCGCCTCTGCTTCTTGCGCGCCTACGCCAGTTGGCCACACCAAACGATGACAGGGATTTCTCGATTTGGTCCTTCCAACGTAAACAAAGTCGTTTTCTTCTTCGACTTCCACAGATCTCCGCATCAAATACCCGTCTCGCCGGAGCATCCTCCTCCATTCGAACGACATGGCCGAGCCAGCGCAGCCGCTGGATTTTAATATGCGACACAACGTCTATGTCGTTGAGGAGCTCATACAGCTCACTGTTGGATCGGATGCGGAAATAATCGCCAACTCGCACTGAACCGAAGATTTTACGTAGGACTTTTCTCTCGAATACTCTCAAGGCTGCTGCATCGGTGCTTAATATTGATCAAAATTACATACATAATTGGTCATTACAACCCTTCAGTTAGGATTACGACCTAGTTTCTCATACCACTTATGTTGTGTGTGTTAATTTTATATATGAGTTGCGGGACCTATAGTTTAATGTCGACTCCGAACGACAGATTTTTTAGAAACTTTTCATGGCAATTTTATTTTACTCTCAGAGTTTTTGCCAGAAATCTGGTGAGAGGAAGTCGCTAAAGAAATACTTTTTGTATTTTGTTTTGATGTCTGTCCTGGGGCTCGAACCCTGGCTTTACGTCTAATAAGTTAACACACTACCTACTAGACTGCGGCGACTTCAAATCAAAATTACCCTTTGTAAATATGCCCTAGAAGAGAGGCAGAGAGAGAGCATTGTGAAGGAGATAAGGAAATGGAAAAAGGAGAAGGAAACAAAGGAAGAAAGATGGCGCACAGACACACATAAAAGCGCTAATATAACCTTGATGCCCTAGCACTTGGCAACCAGCTCAATCTACTTATAAATCTATACAGTGCCCTAATGTCGCCTCTCGAAAGAGAGAAAAAACCTACAAAGAAGCGCTTGCACCGGGTCCACAATCTACTTATGGCTGAACAGTTCAGTTGCAGAGGAGTTGTTCTAAAGTCTCCAACTGCTCCTCATCCCAACATACCCTGCAATAGTCCGGCTGCGATCTGTTCCAGGCAGCGAGTCCAAACCTTCAAAGAAACCCCTGCTCATGGTTCTCAACCTACTAAGGGCGGTTGGAGGTTACAGAGGAGGTTTTCGATAGTCTCCAACTCCTTCCTATCGCAACATACCCTGCAATAGTTGGTTTGGGATCTGTTCCAGATTCCTGTCAGCGAACAAATATCACAGTGCCCTGTTATGAAACCAATAACTCAGACCAGCCTTATCTAAGCCCAGCAGCAAACCTGTTCTATACACATCTCTATCCATCTCCCCAGCGCATATGCTGCTCTTCCTCCCTGACCCCCGTCTATTGAAGAGGCCGTAGAAGTGGCGCATTGGAGGAACAGGTCCTACTACCTAATCGTTCTCAGGAAGTTGCTCATTTTAGTGAAGGCTAGACCTGTGGATTAGATCTTTGTTTAGGCTAAAGAGAGATTGTCCCGGCGTCATATGACCTACGAAATCGTATAGATGACAGCTCTAACCTTATCTGTTCTATAAACAGTACCAAATGATTCGCATCAAGGCTTTGTTACAACAATTAATACAGCAATCAGGAGCCTATAAATTCTTTTAAAACTCTTTCTCCTATCTAATGATTGTGATAGGCTAGAGTACTTACTACTTACTCCCTGTGATCACAAGAGTTCATTTGCTGTGGTGGTCAGAATTCGCAATGTGACTGGTTTGTTGGAATCGCTACTTGAGGCTAAACTTGACAGCAAACATTACCACAGCATACTTTTACTTTTTAAAATTTTATTTCCATTGTAAAAAAGCTATGTTAACCTAGCCGTTTCACTGTGTATAATTCCTTTACTCGCTCTAATTACTTTCAGATTAGAACCACACAATTACCCCTGTGTTAAATCCCTTAAAATATGCCAGATAAAAATAGATTTCAAACTGTAAACAAACTGGTAAAGAGATACCAACTTTATGTTGTACATAACACTGGCTATTGCAACAGTTCACCCACTCCCACCACCCCCTATCCTCCAATAATTTATGTGGCTTTGCTTTAGCATTTATGCACTTGAGACATTAACTGTAATTAAAACCGGTTCTAGAGAAATGATAGAACAAACGAGTGTTATATTTATCATTTTCATAAAGCATACATTAGGGCTGTATTTGTATACATATCTACTTCCCCCTCTCCCTCACATTGGTTACAGCCAAAGGGAGAAGATGGCAATAAAGCAAGAGAAAAAAAGAAGAAAAATTCATAAAAGCCGGAAAGTGCGCAATAATGTCAACCGACCAACCAGTTTTACTTGTTTGTGAATAAATTTATTTCATAAAAGGAAAAATAACCATAAAAAATGTTAAAGCATACTTTTGGGAACAAATAAAAACAAGGTGTTAAAAGCAGCATAAACATAAAAAGATCCGTGAATATTATTTATTTAAGCGAATAAAAAAAAGGAAATTTAAAAAACAACAACAACAAACACAACTAGAAAAATAGCAACAAAAATTAAATTTAAAAAAATCAAACGGATAAAATATTAATCACAGCAAATGATAACTCGCTAAAAGGCATTTTAATAAAGCATACTTTTAGGGGAATTGTTAATGAAATTGCATGCTTTTAGGTGTATGAAACAGAATTAAAAAGCAAACATTATGGGCATAAAAAACTAAATGGCTTTTGAGTAGAGAGTTCAAAACAAAAAATATTGTGGCTTTTCAGCCCAAGTGGTATGTGGTCTGTCTTCTCCTTTCTTGTACAAACCTTTGTTCATTGCTGCTTTGCAATTCCCTCCTCCTTCGGGGAAAGATATTTTCATTTGAGTCTTTTATAATCTCTCTGACATAGCGATTATATTGATATCTCCTTAGATAAATCAAAATCGAATAAGAGAGTTAGAGAGATGGTATCGTCACCAAGAGAATAAAGAAAAGGATTGGCTGCTGGCTAACGCATATCTGCAGTATAGTCTTGAGTCTTTAATAAGACTTCTACGCAGATTAGAAAGTGTTGTACGTCTCTGAATAAGGAATTTTAATGTTACTGGACAACTGGACAACTAATTATGTTGTTAGACTACGACCATCCGATCTAGTGCTACACATGTATATCGGGTAGCCGTAAACCTATTGCCTCGACAAACATCAGAATGTTGTTCGGTATAAGCAAGTATAAGCTCCTGTCTAGCACTTGATACGTATTCAGGTGTTTTCTTCTGAAAAGCATAAACTGCGCGTACGTTTCTAAAAAAAAATCCGGCTACAATCCTCTGTCTACTCTTGGATAGTCTAATACATGACTCAAATCCATACATACATGCATACAATTATTGGTCATTACAAGCCTTCAGTCAAGATTATATCCTAGTTTCTCATACCACTTATGTTGTGTGTGTTAATTTTGTACATGAGTGGTGACGGGACCTACAGCTTAAAGTCGACTCCGAACGACAGATTTTTGAGAAACTTTTCATGCCCAGAAATCTACTGAGGGGAAGTTGCCGGAGATATATTTTTTCATATTTTCGTTTTAACTTAGGTTTTGAACTGTGGCCTCACGTTTAATAAGGCAACACACTACCCACAAGACTAAGGCAACTTCAGGATAACTAATTATTATTATTGTATGTTAAATAACTGTGAACATCCGATCTGTTGTACTGCCCTCAATCCTACATATATCGGGTATCCGAGAACCTGTTGCCTCGACAAACTTCCGAATGTTGTTCGGCATAAGTAATGTAAAGTAAGCTAGTACTTGATACATATTCAGCTGTTTTCTTCAGTAATGCAATAACTGCATGCATATTCCAAAAATACTTATGAAAGTCAAAAAGCCGGCTACAGTCATCCATCTATTCTTGGATAATCTAATACATGACTCAAATCCATGCCCATTATAATTACCCTACAAATGTTTACATTATGTATCTTCAATACATTAAAAAAGAATTCCAAGCCTTCTTCATTGTCTACCCTTTCAGCGAGTATACCCTTTCAAACATTTCTTCTAACTCCACAGAAAGGTTCTGGAATTCCCACATAACCTACAACGCAGAAGAGGCTTGATTGCATTGTTTCTACTGCTTAGCTGATTCAACCACCTTAAATCGTTAATGACATTAACGTTGCTTTATTATGGTCGTGAAAAGGTGTCTTAATACTGAGGCCATGCGATCTATAATACTCCCCTCGAACTTTATAGTATGTCCCTATAATATCTTCTGCAAACCTATTGCCCTGACAAACTTCGGAATGTTGCTCTGTGGTAACAATGACAAATTTCTAGCCTAGTGCCAGATATGCACCCTGCTGTTTTCTTTTGGAGTGCATTAATGCCGCACAGATTCCAAGAATGTGTCCCGATGATTCATTCTCATCGTCACAAAAATCTACACGTTGTACTTGAAACAACCCCGCATTTTGAATAAGTTTACAAGGCTTTGTCCAAAGAACGGTTACCTAACTTAGCTTATTCCTTGCATTCTGATGCATGACTCAAATCACATTATATTGTAATTTCCTAAAAAATGTTTTAATTGTCTGTCTTTATCTTACTTTACAAATATTCGCCCCTCCCCCCCACTCCGCAGAAAGATTCTGACGCCAGCAAACGGCTTCCCTAAATACTACCCAGGTTCTCGGATAGCAGGATGAATTTCCTGCTCAAATCACGCGCCAGTCTGTCATAAATGACTGTCAAACACAAACTAAATGACACAGTTTGTTGCAATTTTGACAGTAACCCTCTGTTGTTAGGACTGGTATCGGTTAGGGAATGGGAAATTCCAAAATTTCTTCAAATTGCGATTCCCTCTCTATTGCCCTCTAAATTTCCATGTGTGTGAAGATAATTCGAATTTCAAAACCAAAGACACAAACCCACACTTTTAGCAGCGCCACTTCTTGTCTCTAACAGGACAAACTTTGCTATTAATAGAGCACTGTTAACTGTTTAACAGCGGCAATAGTAGGTTAGTCTTCTGCTTTGCAATTGTTGCAGATTATTGATATTATCATTATGATCATTATTATTTGTGGATAATAGTGTTGAAATATAAAAGATGGTTGGTGGGGGTGGAGGGGGTCAATTTTCTCAAATCTCAAATCTTCTCAAAGAGGACCCTCTGGACTACCATTTGCACATAGTCGGTATAGTGTACTATTTCCTATATGTTCCCAAATGTCCACTGATCTTCTAGAGAATTTTCAAGCAAAAAATTTATATTCTCAAAGCCAATTTTCTCAATACCATATCACTTTGTATGTGACTACGTTGCTGATTATATTAAGAGGCCTTGGAACCTTCCTTTGAGTATGAATGGTACTCATAGACCTAGTATTCGTCCTAAAATTAGCTTCTAAACAAGTGGGTTTGTTCAGATGGATAATGTTAAACAGCTAACAGTGCTCTGTTAAGGGCAAATTTTGTTCTGTTAACGCCAAATGTGGCGCTGCTAAGATTCATGGATTGCGTCTTGGATTTTCAAATTTGAATTTATCTTCATACACATCAAATTTCTGGACTTCAGTTTAAGAAACATAGTTTTAGGCTAGTTTAGAAAAAGTAATCAAATTAATTAAAGCCTATTTTAAGGAGTTTTCCCAAATGCACGAACTAATTTCCTCGATAATTTCGAATCGAATGTGAGAGATTTGAAAACCACCAATGATTAGTATATTGGGGTGCTGCTGTTCTATTCAAACAAGTCACGTTTTAAACAAACAATGCCATAAAGTCACTCTAGCCCACCTTTATCGCCACCACAACGCCATTCACCTTTAACACCTTTTAAGAGAAAGCCATAAAATCACCCCGTTTTTGTGTGTGGTGCAGCAGCAGTCTTTTGTGCCACCACTTTGCCAAAGTGGTCATGTTCTTGTAAAAGGTTGTAAAGAGAAACCCACCCAACAACCATCATGTCATTGTTTTTTTTCCGGTTTTTTGTTTTTTTTTTATTCTTTGTTATTGCCAGACACCAACCACCACCACCCTCTCCTTGACTTGCCGCTTGTACTTGTACATCAGAATTCCATTTTAATTTCCACA
This sequence comes from Sarcophaga variegata, assembly GCA_932273835.1. Taxonomy (NCBI): domain Eukaryota; kingdom Metazoa; phylum Arthropoda; class Insecta; order Diptera; family Sarcophagidae; genus Sarcophaga; species Sarcophaga variegata. The sequence continues at coordinate 101,539,747 of OW026360.1, read as the reverse complement.
CACACACACACACACACACAGAAGTTTCTGTAGGGGTAAGTACTTAAGAACATGTGACGTATCGCACATAAAATCTATGCAACTGCTAATGCTACTGCTGCTGCTAGTGATGGCCTATGGAAATTCATTGAAAGAAAGTGAAAAGCACTTGTGTACTCGTACATGGATTTGTAGTATTTTAACTAACCAGGAAGTCTAGGGTGTACTCATGTATCAAAATTATGATGATGATGATAATGGGGGGAGGGGGCCCATAAATGTAAAACAATATTTCATATTATATTGGTTTGTTCTCTGTTTCACCTTCTCCCTGCTTCCTTCTTCTTTTTTTTATTGGTTTGTTTGTCTCTTCTATATGCATAAAGAAACATAATGAAATAACGACTTAAGCACGTGAATAGCAGATAATTTTCTAAAGACCATCAAACATGAAACTAAGGAAGAGGATGTGTAGTCATGGTTTTACAACAAGAAGAAGAAAAACAAAATATTCCGGAAAGCATAGAACGGCATACCATACTGCATATTTGTCTTGATAACGAATTATAAAATGTGGTTATTTTGTTTCGTTGTAATGTTTAAAAGAAATATTTATAATAAACATTGCCTAAAAGTATGCTTTTATTTATTTGTGACCATAATAACAGCCTATTGGGTATGCTTTTAAATTTTAAAAGAAAACTACAGTAGAATAATTTTATTTTTCATTTTCATTTTAAGAATTTAAATGTTTTAAGAATAAATATTCTTTCGAATTAGTGGCCATAATAAATTCTCTATTTATGTTTATATTTTTGTTATTTTCAATATTGCCTAAAAGCATGCCATGAAAATATTAAAAGCCTGCTTGATAGGCAAGCTGATACATACATAATTTGTATGGTGTAGTATTTCTTATATGTTCCAAAATGGCCACTAATCTTCTAGAGAATTTTCAAGCAAAAAATGTATATCCTCAAAGTCAATTTTCACAATACCATATCACTTTATATGGGACTTTTTTGCTGAGTATGTTAAGAGGCCTTTGAACCTTCCTTTGAGTATGATATGGTACTCATAGACCAAGTATTTTTCCCAAAATTAGTTTCTAAACAAGTGGGCTTGTTCAGCTGGATACTGTTAAACAGCTAACAGTGCTCTGTTAAGGCCAAATTTTTTTCTTTTAACAGGAAATTTTATTCTGTTAACGCCAAATGTGGCGCTGCTAAAATTTATGGATTGCGTCTTGGATTTTCAAATTCGAATTTATCTTCACACACATTAAAAGAAAAATAATTGCAAACTTTTTTGAATTAAATGCTTCAGAATAATTTCAAAAAAAGTGCTTTTAAAATAAAATTTACTTTTTTTCAATTTCTAAAGAGCCATTAAAGAAACACTGACCGACCTGATTCTTTTTATTATTTCTTAAGGCACTGGAAATGCTTTCCCAATGTATAATTTCTTGTGTAGTTTTTTTAATTGTTTTTTATCTTTACCTGTTACCTGAGCTTTTGATATGAAAGACCACAACACACTGTTGCCAATAAAACCATATAAAATCTGTTGGCAATAAGTACTTGATTTAAACACAGCAATTGATTCCGAAAGAACATCAAATCAATATGGATGGCAACGAATGAAATGAAAAACGCATTTATACACACACAAACATGGTAACAAAAATTTATTGCCCTGTTTTACTCTATTTTTGTGTCAGTATTTGGCCAGAATTTACATACCATACCATAGGGAGGCCTAATATTTCAATTCATTGCAATAAGTTTATGACTTTTCAAAATTGGAACGCCCTAATGTATACGGGCAGCCAGGCATGGCATACCATTTGTCCCTGCGTGTATTAAAATTTATTTGAATTTGTTTACCTCCCGCCCGCCTGCCACTTTTAATCGTCTTTTTTTTCTATAAAATTTTCCTCAACTATTGATAAATTGTATTGTAGGTGTATAGGTGTGTGTGTGTATGTATGTGTTTAAGTATTTTATTGACCTGAATTTGCGGCGTCCAGGCCAAAGCAAAATTAATGTTTGTGAACCACAATCGTATGAAAAGCTCTGTTTTTTTTTCTTTCTTTTTTCAAAACACCACTAATAGCCCACCATAACCACCTACAAGCCTTCCATAAAAAGAGTTGAGGCACTTGGCAAATGTACTCTCGTAAAACTTTGGTTTGCTGCATGTACGCACGCACGTTCTGTAGCAAACCATATACTTCAATACTACAGACAGATGCTTAATGTACGCACACATACACACTCATATTCATATACGTGTGTATTCTAAAAGCACTATTTCGATTGGTTTTGTACTTTAAAAAAGTATGTTTGTATGTATGTACATATGTATGTATGTTTGTATGCATGCATGTATGTGTGTGTGCCTGTGTATAGATTTGTATTTTTTTAACAATACAACCAGGAAATAAAACATTTTTAAGTCTGTGGGCACTTAAAAATCTACCCCCAAACCTCTGAAACACTGCATCAACAATTTATCTTGCAAGACTTAAAGGATTCCAATACACCAAATGGGAGTTCAAAAATAAAAATCTTGCAATTGCAAGAAGAAAAAGAAGAAGACGGACAAGTTTTCCTTTCCTTTTCTTAAAAATTGTTTTCTTATCGCAAAGGAACTGTTGACACACTTAAGTGAGTGCTTTCGACTGGCTTAGTTGACAGCGTGTGGAATCCACACTGCGGATTTGAGGTGGTGGGTAGTAGTAGTCCACTAAAGGGGTTGGTTGACAGAGAATAAACTTGCGAATTCCGCTTAAAACACAGGAACTGCTTGAGACCACTGATCATGCTCTATAGCACGAAGAGGTTGAATGGGTTTCTCTTACCTATAATTCTCTATTTGAGAGGCCTAGATTAGATTATTAGCCGTCCTAAGAGCCTTACTTAGCTCAGTTGAGTCGTGCATACTATCTATTTCGCCAGTTATCCTCCTGAACGGTATTTTTCATTCATGCTGTTAGTTTTGTGAACGTGAGGGTTGTTAAAATCATTTGTACCAGGATCACTAGTACCGGATAATCACAGAGAACCACATGTGGTCTCCACTTTTTCCTTATGATTACAGCTTCTAGAGCAGCTCTCGTGAGGTATTATTAAACTCTCGTGATTTATTCTCAGCCACCCGTAAGATATTCCAAGCTTCTCGTAAGATATTCTAAGCTTCTCGTGGCGTACTCACAGCCCCCCGTAAGATATTCTCAGCTTCTCGTGAGTTATTCTCAGCCTTTCGAAAGGTATCCTCAACCTCTCGTAAGATATCCTTAGGCTCTCGTGAGTTATTCTGACCCTCTCGTAAGATATTCTAAGCTTCTCGTAAGTTATTCCCAGCTTCTCGTGACGTACTCACAGCCTCCCGTAAGATATTCTCAGCTTCTCGCGAGGTATTCCCAGCTTCTCGTGATTTGTTCTCAGCTTCTCGTGAGTTATTCTCAGCCTTTCGTAAGGTATTCTCAACCTCTCGTAAGTTATTCTTAGGCTCTCGAGCGGTATTTTCAAACTCTCGTAAGATATTCTTAGGCTCTCGTGAGTCATTCTGAGCCTCTCGTAAGTTATTCTCAGCTTCTCGTGAGTTATTCTCAGCCTCCCGTAAGGCATTCTAAGCTTCTCGTGACGTATTCACAGCCTCCCGTAAGATATTCTCAGCTTCTAGTAAGGTATTCTTAATTTCTCGTAAGATATTCTTAGGCTCTCGTGAGTTATTCTTAGCCTCTCGTAAGATATTCTAAGCTTCTCGTGACGTATCACAGCCTCCCGTAAGATATTCTCAGCTTCTCGAGAGGTATTACCAGCTTCAGGTGATTTATTCTCAGCTTCTCGTGACGTATCACAGCCTCTCTTAAGATATTTTCAGCTTCTCGTGAGGTATTCTCAACATCTCGTCCTCTGGACGTGTGAACCAGAGACTAGTGATTTGTTATGAGTTTCCTAAGTGGATTCCGGTTAGAATTAACGTAACTGACGTTCTGCTTTTATCCATAGCGGGCATCTTGGGTTCATTTTTTCGATTATTTTTCCCTCTCCGCGTCCCTCTTTCGCGTAAGACTATATTATGTTAGCTAAGTTCCTACCTTGAATTTCCCCATGTTCGTGTATCGAAATAAGGGTAACCGTTTTAATTCCAATGTGAAGCTTCTTAATAAAGTACGGAAAAGTCTGTTGCTTTGGTAACTAGACCTACAAAGGCTATCTTTATAACACGACTACAATACACTGGTCTGAACCTCTAGTGTTCATAGAGTATTTCACATTTGAGCGACAAACGGAGAAGACTGGCCCACAGACATAGTCTGCTCTAGGGATGCTGTGAAAGTCTATACGGAAGGTTCTAAACTTGAGAATAAAGTAGGATGTAGAATTCCCTCTTTAAAACTTGAACTCTGATTACTGTAGCATGTTTCAGAAAAAGGTTTTGACCTTGAATTATCTCCATCTCCAAATGCCAGTATTTCTATCTTCTTTAAGATCCACGCTGTAATCAGATCTCATTCTGGTGCAATCTTGAGGTCTACACAGGTTAACATATGCCTCAATTGCACCGCTCAACTCTTGCAGCAGTTTTATGTCAGTCTAATATGGGAAGTCGCCGTAGTCTAGTAGGTAGTGCGTAGGCTTATTAGACGTAAGGCCACGGTTCAAACCCCAGGTCAGACATCAAAACGAAATATGAAAAAATATTTCTTCGGCGACTTCCTCTCAGCAGATTTCTGGCAAAAACTCTGAGAGCAAAATAAAATTGCCTTGAAAAGTTTCTCAAAAAAACTGTCGTTCGGAATCGACTTTAAACTGTAGGTTCCGCCACTCATGTATAAAATTAACACACACAACATAAGTGGTGTGAGAAGCTAGGTCGTAATCCTGACGGAAGGGTTGTAATGACCAATTATGTATGTAAGTAATATGGGCACCTGGTTCCTGGGATAGCTCACGTAATTGCGTAGCTGATGAAAGCACTCATCAGCCGAATACCAATGCTCACATGAATACTGTTGGCAAATTCTGGGCTAAGCAAGAATTTTGCGTTATTGTCAGGCGCACTTACTCTAAATTGAATAAAAAGCGCACCAATCAACTATTTATGTAAAATTAAATGTACGAACTTCAGCAAAGGTTGTACATTGGCTAGAGAAAAAAGCTCTTCATTTATTCTGATTCCTTAAATAAATCGTTTAATAACCCCAGTTTTTTTATTTGTATTTTCAGGAACTGAAAGAGAGCTTTAATTATGGCCTCTTTTGTCCACCTTCCAATGGTAAGGCCGGGAAATTTTTGGATGAAGAACGACGCTTGGGTGACTATCCATTCAATGGCCCTGTGGGTTATTTAGAGGTAACTTTTTGATGCACTTTTAATTTCTAAGAACACGTACTATCTTTACAATCTTTTACTCCCTTCCTTCGTTGTGTAGCTCAAATATAAACGCCGTGTCTATAAAATGTTAAATTTAGATGAACGCCAACTGAAGGCGTTACATACACGTGCCAATCTGCGGCGTTTTTTAGAGTGCATCAATGGTGGTCATGTGGAGAAAATTGCTAAAATGTGTGCCAAAGGGCTGGACCCGAATTTCCATTGTCCCGAAAGTGGTGAAACACCACTGACTGTGGCCACTGGTGCTAAGAAACCAAATAAACTTTTAATCGCTTTGGTAAACGGTGGTGCTCTACTGGATTATCGTACCAAAGACGGTACCACAGCACTGCATCGTGCTGTAGAAAAGGATTCATTGGAAGCTGTAACGTAAGTTTTAAAAAGTTTGCTGATGCTAAAGAAGACAAACAATTTTTTTAATTTTTTTTTTTTTAATTTCTTGTTCAGCACCCTTTTGGAATTGGGAGCTTCACCAAACTACAAAGATAGCCGTGGCATAACCCCTTTATACATTTCCATAACACGCAAGTGTGAGCCAAAAATAACCGAAAATCTTTTACACGATCATGCCTCGTTGGGCACACAAGATAATCAAGGTTGGAATGAAGTGCATCAGGTAAGTAATTGGGCCAATATTCGTTTTTTTCTGTAACAGAGGAACAGAGTTGTTAACCACCATAAAACAAAAACAGAATTAAATATCGTATAAAAGGAATACAAGTTTAACTAAAAAAAAACAAAATAAATAAATAAATTTATTAAATACAATAGAAATTATAAAATAAAACAATAGTAGTTTAGCTTTGAATTTAAAAAAAAAATATTAAATTAAAAATTATTAAAAATTAATCTGGTTCCAACTGGTGATGGTTTTTTTCCTTTTTATTATGATTTTAAATAATTATCCTTGAGCAATATAATTATTTTTTTTGTTAATTTTCAATTATTCTTCAGCAACAATTTTACCAACACAAATAACAAATTATACTCTTCTAACAGAGTTCTAGAAATTGCCAAACTAGCACAAACCAGTACAATCTTCTGTCAGGATGGCGACCTAACTACTCACGCCACTTATGTAGTGTGCGTTATATATACGTGAGTGCCGAGACTTACATTTTAAAGCCGATTCCGAACGACAGATTTTTGAGGAACTTCTCATGGCAATAAAAGAATTAATAATCTCAGAGTTTTTGCTAGAAATCTGCTGAGAGGAAGTCGTTTGATTGCACGTACTTCCGTATGAAAGATAGTATTATGTTCCGATAGCTGAAGGTTTAGTTTGATTCCCTGTTCTGCTATATAGAGAGAGACCCAGTCCTGTCCTATCGCCTTGTTTAGAGCCATCCGTGTAGCAACAAGTCCCCACGGCTTCGTTGCCATAGACTGGTTTGCTCAAGAAATTTCATATATAAGAGTATAAAAGTGACGACCTAGCTTCTCACACCACTATGTTATGGTGTGCTAATTTTATACATGAGTGGCGGGACTTACAGTTTAAAATCGACTTCGAACGACAAGTTTTTGAGAAATTTTTCACGGCAATTTTATTAACTCTCAGAGTGAGAGGAAGTCGCTGTAAGAATTATTTTTCATATTTCGTTTTGTTAGAGACAGCTGACCTGGGATTTGAATTGTGGCCTCATGTTTACTACGTGGACTACGACGACTTAACTTAATTACTCTTAATCGATCATTACAAATCTTTAGTCAGGATTACACCCTTATTCTTCACATCACTCATGTTGAGTGTGTTAATTTCATACATGAACGGCAGGACCGCCTTGTTGCATTACAAGTAATGAGATCGTGATCATGAGATCAGAGATCATGGTATCAGACAGTGATCATGGTTATCCTCATGGAAAGTACTTGAGGTGACAGGTTGATACGAAATGCCTTTATCAAACGTCGTACTCATGTCCAAGGTTGATCATAAATATGTGGTCTATTTCTGAGGCAGATGGATCATTCGATGATCTACATACTTGATTTGGACAATCCTCTATGAGATTTGCGCATAGGCTTGGTCGCGATTAGACTTTAATTTAAATTCAATTATAGGCAGAACGTTATGTATTACTGCGCAACACTCGCGATAAAGCTTAGTAGAGTATATATTGACCCTAGTCTTGACATCTCTGACGAAACCATCTAATTGGGCCCATTGGGTCAAACGATTCTAAGCAATGATAGGCGTCAGCGACTTCTGTAGGGAATCATTATTCTCAAATCGTTCGTAGCCAAAAAGATTAGAGATCTCGTCATGTAATCCTTGAAACCTACATTATCCGATTTGTAAACTGTCTATTAAATTTGTTTTTATCATACGGGTCTCCACATATTGAGCGTGAATTGATTCCTAATCTAAATAAATGTTCTTTGAGTCTACAATTACAATTCTCAGGCTGTGTTTCCTGTACAGTCTGATGCAAGACTTAAACCTTTTTCCCTCGTAATCATTCAGCATAAATTTCAAATTTTCTTAAACAGTCTGTATGTCTTGAGAAGAATGTGTTCCACTATCGAACGTCCTCCCTTTCACCGGACGGATATTTTCGAACTCGTTTCCGAACGCCATTTCCTGGCAAACTCACTTGCCTGCCTGCTTCCATTAAAAAGCATTTTTATTATAAAACATTTTATATACGACATGTCTTACCTAATTTAGTTAGGGACAATTTGTAACTTCAACTGTCAGGTCATGATGCTCGCAAATTATCTGTCTCGCATGATTCTAACCTTAGCCTCCATGATCCTGGTTTTCTTTATCTTACGCAGTGGTCTTAAATTCTACAGAACCTGTAGCTCTGTCATAGATGCATACACTGAGCGCCAAAAGTGAGTAAACACCACTGAAATAATTCATTTTCTTAGGACAGCGAGAAAAGTAAATGAGAATAGTAGAATAAATTTCCAAAAATAAAGGTTTATTTATTACTTATAAAATGTTAAGACAAAAACAACAATTCATGATAAAGGAACCTTTTTTATACTTAAGAACAAAACTTTTTATACTTCAGAACAAAAGTGTTGACTCACTTATGGCGCTCAGTGTAGGTATTCATTGCCATTGCAATTGCAAGTCTCTAGTTTTTACCAACGACAATTGAGCTGTTTTTAAGCGTATGTTCGTTCTTTAGCTGACTCTTCTCTCTCACAATTTTTTTAAACTTTTTTATTCTTTTTTTTTTCATTTCTCTTCTTTTCTTATTATTCGAAACATTTTTAAAACATTGTTTGTAAAATGTTCCTAAACATGTTGATGGTAAAATGTTGCTCAACATATTTGTTTAAACACCTACAAAATACACAAGACAAATAAATTCCTTTAAACACTCTGATTTTTCTTTTATTTTTTATTTTATTTTGAATAAAAATTTCTTAAAAAAAAACAACAACCACAACAAAATTAAATTAAAATTTCTTATATATAATATAATAATAAATATTTTAAAATTACTTTTTTTATGCTAACCAATGACAAAAATTTTCTTTCTTTTTTTATATATTTTTTGTACTGTTTCCATACATTTTTTTATCTTCTTACTCTACTCTTTTAATAATGTGGGGTCTGTAAAATGAAAAACCAAAACAAATAAAAAACAAAAAATACTTTTTTAATTAACAACTAAAAAAAAACCAAAAACAAACTGCCTATCAAATATAAAAAAACCAAAAAAAAATTGTAAAACTAAATATGTAGGCCTGTCGACACGGTCTTGTCCAGCATTTGGAACATTTATTGTTTTATGGTGCGGACATGGATGGCCGTAATGCTTCCGGTAATACACCATTGCATGTATGCGCTGTTAACAATCAAGAGGCTTGTGCTAGAATGCTTCTATTTCGTGGTGCCCAACGTGGTGCTCTCAATTATGCCAATCAAACTCCTTATCAGGTATTTAATCAATCTATGCTCTCTATACATACTTATATACTCACTTTACTTTACTTCACTTATATACTTTATATCACATAAAATAAGGATTTATTTTCTACATTAGAAATAAATTAATTTCGTTAGTATTTGTTTGTTTATATGGTTTATTATTAAAGAAAAAACATTTTAATTTTATAAATAAAAACAAGGGGTCTGCCTTAGTAGTTAAAAATAATTTCTTGTTTCTTAAACAGTAGTTTTTGTATGTAATTTGTAAAACTTTTGTTTAATTTTTGTTACACATTTTTTATTTACATTTTAATTTAATTTATAATCACCAATTATTTATTTTTTTGTATTTGTTTTTATTGTATTTTGTTTGTGAATATTTGAAATAATTTCTTTTAAAAAAAATTCTTGTATTTTTTCCCCACAAATAATCTTTAGGTGGCTGTCATTGCTGGTAATTTGGAATTGGCCGATATTATACAAAATTACAAAACAGAAGATATCGGTAAGTTTTATACTGTATTTTGTTTGTTTAATTATTAATTAATACAACCATAATTAAATTGTTTATTTTTTATAAAATAATTCCCTGACATCTCATTAAAATTCACTTTTTTCTTATACTTTCATTGCCCCCTCTTTGAATTTAAAAACGAGACTTCATTGCAAATTTGTTTTGATTTTTTCCTTTTTTTATTTTTTGGTTAAAAATCTAAGAGATTTTGAATACAAGTTTAAATAATCATTTTTATTTATTTTTCTTTTTATTTAAAAAATTTATAATTTCTCTGGCAAATCTGGCACAATTCAACTTCATCAACATGACAAAGAAACAAGGTTAGGTTAGGTTAAAGGGTAGCTTGCCGTTCCCTGGCAAGTTCACTCGGTGGCCCATTAAGTCACCCAGAGTAAGGTAAGCCACTTTGTCATGATCCGTTAATGGTGGGTTTTAAACCACGATCAACGTCCATATTGAAACTGAATAAGGAATGTCCAGTACAATATTTTAGTTTAGTCCTGAAGTCGTTAGCAATCATATGGAATATAATCCGATATAAAAGCGTATATCCTCTAACCCTTTTAGTAGTTACTTGCGAATAATCCATCGGTTTGCTCGCAGCCTGTCTGTCCTAGTGAAATAAGAGATTTTCGGAGAAAATTACATACATAATTGGTCATCACAACCCTTCAGTCAGGATTACGACCTAGTTTCTCACATCACTTATGTTGTGTGTGTTAGTTTTTATACATGAGTGGCGGGACCTACAGTTTAAAGTCGACTCCGAACGACAGATTTTTGAGAAACTTTTCATTGGCAATTTTATTTACTCTCAGAGTTTTTGCCAGAAATCTGCTGAGAGGAAGTCGCCGAAGAAATACTTTTTGTATTTACTTTTATGTCTGGCCTAGAGTTTGAACCCTGGCTTTACGTCTAATAAGCCAACATACTACCTACTAGACTACGGCGACTGAGAAAAAAATACATCCCTCAATAAATATTGTGCCGCTTTAAAAGTGCCCTTAGAAATCATCGGCATTCATGAATGGAGAGGGGCTTACTCGCAGCGTGGCTGCCTTAGTAATTAAAGAGATATACAGAGAAAAGCCCTTCCCACAGCAAACAGTGCGCCGCTTAGAAAACGGCAATGACCGCTGCCTAGGAAATCCTGCAGTGTCCAGGTAGACTATACATACATACATACACACATAACTGATCATTACAACTCTTCAGTCAGAGCCACGGCCAAGTAAGGTTGATTTCACCACTTCCAGAAAAATGACGGGCCTCTGTTAGATCTATAATTCGTCACAATGAGTGGGCAGATGAGTTTGCTGTAGAGCCAGAACCTTTCTGTGGTGTAAGAAATAGAATTTTGAAGTATATATTTGATGAAATTAAAATGAAGAAAATGAGGACTCTTCTCAAGCAAAACAGTTTGAGACAATCTTTAGAGTTTTACTAGATAATTGCTGTGGAAAGAGATTGGGTTCTTGTATCACAATATTCTGAAATAGGTCGTGCATAGTAACTGGGGCTTTCTGAACAGGTATTGTAGACCCAAAGAACACTTGTTCATAACAGAGATCCCACGTTTCCAAATCTCATGAGGAGAAGCACTCACCAGAAATCGTATCTGGGAGCTAATCATGTACTAGGCAGGGGAGCACTGCTTTTTGACACCGAACAACATTCTGAAGTTTGTCAGGACAGAAGGGATATTATAGGGATGCCCTATATAGATTGAAGAAAGCACATAATAGATCGCATTACTATAGCACTTGCTCTACACAACAATAATAAAATATTAGCATCGTGGTAGAAAAACTATTTGCTCTTGCGCTTTAGTTCATTGCATATGTATCATATCCACGCGGTTTTCTATTCAGGAAAGGAAGAAATTATCGAAAATAATTAATCATCACAACAGAATGTTGCCAGCAATATTTAAGATTTATGTTTCATTATCATGAGAATAATAAAATGTTGCCAGCAACATTTAGGATTTACGTTTCAATCATACCTGTTAAGTAATGATTAGTAATCGTAATGATTAGTAATTTGATTACTTTTTTTTGAATGGTGAAATAATGATTACAATTACGATTATTTTTGGTTAAAATAGTTAATAATTGATTACGATTACAAAATAATCAAAAAATAATCAGGATTACTGGCGATTTGTCTAATAATCAAAAAGAATCAAAAGTAATCCAAAAGTAATCACTTTATTTTCAATAATTACTTTGAATTCTTTTTGAATATTTGAAAAGAATCAAAAAGAATTATTGAAAACGATTTGATTACTTTTGGATTACTTTTGAATATTTGAAAATAATCAAAAAGAATTGTTTAAAACAGTTTGACTATTTTTTAGACTACTTTGGATTCTTTTTGATTATTAGACTAATCGCCAGTAATCCTGATTATTTTTTGATTCTTGAGTAATCGTAATCAATTAGTAATTCGAAAAAATTGTTCATAGAATTATATAATCATTACGATTCTTTTTAAAAAGTAATGTAATTGATTACTAATCGTAATCGAAATTTAACAGGTATGGTTTCAATATCATGATAATAAAAAAATGTTGCCAGCAACATTTATAATAGAATTTAGGTTTTATTTTGTTTTTCAGTTTTATTTTTTTTTTTTATTCTCAAAATCTCTTAGATTTCAAATTCAATTTGAAATATCATGCAAGCATCATCAATAATTTCTTTTTTTTTTATTATTTTAATTTATGTTTTCCTAATTGATACAACAAAATCAAAGGCGATCTAAATTCGAAAATGTTTTGCTATTTAAAAAGGAATTTTTTAAAATTCTTCTTCTCTTCTTATTTACATGTTTTTTTTTTTACTCAATCTATTTCAATAATAATGAATAATTTTTATTTGTTTGTTTGTTTTTTTTACTCAAATCATTAACATAAATTTTGCTAAAGACAAACAAATCAAAAAAAAAAGTACCAACAACAATAACAAACTTATTTATATTTTTCATTACATACAAACATTAGATCTTATATACAATCTACTGTTCTGTTACGTTTAAGTTAAATTGAGTTGAGTTTTGTTTTATAAGTTCTTAACAGTCACACTACCATTCAAAATCAATCATTCATCATAATCATCATCATTAATTTCATACATAACCTTCCTGTGTCTTATGAGAATAGCATTTACAGAGAGCATCATATCATATCACTACTCCAGTCAAAAAAACAGCATTTTTTATGGAAGAATTGAAATTCTTTTCATATATCATTTACTATACTACACCTACTGCTTACAGTACTTTTACAAGAGTACTGTTTCATTATTGATATCCATTATTAGAACAGTCCTTATTAGTACATACATATATAACTGTGTTTACTATTATGAATGAATATTTAAATATCGTATTTAAATTTATTTATCTTTGTTCGTTTCATTTCGTTTGTTGCTCGTTAATAGTTTTTATAGCATAAATGTCACATTTCGTATTCGTATTTTATGTATGTGTTCATATAATAAATACCCGTATGTTAAAAATATTAAATAAATTAAAAATAATTTAAAATATTATACAACAATATAAATATTTTCCCTTTAATATAATATTCTTATAAAATAATTCACTTGTCTTAATTAAATTTATTTTATAACCTCAATTATAATGTCGTGTTTTGTTTTTTTTTTAATTAAAATTTTCTTATACATTCTGGCTTAAATTTCTAAATTTATTCTCATTTAATATGATTGGATTCAGCTTTGTTTTTTTTCAAACATTTATTGTCATTTCTTGAAAGTAGCGTGTATTTAAAAGAAAATTAATTGTTTTACAAAGAAATCATATATAAAACAGCTATAAACGTAAGTAAAAAAAGTTTGATAATTCAATTCAAAGAACTAAACTTATTACCATTGACTGTGTTTAGAAGAGAAAGTGATACGCCTACTAATGGGTCCGCCAAATAACTTTTTTTTTTGAAAATGCTTTAAAAAAAACTACTGAATATTTTCTCAAATTTCTTTTTTTATTTGAAAGTACAATCCTTCCGGTTAATAATGGAAAATAATTTCATTCAAATGGCTGCCTCGGCTGGCCATGCAGTAGCCTACACGATCGGTCCAATTTTTAAGCACATTATCGATTGTGTGCAGCTGTATTTCACCAATGGCTTCACGAATATTGTCCTTTAAAACGTCAATTGTCTCTGGCTTGTCGGCGTAACACTTATCTTTGACGTTACCCCACAAATAATAGTCCAACGGTGTTAAATCGCAGCTCCGAAGTGGCCAAACGACATCAGCTCTACGGCTGATAATGCGATTTTCATAAACAGGGCGCAAAACATCGTCGAGTGTAGCTTCGGCTGTGTGGCACGTAGCGCCGTCCTGTTGAAACCAAATATTGCCAATATCCTCCTCTTCAATTTTTGTGAACAAAAATTCGTTCAACATGGCTCGATAACGATCGCCATTGACTGTAACGTCCACTCCCTGCTCATTTTCGAAGAAAAATGTCCCAATTATGCCCCTGGACCAAAATCCGCACAAACAGTGACTCGTTTTGGGTGCGCCGGCCTTTCAATGTATGCTTGCGGGTTTTCTGGGCCCCAAATGCGACAATTTTGCTTGTTTACATACCCGACAAGATCAAAATGAGGTTCAACTGAAAAGATGATTTTTTTCGTCAAAAATCGTCATCTTCTATAAGTCGATCGCAGTCCCACTTAGCGAAGCGAAAACGCATTGGATGGTCAATTGGCTTCAACTCCTGAACCAATTGGACTTTGTATGGCGTCATACCAAGGTCTTTATGCAAAATTCGTCTCAATGAGAACGACGGTGAATTGATGTTGATGGCGCTTCACGCACTCTTTCTGCCACAGCAGCAATATTCTCGGGTGTTTTTGGCTTTTCACGCTTTGGTTTATCGATGAGGATGCCAGTTTCTTTCACTTTTTTCACAAGATAACGAACATACGGAGCTGACGGTGCTGCTCTTCCAAAATCCGTACGCAATTTTCGCACACATTCTGCAACATTACCATGATTTTCAAAGTAATGTCGCAATATTTCCCAGCGTTGTTCAAGCGTATACACAACCATATTCGTTCAGCGGAAGGATAAAACTAATTATCTATCAAATCAGACATGAGCTAAGTGTTACCATTCACGAAATAAGCACTAGTTGAAATAAAAAACGTTAGATGGCGGACCCGATATAACGTAGAAAACCTAAGTAGAAAAACTATCTCAAATATAATCGTTATTGTGGTGAAGCGAAACATTTGTAGTGTGACCATACCATCTATTGTACTCTCCTAATACTCTCCTAATTCCCTATAATGTCTCCTTCAAGCCTATTGACCTCACAAATCTCTGAATGCTGCTCGGTATATGCCTGACAAGCTTCCAGTTGTTTTTCTTTTTGTCATGCATTAATGCCTCACAAGTTTCCACGAATGTGTTCTGTTCATCACAGAATCTACATGTAGGTCTCGAGGCAACTGCCATTCTGAACAAGTGTACTCTAAGTCTGCAGTGGCCTATAAAAAGATCGATTGTTAACTTCAAATTATTTCTTAATAGTCTGATGCATGACTCAGACCTTCTCTTATTGTAATTTCAAATAAAAGTCTTGAACACCTTAAATTCATTTGGTTTGCGAAAAGTCTTTGCCTCTCTTTATTCTTTCAAACATCCGTCCATACTCCATAAAAAGTTTTTAGGCCCATCAACGGCGTGGAAGCTTTCCCACTTCCTGGCGTCAATACAACCGTTTAGTCAGGATTGCCACCTAGCTTCTCACACCACCCATGTTGCGTGTCCAACAGGTTTAGAAACATTTCATGACAATTTTATTTATTCTTAGAATTTTTGCCAGCAGATTGCGATTTTTTCAAATTTCGTTTTGTTTGTGATGTCTGAGATGGGGTTTGAACCTTAGGTTCTCATCTAGTAGGCCGAACCACTAATAAACTACGGGCAGTTTATAATAAACACCTTTTCGGGGTGCTTTAGACACTCCTTAATCTAATGTAGATCCATCCAAAAAAGGGTCTCATCGCCGAAGACTATTATTCAATGAAAGTTAGAGTCACCTGCCAAGTGCCCATCCAGCAAACATACGACATCCTTCATGGTCTACCATGGTGATTTAGCAAAAAAGACTTAACAAATGGCACATGACATCAACAACATGACCGTTATCAACTGTCAAAGTTTGAAAGTCCATGTTGGAAGAACCTAACAAAGGACTTAACGTAAGAATACTATCTAACAACCAGGTAAACAGTACCTATACTACGATTGTTAGATTATTATAGAACGGTCTGAGCAAGCTAAATTAGCAAGGCAGGAAAAATATTATCTGCCACTGCTAGATCTATAATTCATGGCAATGAGTAGGAGTCGTTTCTGTGGAGTAGAAATAACAGTTTTCAGGGGCCATTTGATGAAATTGAAATAAAGAAAGTCGGGAACTCTTCTTAAACAAAACGGTTTCAGACAATCTACACTTTTACTAGATAATTGCACAGTGAAAATGGATTGGATTCTTGTATCAGAACAAATAAAGCTTGAGCCTGGACTTCTGAATGGGCATTGTAGAATCAAAGAAAGAGATTGGAGTTTTGTATCAGACTACATAGCTTTAGCCTGGTAACTGGGGCTTTCTGAACGGGCATTGTAGAAGCCCAAAGAACACTTGTTCGTAACAGAGATTCCGCCTCCCAAATGTCATGAGGAGAACGACTCACCAGAAACCATATCTGGGAGCTTATCATGTACTAGACAGGGGAGCAGTATTTTTTGACACCGAACAACATTCTAAAGTTTGTCAGGACAACAGGACCGAGGAGATTTTATAGGGATACGCTATATAGATTGAAGAAAGCACACAATAGATTGCATTACTCTAACACTTGCTCTACACAATAATAATAAAATATTAGCATCGTGGTCGAAATACTATTTGCTCTTGCGCCTTAGTTCATTACATAGGTATCCTCCTATCCACCAAGTCTATTACTCAGGAAAGAAAAAATTATCAAAATTATATTTATATATGTATCTCTGTGGTAAAGCTGTGGCTTGCCAACAGCGAAATTCGAATTAAACATACAATTAATACAGCGTGTAGCTAGCTCGACTAGTTTATAAAGACACATAATTTTAGAAACGTTATTAATAAATGTTAGAATTTAATTATTGAATTAAACTCTTCCAAAGTAAGTAAAACATTTTTAAAATCTCTATGTTGAATGTGCTTTATGATAAGAATAAATACAAATATTTTAGCAAAATTAATTTCAAATAAATATTGAATAGATTGAGTAAAAAAAAGAAAAGAAAAGAAAAACCATGAAATACATTTTACTAGAAATAAAAATAAAATTAAACACGGTTTTGCGTGTAATACATACCCCATCCATCTGCAATGTCTTGTCTTCGTTAAATAAATTCTCAAAAGAAGGAAATGATAGTGTTCGAAAAACTATGTATCAGCTATTGCCACAAGATGTGATGTGATGTCCCTTTAAATAAACAATTTAAATTTATAAATCAAAATATAATTAAAATTAACTCACCCCTCCATCCATATTTGCAAATACAAGTACCCTTTCGCGGACCGCCACGTTATAATCCGAAACGTCGTTCTGGCATCGGCTGGCTGAGTGCCAATGGTAGCATTGGTGGCGGTAGTATAATGGGTACATTGACACGTAACAGCAGCAATATGTGTGGTCATCATGGACCACCATCGCCTTGTCCATCTGAACATATGCCATATAGTTCAGCAAGTTCAAGTTTATCGGAAGGATCATCCGGTCATCGTTCACATGAAGATGACATCAGCATTGTAACAGGTATTCTATAAAAATTTTATTTAATATTTCGTTTCTATTTGATTTTTATTTATTATTATTAATCAAAGGATTTAAGTTTACATTTTTAATTTTATTATAAGAATTTTTTTATTCTTTAAAAACAGAAAATTTCTTTAGAAAAAGTGAACAATTGAAAAAACTACACATTTTATAAAAATGTTAGACCGCGCTTTAAAAGTTTTCCATGTGCCGTATGAACACGCTAGAAAGAAGTGAAAATAACTTCTCTAATAACAAAAAAAGCCAACGTTTTTTACTAAACACATCAATTCTGTTCTTAAGTCAGAATAATTCTGACTACAGCTATTCTAATAAGGGAATCCCCCTAATTTTATAGGGAAAATATTTCGAAAAAAGCGAGCTAAGAATCACAGTCCAACTCATACACAATCGACATAAATTTAATGTCGATGTAAGTTTGGCTTACAAATTCGTCCAAAAATTATACATTCTTTCCTTATGTATGAAACGAGCTGTATTAAGCCGCGATAGATAACTTAATCAGTGTAGAAATTGTGGGTTTTCTGAGCGAAAAAATCGAGTTTTTAAAGCCTCTACTAAAGCTGCAATTTTCAAGTCATTAAAACTTCCTAGCAAATCCTTCTCAGTTTCTATCACTGTGGAATCTGACATAATCGTGACAAAATTGCTTCAATTTCTTTAATTGTTGACAGTATAGATCCAAATGGATCCGTGGTTCAAATTCTAACTCAGGTATCTCAAATAAAGCTCTAAAGCGTAAATAAAATCTCTATGAAAATTTTCTCAAATCCCGCCAACCATGTATAAAATTAACACACACAACATGGGTGATGTGTAAAGCTAGGTTTTATTCCCCACTAAAGAGTTGTAATGATCAATTCAAACAGTAAGTACGGAATCCACTTTTTAGCAAAAAAAATTGGCCCGTTAAACTTTTTACTCTACGCTCCTTTTTGTATTCACCATTCTTCAAATGTTTAATAACTGTTTGGTGACGAATGCATAGTTCCCTAGCAAGGGATTTCTTATTTACCAATCTTACTAGTTTTTACCATAAGTTCTGCGATATTTTAGCGCTTGATCGACATGACATCAAAATTATCAGATTGAAAGAGAGCAGCAAACCCTTTGGCTGCTGTTTTTTCTAAAAAAAAAATCATTCAATGTAGCAGGTCTTATTGTCTTAATGGGTAAGGTCAATACGAAAATTTCGACGCAAAAAAGTCACTACTGTTTATAAAATTTCAATATAATTTAGAATTTTTCCTAAATACATATATGCCAGAATTTAGGCTCATTGTAATACCACAGTTAATCTGCAAACTGGGAATCACAAATTCCCTATAGGAAACTAAACCCGACTCAAACATGAGATGATCAGTATTCTCTGCAAAAGACTACGGAGACTGGCACATGATATGAAAGAGTCTATTTCTCCTCGTCAAAACCTCATATACTGTAGAAGCCATTTAAGGAAAGCCATTTCCTCAGAAAATCGAACCTCTTCTTGTTTCTATCATCCATCAGAGTCTTGAAATATTTCACGGAACTTCTTGAAGTCAACAAATATGGACATGCCTGTACAACGGCTGTAGGCAATCGAAACACCTATTTCCAGCTGTGTGTTACTTGTGCTGGCCAGTTCATTAGCAATCAAATTCGAATGACCAGAAATTTCCCTAAGAAATCTCCTGCATACAGGGCCGAGTGTAAACATTCGTTAGGGACGTGATTGCAGTCTGATTAATAGTAAACATTCCACCACCTAACAAGCATTGAGCCGCTTTCTACCTTGATAACCAGACAGTGGCCTGATTTAATGCCAGAACGCTTAATATATATACAGTGGTGGCCACGAATTTAAGACACGACATTTTACTTATACATTTGTGATAATTTTTACATCTTATCAAAAAAAATTTTAGGTCAATGATATTTTTCTTAAGATTTTAGTAATATTATGAAGAAAAATTAATAATATTTTGCTACCTATATTTGGTTAAGAATTTTTATTTACATATTATATAGATCAAGACAAAATGCTAGTCGGGATTTCATATTTTTTTCACACAAGTGGTTTACGTTGTGCAATACATCCACGCAAGTTTTTCTCATTTAGACATCTTCTTATTGCCCTAGACGAAATATCAGTGCCAAAATCCAATGCAATTTTATTTTTTATTTTACTTGAGCTCGTGAAAAGATTATTAGCAGCTACTCTAGGGTGTAGTTTTTCGGGCTCTAGGTTGCTGTTTGACATTTTTGGTGGTACCATATTGCTTGATGTGTTCCAGCGCGTTGTAAATCTTGCATCTAGAACATTTAAGCAGCTTGGATATCTCCATTATAATTTTTCCATCAAATTTTAGTTGTTGGATCAGTTTTCGCATTGGTATTCCAAGTACCGCTGGCCATTTATAATTAAATATTTCTATGTATTCCAACATAAAATAATATAAAACATTTGCGTTTAGCTTCAAAAATCACTAAAAAATCACTTAATAACCAGATATTTCTGAAATGTCTTAAATTCGTGGCCAATTTCAAATAAACGTTTTTACAATAATATGATCAAAAAGCAACAAAATGTAAAAAGAAACAAAATGAAATAATGGTACTTTTTCTTAGTATTACAGGGTACATAGAAGAATAAAGAATATCAAATTACAGGATTGTAAATATTATCACAACTAAGTCAGTCATATGTCGTGTCTTAAATTCGTGGCCACCACTGTATATATACCACAGCCTACTCTGTCCAGTATTTTGTAGCTACTGCTAAACTCTGAATTTTCAGATTAGAGTCGTCTAGTTGGGCCAGGATTTAACTACCGGTAAATGATGGCGGTTCTAAGCCCCCAAATCATACCCACGGGCCTTGTTAGAGGTATAAAGCGCTATGGTTGCCTTTCTAACCCTTTCAATTGTGTCATCCCTTCCTGATAACGATGGGATCAAGAATAATCTCCTGATACTTTATGCTCTTGGATAAGGACGGTTTAATGCCATTAAGGACCTTAAGAAGGAGGTTAAAGTTTAGAGGATTGATGCCTAAACCACATAAAGGAACAATATTCCGAAATATTTTTGGTTGATTATTAGGAGATAATTTCCTGCCTAGTGGCATAGCTATCCTGGTACCTTAAGGTTGGGTTAGGTTAGTGGTTAGCGGTTAGCTTGCCGTTCACAGCCAAGTTCACTCGGTACCCATATGGCCCATTGTGTTACCCAGTGTAAGGTAAGCCCCCTTGTCATGATCCGCTAGTGGTGGGTTTGAACCACTCCGAGCTCCGAATGAAACTGACCAGTTCCCTTAGTGGCACGTTTTCCACCACGCTTCTGTCCTGAAGTGCAGGGCTCTCATATAAAAGGTGTCGTACCGATTCAGTTTCTTCCACATCCTGGCAGCTTCTGCAGTAATCCTGATGTGGCAGACAGAGCTGGTCAGCGAAACTTCTAATAGCACAGTGTCCCGTTAGAATTCCTGTTAGAATGCGAACCGTTCTCTTGTCGAACTCAAATAGTTCCCTGGTTCTCCGCTGTCCACTGCTGGGCATGGCAGTTTTGAAATTCGGCAACCAGGTATGACGAACCACACATGATTTGGAGATTTCCATGTTGTCTTTTTCCAATTTGGAGGACCTTAAGGTATTCTAAAAAGTATTTCCACATTTTCATACATTTTTGTGTTCATGTATTCCGTCAATCATATGACAACGTCGTACTTAAGTTAAGTTTTAAATTATTACAGATATTTTTTATATAATTGTTGGTTTCTTTTTTTTCTAAATTTTTAAAACAATTCTTAAACTATAATTAATTGGTAAACTGTTGGTACTTAAGAAACTTTACAAAAACATTAATTTAAACTTGGTTTCATTTAAAACTTGAGAAAACTTTTCTATGCAACTAAAACACGAAAGTAAAAATAAATTTAAAGGATAAGTATTATTTCGTTTTCTAAAAAGGCAAACATAAGTAACAATAAACAATAAAATTAAGGATGGACGAAAGAAAAACTTTAAAAACTTTTTTAATAGCAACTTATTAAGTTTTTTAAAAGAAACGTAAGAATGTAATCAAGAAAATAAAATAAGAAATTGCACTCAAATAAAATAGTAAAAACAAAAATAGTAAAAAAAAATAGCAAACACGATGCATGTTCTGTAGCACTTAACAAATATTTAATTTTACTTTAAAAGAAAAAAACAACAATTCCCAAAAATTATACCTAAACAAAAAGCCAACCATATGGACCACATGTAAGAGTGTGTAAGTGCGGTGTAAGTGTTTGTTTGTATGTGTGTGTGTGTGTGTTGTTTGAGAATGTATGTATGTGTGTATGTATATGGTTATCCCTATTTTTTTCTATTCTTTATGTGTTATTTCTACAAATTGCATGTTTACTTTTCTTAATTGTTGCAACAAAATATCTTTAAATGCTTTAGATTCCATACGTTCGTTCTTTTATTTCTTTTCTCTTCCATTCATTTTTTTATTTCTCTCTCTTTTTTTTCTGCTGTTACTTTAACAAATTGTTAAAAAGTCATATATTGCATGCCATCCTACATATACTCACTCGCACAACATCCTTCTACTTCTTCTTCTACTTCAACAGCAAAAACTACACGTACAACTTCTTTGTACTACTACAACAACTACTACTCGTTTTCTTTGTATCATTTGTTTTCTAATAATAAGTCTTACTTGCCGTCACTTAGCCATTTAGTCAGTCAGTCACATTAACAAATACTTGGCTTAAAGCCAAAAAAAGTGTATCATATTGTATTAGAAGAGTACGTTTCCGCAAGAGAAAAATATCACCAAAAGACTCTAGTAATAAAACACTATGCAACACAAAAATTGCAACGCAATGTTCGATAAACTCTATACTTTGCTCCAATGTTACTGACCCCTTCTTCTTATTGTTGCATTTAAACCGCTTTCGCTTCGCTTTTTTCTAAGCAATCAAGACTCAATGAGTTTGCAACCAGAGGCAATAGAATTGTGTTGTTGAAAGCTTGTCTCATTAAAGGTTCTCCATAATTTTTATTTAGATAGTCTAGGAATACATAGGTGATATATCGAGTCTTTCATTAGGCACTTCCTACCTTTAAATTTAGGATAAAACAGGCCACCTTCTCCACCATGCCCAAATCTTCAAACGTTCTGTCACCCAAAAACCGATGACGTTTGTTCTTCAGTGCAGGGCACTCACATCTTGGCAGCTTCTGCAATAATGCTGGTGGGGCAGACCGAGCTTGTCAGTGACCTGCCAATAGCGCAGTATCCCGTTAGAATTCTTATTAGAATCCGAACCGTACTCTTGTCGAACTCAGTTAGTTCCCTGGTTCTCTCGCTATCCACTGCTCAACATGCCAGTTTTGAAATCCGACAACCAGGTATGTCGGACCACCCACGGTTTGTTGAATTCCATGCTGCTTTTTCTAATTTTGAAAAGTATTACCGCAGAGGGACAATTATCCCCTCTATCGTCTCCTATGCAGACATCTTCGATCCCTACCGTGCCAGTTCGTTCGTTTTTTAATTTCCCTTTATGCCACAGTGGCCCAGAACCCAGTAAAGGCGGGAGTCGACGTAGAGAGTCTATACAACTCCTGACACCCTTTGTTTTGATGCTCCAGTTTGAAGTAGGAAGTTCCCTGGTTTCAATCATGCGTGCAGCTAGTTCAATAGCAAAACTCTCCACCTGAAGTACGCTGGTCTGGTTAGGTAATCTATATGACCCGTTCAGTGCCAGTTTATCGGAATAAACCCAAGATCCAGTTCAACATTCCATTTTTGAGTCGTCAGTGAAGATTGTTATATCAACGTCACCGATGACAGCTTCAGCAACCCATTCTTCCCGTGTGGGAATGTGGTTATTGTATGTTCATACGAAAACAGTTTCTGGTACCCTGTGGTCATATCTAAAATCTGGGTGCTTCAGTTCTGCTTCATGCAATATTGAAGTGGCCTAAAAATATCTGAGAACTTAAGCCTCAATGCAGTTCTAGCAGCCGCGTTTCGGAGGAAGGTGTCCAATAGTTGTAGAGACGAGATAACATCGAGCCCAGCCTGCGGCGTGAATCTCAGACCATATATGATGCCCAAGCATACCCAACACATTTGTACCCTGTTTAGCGTAGCGAGATAGGTCCTCTTTCATATAGCCTCCCATAATAATAATGCCCCGTAGGAGAGTATGGGCTGTACAATCGCCGTGTACATCAAGTGGTTGATACGAGCCTGCAGGCTCCATCTACTTCCAAACGTTCTTTGCTGGCGTACAAGGCATTCATCGCCTTCTTCATCATTTCCACAGTGTTCTAGGACAGTTTGGTGTCCAGAATGATACCCAAGTACTTTGTCTCCTTTGAGAGTCTCAGAGCCGTTCCACCTTAAGCACATTAAAACACAAATCACTTTCTAACGATCTAAGTGTTCAGTAAATATCGAACGTAAAGATTTTAATCTTTATGTTTCGATTTTGTTGTCTAGTGTAATACAATAAACAACCAAGCAAGCAAGCAAGAGAGGAATGGTTTCGGGTTGCCATTAACTGACAATTATCAAGTTAATCTAATTTAATTATGTTTTGTTTTTTTTAATATTTAAATTGTAATCTTACCTTTTATTGTCAGATAAATCTCTTGGAGACACCAGCGATATTATCAGCGATTCATCGGGTGTTGGTACCAATTCCGATTCTGCTGCCTGCTCAATAGGTCACCCTAGCACAACGGTGGTTTGCATGGAGCCCTATGCTGGCAATTCTGTTGGCCATATACGTTTACAAGTCGGTGATGTCATTGAAGTGGTGGGTTCCACCGATTGTGGCCTCTTAGAAGGTTACGTACGTGGTACCAATCAATCGGGTTTCTTTCCGGCTGAGTGTGTGCAAGAGGTGAATTTACGCCAGAAGAATATAACAAATGTTGCTACAGCGAATCCAAATCAATCGCCCTATCAACATTCACCTGCAGCCTCGTCTGTTCACCAGGGTTCACCTCAGTTGAGTTTAGGCGGCAGTTCGGGCATTGGTGGCGGCGGTGGTGGCGGTGGCATTGGCATCATGGGCAGTATGGGTGGTACTCTGCCACGCCCTAGTCTCATACATCATCAATCGCCTTCATTGTCGCTGAATAGCAATGGTTCAACACAGGCTTTAAATAATGGTCATAGCATGGCAAACGAAAACCACCACATGTCTTTGAAAATGGGGGGCGCTAATCATCAGCAGCAGGTGGGCCAATACAGTAGTGCCACAGCGCCTAGAGTAAAGAAAAAGTAAGTTGAGATTGCTTAAATGTTAAAAACCATTTTGATCACTATTTTCTCATGTACCTTCTTTATTTGCAGTGCTTTTAATGAGCCTCGTACTGTGGTTTTACATCGTGCCAAACGTGGTTTCGGTTTTATATTGCGTGGCGCTAAGGCTTCTTCGCAATTAATGCAATTGAAGCCTTCCGATCGTTTTCCGGCTTTACAGTATTTGGACGATGTTGACCCTGGTGGTGTAGCCGATATGTCTGGCCTTAAGCCAGGCGATTTCTTGCTGGCCATTAATGGGGAAGATGTACGAGCAGCTTCCCATGAAAAGGTGGTGGAAATGATAAGATCCGCAGGAGCATTAGTGTCCATGACAGTTATTTCACCACAATTTCCCAACCAAATGCAGGCTACACCCCAATACATGCCTACGCATCATATGTCCTCGGGACCCAGCACACCACAAACCTCGCATAGGCAATGTGCTACATTGCCGCGTAAAATGTCTTTGGGTCCCAATGCTGCGGCTAATGAACGACAGGGTCGCCCTGCACCTTTACCACCAAGAAGAGATCCTAAGACTACCTTGTCAGTGGGCAGGGCACGAGCCAAATCTATGGTGGCTGGTCTGGAGAATGGTGGCGAAAAGGAAGATGATGATATTCCCCATACTAAGTCATCTTCGGTAGAGTCCATAGTGACGCCAACTCCCACCCATCCGGGTACGCCGGTGCAACTACGTACTGCCAGTATTAAGGCCAGACCTACTTCAAGTCGTATTACAGCCGCCGAACTAGAGGAACTATTCCAACGCCAGCAGGGTGAAACTGTGGATAGTGCAAATCGTTATTCAACCATGATGACTACTTCACGTTTCCAATCGGGTACGGATAGTGGTGCGGCTACTCCACCAGCGAATAACGGTTCTCCACTCAAAGGTCCTCTAGTATATGGCAGTGTTGCCGAAATGAAACGTAAAACGAAGGCTAAGAACGGTACTCTAAGAGGTAAACCATGTCCCATACCCGTTGTAGGAGTCGGGGCACGAGATTTAAAGAGATTCCATTCTACACCTGATCTTAATGCCGCAGGAGGCTCCTCATCCTCTATTTGGCCAAGCCACGTGGGCAAAGGTCATCTTTCGCAGGACGATGTAGCCACTTTGCATGCTTCTATGTCCCGTTTAAATACTTTACCACCACCCACGCATCCTCCACCACCACCACCCGTCGTAGGACAAGTGGTTAAGGTAGAAACACGCCAGAGTTCAGAGTACGAAAGTACTTTGTCGTTACAGCAAAAACTAAAGAAACGCGTAGAGAACGATGCTGTTACAGCAGCCGCCATTGATGGCGTACAATCGAGCTTTAAGCCTACGGCCAATGCTAAAATCTACGCTTCACCGCAAGAGTTAATAGCCTGGAAAATGAGGCAGACACAAGAGGTAAGCAATTAGGACGACATGCAGAAAACCAATTTAAAATTTAAAATTTTCATTTTAGACGCGCCAGCAACAATCTAATCAGCAACAGCAACAAAATAGTCAACAACAGCAACAACAACATTACAACTCGAATCAGTCAACAGCTGCTAATCAACAGCAGCTACAGAATTTACCACCGCCACCACCACCACAGCAACTGCACCAACTACAACAGCAACAACAACAAAACCAAATAAGTCAATATGCTCAACCCACAACATTACAACGCACCAATTCGAACAGCAGCAGTAACACAACTTCCTCGAATCAATATGCTGCTGGTCAAAACCAAAATGGTGGTCTGGTTAATCATAATGCCTCAAATCAAGTCATAAATAGCAATAACAACAATAACATCAACAATAATGGCATGACAGCAACAGGAAATGTGGTAACAGGGCCAGCACCACCCATACCCGAACCCGATTACAGTCTAAGCGAATCAGATGGTGAAGATGAAAACTCTATACTGGTGGCACGTAATACCAAACTAAACGAAAAGATCGCTTTAATCGATGTGCCCGAAACGAGTGGCAACAGTCAAGCAAGGTATGTAGAAACGAATCTCTTTCGATTATTGAACAATTCAAAGAAAACTTCTTGTTCTGTTCTCTCCTAACAGTGGTAGCAGCTCCGCTTCTGGTTCAGCATCAATTTCACATTCCCTATCGGTTGATGAAATTCAACGTATACGCAGTAATTTGAAAACATCCAAATCCTCACCAAACGGTTTTGATAAGGGAGACGATAAGCCATCACCTGCATCGAATGAAAATGAAACGGCCAAAAATGATAATGATGTTGTTGAGAATAATAACAACAATAACAACAACAACGAAGAGGAGGGCGATAATAGCTCTTCGGGTGTAAGTAGCGATCAGGAAGTTATGGCAGCCAGTGCTGCTTCAGGCACACCCAATGCCATTTGTGCCGCCAAGTCTACAGACACCATTAAGAAGAAACCAAGTGTAACTATAAACGATGAGCCAAAAACTATACCCGACCAGGGTAATGATGAAACAGATGCAACAATTGCAACAAAACTGCCAAAAACTCAAATGACTACAACAGCAACTATGCCACCTACACAATTAGCAAAACCAGGAAGTGGACAGCAACAACAACAACAAAAACAAATAGAAACTACAGCGAAATCAACACCACCGTCACAACACCGCAGTTTACAAACGACAGCAACAGCAACAGTAACAACAACTGCAACGACAATAACAACAGCTGCCAATAACGATAAATTTAATACCACTCAGACCTCTTGTACTACTAATGCAACAGCAACAACTACCACCACCAACACAAACGCCACCACCACAACCAAAACCAATGTTGCCAATGCCAAAGCGGCATTTGAAGCAAAAGCGAATAATCCAACAACGATAACATCGGCCATACCAAACATTCCTACTACGGTGACCGTCAAACAAATGGTGCAACAGCAGCATGCCCCAGTCATACAGCAACAGCAACAACAATTGACGGCCGGCAAAGGACCGAAAACCTTGCAATTGCAAAGCCAGCAGGTGGTAGCTAAAGCTCAATCTTCGGTTGCAGGACGTTTAGCTCAACAACAGCAACAGCAAACACAGCCTCACATGAATCCCAACCAAAAATTAATGGCTACACAGCAGCAAATACTTATGCAGCAACAACAACAAATCGCTCATCAACAACATTTACAACAGATTCTCAAAGCAAAGGCAGCAGCAGCAGCTGGTGCGGCCAATACAGCGGCCATTGTAGCAAAACAACAACAACAAATGGCCGCAAATAAAGCTGCCGCTCTATTAACCACACAAGACTCCCAGGAGGAACAACGTTCCGATGATGATGGTGATCTTAGTCCATCACCACCAGCCAAAGGATTCCAACGCCATAATTCGTTGACACGTAAACAAGCTGCCGCTATTGCCATGCAAAGAGCAACGCGATCAGCTGCCGTTTCGCTGGTGCAACTACCGCCACCAATTGAAGCCGACAGCGATAGTGAAATATCGCTGATAGCGGCCAATAAGACGTCGGTTGCTAGTGGTGTTGCCGCTACTTCAGTGCAGAACATTGATGATGGCCTGGTAACAGAGAATATTGTTCTCGCACCACCACCACAATTTTGCGATTGCAATGATATTAAGCATGCACCTCAGATGCAGCAACAACAGCAGCAACCGGCCATAACACAACAACAGCAATTGTTAATGCAACAACAGCAGCAGCAACAACAACAGCGTTTGCACCAGCCACAACAGCAGCTATCGTTGCAACATCAGCAGCAGCAACAACAACAGCAGCAGCAGCAACAACAGCAACAGCATCATCAGCTACAGCAAACGCAACAGCAGCAACATCATCATTTACAGCAGCAACAACAGCAACAACAACAACAGTTACAGTATCAACAATACCAACAACATTTGCATCAGCAACAACAATTGGCTGCCATGCAACAACAGCTGCAAATGCATCCACAACACATGCTACAACAGCATTATGTCGCTGGTACTGGTAATGTTGCTACTGCTACTGGTGCTAATACAGCTGGCAATATGGGTACATTGGGACGTGTACGTATCGTTGGTACTTTACCTAAAACGAATCATCATCGTTTGCATTAAATCTCACTACGAATTATCATTTCCCACTGGGAACACGATAAAATCAGTGGAAGCGAGTGAAAAAGTTTTAAGTTCGATGCGAAGAAGGCTTTAAAGGCTGGAATTTTTGTAGACACAACTCTTATAGAATTTATATTATATTCGAAAGAAATTTCGAATTGAAGAGGGAGGCCTCGTCTAGTTGTAGAGAATTTGTAAAAATTTGTTTATAATTGTAAAAATATTTCATATAAATTTTCCATAATAATGTGATTGTCTAACGACTATCTAATGGTTGGCTTGTATACAATACTGCTACCATTAGTTTTAAAATTTTTGTATGTGGTTCGACAATCTCATTGCTTTTTCAGGTTTTCTCAGTTGTTGTCATGCCCAAAGTATTACAGATTAAGGCAAATTTCGTGGTAATCTTTCTTGAGATATTTTTTTTAGGATAGATTCTAAATTCTTCAAAAGCTCACGGTTTTCTTATCAGAATCGCTCCAGAGTTTCTGTGCGTTATCCAAGTTTATATTCTATTATCCTCTGCTCGTCCTTTATCATTGTTCTTCAATAGCCTTTACAACGTTTCCATCTACTTTTATTGCCTAAAGTTCATTGCGTTATCCAAGTTTATATTCAGTAATCCTCGACTATTTGATGACTAGGTATCCATATAATGTGTACTGTTGTGTCATGGAGGAAGTGTTTAACGCCATTTTACTTTAGAGGACAGTCATTGTAGATGACAGTGCACTATTATCCATTTGACATCCACTTTTGTTGCCTAAAGTTCATTGCGTTATCCAAATTTATATTCAGTAATCCTCGACTATTTGATGACCAGGTATCCATATAATGTGTACTGTTGTGTCATGGAGGAAGTGTTTAACGCCATTTTACTTTAGAGATCCTTTGTCCTCGTATATGACAGTGCCCTATTATCCATTTGACAGTAGAGGAGATATTTAAGTACCTTTTGAGGTTAAGCTTGCCAAATACATTGGCCCATATCCTGCACTCTCTGATCTCCGCTTGGAAAACTGTGTTATGTTCCTTTCGACATAGTTTCATTCAAGTACACTAATTAGAAGAAAACAGAGTTTAATTTGGTTTTTTTGATGATGTAGATTTCGGCCTGGAGTAACGAATTTTGCTTAGAAATGTATTAATTTCGATATTTTGTTGATTGCCAGCATATTTACATATATTTTCGAGTTTTGTGGGATGCGCTTTAATAAACGAACTTAAAACTTTTTGCTAAACGTTTAAAGAAACTTAAACTAGAGTACAGAAACATTTTCTTTTTCATTTTTTGTTTTCTTAACAACAATCGCACATACATACATACAACATATTTCAATAAAATTTATATAAAAATTGAAAAGTTTTTCTATTAACTAATAGAAGAATAAAAAAAAAGGTTTTTAAATATAAAAAAGAAATAAACTTAGAAAAAGGAAATAAATGAAAATAAAAACAAAGTTAATTAAATTAAAACCTAAATAAAGCTAAAGAAAAAGGAAATTTAAATTTAAATTAGACGTTTATAATTGTTATAATTTTTTTTAAATAATAAAAGAAAAAGTTTCAAACACAAAAATAATGAAGATAATAAATTAATGATTAAAAATTTATAAAAAAAAAAGAATTTTTAGTACAATTTAAAATACAGAAAATAAAAGTTGGCAATGTTCTAAAGCAGAAAATAAGAAATAAATAAATTTGTTTTAAAAATAAATTATAATTATATGATAATATAAATAAATCTACTTTTTAGTTTATAACTATTTTGTTTTCTTTTTTTTTTTGCTACTTTTATAATTTGATTTCTTAATTTTAAATATATATTTTTTTTTAATTATGTGTGATATATATTTAAATACTTATATTTTATTAAAAACAAATTATAATTTTAATTAATAAATACCACTAAAACATTAACACAATTTAATAAACATTGAAAGAAGAAGAAAAAATATATATATTAAACATTATTTAACTGTATATAACCATAACATATTATTATTATTATGATTATTATTATGATACTTCTAATGATTTAAATAAAATAATAAAAAAAAGCTTTTTAAACTAAATCTTAAAAAAAAAGCATTTAGCAAGAGGAAAAAGTATTAAAAGAAATAAATATATGAAAGAAATATATAATTTTTAAATAAAATAATTATTAAAATTAAAAAAAGAAATCGAATTCAAAATATTTTATGAAATAAATAAAGCAGCATTAGTCAGTCATGAATATCCATCCATTTGTTTAGCAACAATGAAATCATATTTCATCTTAATTACTACATACACACATTCAAACAAGCAAACTTTCTAACACTTAACACAAATATTAAATTAAAAATTAAAAATAAATGTTTCAAACGCACTTGAATACAATAATAAATTTTAAAAACAAAACAAAAATTTAAAATAAAACTTTATAAACAACAACAAACAAACCCCCCAAACCAAGGCATATATATTGAAAAACAGAAAATACTTTTTTTTTACAAAAAAATTAAAAATTTTGAAACATTTACTTTTGCTAGTATTTAAAAACACTTTATATTATTAAAAAAAAAACTAATTGAAAAATAACTAAAAAAAAAAGAATAATAATTTAAAAACGGTTTTTTTGTATAGATTTTACAAAATCAAACACAAAGTATAAGAAAAAAAGGGAAAAAGAAACATTTTATAAAACAATTCTTTTGTCTACCGCTTTTTTCCACCCACTTGAGAATAAAAAAGCAAATAAGAGAAAAAAAATAAAAACGAAACAGAATTTTTTTTTAGAAAAATATTTAAACAAAATATTATTATTAATAATAATTATTAAACAAAACAAATTATTTATAATGCGATATATTACACATTATACAAGGTTTATATATTTAAAATAATTGCACTGATAGTCATATTATGCAAAGAAGCAAAAATTAATCAAATTTCTTTTAAAAATTTAAAAAAAAACACGACCACACAAAAGGTTCCATTTGTATTTTTTTCTTTTGCTAAATTTTAAACTAAATTGTTGTTATTTATGCTTAAAAAAGAATTAATAATGTTATGTTTTTACAAAAGTTGAATGAAAACACAAAATTTAAGTATTTATTTTATAATTAATGGCTTTTCTATTTCAATTTAATTGAATTCCTTTGAATTATTTACCGCATGGCAATGGTCAAAAATCCCCAATCCAATGAACCCTAATACAGGTCTCGTTCCTAACGATTTGCTGTGAGCTCAATATAAAGTGGTACCAACTATATTATTTATAGGAAATGTATATCCTGAACAAACTTTGTACACTTCTTCCAGTCCACCCCTCTCAGATGAGTGACGTCAGATATGGCAACCTACTCTCCTTTAAGCTGAGGCATAAAATATTAAAATCTCGAACTGACATAAAATTGGCAATGACATAAAATTGGAATCCTTTCGACATCCACTGCATTTATTATTACCTAACACACCGATCCGATTCAGTGAGGCTGAGTGACCCGTAAGAACCTCGCCTTTACTTAAGTCTTCACAAGCTCATGGTTTTCTTCTTACCAGAATCACTCCAAAGTATCTTTGCAATGTTCCCTTCTATATCATTGTTCTGTAATCGCCTTTGCAAAGTTTCTATCCAGTTTTATTGGCTGGTTTTCAATACACTAATGTGCATTGTGTTATCCAAGTTTATATACTGTAATCTACTCCTTGATGATGACTAGGTATTTATATAATGTGTACTGTGCCATGGAGACATTGTTCACCGCCATTTTACGGTCCAGAACACACCTTGATCCCTAGTCCTTGTAGATGCTGTTGCCCTTGATGTTATTAAGTCTGCCAAAATTGCATTGGCAAAGATCCTGCGTTCTCTGATCGCATATACCTTCACTTGGAATACCATATTATATTCCATCTGTCTGTTTGCTTTTTGAACTTCCTATATAAAGACCCAGTTCCATCCTATCTCCATTTTTGATGCATTCATTGATCAGCAATCCATCTCCAACATCTGTTTCATAATTCCGTTTAACCAAGAAAATGTATCTGCTATCAGAATAATGCAATTCGTTGCAATTGATATGTTAGACATCTCGTTATAATCACCCTGTCTTGAAACCTTTGAAATTATTCTAATGTTGTATGCCATATCCATCATCAATGACCTCCACATTAATAAAGCATGGGTTAGGCAGTCTTAATTGAACGAAAACTGAATGCGTCTTGATGCAAGGATTATAAGGATATTATTCCTCATTTAAATTCACTTTGATCCGTAATCCGTAAAACATAAAATTTAAATTCAAGTTGAAGAAAATGTTTAGAACAGTGTCAGTTAATTACTCAAACGATTTAACAACAAGAAAGTAACGTAACCTAGTCCAAACGTAGAACAAACGCAGTCTTCTATTGTTCCAAATCTTCTATTTCAAATACAATTTAAATATTCTCGTATAAAACCGCTTTGAACAAAAAAAAAATACCTTAATTCAAGGAATCCGAATGTCTAGAATTCCTTTCATTTGAAGTCTACTACTATGCGGAAGTCGCAATTGCACAAGTAGTCTTGAAATCAACAAAAAAATTGGAATATCAAAAAGTGAATTTCAAGGAAAATGAAAATTGGGATGAACCAGAATCTCTGGTGAGAATCGAGTACAATGACCCCGGCATTCTCAGATTAGCTAACTACCAAGACACTTAAGGCACAATTATAGGGATTCGAATGTTATTTCAACGTTCTATAGAATACGTTTCATTCGGAATAGAGTAAGCCATCCATAAGAACTGAGATGGAGTCATTATAAAGCCTACAATCCAAAGTCAAAGTAATTCAATTAAAACTTCTAAGGCTTCAATGCCTTCAAACATAGAAAAAGCCTTTAACAATTATTCATATAAAAATTAAATTTGTTTTAATTTTTGTTTTTTTTTTTTTTCTTTTCGTTTTTGTTTATAATTTCCAATATTTTTAGATTAAATTAAAAAAATGCTTAGCATTAACTGAATTGAAATAATTTTTCAATTCAAATTACTTTCTGTTAATTATTTTTATTGATTTATTTTTTATTTCGAATTCGAAGCACTAAGCAGAGTATGAATATTAAAAAAAAATTATTCAAATAAAATGCAAATTTTTAAAATTTTATTTAATGCGTAAAATATTTGAAAAACGCTAAAAGAAAAGTTTAAAATATAGTATATAAATATTAAATTATTTAGTTTATAAATGTTTGTGTGTGTATTATTATTAACATTTTAGATTTAATTAATGTGTCGTCATTAATCTTAAACAACAATTAACAAGGAAACAGATTAAAAGAAAAACAAAACAAAAGCAAATTGAAATTAACATTAATAATAATAATAATAAAAAATAAATTAAATTTCTTAATTTAAGCAATTTTTATTAGCATGCAACAATGAAGAAAGGAAGATTTAAATGAGTTGCAATATACATATTTGTTGCACGTTTAAGGAAAATTATAATTAAAAAACACAAAAACAAAACATTAAAAATAAAACGAATTATAAATTAATATTATAAACACAACAATTAATGGATTTACCACATCCAATTAAAAACAAAAAGCAAAAAATAAAAAATATTAAGTCAGTTATAATGCATTATTGTAACCGTATATGCATATTATAAAACAAACAAAAAACAATTAAAAAATCTAAAAAAAACAAACAAATATTAATAAAAATTATAAAACAAAAGAAAAAAGGTTTTATTTTTGGGCCATTCTTTTATGTAGATGTGAGTCATAGTCATACCCAACAAATGTTAAAATATCAGTGAAATGTAAGAGACAATTAGGCCTCTAGAGCTGGATATTATCCTTCACTTCCTGATTGAGGGATATATAGAGAAGACCCTTTAAACTGAATGATGAATTATGTTTCTAGGTGTACATGGCCTGCTATAGACAGTGCAATAACAGATTGGCTGCTGGGCTTGAATAAGGCCAGCTTAAGGTTAGTTAGTAAGGCACTGCGAGAATAAATCGCTGACAAGAATCTGAAATAGATTCCATCCGGACTATTGCAGGGTATGTTGCGATTATGAGGAGTTGGAGACTATTAAACCTCTCCTCTGTATCTGTCAATTCCTTAGGAGCTTGAGGTTGAAGACCCTTGGCAGCTGCTCTTTGAGGATTTGAATTCTGCGTCGAGAGCAGACATAAAGGCTCTCCGTAAATTCATGGTTGAGAAGTGCTAGGGCTTCAATAGTGTAGTCGCGCTCACTTGTGTGTTTTGTTAGTCTTAATTCTCCCTTCCCTACTTCCTCTCCTTTTCCTTATCTCCTCTATTATCCTCTCCCCCTTTAGGACGTTGCACAATGGGTCAACTGGACCTCCGGGTACTGTTACTTCTCTCAATTGGCAAATACACGTCCTCTAACCTAAACCTAATTCCTTTCTGCAGTGCAACTGCAAGCATTAAATCGATGGAAATGACGGATTACATTATTAGATACAATAAAACTGTGGATAAACATTTCTTTGGCTAGACAATCTTCGTAGACAACTCCAAAAAGTAGATAAACACAGAAAAAGGTGTATTCATCTATGGAACTAAAGTCAGAGAATCGTATAGTCTACCATCGGAATCTAGTGTATTTCTGGTAAAAATTGTAAAAATTGCTTAAGCCACAAAACTAGCCAGAAAACATATACCGAAGAGCTGAAAAATAACAATTTCTGTGGATAATCAGGCATCACTGAAAGATTTGTTGGCATATACTTTTAGATCTCATTTGGCCTGGGCGTGCAAAAGGCTGCTAAACGTCCTTGTGTTGGAATATCAAATTGGATTATCCTGGACGCCGGGTCATTAAGGCATCACCGGACGCGAAGTTG
This sequence comes from Sarcophaga variegata, assembly GCA_932273835.1. NCBI lineage: Eukaryota > Metazoa > Arthropoda > Insecta > Diptera > Sarcophagidae > Sarcophaga > Sarcophaga variegata. The sequence goes on along the minus strand of OW026360.1, from coordinate 101,503,869 downwards.
GAAATAAACTGTCAAGAAGAAATCAGATATGGATGTAACATTAGGAGAGTGGTTGATGAAACCACCAAGAGGTGATTCACATATCGATCGGTGAAACTACCAAGAGGCGATTCACACATCGGTTTTACATGAAGATGTAGAATGAAATAGGGCTGCAACAGGTACGAAACTAATCTTAAGCATGAGTAGAAGAGGGAGTAGAAGAAGAAAGTTGTGAACAGTTCTAGAACCCTTAGTAAGTAAGATTATAAACTGAAATGGCTAGCTAGAGAGACATATCAGGAATAACTTCTGCTGGATACAGATATTACGACTGAGGAATGATTTTTTTTGTAAGGCATTACGCATTTAATTGGCCAGTCGACCACGAGGAAAACGATTTTCAGAAACAGAGCGGAATCCGTAAAACAGACCACAAACTGGAACCCACTATGATAGTCTAAGACGTAGACGGCAATCACAAACATGGAGATGACAGAGTTTAAGGCTGGAACGAATTAAAACTTCTCGCAACCTATCAAATATAAAGGAATAACACATATAGGCTAAGGAGTAGGCGTTATTGGCCCCAGAGTCGAAGTCTACATCATCAAAAAATGTATTCAATTAATCTTGGACAATTGGGACAAAAAACGGGGCGTACTAATACTATCTGACACTCAAGCTGCCATTCGAGTAATTGACTCTTATGAGGTTAACTCCAAGCTGAATCGGATAGATAGGGTACATAAAATGATCCTCTGCTGGGACATGTAGGAATTTACAGCAATGAGCAGGCAAATGAGTTTGCGAAGTGGGGAGCTTCCAAGCCGCTGATTGGTTCATAACACATTTATTTCGGAGGAGTATACTTCTCGAAAGGGTAGATAGAGAAAGGCAGAGACTGTTTTCAACTAAATGCCTTTGAGGCAATTTAAACTTTTACTATATAATTAAAACAGAAGAAGATGCTTCATGTATTAGACTATCCAGAAGCAAGCTGACACTAATGACAATACCCGGCAACTGTCGGCAACTGACTTAAACAGCATTTGTTGAGGATTAAGGATCAAATCGAACCCAACATGTAAATTCTGTTATAATGAGAATAAACCATCACAACAGATACTAGGGCGGAGTGAACGCATCACATAAGAAAACACCTGGGTGCATATCAGGTGTTAGGCAGGGAATTGCCTTTGTTGACATCGTCCTGAAGTTTGACAGGGCAATAGGTTTGGAAGAGATGTTATAAAAATACCCTAAATAGACTATAGAAGAGATTTGTTTACTTCTTCAATGCTGCGAGGGGTTAATATACAGATTTGGCTTGCTACAGAAGAGCACTGCATTCCATTGTAGATTTTGTTGTTGTAACAGTTATGCTGTCGTCTCCGGAAGTATCTCCCTTGGGAAAAAACTTCCGGTTGATACAGCTTTCGCTGGATTGACAATCCTTGGCCGATGAAGAGTCGGGTCGTTCCAGAGCGAAAATCCGATTGTCGTGGGAACGTTGTAGAATTTGTACCTATGTTTAGTTTGGTTGTTGAAAAAAATTAACACATATTTTTACATTTGTATAGATATTCTCTTTTTGTTTTTTTATTAACGTTTTTGAAGTTTCAAAAATATTGACATAAAATACTAAATACGTGAAATACCAAAATGATTTCATTATCATTTTAAGTAACTCTTTTAACAATTAAATTAAATTACAATTCTAATCGTAATATTAAAGGAAATAAGAAAGAAAAAATAAAAATAAAAATGAAAAGGTGATTTCAATTCTTGCAAGAGATCGGCTAAAAATTTAATTTTTAAGCATGACGACCCACCAGTGACATATGAAAACAAAGGGTGCATCCAATCCATTTAATAGATTAATCACATCATCTGTCCGCTATACACTAATCACTCTTGGAGGACGGTGTAGCACGGTGTAAGGGATTTAAAGTGATAATTTTAGGTGAGGTTTGTATGGTCGTAGAAGCCGATGATGAAGACGATGAGGCAGGTGATGAGGCGGCATTTTCAACCGTAGATGAAACATCATTCGCACTAGAAACAGCTACGATACCCGAAGAACCAGTGTGTACCGGTGACGAGGTGATGGTAACACTACCTGGTGGTAACTTTCTTACCGTGAGATTACGATTTAAAAGTTGTGTGGTCAAATGGGCAGGTAATTGTTTTAGGCCACCAGATTTAACCACAATATTACGTATTTGTGGTTTATCAGTTGATATCAGAGTGGCATTTGGATTATTAATGATTTGTATTTGGGGTAAATTCTTCGTTTGTACATTCAATATGCCAGATGGTCTTGTAGGCGAACTGGATGCAGTTTGATTTAGTGTTTGTAAATTAATTTGTTTAACTGTTGAGGCAATGGGCGATGTACTTGTTGTTGTAATATGTGTACCCGGTCGGGGTACTAAAGTAGTTGAAGCAGATTTTGAATTTGTTACCACTACTTTAGTGTATTTGGGTAATTGTTGGGTGAGATTAGAACGTGATATGATATTGGGACATGGTTTCATGGTATTACGATTGATGAAAACCACTTTATTTGGTTTATTACCAGACAACTGTTGAGATTGCAGAAATGTGCCCGGTTTGTTAATAACGTAAGTGCCGCTCGATGTCGAAGCCATGGCGGCAGTTGTAGTCGGGGAGGTTGTTGTGGTATTAGCTTCCTTGATGATTTTTTGGCTTATGATCAATTGACCAACGCCAGATGATGAGCCTGAAAACAGCATAAAGATTTTCCGTGTAAGAAAAAAAAGACAAATTCAAAGGGCTCCCCCCCCCAAAAAAGCAGAATTGCCTATAGGGACAAAGGCCTTAATACTTAATAAAAAGAAGTCGGAAAATTCCTATTCTTTCTTAAAAAATAAAAACAAAAAATAATAAAAAAAAACTTTAATGCAGACTTACCATTTTTATTTGCTGTGGTAGTTGATTTAATCTCAGCACCTGACGATGTATCCGAAATGTTACCTTCATTATCGGCAAACAGTATGGGCATATCAATAATATTCGACAAATCTAAATTGCTGCTGGAGGCAGTTGCTACTGGCGTTGATACAGTGGCTGTTGTTGCCACAGGATGTAAAGCTTTGGCTGATGACAACTGCAGCGTGGTATTACCATTAGCGTTTTTAATGACAGTGTACTTCGGTTGGGCACCAACAGCGGTGGCAAATTGTGTTGTCTGGCCATTGGGTGTTTTGAGCGTAAAGATATGTTGACCTGAACTACTTGAGCTGGGATTAGTTGTCACAATGCTACCAATTCTAGGACTTGAACTTGCATCTCCACTTTGATTTTGACTACTAATCACTGGTGATGTTTTAATGGTGTAGATTTTAGATTGTGATTGTAGAGGAGCCGGTTTCAATTGTACAAATTGATTAGAAGGTATCATTTTGATTTTGGTGCCCACGGCAGGGGTAGAGCCAATTATTAGTTGTTTCTGTTGAGGGTTTAATATGGCTGTCTTAATGGGTACAGTTTTCGTTTGAGCCACCAATTCAAAATTGGTTATAAGTTTTTGAGGATTTGAATCGGTGGTAGTAGAATTCGAACTGTTATCAGCAGACTCATTTGTATCGGTGATCAGTGATTGTATAGCCATGTTAAGGTCATCATTTGTTATGTTCGCAGGCGATAAATGTTTCTTGGTAGTCTGTGTTTTAGCCAACGTTACAGGCGTGGATGTATGAATTTGTGTCAGTTTTCCAGTGCCTGCCGTAGGAGTAGAAGTATTTGGCAAGGGACGTGTACGTGGACGACCCACTGTGTTAAAATAATAAAAATTAAAAATTAAATTTAATAAATATGTAACAGCTTGTTTTGGCAGAAATATGTTTGAATATAATAATAATGCAAATGATAAAAAGAATATTTAAACGTTACCCTTTCTTTTGACTTGAAAAGGATCTTGAATTTTAGGTTTCTTGGGTGGTTTCTGATCTTGATTAGATTTCTTATATTCTTGAATTTAATTTCATGTTTAACAATGAAACGTATGAAAATTAATTGATTTTAACTACAAATAATTCAAATTCTTAACTTACTTAGATGTTTGGATTTTGCAGGTAGTGCATCTGGATCGCCGTTATCATTTTTACGTTTACGTTGACTTCCTGTAGTCTTATCGCCGGCATTTGTTTTATTTAGTTTAGCATAAAAGGAACTGTTTATAACAGTTGGTGCACGTGGTCCGGGTGGATTTGTTAAAATTCTTTTAATGAAATCATACACTTCATCGACAACCATGGTGTCAACCATAGATTGCGTAACACTTTCTAATTTTCTTCTTGACTTGGGAACCCGTAGAACATCATCGGCACTACCCACAACCACAAGCGAAGACTCTGATTGCATTTTCTCACGCAAACACTCAATTTCTTCAGAGCTGCAATAAAAATTATTCAAGTTATGCAATTAACCACATAAAAATACGTATAAATATTCTAGTTTACCTTGTTCTAGCCGAATTTTGTCCCACCACAAATAAAATAGGCACTTTAATATCCAATATGCGATCGTCGGGTGTGCCTCTTACACCATTATAAGTATTATAGGCAAAACCCATGCAAACAACACATGCCACATTCTCAGACATTGCCACTTGCAGAGCCAAAGCAGCGCCTGCATTGAATCCAATTAAAATAATGTTACGCTGAGAGTTTTCGTTGCGTAGTTTTTGTATTTCAACACGCGTCAAAGAGACAATTTGTTCGGCCACTTGTTCTAACGGTTGGCGAGATATATGACCGCCTAAAAGCATAGAAACGAATACAATTTTTAGTAAAGATGTCGTATAAAACATAGTTCATTTAGTCTGCTACTCACTTGTCATGGGCAAAGTCACTTGCACAATCTGCGCAATGGTGGCCAAATGTTCATACCATTTTTGTAAACGATTAGGCACGGGACCACTCTTAGGCATTGATGGCAAAGCTACTATTACAGCATTATGACCCAAATTACGTACTTTTTTAGCAATTTGTGGCTCCCATTTCTTTTTCATTACGGGTGCCAATAGTTCCTGACTCACATTCAACGGCCGTCCAAATAACATTTTATCCATTAAAGTAGGTAACTTTGATTTGAGAGTTTGCAAAACATCCAAATAAGAAGCCATATAAGTAGAAGGTAACGAATCCATTAGCAAACAATGCAACCACTGAGTCAGCCGTGAATCCCAGGCTACAGAAGCTAAAGCTTTACGCATACGTGAAGCAGACTTATCAACAACAACTCGTCGTTGCATAGCTTCATTGGGCCGTCCGGCATATGCAAGACGGCCCAATTGATCATTATCCAATATACGTGCAACTTTTACAAATAAATTCTTTTGCATGTTGGACCAACCCGTTCTATAAAGAAATGTTTGATAAACTTAGTTATTTTAGAATCTTTTTAAAGAATAAAATCAACCTACTGATTCACCCTCGACTCCCAGTCATCATCATCGGGATTGGTATTTTTCACATATTTCGCTATACGGGCACATTCATTCATTGCCTCTTTGGCTGCAATTTCATTATAGGCTGGTATCGATGCTTGATGAGCATCACTTGGATCCTCTTCGGGAGGATTTGTATGACAAGAATGACAAAGTGGTGGTCGTTTTACCAAAATAGTTCGCGCTGGTTGCAAACCATTTGTTATTTCAACATTATTAAAAGGCTTTACTGGGGTCGTATCACGTATATAGCTATGCTCCATTTTACTGCTCTCCGTTGAAGTATCGGCTGTTGCTGTAGTACTCTGGAAAAAAATGTATGCGTATAATTGTTGTATAAATTCAAGTATTGAAACGTTTGTATACGTTAAAAAAGGAAAAAAAAATTAAACTAAGTTTTTGTCAAGTAAAGTATTGCCGTGTTGTTTTAGAAAAAAAAAAGTATTTAAGAATACCTTTAAAAAAATAAAAATTGAAATTAAATTTAGTGTTTAAATTAAATTATAGCCTCTATCGCGAATATATTCCCTAGGAATTCTTTTTCTAACATAAAACTTTCCTAAAAATTTAGAGGAAAAGGATGCAATTTGAATCAGTACAAGTTAATATTCGTTTTGGTCGTTAAACTGAAAATGTAGCCGCCATAACGAGGTCACCTAATACTCAACTATTTGAGAAACTATGGCGAATTATTCGCATTTGTCTACCCAACAGATTTCTCAACAATTGGGTTTAATTTATGGCTCAATTACTGACGGACTTTACATTTACATTTACGCCTTCATTCAAATAAATTCAATTCACGCGGTAATTAAATTCATAGAACACCGTAGAACAGTAGTAGCGTTTTGGTGCTGATTTTTCAGACAAAATTTCCTATTGCGGTGCTAATTCCAACAACCAAAAATTATCTAATATGGGGCTAGGGGAACCCACAAATGATTGCATTCGGAAAAGTTCGCATTATGTCTTTGGGTTGTATTTTTTCCACTATGGCGGACTATGTTGTGTACATTATGGTTTGGTGGTGTCATTGAGCCGTATTCACATCGTAATGGCGTGTTGATTGTTGTCTCTTCTGCCTACAATTTATGATTATAAATTACACGGTATGTGGTTTCAATAAGACGATGAAACAAGTTACACGGAAGATTTTTGTTCTATTGCATGAGACCTTTCTAGAAAGGGCAAAGAGTGAGACTAACTTCGCCTAAAACTAGTGTAAATGAAATTTTTTATTCTGTACTATTTTAAAGGAACATTAGGCCTTAGCTGAAGCTTCACTTTAGATGGGATCGTAACTGTAGCGCCCTTTAAGCGGAGACATTTACTATTTTGAAGGATAATGGGGCAGGCCTAAGCTCTTCAAACACCTTAACTTACTTGGTATAGAGTTATACCCGGAAAAAAGATGGGATCTACTCTTGCTAGATTGGGTGGTAATCCACTCTATTACCTCTATGGACTTATCAGGAGATTGGACGAAGAGAAAAGTAGAAGCGTTGGTTGGATAAATCGGGATATTAAGTGTTTGTGCCCTACTATCGACAATAGTGGAATTGCTGAATAGTCTTAAAAAGAGAGATGTTTAGTAAACAATATTAAATTTATATGGTCGGGGATAAGTGTTTTAGAAATGCTAGGCCTACAAAATTAAAGAATTCTCAACAAAAAAATATAAATTACATTTGTTGTTGCTGTTGTTGGGACGTTTGTGACTACAGATGCTAAAGTGTTGGTCGTTGTGGGTACAGTTGAAGTCGTCGTAGCCACAGTTGAAGATGTTTTGTCAGCAATGAGATTTGGTTTTGTAGCTACAATTGTCAGTTGCGGTCGTTTAGCTGCCACAATGGCCACATTCAAATTGGCACCAGTTTCACCTACGCCACCGGTTATTAGTGGAGTAGATGCCGCCACTGTTAACGGTGAATTGATGGGCACTGGTGCCGTTGTTGGTATTGCTGTTGTGGATTGTTGTTTGGTTATGATTGGTTTTATAATCCCTTTAAAATCTTTTATAACAACTTTGCCTAAATTTGTGGTTGTCACACTGCCGGCTGTTGTTGTTTGTTTAGCTGTTAATGTTGTAAATAACGGCTTTTGTTGCTGTTGTTGATGTTGTGTTTTTGACGAATTTTGTATGGGTGTTAAGAATGTTGTTTTTGTTAAAGCTATTCTAGAAGCCGTGGATACTGTTGTTGATGGTATTGTAGCTGTTGTTGCCACTGTTGCAGTCGATGGTAATATCGACGTTGTCGCAAACGGTGCAGGCTTTTGCAAAGCATTTGCTTTTATATCTTTTTCAAAATCTGATGGAGACAGCATTTTGTCATGATAAGCACACACTCCAAAATTATTGTGTTGTTTTTTATTTTTACAATTAATTATTAAAAGAAGCACTAACTTTAATTGACAGAAGAAAGAGGGGAATTGTATTTTTCTGCACACGCATGTAATATATCCAACTGGACTTTGCTTAAATGTTTTAGCACTTAATTTGGTTTTAATTTCTTTAAAAGCTTTTCAACACTTAATAGAACACAAATTATTTAGACTAATTTTCTTTGTTTTATAAATAATTGATTAAATTGTATGGTTAAATATTTGCAAAATAAAAATTTTTTCCTCTAAAAAAAAAAACAGCCGCAATGAATTCTATATTTTTTACAACTACAAATATGGCGTCACACTTATAAGCAAAGTTGCCACATGGAAAATACTAACAAAATATGCAACCATGTTTATCAGTTTGTAATAGATTAAAGAGAAATATTTTGCGTTTTGACATTGGTTTAAATGTCAAAATGCTGCTGCTGATTCAATAAAAAGCATTGAAGATTTTTTATTTATTTTTCTAAAGAATTTCATGAACAGTTGTAACCACTAAAAAATTTATAAAATTTGTATAACTTACCCCACTGTCATCTTCGTCGAGTTCTCTTTCTAATTCGTTCACTTGCTCTTCCTCACTTAAGAATACCGACAATTTAGACTTACAGTCCACATCTTTCTTTTGCACAAATTCCTCAAATAATTTTATAAAGGACATCTTACTGGAACCAAATGCAAACTATTTTCTATATGGCATCAAATATTTCCAACTAATTCGCATTTACAATAAAAACAAACACTTTTTAATAACAAAGAAAAACCACTTTTACGTCTCTTCAAAACACTCTGAATAATTCTGGCATTTCTTTCATTTGGTCATCAAAACAAAACATGCCTTCTTTTCTTGCAATGACGTCGCCGCCTTTCGTTCTTTGGTATGCTAGATTCTGTTCTCTTTTTGTTATACTTTTCACATTCCTCATACACTTTTTTCTAATTCTTTTATATTTTTTATTTAATTAATAAGTAATAGTTATAATTTCGTGTGATTATAGAAATATTAGCGGAATTGTGTGTGGGAAAAACACGATTTGTGTGGCTTTTCTTAAAATTGTTGCTGTTGTGAAATATCTGACATTTCTTTTTCACCATCATCCGGTGTTTTAGTGGTATGGTGAATAAGTAATACCATACAGCGCTGCACCTCAAAGTATCAACTTTTATAAAACGGTAATGCGGCCCATACACGTTGCAACTGGTTGTACAACTTGATTATTTTGTACAAACAATTACAATGTTGAAAGGCTGGTTGGTCGTCGGTTGTTTGCAGGTCAGAAAAACTTTGATTTTAATTTAAGAATGCCCAATATACAAAAACAACTTATGAGTAAAGTTGGTTGAATAGGCGAAACGTGTGAAGAAGACGACCAACTTGTATTTCCAACATGTTGTTGAACTATTCGCAACGTGTAGGGGCCGCGTAACGACTTGTTTAGTTTCAAAAGTCAGAAAATGCCCATTATGGAAATTTTAAAATTACGCAGTTTACAGAAAAAGAGAAAAAAGTCAAAGAAGAGAAACTAGATGATAAGATTAAGGATAGGTTTTTGATATAGTCATAGAAGATAAAAAAGAAAAAGAGCAAAAGATAGAAAACAAAAATTACAAACGATGTTATCTTACTAACCAACTGATGCTAACTTTTTAAACATAAACAGAGGATTAAGAGAACGCTCGGATACCGCAATTTCCCAGAATCCAACACAGAACTACCCTACTATAGCTTTCAAAGGGTCTTGTGAAGGCTTCCCTGCAGATAGAGACCAATTTCGAGCTGACATGACTTTTATTTAATTATAATGGTGGAGATGTAATGTCCTTTAAATTACCGCTTATTACGAATTAATTGCAGAAGTTAATCCTTTAGCGTAAAATTTCGACAAGCTTTTAGCAACTTTCAAACGGAAACACGTGGAATATTGCTTTCCTGAATCTCCGACATTAGAACACTTTCAGCGTAGGCTTAAAGAGAGCCTAAAACTGACGAATTGACCTCGAAATCTTCGCAAATAAGTTGTTTTGTGCGGCTCGTAGCACCGTCTATTTGAAACCACCTATTTAGTTTATTTTAGCAATAGCTTTTTTTGGTTCTCCGAATCACGTATTTGACCATATAGTGCAGAAATGAGCCGTGTTTAATTGTGGCGTGAGTCAGACTTTATACGAATTGAGGTGCGCACTAAAATACAAATACGAAAAAAATACGAACCATCAATTAGACCTAATTGCTAAGAACGTCACACTTTCCTTTAACAGAAACGATATCTTTAACAGTGCTCACAGGCCATATTTGTAAGACTTGCACTTCAAATTTGCTTGTAAACTTGTCAAGTCAGTATTTCGATTTTGATAACCACGTCAATCACAGCTTTGTAGTCAGTTTTAAAACGACTCATAATCGTAATTGACAAACCTATCACGAAATAAATGACACTTCAAATGAAAGACATTTAACAGCCAGACTGACAGTATTGAAATCACAATATACATAAATGATATTGTATAAGCCTCAAAGTCTCTGATTGGAACCCATCACAATTCACCCTCAATTTGCATGCACTCGGAAAGCATGACAGCTTTCAACTGACAGTTAAATTACTAAACAAAAAAAAATTATATGGCCACTTGGTAATATCCTGTTATACTGGTATAGAACTGAAGACTACTGCGGTTGTTTAGAATAGAACGAGCAAAACAATGTAAGCAAAAATAAATAAGGCGACCAAAACAAGAATTTTTTAAATAAGAATTGTAAACAAAAGGCATTACATACAGCTGCTCTCAGTTATAAACTATGGTGAAAATAACAGAGAGAAACATTGTTTAATGTGAAACCGGAGAGCACTGGTAGAAATGACACTGACACCATTAGAAAAAAGAAATGAGTAGAAATCTAGTCCTAGGAGAACATATATTTATTTAAAGTCAAATAAGAAAATCTTATAGTTGAGCATTAACTATTAAAGCAAACGGTTGCAAAAGTTTAAAAAAAGTTCAGGAGATACTAAAAAAAATTTTTCTACTGCAATTACACAAGAGTTTGGGTGAAAAATAAAAATAAAAAATTTTTTATATGAAAATAATATCCTTAAAAGAGGAATTAAGTTTATTTAATTAAATAAAATATTGCTTAGAAAAATAAAAGAAAATTTTTTAAAAGAAATTTTTTTAATAAGAATTCAACAGAATACATATTTTTTAACACTTTTAAAGTGTTAAAAACAAAAAAGACTTGAAGCAAAATAATATTTTGCAAAAAATAATAATAAGAAAAGGATTTAAGCGATTTATAACGGTATTAATTAATAATAATTTTAAAAAGAAAAAAAATTTGAAAAAAAAGGAAAATTTGTTTTGTCACTTGAAAAAAATTTATTGATTTATAACATAAATCTAAACATAACGGTATAAAGTGACACATACACTCACACGTATACAAGTATAAAATGCCATCATAAGTCAAGTTCTTTGAATGTGTGTGTGTAAAACATAAGGTGTCGTCGTTTATTAACAGTAGATGCAGCAAAATTGTAGCAACAACAAATACATATAGCCGATTACATCCTTAGATATACAAACGAAATACCGCACGAACAAGGAAACGACAACTCATTGAACAAACCTGCAGATCGAACCAGGACAAGCTCTCTGAATCGGGAGTAATTTTGTCAATGTGCAAGTGCAACAACGGAAACACAAAGTAGTGTGAGACACAAGAAAAAAAAAAAAGACAAACGAAATATAAACAAAAACACAACTGTAAGAGACAGAGAAAGAGCGAGAGATAATTTATAAGAGAGTGAACAGAGTGAGCAAATCTTTAGTTTACAAAGGAAATAAATAGAAACAACACACACACTTGTAATCATTATTGTTTGGAACACAGTGACAATCTCCTACTCTTACTATCACAGTTCGTCGTGTCTAACGGTTGTTGTTCGTCGTACGACACAACCTCTAACAAGGACAATAAATCTTTTCCAACAGCCAGCCTAACTACAGCAACAATTTATCAATTAAAAAACAAATAAAACAACAACAAACAGTATAATCTGTCTAACCTAATAACCCACAAAGCAAAAAACAAAGAAAAAGAAAAACTCTTAAACGCAACAACCCAAAAAAACATTTTAAAGTCTTCAAATATGTTGCCATAAAATATTTAAAAACCTGGTGATTTCTTTCTCAATTCTTTTCTTTTGTTTGTTTCTTTAAAATTTCTTAAGTTTTTGTTTTTTAAATAAAAGAATAAATTTAAACAGAAAAGTGCCAAATATTTTTATTATACACAACAATACCAAAGAAAACTATTAAAACGCAAATAAATACTCAGTAAAGGACCAATTTGTTGTTGGTTGCACCAGCATAACCAACCTTAACGCACTTTGTGCGCTTTTAATTGCAACTCTTAAGACGTTTATTTCCGCGTTACAAGACTTCGTGTGTGCATGTGTGTGTGAGCGCGAGTGGTAAGGACCAATTAAATTCAAAGTAGAAGAAAAGAGTGTAAATTTCCTCTTTATACTTGTAATACTTGTTAATAAAAACCCACAAAATTCCGCCGTTTATCGCATTTGCGTTTGCGAAACTATTTTCTGGCGGCCTCAAGCGTAGCAGATTTAAACCAATGCATTTAGGTGGTTCAAAACATCACAAACCAACAAATAAAAAACATCATAAACGTTTTTCCGGCAGTAGTAAGCAAAAATGTCTTTATCCCGAGAATTTGATTTACAGGTAAGTGAGAAAGATAAAGAGAGAGAGAGAGAGAGATAATATACGTACTCCTATTAGCAAATCTATTTTAATAATTTAAATTGATTAGAAACTTAATAACCCATTTACTTTAAGCCTTCGGTTAGGATAGGGCATAGTAAAAAAATACATATTCCCCCGAAATTTAAGAACTTAAGCTTAACTTTCTTAGTAGAATGAGCGCTCATGAACTATTGCTGAATTTGCGACACTAATACGGATAAGAAGGCAGCTGATATACGACCGATAGTTGGTCTATTCAGAGAAGTTGTAATCCTTTTTTAAATAGGTATACGACATACATATATATACAGTGTTGACTTATTATTATCATCGATGCGTTGAAATTACAAACTATTACTAAAAAAGAATCCATTTTTTCATGGGGAGCGCCATGAGATAGAATTAAACTTTTCTTTTCCCTACAATTTATTAGTAGGGTCGTGGTGTCGCATAGTAGCAACTATGTATAGTATATAGTATATATGTATAAGAAGGAGGTGAAGCATCTCACTAATGCATGTATCACTTACTTAATCTGGGCCCCGGAATAGAAAATTCGAACTTGCTAGGTGAGCTACGAGAATGAATGTAGAATTTGTCATTTTTCATACTGAAATCTACGGTCCTGAAATTGTTTTCAAGTAGAATATCTGCAGATTTGTCCGTGACAGAACACAGAACCACGGTATTTCCCTTTCTACAAATAATAGGCGCAAGACAGTGAAACTTCGCGGTTCATTTGCCAATAAGTACACACGTTAAAAAATAGGTTTGCATTTTAGCCTTCCTTGTAGAATCTGTAGGACCACAAACCGCTGTGGTTTGTGCCTTATTCACATAACAGATTCAAATAGCACAATCTCGGTGGCCAGTTCATATCACTTTCACCTTAAATATAAAATGTGACATGAGCTATGTGGCACGTAGCGCTGTCCTATTGAAATCCAATGTCTTTGATGTCCAGATCATCCAATTCAGGCCAAAGAAAATGATCTCAGATAACCTGGACGTCGCGACGTTTTCAAAAAAGGGACATATGACGTCACCAGCCCATAATCCACACCAAAGAGTGACTTTTTCGGCATAAATTGGACGTTCTTGGATCACATGTGCATAGTTATCATGTCAAATCCGACAATTTCGTTTGTTCATGTATTCATTCATCATGAAATAGGCCTTATCGTTAAAGATGATTTTTCGATGAACCTTACGTTCAGTTGCCAACTGCTCCAGAGCTAATTCAGTGAACACACGGCGTTGTCTCTGATCCTTGTCAATCCGTCCATGGCGATTTGGTAAAACAGACTGAATAAATGACAACTAGTTTGACAGAAGTAGCCTCAACAAAGCGGTTGTTATTACCTGTCAAAGTTCGGCGGTACCTTTTGGAAGACCCGAACTTACATAAATTTTTAAAAAATTCTTGTGTATTACAAGGTTAAATACTATTTATGTCTCGATGTTTTTTAATGTAAAAGTTTTTAAATTAAGTTTGTATCCATAAAATAAATTGAAATGCCCGTAACAAAAACCCATTACCAATCACCAGCAGTGACTCATTCTTTTTTTCTTTTATTTTTTCTTACAAAAAGTGTAGGACACACAAAAGAAGTGAAATTCCCATTAATATTGTTTTTTTCTTGTTTTTATTGTAGTTGTAATGTGACAATAGCGAACAGTAATGTTGTTTAAGTTACGCCCATTAAAACAGCAATCATTTAAGTTTTTTTCCTTTCTTTTTCTTAATAATAATCCTTTATTTGTATTTAGCGTAACAATAACAATTAATTTCATTACGTTACGTAATTAAAATTATGCGGCATAAATTAAATTTTAAAGTGAATTGAGATTTTAACGAATTTCATCACGGGTACAAATTGAAATTAAATTCATTCAATGGATTTGGAAACAGATGTTATACGAATATAAAAGGGGCACAAAATTTTGAAAGAAAATTCGCATATTTTTGGACTGAAGGCCTATTCCCAATTGCTAAGCGTTTATGTCTGCAAACAACTGACTTCACTTCGATCACGAAATAGTTTTTTCTACTTAAACAGTGGATATACTCTGTGTTACGGTTTATGGACTAAGGGCATTAGTCGACAGTACTTTTTCAAGAGCGATGAAAGGCACAGTGCTATTAATACTAACTTTTTTGAACTTGGTCGACATGTGGTTTCAACAAGATGCCAATGGCACATCTACATACATCGCAACCCTTCAGTCAGGATTACGAACTAGCTTCTCACGATACTCATGTTGTGTGTCTTAATTTTATACATGAGTGGCGGGAACTACAGCTTAAAGTCGACTCTGAATGACAGATTTTTAAGAAACTTTTCATGGCAATTTGCCAGTTTTTGCCAGAAATTTGCTGAGAGGCAGTTGGCGAACAATATATTTTCTTATTTCGTTTTGATCGAGATGTCTGACCTGGGGTTTGAACAGTGGCCTCACGTCTAATAAGCCAACATAATATCTAATAGACTACGGCGACTAACAAGGCACAACTGACAACGGCAAGCTCTACAGATCGGTGATTAATAAATTCTTTTTGGGTCTGAATTGGATGGTAAACATAGAAACCAATGAAATGTGGACAACGCTATGTGGCAAACAGCTTATGCAACATTGGATATTCTGCACGAATGATTTGAGAGCTGATGTAAACTGATCGTGGGACTTGATCCCGGTAGACTTTTTCTTTATGGGGTTTTATTAAATAGCAGGGTTATACGAATAAGCCGGAAAGTAGTCCGATCAAGTTCAGCTTGATTCATGAGCCAGAGTCATGGAAAATTTGATATTTCGGCTACACTCTACCCGGAGAAACCTTGGCGAAAATTTGAACGATATTATATTCCACACATAATGGCATCAACGGGTCTTTCAAATGAATAAAACATTCAATGATATCTTCTACACGCTTTATTTTATATAAATTTAAAGATAGGAAGCGCTTTATGAACGATTCGGTGCAATATTTGAAGCACAAAGTTAATAATTTTTTTGAAAAGAAGTTATAATACTTGTTATTGGTTATCGAAGTCGTTGCAGTCTAGTAGGTAATGTTTTGGCTTATTAGACGTGAGGCCACGATTCAAACACCAGATCAGACGTCTCCAACAAAACGAAATTAAAAAAAATATTCCTGCGGTGACTTCCTCCCAGCAGATTTCTGACAAAAACTCTGAGAGTAAATAAAAAATTGCAATGAAAAGTTTCTCAAAAAAATCTGACGTTCGGAGTCGACTTAAAACTGCAAGTCCCACCGCTCATGTATAAAAAAATAAACCACACAAGTGATTTGAGAAGATAGGTTGTAATCCTGACTGAAGGGTTGCGATGTCCAATGATGTATGTATTGGTAAAACAAGTAATATAATGGTCCGTACTTCTAACAGCATGGGTATGGCGCCTGTAAAAATTATTCTATTTGGGATATGGTAAGCTTTATCAGTAATCTCTAGAGTACTACTTCTAGAAGGAAGAGGTGTTGCTCAGGGAAATTTTTTCTAAAATTCTTATAAATTATTTCACATCCTTGGAGTTCAGCCTCTAATGGAATGGTGCCTGGCAAACGTAAACTAACGTCACTTAACGAAACTTAGTTAAAATTTAGTAGAATGTATAAAATCAATAGCCCTCATATATTAATAACTACTTCAATAATATTCCAAAATGAATTCAAATAATTCATCATGTCAATTAAATTAATTATTAAGCATTCGCTTAAATGTCAACCTAATCTAACAATTAAATATTTGACGTAGTTTATGAATCAATAGGCAATGAAACCTCGTGTAACTAGAAACGTCGTAGTACGTCACAGCACCTGTCAGCCCATTCATGCATTCATTGTGATTATTTTGTAGCCGTATGACAGACGCTTACGTAAAGCTAGTACCCGCACTGTGTTCGAATGTTACTCATAAGGAATTTTCCTTATGATATCGATTGAAACAATGTGAGCGTGGGAATCTTCTCATGTAACTGTATTCTGCAGTCCAATGTAAAAAAACGACAACAAGAACACTCGGAAAGATGAACAACAAATTTGTGTCATGTATACGCAACGTTGGCCTCAATTGTGAATTATACGACGGATAGTACTCAAGATGGTGATGATGATGACGCTGATGATGATGATGCTGATGATGACGACGACATGATGATGACGGTAATAATGATGGTTTTGTAACAATTTTCTTTTATGTACAATGCTTGTCCTCAAATATGAACGGATGATTGTAATTGTATACAATAAAGATGTTCATGAACTTTCGTGCAATAACAACAACAAAGAAAATAGCTATTAAACCATTAGCATGAAAATACATTAAGACATGGAATTTTGTAACGAAGAGAGAAAAAGAGAGCGATTGAGAATCATAAATAGAGAAATAAACATAAGAAACATGCTGTTATAACTACAGTGATGTCAACTTTTAACAACCAAAGCGTATAAATATAAAGAAAAAGGTCTAAAATTGTTCCCATCCTATAAAACTTTTCTGTTTGAGGCCGTCTTTTGCCAAAACTCTCCGTCTTATATAGCAAATCTAATTTCATTTTCGTTTTTGCCTAGAATCGCTCTTTTACCGCCGTTGTCTCTTACAGTTTTCATGTGTTTGTGGTGTCACATAAACAGGGTCAACTCTCCAAGCCGGTATCTCGCAGATCACAGTTTTCATGTGTTTGTGGTGTCAAATTCATCATGCCATCAGGGTCAACTCTCCAAAACGTTATCTCTAATATCTACAAAGTTTTTTATGCACAAGTGCAGGTAGGCCACGTTAGAATTTTCGTTTTCAAATACCTCTGATGACACGCTATTTTATAACGAGTAAACTTGGAACATAAAAGTCTAACTTCATTGTCTAACTTCGTGCGAATGGTGTCTGTTGTATTACTCAGCATTGAAGTAATTTTCTTGTCTTTATTTGGGAACCTACTGCATGTGACAATTGGGTGAATCGGATCCTAATTGACTAAAACCTTCTACTTCGCCAGCACCAAATGCTGCCGAACAGTTATACAACATGCTGAGATTTATAGCATCCTGTTAAGGATTATAGGTTAGGTTAGTTATTTCTTTAGATTCGACCGTTATTACTGTTTTACTATTTTCGTTGCTTGATCTATTCGCCTTCGTTTAGCATTTTTGCACGAATAAGGAAGGTATGTGTACTCTCCACTCTGCATTTCAGTATCGTATTGAATGTAAAATTAAACAACGTCATGAGAAATTCCATGAGAATATATTGGGGGTCGCAGCGAAGCTTGCTAGATCTTGATTATGCTAATGAGATAGAGACGAACTGAGTGTTGATGTTCATCAACACTTCCTTCCCTAACATCACTTTCAGTGTAAAAGTAATTGAGAACGTAAGTTCAAATTACAGCGTCAGCGTGTTTGAACCGTGGACACACGTCTAATAAGCGAACACGCTAGCTATTAGACTACGGCAACTTCACGGCCTTCTAGCGGAACTAAAGGAAAAAATTTGGCATCACTGTAACAATTTGAGAGTACTTATTACTGTCTACGCAAACTCACCACTTACATATGTATACACTCTCTCTATATGTACATATATGTAAAGCAGTAACTCTCTAAGAAATTTACATCTCCTTTGTTGGCACTTTAGCTCTCTTTTCTGTTCTCTCATGATGTTTTCTTATTTCTTTATTTTCTTTTCAAGTGCTTCTCTCTGCAGTAATTGCAGTTGTTTAAAATCATATGTTGCTTCCTTTATCCTTTGAAGTCCATTGACATTTTGTTGGACTGCTTAGGTTTTGGTGCATGACGATGTTGCTCACATTTGCTGATGTTGCAGTATATGACTACAAATTGTATCATCTGTGTTTCATATGATTCTTTGTTTATGTTGACCTTTTGTTCGTACATGACCCATTGATACTTGCATACAATATTCTTCTTTGCCTCCCTTCATCACGTTTTCACACATACACATGCAGTTAAATATTTACTAACAAATTGACTTGGCTTTGTAAGAGTATTTATAGTATGGTGGTCATATGTTTTGGCAACAAACATAACAATGCTTTTGCTTTGTTTACGCAAATATGTAGATATTTACGGGTCAAAGGTTCTTGGGTCAGAGATTATTGATTACATTGCCTATTGTTTGCACTGCAGAAACATGAATGAAGAGTCTGAAGGTTTATTTGTTTACTACTTAATTTACCATAACATGACGTTTCTTTTACACTTTATTAGTAATGAGCAGTGTAAGGAATTTATTTCTTTTGTTTTAAATTAATTGTTTAGCCATGACCGAATTTTATTAACAGAGTATACATTATATTGGCACCACAAGTTTACAATTATTACTACTAAGCGGTTGAAATATTCTTTCAACTGCATTGTTATAATAGAAAAATTATATGCATGTTCATGTCAAATTGCAAATTAAAAATATTTTAAAAATAAAAAGTGTAGTAATAACATTTTTAACACATGACTGAAATTAAAAACAATAATCCCTCTGAAAGGAAGAAAAGACTTAAAAGACTCGACTCTAGTCAACAACATTTATAAAAACACTGACAGTCATAATACAGAAAATACCTCAGAGATGCCAAAAGTGTTACGTTTTTGCTATGAATTCGAGGAGTGCTATTTTGAAATAATAGAAACCCTTTCTTTTATCTTCAATCAATTCTTCATTTATTTAAATTTAACAGAACACTTTAATTGATAACACTGTGCTAACAATTTTATTACACGATCCTTTTACAACAACGATTAAGGGCCATTATTACAACTTGCCGTTAAACTTGGGTTTAGTTAAAGGTACCTTTAGCTAAAAGGACCGGTAAAGTTACCTTTAACTTATTTTCGTTATTACAACTTACAGATAAAATAAAGTTAACTGTTTTCAAAAATATGGCAGTGCCGCAGCAATGTCGATAACACTGCTCAAATTAAACAAGTTTTACTTAAACGCAGTGGCAACGACGGGCTTCTTTTTTTTTTGTTGTATATGCTCACTTTGTTTATATTTGAAGTTGCCGTATTGGAAATAATAAATAATATGACAAGGTTCAAACAAACATAAACTTTAACTTTAAAAGTTAGGATAATCTTCCCCTTAGCTTAACGCTCACTTCTACCTTATCGTCCACTTATAATAATGAAAAACGGCAAGTTATAATAATGACCCTAAAGTTCACTGTGTAGAAAAGTGGATAGTGTGTTGGCTTATTAGACGCGAGGCCATGGATCAAGCCCCATCTCAGACATTAAAACGAAATAAAAAAATATTTCGTCGGCGACTTCCTCTTTGCAGATTTCTGGCAAAAACTCTGAGAGTAAATAAAATTGCCATGAAAACCTTTTCAAAAATTTGTCTTTCGGAGTTGACTTTAAACTGCAGGTCCCCCCACTAATATATGAAATTAACACACACATCATAAATGGTGTGAGAACCTAGGTCGTAATCCTGGTTGAAGGGTTGTACTTATCAATAATGTATGTATGTGTATTATGTATGGATGTGTAGAATATATCACGCTTTTTTCTACTACTGTATGGCAAGATAAAATTTTGCTCCATTTATGCTTCATTTATTTTTGTCTGGCAACTTCTAGAAACTTACTGTTGATTTGTTCTCTCTTTTTATCTTTCGTGGTATTTCTATGTAGGTTTGTTATTGTAATTTGATCTCTGTTTATGCCTATTCCAATCATTTCTTTGTTGTTTCGATATTGTCTGTATTCCACCTCCTTTAAGTCTCCAGGATAAATAATAAACGTTTAGTGTTTATTCCGCGTCCCCATCAATAGTATTGTATGTATTGAAACACAGGGAGTATGTCATTCTATAGAATGATTATACTGTAAATACACCAGTCATAGAAGTCCTAATGAATACGAAACCTTTCTTGAAATCGCTATCTAACAAAAACTCCCAGGGGATAATGCAAGACCTTTTTCTTAAGGAAAAAGAAACTGGAGAAACAGTTTAAAGCGTTTAGATATACATAGTTTAGGTGTTACGAGAGGAAATATTTGGGAGCAAAGACAGAGTTCTGGATACATTAAAAAGAAGAAAAACAAACAATAACAAAACAGTAACGAAATTACGAGAATAGGGACAAGTAAAGATCAAACTGCAATAACAAAACTATGTACGTGGAAAGAGTACAAAATATAGAACCGAAAAACAATAACAAATCAACAGTAAATCTCTCGAAGTTGACAGTCAGAATATAAATAATTATAGACTTTGGAGTTCGATCTATATCGTGAAAAAGATCGTTTGATTTTCCTTTTTCCATCTTCTATCATGTCGATCAAACCCTGATCTACGGATTGTCTGAAAATAGAACCCGTCTAATACAGATCAAACCCTTAATCAGATCTCAGAATTGGCTGAAAATGCTATTAACTGTCTCTGTTATGTTTCTGCGAGGTGGTTCCATTTCCGATGCTTCTAATTCAGAAGGTTGGCCATTTACGAACTATCTCAGAATCCTAATAACCTACCCAAATGGGTTCATTTTTCCAGACTTCGCACACGGTAGGTCTGGAATCCTTGATTTCTGACCGAAAGCGTTTAGCTCCAGGGTATATAGTAAATTCGTTGTTTGCCTATTGTTTTGTTCTTATGGTCATTTTATACGCTACCTAACTTACGGTAACTGTTACGAATGTCATTTTAGATGTCTACGCTTAAGTATGTAGGGCGTGCGAGATTTGACACAGAGCTAGGTCGGCCCCAACAGAAAATTTCTATGTGTTTTTATGGTTTAACAGGGGGCAATTGCAGAATTAGCCTGATAGTCACCATTTAGCGGTTATCACACCATAAGGTCATCGCAGCTAAGTCGACGCACATAAGCGTTCTAACGGGTGATTTTTTAGCTATTATCTTTTTGGCAACGCTGGTTTAAACAGCTCACGCACGTTTCGTGTTTTGTTTCACTGTCAAACATCTTCAGTTTGGTCTATAATTTAACCATGAATCGTCTTACAAACGAACAACGCTTGCAAATCATTGAATTTAAAAAAAATGCGTGCTCTGTTAAGAAAGTTTATCGCGCGCTTCTTCCATTTTATGGTCAGTTTAATCGACCCACTCAATCGGCTATTCGGGCTATTGTGACTAAATTTCGCACCAAATTTACATTTACATGACATTAAACCACCAACACGCTTACGTAGAGTGCGAACTGAAGAAAATATCGCAGCTGTATCGGCCAGTGTTAATGATGACCATCAATTATCGATTCGTCGCCGTTCGCAGCAATTGGGCCTCTGTTACTCAACAACGTGGAAAATTTTGCGGAATGAATCAGGTGTGAAGCCTTTCAAAATACAGCTGGTGCAAAAATTGAAGCCGAACGACCTACCGCAACGCAGAATTTTTGGTGAATGGACTCTTGGAAAGTTGGCCGAAGATCCACTTCTTTATCGAAAAATTGTGTTCAGCGACGAAGCTCATTTTTGGATCAATGGATACGTAAATAAGCAGAATTGTCGATTTTGGAGTGAAGATCAGTCAGAAGCATTGCAAAAGCTACCAATGCATCCAGAAAAAGTAGAAGTTTGGTGCGGTTTATGGGCTAGTGGCATCATTGGACCGTACTTCTTCAAAGATGCTGCGAATCGTAACGTAACTGTGAATGGTGAGCGCTACCGTGAGATGATATCCAACTTTTTTTTGCCCAAAATGCTAGAGTTTGACTTGCATGACATGTGGTTTCAACAATACGGTGCCACATGCCATACAGCACGCGTAACAATATACTTATTGAGAGGCGAGTTCGGTGAACATTTTATTTCACGTTCGGGACCGGTTAATTGGCCGCTTAGATCGTGCGATTTAACGCCTTTAGACTATTTTTTGTGGGGCTATGTTAAAGCTCATGTCTATACAGACAAGCCCGCTTCAATTGATGCATTGGAAGACAACATTGAAGCATTTATTCGTGAGATACCGGCCGAAATGTTGGAAAGAGTATGCCAAAATTGGACTAAGGACCATTTGAGGCGCAGTCGCGGTCAACATTTGCATAAAATGATCTTCAAACATTAAATTATATGGACCGTACTATCGATTCAAATAAAGAGTTCATCCATTTTTCTGAATTTTACGTGTTTTTTTTTTAAATTTCCTATAACTCTTAAAAAATCACCCATTATAACACAAACTTTGGGTTACGAATCAGCAACGTAACGAGAGACTTGCACGATTCTAATAGTAGACAATAGCAGCATTAGCTCTAAAATCACCTTTTACGCCTTACATATCACTTACTAAAGTGTTGGAAAACTGTCATCGTCGATGCATGTCGCAAAGCAATATCCATGATATAATTAGCATTCAGGACAATATCGGGCTCGGTTCTGATGTCCATAATACAGTCGTCATAGTCAGTTGCCAGTACAATAAGTGTACCAGCACTCATTTGGAGGAGCTGAAAAGACCTCGTTTATAGTACGCCTCTGTATCTCCTAGAACATCACAATCATCGTTGCCACATGCCAAGTATCTTGGCATGCTAGCAAGCATACAATTCTATTACGGCATTAATAATAATTTAATTTTCCAAAATGAACAGAACAGCTGTCGCATGTAACTCCACGGGAGATCACCGAAGTTAAAAGAACAATCAATTCAAATCACTTATAATTTTAAATTGAGAATTACTTTATGGAATACAATAATTGAAGGCAATTTAATAAGCAATAATTGCAGTAAAGAAATTATTTAAAAAGAAACGTAATTTAATGTTAAAACACGCAAACCTCCTAAAAGTTGGCAATAATATTAAATTAACAAAACACCCACTGTGCTATGCTACAAAATCGACCGAAAGACAATAAAAGTAAAGAAAAGTAAATAAACTGCGTTGTATTGGCAATAAATAGCAGAGAATGTCTGCACCCAGTACCTGCTATTACAAATGCACTTTGAACTCGTGTTATGGTTTCCTAAGCTATAGACAATGGCAATTAAAAGTAAAAACTAAATTACCGATTAAACTTTAAAGTCAAATGATGATGTCATTGCATTAGTAATGAAAATATGTAAGGAATGGAAATGCATTTATTGTAATTCTGTTGCCCTACAATGGAATATATTATAATTCCGCTGGGCGTTTGTAACACCTTAAAAGAACAGTCTTGGGGAAGGATATTTTAACAGATTAAACCTCAAGTCGTTCCTATACATAGACTTCATAATCCATTTAAGCCTGGCCACTTTGCGAACATTATGGGATGATCATGGCCGTTAAATCTACTTATTGTGTAAGGAATTGTCAGGATTATAAAGAAATCTGCATTTTCTCAGTGTACATATTAACGTAAATATGGCTTCTGTTAAAGAAAGTGTGCCACCAAGAGCATTTTCAGAAACTGGACCAATCTTAAGGCTCATTATGCAGTATTTTAGGTTTGGATATGCAACTGCATGCATATCTAACTCACTCAACAATTGAAAATGGCTGAGCATTTGAAATTACGTAACTATGCTGATTAGGTTCGTAAGCAAAACGCTCTCATTTGAAACTGGATCTGGGGTCTATTCCGATAAGTTGGCACTAAACAGATCATACAGATTATCTAATCAGGTCAGCGTATTTCAGGCGGAGATTTTTGTTACCGAATAAGCTGCACGTATGATTATAATCAGGATGTAAGTTCCTACGAACTTGATCGTATGTGTGGACAGTCAAGCAGCAATCGAAGCTTTGGGATCCCACCTCGTCAAACTAAAGGGCTTCAGGAGTAGCATAGGCTCACTACACCGTATATGTCGACACAGCACCCGCCTCTACTAGGTTCCGGGCTACTGTGGCGTAAAAGTAAACGAAAAGGCGGATGAATTGGCACGGAAGACATCGGAAATGTATGAGGAAGAGACGATAGAGGGGATATATGCGCCCCTACAAGATAACTTTTTCAAATTGAAAAAATCACCTTAGAATTCAACAAACCGTAGGTGGTCCAACATACCTGGTTGCCGAATTTCACTGCTGGACACAGCAGGAACAAAGAACTACTTCCTTCAGTTCGACAAGATAACAGTTCGCGTTCTAACAGGAGTTCTTACGGAACACTGCGCTGTTAGCAGTTTCGCTGAAAAGTTCGGCTTGCCCCACCAGGATTACTGCAGAAGCTGGCAGGATGTGGGAGAAAGAAACGGAATCGGTACATTACTTTTTATGTGAATGCCCTGCACTTCAAGATAGGCGTCTTCAGTTTTTGGGTGACAGAACGTTTGAAGATCTGGGCATGGTGGCGAATGTGTCACCAAGAAAACTGGACGGTTTCATCTGAAGCTCGGGGTAGTTCAAACCCACCACTAACGTATCATATGAAGGGGGCTTACCTTACACTGAGTAACAGAATAAGCCACCGACTGAACTTGCCTGTGAGCGACAAGATACCCGCTAACATAACCCAGCTCATTTGTCGCTCGCTGGTGACGTTAGCAAACAAAATTGCATCGGGTGTTCCTAGAACCACGGAGGAATATTCGTAAAAGTAACGGCGGTGCATTGAGCCATTTTTTTCGAAAATGACCCTGGAAGATTAGCTTTCGTGTATTCAAAACGCTGTGGCCGTATGATAAGCAAACCTTTTTGGCCTGATGTTGAAGACCATGAACTATAGACTCTATGAAGCCCATTAATTTTTTTTAAGACGGGTTACCTTAAAAAAGCCGTGATGAGAAATTATTTCTCGTTTATTATATTCGAACCTGAGATGCTTAGTTTTAAAGACGATAACTACATCACATGTCGTGATAATTGCATTGGCCATAATTGTTAAACCGGAATGATGGTACAGTCTAACGATCACGCTGCTTATTTTTTTTTGACCTCTTGGAAGAGAGCGAAAAAATTCTCTGCAGATAAGAATGTGAATTATATTCTCGAAGTTTCCGTGTTCTACTGTAAAGATGATACAAGACAACTTAAGCTAGTAATCGATTAAGAAAGTTCAACGGTTCAATTGTGCGAGCAATAAACTTTTTATGCCAAATGAACATGTTTATTACCGTTTAACAGCATTAGGAGTGAGTATATTGGAAAACCCTCTGCATTGTTAGTTGTAAATGGCATGCGACAAATAATTTATAAAACTTATATTAGACCAATTTAACCCGCTATAGGGTGATATATTGCATACGGAGGGGTATATCCATTTCATTTCATTATTAAGACTGTAGGAAATTTTATTTGACAATTCCTTTTATTATCATTGTTGTTCTTGTTGGTATTGTCAATATCAATCGTTATTAAGTTTCATGTTGTTTTTCTGTTGTTGTTGTTATTGTTTCACTCTTATTATTATTATTGTTAAATCGATTTGTGTTTTTATTTACAATTTCCTTCAAAAAAGAGTGACTACTGCTCCCATGGCTGGCTGATTAAGGGACTGACTGCCTGTTGTATACGACAGCTAGGAAGGCATGTTTCACCTTCACTCACGTTGTTCTTATTGTAAACAAAAATGACGGGCGATTTTCTCTGACAAATGACGAGAAGAAAGCAGAAACTAATGTTTCCGTTTTAATACGCCATTTTTTATATAGAAATTCAAGGTCAAGTTTATGGGGATGGGAAATACGTGTACATGTATAGGAAATGAAGTCCTTGGATTTTTTTTGTTTTCATTTTTATTAAATGGAATTAAAGAATTGACAACGGCAACAACAACAACAACAATTACAACTATATTAATTATTTAAAAATTATTGCAATAACTACTGCCTAGACTACTCATATATGTAATTGAAGAAATTCTAAAAGCCTTAAAAGCACTTAAGTTTTATTAAAATTCGTGTGTTTTTCTCATTTGTAGGATTCACGGGGATCGATGTACTGCGCGAGTGAACCGGACCCAGTTGGTCGAATCCAGTACCAGTCGGGAGGGATCTTTCACTCCAACAATAGCAGCAGCTTTGGCCAACCAAGTTTCAGACGCCCACATTCTGCACTTGAAGGCAATTCCACCGAAATCATTGAAGTCGTCTGTCAGCCACACTACAACCGAGAAGACGATCTCGAACACGAACGTGACAGACCTATTGTTGCCTGCTCCCAACCGCCGGTTCCTTCCCTACTCACCGAGTGCCAGCAGTCGAGTGGTTCCCTATTCTCGATTGTCTCGGCACCGCCGGTACCTTTGGCCGAGTTGGATGTCAAGCAAATGGATACGTTGGGTGTCGGCCTGCAGCCGGGCATCGGCTTGGGTTTACAAATGGGCGGCAGCGCCCAGAACCCCTTCGTTACGGCCCACTCAACGGTTTCCATTGCGGATGCGGCCGCATCGGCACCGGGATCGGCCACGTCTACTATACCCCGGCGACCGGCCAGCTTACCCATCGATCAGCCGTACTGTCCGGCGCCAAACAGCCGCACGTTGCATGCCAGTCTGTTGGAACATCAGATATCGGAAATTGAAGAGGACGACAATGAAAACCTATTAACGGTCTCCAGCATAACGGCTCGGCCTTTAATTGCCAAATCCCGTGAATTACGCTCGAGTCGTAATTTATGCAGCAGCGGCAGTGCCGGCAAACGGAAACGTGGCAAAGGTGGTCACAAACTAGCGACTGGTATTTCGAATATACCCAGCAATACGGATTCGAGAGCCAGTACTGGACATCCGCCATCATCACGTTCTTCAATCAGCACTGATCCGCCAGATGGCGGTTATGGTTGGTTTATTGTATTCGGAGCATTTTCGGTACAATTTTGGGTAGCGGGTTTGGTTAAATCCTATGGTGTTCTATACGTTGAAATCATGGAAACATTTCCCAGTTCTACCGCCACTGTAGCATCCTGGATACCAGCTATACTATCGGCTTTATGTTTAGCTTTAGCACCGCTCTCCAGTGCTTTGTGTCAAAAATTCTCATGTCGGACAGTGGTTTTCATAGGTGGCCTATTCTGTGCACTCGGTATGTGTCTCAGCTATTTTGCCACCAGCCTTTTACATCTGCTCTTCACCTTTGGTATACTAACGGGCATAGGTGGTGGTCTGTCCACCACACCCGGCATTGTTATAGTCTCGCAATATTTTGATAAACATCGGGCATTAGCCAATGGCATTTGTGTTTCGGGTACCGCTACCGGTAGCTTTATATTGCCGGTACTCATTAAACATTTGGCTGAGAATTTCGGTTTCCATGGCACGATTTTAATTTTGGGTTTCTGTATGCTGGATGTGTGCATATCAGCGCTACTCTATCGGCCATTGGAATCGTTTAACACCGATGATGATAAAAATATCACAGGAGAAGAGGACGCTACCAAGCCCTTGAATGATATAAATCCTAGCAACATAGATATGTTAACTAATTCCACATATTTGGATACATGTGATACCGGCGACGGTTTGAATACTAAGTTCATAGAACACTTGTTTATGGAAGAGTCGAAAAATCGTTTAAACGATTACTACAATAATCGATATAACGGTAAGCTACAATAGAATACAGTATGTCTACATTTTCCAATTATATTTTTCACATTCCAGCTTCCGAAAAATCTGTTCCTAATTGTGCTCAAGAGAGCGATGATGAAGTGAAAGACATTATAGGCGAGACGACATTTATTAAGCCGATGAAAAAAGTACGCAGTTCTGGCATTATGCATTCGGTGGAAGATTTAAGCACCACCTCAACTTGGGTTTATCGCAAGAATTCCGGCACCGATTCAAATCGTGGCTCTCGCAGACGACGTAATGTGTTTGCCAACGATGAAATCATATCGAAAATACAGGCCCATTTGGAGAAGCCACTCTCACCACCCGCCGTTGTAACGCGTGGCCTGAGCAAAAGCATGGATATACCTACACCCGCCAGTAATATGAGTGAAATAAAATCGGTGGAAAAAGAACCCGATGGCAGTTTAGTGGGTGCCAACTCAATAGAGGAAGATGTTGAAGAGATACGTTTAACGTGCACCGAGCGTATTGAAATCTACTTGGATATAAGTCTGTTGAAGGATCCAACATTTATATTGATGTGCTTGTCGGTGACGCTAATGTCGGTAGGATGTCCCTATATGTTGTACTATTTACCAGCACACGTTATAACGATTGGTGAGCAACAAATTTCAGATTTTTTACAATTTTTTTTTAATTTTTTTGACATTGTTTGAGAACAATTAGGACTCTAAGCACTAATTTTTTTTTTGTTTTTTTTTTTAAGGTTACAACAAAAGTGAAGCTGGCTACTTGGTGACCGTAAGTGCTGTTTTAGATCTTGTGGGTCGTTTGGGACTTGGATGGTTATCCGATTTGCAATTATTCGATCGTAGAAAGACCTACATATTCTGGTAAGTATGACAGACAACAACATCTCTTTTAAATATTTCGATTACGGCCAACTGGACCTCTATCTCTCTTTTCTAGTATTTTGGGTGCAGGCTTAGCAGTACTCACGATACCATCGGCCTACACCATTTACTTGGTGGGTTTGTCGGCGGCCATTTATGGTTTCTGTTTAGGCAGCTGGTATGTGTTAATGCCGGTACTATTGGCTGATATATTTGGAACGGATCGTATAAGTTCCAGTTATGGTTTGGTGCGTATGTTTCAAAGTATTGGTGCCATATCGGTGCCACCATTAGCCGGTTTTTTGCGTGACTTATCCGGCAGTTATGCTATTGTTTTCTATTGTATGGGCTCTTGTATGGTTTTGGGCTGTGTGCCGCTTTTGGTATGGGCCGTACTGGATTGTCGCGAACGTAAACTGTATGAGGATAATGATGATAACAATGAAGACACTTCGTCAGTATCTTAAATTAAAAATTTAGTTGCAGTTTTATTTTAGCAATTAGCCATTGTTATTTAGATTACCCAATGAATAATTATAGCATCAGCAGTATTTTAGCAATTATTTTTAATTTTTCCCGGAAGCTTTACAAAAAAAATTAAATTTGTTTAAATAACAAAAAGAGAAGAACAGAACAATTAAAAACTGAATACAGAATATTACCAATAACCCTACTGAACTTATAGATTTTAACTAGCATTTATCTATTTATCTATCAGCTACAGTCTCAAATGCAAATACAACAACTATTGAATTTATATACTGATAGAACTGCAACCTAGCAACCCAAAAATGGTATAATTTGTTAAGAACATTTAAATGAAAAAAACAAAAAAATAATAATATTTTGATATACACACGATATATCAATATGATCTAATGAACAATATATAGCATAGCTTTATAAAGGGTCTGACCTCTCAGACCTTATTTAAGAATAAATTATTTTTTGTTGCTAATTTGCAAGTTATTTTGAATCTATATAAACGTACGTAAGTTTAGATTAGATGGTATCTCTGCTCTTAGCAGATGTTCCATTATAACTCCCCTAGAATAGTAATAGCAATGAACGAATTTTTTGCTTTTATTCCTAATCCACGACAACCCTAAATCAAGCGAGTACTTCTTTGAATACAGATTCAGAATTTCTCTCACAGAACAAACCTTCTTCCTTTAGCCTAATCCACAATTAACGTAAAATTAGCGAGTAATTCAAACATATTTTATGATTCTATTCAACAAAGAACTGAATGAAAGCAATCGCGTTTGCTCAACGTTCGCGCATTCGTTGCTTTTGCCAAGCGTAAATCAAGCAAGCACTTCTAAGGTAATTGTTGAGGCTACCCAATACCATGTTCTTTGGATCCAGATTTGAAATTTCTTTCACAGAAGAAACCTTCCTTTATTTCAATCTACAATCAACGCAAAATTAACGAGTACTTCGAACATATTTTACGATTCTACTCAACAGAGAACTGAATGGAAGAATTCGCGTTCGCTCAACGTTCACGCATTCGTTGCTTTTGCCAAGCGTAAATTTAGCGAGTACCTCTAAAATAATTATTGATGCTACCCAATACCACATTCTGTGGAACCAGGTTTAGAATTTATCTCACAGAACAAACCCTTTTCCTTTATCCTAATCCATAACGAATGTAAAATTAGAGAGTACTTCGAACATATTTTATGATTCTATTCAACAGAGAACTGAATGAAAGAATTCGCGTTTGCTCAACATTCATGCATTCGTTGCTTTTACCAAGCGTAAATCAAACGAGTACCACTAAGATTTACTCTAATGTGGCGGGCCCTACAGTTTTCCGATAGTTTGAGAAGTTTTTTGTAACAAATTTATTTACTCTGAGACTTTTTACCAGAAGAATTCTAAGAGGAAGTTGCAGAAAGAAATACTTTTTATATTTCGTTTCCTTCGAGATGTCTGAGGTGACAGAAATTTTGGTGAACAATTGACATTGCAAAAAAGATGAAATGACTCTTTCTCAAAACTTCTCTTAAAATAAAGCCAAAATCGTCCGTAATGTTATAGCTTTTCTAATTTCTCTGAACTTCATGTGCGACAATCTTCTTTATCGGGTGACAAATAAGCTTTATTACTGAAGGATATTTATGGCGTAAAATATGCCAAATTGCTAAGAAAGCCGCGAAATCGGCAAATGTGGACCTACCATTTCACTTTCTATAACAGAAGTCATATTTTCGTCAGTCCGTATATTTCGCTGATACCTAGAACTGATCAGGTCATCCATCAAATAATGGTGATGCTTACGGGCGACTGTCCTGTTGGTAGGCATAACGAAAGGCTCGGCATTCCGACTAATGATTTCTACAGCGTCTGTAGGTCTGAGGAGAAGAAAGTGACACCTCATGTGTCAGTGCGCTGTCACGAAGAGACGGAGGTCATCTTTAACCGAGCTTTCAAATATGAAAATTGTTGCAATAACATGATTGATTTCAAACTCGGGATGATTTTCTCTAGGGAATGGTTGATCCCCTGGCAGAAAGTTTTGCGATATCACAATGGGTTTAAATGCTGGCCTAAGTGGAGCTCTTTATTCGAGGGGTCCTCCACCTAACCTAACCCAACCTACAACTGATCTGTAACGAATGCAGTCTCTTCAAATTTATATAACCTCAGCAAATTCTTGCATAATAGGTCGATCATGACGACCATAATCTCACATAATACAAATACAGTAGGACCTTGATTATCCGTGATGGTCGGGACCGGAAGCATTCCGGATAATCGATTTACCCGGTTAATTGAGTGCCAATTTTGGCTAGTTTTTTAATAGATATTTTTATTATTTAATAAATGAATATGTACATATTTATATAAGAACTAAATAATTCAAGGATTTTATATGTTTTATATGTTTCAAAAATATAAAAAAACCGCACTTCTCAAATTTCTAAATTAAACTAAACAAGTTTACATGTATGCTTCTGTCTCATCGTATACTAAAGAGGAAATTAACCTTTTGCGCTTGTTTGTCCAAATAATAGAAAAAAATGTTTGCTTATAATCACGGATAATAGAGGTAATCACGGTTAAACGATACAGAAAAATTTAAATCGATCCAAAATAAAATTAAGTCGATGCAAAAATTTGTCTTTTTCCATCCCGGATAATTGATGTTGCCGGATAATCGAATCACGGATAATCAAGGTCCTACTGTATATTATACAAGTACTCCTTCACCATGAGTACACTGGTAGTCTAGTTGGTAGAAAGCCAGACTATTAGTGTGAGGGTTGTGGTTTCAATTTCCACCAGAGAGTCTTTTCTGTTACATAGCATTGAGTAAAAGTCTAAGTTGCTTAGCTCGTAATTATTATAATAAAATTTGTAATTGTATTCTAATTAGTATATAAAGAAATAATTACTTACCCAATATACAGCAGAGTTGTAAATGAATCATTCTTTTTTGATTTCAATTCATTACGAATTAGCTAAATTTTGAATTAATTCTTTTCAACAAAAAAAAAGAATTGAATTAAATTTGAATCAATTCATTTGAATTTAGCGAACATGAATTGCAATTCATTTCCAATTCAAATGAATTGGCAAAATGAGTTGCAATTCACTTGAATTAGGCAAAATGAATTGTAATTCATTTTTTAATTCAAAAGAATTGGTAAAATGAATCGCAATTCATTTCTAATTCATTTGAATTGAAATGATTTGGAATTAATTCAAATGAATTACAAAAGTAACTTGTAACTCAAATTTATCAAATCAAAAATGAATTGCATTCAATTGAAGTAAACTTGGTGTTTGGAGTTTGGTTCTTCAAGTACTACTTATTTCGCTTTTGATATACGCTGAATAACAAGACATTCAGTATTTAAAACCTATTATTTTAACTCATTTGAATTAATTCAAAATCAATTCAAATGAATTGGGAATGAATTGCAATTCATTTTTTCTAACTCATTTATATTAATTCAAAATCAATTCAATTCAAATGAATTGGAAATGAATTGCAATTCATTTTACCAATTCATTTGAATTGAAAATGAATTGCAATTCATGTTCGCTAAATTCAAATGAATTGATTCAAATTTAATTCAATTCGTTTTTTGGAGAAAAGAATTAATTCAAAATTTTACCAATTCATTGCATGAATGATTCGCGAATTAATTCAAAAATGAATGATTCGTTTACAACTCTGATATACAGCATGACATTAACTGTAGCGCAGCGGCAATTGCAGTAGCGGCTCTTGCAAAACAAAATTATCCGGTTGTTGTTTCAAACTTGTTTGCAGTCAAGCTTTTATATACGTTTGATGCCATTTGAAGAGTGAAATCATCTATCTGTTGAAAATAAAGAAAAGAAGTTTTGTCAGATGTATGCTAGAAAGTAAATATTATAGTCCTGACAAAAACATACAGAATAACATATGACATGTAACATGAAAAAGTCACATGTAAAATACATACGGTATCAAATACCGAAATCAATTAAAACACATCTTGATAGGCCTGCATAACATAATATAAGACCTAAAAAATTAAAATGTCACATGTAAAATACATGTCATTTAGAGAGATGGCTTTAATAGGAGCCTCAAAACCTCAATAACTGAATTTATGAAATTCACAAAAGAATAGAGGTTAAATTTTTTAAATTATAAGCGAAGAACATTCCAGTTCGAGAATATTTTTTTTTATTTTCAATGGGTGAAGAGCAAATAAACAATTTAAAAAAAATTTTTTTGATTACAAAAACAACACGAATATTAATTATTTTGTTTATGTTTTAAAGTCTAAGCTAAAAATTGAAAGTGTTCGTTTAACACTATATTCTTATTATTACATCCATTATGCGATATGAATGAAAATAGATTTTAAGCTTTACTATTTATATCACAACTTGTTTTTTAAGTTTTTAATTTTAATTTTTTCCAATCAAAAAAATAAAAACAAAGCTCCTTGTACTGTATTCTGCATATAAAAAAATTTGTATTCATAATGGAACAAAAATTTGTTTCTTTTTTAATTTGAAGAAATTTTATTCATTAATCTCGTAATACAGTGCAGTTCAGAAAGAGTATTTGATCTACAAAAGGATGATAAAACTAAAGATTACCACTTCATAAACACTAAATTTGAAATTTTTTCTTAATTTTGACAGCAAGTGTGCTTCTATAATTTTCAATATAAGCGTGCAAATGACACCACAGGACAGTGTTCCTATTGGTTAATTTGTATAGGTAGTTGTATTAACAAGACCTTTCTTTTAAAGCTATCACTATGACAAAACGTATGCTGCCAATAAACTTTTGAATGCTTAAAAAGACGACATAGCTAGCTATAGCTTCCATAATTCCATACCCTTTTGGCGCTTACACACATGTTTCGCCAACATATCTAGTGGCAGCCAGTTCAGGATCGTAAACAATCCTTTAAATGATGAGTGTACCTGTTATCATGAACGCTTCAATCTTTCCAATAAGCTCAATTCGCACAAAATACATTCGTTGCTGAAGGTGAAATAATTTTTTATTTTAATGCTCTGAAGCTTTACAATTTATTGTCGTATAAAGTTGCTTTTAAGTACTGCAACCATACCGTCTATTGTACTGCCCTCAACCCATAGAGAGTATGACTATAGTATCTTTTCTAAACCTATTGCTCTGACAAACTTCACGATGTTGCTCCGTCTCAACAAGGACAATTCCCTGACCAGCACCTGATATGCACTCAGCTGCTTAATGCATTAAGACGAGACACGTTCTAATTATGTATTCTGATGATTCATTTTTAGCACCACAGCATCTACAGTTTCCTGTCAAATGCCAAGATACGGTCTTCTGGTGTTTGGTTCGATTCAAATCTCCTCCTATAGTAATTGCCTCAAGCCCAACTGGTTTGAGGAGAGTCTCTGCCCGTCTCTATATTTCATTTCGCTAAGTATACCCTATCAAACATCTGTATTCACATTACACAAAAATTTTGGCTATATCAACAGCGTGGAAACTCTTCTCCTTATAAGCTCATCCGTCGCTGCAAACTTTGAGCAGGTAGTTGAGCTGGTTCAGCTCCTTAGACACTTCCATACTATTTTTGAATTAACATCATACGATCTGAATGCTCGAATGGAGACCTAACTGTTAGATAATATTACTATGTGCTGTCCTAGTTCTATTGAGCACATCTTTTGATGACATAGCCTTCCGCTTGTAAGATACCTGACACGAATATTTAACTCCTGTCCTAATATCTGTTCTTGAACCACTCTTTTAAAAAGGTATATTGCCTCTGAAGTCTAAATAATCTAGTAGCTAGTGTGTTGGCTTATTAAACCGTGGTTCAAAACCCATCTCAGACACCTCGAACAAAGCAAAATATGAAAAAAAATTTTCTTTGGCAACTTCCTCTCAGCAGTCTTCTGGTAAAAACTCAAAGAGTAAATAAAATTGTGATGAAAAGCTTCTCCAAAAAATTTCTTTCTCGGAATTGACGTTAAACTGCATGTCCCGCCGCTCATGGATAAAATTAACACACACAACATGGGTAATGTGAGAATTTAGGTTGTCATCCTGACTAAAGGATAATAAAGACCAATAAAGTAAGTAACATTGCCCTTAAATTACTCCATTCACGTGTATTATTAACTTCCGTTGTGAAGTGTTTTCCGAAATCCTGGTTCTGCCCAGCACACGGTTAAGAAGCATATTCATCATAAAAATGTACCAGATATTCTGCTTAAAAAAGTTTTCGATTGTTACACAACCATAGCAATGGCTTAGAGACTTAAGGACTTGGAAACTTTTGCAAGTGACAAACTACGTCATTTAATCTTTAGTTTTATCATTAATTTACCTTTAACGACTATGTCTGATATAATTTTCTTTTGAAATAAATACAAAAAAATAAATAAAAAAAAACAACAAAAAAATAAAACTTAAGCACTAATAATGCGCAAAAGAACTGAGTTAATAAAAAGACGTTTTACAAAAACAACAAATAAAAATAAATAAAATAAAAACAAAACCAAAAAAAAAACAAATCTTCTCCACTAGTCTGATGAGACTGCCAGGCGTAAATCCAACTCTGCTTTTTAAAACATGGTTGCATTTCCCCATTGACATTTGATTAGACTGGTAAGGAAAATTTTTATTTTTATTAAAATATTGAAATGATAAACTTAATTATTATTATTATTATTATATATTAAGTATATATAAACAAAAACAAAAATATATATTAATTAATAACAAATAATATTATTAATAACACCTGCATTCAATAAATTATACAAAATAACCAAAAAAAATAGTTTTTAATCGAAAGAGAAAAAAACCCGAATAAAATTAAAATAGAATTTAAAAAGGAAAAAAATTATTATTTTGTTTAGTTGATACAATAGAGTAAAATTTAATAAATTTAACAACAACAACAACAACAAATATTATTTAATTGTAAAATTTAAGAATTTAAATGTTAAACACAAACAAACATGAATTGTAGTGGATACCAAAGAAAATAAAACAAAATCCGAAAAAAACCCAATTAATTGTGAAGAAATAAAGTTAAAAACAAATAAAAAAATAAATAAATTTAAAAACAAATAAATGTTGTTATTAGGTGCACAAAGGATCACTTTTTTATGGTGCGGTGTATAAGGCCTACTATTTAGTCCACCATCTAGAAGAGGATATTTAAGCTTAGCCTTGGCCTTGTAGCAATAAAACGTGTTTTTTTATATTTAAAATAAAAATAATTTATTTGTAAAATCGTTTAAAATTAAAGAAAATATTTAACAAACTTAACAACATTGTAACACTAAAATAACAACAACTGAGATATTATAAAGGATGCAGAGGGTTATTAAACCTAGGGACGTGGAAAGTTAGGAAAATATTTACACACGACAAGGCGATGATTGTAGGTGAAAAGCAGGGTGAGGTAATGGTGTGTTATGGTAATAACTTAACAATTAAAATTAGAATTTCTCAGCAGGTGGACCATATTCGACAGAGGGAGCAGCAGGAGGACCATATTGTTCAGCTGGCTTTTGGATTTGTTGCTTGTATTTAATGAAATAGACTTCAGGTTTGCTGGGCTCGGTAGGAGCTGGTGTGGGTATAATCAAAGGTTGTTGTTCTTCGGGTTTCTTGACCAAAACATATACCAAAGTCTTGTGTTCATCTTGGACGGGTGGTGGCAATACTTGACGCACGGGTGTAGGTGGATTGGGAGCCTTGATGAAAATAATTTTGTAGTGTTTCTTAGGCACAGCCGTTTGTAGAGGTGCAGCGGGAGCATAAGGCTCTGGCTCCTCTGGTGGTACATGAACATAAACGTTCTTAGTTATAATGGTTTCGGGAGCGGGAGGTCCATAGAATTCAGCAGGTGGTCCATAGATCGGCAAAGGTTGAACTGCTTGTTGTGTGGGAGGTGGACCATACTGTTCGGCAGGCTTTGGTGGTAAGTATTCCTTTTGCGGTGCTGGTGGTGGTATGTAACGATTCTTGGGTGGTTCGGGCCTAGCAGCAGCCAATGCCAAAGTACAAGCCAATACAATGAATAATTTCATGATGTTGTGTTTTTTTTGTAGAAATCCTGAGTTATAGTTGTTATTTGTTGAACGTATGTTGACAAATTGATATTTTTTCTCCGGGCTCGTTATGATTTTATACCACAACGGAAGTTGATTTTCAATTTCAACAGTTTCGTTTTCAATTTCAATTTTTGATTTTTTCCATTAAATTCACTACAATTTTTGGAATTCCAACAATAAAACATGTTCGTATGGTAAGGTTTTTAAATTTTTTTTTCGATTTTTTTCGGTTTTTTTTGCATAATTTTCGTATTTGTAACGTATGAAGCACAAACAGTACCGTTTGTTTTTTTTCGCCTCTTTTTTTTAATAAAAACAATTACGATTATGCCCAGTGTACAGTGTGCGCATATTAATGAAGCCCATTCTCTCTGATTGTTTCATTCCCGCAAATGCAACTGTGTTTAGTTGTTGTTTTTGTATAAACTTTTCGTCACCTTAGTGTTGCCAAAAACAAATTCATTCAAGACTCGCAGTCGCAGTCGCATGGTGTCATTACAACAGTAATTATGTAAGCGTTAAATAGCCATCCATCGATGGCTAACGATTTGAAAAAAAATTGGCAGCGATAAATTAATTGCAAATGCTTTTGAAATTAATTTTTTATGTCATTAAAGAATCTTACGGGTATCACGCCTGTCATATCAATCAAACGATGTGGCAACCTTACAGCCTACTTTTGCTTTGACATATGAATTTCAGCTACACTGAACAAAATCTATGGTCTTAATCTAAGAATCTATTGATTTATAATAGACAAGTTTAATGAACTTTAAAAAAAAAACGTAAAATAAGCCGTGAATAAAAAAAAATAATAAAAATAATATTCAAAACATAAAACATATGTCTATTAATAATAAAAAAGTTAAAAAAAACTCTTTTTGAAAACAGTAGTAAAAGCAAAAAAAAAAAAACAAAAATTATAAAAAAAATGTAAGACACGTACATCCCATAAACATTACTTGTTTTGGGGGCGAGCGTGCGTAAAAACCTTTAATGGTCTGTCCCTCTTTATATCATGCAGGAAAGAGTACGCAATACTGTTATACATATTTGTAAAATCAATTTAAATTTAATGTCATCAAACTGCCTAAATTAAAATAATTTTTATGTAATCCACTGTGAAATAAAATATAAAAACAATAGCAACAAATCGTATTTAGGTTAGGGTCAGGTGAAATGTTTGAATTTTCAAAATTTTGCCGACCCACATTAAATCATAGTAAATAGCTTTTTTTTTATCGACTTAGGACTTTGGGAAAATTTTTGAAATAACTTAATAACTAATAAGAAATGACTTTATAAATAGCACTTCACTTGCAGCCATAGCCAACAGTTTAACATCGTACCTTATAGAGATAGTTCGCCACGATAAATATTAAGATTTTCGTTTACTTAAGCTATGTTATGGTTAAGTCACATATTTATTTAATCCGTAAAACGTTGTATTTTGACTTTGATAACTGACAGCAAAGTTGAAAGGCAAAAACAAACCAGCTGATAGCTGTCAAAGCACTTACATACATAATTGCTCATTACAACCTTTTTGTCAGGATTACAACATAGTTGCTTACACCACTTATGTTGGGTGTGTTAATTTTATACATGAGTGGCGGGGCCTGCAGTTTAGAGACGACTCCTAACGACAGATTTTTGCGTTTTTGCCAGAAATCTGCTGAGGAATTCGCCGGCGAAATATTTTTTTATATTTCGTTTTGTTGGAAATATCTGGCCTGGGGATTGAACTGTGGCGTCACGTCTAATAAGCCTACAAAGTTAAAGCACTTAAGTCAAAAATTGTCCAACTTTATGCCTTCAATTAATGAAGAAGTATCGGTGTAAACAAGGAATGCGTTCGACGGTTATGTAATATTTAGCAATGGGTCGAAGATGGAGGCTGGCAGAGGGGCGATAATCTATTTTATGGATAACATTCAACTGTCCTATAAGCTGCATGGTGAGCGCAGTTTTTTACTGGTTCCGGTATTCATTAGCGGAATACAGTGGTTTTCTATGTGGATAGTCAAGATGACTTGGAGGCACTGACAGGGGACTATGTTAGCTCGAGATTTGTTGCTGTCTGCGGGAACACTCTCACTATGCCTGCTGGCAGGCAAAGGGTGTTATTGTGTTAAACTTGAGATAACGGAGATGTGGCTGATAACGGGGCACCTAATGAACTCGTAAAAAAAGTTACGATCAAGTACACAACTTTGATGGACCGGTCTTTTAGACCACCCCTAGGACTATTATTCGGGCTAGTCAAATACGTGACATGACAGAACTATATATCTATATATCTATCTATAAAAATACAAATTTTTTAACGGGACATTACGCCTTTAGGCAGGGAGAATTGTTGATCTGGTGAGATGGCCTCTGCTTGAATTTCTGATATTGTGAATTTCATTTTTGGTATGAGCTGGCTAGTGCGAAAACTTTGTTTCCCTAATTATTTTCAATTTTTTCTTTTCCTGAAATTTGAATAATTGGTCAGAATGGACCGTTTCTAGTTTAAAAATGAAGGTGGCTCACCCTTGAAATCCCATAGTGTAGCAGTTCGCATTCCTTGAAAGCTTACCAATGCCGTTACTTATTTGCGCATGGATGCGCATATTCCGGCATCCAACTTTACTTGGTCTACTACTGTTCTCGTGTATCTTTGCACTGTAAATTTTTTGACCGATCACGGATTCTTGAGCTTTGAATATTTTATCTTCACGTCAAACCCGTTATAATTTCTGACAGTATGGTCGATAGTATGGTCCCCTCATTTCCTATGTTGTATTTTCGTAATCGAATGATGTTCTCCTTTGTCTATTC
This sequence comes from Sarcophaga variegata, assembly GCA_932273835.1. NCBI lineage: Eukaryota > Metazoa > Arthropoda > Insecta > Diptera > Sarcophagidae > Sarcophaga > Sarcophaga variegata. The sequence continues at coordinate 101,463,522 of OW026360.1, read as the reverse complement.
CTTTGGTCTCAAATACAGCATCTAATCTATCCAAGTCATCTAGTTTTGCTGGCATCTTAGAGCTCTTGTGCGAGAGTAGACAAATATAATCCACGTAATCCAAATTCTCGAGTTGGTGTAAGAGGTGCTTAAAGGCTGCGAACAGTAAGTAAAGGGGAAAACGCCATTCCACAGAATGTTGAGTTGTAATGCGGCCCTATTTATGTCTAAGCCTTAAGTAAATATTTTATTTTAATGGCCGTATTTAGTTTGTACCTGGTAAGAATATAGGTATACAGTTTGGCACAAATAAGTAAGTACACTTGCCTGCATATAATTCGACAACGCAGGTTATTTGAAATCAGGTTGGCACAATTTTCCAAATTGTTTCAAATGAAAAGGATTTAAGCTCTTTACATGCTATCCCTTAAATTTTCTTAATAAATTTAAAAATAAAGAAATTATATTCGGAAGTTCAAAATCATATCACGAGTATGGCAAGTATGTATTTCATTTCTTTTTAACAGAATATGACTTTTCTGTTGCCCTACTTGATATTTTCACACACTCATATTGAAGTACTTGTCTTCCTTTATTAATTAATTTACTTTTCTTTCATTTTTGTTGGAATTTCAGAGAACAAGTGAAAAATATTTCATTCCCTTTTGTAGGCTTTTCGTGTCAATTAACGAAATGTCTCATTGGTTTACCAGCGAAACGATTCGTTGCAATAACGAATACAAGTCCATTCAACTCTTTGTCATCATTCGAGTTTCGCGAAAATATCCTACACAATATCTTTTAACAGAAAAAAATAGGCCAGAGAGATACAAAACAAACAAAAAAAGCAGATACAAATAATACTGGCACACATGTTGATGGCAGGGATGGAAACTAGGAATTTGCTTTTTTGTTTAAATGTTTTATGGCCCATATTTCCATAATTTCCCTCGAAATTAATCACATTGATTATTTCTTTACTGATCATACATATCTTGAAACTGTATGGAATGATGCATTAAAGCATGGTTAGCAATTTTTTCAGGATCAGTAATGAATCATTAACAAAATAACTCACTACGCGGAGACCTGCTACAGATAGAAAATCACTTATAATATGTAGTGCAACCTCCTGTATTTCGTCTAGACAGCTTCAGAAAACTAAGCATTTAAAATCCCCTCCTAAGTTAAGTCCGAAACTGCAAAGTGTGCCGTATTGCTACTACAAAACTTTCACTTTAGTCAGGATTACAACCTAACTTCTCATACCACCTACAGTGAGGTGCACAAATGAGTACATGTTTGTATTTTGAACGCTTTTTATTGAATAAAACTAAAAGTAATACAGAAAACTTCAAAAGTTTTTTGTCATTTATTTAGCATTTAGTAATTAACAAAATAATATAAAATTTAAAACACAAATCATCAAGCCCTAAGAAAAAAACAAACACTGCAAAATCAACTCGCATGTACTCAATTTTGCACGTTTCCATTTTATTTTTTGCACTACTTTGACTTTTTTTAAAAAATATTAGTTTAATATTAATTAATTAATCTCGTTGAGCGAATATTTTTTGTAACTTATCGAACAAAAATCAATTTCTATTAAAAAATGAAGAAACTCTCGAAATCAATCAGTATTGTAGCTTTGACTGGAAGTGGCTATTCTACCAGGGAAATTTGTAAACAACTTGGAGTTAATCAGTCAGTAGTCATCAGAGTCCAAAAACGGTCTGTTGTTACCTAGCTTCAAGACAGAGGTCGTAAAAAACTACTAACTAATGTCGATGCTCGTCTAATGCTAACAAAATTGAAAAGGAACAAATTTTTAACACCCAAAGGAGCTTTTTGGCTATCGGGAAAACCGTTAGTCGATGCTCGGCAAGTAGAGCTCCGCACGAACCTGCACTTTCGGCTAAAAAGTAAAGGCACATTTAAGAGTGCCAGAGAACACAGAAATTGGACAGTGGATGACTGGAAACATGTGATCTGTACAGACGAATCAAAATTTAATTGCTTTCAGTCCATGGAAAGAATTGAAAGACACCTTGTTAAGGAAACGGTGAAACACGGTGGAGGAAATGTCATGGTATGGGGTTGCTTTACATGGTGGCACCTCGGACCACTACAAAGAATCAATAACATTATGAAAAAAGGAGATTATTTGAGAATTTTGCAGACCCATCTTCCAGATTTTGTCGACAAGAGCGCCTATTCTGCGCAAGGAGTACTTTTCCAGCTGGATGGTGAACCCAAACATACCTCCAAAATCGTTAAAGAATGGCTTAGTGAGCAAAATTTTTAATAAACGCAGTAGCCAGCACAAAGTCCCAACCTCAATCCGATTGAGAATTTGTGGTCAATCGCGAAAAGACGGTTGGGACTGTACTGATCAGTCCCAACCAATTTAGGTGAGCTTTGGCAGGAATGGACAAATATTCCGAAAGAAATTATAGAGAATTTGGTGGAGAGCTTGCCAAGTCGCGTAAATGAGGTTGTACATAACAAGGGTCTTTGGACTATATATTAAAAATACTCGTATTCCCTAAAATTTTGGAATGGTGCAAAATTGAGTACATCCGAGTAATTTTCCTCTTGATTGTTTTTTTCTTAGAATTCGATAATTTTAGTTCTGAAATTTTTATTATTTTGTTAAGTACTAAATTAAAAACGAAAAAAAAAATTGAATTGCTTTAACACATTTATTTTTATGCAATTAAAATTGCTCAGAGTACAAACATATGCTCATTTGTGCACCCCACTGTGTGTTGTGTATGTTAGTTTTAAAGTCATATTCGAACGACAGATTAGGAAAACTTTTCAAGGCAATTCTTTTTACTCTCACAGTTTTTGCCAGAAGTCTTCTGAGGGAAAGTCTGCGACAGAAATATGTTTTCATATTATGTGATTTGAACCACGGGTTCTCGTCTAATAAGCCAAATCACTACTCCCACTATAGGACAGGCTCTCAGGCCCGGTTATACGAACACTGACCAACTCAATCCAAACTGTAGTGTAATCCTATAAAGTCTTCGAAGCTTTTAAAAAAGGAGAATAAATTAATAAAAAAAATGAAATATTCGCAAGCGTTAGAAGCTCATTGTTTCGCTTAAAGTGACCGTATGCGATAAGAAATGACAGTCATCATACACTGTACGGACAAGTAAACATTACGCCGCTAGAAAGTCTTGGATTTACTGAAAATAAACTTTCTTTTGCGACTCTCTGTATGAAGAAACTATCTGACCATTTGATCCAAATTATTTATTGTATTTATGGCGTGTATGGAATTTTTTATATTCACTTGGTATTTATTTAGTTTTAAATTAAATCATCAAAGTTTTCATCATAGCAACATTCCCAACTCTGTGTTTTATTTACATTATGTATGTATGTATTATTGTTAAATAACGAAATTATGTATGGGACACCTAATCAAAACAAAGAAAACAAAAACAACCTCATTGGCTGGCTACAGAAATAAAGAATTCTCTGTTGTAGACATCGTTAATGACAGTGAGGAGACACATTCATTGAGAGACCACAGCACAGCACAGCACAATACGAATACAATGCGTCACAAAAGAAAATAAAACAACAATCCCAACGAATTGTTTTGGTGATCGTAAGACGATAATGACGTTTTAATTAAGTTGAAAAAGAAGTGAATACAGAAGATAATTTATAATGAATGTTAGAGCTGCAACGAACATAAGTTTACGTAATGTTCGATAAGTTGTCGCTCTTGTGGTCAATGTTAACTGTTTTCAAGCGTTCTTCAAGTAGCTAAACGATCCATATTCGTAAATGACAAACCTCTCACCAATTAAATGATATTTCAAATGAAAGATTTTTAACAGTTGATTGTCGTACCAGACCGATGATTTTTAAATGGATAACCTTATAGGTAAAAGAAATGACGCTTGCATCAAACAGCTGATAAATCAGTCAATAAATAAATAAACATTCTTTATGACCAGCCACATATTACCTGGTCATGTAGTGAGTGCGGTATAATAAAAGGTATGAGAAATAAATGATTTCGAGATAAAGTCCCAGACGAAATGTATTTAACATAAAGAGAGTGAGAGTACAACCATATGCAGGAAATACAATCAGGCGACAACGACAGTTGCTGTGGTATTAATGAGCGAATAAAGTTGTGATGTCATATCTTAAATGAAATACTTGTGGATTTTCTATATTAAGCGAGTTTTAAACGATCAAAACGATAGACCGATAACAAAACAAAAAATTTTTTTGGAATGAAATTTGTTTATACAGTGAGTCTTATAATTATAAACTTCACTTCTATTTCTTAGGTTTAAATTTCTTATGGCATTGATGGTTGTAGTCGCTGTAGTGCAGTGAGTAGTTATTAGACGTAAGGCCATGGTTCAAACCCCAGGACAGACAAATCCAGCAAAACGAAATATAAAAAATATTTCTCCGGCGACTTCCTCTCAGCAGACTTCTGGCAAAAACTCTGCGGGTAAATAAAATTGGCATGCAAAGTTTCTCCAAAATCTGTCATTTGGAATCGAATTTAAACTGTAGATCCCGCCAATTATGGATAAAATTTACACTCCCAATATAAGTGGTATGAGAAGTTAGGTCGTAATCCTCACTGAAGGGATGTAATGACCAACTATGTATGTATGTATGTATGGATACCTTGGATATTGGCTTCCAATACGTGAAAAGTTGCTGATTTGCCGAATAATCAATCCAAAGGCGTTAAATTGCACGAAGGAGGGGACAGAATCCAGTGAACACGGTCACATCTGAAAAGAAAGTTGTCATCAATAAATCGCAGTGTATACCAAACTGCACCGGCTTGAGAGAACCAAATATTGTCGGTGTTTATCTCTTTAATTTTTGGAAACAAAAATGCAGTCAGTACGGCTAAATAACCGTCGCCATTTACCGCAACTCCAGCTGTTTGTTCATTTCGAAAGAAATAAGAACCGATGAACCGTTAGTGCGGTCCTCAAATTTTTTTATTTTGTTTATGGTTTTCAATCGAGTACAATGAGTCAATTCGACCTCTGGGTACTGTACTTGTCTTAATTGACAAGTACACGTCCTCTAAACTTTCAATCGAGAAAAGTTAAATTAGTGCGGAAGCGATTAATAACTGCACGATTTGCTTACTTACTAAGCCGATTACTTTGACCAAAAAAATGGAGGAAGTGCTTTATGAACTTCAATATTCTCTGCATTGCTCAGATTTTTTATTTTGTTCATGATTTTGAATTGAAAAGAAAAAAATAGTGCGAAAACCATCTATAACTAAACGAATTGCTTGCTCACTAGGACGATTGCGTTGACCACAAAATGGAGGAAGTGCCTTATGGACTTCGTGATTTTCCACAACTTAGAAACATTGTTCTTGCCAAACCTTGAGGGACTGATAGGTCAAAACAGTATCGCATTTTCAGCGGTTAAATCATAGTTATCAATAGATCTAAAAAACACAGTCGATATTATGCGAATATGCTGGTATAATCGCATTACGAATCGGCTTGCAATATATAACCGCCTTACAGATATTTGAAACAAGCTCGAAAGGGTTTTATGTGGTTCAGAAAATACAAAAAAAATTCAAATGTTGCTACTTTATTAAAATATTCCATTAAACAATGAAAATATCGAATTTCATGCTTCTCAAGTAAAAAAAAGAAAACGTTGTAGCTGTCGCCATCACTTTATTGTGTTTCTGCTTTGAGAGTAAACAAAAAAGAGTTGAGATGGTGAGTTTCAATGCTGAATATCCATGACGATTGCTTATGGAATATCCATCGCTTCAATTTAGTATTTCGCAAGACGTCAACGGGAGCTAAACGATCGTTAAAAGCAGAAAGTAGTTCGAATAACAAAGAAAGAAAGAAAGAAAGAAGAGTCAAAAGAATAATAAGAATATAAAAATAACCAATAGAATTAAGTGAACGTTAAATACAAAAAGAACAGCAAAACTAAATACACAATAATTTACCTCAAATACAAACGCGGTTTTGTTTTTTTTTAATAAACGTTTGTTATTCGAGAACAACTGATCTTATTTATCGTGTGTGTTGTGTTTTTTCTTTGTTTGTTTGTTTTAATTTCGAATAGAAATCAAAGTTCATAATCTAAACATGAAGTGGTTCAAGTCTAGCAAGAAAGAAGATGAAGAAGAGGATCTTTCGCGGGCCATGGTAAGACAGGATTCGCGTACAAATGTCAAAACGACCACAGCCCAATCGGAAACCACTAATACTACCACACAAAATTCCACCATATTTAATAATAATAAAAATACCGTTACCTATCAATCAACCAAACAAACAGTGACCTCTAGGCAAACGGCTCGCATAACGGAAATAACAAGCAGGAGAACACCCACAGCAGAAGAATTTGAAGAAATGATGCGCCTGTTGCATATGAATAAGAAACCAGAAACAAAGACTTTCACAACAACAACAACAACATCGAGTGTACCCTTACGACGCAATCGACCCAATAATTTACCGGCTTTACCCTCTGCGCAACGTAACTCTCAAAATGGTATTTCACCGAAAAGTGCTGCAAAATTTAAAAGTACTGCTTCGCCTATGTCGCGTCTTATCTTTAACTATGAGTCATCCAGCCAAGGGGCTAGTGGTAGTGGTAGTGCAGGTGATGGCTTCAAAACACCGAAAACACCAACACTAGTAAAGACTTCGACAACAACAGTGAAGGAGAAAAATGGTCGCACCATAACACAACATGTTGAAGAGCATCGCATCAAGTTTGATGCAAAAAATTTCAAACTCTCAACACCTAACTCACCGTTAACGAGGAATTTTGGCGCTGCCGCTGAAGACAGTTATAAATTTGATGCTCGTCCCATGTTGCCAGCCTTGCCAGCGCCGTCACGATTAAGTACAGCGAGCAGTATTAGTATTAGTAGTAATAGCAGTTTAAATAAGCCATCGATCTCAAAACCTACCTCAACTTTAGGTACCACAACCACAAGCTACACCTCGCCCTATAAGCAACGTGAAATTAAAAGAGTACCTAATACCGCAACCACTACTACTACAACATTTTCAACCGCAACTAAGCCTAGCATATACAGTACTAGCAATAAATCAAGCTTGACAACAACTAAACCCAGTTTAACAACCACTAAGCCTAGCTTGACATCAACAAAAGCCAGCTTAACACCTACTAAACCTAGTTTCTTAACACCTAAAACTAGCACTACCACCTATACTTCTAGCATAAGTAAACCTACGCCTCTATTCACTTCCTCATCGCTATCGTCATCCTCATCCTCCAGCTTAAACAAACCTTCCACCGCCACTACCACAGTGCCGAAGATTACTCCCATTTTGGTAGCAAGTGGTAAAACTATAACTACACCCATGGCTAAACCGGGTTATGCGTATATTTTTAACAATGTTGTCTTCGATAATCCCAATAATGAGGAACGCATAGGAAGTGCAGAAGATGTCAAGGCCCTGGTGGGTACTTTTGAATATTTTAAAATGAAGGTGACCGTTATCGAAAATGCCAAAGTGGATAAAATCAAAAAGACTGTCGAAAAAAGTAAGTTCACAAACAATTATAATAACAATAACAACAATAGTAAAACTATTTTTAGTATATGTATGTTATGTATCTTGCTAAAACCGGTTATTTACTTTTATCGCTCACTCTAACAACTGATAATTGCCATAAATTTCTAAGAATTGCAAAAATAACAACAAAATCATCGCTTTTTCGATTAAATTTTTGTTGTATTTATCAATCTATAGTAGAATTTCGATTTATTAGTTTGATTGTTATTGAAAGAAAAAAAGAGAAAATAATTTGTACGTATGTATGATGTGGTTAAATAAAATAGAAATAGAGTCAGATGTTTTCAAGGTGCCTACAAATTGTTCACATATTTAATCACAGTTCAAAGGAAAAATGGGAAGAATAAGAAGGCCAACGTGTTGTATTGAAGTTCAAAGATGATGGAAAATAAAAAGACAAGTACTTCTTTTACGATCCACTGCTCCGGTAGAAATCATTTTAGGAATGCCAAGTCTTTCGGTCTATGCTGCCATACAATTTAATGAAAAAGGCACTCTGCTTATCCATATCCAAGATAGTACTGGCTGCCATCCAAAATGTATCAGTACAAAGTTTGTATGCAGTTCTACTACTGTATATAAACTATGTAGAAATGTAAAGTAACCAAACAATGCATCAACTATATATCCGATGCCTGATTGCTTTTTGACTGCGTTAAAAATACACATTGACGACGTTTTGAAATGGAATACATTGTTTATATTTTGTACAGCGGCATTATGAAACACGATACTTTGTTCAAACACAAAGCAACTAACATTTTGGAAGGCAGCCACTGCTTTGTCCCGATCGCTGTACTTTCTGTCCAAGTTGAATTAATATTTCGATGGCATATACTTCTGCTTGTAAGATATCAGAGATTTTCCATATGAACTCGAAATATTTTACTCTGGGGTCAAATACTACCTCTCTTGACCCATCTTATCATATACCACAAAATGACTATGTAATCTCTATGTTACTCCATTCAGTCATGCTACAAGCCCTCGTTGCGAAGCATTTCACAAAATCATATAAGTTTAAGAAGGAGATATCAACCACTCGGGTCGCGAAATCAACTGCTGAATGTCGTGTTAGATTTGTCTTTCATTATCCTAACCAGTCGCCGTAGTCTAGTAGGTAGTTTGCTGGTTATTAGACGTAAAGCCAGGGTTCGAGCCCCAGGCCAGACATCAAAACAAAATACAAAAAGTATTTCTTCGGCGACAGCAGATTTCTGGCAAAAACTCTGAGAGTAAATAAAAATTGCTATGAAAAGTTTCTCAAAAAAATCTGTCGTTCGGAGTCGAATTTAAACTGTAGGTCCCGCCATTAATGTTTAAAGTTAACACACACAACATGAGTGGAGTGAGAAGCTAGGCCGTAATCCTGACTGAAAGGTTGTAATGGCCAATTATGTTATGTATGTATGATATCCACTAACAACTGACAGCTGGCAACAGTATGTCAGTTGCCATACATAATATGAATTCTATTGCCAGATAGCAACCTAACTTAAGTACGGTTGCTGAGCATAATAGATACATTAAATCCAACAGAACCTCCAGCGTCGCTGTGGAATAGGTTCTCATTGACATTGATATACCAACATCCGCTCGGTCTACCCAAACAAGAGTGTCGTGGATCAATATTGCTTTAACCATTAAGGTACACATTTAGTGTGTAATCTTAGTGATGCATTTCCAAGTAGTCCTTGAAAGCCTTCTGCACATTATTATGGGATGTCTGACCTTTCTTGTAATGCTCTTCATATAACGCTACCATGTGGATTTACTACCTAATGTTACTCCCAAATATTTTACCACCAGTTTCCGTGATATCATCACACCCTGGAGTCGAATAATTTTTCAATTTGAAACTTCTATCCTTTTCGTAAATGATATTTGAACCATTCACTTACAATCTCTAGACGTTTTTGAATAATGCTGCGAAGAGTCGCTTGAAATGTTCCTTTAACCATCAAGGCTGTATATATTAGCTGCATACTTATCAGAGAGGTTCATCGAGGGTTCATCCATAACCAAGCCCCTCATTAGTGATGGAGGGACCCCCATCCACTGTAGGTATTCTCTCGTTGTGCTAAGTCATTTCCTGTATATGTTTACGCAAATCGTAAATAATAGGGCCTCTACCATCTAATAAAATACCACTTTCTATTTCAAGTCCTATCTATGACCTTGTGAGAAATGTTATCAAATATGACCCGCTTTATTAAGAGAAGTTCTTACGTTCAGGAAGGCCTAAATACATACAAATTTGGTCACACCACTTATGTTGGTTGTGTTAATTTTATACATGAGTGGTGGGACCTACAGTTTAAAGTCGATTCCGACCGACAGTTTTCTGAGAAAATTTCTCATGGCAATTTTTTTTGCTCTCAGAGTTTTTGCATAAATAGTTCCCCCTAAATCTACAAGATCCGTTCCAGTAGATCTGATCTGCCTTAGGATACAGTGTTGCCTAGGATACAGTGATCGATCTTCCTGCCAATATTCCATATCTAACTTAATAACTTCCTCAAGTGTTTTATGCCAGAAAGACTTGAGCCTATTTGGTTTGAAGCATTTTGGATAGTGAGAAAGGGAGAAAAACTCTTCTATACGCCTTTGTAGTAGGGCATTCATTCCTAATTACCACAGCCTTTCATTGTTATTGTTGAATCACTTTTTGTCATTTCGTAATTCTTTTTAAACATTTCATACAAAGAGTTCAAAATAAAAAGAAATTCAATTCCAAGAATTTTATTTTAATTGTTTTAAATTCTCTTCCGATGATTTTCATGGATTACCTTTAAAATTGTCATTTAAATTAAAAGGGAAATTTTATTTTTTTCAATAAAATTTTATGAAAATTTTTCTACAAACATAAACGAATTGAAGGAAAATAATTCTGTAGAACGGCATAATAGAGACAAATTTCAATTTATTGAAGAAAGCGATTACAAAAAAAAATCCCCTTCTATTTCGCAGAAAAATAAAACAACAAAAACTTGTTATATTTGAAGAGAGAGAGAGAGAGAGAGAGAAAAAATGCTTAAATTTGCAAAATGTTTTAAATAAACTAAAAAAAATTAAAAGAATAATAATAAAAAGAAAACAATAAAGATAACAATTATACAATAATTTTATAGTCGCATGTAGTATTTAAGCAAAGACAAAGAAAAGAAATAAATGTTAATGCTCATGTTGGAAGAGAATTAAAACGGTCTGTACTGGCCTTGTGAAGTGGCTGTAGTCTAGTAGACAGAATGTTGGCTTATTAGATGTGAGGCCACGGTTCAAAGTCACGGGTCAGACGTCTCGAACAAAGTGAAATACGAAAAAATATTTCTACGGTGACTTCCACTCACCAGATTTCTGGCAAAAACTCTGAGAGTAAATGAAATTTTTATGAAAAGTTCCCCAGAATTCGTTCAGCATCGTTCATCGTCAAGTATAAAAATTAACATACACAAGATACATAAGTGCTGTAAGAAACTTGATAGTAATCCTGGCTGTAAGGTTATAAGGATCAGTTATGTATGTTTGTATCCTTATCTTTGAGGTTATGCACGAAATCGAATTACATTTAACCTTTTCACGGCGGCTCAGCTGTACTACAATTTGCAATGTCTCACGACGTCGTTACTGAGCATACATCGCAGTCATCGTTCACGAAAATATAAGGGAACAAATCAATGGCTGCCGTGTATATGCGGCAGCCTCTGTGGACTAATAAGGAACTGCCGCATTTACACAACGGCAGACGGTGTAATGCACCAAGTACCGTATATACACGAGCCCGAGAATTTAGATATTTCAATAGGCAAATATCGTTGGCATTCAAGTAAAATTTTAAAGCTTTATATTACGTAAAATATGATATTTTACCAACAACATAGCTGGTGCTCGCGCTTTATAAATTTTACACCGTTTGCTGCTATTATTTTCTTGCCTTCCCGTGTAAAATTGCCTTTCGCTAGTCCCTACAGTACTATTGGTCCCTAGATATTCTTTGGGATTTTATTCCACCGCCATTCTTGTAATACTATCGGCCTTTCAACTGATTTTCTGCGTGTTCTATGTGTACCAGTGTGTTCCAAAAGATTTTGAAGATTCCTCTACTTATGTCATTTTCCATTGTATAAGACGTCTCACATAATAAATGTATCGCGGGGAGGGGGTCCATCTATATGTTTAAAATTGAACCATCGGTTATTTCGAATCAGGCAATACTTATGTCATTATATTCTTTCACAAAATTCAGTATATTATCACCACTGAACGTAATGAATCGATTTACGCTTGAGCAACGTTGGAATTTATTTGGTCAACGAGAAACTGCTGGATCAAAATTCATCTTTTCAAATGAAGCCGTATTTGGGGCTCAGAAAACCCACACATGGTCCTACAGAAGCCAATGCACCCATTACGAATGAATGTTTGGTGAGGCTTGTGCAGTGGAGGCATCATTTTCCCATATTTTTTGGAAAATGAGGACGGCGCAACTATTACGGTCAATGAAGACACCTATCGTACCATGATAACCGATCGTTTTTACCCGCTCTTCATGGTATTGATGTGAACTGTGTCTGGTCTTAACAGGATGGTGCAACTTGCCACACATCTCATGCCACAATCAATTTGTTTGATGGCCGTTTAATTAGCTGAAGTTGCGATTTGATACCGTTGGACTATTTACTGTGGGGCGCCGTTAAAGAGAAGTGTTATGATGATAAACAAGAGACAATTGAGCATTTGAAGGCCAACATTCATGATCCCATTGCCGAGATACGACCCCATACACTTAAAAAAGCGCACGAAAATTTGTTCGATCGAATGAGATACTCACAGGCCAGCCACGGCAGCCATATGAATGAAATAATATTCCATTTCTAACCGGAACAATTGTAATTCGATCCCATTTTTCTTTTATTGCGTGTTTAAATTTAAACTTTTAAATTTTCCACCCTAATAAAGGAGCACAAGAGTTAAATACCGTGGTCTATTTAGACGTTGGCTTATTAGACGTAAAGCCAGGGTTCGAGCCCCAGGCCAGACATCAAAATAAAATACAAAAAGTATTTCTTCGGCGACTTCCTCTCAGCAGATTTCTGGCAAAAACACTGAGAGTAACATAAAATTGCCATGAAAAGTTTCTCAAAAATCTGTCGTTCGGAGTCGGCTTTAAACTGTAGGTCTCGCCACTCATGTATAAAATTAACACACACAACATAAGTGGTGTGAGAAACTAGGTCGAAGGGTTGTAATGACCAATTATGTATGTATGTATGTATGTAATAGTTAAATACGTGAATATAAGTATTTGTGGATATTATAGAAAATAATAAAGAAGAGTTATTTATTTAAATAAAATATGTATCCACGTAAACGGTCAAGGGCCTCACTGTGCTTTGTTTAATTACGGGTATTTCATTATAAACAATTTTATTTCAACTGAACTAAAATTAAATCGTTTCTTTTTTCAAGTTTTTCTTCTATTGTTATTAGGCTTGGAATCCAAGACACGTTTTAAAAGAATACAAATTTATGGTTATTATTAAAAGACCTTAAGTTTTTCGGAAATATAATTTTTTTTAATTAAAAAATTCAACCGAAAAATTGCGTATGAAAAGGGTTCATTTACAATTTGTACATGATGATAATGGCAAATTTTTTTATTTTTATTTTATAAACATTTAATCGTTCATACACTCATACAAATGCCTACTAATGTACATATGTATGTATTACTTTGACAAATGTTAGAATAAATAAATAAATAATATTCATATGTAGTCTGTGGTATGAATAGCTTCGTATAAATACTTCACTTCATACTACATATGTTCACCGATAACTGCTTCAGAAAAATATTTTTTTGTTTGTTTTATTTTATCATGTCGAAGCGATTAGAAGGTGCTGTGTTAGTCATTAAAAAAATGTTCTTTTTTGCAACAATTTTCGTTTTTGTTTTTGCTTTAATAAATAAACAAAAATACAAACTATTTAAATAATAATAATAATAAACAGCGCAAAACCAAAAATTCTTATCAAATCAAATGCTTAACAAAAATTAATTTTTGTTTGCATTCGTTTAACTGTCAATGAACGAACGCTAAAAATGCAAACACAATGGAGGCGATAACGTTGTGTGTAATAAGGCGAAATTTATTTACCAAATAAAAGTAAATTTTTATTAAAAGAATTTTGTTGTACTAGTCATAACAACAAACAACAAAAACAAATTAAATACTAAATAAAGAACCACTTTCTTGGTTTCTGAGTAACCGTCAGAAGGTTTTTGACCTTCCTATTTTGTATTTCCTTAATGGAAACAAATTATAAATTTACTCAAATGATTTACAAAGCAGATGTCTAATTTATAGAAATTTTCTTCTGCAAATCTATAATTTGATATCTCCCATGGATCGTCCCTGATCCAAAGTTGTTTGTTACTATGCATCATCGAAATATTTTAAGAATCCTTATGAGACATTTAATTTAAAAATATTCTCCATTTATTTTATTTGACGCTGGCAGCAAACCAAGTCTCACAACCATAAATAAGCACGTAGATAATGCAGGTTTTGAATTTATATATGTACGTAGCTTCGTTTCGAAGCTATGTGTGTCCATACCCAATCACCTATTGAAAATCATTGCAGAAACATCACATCTTCAGCTTCTGGGGTCAACGTCCCGAGTGCTAAGATAGATTCCTAATTTAACGTAAATCTACAAAGTGCCAGATTTTTCTGTCCTTTCCTAATTTGCTATACGTATGATTGAAATTGAAGTCACCGTAGACTAGTAGGTAGTGTGCAGCTTCAGACCCCAGGCCAGATATCAAAACGAAATACAAAAAGCATTAGGTTAGGTTGGAGGACGTGTACAGGGTAGCTGATATGTATTGCAACCAACTTCAAGTTGTTATCATTTGTAAACCGCTCGTCTGACAGCTGACAAATGTATTCCAGTGACAGTTCAGTTTCTTATTTACAAGCTTACAAAAGCATTTTGATCTATTGCATTCAGAAAAAAAGTTATTCGTGATGGAATTCAAGCGTGATAGTGTGATTGCTTTATATTTGGCTGGAAAACCACAGATGGCTATCGTTAGAGCCCTTCAGCATTTAAATGTGAATAAATCTTTTGTTTCTCGTACCATTGCTCGTTACTATACTGATACTGGCAGTGTTGCATCGCGTCCAAAAAGTGGACGAAAAAAATGGCAACAACACCAGAAATGACCCGAAAAGTGAAGGCCAGATTTGATCGAAATCCACGCCGCAGTGGTAGAAAAATTGCTCGTGAGCTGAACATATCGCGAGAACGGATGCAACACATATTGAAAAATGAGCTTGGACTAAAGCCATTGAAGTTCCAAAAAGTGCAAGAGCTCACCGATGGACAAAAAAAGTTAGACTGGAAAGAGCCAAGGAGTTACTTCGCTTGCACGAAAGTGGCCAGTTACCGAATTTGGTTTTCTCCGATGAGAAGCCATTCCAAATTGAGCAGTTTGTGAACAAACAAAATGATCGGGTTTACCTGTCAAAGAGGTCAGCTGAAAATTTACACCTGCGATTGGCCACCAGAACTCAAGCGCTCGTATTCATCGACCGTGGGGTCAAAATAAATGCCGAATATTATCGGGAAAATGTCTTAAAGACAGTATTGAAGCCCTGGGCAGACAAACATTTCGGCCGGACTCGGCCTGGCAAAAACTCTGAGGGTAAATAAAGAATTGCCATGAAAAGTTTCTCTAAAATCTGTCGTATTAACGCACACAACATAAGTAGTTTGAGAAACTAGGTCGCAAGCCTGACTGAAGAGTTGTAATGACCAATTATATTATGTACATATGATTGAAATCTGACTTAACTTTTTTGTTTATCCCCTTAAGAGAGAAATGCAAATCTAAAATCATAATTTGTGTGTTGACAGTCATAGGCAATCGTTTGACCGCAGACAGTTTGTTATTCTAAATTTGTTTCATTTTATTTATTATTGCAACTATTACTTCTTTTTTATTTCTTTATAATTCAATTGTAAACTTGTTTCTGCGTTCGTTTGACCGCAGTGGTCAGGAAGTTGATTAATTTCCTCTCTTTAGCGTCCGAGCTATTGTTTTATTAATTTTTTCGTGTAAATTGAAAACTTTATACAAAAACGGTAACAAATTATTGAAAAATTTAAGTAAATTGTTTAGATGTAGGCTAAGGATTGGTATTAGAACTAACAAGTTAGACTGTTTTATGGGTGTTACGCGATTTGACTTCTCGCGTAAGACAAAGACACCGTCCTGAATATATAGAAGCATTATTTCAGAGAATATACCAGTGTATTGTGGTATTCCTTAAGAAGGATAGTTTATTGAAATTTGACGGAACACCGAAAACCCCCGGCTTCTTTTTGACATAATGTGACATTGTCAGTGTTTTTTTTTTTAATATGGCTCTGATTACTTTGCAGAAGAGCACATTTTTAACGATGATATAATTGTATTATATTGTTACGAAAATGGAAACGGTGTAATACCGCTTAACATTAAAATAGGCAAAAGCTACACAAACAAATACAACGAACTTGTTACAAGTAAACCAATAACATTAGTATGAAAGAAAAGAGGATAGACAAGTAATTGAGAATGCCACAAGTAATGTGAACAAAATACACAAACAACAATGAAGTCGCGATAGAGTTCTCGAGAAAGCGAATGCACAAACGTTCGACTTCAAGAATCCTCATCTGACTGTTTACGTGGGCATATAAAAGGACAAGACAAAGCAGGCAACGAGCAGTAAGAATTCAGTCAGTCTTGTGTGAAGATGCGTTGCGTGTGAAGAGAACAGTCGTGGTTTGAAGATCGCCGTTGTAAAGTTCTACCGAACAGTTGTGAGTGCTTACGAAAGCAAAAGTGTAAAGAATAACGTACTAAGCAAATTGTTGTTGTATTCGTCAAGTTGTAAAAGGTGACACACAAAAGTAGTGCGTACAATAAAGAGTTTAATTGAAACTAAACACCGATTTTTTATTTTGTTTGCAATCAAAGAACTGATATTTTAAACGTTTTTAAAAATGTAAAAACGTAAGAATATGCCCTAGTGTTTGACGTAGGTTATTTTATATCTTCAGTTGTACAAACTTCCCTTAGAATAAGCATACATATCCTATCATTATTTATTCAAATGTTTTTCTTATTTATAAATAAAAAACTCGTATTTCTTCTATTCTCCATCTCAGTTCAATCAAAAGACTTTAGAGAAAACGCTTGCCTAGTAATTGTTATACTGAGTCATGGCGCTCGCCATGAAGAGATTGCTGCCAAAGATGGCCACTATTCCATAGATGATCACATATTGTTTCCTATTTTACGCAATCCTACATTGAACGATAAACCAAAATTATTTTTTATACAAGCTTGTAAGGGTTCCATGGAAACCAATGGCTATTATACCGATGCAGTGCCATTTTATCCACACGGCAGTGCCAATGAAATTTTAAAATGTTACAGTACCTTTGAAGGTAAGTAAAATTAGTTTATTGAACTGAGAGAAATTAAAACAATTTTTTCACTTTACAGGCTTTGTTTCCTATCGCACGGAAAAGGGTTCCATGTTCATACAGGCGCTGTGTCAGAATCTTAAATTATTTGGCAGTACGAAAAATGTTAAAGATATAATGGAGATGGTGACACAAATTGTTAAACAACAATCACAGTGAGTAATCACCCTTTTGAATTCGTATAAATAATAACAACATGTGTTACAGTTCTATTTTGCATTTGCATTGACCACATTAAGAGTATTTATAGCCCTATCTGAAAATGCATTCTTAGCCTCTGAAGGCATTCGGAATTTCTTTATTCATATCAAACAGAGAATCTATGGTTAATGTTTAATGTGCAGTAGCACTAAAAAGCATATTTTACTGGGGTATTGTGGTATCACAAAGGGCCTAAATGCTGGCCGAAGTGGACCCCTCTCTTTCTTCGAGGGGCTCCGCCATCTAACCTAACATAACCTAACATATTACATACATGTACATACATAATTGGTCATTACAACCCTTATGTTGTGTGCGTTAATTCTATACATGAGTGGCGGGACCTACAATTTAAAGTCGACTCCGAACGACAGATTTTTGAGAAACTCTTCGTGGCAATCTTATTTACTCTCAGAGTTTTTGCCAGAAATCTGCTGAGAGGCAGTCGCCGAAGAAATATTTTTTTCATATTTTCGTTTTGATGTCTGACCTAGGATTTGAACCGTAGCCTTACGTCTAATAAGTCGACACACTACCTACTACATAGACTACGGCGACTACAACATATTGGGGTACTATAATCCCGTCAAATATCACAAATATCCCGTCATTCAATTATTTCTCTTGGCTGGCACCTCCCAGCCGTCTCTATATTTAAATAAACGTGTGATTTCTATTCAAATCACCTTAGGCTAAACACTGTCAACAAATGTTAAGTTCCGACAGATCATTCATCATAGGTTCTCTCGTGCCAGATAATGGCATAAAAGATCTTCTGTGGCCTCCTTTTCTTCGTATCCATTACAGCTACTACAGAAGTCGTCCCAGATCCAGGACGAGTCCAATACTCAGTCAGTGTCCCGTAAAAACTATTATAAGATTCTCAAGATGGACTCTTGTTAGGTTTAACATAAATTTTGATCTGTATATATTCTTAAGGGTCCAGATATGTCTAATCTCTATACAAGTAGGTTCATTTCCTTTGAAACTGAGTAAATTTTGTGGGCGATCAATTGTTTGCCCCTAAAATATGAATTCATTGGAATTTTCCTTACAAGGGCGTCAGCTTTGTTGTTAGCTCTAATTTCTCTGTGTAGAGAACCCTATATGAGAATGTCTCGATAATTTCATCAGAAATCGCCAGCATTTTTCGAGAATTTTGGATGTAGTATTGTACACACTCTCTAGGATTAAAAGGCCTAGGATTTGCTGCCAGTAAATATGCGTATATTCGATATCGTACTCTGGTTTTTATAGCTATTATTTCAGACTGATTGAAAGCAGTAAACGCGTAATTCAAGGGACTACTGTTCCGAAAAGGCTACACATCCATTCACATCGGGTGTTGTGGATCCGTCAGTGAATATTACGATAATGCTCTCTGTTAGATGTAAAGCATTATTATAATAGTATCTAACCTGTATTTCCGTTCTATAACCATAATCGAGGGCGCATTGAGCTAATGTGTAATCAATAGGAAGATCCAAATCAATTCTACTAAAAATTTTAGCATGACTATAGCTTCTTTACTTTCAAGCTCATGTGGCGTACAGTCTCATTTTCTTATTCTCCGGGATTTGTTTCACTAACATAGCTGCTGATTGCCAGTAAAGTTTAGAAAACTCTACCTTTGATGATGTAGATCCAAGAGCACCTATTAACATGATCTTAGCGATCTCCACAATACGCTGAAACTTATTTGATGATACCTTTTCTACAAAGTCAACCACTAAACCTTTGCCCGATAGAATTCAGTTGGTTTGATTAGAAGTCGTATAGTCTGTAGTTATTTTAAGATTTGATATTCCAGTGTAGGCCTGTGGGTCTCTTGCAGCAATAGTTGCCGCCATGGGTCTGAGTACGTATTTATATTGCAATTAAGTTTCCTATGCAATATCCAATTTGATTCTAAAATATTTAATGCTACCGGATAATGTACAAGCTACTTTGTTAAAAGCGAATTCAACCTTCCGGTGAATAGTTGGGTTTATCTCTTGGTTGGGTTAACTTCCAGTCCACATTAGTTGCATCATTAAGAAAATATGCTTAGCACGGAGCCCAGAATTTCGGAAAGTAAATTCGAATCCTTGCCATAAGCGATAATTGTGCAGCAAATTATTTCTCTCTCCAGGTCAGATATCTCCAACAAAATTAAATATGAAAAAATATTTCTTCGGCTACTTGCTCTCAGCAGATGTCTGGCAAAAACACTGAAAGTAGTTAAACTTACCATGAAAAGTTTCTCCAAAAAAATATGTAGTTTGGAGTCGACATTAAACTGTAGGTCCTGCCACTCAAGTATAAAATTAAAACACACAACATAAGTTGTGTGAGAAGCTAGGTCGTAACCCTGATTGAAGGGTTGTAATGACCAATTGTGTATGTATGTATATAACTAAGTAGTACTAACTCTCTCTTGGTTGGGTTAACTTTCAGTCCACATGCGCTGCAACATTTTTAAAGTAGTCTGAACGCAGATTCCAAAATTTCGGAAAGTAAATTTGGGTCCTTAGTTATTACTGCCATAAGCATAAGCCATAATTGTGCAGCATGTAGTCGCCGTAGTCTAGTAGCTACTGTGTCGGCTTATTAGACGTAAAGCCACGGTTTAAATCCCAGGTCAGATATCAAAACGAAAATATGAAAAAAATATTTCTTCGGCGACTGCCTCTCAGCAGATCTCTGGCAAAAACTATGAGAGTAAATAAATAAAATTGCCATGAAAAGTTTCTCTAAAATCTATCATTCGGAGTCGACTTTAAACTGTAGCTCCCGCCACTCATGTATAAAATTAACGCACACATCATAAGCGGTGTGAGAAGCTAGGGCGTAATGACTTGAAGGATTGTAATGACCAATTATGGTATGTATGATTGTGCAGCATATTCTTTCTCTCCACGACACTTCTTTTAATAGGGTGTAGGGGCATTGTGCCGCTGATAGATTTCCTGGTCAGAGATGATTTAATATTAAATTGAAATGCAGATAGGCTGATGGCCAGTAAGTTTTCAAATTTAGGTGTGCAATGCTTCATCTCCCTTAGGCATAAAGACAATTTTAAAAACTTTCCAATCCACCTTAAACAAATATGAATTGATTGTAAACTGTAGTGTGGCGTAGCGCATTATTAAGTCAAATTCAGAAAACGAATTAACAATCTAACAGAAAACTTTATACGTACTTTCAAATAGAGGCCTATCTACTGCCATTAGTTATTTAGTAACGAATTATTATTTATTTAAGAAACTATTTTAATTTTCTTATTTACTTATATTTTTAACACTTTCTTTTTACTTCTTTCATGTTTTTTTTCTTTCAGAAACAAACAAATACCAGCTTATACGAGTACTTTGACGAAACCATTCATATTTGGTGACTACGTCAAGTGGACAAAATAAAGTCTTTCCATTTTACAAACGAAGTGATTATTATTCTAGATTTGTAGTTCTAGTCTTAAATTTAATCAACGATCAGAGATTCTCTGGCAGTGGTAAAATTGAAATCATAGAAAAGTTAAACGAAATTAGAATTATAAACTACCACTGCTATTAGATTCGTTAATATTTAGAAAAATTTTGAAAACTGTTTTAATTAAATAAATTGTAATTATTATATATAAAGCACGATAATTATTTTTAAGATTTCTTCTATTAAAATAAGCTATAGTGTTATATCATAATTTAATAAATAAATACTAAAAGACATTACAAAAAACACCTCAAATTAGTTGAAAAAAGTGGTGAAGCCAGTTTTTGAGCATTACTAGGTGATTATGACAAGATTAGATAGGCCTGTGCATCATCGCAATATACGCATTGCCGAAAATATTGTTTCTGTTAGTGAAAGTGTGGAAAGAATTGCCACCTCAATCCATAA
Source organism: Sarcophaga variegata (assembly GCA_932273835.1). Classification (NCBI taxonomy): domain Eukaryota; kingdom Metazoa; phylum Arthropoda; class Insecta; order Diptera; family Sarcophagidae; genus Sarcophaga; species Sarcophaga variegata. The sequence continues at coordinate 101,442,316 of OW026360.1, read as the reverse complement.
AATGTCCAACACATGCAACACTTAAAGTCATAAAGAGGTAGATATGCTGCAACAGGCTTAGAATGCTAATTTTTCAAACAACATTCCTTTTAACGATGGAAACTCTTTCTTCCTCATCAAACCAACAAGCTAGATTGCCGCATATTAGGCTATGGGAACCCAGAAATGCTTATGAACAAGTGATTACATCCAGAAAAGCTGAAATTAGCTAAATTTTTTCGAAAATAATCCAGAAAAAAGTATTGCCGTCAATTTAGAGTGATAAGGCCACATGTGTCGGCTTATTAGACGTGAGGCCTCGGTTCAAACCCCAGATCAGACATCAAAACGAAAATAGGAAAAAAATATCTCTTCGGCGACATCCTCTCAGCAGATTTTTGGCAAAAACTCTGAGAGTAAATGTAAAATTTCCATGAAAAGTTTCTCAAAAATCTGTCGTTCGGAATCGATTTTAAACTGTAGGTCCCGCCACTCATGTAAAAATTAACACACACAACATCAGTGGAATAAGAAGCTCAGGTCGTAATCCTGACTGACGGGTAGTAACGACCAATTATGTTATGTAAGGCCACATGATAATCGATTTTTTTGGTTCATATATGTATATATACTGAACGATACCTACATGCATATATAATTGGTCATTACAATCCTTAAGTCAGGATTACGACCTAGCTTTTCACAACACTTATGTTGTGTATGTGAATTTTATATATGAGTGGCGGGACCTACAGTTTAAAGTCGACTCCGAATGATAGATTTTTGAGAAACATTTTCATGGCAATTTTATTTTATTTACTCTGAGTTTTTGATAGAAATCAGCTGAGAGGAAGTCGCCGAAAAGAATATTCTTTCATATTTCGTTTCATTCGAGAGCTCAGATCTGGTTTTTGAGCCATGGCCTCACGTCTAATAACCCAACACACTACCTACTATACTACGGCGACAACACTGGACGATATGTGGTTTTAATAAGACGGTACCACACACAATCACTTTATTGTATGAGAATTTTAGGAAGAGTAATTTCACGTTTTGATAGCGTCAATTAGCCATCAAAACCATACGATTTGGAGATTATGTCAAATACTATTTCTAAACGATTGATATTCGTCAAGTTATCAATGAGATACCGTACAAAATCAAATTCTGCAGATGATCCATAGGCGGTCATAGAAATTACATTGCATTCCATACAAGGCCCAAGCATTATGATGAATTAAAAGTTTCATAGTGTGTTTTATTTAACTTTAATGTTGAAACCAAAAAATGGATAACAATTTTTTTAATTTGCACATATTTTACCAACACTTTTTCTCCGAGTGTCTCTTTATCACCCAAACAATAAACAAAAAATTTCTTCTTTTCTGTTAATTCTTATTAACATTTGTCAACAGTTCACAGCTGAGCTGTTAAGCTTAACATATGGGGAAATATAAAATATAAACAATGTAAACAAAAAAATCTTAACAGCAATAACAAGTGCAAAATGAATACTATAGTTTGTTGTTGTTGCTATTGCTGCAGTTTTTCTTATTGCTGTCGTATCTAAAATGTACAGAAGAATGTACATGCATGTACAAATTGCTTTAACCATTGCCAGCCATAATAATCATCAGTAAGTGAACTAAAGGCAACGCGATAAGACAACAACCGAACAAATCAAGCGAAACCGTCAAAAAGCACAAGTGCAAGTCGTAAAACAATAAGAAAAAAAATATCTTTAAACGTATAAAAAAAATACAGAAAAATTAACACGGTTCAACTAAAACTTTATTGATATTAAATTAAACGGCTAAAAATTATAACTTATAATAGGTGAATAACAACAATAACAAAAAAAGTTCTTAAACAAAACAGACGTTTGATTATAAAAAAAACCAGTTGAGTAGTTAAACAATAAATTAAAAATTCATTATTGTTACAGCAATAGCAACATCATGAGTGTTTCTTTCTCTGTTATAAAAAATGATGTAAACAAAGAGTAGAGTGGCCCAAACAGAGATATCTGTTTATGCTAAAATCAAATGACAACAGAGAGTAACACTGAAACATAATATGAGAGTAGGAGTATGTTTTTGTTTATGTTTTTAATAGTGATGCGCATTCACCATAAACGAAGTATGTACAGTCAACCCTCCTATAACGCGGTACTCTCAAAACGCGGTTTCCATATAACGCGGAGCTGAAATTGTGACAGCCCTCCTATAACGCGGTACTCTAAGAACGCGGTTTCCATATAACGCGGTTTTCACATAACGCGGAGCTGAAATTGCGACAGCCCTCCTATAACGCGGTACTCTTACAGCGCAGTTTCCGTTCAACAACATTCCATAAGTTCTTTCCGCACAGCCTACGAATGACTCTAGTAACTAGATATTGTAAGAGGGTTTAATATCAGTTTTATTTTCGACGCAAAATCACAGCCGAGTTATATAAACAACATGTTCATATAAACATGCCAACTTATCTCATAGCCGTCTACAACATCGGTTTCAGTCATCTCAGAGCTCTTTCACAGTACATACGTTTTGTTGGTGACCAAGTCTTTCTAAAAATTTTCCTGCAACTCATATCTGACAGTGAGGATGAATGTTGAAAAATTACAAAATTTTACAAATTTCTTCTTATTTTTGTTGCAAAACAGTCTTTTAGTTTAGTTTTTGTTTCATTTTTTTTATCAATCCTTATATGAACTCTTTAATTCAATAAAAATAATTTATAATTTATCTTGTCTTGGTCTCCATATAACGCGGTACGAATGATGTGATTTGTACTAATTCCGAGTTTCTTATAGCGAGGTTTCCATACAACGCGGTACACGGTTTCCATAGAACGCGCTACGAATTAGACTGGTTTGTAGTATTAAATCCGAGTTTCTTATAGCGCGGTTTCCATACAACGCGGTACACACTCACCGCGTTATAGGAGAGTTGACTGTACAATGAATAATGCCGGTATTTACAAAAATTTTAATTTTTAACAAGCAAATCTTAAATTTGTATAAAAAAGTTAACAGTTTTTCAACACGATAAATTATGGAAATTGGTATAAATAAATCAAGTCACATTCTGTAAATACAGACTCCGTTTTAATTATACGATAGAAAAACCTGTAAAAAAATTGTTTAAACCAATTATTGTTTAAAGTAAACAATAAAATGTAGAACCAAACTTAATAGGGAACTAATCAAACTTAATATCACCGACAAAAGGTGTTGAAAATTTTGAATTGCCTATTAGGGCGCATGGCGACACATTTAACTGATCAAATTTGCATATGCTTAGCAAAGCAACACATAAAAATTGTACCTTCAAACTTCATTGTATAGTTGTTGTGAAGAAGAAAAGAACATGTGATTTATGCAACACAGGTATTGAAAATCAAAAGTATTTTGCTATTCTTCAAACTCACCTCGGCCTATACATACGTATACACAACACAACACAATAACAAAAAAGGTTAGTTTGATGCAGAATTTGATGTATGGCCTGGCAACTTTAAGTTGTAAAGACAATTTTTCTGTCCTCTCTTTTTCAAACCAGGTTCAACAAAGTTGATATAATTTTAATTCTGCATTATCTGTTACGAACGCCTTACTACCGACAAACTACAATTCCAAGTTTTCACATATTCTTTAAATGACTTGAAGGATAGAAAAAGCTTTTTACAAATAGTTTTCTATGTGGCCAAACTGATGTGCCTGTACTACGAAAAAATATGCGATTTTCGGGAAAAAAAACCACGTTCCATTGCAGGAGGAATAAAACAGCGACAGACTTCTCCAAACAATAACATACTTTTGTTAAGTAAAGAGAGAAGATGACTTCAAAAAATAAGAAGTAGAACTAGAGATTGGAGAACAGAACCTTTTCATACCCCTGAAGAGATTTTATAACTCACATTAAATAATGAAGTGTACTTTGTAAAATAACTTGGAATTGTTGAATGGATTGGTTTCACCTTTAGTAGAGCAATGGCTCCAAATCAGCAATAGAAACTTAACTCCATATACATATTTTTCAGGGTGATAGTTTATTTACAATTACAAATTATATTTAATTATATTTAAACTAAGTAACTGGGTGTACTGTAACAGACGAGAGCCTCTATTGGGAATCAAACCCACGACTCTCACGCTAATAGTCTAGCACACTACCCGCTAGATTGCCAGGGCAATACAGGGTATTAGTAAATTATACTTAGCATTGGAAAGTGTGACCCATTTGCAATTGGGTGGTAGCTTTCAGGCTTATTAGTCTCTCATTTTAGAGATTTATCCATTGCTAGAGCAACAAACTTACAATGCAGGTTTTTCTAACAAATTGTTCCTAAGCGATGAATGGGAAAATTTGTTGAATATATAATTCTGAGAATATTTTTCATATTTTTTCGAAAATTACCCTAGCAGAACGATAACCGTGAACCCAAGGCGCTATGTTCGTATGATAACCGAATTTTTGTTGGCATCAAATTGAAGTTCGTCAACTAGTCAGCATGCGGCTTCAACAAAACGGTGCTGTATTGCATGAGAAGTTTTCAGAAAGTATAATTTTACATTTTGTCAGCGGCAATGGGCCATAATATTACAATTTGATGCCGTGAAACCTTTTTTGTATAGCTACGTCATTATATCCCCTAATTTTGGAACTTTCCAAAAACAGTATCCATTAAGTTACCGCTAAGATATCGCCTAAAATTTGCGAAGAATTGATCGAAAACTACCTCTGCAATCAATCCATTGGCGATCATTTAAATTACATTGTATTTCGTTCATAATAGCAAGATTCAAACATTATATTTAAATAAAAGTTTCATGGAAATCATGGTTTCATTTTTGTTTGATTTAATTTTACTTTAGAAATCCAAAAACCTCCTTTTAAATTTCAAATAAGTTAACATATGCCAAATAATTTAAATTTTCCCACACAGCTTTGGCGCTGTTATTTACAACGACTAAAATAGATCGATTCATGACATTATTGCTGATTTAAATTCATTGTTAAACAATTAATAATTGCAGAAAAAATACAAACAATCATATACAGTGACTTGTATTACGAGTAGAATTATTATTTAAGGAATTTTGTAAAAATTAAAATTCGAAAATAATTTGATTGAATGTCAAAGGGCATGATTACGCACTTGATGAAATTCAAAATAAAAAGGAAAAATAAATAAAAATATAAAGAACAAAGCGGAAGATTTTTAAAAACCTAATTTTAAACCATTTTTTTACTTGAACTACGTTACTCAACATAAACTAAAGAAATTTCATTTTCGGAATGTGAATTAAGGTTGCAATTGAAGAAATCAATCACCAGGCGTCCACTATTTTGTGAAAGATTAGTGCAAGATCTATATCATTAAAGGAATAGTCTTTAAAGCCATGTATGGACGAATGGACTTGCATTAATTGACTTGAATTTAATATTCTAAATAAGTAAATACATATCGACAATTGCGTGTTACAATTTTTTATTATATTTCCTTGTTAAATATTGTTTTAATTATGACGAATGATACAATGAAAATGAATTCATGCCTTGTCAACATTTTTATTTAAACAATTAAGAGATCAATTTTTAACACGCCATTCTATTACAATTTATTGTAATTAACAAGTCAATTCAACACACATTAAATAATAAATGATATGTATATGATACTATATGCAGTTGCCGTAGTCTGGTAGGTAGTGTGTTGACTTATTAGACGCGAGGCCACGGTTCAAACCTCAGGTCAAATATCCCAAATAAAACAAAATATGAAAAAATATTTCTTCAGCAGATTTTTGGCAAATACTCTGAGAGTAAACAAAAAAGTTTCTCAAAAATCTCGAGTCGAGTTAAAACTGTAGGTCCCGCCACTCATGTTTAAAATTAACACACACAACATATGTATGTGACGTGAGAAGCTAGGTCGTAATCCTAACTGAAGGGTTGTAATGATTTATGCACGTATGTATGTATAAGAAACTATAATTTATCTACTACCTAGTTAGCGCTATTTGATATGATTTTTGTAAGGCAATAGCATTTAATCCGCTATGTTATCAGCGGCCCCGTTAATCTGGCTAAAAATTTAATTCAAAAAATTCTATTCCTCAAGTAACGTTAATTCAATCTAGGAATGACAAATTTTCTAGTTATACAATGCACGTTTCACCACCAACAACGGCTAGGAGAGAAGTAAAAAGAGATCTCCAAACACCACTCAGACTCAATGCTAATGATCCGATTGTATTAGACGAGTAAATCTATAGAGCAGGAGCATCAATAGAGAAGAAGAATTTGCAAACCCCACTCGTATTCAATGCTAATGATATCATTGTGTTAATCGACTAAAACTTTAGAGTATGAGTGTCAATAGAGAACACAACATCCAATAAATTCCCCGGAATTTTTCATCATCAATATGCTAATCATGTTACTGACAAAGGTGCCAAAACGGGCTTGCTGAGCTTACTGCCGTCAATGACAACAGTTCAGTCAATGGTATAAGAGCAAACTTAACCAAGCACCAACTCTTTTGAGGTTGTAATAAATCCATGAACCCGGAGAGTTACCTTTCTTTGTGTACAAATAAAGTAGTTGATGAGGCAGTAACCGCCCCGAACACTAGCGCAAATTGTATCTATAAATTCTAGTTAAAACCGATGATCCCTTGTGATCATAGATCAGCAAGATATGCCCCGTTATAGTACAGATACCACTTCGAACACAAGTGCAAATTGCATTTATGAATTCAAGTCAAAGCAGATGATCAGTTGTGATTTCATGGCTCATCTTGTTACGCTATCAACGGCCATTAAATTATTTCCAAAGTATAATTTAAAAAGCTCATTCCATTACTTTTTCTATCTAGGATTATTATTTTAAGTCATCAAGCTTTTAAAAACAAATCCTTCAGTCAGGATTACGACCTAGCTTCACACACCAATGATGTTGCGTGTGTTAATTGTACACATGAGTGACGGGACCTACAGCTTAAAGTCGATTCCGAATGACGGTTTTTTGAGAAACTTTTCATGGCAACTTTATTTGCTCTTAGAGTTTTTACCAGAAACCTGCTGAGAGGAAGTTGCCAAAGAAATAATTTTTCATATTTCGTTCAGTTGAAGATGCCTGACCTGGGATTTGAACCGAGGCATCATGTCTAATAAGGCAACACACTACATACTAGACTACGGCGACTTCTAAAAACACATCCTACCACATGCCTAACTTGAAGTCGCCGTAGTCTAGTAGGTAGTGTGTTGGCTTATTAGACGTAAAGCCAGGGTTCGAGCCCCAGGCCTGGCATCAAGACAAAATACGAAAAGTATTTCTTCGGCGACTTCCTCTCAGCAGATTTCTGGCACAAACTCTGTGAGTAAATAAAATTGCCATGAAAAAGTATCTTAAAAATCTGTCGTTCGGAGTCGACTTTAAACTGTAGGTCCCGCCACTAATATATAAAATTAACACAAACAACATAAGTGGTGTGAGAAACTAGGACGTTGTACAATGGATCAATTCGACCTCCGGGTATTGTACTTGTCTTAATTGACAAGTACACGTCCTCTAACCTAACCTAACCTAACATGCCTAACTTTGTAGCTAAAAGTGAATCAGAATGTGTAAAGTATTGAAGCCATTCAAAGCCAACTTGCTTGGAAACCAATGTACAAATTCACTTTTAGCAACAAAAAAAAAAAAAAAAAAAACCTCAAGCATGATATTTGAACCTGTTACGACAATCAATTGAAATATAAAAAAAATCGCAATTATAGGAATATTTCAATCACGAAGGGAAAACCCTAAAACCCATCAAAAACTATGGCAAAACCCACTATCGAAAATTTCTCTTAAATTAACACATCCGTGATTGCATCAATAGAGTAAGCAATCGGAAAAAAATCTCTTTTTAGAAAACTAAATGCGTGATGAGCTACAAACGGATACATCTCTATAAAATCTTTCTATCTATTTATCTAACACACTACCTATTCAGCTTTTTTCATATAGGAAAACTAAATGGCCGGCTATTCAATGGATTGTCTGTGGACACTGTGTGTTTTCACTCTTTTATTTTTGAATCATCTCAAATACAAATATTTATAAATAACAATTATTTTCGTTTTTTTGTATTTTTTTTTTTATTTTATTCATGCACGTTTCAATATTGCTGTTTTGATTTAATTTGTGTGCTCAATAAACAAACAAAACAACAGCAGGCAGCATCGTTCAGTTGACAAACAGTTTAGCCAATGGATACGTTACGAATACAATAGAAAACAAATTTACGGCAAAAAAAAAATCATAGAAATTTTCTCCGGTACTTAATTAAAGATATTACAAGAACGTTTATAACAACAATGTTTTAAAATTAAAAAATAATAAAATAAAAAAATAATTCAGAGAAATATCGAACAAAATGGACTTCGATCAGGTGCTAGAAGAGATTGGCGAATTCGGCCGCTATCAAAAGACAAATTATTTGTTAATATGTCTGCCGGTAATGTTTGCCGCTGCCAATAGTTTATCATATGTTTTTACTGCTGGTACTCCTGCCTATAGGTGTGTACATATATCCTTAACACCCTCTCTTTAATGTAAATAAATCCCTTTTCCTCATTTCTTATCGAAAGATGTTTAATACCCCAGTGTGAGAATGATATGAATCAACCGGAATTATATCCCACTTGGCTAGTCAATGCCACACCTGGTACTACTGATAAAAATGGACATTTTACACCAGAAAGCTGTTATCGTTATCGTTTAAATACTACTCTAAATGACAACTTTAGCTCTGAAAAAGAGTGTCCCAGAGAGTTGTTTAACAGAAGTATAAAAGAACGCTGCTTTGAATGGGTATTTGATAGTGATGAAAAGACCATTGTACAGGAGGTAAGTGAATTATACAATTGTTTAAGTGAAGTCCTTGAAGCATCAATATGGCATTCAAATATTTGAAAAGTTACTGTTTGTACAGAAAAGTTTGTATAAGAAAGTGTTTTCAAGTTAGCTAATATCCATGATTTTTTCTTTAACGTATTGTTGTTAGCCCTAGTCTAGTAGGTATTGTATGTCTTCGGCGGCTTTCTTTCAGCAGATTTCTGTTAAAAATTCTGAGAGTTAAATAAAATTGCCATGAAATATTTCTCAAAAATCTGTCGTTCGAAGTCGTCTTTAAACTGTATGGCCCGCCACTCATGTATAAAATTAACACACACAACATAAGTGGTGTAAGAAGCTAGGTTGTAATCCTGACCAAATTATTATAATAAACAATTATCTGTTGTGTATGTATGTTAGACGCGAGGCAATGTAAAATAATGAACACCTTCAACAACAGAAGATTATTTGAAACCGCGTGCAAGCGCGCTATATGGGCCAAATGCAAGTGGGTTAGAAAAGTCGGTATTCGGTCCCAGAGTAAATTACTCAATAGCCATGCATCAGACTATCCAGAAATAGCCTGAACAAAGAACATTTATTTAGAATAGGGTTCGCTTCAAGCCCAATACGTATCACCAGAACACATACATCGAACCTGTGCGGCGCTAATGCATTTCAAAAGAAATCACTTGGGTGCTTAACAAATACTAGGTTGGGTGTTAGTGACACTAAGAGAGTTTATAAGGAAATCTTATATACATAGATTGAGAAAAGTACAACAGATCGTCAGGTCCCAATAGTTTGCACAACAATACAATTTTATTATCCAGCGTATCCTTTTTTATTTTATTCAGTCTGACAGCATTAGCCAGCATAATTCTAAGCAATGCAATTATAACAACAGAAGAAGACATATATCTGCATAGAGTATTGAAATAATGTATTCCTTCAGAAGTTAATTTAGTCTGCAACTGAAATAAGTGAAAATAATTGCGATATTGTGTTAGGTTTTTAGATTAGAGGATAAAAAATTAATCAGCTTAGCAATACATGTTGAAATCATTCACTAACGACTTCCTTCAACATCCAGTGGATCTCGAAGCTAAGTTTAAAATCATGGAAGTTGAGTAGAGAAACAGAAGATGTGATGAGCTATGAAAGAGTATGAAAATAGTTTTCGGAACATGTAATAGGCCTTAAGGGAAGAGGAAAGAATTATTAGGACCGTGAGCAGTTTTTATACCTTTTTTTTTAGGTTATGGCAACGACTATTCCAACATCTGCAATCACACACTAAGTATTCTATCTCTGATTAAACTTCGATAAATTAAATTGGTTGTCAAAAGCTCAATAACAAACAATTTATTTTATTTAATATTCCAATCTAATTTAAAGAAATTCAAGCATTTTGTATTTTATTCTTCATTTATATTTACAGTGGGATTTGACTTGTCAAGAGAATGCCTGGAAATTGGCATTTGTGGGCACTATGCATTTTGCTGGCTTAGTTGTGGGTACAGCTACTTCTGGTTATCTAGCGGATAGGTTATAACCATTTAAATCCATTAATTCATTTCAAAACTGATTGTATGCTATTTACAGATATGGTCGCAAAATCATTTTTATCGTTTGTATTGTGTTCATGGCCATTACCGGGGTGGGTCAAGGTTTAGCCTGGGATTATAATAGCTTCTTAGTATTTGCCTTTCTTAATGCCGTAGGCACTGCTGGTGTGTATCCATTGGCCTTTATAATTGGCGTGGAAATGGTAGGACCCAAAAAACGTGAAATGTCATCGATAGTTTTGAATTATTTCTATGCAGTTGGTGAAGCATTAGTGGGCTTAACTGCTTGGCTATTACATGATTGGCAACTATTACAATATGCCTTATCAATACCACCTTTATTCTTTATTGTCTACTATTGGTTGGTACCCGAATCGGTACGCTGGCTAATAGCGCGTAATCATAAAGAAAAGGCTGGCGTGATAATACGTAAAGCAGCACAGGTAAATCGCAAAGAGTTATCATTAGCTTTGTTAAAAAATTTTCAACAAACCGATAATGCCACTAAAACAACTAAAGATCCGGGACAAGGTGTTGCGGCAGATTTGAATTTGAAAACAGAAAAACATGAAATCTGGCTGGCCGTAAAGGAGGTATTAATATCGAAATTACTTATGTTTCGATATTCCATCATGTTATACATATGGTAAGTGAGGGATTAAGCTATGTGTTTTGAAAATAATTTTCAATTATTTTTTATAATTTTTTTTTAGGGTCATTAATTCTGTGGTTTACTATGGCCTGTCCTTGAATTCTACCAATTTAAGTGGCAATAAATATTTAAATTTCGCTTTAGTATGCCTAGTTGAAATTCCCGGTTATACGTTAGCTTGGGTAGGTGTTGTTGTTTTAATAAATATTCTGCTTAATTTTTTTACAATCTCTTTCTTTTGCAGGTCTTACTTAATAAGCTGGGCCGCCGCTTTTCCCTGACAGGTTCTTTATTATTATGTGCCGTAACTTGTGTGGCAGGAGGTTACATTACTAAAGGTATTTAAAAACTTATAAGATATGCTATGTAGTCTTAATAGAAAGCCATTTATCTTTAAAGAAAATGGAATCAAATCTCTTTAATTCCATTTTAAAAGAGATAAATGGCTTCTATATTATTCTACTACTTTTGGTATTTTAAAAAAATGTATTCAAAAATTTATAATTTTTTACATTTTTTTTATCTTATTTACTTTCTGATTAGTGCAAACTAACTTGGAAACACGTAAATCCCATTTAATTTAAATTATACTCTTTACCACAATTCAATTCAATGGTACAAGTATTCAAATCTTCGACTGTAAAGAATGGTATTTCCAATTAAGACAAGAATCTGTAGACAAAATTGGTTTATAATATGCATACCCGTTATTGACTTATCACCCTGATATAAGGTGTAGTTAAAAGAAATTCTCAATTTGAGTTTGGATCACAATTATGAGGATAAGATTTTCAACTCAAAACTTTTCTTAAAGCAAAGCAAACGAGGCACCTGAAGACATAACAGTTGTAACGAAAAAATTATAGGTTAACATATTTTCGAACGCTTCTTAGCTATCTCGTTCAACGTCACTATGCGGCCATCGTAAATTATTTTTGGACTTTTTTTTTTGATTATTTTGTAGGTATCAAAACACTTTGTGACGTCCTCAGTGCTTATTTTAAGTGGGTTAAACTAAGTAAACCTTTACTCAACTGTTGATTTTCCTGATGCAACAATATTTATCGAGCCAAGCCTTGGTTACAACAGTACATTTTTCGACAAAAAGCAATGCTTTATTAACACAAGCAAAGCCTTTTCTTCAAAGGCAATTTTTTTCAAACAAACTTGCTTTATTCAAAATGCTCTATCCAAGAAACTAATAATCCGGCAGACTTAAAATATGTACGTGTGTCTTTTGAAGTTTAGGATTAACTAAAACGTACATACATTTAATACGAGCAGCACCTACAAACTTTTCAGAACAACAAAACACAAAAAAGCGTTGATCTAGAAGACCTTTTTTGTGACTTACTTAAACCGAAATTAGTCCCAACGAGCCGCTATGTGTGCTCAAGTGAGTTTTGGTAATCAAAGCTATCACTTCAACCTACCTAAGCCTAGATTAAGGATACATACGATAACCCCAACATAATTATCAATCCGGCCTCCATTAGTGCTCAGTTAACCACCATAATCCGCGGTTATTACATTATTTTCCCAAATAGAAAAATGCAGACCCAAACCCATATTCGATTAGCAACTTTCCGTTCTTCGAATGAAACAGAATAAATTTTCGATAGGATTTCTCCTGAACCTAACTGATACGGGTTTAAAACGTTAAATCTAATCCATGTGGCTTTATCACCCAAACAGAGTTGGGGCTCCTCCGTCTCATTCATGTTTAATTAGCCTAGGATTTCACAGATAATAGCGTCCCTATAGAGAATCTTATCTCTTGATACTGTAATCGACAATCGTTTGCAATTTTGATATCAATAATACTTTTTCTATGAGTAAATTTCGTGTCAAAGATGCACCACACTGGGGAAGTGCAATTGTAGAAAAAATTTTAATAAAAAACCTCGGTACCAACAATTGTAGAAAAATTTGAATAAGAAACGTCGATTCCGACCGTCATGCAATAAATGTTTCAATTGTCCAGGAGGACAATTGCATTGATTAAGTCTGGAACGAACCAACCTAAATAAAGGAAACGTAACCATTTGCGAATCGCTACGGAATTTCACTAAAAGCTATAGATTTTTGAAGTGATATTAACTGACGATAAAAATTTAATTTCTATCGATAATATCAAGTGAAAATGATCATTGAGAAATAGCAGTTAGACAGTGTCAAGCTAAGATAAACACTCATTAAGGTTTCGATGTTACGTCCCCATACGCTGTGACATTTAACGTAAGGCTAAAGTCTTAATACGGACCCATATTGTCAACAAGTTAACCATATAAAGCCGGGAAAACAAACATTGTAATTCGCCCGAATCCGCGGACATTTCTGCAGGGAAGTTCTTATGAACCCGCTTTATATTACCGACTACGCCCAAAGTAATCGCCTTTAATTTTCCTTATTTTTTAAAACTCTTCTTGTCGAATTGATTTTAATAAGAAATACAAGTTAATTTACCATTTGATAAATTTGATTTGATAATAAATTGTGGTAGAGAGTATTACAATTCAAATAGGATCCATGAGACTGATAAGTTCTTTTAAATCTTCAGGTTCCAATTGGTTAATAATAATTTTATTTTTAATTGGAAAACTTGGCATAACTTCATCATTTGCTGTAATTTATGCTTATACAGCGGAAATGATGCCCACTGTAAGTAAATGCTTTGGGTGACTTTTCTAAAATTAAATTGAAATATTTTTATCTACAATTTCAGGTCATACGTAGTGGTGGCGTGGGTGTTATGTCTACGTTTGCTAGATTTGGTGCCATGTTGGCACCATTTGTACCTTTATTGGTATGTTTTTGTTTTTAGATCTGGAAATTGTTTTCTAAATTCTCATTATTTTTTATACACTTTATTTAATTTAGGGCCAGTATTATGAAGCTTTACCTTTACTTTTATTTGGCGCTTGTTCTTTGTCAGCTGCTTTATTAGCTTTATTATTGCCAGAAACATTTGGCAAAAAATTACCAGATACGGTTTGTTTTTTTATTGTTCTAAATAAATCCATTTTTAATTAATTTTTTATATTAGGTTTCAGAGGCAAAACACTTGCATAAATCAAGCAGTAAAGACCAGGCACCGAATGCTCAAAATAACTGTACCGAGAACTGTAGCAATAACAATCATCCAACAGCGGTTTAGTGTTTAATTGTTGTATTTAATAATAAATTTCAATAGGATTTAAGCATTAAAAATAATAGAATATTTTTGTATGTGTTTTTTATGTAGATAGACAAAATGTATTATTAAAATTAAAAAACATAAATTAAAATGATTTTTTATAACCTTTTTAATATTATGATTTTTAAATAGGTTTTTGAAAAAATAAAAAGAAATGAAAAACTCTTTTGAGGTCTTCACGGATGCCAACGTTGATAGATAAGAGTAGCTTCAGGCTATCGAATGACTGCAGTGTTCTCCACTGAAGTTTCTTCAATAAACAGAGGTGTGGACTGACTAAGCTGTCACTAATTGCACGATAAGGTATTTAAAGTATTCAGCTTTAAATAGTGCCCATTCTAATTCGAAGATGGCGAACATCTCTTAATGAGATGGTAAGTGATTTGGAATCGCCGTAGTCTAGTAGGTAGTGTGTTGGGTTGTTAGACGTAAGGTCACGATTCAAATCCCAAGCCAGACATCTTCAACAAAATATGAAAAAATATTTCTTCGGCGACAGATTTCTGGCGAAAACTCTGAGTAAATAAAATTGCCATGGAAAAATTTCTCAAAAATCTGTCGTTTGGAGGTCAGAAGTCACGCCACTCATGTATAAAATGAACACACACAACACAAGTGGTGTGGGAATCTAAGTCGTAATCCTGAGTGAAGCGTTGTAATGACCAATTATGTGTGTACGGATGTAAGTGATTCTAACATTACGTTCGCTTGAGTGAATTTTAAACAAGATCAATGAGTGAAATCTAGCGGCTGACGGGTGAGCTAATGCAGATACTAAACAGCTAATGACACAGAGTGACTTTATGATTACAAATGATCGGTTGCTTCGACAACAATCCATAGATGCGGCTTGATCACGGTGATAGGGAGGGTCACTGCTTTTTGTTGCTCATGCAATACCACGTATTCATCATCACGATTTTTGTAGAGACTGCAATTCCGCAAAGGAGTATGAGACTATTAGTCATGTCCTCCGTCACTGTACAAATTTATCAGTAGACAGAGATAACCTAGTATCTGTACATACTGCTTATTGGGCTCTAGGAACTTCAAATATATTTGAAGGTGTTAGGATTATTAGTTTATTATTATTATTACAGAGGACTAAGGGCCTCTTAAGTTTATTAAAACTTATTTAGGTCTGAGAAACTTTTGTAACTCAAACAACTCATTCACATAGTATTGGCTGTTCTGTTGCAATTAGTCGTCTTTAGGAGTCATTTTAAGCAACCAATAGTTTTAATATTAATTCGTCTGCGATAGTAATTCATGAATGGATAGCTTTTTGGGCTTTGGATAACAGACAGTAATAATTGATACGAATTGATGTACTATCCCATTGTATTAGATATCGTTGTTGTGCAATACCACTAGCTAGCACTACGTCTTATAAGATTAATGCAAAAACAAAGTCTTTGGCTAAAATTATGAGAAAAATAAAGACGTACGGTTGTCGCAGTCCAGTGGATAGTATTTTGGCTTATTAGAGCTCCAACTATATTTGTCATTTATAAAAATTATAAGAAATCTGGAAAAATCTGAAAGAAATCTGCATCACTGAAGTTTTCTAGCAAAATCTCTGAGATAAACTAACAATAATCATAATAACATGTAGAGCTTACATATCTTGGGCACAATTAAAAGAAAAACTTCAGCATAATGGTGGTTTCAACAAAGGATTTGAAGTCTTGCTCTAGGTTAGGTTAGGTTAGACAAGTACAGTTCCCGGAGGTCGATTTGACCCATTGTACATAACGTCCTTAAGAAGGAAGAATAAAATAGGGTATAGGAAAAAGGAGCGGAAGGAAGGAACCACACAGGCCAGAACAAAACAAAATGGGAGAACGCGATTACATCGATAAAGCCCTAGCACTTCTCAACCAGCTCAAAGTCTTGCTCTAATAATCAGAAAAATTTAGGCCCTTAATTATATAAACTTGTCTGTGTCTGACAGGAAACGATACATCGAAAATTTATCCTTTTTTGAGAAATCTATATCATTTGAACAATACTGTGCTTAAACAATCCCAATTTGAAATCAAGACCACTAGATATAGATTTAGTTCGATAAATAGATCTCTCCTAACGAAAATTATTTGATTAAATATTATTTCTCCATGTCAATTATTACAAATCAATAAAAATAATTATTAAAAACTAACTACTTAATGATAAAATGATTAAAAAATGTGAGGTATTTACCAATGATTTATGATTATCCAATGTAATGAATGATTGCACTTGCTTGTCAAACCTTTGTCGGAAATGTTTCTTCAATTCAAAGAGTTTTTGTACAGCTTTGTATTAATTTTTGATATAATTTATTCTTTAAAACAAAAACTATAGTCCACACACTTTCTTTAAATTCATTCTCCGAATATTGCCACAAATGTCTGAAGATCTTCTATAGAACCAAATCTTTGTAAAAGTTTATATTTGGTTTTGTTGTTACTGTATAAACACAATGTTTGATAAAAATCAAACTTTGAAGGTTTCGCCTTCTCTGATTCAGGTATTAAATCATTCAAATCTATAAACGCATCCTGCCTTTTGCCCCAATAGTCCACATAAGCCAATTTCAGTTTATCACCCGTATCGTTAATATAAATAATACCAATTAAATTGCGTATGAAAAAACTACAAATGGCTAAAGTACACCAACTGCTAAGGCCCACTATAGCTATTAGTAAAGATGTTGAGGGTGGTAAATGGGAGGCCTGCTCCAAGGCAAATGCACCTGGCACTGTTATGCCATTTAGAAAGCCATAAGGAATTTTTACACGATTAAATGCCGAGGCCAAACGTATCAAATCCAAGCGATATATAATGCGCCAGTCATCATCATTACTGTTATTTACATGGCTGGCCGGTGAGTTTGTGGCCATTTGCAGTTTAGTGTTTAAATATTGAGTAGCCGGCGTTTTTGACAATGGCGATCTGTATAAACAGCCATTGTTTTTTATTGTGTTAGCATTCTTTAAAGTCTTGCCTAAATGCCTGAGCGCCATTAAAGCGGACATCTGCAGTAAGATATTAAAATTTTATTTATGATTTTTGTTTTATAAATCATATATTAATTACCTTTAGTTTTTGTTTTCTTGAAAGACAGAGTCTTGCACAACTTTTTAGGCGCCAGCTGTTGGCTTTTATTTACAAGCAACAACGATCAGCTGAAGTTGACAATACACCTTTAGTGTTCGAATTTTCCGAATTTAATATTCGAAACATATGTTTCAATTAATTCAAATTAAATAGCAGTTAAATTTAAAAATACATTCGTTTACCTAAAATTTATAAAAATTTTATTAAAAAAACACTACGAAATATAATTCGGGAAACCAAACAAGAATTTGTGTAAACAATAGCAGCTGTTTTACCATTCATTATATACGGCTGAAGCTAGAGAGTGCTGCCAAGTTTGTATTAAATGTACGTTATTTTGAGACCGTTATTTCTGTAAGTTCAAATTGGTCTTTTTACTTTTAATTCTTATTTATTTCCCGCTAAAATAAAACCCACCGATTTTGTCTTCTGGGAGTTCACATGGTAAAAGTTTTTTTCAAGAAAATTTAAGTTTATCCGGTAGAGAAGACGTAAGAATGGCTTGTAAAATTTTTTCTAGTTCGAAACTCATAAAAATTAGTTGAATTTCGTGAAAGCGTTAATGCATTGAAGTCACCTTATTCTAGTAGTGTGTGTTGTGTTAGACGTCAAGCCACGGTTCAATCATCTCTAACAAAACGAAATATGAAAAAATATTCCTACAGCGATTTCCTCTCAGAAATCATCTGGTAAAACTCTGAGAGTTAATAAAATTGCAATGATAAGATTCTCAAAAATCTATAGTTGGTAATAGATTTTAAACTGTAGGTCCCGGCACTTTGTATGAAATTAACACACACAATATAAGTGGTGTGAGAAGCTAAGTCGTAAGCCTGACTGAAGGCTTGTAATGACCAACTATGTATGTATGTAACATAACGGGCGATTTTTTTGACCACACCAAACATCTGATTCCAGTATATGTACATCTTAACCTTCATTACATTCTGAACTTATTATACAACTTGCGAATTTGGCTAAAAAAACAACAATTATTGTTATTTTATTGACAATACATCTATCAAATGACAAAATCTAAAACTATTCCCGATTTAATAGAAAAAATACAAACAAAATGTGGAGTATTTAAAACGTTTCACCTAAATTTTACACTTTTTTAATTTCGCTACATTTTCATAATAAATTTTACTTTTTTGTTCTTAATGACCTTAAATTTTTACATTGTCTAATTCTTCTTTCTTCTTATTCCTTTCATTGACAATTCTGGACCAAGTAATATCTTACGTATCGCCACCTTGAATAAATATAACGATAATGCAGCTCCGGTACAGGTACCAATCCAATAGACAATAATATGTTCGAGATTAGTGTGGCCCTTGCAACCCCAAGTTAGGGCAGTAGCCAAAACAGGATTGAAATAACCGCCGGTATAGTCAAGTGCTGAAAACAAGTGTTTTAGATAAGCGTCAAGAGTTATAAGGGATTATTAATTAATGAGAAGACAACTGAACTTACCAGGCACCACCAGACATATGCCTATAAATGAATCAATAACTCCACCAAATTTCAGATTTTTTGCGCTTATGGTTCTTGAAGTTAGGCGACACAGTAAAGTGGCAAAACCTTCTATAACCGCTCCCATATAGGGATTAACCTTAAAGAACATGTTGAAAAATTTTTCAAACAAACAAAAATATTCATGACTGAACTAACATTTAAATCACCATTGCATTGCTCAAAAGCACGACCAGCATGTGTTCCGGCCAATTCTAACCACCAGAACACCTGTACTATACGATATACACAAAAGCCACTCATTAATTCAGCCCAAGTACATAAAGCCACATCTGCGAGAGTAGTTTTACCCTCTAGCAAATCTTCCACATGCATATAGGGGCAGGCAGAAGCATCACCCCATACTCTACCCCACCAAACATTAAGCAGAAACAAGTATACCGCATAGTACGCCACACCAAAATTTCCAGACACTAATTGTTTAAACAGAAAATAAATTTCTTTATAACTGTTACTATTACGGCTCTTTAGTTCTACTTACCTATGGCTAATTCAAAACAGCAGGCACATAACTCTGCTGAGGCAATGGCTTCATTCATTAACACCAGTACTAGGCCTTCATTTTTGAGTGCCTTGTTTACTAAACGTCTTGCATATTGGGCGACCACACACCATTGTACTATAAATGAGGTACTGATAAGCAAATCTCTCATAGACATTGCGACTGATAGATGGCTTTCGTTTTTATTTTTAGAGAATTATGAAGAATGACTAAAATTTGGATTTTAAACTGCAAAATTTTGAATTGAAATCTTCACAAAATTTTTAAAAAATTTTTAAATTTAAAATATGTATGTAGACTAAAATGACATGAAACAGTTGATAGAGACCTATTACATCTATTAGCTATTTTTCACAAAAAAAATTGATGTTATGATCATGACCGGAGCAAATATTATGTGTAAGGAGAAATCACGCGTCTTATTTACAACAAGGCGACCAGAGAGAACTTTGGACATGCGAATAGTGTGAATGTGCGCTATTCATCGATTCTAGGAGGAGGTCTTACAATGCAAAAAAATTTAATGTCCATACACATTTCCCTCTAGCAGATACAATCATTCGCCTAAATGAGTTCTACTCTTTCTCAAAATGTGGCGCTACCTAACTCTATTACTCAGGGAGCAGAGATCAGAGGACTTACTGAATGGATTATTTTCGAATCCATTATTTCTCTTAAAACTTTTAATACTGAACTATAATGACAATTTTTCGTTCTTTCCGAAGTTTAAACTTGGAGTCCTCGAATTTGTACGCTCTCACGCTACCTTTTTATA
Organism: Sarcophaga variegata; assembly: GCA_932273835.1. Taxonomy (NCBI): domain Eukaryota; kingdom Metazoa; phylum Arthropoda; class Insecta; order Diptera; family Sarcophagidae; genus Sarcophaga; species Sarcophaga variegata. The sequence goes on along the minus strand of OW026360.1, from coordinate 101,422,106 downwards.
CTATTATTGGACCAGAGTGCCTGAAACGCCGATTCTGGCGCTACCTTATTATACTAATATTGGACCAGACTGCCTGACATGCCGATTCTGGCTTGACCTTGTTTGCTAAGGCTTGCAGAGATATGAGACCACTACCACGTTTACTTGACACTATTATAACCAAACAATTTTTCATCATTAGTATCTATCCATTTCAAAAATACCTCGATTCGAAATACAGTTCAACTGAGAAATCAAAATTTACGTAACTGAGGCCAAATTTAGTCATGGTTGGACGTCTAGAACCAAAACATATTCACATTTCTTCTCAACCGCTTTTATTTTCCCATTTATCGAGGAACTTATAAGTAAATTACTTATTTAAGTGGTTATAATGGGTGATTTTTTAAGAGCTATAGGAAATTTAAAAAAACACAAAATTCAGAAATATGCATGAAATCTTTATTTGAATCGATAGTACGGTCCATATAATTTAATGCTTGAAGATTATTTCGTGCAAATGTTGACCGCGACTGTGCCTCAAATGGTCCATCCGCTTAGTCCAATTTTGGCATACTCTTTCCAACATTTCGGCCGGTATCTCACGAATAAATGCTGCAACGTTGTCTTCCAATGCGTCAATTGAAGAGGGCTTATCTGTATAAACATGAGCTTTAACATAGCCCCACAAAAAATAGTCTAAAGGCGTTAAATCGCACGATCTAGGCAGCCAATTGACCGGTCCCGAACGTGAAATAAAATGTTCACGGAACTCGCCTCTCAATAAGTCCATTGTTACGCGTACTGTGTGGTATGTGGCACCGTCTTGTTGAAACCACATGTCACGAATATCAAGCTCTTGAATTTTGGACAAAAAAAAAGTTGGATATCATCTCACGGTAGCGCTCACCATTCACAGTTCCGTTACGATTTGCAGCATCTTTGAAGAAGTACGGTCCAATGATGCCACCAGCCCGTAAACCGCACCAAACTGTGACTTTTTCTGGATGCATTGGTAGCTTTTGCAATGCTTCTGGCTGATCTTCACTCCAAAATCGACAATTCTGCTTATAATTTTTCGATAAAGAGGTGGATCTTCGGCCAACATTCCAAGAGCCCATTCACCAAAAATTCTGCGTTGCGGTAGGTCGTTCGGCTTCAATTCTTGCACCAGCTGTATTTTGAAAGGCTTCACACCTAAATCCTTCCGCAAAATTTTCCACGTTGTTGAGTAACAGAGGCCCAATTGCTGCGAACGGCGACGAATCGATAATTGATGGTCCTCATTAACACTAGCCGATACAGCTGCGATATTTTCTTCAGTTCGCACTCTACGTAAGCGTGTTGGTAGTTTAATGTCCAACAATGTAAATTTGGTGCGAAATTTAGTCACAATAGCCCGAATAGCCGCTTCAGTGGGTCGATTCAACTGACCATAAAATGGAAGAAGCGCGCGATGATGATCTTAACAGAGCACGCATTTTGATAATAAAAATCAATGATTTGCAAGCGTTGTTCGTTTGTAAGACGATTCATGGTTAAATTATAGACCAAACTGAAGATGTTTGACAGTGAAACAAAACACGAAACGTGCGTAAACTGTTTAAACCAGTGTTGCCAAAAAGATAATAGCTAAAAAATCACGCGTTACTACGAAATGTCTTTATTCTCAATTAGTTTGATCTCCAAGTGCTTTAATCGTATACACTTCTTATGCAGTACATCACATTAAGTTTAGACCTAACCCTTAAATCGGAGTTCCGTCCTAGTCTTCTTTAACTTCTCTTGACTACGTTATCGGAATATCTTTCCACAGCACCATTATCATTTATTCTCCATCAAGTCAAAGTAACCGTAGCAACTTAATTAAGCTCAAGATTCATCCCTGTGCTCGTCGCCAACACAGACAAGTCCATATACTCTATTTTTCACTCGCATACTGCTGCGCCATTTAAAAGTATTATCGAGCACACAACGTCTTGTACAACTTGTGCGTTAAGCAGTCACTGAACTGTCAAAATAGATTTTTTAATACAAAATCTTATCCTTTAAACTCTAGCTAGCTCCATCAGCTCAGCTGTCTATCAAGCGTGGAAAGGCCAAGGGCATTTGTCAAGTCCACAAATAAATACAGATTTTATTAAAAAAAAACAACAAATATTGTTATTTTATTGTCAATATACGTATCTATTAAATTACATGATTAATAAATATTTTACGACTTAATAAAAAATAAATAAAATGTCGAGTATTTAAAACCTTTCACCTAAATTTTACACTTCTTTTTTTAATTTCGCTACATTTTCATAATAATTAACAACAGTCAACAAAAAAAATAATTTTTTATTGTAAATGGTCTTAATTCTTTAACTTTGTCTTATTCTTCTTTTGTCTTAACGGCCAATTCGGGGCCAAGTAAAATTTTACGTATCGCCGGCACCTTGAATAAAGGTACCGATAATACCGCTCCAATACAGGCACCAATCCAATAGACAATAATATGTTCGAGATTGGTGTGACCACGACAACCCCATTTTAAGGCAGTAGCCAAAACGGGATTAAAATAGCCGCCGGAAAAATTAAAAGCTGAAAACATAATATAATTAAAAGCGTAAACTGTATTTGAGAACTAAACAAGTGTTCCAGGTAGGCATCAAGAATTTACAAGGGGTTAGTAATTGAAAAGAAGTCAATAGGACTTACCAGCTACCACTAGGCTAGTGCCTATAAACGAATCAATAACACTACAAAATTTCGGATCCTTTTCACTGAGGGTTCTTGAAGCCAAACGACACAGTAAAGTGGCAAAACCTTCTATAACCGCACCCATATAGGGATTAACCTTAAAGGAAATGTTAAATATTTTCCAAATAAACAAAAATATTCACGACTCTACTAACCTGTAAATCAGCATTGCATTCCTCAAAAGCACGACCAGCATGTGTTTCGGCAAATTCGAACCACCAGAATACCTGTACTATACGATATACACAACAGCCGCCCATTAATTCAGCCCAGGTACGTAAAGCCACCTCTTTGAGCGAAGTTTTACCCTCCAATAAATCTTCCATATGTGTATAAGGACAAGCCGAAGCATCTCCCCATACTTTACCCCACCAAACGGTGAGAAGAAATAGGAATACGGCATAACACGCCACACCGTAATTGTCAGCCACTAATTTTGTTTTACAGAAAATAAATTTCTTTATAACTGTTAATATAAGTCCTCTATAAGCTTACTTACCTATGATCAATTCAAAACAACAGGCACATAATTCTGCTGCAGCTATGGCTTCATTCATCAACACCGGTACTATGCCTTCATCTTTGAGTACATTTTTTGCTACACGCCTTGCAATTTGGGCGGCCACACAGCATCCCACCATAAAGGCGGTACTGATACCCAAATCTGTCATAGACATTGCGGCTGATAGCAGATTTTCGTCTTAAGTTTTAGAGAATTATGAAGAATGACTAGAATTTGTAGTTGGAACTAGAAAATGTAGAATTTAAATCGAAAAATACTTTTACTGTACATAGCCACTTCTCGTAAAAAGTGGTAAATGGAATTAAATTTTTACCGGCGAATTTTTATAGCGAACTATCATGTTATGTAAAAGGGTTTTATTTCTAAATAGGCGACCAGAAAGTCGTTAAAAATTAAAGAATTTTGAACACGGAAATAATGTGAAATGTAAACTAACGATCGATAGGAGTAACGTAGTGGATTAATACTTAACAAAACTCTTTGGAATATTCGTGATGACGGAACATTTTATTTCTTCTCAGCAGATTTCTGATAAAAACTCTGCGAGTAAATAAAACTGCCATGAAAAAGTTTCTCAAAAATCTGTTGTTCGCAGTCGACGTTAAACTGTAGGTCCCGCCACTCACGTCTAAAATTAACGCACACAACATGAGTGGTGTGAACAGCTAGGCCGTAATCCTGACTGAAGGGTTGTAATGGCCAATTATGTATGTATATATGAGATAGGTAGTGTAAGAAACTAGGTTTTAATCCTGATTAAAGTTTCGTAATGACCAATTAAAAAGTAAGAATTTATCACGCCAAATACTCTGTTTGACCAGGTAAGCTACTGGATTTGCAAACTAGACGCATATATTCTGAGGCCTTTTGTAGTAAATTGGTTTAATTTGGACTGGTGAAAGCCAATGATCGAAAAATTTTTCAATGCCACAAGATTTAGTCCATTCGAAATATATCACAAGGAAAGACATTGATTTATTCAGTTAATTCACCTAAAAACCGGTAAAAATAGATTGTTGTACACTCATTTAAATATTGTGGCATATGGTAATTCCCCAATATATTATAAAATTCTGGGTTTGACAATTTTCTTCTCATTTATTTTCAATTCGTTTTATTTTCAATTCAATTTTTGTTTTGATCACTTTCATACACAGAGAGATCACTCAGCGAAATGTTTTCGAATTTCTATCGCTCTCTTCCCTCTAAATAAATCTCTCGGAAAATAAAAATACAAACAAACCGTTTAAAAATATTGAAAATAATGTGTTCTTTTAGCAATAAAACACAATTTTTATTTTAAATATTCTCTGGTATCTGAACATAAAGTAAAACAGCAAAAATGAAATTTTTTTGATTTCAATTTTCTCAGAACCAAATTTTGCTAAAAATAGTTGAGTTTTCAATTTATGATCATAAAAATTTGTCTTTTTGATGATTAAATTTTTTACATTTTTACTTTAATTTCGAATTTTTCCAATATTTTACGCAATATTTTCCAAAAGAAAAACGCATTTTTTTTCTTCGCAACATTTTTATACCTTTTTTCCCAAAACACAGTTGGGTTGCTAATAATTTTTTACGCTTTGAAAATTAACACTTTCACGTGTGAAAAAGTTTGTAAAGGTTTGAACTCCTTTACTGTGGCGTTTTGAACGCCCAGCACGAAAGCACTTTAAATCCGTTGAACAAACGCGTAACAACTGAAATTTTCTACAGAATAGAAATTCAAAAAAGTTTTCGTACATACAAACATTCTATTTGTGGCTTAAAGCACTTAATTACAGTAGGGTCTCAGTTAGCAGGATAATTACAACTCATAAGAACAATTTTGTTTGCGAAATACGCAGTTCTCTCTCTTCTCGAAATTAAAAATTATACCAGGGAAAACCACAATTGTTCAGACATCTTGAGCAAAAAGCTACAATTTTTAGCAATTTTAAGCAACAAAAAAAGATCACTGCCGCTCTCTCACTTTAAAAAGAGGTCCATAGATGACAAAGTGTATTCTGTGGTAATATGCATTGGTATTGAAGGAGTTTTCAATCCAATTCTCGATATACCCGTTTCGATATACCAGGCACTGATAGACCATGTAAAAGGTAGGTAATCGACTCATGTAAATTATCACTATACATAGCCTTCCGATGATATTAACTGACAAAGATATTGAACCAGTCTGCAATGCGAACGACGTATTTATATCCAATAGGATGCCTAACATAGCAAACGTAACCCATTGCACCACTCTGACACCAGATCGATTTTTTAATCAAATGGATTCACTGCACAAATACTCACGGAGACTTGTTGATATATGAATGGCTCTAAACATGCCGATAGGACGGACTAGGCGTCTATATAGAAGAACGATAAACTAAACTATGCCGAACCATAATACGAAGAATATATGATCGGAACTAGTTATAATTTGGTAAATACCTACGTAGGGCAATAGCATTCACGGTTCCGGGTCAAGGAGTGTCCTCAATAGTAAGAAGGCGATTTACAATTTCTCCGGACATTGGCACTGTATCCATTATATGAATATATTTGAAGGAGTAACCTGAAGTGAAGAAGCGAATAATCTAATTAATAGACCTCGAGACATAAGTTTCGATAGCCCCTTTACTTTACAAGGTATTGAAAACCAGACTACCTTAGTTGATGGAAACTTCACATAGGCGTTTGTGAAATAATAAAATAGCAATAAATTTTGCAAGGAGAAAACCATGATCATATTAAAACTAAGTTAAGGTGAGCACATTGACCAGTGTCCTTACGGGATATTCCGCCTTGCATGTAAACTGCAGGGTATGTAGAACACAGTTTATATTATCACTCCGCTCAATATCCGAATATTTTATTAAAGACGATACTATACATACATACATAATTGGTCATTATAACCCTTTAGTCTGGATTACGACCTAGTTTCTCACACCACTCATGTTGTGTGCGTTAATTTTTATACATGATTGGTGGGCCTATAGTTTAAAGTCGACTCTGAACGACAGATTTTTGAGAAACTTTTCATGGCAATTTTATTAACACTCAAGAGTCTTTGCCAGATATCTGCTGAAAGGAAGTCACCGAAAAAATATTTTTCATATTTCGTATAGTTGGAGATGGCTGACCTGACCACGTCTAATAAGCCAACACACTGCCTACTAGACCACGGCGACTTCAAAGAGGATACTATGCCAGACATAATTCATGCAAGAACCCTGCCGATTTCTACTGCAGTGTTTACTATAAAAAATTATTATAAAAAATCCCTAGACGACGAATTTTTTCTTCTAATAATCAAAATTTTACTGTATTTTTCATTCAAAAGTACAATTTTCTTTTAGTTTTTATTTTTCATTGTATATTAATGATCACTATTTTTGTGTTTTTTTTCAATTTTCATTTTAGCAAATCACATTCATTGTAGAATTTTACTCTCATCATTGATCATGTTATTGTCTCTGCTAAATTCAATACGAAATACGCTCATATCATCAACATACATATGTATGTATTGCTACACTGAGAATTTTATTTGTATAGTTGTTTGTACATTTAATTAAATACGTTTAGTATTGATAATGACGTAGTGATTTAGCAGATCTATTGAGCATCTGTCTGTGGACATTACTATTCAAATAGAAAAAAAAATTTATTTTTATTTACAATATTTGAATTACAAAGAAATTACATATTATATGCTAATTATTACAACAGATCGAGATGCCGTAGATGGGAATCAAACCCATGACCCCTACCTTCAAACATTAATTTGGTATGCACCAGGAGGTCAGCAATGAATCGTTTTTTCACTACTCATAAGCACTCATGAAATTTTGAATATAAATGAGTCAAGAATATTTAAATTCAATTACTCTGATTCATTCATACTACAACGTTGATTTATAAGTACAGGTTGCAATGAGTATGCGTACAACGTTGACATCAAACTCATACCATTCGAAATATATTTGATTCATAAGCCTACTCTCATTCAGATTCATAACTTTAGAAAAATACTTATAATACTTATAAATGATTCGAGTGACTTGAATCATTCATCAAAATTTAGTCTTAGTTGTTGTTGCATTTACAAGAACAGAAAACAGACACATAAGCAAAAAAGACAGAGTGCTGCAGAGCAAACACTCAACATTTTAGTGTTCGTACGCGATTCATACTTCATTTGTGCTTCGTGTATATGTTGAGTTATGGAGAGTCGAAATCAATAAAATCATACGTGTTGTTATGTATGAATATGATGAGTACTTCAAACTTTGAATATGAGTAGAGGTTCCATGATATTAAAATAAGTATGAATGCGTATAAGTATCAGAAATTATGAATATGATTCGATTCTACTCATCGTTTTGAATACTTATTGCTGATCTCTGGTATGCACTAATCATTTTATGGTTCTGACATGTTGTCATCATCCTTTCGGGGTTGTATTTGTATTGTCTGTGGCAAGGGTTCTGGAACTACTAGACTCTGTAAACAATGATTTTCTACGTAACTTTAAAGAGTTTTTGGTCCCAGTATCTTTGCTAACGTTTACAGATAGCATTGTTACACTATCTATGGATTCAACTGTTGTTTTTAAGGATTCAATATTTTCGCTACTGCTTAACACGTCAACTTTCCTTGACACCTAGAAACAATTTGAACATGTCTTGTTGAATAGCTAAAGGCACCAACTGGTATGGGAGATTAACGTTTAATGTTAGAATTTCTTTTTATTTCTTCTAACTTGTAAAATCCTCCATTTGAAATGCAGAATATGAACTATTTTCACTGTTAACTGGAGACACTCCTTAAAATGGATAATCATGAAAAATGATTCTGTTACACGCTACTCCGCAGTAAATTTAATGATGTAACGAAAATGCCACAAAGAAAAAATATATAAACTGGTGGCGAGTGTATTTCAAAATAAAAAAAATTAAACATTTTAATTTTATGACAGCAGAAACCACTTTTTCTAAAAATAGGCTGGCCGTTGAAGGAAAGAAAGTCTTCATACTCTAGCAGTTAGTGTGTTGGTTATTAGACGTGAGACCGAAATTCAAACCACAGGTCAGACATCTCCAACAAAACGAAATATGAAAAAAACATTTCTTTGGGGACTTCCTCTCAGCAGATTTCTGGAAAAAACTCTAATTTAATGAAAAGAGGCTGGTCATTGAAGGAAAGAAGTCGTCGTAGATTAGTAGTGCGTTGGCTCATTAGACGTGAGGCCACGGTTCAAAGATATTTTTCTCTGTGACGTCCTCTCAACAGATTTCTGGCAAAAACTCTGAGATTTAATAAAATCAACATGAAAAGTTTCTCAAAAATTTGTCGTTCGGAGTTGACTTTAAAATGTAGGTACCGCCACTCATGTATTAAATAAACACACACAACATAAGTGGCGTGAGAAGTTAGGTCGCAATCCTAACTGAAGGATTGTAATGACCAATTATATATGTATGTAGCCTACAGTCACAGAAAAAAGTCTACTTACACCGCTGTATGTAGAATTTTTTCCCGCTAATTTTGTTGTTTTTTTCTAATAATTTCTAGGATATTTTTATTTATTTATTAATTACAATACAATTACAAATTATATTTAATTATATACGAGCTGAGTAACTTTGACCATATGCTCGATGCAGTGTCACTGGAGGGAATCCAGAGAATGTATAGAATGTATAAAATGTATAAAATTATTCGCTTTAGACAAGAAAAATACATCTTTAAAATATTGTGTCTTAAAATTCATAAACACACATGAAAACAATGGAAACAGAGTTAAGTTGCCACAACCAGCTATAAGATGTCAAAATCCTGAATTAATTAGGATGTCACGAGGTGAAGGAAATTGTTAAACTATAACAAACAATACGTAACAGTTTACTACATAAGTAAACTCATGTCGCAATGTATGGAATTTGTTATATGAGTAGGAAGATTACATTATATTTTCTATGCAATAAATCGATCCTGAAGAAATACTATCGAATATAATTTCTTTCGAAATACAAAGATGTTGAATATTCTATTTGGCGTATGATTATTTAAGAAATAATTATCAATTTCGGGTTTTTCGTAATGCACTTACACAGGAAAATAAGGTTGTTTCATGTATTTTTCCCAGGGATGCGGTTGTCAATTGGATTTCCCATGTTTAAATCTTCTTTAGAGATATCTATGTGTAATTAATTATAACGCACTTTAATATTAATTTGTTTAATTTATTAAAATATTTTTCTTATTCTAACGTAAATACTATTCCCTATACATATACAAAAAAAGAAACAAAGATTAACAAAATTCTACTTTAAACATAACATAAGTTTTTCTAAATACAGACATGCACACTTACACTTAATAGTCATACAATTTCAGTTATGACGCTTGCGTTTACGTTTACGTGATATAAACAAGTTGACAACATTGTCCGAAACCTTTTCAAAACGATATTCTGCCGAACCTAATGATAAATGTTTTATTTCACTGCAATTGTGGCTGGCGGCAGTTGTATTATTTAGAGTTGCATTGGACCCATTTATTTGTGTCCTATTCACTGAACTTTGATTATTTTCTTGATTAATATCAGGTTGAAGTTCTTCTGGGATACCACACATGCCTTGAGAGTCAGCCAACGAAGTTGATAACATATCCAGGCCAGGTTTATTTAAGACTACATTCTCTGAACTTTGATAATTTTCCCGATTGGGATCTAAAGATTCCTTTGTGGTATTACTTTTGCCCTGAGCATCAGGTGGTAAGGAAGTTGACAACATTTCCATTATATTTGAATCTGTTGTAGTATTCTGATTTGTTTTATAGTTGGTACTATATTGTGGCGATTGAAAGATTTGATGTAATTTTGAATCGATTTCTTTAAATTTCTTATCATCATCTTGTTGATTCGGCGTTACAGGCATTGAGGCTACAAATTCGCGACTTTGCGTCGAAACCTCTCTATTAAATATGGGATGATTGTGTGAGGGTGAGGCAAAAGGTGAGGGTGAATTCGAATGAATTTGTGTTAAATTTTCCGACTGTAACGAACTATTGGCGGAAGAGTTTATAGCATCCCTGGATGTACTCAGTACCTTAACAATACGTCTCTTACGTACTTTGGTCTTAAGCTCTGTTGCAGCCACGGGTGGTTTAATTTCATTTACGATCAGTAAAGGTTTTTTCATAAGTGGTTCATTATCATCGCTACTGGAATCTAAAATACGTCTGTGATTAATAGACTTACGACGCGGTTTTAGAGGCAAATGTTCCATTGAAGAACTTAAATCTTTCGTAATCTCATTAGTATTTACAGGTTCTTCTTTATTATTTTGCTCGACAATAGGCCCAACTTCGAATTCCTTATTTATAGGCTCATTAGAATTGCTACTTTCTTCTTTATGAAGTCTTTTGGTAGATTTTGTTTTTATTTCTGCAGTGTTTTCTTGATCAAAAGACTCATTTTTGCTAATTTCTTTCTTTGAAGCTTCGATTATAGATGTTGTTTTCACAACCTCATTATTTTTCTTTAAATCTTCAAAACCGTTGTTAAGATCGCGTGCATAATCTGGTTCCACATACATAGATTTACGACGTGATTTTAGTAGTTTTGTGCGTTTCAGTTCCATGTTATCATTTTCATTTTTAATTTCGTGTTCTTTAATGGAATCATTTGATGATTCTAACATGTTATCGTCATCTTTTCGGGTTTTCATATGTGGTGTTAATTTTGTGTTATCTAAGGCAAGGGTTTTAGAACTACTAGACTCTATAAATAATGATTTTCTACGTATTTTTAAACAGTTTTTGGTCCCAGTATCTTTGCTAACGTTTACAGATAGCATTGTTACACTATCTATGGATTCAACGGTTGTTTTTAAGAATTCAATATTTTCGCTACTGCTTAACACGTCAACATTCTTTTCAGAATCAAATGTTTCACTGCATGATGTTGTTTTTACTAAATTGTTGGAAGTTAGTTTTTTATCACTTATTCTTTCATCGGTATGATGGAAATCTGTCTCGAATGTTGTGGATTCTACAAACATGGATTTTCTGCGTTGCTTTAAAGGTTTTTCTTTTATTTTACTGTCCCGCACTTCCACATCTTCATCACAACTAGAATCCAAAATTCTTCTATGTCGACTAGCTTTCTTTCTTGTGTGCAAAACATTTCTTTCTAACGGATTTTTAACCTCAAAATTGTCTAAATGTTTGGCTTCATCTTCATCACTGCTGGTAACCAACATTTTTCTGGGCAAATTTAAAGATTTTCGTCGTAGTTTTGCGGGTATTTTAGGCTCATTAAGTTTTCTTTCTGCATAAGCACCTGTTTGTTTGTTAACTTCAGCATTTTCTAATTCGTCTTCATGATCAACATCGTTATACGTTTCTAGATTAAATAATTTTCTTTTGCCTGTTTCGGTCTTATTATCGAAGTTGATGATATTACTGCCTGCATCACCACATTCATTTTCTCTTTGCTGTTTGTGAGTCTTTTTACTTTTCTCAGACTTTTCCTTTAAGCCTGCATTATCTGGCCTCCAAGTATGTCTTGCATTACCAATGCTATTAGCTTCAGTTACCTCATAATTGTTGTTTAACTTGTCTTTGCTTTCGACATTGTTATTAACATTTACTTTTTCTTGTTTTTCCTCCTTAGACGTTTTGCTACAAGTCTCTGTTTTCTCTAAATTATCTTTACCAGGTCCAATATCCCTTTTAACTTTCGGTATACGATACGTGGACAAAAAGCCTTTATTTGCTGCCTTAACTGTTTTGATACTTCCATTCGGTTCACTCTCAATTTTCTGTTCCACTTTCTCTTCCTGCTGTTGTTTATCCAATTCCTCATATGTTTCTAATTTCCAAGCATTCGTTTGATCAGCATCCTTATTAAGCTTGGGTATACGTAACGTAGACAAATGACCTTTAAAAGGACGAACTTTTATGCCAATATCCTCTAATGAAATATATTTCTTATCTTTTTTAGCTGATGTTGATTTTCTCTCCTCAAGCCTTTCTAAAGGCTTTGATTTGGTGGAAGAAACCTTTTCTTTTGGCCTAACTTCTGTGTGTTTTTCATTTATTTCTTCCAGTCCACCATCACTTATAATTAAAAGTTTATTCTCGCTATCGCCACTTGTTGTCGAAACGTCATCACAATTATGGTCGCTTTTTAAAGAAAGTGTTACGGGTTTGTTCACCGACATCTTAGTATTCGACTCCTTTGAGATATTTTTACTTTCGGGATTAGAATTTTGGGCATCTATTGTAGATATTTGAAGAGATTTTTCTGTATCATCACAATCTGTAGAAAGAAACGTAATACTTTATTAAATACACTTCTAAACCCTGTAAATAATTCAGCTTTATGGCTGAAAATGTAAATATTTCTTTTGATTTTCGTACTACAGAGACAAAACTTTGTCCTATAGTTCCATCAGGACAAAGGACGACTATCGACTATGACAGGGATTCACTCCAAGAGCTCTTATGGAGTCCTTACAATTACGAAACAGTTGTGACTTACACCAGACAGAATGAAGCGCCCTCTGGTCAGCCTGACTGTCAACAAAAATCCAATAAAAATCCATAATTAAAGAGGCTGAGCTAGCTACGAGTGACCTCAAAATCCTTCAAAATACAATTACTCTACGAGATTCTTTAAAATACTCTAGCGCTAGCGCTTGCTTACATAATTGGCCATTACCAACCCGTTCATTGGATTTCGACCTGCTTTAACACATCCTTCTAGGTGCCTCTGCTTTTAACGCTCCTCCGCCAGCTGGCCAGAGTTTCCTCGATTTGGTCCTTCCAACGTAAACAAGGTGCTTCTCATCGCCTACTTTCGTAAATCGCCGCATAAATTACCCATTTCGCCGGTGTATCCTTCTCCATTCGAACGACATGACCGAGCCAGCGCAAACACTGGATGTTAAAACGCTGCACTACGTCCATGTCGTTGATGAGCTCATATAGCTCATTATTGGATCGGATGCGGCTAGTGGCAATATCCCACCCACATGGCCCTAGTCAGAATAAGAATCTCGCACCCAGATGAAAACAATGCCTCAGGCACAAAAAGTCCATTCCACCTTATTCGAGGAAAAAGACTTTCAGAATGCTTGACGCTGTTTCCAGCACTCGACGTTAAACTGAAGACCCCGCCACGTACGTATAAAACTGATACGCAAAACACAAGTTCCTAATGCCTGACTATAAGCGATATAATATATGTACGTATGTGTGTATTTTCCACTTACCTTTATTTGTGCCTGCTACCACATCCTTTACTACTGGTTCATTCGAAATAACCTGATATCTAGTAAAACATGCTGGATTTCTGTCATCTAAACTTATCTGTTGTTTGTTTTCATCATTCAGTTCATAGGTACTATGTCTTGATTTCTCTTCTTCTTGTTGTGGCATAACATCACAATTATTCCTGATCTCCATAGGAGCGTCCGCTGGCAACTCTTCATTTTGTTTTACATTTAAGGCGCATTCGCCTTCACCGACCAGAGCATCAGCAATTTTATCTTTTGGAGATGCAACGTCAACAATGGGCTCAGCACATTCATTGGATTTGTTATCATACGATTCAGTAAATTCAATAGGCTTTTTCGGTTTACGACCTCTTCTTTTCAAAATGCGTGGACCAGCTTTAGCTTTTATTGTTGCTTTTAAAAGATTTTCTAATTTCCTTGGCCTACCTCTTTGACGTTTAGGTAAGACAATGGTAAACGGCTTTTGATCAATGACACTGCAGTGTGTTACCGGATCGTGTTTATTTACTTTCGCAGATTTCGGATTAGATTTTATAGATTTTGATAATTTATACTTGTAATGTTTAGATTTGTGGGTCCTAGGAGGCATATTTTGTGTGGCCTTATAATTCACTTCTTGTGAATTTTCCGCAGCATCTGCTTTATCTAATGGATTGCTTTGATCATCCTGTTCATCTTTTGGACTTTGTTGTGGGCTTTCTTGTGGAGTAACTTGTTCTTGTTTTATTTCTCCTTTAAGTTTCTGACGTTCTTCATCGGTCGTCTCGATATCTGTGTCGTCTTCAATTTCCGTCAAATCATTTTTATTGTCCAACAACTCCCAGTGTAGTTTTTTATTTAGTTTTGTGGCATTTTCTAAATTATCAACATTACACAGAACACTAGCAGCTGGTATAATAAACTCTCTCGGTCTGGTACTAAAGTGTAAAGATTTCTTTTTAAGCTTATGGAAGTCTTCTTCGGCAGTACTTAAATGCGATGACTTCTTTGAAAATATGCCACTAAAGTTGGATGGTGTGGGTGAGCTTGTAGAAATTGATGGCAATGTGGGACTGGTATTAAAAGAATCCGGCAAAGCTGGTGCTATTTTCTGAAAATCATTATCGTGTTGATATCTTTTCGATGTACTGCACTCAACTTTTAGTGGTGATTTTTGCTTGGTAATCGTTTCGTTTTCATTTCGTTTAATCTCGCTAATTATGCACGAGGGTTTGTCACTGTTAGAAATATTTGTCTTTATAATTTCAATTTGCTTGGCCGTTTCAATATTTTCAGTTTGGTTTTGTACTTGATCAGGTGTATTCGGTATTGACAGTTTTTCGTTACATGAATTCGATTTTATTTTACACGGTGTATTGAAAATATGAGAAGCTATGGTTTTATCAGAGTCGCCTTTCTCGGCACAGCTTTGTGGCAACTTTGTTTCTGCTTCTATAGAATTTGTTTCATGGTCTGTTGAAGAAATCATTTTTTTCGCGTTTTCTAAACCAGGTTGGAATGTTTTTGGAGTGGTCGAGGCATTGATATTAACAAGACTTTCAGTCTGCCTGTTAGTTAATACTTCTTCGCTCTCTTTTGAAGTTTTGTTTTGAGTGACACCTGAATCTTCAGTTATTTTAGACGTCTGGTTTTGGTTTTGATCAGTAAATTCTACAGAAGAATTTGGTTTAATAGTTTCATCCATACTATTATCTCTATTATGGGTATGTGGGTCTGAGATTGTTGTAGGCCGTGAATCCTTTGCTTTACTTTCAGTTACTTTAACATTCATTAACGAATCGTCTGCTTTGATGTCTTTAAATTTGTCACCTTTAAGGACGTTTTTCCCCTTTTCACTAGCAACTGACGGCGTTAGTTGGGCTTCTTCACACTGAACTTTATTTCGGTTTTCATTAACCGTTATTCTGTCATTTTTATCTGTCAAAATTGTGTTCTTTTTCTTGTTTAGAATAACAATTTCTTCTTTTTCCGTTCCTGGAACTATCCTTTCAACTGATTCGGTTAATAGCTTTGCTTTAAGTTCAAGTGATTCTGAACCAGCGGATTTTTGCTCCCCATCAGAAACCGTTGTTGCTGGTTCTGCTGCAGCTACCTCTAAGTTGTAACACTCACTGTTTAAATCAAGAGAAGTTTTTCTTAAACACGTACCTGTAGCTGATACTTTTTCGGATTTTGAAGGTTCTAGAGGTGGTAAAGCATGCTTTTCTAAGGCTAGACTTGCATCATTATGAGATGTATTTTCAGTTTCGTTTTCTTCTGATTCATTTTTATTGCCAGACTCCAACAAAATTTTTGGATTTTCAATTAGTGCCTCTTGATCAGTCTCCATATTTTTATTGCTTCTTATTGCATTCTCTTTAACCGAAGTTTTATTCGAATCATGGTCAGTATTAAGAGGTTCGTCGCTAGTGGTAACAGTTTTAGTTTTTTCTTCAGAGCAATTTTGATTTTCAAGTGGATATTGTTTATCAATCTCTACTCTATTTGTTTCTATGCTTTCATTGTTTATAAAATCTTGTGAAGTGCTAGCAGAAATATCTGCTTTATGTACCTGAGTTTTATCCGAATTATTGCCTGTATCATTGGATTTGTCGCTAGAGGTAGCAGTTTTAGTTATTTCTTCAGAGAAATCTCGATATTCAAGTGGATATTGTGCTGCATCAGCTGCTATAGACACCTCTACTGTATCTGTTTCAATGCTTTCATTGTTTTTAACCTCTTGTAAAGCACTGCCAGAAAAATATTCTTCCTGTCCTTCAGTTTTGTCTGAATCATTGTGAGCACTAGCACTTTTTGTTATTTCTTCTGAGGGATCTCGATTTTCAAGTGGATATTGCTTGTCAGTTGATGTCGTCAACTCTACTCTATTTAAAGTTTCTCTGTTTTCACTGTTTTTAACGACTGATGGAATGCTTTCGGAAAAAAACGTTTCTTGTACTTCAGTTTCGTCACAAGTTGCAGCATTTCTTGGTATTTCTTGAAATGATTCTTCATGTGGATCTTGCTCATTAGCTGCTTTAGTATCCTCTATTCTACTTAAGATTTCTATGCTTTCATTGATTTCTACATCTGATACGATACTTCCAGAAATATTTGCTTCCTGTACCTGAGTTTTATTTGAATCAGTGCCTGTATTATTAGGTTTGTAGCCAGCATTAGCACTTTCTGTTATTTCATTAGAGACATTTTGATTTTCTAATGAATATTGTTCTCCATCTGGTTTAGTAGCCTCGAGTCTATTTAAGGTTACTACACTTGCATTCCCTTTAATATCTTGTGTAGTGCTTCCAGAATTATGTGCTTCCTGTGTCTGAGTTCCATTGGAATCATTGTCAGTATCCTTAGGTTTATCACTAGCTTTAGAACTTCTTGTTATTTCTTCAGATATATTTTGCTTTTCAACTGGAGTATTAATCGTATCACACTTAGTAGGATTGGATTTATCGCTTGAATTTGCAATGTCTGTTCTATACTCTTCCGCGAATTCGAGATTTTCAAGCGGATATTCTTCATCGATCGGCTTTGTGACCTCCTCACTGTTAAGTATTTTGCAGGTTTCATTATTTTCTACCTCTCGCGAAATATTTCCGGAAATACAGGTTTCGTGGACTTGAGTTTTATGCAAATCCTTATTGGTATCACTACATTTTGCACTGTTTTGTAGTTTATCGTAGATATTTTCATTTTTATTCTCCTTCAATCGACAATCCTTAATTGAATTTTCATTACTGATTTTAGTATCCAAATTTTTTATTTTAACCGTATTTACTTTATCATGTGGTACATCGCTAACAATAGAGGCTTCTTTATTTTTTTGTGTTGTTAACTTTGAGGATTTTACTGACAGTGCTGCAGAGTTGGATAAAGTATTCTCTTCATTAGCTACAATCAAATCATCGTTTCTATTATTAGAAATGCTAACTTGAACTTCATTAAGTTGTGGAGAAGTTTTTTCAACTTCTGTTTTTGTGTTCAATACAATACTTTCTACAATTTGTTCTTCTTCTTCAGTTACATTTTCCTTTTGACTTTCTATTAAGGAAATCGTCTTTAGTTTTAACAACTTTTCTTTATCAATACATTCAGTATTTGGGTTTACAATTTTCACATTGATTTTGCCTTTGACAAACTCAAGGCTATTTGTAACATTTTTAGGCACCAAGTGGGAATTTGTTTCAATTTGAATAATTTTGTCATCTTCATTACCATCCAGATTTTGTTCTGTAGGCTCTTGTAATGTATTGTTCTGTTTAGTTTTATTCACATCTTCCAAGTAGGTTGTATCTTTAACAGGCTCTAAGTTTCTTATGGATTTTCTTTCTTCGCTTTCTCTCTGTGAGTCCTTCTTATTTTTAAGATTTTGTTTAGTAAACGTTTGTTTCTGCTCAAGATTTTCATTTGTGTCTTCTAGAGGCGTTGTATCTTTAATAACTTCAGGGCTTTTGTTTTCCACTAAACGGAAATTTGATTCAATCTGAATATCTGTGCCTTCTCTCTTTGGTTGTTCATTATCTGGAAAGTGTTGTTTAACATTTTTGTTTATATCATCCAGAGACGTTTTTTGTTTAACATGTTCATGACTTTTTATGTTCGACTGCTTTTTTTCTTCTGTAATATTATCAGCCACTAAATGGGAATTTGAATCATTTTGTTCTTTAACGCTTTGTTTAGAAGGCGTTTGTAAGCTTATCTTCTGTTTAACATTTCTGTTTAAATCTTCGAATTCAAAAACATTATCAAGCAATGTATCTGCTGTTGATTGCATCTGTTTACTTGCACTGTCCTCCTTTTGTTGCTCAGCATCTTTAGGATTTAATTTAGCAGACATTTGTAAGCTATTCTCGTTTACATTTTGCATATCATTTTCTGGCTCGTTAATTTCTTTAACTTTTTTCTGTTCTTCACCAACCTCTAAGTGTTGTTTTGTAAATAATCGTGTTAAACTTTTATTATAAAAAGTGTCTGTCGCTTTAAGTTCATGCTTTTCAATTACACTTTCGCCACATAAATCTAGACCTGGTATTTGGACCGAGTGAATTTCATTGGCTATGCCATCTTCCATAACTTTTGTCCAATCTTTAACAGTAACAGTCTCACTGCATTTGCTTTGTTTTCGCATAAAACCTTTGTCCATTTCGTTCCCATTAATGTTGTCTCTACAAACTTTTGTTTTTGTAGTTTCATTACAGCCACTTGTCTCTGTACCATTGCCTGGAGAAATTGTTGCTGTTGTAATAACCTCGTTCGAAGTGATATTTGCTAGCAGGCCTTTAATATTATTGAAAAGTGATTTTGTACTAGAAGATGTTGTTGTGGTGCTGGAAGTTTGTCCAAAAATTTCATTAAATAAAGCAACTTTACATGGTCTACCTAGTTTGCTGGCCTCCACTGTTAACAGAGACTCTTGTTTGCGGCTTTCACTAGGTTTATCGAATTGATTTTCATTCGAGCTTTGGTTTGCAGTTATGGTTGATAAATCATCAGAATTGTTTGTTTTAACTTCTTCGCTTGATATCTTTCTGTTGGCATCTTGATCATCTTCGTTGTCTTTAACACACGAATTTATCGAATTTGCAATTTTCTTCAAACCTGAGTTACTTTGCTTGTGTCCATAAGGTTGTTCTTCGTATTCTTCTTCCCGATTTGTTGAGTGGAAATTGTTACTTTCTGTTAGATTTACAGTTATATTGTTGCATACTTCTTCAATTTCTTCGTCAATGTTTTCAGTGGTTTCAGTTTGATTAGAAACATTTTGTGCAGAGTCTGAAATGCCTCCTTTATTCTCTGCTTTATTTTCTTGTGTTAATTTGTCATTTAAAGAATTTAAATCTCCGGGGCTGAAAAACAAAAAATCAAACGCAAAATTTATTGCTCAAAGTTCTTCAAATTAATTTATACATGAGGGACAATTACATATGGGTCGCAAAAGCTACCTTCTCTAAATGAAATCGGAACATTAAAAGTGTAAGAAATCTTTTGGATGAATGCCCACATTAGGCATTCTTATGTAAATTCGATTCTGCTCTTCAAAAACAACAGTATTAAGGGCTCTGGCATAGGGAAATTTGTTGTTTCAAAATTCTTAAATGTCTTGAAAGTGAATATGAAAATGAACGCTGATATCATAAATACAAATTCAATCAGGCTGGCCAATTAGAGTTATCTCTTACAGGTGGACGGTACATGTAATTTATATGCCAGTTGTATAGGTCAGCTCTGGACATTGTGACAGTACAGAGACACAATTATATACCGAGTACGACTGTCTTGTCGTTACTTTTTAAAATACTTAGTTGTTTCAGACTGGATAAGAAAAACCTCAAAACCTGGGATTCGCTGAGCGATAATAATATTAAGACATTAACTGTAAGTCAGCAATTTGATCATATATATAAGGAGGTAGTCACAACCAGTTTTACCCAAGAAGAGAAATAAATTGTTCTTTATTAGAACAAAGCTAAACTGCTCTCCGATAGCTTCTCGTCAGAAGCTGTGTCAGATTTGGTCAAGCGGTACTTTTGGATTATTATAACCTTAATCTGGCATCAAATTGTAACCACCTGTTCCTGTCAAATCCAAAAAAACTGTTGATATTAAATACGTCTCAACATAAAACCTGAGAAAATCAATTGTTGCAGTTCTTGTGTCAATAGAATAGAGGTTGTTTTGTGAGAGGGTTATCGGTTTTACAGTTAAAATGAGAAAAAGGTAACTAACAAAACGGTAAATAGTTGACATAAATGTGATAAGTTAAGCTATACCTAATTTCATGAAAAATTAAATGGATTTGATAAATGCAAATAATCGTTTTGCCAAATTTGTTTGTTGTAGTGGTTACGCTTCATTTCTTTTGCATTGGATTTATATTAGGCGACTGAACCATTTTGTTGAACATCGTACGACGAATCTGAACCTTAAGAACCCTTTTGAAACTTTAAACATCAGACGTGTATGTAATTTTTTTGAGCTATTTTAACAAATTTGTTAACTTTGCTTTTATTTTACTTTATTCGGAATACAAAACTTTGTGCTTAATTAACAAAATCTATAGAGAAAAAACTTACCCTATTGGGCTCTTTAAAGTTGATTTTGAATATTTATTTACTTCGTTACGGTCTCTGCTTTCAAAATTATAACGCTCACTATTTTGTGTTTTGTGCGAATATGAGCTTTCCGAAGAGTTAGAATGATCAATTTTCTTATTCAGTTCAGGTTTATCGTGTTTTTTATACGATTCACGACTACAACTTCTTTTTAATGGTCTTCTGTGGCGTTCTAAGGTTTTCGGCGATTCCCAATTTGCAGTTTTCTTATCTCTTTCAGGACTATTGTCTCTTCTATGATGTTCACGACTTCGACTTCTATTTGAGGGTCTTCTGTGCCGTTCATGACTTTTTGTTTTGTGATTCCTTTCAGCACTTTCATATTTTCTGCGATCATGACTGTGATTCCTTTCATCGCTCTGCCTAGAGTTTTTATAGGCATCTGTGTAATGATCTTTATGCCGCTCATGGCTATATTTGTAATCTTTATCATCCCTGCTATTTTTCAGTCTTTTATTTTCATTTGCATGGTCCCCTTCCTGAGACCTGTTTCTTTTAAATGATTCATCTCTACCTGGTTTAGAGATATTTTCAGCCTTATCATCATGGGTTTGATTACCTTGCGGTGTGAATGTTTCTTTAGATTCTGGATATTTTGTGTCCTGCTTCTTAAATGTTTGTGTTGATTTTTCTGGTGAAACCACGTCTGCAACCAAATGTCTTTTTTGACTCTCTACTTTATGGGAAGGTTTACGCCTAAAGACAATATCATCTTTCCTATAAAAGAAATTTCATGTTTAATATACAATATTTGAAGGTGTTTTCATAAATTTCCACACTTACTCTTTGCGTAGTTGATCAATTTCTTTGTTTTTGCGTCTAATTTCTGCGCGAGCCGTATCCAGCAGACTTTGGAAATTTAACTTAATAGTTTTAATACTTTTCTTAAGGGTTTTATTTTCTGTCTCTAGGTCTTCTATGGTCTTCAAGGATTGTTGATATTTATTCTCCAATTCTTGTAGCTCTTTTGATTTCTATGAAAATGGAATTGATCTCCTGAATGCTTATACAAAAATTGAATTCTTCTGTATACCTTTTCTTGTTGTTCTTGAAATTCATCCAAATCATCATACAAGTTCAGCTCTTCCATAGTTTTACGGAAAGTTTCTTAATTTATAACAATTATTCTTTATTTTTATTAAAATTGTTTATATTTTCTAGTAAAATAAATTTTTCTTGTAAGCTGACAGAAGAAAAAACAAAAACTTTTAATGAAAGACGGGCTGTCATACAGGTACTGCATAAACATAAACGTTTGCGCCATACGAAAATACTGCAAATAAAAACTTTTTGCAACACTGTTAATTAAAAATGCGAATGTTTACTAAGAATTTTTAAATCTATTTAAATCGTTACACATAAATATAATTCATAAAGTAGAGCTTCAAAATAACAGTAAAATAAACCAAGTTTTAAATCATTACGTGCAAAATACGACTTAATATTTATAATTCAGTTAATATAAATTTAATGGCGGAAATTCTGCTTTCGGACTTTTTGAATACATGAACATATAACTGTTTGTAGCATCACACTGTTGGAAACAATACTCTTTGTCCAACCTTTGGAAATAGTACTACGATATTAGGTGATAAC
Source organism: Sarcophaga variegata (assembly GCA_932273835.1). Lineage (NCBI taxonomy): Eukaryota > Metazoa > Arthropoda > Insecta > Diptera > Sarcophagidae > Sarcophaga > Sarcophaga variegata. The sequence continues at coordinate 101,399,856 of OW026360.1, read as the reverse complement.
TATATTATCAAATATACGAATTTTAAAATATTGTTTTAATGTTTTCCAACACTTGTAAATTATCTTTATAAAATAACGTTTACCAACACTTCCCTGCAATAATACATTGCAAAATACCTGGTTTGGCGCACATTTTTAAATTCGAACTTGATTAAATGTCAACTACAGCTGTTGATATTTTTGTTTATACCGCTAAAAAGCGTAGAAATTGTTGTTGCCAATTGATCACAACGCCAATTGTAAAAACCAAAACAAAGTGGAAACTGCTTTAAGTTTTAAACAATTAAAAAATATTGTAAGAAAAAAAAAATAAAAAGTGAATAAACTTTATATAGAATATTGCATATTTAAGCATAAAATTACATAAACTGTTTAATATTTACCTATAAAGAGTAAAACAAAAAGCAAAACTCGAACAGTTCAATTATGGATCCCACAATATCAGTATCGAAGGTAATTTCTTTTTTAAATAAACTAACAAGAATAATTTTATTTATTTTCCTTTAACAAATAGGGTTGTTTTGTTTTTAAAAATGGTGCCACTAGAGCGGAAAAAACAAAAAAGACAACAAAACGCAAACGTACAACTTCCACTACAGAAGACACTGGCATTTTGGGCAAAGAGGTGACTGATCAACCATTTTACAATGTTTATCGTGAATTATGGCAAAGCATTCATGTCCACATCGATGCTTTGCAAAAGGAAAATAGTGCACGTACTCTACAGGATTTGGTAGATTATGTAGTTAAACACAGCAAGGGCCAAGGGTTTGAACTGGGCATGGATAAAATATTACCAGCTGCTGCTTTGCTTACTGGTATAAATCAACCCGATCACTTGGAACAATTCGATAATTTGGGTCAGCGCATAAATGAGAATATTTCTGCCAGTGTTTGCATACTACAATCGCGGGATTGTGTCACACTGAAATCGGCTGTAGAAACTATGGTGTATAATTTCGTTGAGGCACCTCATGAAGATGATGAAGATCGTGATCATAAGCGTCTAAGGAAGTCTCAATGCACAATAAAGCAATTGAAGCATTGGCATAGAAATAATTACCCAGCAAAATGTACATCCTCCATACGACAGCGGGATGAGAACTCTGATTCCGAGAGCGATGCTGGTAGCATATTAACCGATGAAACAAATAGGGAAGATCATCACATGTTGGTGGTGATATTGCCTGATTTTGAGTGTTTTAACTCATCAATATTACAGGATTTAATATTGATATTGAGTGCTAACTGTTGTGATTTGCCATTTTGTTTAATTTTGGGTGTTGCCACATCCATTACAGCGGTGCACAGTGCTCTGCCCTATCATGTAACTTCGAAAATTAAATTGGCAGTATTTCAGACACAAGCTGCACCTGTTAGTTTGAATGAGGTAAGTGGGATATTTGATTTAATACACGTAATTTCCTTTTTTATATCAAATATTTACAGATTTTGGAAAAAGTTATTTTGTCACCAAAATATGCTTTTCACTTGTCCGGCAAGGCATTTAAATTTCTTACACATGTTTTCCTTTACTATGATTTTTCTGTTAACGGTTTCATACAGGGATTCAAGGTAAATTATTTAAATTGAAAGACAAAATTTACATACGAATATCGTTGATTCCCTTTTTTTCTTAGTATTGCCTAATGGAACACTATTTTCAAGGCAACGCCTATGCTTTATGCACAAATTATAGCAAATCTTTAGCAAAAATCAAAACGATGACCCATGATGATATGGAAACCATACGCAAACAACTGTCATTTCGTCCTTATGTAGAAAACATTAATGATTGTAAACGTATTATAGCCATATTGACCGATGATACTTACTTAAAGAAAAAACTGCCCAGTCTGCTAAAGGATTGTCATGTTTACTTTATGGTATTGCGTGTATTTTTAGAATTCCTTACCGTATTGGTAGAGGATTTACCAAAATGTCCCTTGGGCAAATATCGCCGCGAATTATATGCCACTTGTATGGCCAAAGAGATATGCTTGCAGCCAGAGTTTAAGGAATGCTGGCAAATGTTGGCATTGATGTCCAAAGATGAATTCGTTACAAAAATTTCAAATGCCATAAAAACTACACAAGATTTCCTAGACAAAGAAATAAAAAATAATTTAGAATTGTCTGAAGATTGTGAGGGAATTGTAATCGGTAAATTGCAAAAGGTTAAAGATCTGATAACTAAAGTGGTAATGGCTGGCATGGATAAAGCTTCAGGCAGTAAACAACATCAGCAACAGAAAGAGAAAACTTCACCGGATGATTTAAAACAATTGTCATCAAGACATGACCTAAAGGAGAAACTTTTGCAAATGTCCAAACAACAAAAACAACAACCCACAGAATTTACACGTTGTGTACAGGAGACATTAAAATTTATAGAAGAACAGATAGTCAAGCAACATTTAGGTCCTTTACAAAAGGCACCACCGTTGCATGAATTATTTGTTTTTACCGATATCTCAACGGTTAGGCGTAATATTATTGGAGCCCCGCGAGCCGCATTACATATGGCTCTGAATAATCCCCATTTTTATTTACAATGCAAATGCTGCGGTCTAAAAGAGCACTCACAACTATTAACTACCTTGCCTGACATATCGATAATATATAAATTGCATTTGGAATGTGGTCGCATGATTAATTTGTATGATTGGTTGCAAGCATTCCGTTCGATTGTTGACTTCAATGAAGAGGATCAAGAACAAATTGATCCACAAATACAGTAAGTTCTTGTTGTCCATTAAACTTGTTTACGTTATAAATATGTTTTCTTTTTTTTACTAAATTAGGGCTCGTTTTACTCGTGCTGTGGCTGAATTACAATTTTTAGGCTACATTAAGATGTCTAAACGTAAAACAGATCATGCAACGCGTTTAACATGGTAGATATGCATACACACATAAATACATTTTCCAGCATTATCATGATATTATGGTCCTTCGGTATCAATTCATGATATAGGTATGTTATCGTTGACAGCGTCAATAGTAATAAGATTTATTTATTTAGAATTTATATAACATAGTCCTGCTTATGTATTCATGAAATAAAATGCATTTTGAAAAGCAGAAACATGTTTTAAAACTTTTCAAATTCTTTTAATTTTTAGGTTATGTTAGGTGTGTGATACCATTAAGATACATACTTAGATACAGAGAAGATCAAACCTCCGTCATACTTTCTACATCTAAGATTATCTTCAGCAGTCGCCGTAGTCTAGTAGGTAGTGTTTTGGCTTATTAGACCTAAGGCCAGGGTTCAAATCCCAGATCAGACATCAAAACGAAAATATGAAAAAATATTTCTTCGGTGACTGCCTCTCAGCAGACTTCTGGCAAAAACTCTGAGAGTAAATAAAATTGCCATGAAAATCTCAAAAATCTGTCGTTCGGAGTCGACTTTAAACTGTAGTATAAAACTCATGTATAAAATTAACGCACAAAACATAAGTGATGTGAGGAGCTAGGTCTTAATCCTGACTGAAGGGTTGTAATGACCGATTATGTATGTAAGATTATCTTCCCTCAAATACTAAATAATTCCCTTCACTTTCATGTTAAGGCAACTCCTTGACATTTGTTTTCCCTTATATCTAATGTACTCAGACATTATTCCAACTATACATTGTTCAAAATGTCTTTAACGGAAACACAAACATTTTATTGTTCTTTTACAATCTTGGCTAAGCCGCAAAGGCTTAGAGATCCTGTAGGTAGTAGTGGTCAATCACATCTGGTCACTCGCCTTGTCACTTCAACCCCCAGGTAATATTTGAAAAGCAGCCTCCCTACACTTCGGATTAAACTTTTAGCGGTAGTTTAATGACTTTCGAGATAACACATATCATGCGTGACTGATATCCGCAGTGGGTAATCATACTTACTTAATTGGACATTAACAATCCGTTTATAGGATTTCAGACTGCTTTAACACATCCTTCCAGGCACCTCTGCGTCTTGCACGCCTGCATCAATTGGTCACGCCAATCGATAACAGAGCTTCCTCAATTTAATCCTTTCGACGTACATAGATAAGGTCGTCCTCTTCACCGACTGCTGCTAATCGCCGAAAAATCCCCTTCAATTACGATATGGCCGACCAGCGCAGCCACTGGATGTTAATGCGCTGCACAACGACCACGTCATTGAGAAGCTCATATTGCTCATTATTAGATTGGATAAGGGAAATATCGTCAACTAACACTGGACCAAAGATCCTTCGTTGAACTTTTCTCTCTAATACTCTCATCGGTTGATATTATGAGGCGATCAGATAATGAATTTTAATAAGAGTTCTAAACCAACATCGCCTTATTATTGTAGAATGATGAGTAGCTCTTACCTATTCAGACAAGATCAACCCTGTTACAATTAAGATAAGGTAATGAGCATACAGTGGTGGCCTTATAATTATAAACGACTTAGCAACATGTATGTTTGTTAATTTGTTTTACAGTTTTCACTGTGTACCTGGGATCAAAGTCTTTGTTTGGAGGACGTTTTACATACGTTTTTTCATCAGATTGGGACAAATTAAACTGAAATTCGTCACCCCAGAGAACTCTGTTCCAGAAACATCGTTTCTAATTATAAGGCCACCACTGTAGCTATTACAATAACAATAACCAAATATACGTACATATGTATGTATCGTCTTGCCAAAGACGATGTTTTTGTTAACAAATTGTGTATATTTTTGGTTGTACCTTTAGTGAAACAATTCAAAAAATTAATTTCGATTTTAAAAATGTTGTTTTTTATTATTAATTATTTTAAACATAACTAAAACTAGCCGGTTTTGTTTTTCGTTTTATAATTTTAATTTACATACTAAAAAATGGTGTTACAAGTTTATTTTGTTATTCTATTTTTTTCTTTCTTTTTTTTCTGTTACGATTTGTGTTTTAAATTATTTATTATTGTTGTTGGTGTATATAATTTAATTTTTAAATTTTCTTTGCAAAGGTATAAAAAATACGATTTTTTTCTCCATCTAAATTTCTCAGTTACGGTTTATATATACTTATTCTGTTTCAATATAAATGTTTTGGTTGAGTTTTAAAATTTTTTAAATAATTGTGTGTTTTATTATTGCTTAATATATAGACTATATTATTATTTCACTATTTGAAAGAAAAAAACTAAAGGTTATAAAAACTAAGCTACAATGTTAAATGTGTTGTTATTATTCAAGAGAAACTAAACGTATGTATTTAAATTAAATCAAAAATTAATTTATAGGAGCTGAGTTTGAGATTTTTCCGTTATTTGGTGGCAGGCATCTAAGTTTTTTTTTTAATAATTTTTTTTAATTGTTTTTGCTTTATTATTGTTAAATTATTGTGTGATTTTAAAACTAAATTGTATAATTATTTGTTTTTCTTGTCTGTTGAGCTGATATGATTAAAATACTTTAATAATTAATATTTTTTATATATAATATAGAATTTTTGTTGTCATAAGGTTGCATTTAATATTTCAATAATTTTTTTCTTATTCTTTTTTAAATTCATAAAAAATGTAATTTTTATAAAGCTTTGTTTAAAAAAGGTGTTTATGTTTTTATGCTTTTTTTATTATTTTTTAATATAAAGATCAGGTGTTTTATAAGAAGTTAATTAATTACTTAAATTAAAGGAGAAAAAATACAACTTAATAACCCCTAAGTTGAACAAAAATGAATATAAAAACTGTTCCCTTAAATATTTTACTCCCCTTCAGCAGTAAATTTTTACAAAAAGTTAACATAAATACTTTTAAAATATTAAAATAAGGAAGACCTTTTTAAATCAAAACAATTTGAAAATTAAAATATTTTAAACATTTTTGATTTATGATTATTAATTATAATTTTTTAAATTTAATTTAAATTATCATAACCTCAAATTCAAAAACATGTATAGATTTGTAAACAGCAAAATGTGTATGAATATTATGTTTTGAAAAGCTTTATCAATCAATGTGTATATTTTATTGAAATTTCATTCAAATTCTTTTTGATTTTAAACAATTTTATTTAATTATATTGAAATAATTATTAAAAGCTTGAATATGAATTAAAATTTAAATTAAAATTACTTTTAAAAACATCAACTTGTAAAGAAATTAGAAATTTTTAATTGCCAGCTGATAGGAAAGATTTTTTTGATTTGATTTTCTTTTTCCATTCCTTCCAGATTATAGTTTTTTATTTTAAGTTTTATCGGTCTCCAAAATTTCTAGTTTTAATTAATTAAAGTTATTCAACATTTAAAAATTTCTAGAAAAAGAGTTTTACATTTTTGCTTGGAAGAAAAAAGAAACTTGCTGTTACAATCTGAATTTATATTGCAGAGGAAGGTTATTTTTTTATAAATTTATTGAACACATTAGTGACGATTTAAAATCCATATAACAAAGACGTAACAAATCTTTTTTAAGACTTAAATTTGGTTTCGAAATTTGAAAGAAAAATCTTGGTTTTCACCTTTTAAAAATTTCGAGATTTTTTGAAGCTCAAATTAAAAGAATTCCCTGTTTAAAATCCATATAACGGCGACGTAAGTTATTTTTAAGCTTTACATTTGGTTTGTTTTTCACATTTTTAAAGTCTTGAGATTTTTCTGAGATATTTACGTCTCCTGCACCCGGTTGATATGACATTAACAAGTTCTATATTTGATGTTTTGAATTAAGAATATAAAGTTGAGCAACTGGCAAGATTTAATGAGCAAAACTTTTGCTGAAGTTAATATTATCGTGCATTCAAATAAATAAATGTTTAAAATCCCTATAACAGCCACGAAAGAGTTATTTTTTAAGATATAAGTTTGGTTTCGAAATTTGAAAAAAAAAATTTATTTTTAAACTTTTAAAGTCTTGAGATTTTTCTGAGATTTTTACGTCTCCTGCATCCACAGCTGACGTGACATAGGAAGTTCTATATTTGATGTTTTGAATTAAGAATATAAAGTTGAGCAATTGGCATGATTTAATGAGCAAAACTTTGATTGAAGTTAATATTTTGATAGATTTTGATTCAAATAAATGGTACCTTTTCCAAAAAGTTAACGTTTTATAGTATTATGCCAGTAACGTAATGTTCATGGCCCAATATCATTATAGGGTTGACCTGATTTACATCCGGTGGGAAAAGTTGTACACATATTTGGCTCATAAGCATAATAAAAGTGAGTAAGGAGGTTCACAAACATACAAAATATATATATTTTTTAATAAATCATCGACAATTTCTCTTATTTCATAAAGCTTATTATTGCTACCACTTGTTAATGGAATCTATGCCTCAAAATATTTATAGAAAATAGAGCATGTCAACACATTCATTCTAAGAATAGAATGTTTCTTTTTTCTATTCAAAATTCAAATTTAAAAAATCATTACAATTTAGATTTTCTGTTCATATAAAAAAAATTTTTTTTTTTTGACATACAAAACGGAAAGATGAAATCGATTCAAAGCTATTTTAACAAATTATTTTCATTGTTTTTTTTCATATTATTTGGCAAAAATTACAAATAATAATCCCCTTGTTTCTGTAAGACAAACGATTTTAGACGATTGTCAATTTGTATGAAAAATAACTCAAAACTATTTAAGTAATTGAGTGCTTTTCTACACACACAGGGGATGAAGTTTGTTTTTAATACGTTTTTTTATCGATCTTTAAATATAATTTATAAATGTAAAACGATTTGAGGATATAATAAATAAAGTATAAAAGTAAAGCAAATTTTTAATAATTTCTACAATAACAAATAGAAAACCTTTATTATTATGATTTTAAATAATTATCGCGCCAAGCCTTCGTGATTCATTTGAAAAAAAAAATCAATTTTCGGAAAAAAAAATTTCATAATTAACCCCTACAAAACACCTTGCCTTATTGCTATTTTTATTTTGTTTATATTTCATTTTTCTTTAATTTATATTTCTTCTATATATGAGCACATAATTCTTTTTAAGACTCTACTTGCTTAATTTAAAAAAAAAACTAAAAATTTTAAATCAAAATCGTAATATTCGAATTCAAGCCAACAACAACAGTAAACAAACTAACATACAACATCCATAATTTCTGTTAATAATAAATCATACATACACACATAATTTCTATACTCATTCAAAATGAAATTCTAACTAAAAATATTAAAGAAAAGAAACAAAAAAAAAAAAAAACGAAAATTCTTTCCATATTAATTATAAATAAACTTCACATTCGTTCTCTCTTAGCGGGCTCTTTACAAAAGTAAAGAACATTTTATCTCACTCATCAATAATGTATGAATTAATGTTTTCGTTTTCCTCAATGACTGCCTGGACTACAATGATGACGATCGATGATGATCAAGTGGTATATGTATATGAAAAGAGATTTCTTAAATATGTATCTGACATGCATGGCCATAGCCATCGCTATCGTTGTCGTTGTCGACGGTCGGTTGTAGTCGTCATTAGCACTATTATCATTATAATTATTATGGTTATTTTAATTGCTTTTCATAATGTCCATTTCGCATTATAATATAAACAAAAAGTATATTTTTTTGTTGCTTTAGTTCATATTTTTTTTTTAATTTTAAATCGTTTGTCGTTTGTTCGTAGTTCTTTACTTTTTATTTATTTTTTTTTTGTTCTTTTGTTTTATTTCTTTTATTGTTTGGTGTGTAGTATGTATATTATTATGTTCTTTCTTTTTGTATTTGTTTTTTTTATGTGATTTCTTTTTTTGGGTTATTTTTACGTTACATACATACATACGGTTTGTATGTGATTGTTTACCATATTTTAGCATTAAATTTTAATTAAATTATTGTTAATATTCTGTTGACGTTTACGTTTGGCATTCATGGCATCAACAATGGGTTGGCGTTTGGCATTATATTTTTTATTGAGTTCCTCAATTTCTTTTTCCATTTCGGAGTCAATATTATTGAGACGTTGATTAAGATCGTCGAATGTGAGAAATTTCAAAAATTCAAATTCACCATCTAAGTATGTATGCGATTGTGTATGCAAATGATGATGGGGATGATGTTGGGCTGGTGGCTGAGGTTGTTGTTGTTGCTGTTGTGGCGGTGGATAGGCAGGAGGTGGTTGCATTTGATGCTGTTGCTGTTGTTGTTGATTTAAAGCTAAAAGATGCTGTTCATTAACCATTGGATTAACATTATAATAGGCTGCAGCAGCTGCTGCTGCTGCCGCTGCCTGTTGTTGCTGATGCAGTTGCTGTTGCTGCAAATGTTGTTGATGTTGTTGTAGCCCATATTGATTAATAGCTGAGATTTGTTGGAAATGCATTTCCATATTGTTCTCCCAATTGGTATCATTTGAATTGGCATTCGAAAGTGGTGGATGCTGTTGCTGTTGATGATGATTGTTGAGATTGTGATTATTTACATTTGAGGTCTGATTATTATGAGCTTGAGCGGCTAAAGCAGCAACATGTGCTGCAGCTGGGGAATACTCTGTGACTTTATCGGAAACATCAGCGGTTGGATTTTTCCGTTCAAAGTGATCAAGGAACTGTGGGCGATAGCGTGGTTTTACATAATCATTACGTTTAGCCGTAGTCGAGTCATCGGAGTCAGAGTTAATGACCATGGTGCCTATAAAAAAAATGAAATTAACATAAATAAATAAAATAAAATTCAAGTTTAGTTAAATAATTGTTTTTATTAATGTGGTAGGTTCGTTTTCAATACGCCTTTATTTTTTTGTATAAGAATTCTCCATTTTATACACGTCAAACCATTGATTTCATACACGTCAAACCCAGTAATAATAATTTATCATTACAACCCTTTAGTCAGGATAACGGCCTAGATTCCATACCACTTATATTTTGTTTGTTAATTTTGTTCGTGTGTGGCGGAATCTACAGTTAACGTCAAATCTAGGCGACAAATTTGAGAAACTCTTTGACAAGTTTTCTTTCTTTGACAAGTTTCTTTGGCGTTATATCTCTGCGTGAAGGTGTTCTCTTAACCTACTCTCATAACCTAAAGTAACCTAACATTATAATCGTCTAACAGAAACAGACAAATTTAAATGAAAGCCTGGTTCGACTGACTGACTCGTAACGATCGTAAAACTGACATTTTATAATTCAGGCCAATAATTAGGGAAACTCTTACATTCTTATCGAGTTACCTATTCGTCTACGAAAAGACAGCTAGAATTGCATTAATCATGATTACAAATATGTACGTAAAATACGTATGTGGTTTCAATATATTACCAACGATATTGCAAGAAAGTAATTATTCCTGAAACATTATGACCGCAAAGATCATCAAATTAATACGAACTGAAGTATGCATCGCAAGACTCAAATATAGATTGAATATACATTGAAATACATTTGAATTGAAATTGTGCGGATAAAGCAAGCTCTAATCACAATGTACTAGATATCATGTGGATTTATTTTCTAACTGAGTGTCACTTCTGAGGATAGGAAGATTTCATGTGGTCTTCGAAGAAGATAGGAAAATCTTGATATGTATAGGATACCTGCATATTTTTTAGCAACTACGACGACATTGTGGCAAATATAAAATGAAGCTAAAAATACTGGCATAGAATTCAAAGGCCAAACTAATTCGCATTAACTCTTCAAATAACACGAACTTTTCCAAAAATGGAGAGGCTCCTAGTGACATTTGCAATATCTTATTAACTGCTGGGGAGCTGAAATTATCATTTTCAACTCTGCTTTAAATCTACTTCTCTTTGGATGTGAAAATCTAAGGAAAATCTATTCAATCAAGAAATTTAAGGAATGGAATTGAATCTTCAAGCTAAGGCAGAAGCCATTAGTTGGAAAAAGAATTTATACTAGGTTAAGACATTATCATTGAACAGAACTGAGTGGAAAATATATTTTATGACCCTATCTTCCGTACACAAACAATTTGGAATTTATATTGTACATAAGAATTATCATGAGTTTCACTTCCAAGTTTTATTTCATTTTAATTTAAAGCAAAATTCGTCACCTGATGGAAATAGAATTTTAAAGGTTCGATTTTACGACACCAATAAGTTCTAAACATTGCGACATCATTATTTTTATAATATAAAATAACCTTTGCATATCGTTAGCAAAAATTTAAAATAGTCTAACAGGAAATTATTCACCAATTTGAAGTTCATTGACAAAAACTATAGGCTCATATAATGCCACTTACCTAAGTTCGATTCCAATTCGACCATGGTACCGCTGTCAACTGTTGCAATATCCCCACCATCCGCCGATTTATTTGCCATTGCTGGACCAGCCATATTGCCTCCTTTACCCGGACACAATGTGCCTGTATTTTCCGGATGTGAAATCATTGTGGCATCTGAAGCATTCGATGTTTGTTGATAATCGCCAAATTTTTCTGGCACTAGAGTACCTGGATCATCAATAAATGTTTTAACCGTTTCAGCTGGGAATTCATGTTCCTCTTCATGCAGCAATTCTTCTTGCTGTGTTGCCAAACTTTTAGCTTGACTTCCTTGCACAGAACCTCCTGCTGAGCGGGCAGTTCTTTGTTGTTCACGTATGGCACAAGTTTCTTCAATCATTGACTTTAAAATACCACGTTGTTTAGCATTGCGTATGAATTCGTGATCCAATAAATCTGATGCTGTGGCTCTCTCCTCTGGATTTTTAACTAAACAACGACTTACAAAGTCAATGAATTCGGTACTCCAACGATCTGGTTCACGAAAAGATGGTGGCGGTTTTTGTGGTATCATGAATATTGCCCGCATAGGATGTATGTCACCATAAGGCGGTTTACCTTCGGCCATTTCCAATGCCGTAATACCCAAAGACCATATATCAGCCACACAATCATAACCAATTTCCTCTATAACCTCGGGTGCCATCCAAAATGGTGTACCAATTACCGTATTTCTCTTAGCCATGGTATCGGTCAACTGACCGGCCACACCAAAATCAGCTAACTTAGCAAAGCCCTCAGTGTTTAAGAGAATATTACCCGCTTTAATATCACGATGTATTTTCCTTCTCAAATGCAAATACACCAAACCTTTAAGTGTGTCCGATAAGATGGTTGCAATTTCATCTTCTGTCAAGGTTTTCTTTCGCAGACGCATTATATCCGATACGCTGCCAGCACCACAATATTCCATACATATCCACAGATCGTACTGTTTAAAGTAAGAACCGTAATATCGCACCACATATGGCGAGTCACATTGTTGCATTATCGAAATCTCTTTGATAATATCATGCAGGTCAGATTCGACCGGCACCAATTTAATGGCCACTATGGAACTACTTTCTTTGTGTAATGCCTTATACACCGAACCATAGCTGCCTTCACCTAATTTGCATATAATGTCAAAGACCTTTTCCGGTGGCTGCAACAATGATTCCTCTGATAATTTTTTTAATTCACTTTTGGAAGACATTTTTTTTAAGTTTTTTCTCTTTTTCTTTATTTCATTACACTCTTTTAATGCACTCCAAACAATGATTTATTCTGTATTTTTGTATCTGTTCTATTGGTTTGAGTATATTTTATTAATTTTCACAATTTAATTACATTAATTTAACACATTTTTATCTTTTTGAAGGCGTCGAAAATTCTATTTTTTCCCTTGAATTGGTTTTTTTTTTGTCAAACAAAAGAAAGAAGAAATAAATGAAAATCTGTGTGAGAGAAGAAAAGTTTTGCTGCTTGAAATGTCAAATTGTTTAGAGGAATTTTTTTTTATCGTTCACCTGCAGTGAAAGTGATGCCATACTCATTGATTTGCCGGCAGTGGGTAATAAGAATGGAGGAAGAGTTGAAGAAGGCAATAGTATTTTAAAGTTACCATCGTATTGGACAAAATACTGAGAAGTAAATTAAGTAGTTGTTTAAAAGTAAAATTTTTTAATATTCATAACACCTGTCATTAAAATTATAGGGTTTTAACCAAAGAATAGTTAAAGAGTTAAAACTCGAGAAAGAAATTGATTGTCATAACAAAACACAAACTTTTTACAAGAGATTGTCATATACTTTCGCTTTGATACAAAATCATGGCAGGAATAGTGTCAAATATTTTCTGTTGTCTGCGTTTATTAATTCTTATCTGGCACACCCTATTTATTTGCAAAAGTATTAGGATTTTCTTTTATGCTTTTGATTATTATTGCAAGAGATTATTTTTTAATTAATGTATTAACAATAACTCAGCATTTAACAGCAGCTGTTGTTCCTGCAACCACAAATATTTTTATATATATTTATATTTATTAAATAGTAACATTTTAATGCTGTCATTTTTTACCGAGGGTTATTCTGCTACCACCTTGCTTGTTCAGCCTGATAATATCTTAGCTGATACACTCTGTTTACTTTCTAAAATATTTGTATTTTTTTTGTTCATACTTTGACAATTTGTCATACCAGCCACAACATTTCGTGGCACTTGCACACGTTTTCCAATAGATTTCATCAGAAAACTTGCAGAAGTGCAGCAAGAGAGCTTGCAAATCAATATTTTTTAAATTAATATATAAATAAATAAAAATAATTCATAAACAAATACAGTATTTAAAGTGATTTAAACCAAGATGCCCGAAGAACAACAACCTGCTGTGAATGGTGAGACTACTTCTGCTGGTGATGCAGCAGGACCACCGAAAACTGCAAAACAATTGGAAAAAGAAGCAAAAAAAGCTGAGAAATTAGCTAAACTTCAAGCCAAGTTGGAGAAGAAGGCAGCTGTTCCTCCAGCAACTACGGAAAAGAAAGAAAAACCTGAGGTAAATTCCAATAATATGTTCAATGGTGTTAACTAAGGAAGTGGGGTTAGAAATAGTATTGACTGTGAAGGCTCTATTGAACATCTAATAAGAAGAGGGGGAAGGGAAGCATTTGTATACATTTTTTAAAAAGCATAATTGTTTTGTTTTGTATACAATTAATGCGTTAATTGTGGTAATAAAAACAATAACAATTAAATATTTTTTTGAAATTTTGGTGAAAGTTTTATACATTCCTGCTAATGTTTTGTGTTTTCTTTTTTTACAGAAAAAAGCCAAAGAAGTTAAAGAGTCGGCCGTTTATACTGCCAATACTGCACCTGGCGAGAAAAAGGATATAGCCGGAGATTTGCCCGACGCTTACAGTCCTGGCTATGTTGAGGCTCAGTGGTATAGCTGGTGGGAAAAAGAAGGATTTTTCAAACCAGAATATGGTGTAAGTATTCTTAATTTTATTTTGAATAATTGATTTTTTTATCGATAAATTGACTCGATTGATGTCATAGATAAAAGTTGAGTGATATCATTAAATATATATTATGTTATTAAGAGTGAATATTATGAAATAATCTATTAAGCTGAAATAAAACAAAGATAAGCAAGATCTGTGACAGAATTTATTATTAACTTTTATATGGATTGTTATGGTTTAATTGGATAGTTCCATTCAAGCATTTTCATGTAATAATTTCTGTTAAAATTTTCTTTTTTCCAGCGTTCCAGTATCTCGGATCCAAATCCAAAGGGTAAATTTGTTATGGTCATTCCACCACCCAATGTAACTGGTTCTTTGCATTTGGGTCATGCTCTTACGAATGCCATTGAAGACGCCATTACCCGTTACAATCGTATGAAGGGTAAAACTACACTTTGGGTGCCTGGATGTGATCATGCTGGTATTGCCACTCAAGTAGTTGTGGAAAAATTATTATGGCGCGATGAAAAACTAACACGCCACGACTTGGGACGTGAGAAATTCATTGAAAGAATTTGGGGTTGGCGTCGTGAGAAAGGTGGTCGCATTTACGATCAATTAAAACGTTTGGGTTCCTCTTATGACTGGAGCCGTGTGGCATTTACTATGGATCCGAAACTATGTAAAGCAGTTACCGAAGCTTTTGTGCGCCTACATGCCGATGGCAGCATTTATCGCAGTTCACGTTTAGTTAACTGGTCTTGTGCTCTACGTAGCGCTATTTCCGATATTGAAGTTGATAAAATTGATATTCCCGGTCGTACGTTCTTCAACATTCCCGGCTACGATGAGAAAGTTGAATTCGGTGTCTTAGTGAAATTTGCCTATAAGGTGGAGGATTCCGATGAAGAAATTGTTGTGGCCACCACACGTATTGAAACCATGTTGGGTGAT
This sequence comes from Sarcophaga variegata, assembly GCA_932273835.1. Classification (NCBI taxonomy): domain Eukaryota; kingdom Metazoa; phylum Arthropoda; class Insecta; order Diptera; family Sarcophagidae; genus Sarcophaga; species Sarcophaga variegata. The sequence continues at coordinate 101,384,698 of OW026360.1, read as the reverse complement.
ACAGCTGTGGCCGTTAATCCTAAAGATGAACGCTTTAAACATTTGCATGGTAAATTTGTTAAACATCCATTCTGCGCGAGACGTCTGCCAATTGTATGTGATGAATTTGTTGATATGGACTTTGGTACGGGTGCTGTGAAAATCACCCCCGCTCATGATCCCAATGATTATGAAGTTGGTAAACGTTGCAATCTGCCTTTTATAACGATTTTGAACGATGATGGCTATATTATTGGAGACTATGGTGAATTTACTGGCATGAAGAGATTTACCTGCCGTAAAGTAATACAAGAACGACTAAAAGAATTGGGTCTGTATAGAGAAACCATTAATAATCCTATGGTTGTACCATTCTGTTCCCGCTCCAAAGATGTTGTAGAACCCATGATCAAGCCTCAGTGGTAGGTTATTTATTTCATTAAGCAATTGTGATATGGTAACTTAATATCGTTTTAATTTTCATTTGGATAGGTATGTTAAATGTTCTGCTTTGGCAGAAAATGCTACTGTAGCTGTACGTTCTGGTGAGTTGAAAATCATACCCGAACATCATACCAAAACTTGGTATCATTGGATGGATGGCATTCGTGATTGGTGTGTGTCACGTCAATTGTGGTGGGGCCATCGTGTTCCCGCTTATTATGTTACATTTACTGATCCTTCCATTCCAGCTGGCTCGGTAAGTGGTTGCTTTTCCTTTTTGTTTTTAAAAGGAAAATTTAAATTGATTTCTTGTGTGTTATTTTACATGTCTGACTAAACGGTGTGTAGTTAACAGTGGTAATTGTTTTTAAAGCTTTTTATTAATTTAAAAATAAGTTTTATTTACTTTGTTTTTGTATTTGTAATTTTGAAATTTTTTTTCTTGTTTTAGTCTGAAGATGAAACCTATTGGATAGTAGCCCGTAATCAAGAAGAGGCTTTAGCTAAAGCATCTGAAAGATTTAATGTTGATGCCAGCAAAATTCAACTCCACCAAGATGAGGATGTCTTGGATACTTGGTTCAGTAGTGGCTTATTCCCCTTCTCGGTATTCGGCTGGCCCGATAATACTGCCGATTTGGAAGCTTTCTATCCTACAACATTATTGGAAACAGGTCATGATATTCTTTTCTTCTGGGTTGCGCGTATGGTCTTTTTTGGCCAAAAATTGTTGGGCAAATTGCCATTCAAGGAAGTGTATCTACATCCCATGGTACGTGATGCTCATGGCCGTAAAATGTCCAAATCTTTGGGTAACGTTATTGATCCTATGGATGTTATTACCGGTATTACGTTGGAGGGTCTACATGACCAATTAATTAATTCCAATTTGGACCCCAGGGAAATTGAACGGGCTAAAGCTGGCCAGAAACAAGACTATCCCAATGGTATACCTGAGTGTGGTTCAGATGCTTTACGTTTTGCCTTGTGCGCCTATATTACCCAAGCGCGTGACATTAATTTGGACATTAATCGTGTGCAAGGCTATCGTTTCTTCTGCAATAAATTGTGGAATGCAACTAAATTTGCTTTAATGTACTTTGCTGGCGAGGAGAAATACTCTTCTGATTTCCAATTGAATGGAAATGAAAACAATATGGATGTATGGATTCTATCACGTTTAGCTGCTACCATTGAATCGTGCAACAATGGCTTTGAACAGTTCGACTTTGCTGCCGTCACCAGTGCCTGTTACAGTTTCTGGTTATATGATCTATGCGATGTTTATTTGGAGTGCCTGAAACCTATTTTCCAAAATGGCAGCGATGAGCAAAAGGCTTCAGCACGTAAAGCTTTGTTTGCATGCTTAGATTTGGGTTTGAAACTCCTGTCGCCGTTTATGCCTTTTATTACGGAGGAATTGTATCAACGTTTGCCACGGGCTGAACAAACTGCAAGTATTTGTGTGGCTGCATATCCATGTAAGTGATAAAGGGATTTCAATTGTTAAATAAATCAATAATTTTGTAAACGTTTCTATCTTTTTAGCAAACACTTCCTGGCGCAATGAACAAGTTGAGAAAGATGTTGATTTCATGCAAAAGGCCGCACGTATTATACGTTCTGCACGTTCTGATTACAATTTGCCGAATAAAACCAAAACCGAAGCATATATTGTATGCACCGATTCTCAACCTAATGACATACTCAAAAAGTACGCCAGTGATTTGGCCACTGTTTCGTATTGTTCAAAAATTGAATTCGATACTACACCAGCAGCTGGTTGCGCTATTCTCACTGTATCCGGCCAGTGTGAGGTACATTTATTGCTAAAGGGTCTCATTGAAGCCGACAAGGAAATTTCGAAATTGCAAAAGAAACAACAGCAACTCGTACAAACTGTAAGCAAATTGAAGCAGGCCATGGAAGCTAGCGACTATGCCACGAAGGTACCAGCCGAAGTACAATCTGCTAATACCGAAAAACTCCAGCAATCCGAAAGTGAAATAGAACGTATTACTAAGGCCATGGAGACTTTAAAATTAATGTAAATCGCCTTTATAGTTAATTAGTTAGTTTTAAAGTGACTTGAATACTGTGAGGATTTCTTCTGATATTTCTTTTTTCTATTATTTTTTGTTTTGTTTTGTTTTATTTTGAAGAATTTAAATTATTGCTTTTAATTTTTAATTAACGTTTGTGTGTGGTGTGTGAACTCAAATGTAAGTTGCAGCACATAAAAGGGGTGTAATTGCAACACACCTGCTAATTTAAACAATAATAAAAAGCTGAATAGATGACTATAATTTCCAAGAAGTTTTATTTGCTCGGTTACACCATTTTTCTTCAATGTCACTGGCTTGGTCTTAATACGTCATTTTAAATTTTCTTTTTGTATCTTACACCAACGTTCAGAGGAATTAGAAGTATTAACTGCGGGATTACATTCTAAATGCAGGAAGGTTTGCCAAATACGAACCATGCTTCTAAACAACGAACTAAATCCACAAACGGATGTGATCTAGATGAAGGGTAGAATGTATTTGAACACATTCCATTGTAGTATCGCTAAAGTGGTCTCACAAAACCTTTGAGAGATTCTCTGAAGACATTAACTGAGGAAGGACTAGAACCAGTTGGCTACACAGACGACGTATTAATACTTCTAAGAGCTAAGAATCCGAATCATCAATACAGGATAGCGGAGCACGCTCCAAGTGATCTGATTGTGAACCCGTTTAAGGCTAAAATATGCTTATTTAGAAGGAGAGCGGAGATTGCTCGATAGAACGGTTCTCGCTGACAAGAAGATAGGGTTATCCGACCAAGTGATATATAGTTGGGTCTGGCGGCCTAGGCAGCACTCCATATGTGGGAGAGCCATAGCCTTTAAGTGGAGCTGAATACCGATAATGATGCAGGAGAGTAATTAGACATATTAATACTAACTTACTAGTCACCGTAGTCCAGTAGGTAGTGTGTTGGCTTATTAGACGTGAAGCCACGGTTCAAACCCTAGGTCAGACATCTCCAGCAAAACGAAATATGAAAAAATATTTATTCGGCGACTTTTTCTCTGCAGATTTCTGGCAAAAGCTCTGATAGTAAATAAAATTGCCATGAAAAGTGTCTCAAAAATCTCCACCAAAACGAAATCTGAAAAAATATTTCTTCGGCTACTTTTTCTCTGCAGATTTCTGGCAAAAATTCTAAGAGTAAATAAAATTGCCATGAAAAGTTTCTCAAAAATCTGACGTTCGGAGTCGACTTTAAACTGTAATCCCGCCACTCATGGATTTAATTAACACACACAACATAAGTGGCTCGGCAAGCTAGGTCGTAATCCTGACTGAAGGGCTGTAATGACCAATTATGTATGTATGTATATATACTAACTTATCATCCAGTAATGTGGTGGACATCGATTGATAGGAAATGCTAAATTAAAACAATTTAGGTTCCAATGACGTAATGATCATCTAAAAAGGCATTGGAAACAATACTGTTTATCCAACTGATTGAGACATAGTTTCGATATCAGGCGGCGCTTACGACATATCCTCTCTAGGGTATATAAATAAAATATTATGCCAGGTTGATTAATTACACTGTATAATTCCGAATATTTTTTAAGTGCTTCGTTTAATTTTCTTTCGGAAATTTTTAAATAATTTATAAAAATGCCGTGATTATAGTACTTAATTAAGCCTTAAATATGAAATAAGTTACAAGAGTTTAATAATACGCGGACTCTACAACTTTTTGTTCTATTCATCCGAAAGCATTTCATTACATGTATCAACATTTGACACTGCAACCTCTGAGTCTTCTTCAATTTCCATTTTCTCAGTGAAAGTTTCCAATTCACGCAATTGCTCGCGTAAGTCATCTGGTAATTGTTGTTCACTTAAAGCTTTTGGATCTTCACCATCAATGACAATCTCTTCTGGATCTGGAGCTCTGGGTAGAAATTCAATATTTTCATATAATTTTGAGAATATATGGCGTGCATTAGCTATGGACAAATCGTAATCCAGTTCATAATATGGTGGTGCTGTATTATAAATAAGGGATGATGAATTATTTTCCAAATCATAACCGGAAATGGTGAAGTACGAAGAGTATAATAATTTAGGTGTCGTTGGTGCATCAATTCCAAATATCTGTTGAACAAAAGATTCCAAATCCTTGCTGGGGTCATTCGAAAGAGCAGGGGTCGTTAAATGGATAATAACTGTAATAAATAGGATATTAAAGTATTAAAACTGTCGAAATCTATTAAGTATTCTCAATGTTATATACTTACACAAACCCTTAGGGCATGTACCCGAATAATGTGACAACTGCAGCAGTATTGCTTCACGTTTACCCTCGCCATCAATCAGTCTCAAAAGATTTACACCACCGCCGCCAGTATTTAGTTCTTCTTTACCCAATGGCGTGGCAATCAAGAATATAGCTCTTGACAGACAATTGTTTGGTACTGCTTTCCTCATATGTGTTGGCATATTATTGGAAGAACAAACCACATGTTTAGCTTGAATCTGCTGTTGGCCATCAATTTCAACAGATACGATTTTCTGAGCATCATCAATATTGACGGCGGTGATATTTCTTTTCAAACAATACACACCACCGAATACGGCACAAAGTCTGCAGAAACATTGTGGTACTTCACCACATCCATACATGGGAAATATAAAAGGTGTATTGCCATAGCGTCCTAGACTTTGCAGAAACTTCTTAGTGCGTTCCATGCCCACTTCAAATGGTGTTTCGTCATTTGCCATGGCTATGGCCTGCATAACGCATTTATTGATTTTTTCCGTAACCTTTTGGGCACGCAAATACTCGGCAAATGTTTTTCCTCTAAATTCGCTTAAGTCTTCTTCGCATTTATCTTCGCCAAAGGCCATACACAAGGTAAGAAATTTCATTAGTAAACGTTTTTCCACAATATTTAAATCCTTGGTATTGAAAACATCGCTACGAGAACAGGGCACATTTAATAATTGACCCTGGAATTGTGTACACACATGGTCAACAGCTCTAAATTCAGCATAGCGGCAAATATTTGATGATATCAGCAATTGTACCAAAGAGCCAGAGGAATAAAGAATTTTTGGGCACAAATCCAAATTGAATTTCCTTGACAATTTCACTAATTTCTCAATGGACCATTGCTCTTGAGTTTGTAATTTCATATCGTCCGTAAGATTTGCTTCACCTTCTGTTGGACTTTCAGCCGAAGACTCTATTTCCGCGGGAATGTGCCATTCATATTTGGTATTTCGAATTTCGGTGGCATTACCACTGGATTGTGCCTCTTGTAGGAATGTATTGTAAGCGTCTAAATTGAATGAAGCCCAAGAACCGCCATAATATTCATTGGGATCGATGTGTAACACTGTTTTACCTACTCTACTTGCGGCAGCTGCCACACAAGACTCTGGAAAGCCTAAAAACAATAAACCAAATATAGAGTAAAAATTATGATTCATCAACGCAGCCAGCCAGCAAATTTGCTTCTGTTTGTTGGCTTGTTTAGTTTACCTGTGCCAATTACAATTAAATCGAATTCTTTGGGTAATTCATCCTCCATATTTGAGGTTTAAATTTTTCTACAATTAATTATTTTCACGCAACTTTTAATTGTAAAACAAAACAAAGATTATTTTCTTATAAGAAAATAAATAAAAGATGACGTTTATTTGTGGTGACACTACAGCTGTTTCTGTCTACGAGTGGTCATCTGTTGACAGAGTGGTTCATGTATAATTTTTTTTGTTAATCAACAGGAAGTATCTTTCTCAATTTTAAGAAAAACAAACAGTCGGCTTTAATAGTTATTCAACGAAAAAATAAATTTAAAAAATTTTGGGTTATGTTAAGTTAGGATTTGGGACACTAGAAAACAGTTCATAAATTTGAGCCAAACTAGTAAAATACAAAAGTGAAAAAGAAGCAGAAATAAAGATTTGTTAACCTAAAGTAAAGAAGAAATAGACGACTAACTTTGGCTAACTTGCCAAGGTCTTTTAAAAAACCCTGGCCAAAGAACTTGAGTTTTCGCAAAGCAGTGGCGGGCATTATGCTCAACTTTCATTGAATCACTCACGTCATTACAAACCCTGTAGAAAGACAATGTGCTTCTATTTCAGTTTCCCTTTATAGTTTTAGGACTTATGCCGCTTTAGAATTGAACAATCGGGGGCATATAAGCCTGGACATACTGCAATCTCCCCAGTTGTAGAGTCCACTCTCTCAGCTGCAGTTGTCTATCTCCACACATCAGAATGCTCGACTCGCAATCTCCAAAACCTCTCACCATACAATGCAGCCGTACGTGAGTACCGGTAAGACCTCAGACGAGGACTTCATTTCCTACCCATGGCACTTCTGACTGTATGTATGCATTAAGCATCTTCTTCATCCTTTCCAAGTTGTTTGCTTTTCAGCATAGTTTCCTATCCAAAAGACTCCAGTAGCTGTATTAAAGAACCCCTTCAAACCCGTTCGAACGAGACAGCGCAAAATTCTCCTCGTTATAGTGGTTGCAGAAAACAACCAACTCCGTTTTAGCCGAATTGATGTCAGGACTCGTGCTAGATACCCATGAAGAGTTCACTAATGGTCAGTGGAAACTACTCAGTGCTTAGCGTAGCATACTATCTTCCTTCCCTCAGCTACCTAGTGCCTCAGATTAAAATTTTCCCTACATGGGGAAAATCGCGATTCATCGACTTTATAATGCCAGTTCCACCTAGCTCCGAGATGTTTATTCTACACTTGGACATGGAAGACCTGGATGCTAAGACAAACCGGAGTTTCTCTGATAGTCCTGTTCTCGACATTATATATTGGAACTTTTGTTTGGTTATGTAATGGGAAGAATATTTTTGGTATAAGCCTCATTTTTCTTTTCATTTAGGGAGTGTATGGTATATTAGGAGTTAAAGTGGCTTCAAAAGAAGCCCTGAATGGGTTCAGAACTAGGGAAAATGTATAACTGTAGTATCACAATGGGTCATATATGGCCTATGTCAACTCTTTACAGCTATCTGCTACCTATCTATAGAATGGTGAAATTGCTTAGATAACTGTACATTGAACTAATGGCTCAGCAATATGGTGGTGTTGTTCTTATATAATGAATTGAAAACAAAAACAAATACGCCTAAAGAGTCATCAGCATTTTCTCTTAAAAATTGTGCACTTTTTAATCGGTTAATGACAGTTACCGAAATGTTATCGATTTCTTTTTTCTTCCGCAAAAATAATAAATTTTGTGCAAAATCAAATTACCACCTGTTCTCCAATCTATAAAACAAAAAAAAGAAGAAAAAAGGAAAGAAGATAACGAAAGAGCAGTTCATTTAACTCGTTTAACAGAAATCGATTTCAAAACTTAAACTTCTGAATGAAATTGAAGCGATAATTTCTTAATTTCTAATTAATTTTCCTAAATTCTATGTGTTAGAATATAAGTAGCAGTTTTTGTTGTTTTTCTTTTCTTGGATTTTGTTAAAAGAAAACCAAAAGAATTAAACAAAAATTAATAAAAGTTCACTGACTAACAAAAAAAAAAAAAAAAATTCTTGTAAAAATTTTTATTTTTCTTGTTGTTGTTTTTAAATTTTTTCAGCATTTTCTTGCAGTTCAATCACACGAGCAGAGCTTTTTTTGAATTCATATTTCGATTACCATAGTTCAGCATAATTTTCCTTATTTTTTTGTTTTTTTATTTTATTTTGTTTTGTTTTTAATTTTGTTTTATGAATTCTTTAATTAAATTTTTTTAATTTCCATTACCTTAGAGAAAAAATAATAGGTTGCCTTGAGTTTTCGATAACGCGTAATAGATGCTGCAAATTTTTACAATTTCTTCGTCGATTATCCAAGTTATTCCCCACGCCTTAAAATTTTTAAAACTAAATTCCCTGTTGTTGATAAAGTAAATTTAAATATTTATTTTTTAAAATGAATTTATCTACCCCATATACGATATAAATTTTTAAATAAATAATTAATTATACGCCTTAAGTTTTTAAATAAATAATCTGTGGGATACCCTACTTGAAAAAGAAAATATTTAATTGAGAGAAATCGTAAAATCAAGACTCCGATCGATAGATTAGCAATTTTTCATGGCAATTAGACACCACACAGAATCACGTTTCATATTCCACTCAGAAGGAAAGATGCTAATGTACGCCACTTTAAAGAATCGCCTGCTCAAAGCCATCTAAAATCTCTTATATTTCGAGCAATGTCCTTTAATGTAATTTAAGATAGCTCTGTTGGAAATTACCCTAGCTAGTGTTACTACAGAAAAGGAACACATTACTCCTCCTCGGTGTCGCAACTTCTGCAAGAGCATTTCTCCCTATTAAGCATCGCCTCTGTCTCGATCTTCTTTCTGGGTGCTTCAGTGTCACACTTTTCTGGGTCCCCGGGCACAGTAATATTCCGGGAAACTGCAGAGCCGACGAGCTCGCCAGGGCTGGTGCACTACTGCCAGAATCCTCTTCGATTGACTTGGGGACCCCACTTAATAAGTTGGCCGTCGCGCAGAAATTCTTTCGAGACGCCAACATATCCTTCCGCTAGGCTCACTTGGCCCTCGATGGATAAAAGTCGCGCTTACCAGTTACTTGGACTTGGTCGTAACGTTATCTCCACTACAGTGGCCATGCTTACAGGTCATTGTGTTATGGGAATGAATGCAGCTTCCATCTAACGACTTCTGTCGTGGGTGCAGATCCGCTGAGGAAGAGGAGACTGTTATCCATTTTCTTTATCAATGCCCATCTCTTGCGAGGTGCAGATATGTATAGGTTATTTGGTTCTCCAATTCTTGTCAGCTGGACGGAGCTATCATCCATTGATATCAAGGATATATGTAGCTTCGTTTATCACACTTTCGAGCTGGTTTTCCAGCGAGGGGTAGTCGTGCTTTAAATGTGCAGCCCTTGCGCTGACCAACTTCTTCTTCCCTGGTTTGGAGGAACTTGGTCAGTACAAAGACTGCGTTCACATGTGGCGTCACAACGGACCGCTATGCGTGTTCAAGTGAGCTTTTGGTATCAAAGCTTTTACTACAACCAAAACTAACCTAACCTATTAGACAGTATTCCATAAGCAATGACATTTCGTAGTAAGTGCACAGAAGGGAGAGAGAGAATGTAAAATTGTTTCGTCCCTCCTCTAGGTTAAATTCCGTCAGAGGTCAAACACTTCTACTCTGGAGGTCGTTAACTATGGCGAGGAATTTATTCATAGTTTCTACTCTAAACATAGTCAAAGGAATCTCTATCTGCAAATCAAATACATAATTGTCCGGTCTGTATCCGTTCTATACAATTCATCCGCACACAGATTCTCTATGCTGAGAAGTCTAAATAATGAAAATTGTTACGTTTATGGATCTGGAATATAACTCAACCTGATTTCTATACGATATGTGAAGATAAAGCTCAATAAGCCCAACGCGGTGCTACATCATTACGAGATATTATGATGCCAGGTCGCTGACGGGAATCGGAGATAGATTACAGCCTGATATGGGGTATGTGAAGATCAGTAGGAATTATTGTTGCAAGCAGCGACAGATGGACCTGCTCTCTTCCTAGGACCTGCTTCTATAGCCATGATGGTAGCATATTTTTATTTTGATCTCCATTACCCCCTGTAGTGTGTATGGACGATTAAAAGAAAATTAAACAACAAATACAAGAATTACTTGCATATTATTTGTTAAGATATCAGTCAGTAATTACGATTAAGAAGCTACCAAATATACAAAAAAAAACCAACAACAACAACACAATTCATATTAATAAATAAAAAATAAATAAAAAATAATATACGATACTTTGCAAATTGTAATGGAATTTAAAACTCAAAAGGGTAGAATTCAACAGAAAAGAAAAAAAAATCGGAAACCCAAAAAATAATGACAAATGACTGATAAGCCGATTTAAAAAAGGTGAGAAAAAAATCCAAAAAATAAAAATATTATGTGGATGAGACATTATGGCGAGTTCAAATTCAGAAACAAATAGAAGCTATGTTTTATTGTTCATTACAAATAGTATATATGCAAGCAGCACTAAAGGGGATGAGTCTTACATGAGTGTCTATGGCATTATAAGCATTATAAGCTGCGTATCAGATATCAGCAATGAGTAGAATTGTAGAATCGAATCATACGCATAATTTCTGATACTTATACGCATGATATTAAAATCATGGAACCTGTACTCATATTCAAAGTTTGAAGTACTCATCGTATTCATACTTAACAACACGTATGATTTTATTGACTTCGATTCTCCATAACTCAACATATACACGAAGCACAAAATAAGTATGAATAGCATACGAACACTAAAATACTTACTAGCAGGTTGAGTCTTTGCTCACTCGAATCATTTATAAGTATTATAAGAGTATTTTTCTAAAGTTATGAATCTAAATGTGTAGGCTTATGAATCAAACATATTTCGAATGGTATGAGTTTGATGTCAACGTTGTACGCATACTCATTACAACCTGTACTTATAAATCAACATTGTAGTGACTATGAATGAATCAGAGTACGTAGTTAAATTTCAATATTGTTGACTCACTTATATTCCAAATTTCATGAGTGCTTTTGAGTAGCGAAAAAACGATTCATTGCTGACCTCTGCTGTGTATGTACTTTTTTAGGTATCGAAAAGATAACATTGCTAATTAAAAAATCTGGGTCTGATTGAGTTTTAATTGCTGATCTACTTTTACTAATTTCTCCTTACAATGCATTCATCTTTTTGTACCGAAAAAGGGAATTGAACAAGTTTAATGGTCTTTGAACCTAATTTATCGTAACCTAACTTTTTAAATTAATACCAAACACTTGATTTTCGAGTTTAAAAAATTAGTACCTCGTACTTCCCTGACTGTTGCATACTAACTTATTTATTTGATCATTAACAACCAGTTTATTGTATTTCTAATTGCTTTAACACATTCTTCCATTCGCCAGTTTGCCATATCAATCCATGAGAGGGCTTCCTAAATTTGGTCCTTCCAACGCAAACAAGATCGACCTCTACGCCGAATTCCACTAATTCCCGCATCAAATAATCGTCTTGCCAGAATATCCTCTTACATCCGACATGGGTGGGCCAGCCCTGCGTTGGATGTAAATAACGTGTATAACGTCCATGGTGTTGAGGAGCTCATACAGCTAATTTTTGTATCGGATGCGAAAATCAAAGCTTACTCGCGTTGGATCAAAGAGTCTACTAGTAGAACTTGTTTTTCTCGAATACTTTCAAGGCTGCTGCATCAGTGCTTAATAGTGTCCATGCTTCTGCGCTCTAAAGAATCATGTGGAGGATGAACGTCTTGTAGAGTATAACTTCTGCCATGGGAGAGAGGTCTCTGCTACTCAATTGCCTATTGAGACCATAATAGCACTTGATGGGAAGAGGGCTCCTGCGGTTGACCTCTAGATTAACACCTTTTGTGCTGGTAACGGCGGAGTCAAGATAAAGAAATTTACTTATAACATCGAAAGTATAGTCATCGGCCGTGATTGGAGACTGAATACTCCACATGTTCCTACTTGGCGACAACACATACTTGGTTTTGCCTTCATTTATCGTCATACCCATCTTGATTGATTCCCATGAATAGAGGCTTGTGTTGGAGTTTTCATGGTATAATATTTTTATATGGTGGATTCCAAGCCCTACGCACAACCCATATTTAAAATCCAGAGGATTGAACTACGCTGCACATATAAGTTAACATCTAGAGGACGGTAGTATACCATCCAGGAGAGGCAACGAGGAGGCAGCAGGTCAACTTGAATACGGCAAGACAATAATCGTTCTCGAGGTTGCCATGTTGACCATAATCAGAAACTTTACCTTGTTTGAATGTACATATACACCATGGCATGGGTTCACATAAGCAATTATTATTTCGCATGTTAGTAAAATTTAATTTTGGAGTCTACAAACAAATTATTTTTAATAAAATAAATAATTTTGATAAAATTTTAATTACGATATTTAACAATGAATTACAATTGTTTTCAGTTTATTGAACCCGGAATTTTTTTTTATTATTTTTTGGTTTTTTTTCGGTTTTATTATTTGACTGATGATATCTAAGCGTATGTATGTATATGTCTCTGAATAATAATTTGCCTTCTTTTTGTCACAATAAAGTTCAAATGCACTCACAAATAATGCAAATCTTATCGGTTAAACAAGTTAATTTTGAACCTCATGAATCACAAATCGATAGTCACCCCGTTCTTGGTTCCACAGAAATTTAACACACCCATATTTTTGTTCTTTATTTATTTTTTCTTTTAAAAACGTTTTTTTTGCATTTTTTATAAAACTGTTTGCAATTTTTCTAAAGCCTGGAAAACGTTCTTGATCTGGTATTGTAATTCCTTTGTTTTGCGTTATCGTTGTTGTGATATGCAAACTTTTGCAATCATCTTTTGTAATCGATATTGCAGCAAATGTAATATTACGCATCAATTGCAACAGTAGTAATCGATAAGAGACTATCGGACTGATAGTAATGGTTAGGAAATCTGGCTACAATCGCAAATAACGTCAAATGCTATTCTCAATTTCATAATTTATTGCAATTTTCCTTTTTATATCGTGTGATTAGTGATTTATTTTTTGAAATTTACTCACAAGGTTTTATTAGGCTGGAATTAGGGGAAAAACTTGTAACAATAACATCTTTTTCAGACGCAACCTCACTTGATTGACCCTTGCAGCAGAAATATTTTTTTTAACCTTCTTTGGGTTCTTGGTAACTCCTGAGTAATCATGTAGCCGATAAATTTTTCTAGAGCCCGGTACTGTCCTACTAAATCCACACAATCCTCACTGAAGGAAAATCTTGCTCGACTCATATATAGTAAATAGTATAGGAAGCATACCTATCATCTATTCACACTGGATCATAGAGACATCTTTGCCACTTACCTATTCTCACGGGTTCTTGAGTACTTTGTCTGCACTTTGAGAGATCTCGCTTAATAGTGCAGAGGCTTTACATCGGCTAAGAAGAAAGAGAGAATTGCCTATGTATTTCACTTGCCAGTTTTTGACTCTGGCCTAAAGAAACTTCCCTCATTAGGCTTCTATTTTCTCGAAAGTCTCACGGCGCTATCCTTACTTTATATCAGATTAATCAGTGAAACTATCATTACAATCACTAGAGCCATTAAACTTTGAGGCTGCTGTGCTTACTAACTTGCGTGGGGGCGCTGGTACACGCATTGTTTCCACCCGTGCTTTCAGCACCGTGGGGTATGCCGTCATGGCGAAACTCCCGTTAAACCCTAGACTAAAAAAATTACGTTATTGGTCTTTACAACCCTGCAGTTAGGATTACGACCTAGCTTCTCACGTCATTTATACTGTGTGTGTTAATTTTATCCATGAGTGGCGGTACCTAAAGTTTAAAGTCGATTCCGAACGACAGATTTTTTGAGAATCATTTCATGGTAATTTTATTTTTACTCTCAACAGTTTTTCCAAGGGACTGTTGAGAGAAAGTTGTCGAAGAAATATTTTTTCAGATTTCATGTAAGAAGCCAAAATACTACCTACTAGACTACGGCGATATTCCGTTCTGAGATATTATCATACCTTCTGATAGGTCTTTACAACACTGCAGTTAGGATTACGACCCAGCTTCTCACATCACTTATGCTGTGTGTTAATTTTTTTACATGGGTGGCGTAGCCTACAGTTTAAAGTCGATTCCGAACGACAGATTTTTTGAGACATTTTTCATGGCAATTTTATTTTCTTTCTCAGAGTTTTTGCCAGAAATCTGTTGTGGGGCATTCGCCTAAGAATTATTTTTTTATATTTCCGTTTTGTTCGAGATGTCTGTCCTGGGGTCTAATAAGCTAACACACTATCTACTTGACTACGGCAACTTCAAGATGCACGAATAGTCCGATCAGACTCCATAGTATGTTCAGTATGATTACTGGAGTCCAGTAATGACTGAACATTGTATTACAGAGACTGATGCGAGGCGGATTGGTCTTGGACAAATGGCAAATGATTTGCCTAGGAGCTGCAGAGATGAGGCAACTGGTTTTCACCTGATGGATACGTGTTTATTGTTATGACGAACAAGAAAAGAACACCTTGGTGTCTAATATATAGACGATTTGAACTATCTTGATGTCGCCTTAGTCTAGTAGGTAGTATGTTAGCTTATTAAACGTGAGACCACGGTTCAAACCCCAGGTTAGACATCTCAAACTCATGTATAAAATAAACATACACAAAATAAATGGTATGAGAAGCTAGGTCGTAATCCTGATGGAAGGGTTGTAATGACCAATTATGCATGTGAACCATCCGTTAGTAATGAGCACTAGGAGTGTAAGCCGCTTTATCAGAAACTCCAAATCGTTGCAAGGCTAAGAGAAAATTATATCACAAGGGTCCTTATATGGCCTGAGTGTATTAATCCCTGCTTCCTAACCTATATACCTAAAAATTTTACATTTCTTTCTAAATTGGAAAAGAAAAAATTGTGAATTGTAATCCACATTTTGCTTAAAATTTTTCAAAGCATTGGAAGTTAGTAAATACCTAACATACGATTATAATGGAACGATTTAAAATAGATTTTAATTTAAAGGTACATTTTAACACCTGTTGGTAACTAAACTCAAAGAAAGAAAAAAAAGAAAGAAACAAAAAAAGTGAATTTAACAAACAAAATAGCGGCAAAAGTCATAGGTAGTCATTGTAAGTAAATTTAAACACTCACATAATAAAACAAAAACAACAATAACAACAGCAATCCAACAACAAAATATTTAATACCGCATTTATTTTCTATTTCATAACAATATTTAAATTATAAATAAAAAAATGCACAAGAAAAAAAAAACACAATTTAAATAATCAAAACCTTAAAGTAAATGAAACTGTTCGAGTGTGTCTGTGCAAGTGTGAATGACTAAAACGTCCAACAAAAAATTACGTGAAAGCTTAGCATACAAATGATCAAATACAACAGCCATGTGAGTTTGTTAAATTGACAACAGCATAACAATGTGTGTGTGTGTGTGTGTGTGTGTATGCAAGCCATATTTAATGGCGGCATAAGAAGGAATTTTTAAGCAAATACCCTCACACACATGCACAAGCACTTACATTTACTATCTAGTAAAACAATTTAAACTAAGCAAAACCAGCAACAACAACAACAACAGAAAGAAAAGAAGAAAATAATCAAAACCTTTAGTTAAGCCCCTTTAACATTACAACAGTTTATAATACTTACGCACTTGCGCTTAAAAAAGCAACTGCAATAACAACAACAAACACATACACGCATTACGAATGAAAGCGAAAAGAAAAGTTAGTTTTTTTTCATTATTTTACAAAGAAACAATTAAAAATTCACACAATCCAACAATACACACAAAACAAAACAAAAAAATCTAACGTTATACAACAACAATAACTTATTCAAACAATTTTTTTCTCTTTTTTTAGTTTTTTTTTTTGTTGAAAAATTCACACAAATCATAAGACTTTTTTTACATTAATAAACAAATAGAAAAGACACAACCACAATAACAACAACAACGATATTTAAAACGCATCACGCGCACTTTGAAAAATTTACGACGCTACGCATCGAAAATGTTTGCCTACACGAAAATTCATAAACATAAGTATTTATTATTATTATGCGGACCCACATACATATTTACTCTCACACACACACGTGTACTTAAACTCTCTGAGAAAACTTTCAGTAACAACAACAACAGCAACAAAAGCCAGTTCAGTTGTTAAGTATCATTTGTAAACAGAGAGCCAATAATTACAAACAGTTTAAGATTTTTTCCATTAAAGAGTTACAAATCGCAGTGTGGCCAGATCGTTTAGTTTAACTAAATGCCCAAATATAACCAAAAGGGAAAACAAACAATATTAAATATTTTTGAAGGTTTTATTAACAATACTTACATCAATTAAGTTCAGTTCAAATATACATCATTTTATTAGGCATCTTAATGACACTTTGAAGGTAAAGTCTTATGCTTCTAAGATGTAGAAACTGAAGCTAGGTTCTTACTATGGAAATTATTCATCCTAGACAAGAATAGACGGAAATCACATGTGTGGCCTGGTATGGTTCTGATGAAAAGGGAAAGGAGTCTATTGCTTTCTTCTATGAGATAGAACTATAGAACCAAATGAAAAGTTTGGCCTTAAGATAGCTACTGATAGTCGACTACCAAAATAGCAGTTCAGATGACAATTCGGGCTTTAAAAATGTTGTCTTCCAGAGAGTGTAAAAGCATATTTTTCGTAATGAAATTATGAAGATTCCGCAACCACCTAAAATGACTATTGCCTCCACCAATGAAACACTGCAGTGATCAGGCAGGCTATGCGCAAGTTTAACATCAGAAACTTAATACGTGTATATACCACACACTACTCTGTACAGAATAGGTACAAATCACAGGAGTCCCTCTGGTAACTTTTGGATCTACAAACCAAAAGTTCTGCAATCAAATGTCCTATTAAGAAAGTAAATCGACATTGATGTGTTTTTCCATTATTGCACCATGGCCATAGTCATATATAGGCCAGTATTTAATTACATTGAGCCCTACTGCGGCCAACTCTGTCCGCTGTTTCAATAAAAGATCAGAGGGAAACCAAATAATGCCTTAGTTGAAGTGTAACAAACTGCACGGCTGATCAGGAATGTTGACTGCCTAAATGCTTTCTTTATTTCTCTGCAGTGACATTGATAGTTGCTCACCGTTTACTAAACGCGAGCACCGTAAAGCAAAGGTTAACTCCACCTCAACCGTATAGAGCGGTTATGTAATGGCAAATCTAAACCCGTATATCTTTATCCTCTTTATTTTATTATCCCACAAGGAGAATTTGTGACCCCAGATACTTAAGTACTCGTGATGTGGATAGTTGAACCCAGTCCATGATCTGGAAATTAAGTAGGTATATTGCATCGTCTATATTACATCAACCTCGCTTTGCGAATATAGATGACAAAACGAAATAAGCAATCCCCCCACCAGTTTAATAGGGAGAATTTTGGTTTGCTAGGTGAAAGCTCGTGAGTTCAAACCTCAGTTCCGACATAAGAAAATATTTCTTTCGGCAACCTGCTCTCAGCTGTCTTCTGGAAAATGCTCTGAGGGTAAATACAAGCCATGATAAAGTTTCCTAAATCTTACATTTGGAGTCGACATTATAATTTAATTATAGGTCCCTCCAATTTTGGTTAAAATTAACACACACAACATGGGTGGTATGAGAATTCAGGCCGTTATCCCAACCGCTCTTAGTTGAAAATGTCGGTTTCTTTACATTTAAAAAAAATTGCATGATCTGGTAACTCTATACAAGGCATGCTTGTGAGACATTGTTTTGTATATCGGAAATGAAAGTGAGAGTATTTTTTGTTGTTTTGTAAAGACGAAAAAGCATCACAGTTAAAATGGTCTTGTTTTGTGTTTGTTTTTGTAAAAACTAGTTTTCTTCGTTTTTTTTCTTTTTTTCGTTTGTTCTCTTGTCTTTTCTTATGGGAGATCACTTTAAAAAGTGGGTCTGTTTAAAATAAAAAAAAATAAAAATAAAAAAAATCGTTAAATAAACGCCATATGACGTCAGATGTGGGGTGAGAGTAAAAAAATGGAGAATAAGAGCATAATGAATGCGTTTATTAGCAATTGAAAGCGGAAATTTGATTTTAAATTTATTTTTTTATTGTTACAAGAATAAGCGTAAAGAAATATTTTGTAAAATTCTTTTTAATGTTTTTTTTTGATATATTTTTTTCATTTTCTTTTAGTTTTGTTTATATTTCTTATTTAAAAAACTTTCATTTTTTCTAAAAATTTATGACTTTCAATTTAAATAATTTAAAATTTGTAGGTGTTAAAAACGTTAAAAAAGGAAAATTGTTGTATTTAAGAGTTGTCTGTTAATACATATTTTTTTTATAGAAAAATGGTACAAAACTCCACAAAAAAGCCTAGAAAAAATTCTTCTTCTTTCCTAGTATTATAGTTCTTCACCACAATGCAAGAAAGAAGGGTTTTATGAAATAATCACACTATTCCATCTAAGTAGAAGTACAAATTGCTAGACCTTAATGAAGTTTTATCCATTTTTCGGTTTCAAAGTAAAATTAAAGAAAAAGAACACATAAGGCTTTGAGATCGATCAAGCTTTTGTTTATGTGCGGAATAAAATGTCATTTGAATGATCGTCTCTAGATTGGTTGCAGCTGTCAATCCTTTTGAAGCAGTCGCCGATCACTTTTCAAAACTTTTAAGGCGGTATCTTATTGGTAACGTGACGACTCTTGGTTTTCAAACACTCTAACGTTGTTGCTTTATCAGTGTAGGCAAAAAAGCTTAACAACGTCAAAACGCATAAATTTGGTGGTCAATAGATATCGCCAAAGGTTCAATAAAGCCAAAACCGATCGAGCTTTATAGCTCGTTGCACCTTCATGTTGAAACTACATACTGTCCCTACAACCCTTCAGTCAGTATTACGACCTAGTTTCTCACACCACCTACATATGATGTGTGTGTTAATTTTATACTTGAATGTCGGAACGAACGACATTTTTTTGAGAAACTTTTTATGGGAATTTTATTTTCTCTCAGAGTTTTAGTCAGAAATCTGCTGAGAGGAAGTCGCCGAAGAAATATGTTTTCATATTTCGTTTTGTTGCAGATATATGACCTAAGGTCTGAACCGTGGCCTCACATCTAATAAGTCAACACATTACCTACTATCCTCTGGCAACTACATACCTTCAAGTACATAATCTTTAGTTTCAGATCATAAACAATCAATTAACATAAGGCCATAGAGCTATGAATTCATGGCTCCGGTTCTTCCAAGATAATTTTCGACAAAATACTGCCTAGTGAAACCTGTACACCATAGGGCGCATATTCTAGTTTTTTCTCCTTGAATGGAAAAATATAGAATATTTAAATCGAACTGAAATTTTGTCTTAAACCGTGTTTATCCGGGATATAGAGTCTACAGAAAAGAGTTACATTTTCCTCGTGATTGTAAGTTCACTAGCTACTATAGATATGATTTTGATTAAGCCATATATTTTTCCTGACTGTTTTACAAACCCGGAGTAAATATTATAAATATATATAATATATTATTAATATTTGGTATAATAAATAACCACAATTCTTGTGTTAAGATCGTGTAGTCTGTAATGCCAAAAATCGAATCAGTGATACCTACACTTTTTTATACCAATTTCAGTAGGAGTTTTTAAAATTTTTAATCTGAAAATAGATCCTCATTTAAATGGCACCCAGTATACAATACAACAATTTAACATTTTCAAATAAAGAAATTGATTTGCGATCACTTAACGCTCAACATTGACATAAAAAATGGCTCCTATTAAATATAAATTTCTAATCAAAACTGACCTATAAAAAACTACACACAATTTAAATACTCAACAACAACGTGCTCATTCACACACATATGTATGTACACTCTCTCTAACACACTTACGTGACGTTATCAAATACATAAACGAAGTAATACGGCAGCACTAAAAATCAAACTAACAACCATTCAAAACCCCACTGTGTTAAATAGCATAGCACTGGCAAAGAAACTCGACTCTCTACTAGTAATGTTTGCTGTTGTGTGTTTGCATGTGTGTATGGGTTGGTTAGTTTTACCTGAAAAGCGAGAGTAAAAGTGATCGTATATATTATAGAAACAAAAACAACAATAAACACAAATAAAAAAAAAAACAATAACTTTTGCTTTCATTTGAAACTGACTGACTGACACAGATATCAAGTAATAAAATAAAGAAACAGAGAAACAATAAAAAAAACCAAAAACAAAAACAAACACAAACACAGTGTTTAAGTTAAGCTGAAGAATGTTTTACTTAAAGAAGTGAGAGTTAAAAGTTAATTCATACAATAGTCACAACAACAACATCAACAACAACAACAACTGTTATCTTTGTATGTAATAAAAACAAAAACACTAACAACAAATACTTTATTAAGCACAAACATTGGCTATGGCAACAAGCAAAAAAATAAAATAAAGAAGCACACACAAATGCATTATTACAGCATAAAATAAATACGAAAAAGGTGGAGAATTTTTTCTTATAAAAATAGAGAATAAATTGTGTTGAGAGAGACAACAAGGAAAAGAGCGTGCGGGTATGAGATGAATTTGTTGAAAGAGAGCACAATGTAATGATAAAAATAAACTACATATCCACAGGTTGTTGTAAACAGTAGCAGTGTTGCTAAGTGTTAAAGTTTATGGGTTTTTTTTGCAGTTTTTTCTTCGCCTGTAGTAGGATTTCAAAACCTGTATTGTTTTTGTGCTGTTTGTATTAAATTAAGTAAAAATAGGAAATTTGAAGTCGCCTCGTAAGGCCTCGGTTCAAACTCTAGGTCAGACATCAAAACGATATATGAACAAATATTTCTTCGGCGTCTTCCTCTCAGCAGATTTCTGGCAAAAACTCTGAGAGTAAATAAAATTGTCATGAAAAAGTCTCTCAAAAATCTGTCGTTCGGAGTCGACTTCAAACTTTAGGTCCCGCCACTCATGTAGGTCGAAGTGGTACCGTTGATTACCAAAGTTCACTTAAGCACGCACAGCGGCGCGTTGTGATGCCACAAGTAAGCTCTGCAATTCCTGTACCGACCGAATTGCACCAAACTCATATTTGGAATTTGGTCAGCGTAAGGGCTGCACAAAATGTAGTAAATTTGTGAAAAAAAATTACTAAGACCCACCAGTTTAATTCTGAAGTGTGTTTTCATTACCCATCATGGTAGCATACGGTTTCTACGAAGCATTTCCATCCTACAAGCTTTGCTGCTGTTATTTTCACTTCTATGTGTGTAGGATTACACTGTGTTAGTTCCCAGAGTAATATACGTCTTCATATATTTTTGGTCACGACTTCTTGAGCCTTGAAGTTTCCGCTCTAACGTGGTCCACGTTATATTATCACTATTCTTTCTGATAGTATGGCCAAACCACTTCCATTTTCTGCATTTTATTATATTCCAATAGGTTCTTTCCATAAAAAAATGGTTCGAACAGATGTTGAAAAAAAATCGGATTTTAAATATGTACAAAGAAAATTGTTCTTGACTTTGAGTGCTCCAAAAATCAAGTGTTTATTAGGATCCTGTATAAGAAAACCTTAGAGACTGGATAAATAAAGCATGAACCCATTGACCTTCTGAGAAACTTGTAATTTAGACCTCCCAGACATCAAAAAGTCTCTTGTGCCTGCAATGTTCCTATTTCAAGCCACATGGTAATGCGTTCCTTACATAACCTAATCAAGTTGTACAAGTAATCGCAACGTTGGAGGGCTGGCTGGTGAACGGTTGATTGAAGATAAAAAATTTTGATTTTCATTCAACCGACGATCAGCATGACGCCACAAAAAGTTGTTTAAGTAAAGCTGGTTGTAAAATCGAAACGTGTGAAGCAAACGGTCAACTTGTTTATTTAACTTTGCTGTATAACTTAATCGCAACGTTGAAGGGCTGATTGGTCAACATGATGCTACAAAAACAATTTATGAGTAAAGTTGGTTGTAAAATCCAAGCATGAGAAGCAAACGAGCCGTGTAGGAGCCGTACAAGTTAGCGAACATAGCTTACTTGGGTCCTGTAAGGTGTCATAGCAAGTATGGCAAATTTCATAGCCAAACTGATTTGCCTGGTCTCATTACAAAGCGTTTAATGTTACGGAACAATAAATGCGTTTTCTTTCACTACAAAACTGCTATTTTAGCATTATTGCTACTTATTGTAACGGTGTGTGCGTGCACATGTATGTGCCATACGTGTAGTTTGGAAGATAAATAAAATTCAAAAAGGAAAAAAGCGCCAAATATTAAAACTTAAAGAAAAATTATTAAAACTGGTTTAAAATTTTTAAGAAAAAGTGTTAAAAAGTCATGCCCTGTTTAATACTCTGGTCTGCAATGCTCTCATTTCTTTAGCATAACGGTTAATAACAATAACAACAGCTGATTTGCTTACAACAACACAGCTATAAAGTAGTGTTAGTGTTACATATTTTGGGTTTAAAAAAAAGCTCTCGCTAATTATAAGACAGATTGAGTGAGAGTGAGAGACATAGAGAGGAAGGCAAAGTGAGTTATAATGTTTGCCAGTGTAAAAAAGTGAGCATAATAAAAGTAACAGTATTAAACAACACAGCCAAAAACAAAACGAAAAAACAAGCACGAATAAATAAAAAACGATCTTCGCGTCATTACATTACGTTGTTGTCTACGTCATTTTTGTATTTCTTTTGCTTTCGTGTGTTGCTTTTTTTCTGCTTGTCTTGTCTTGTAGATGTAATTGTTGTTGCTGCTGTTCTTTACATTTTTTTGTTTTTGGTTTTTTGGTAGTGTATTTTGTTTTTGTTTGTGCTTTTTTTTTGTTTTTTTGGGGACGCCTTCAAAGTTTTATTTTACACTTTAGCCAGAGCAGCCAAAGAAAAAAGAAGGCATAATTCATTCATACAATGATAGTCCAACATTGCGGTACAACATTACGGTTAACGAAGAATAACTACAAAAACAGAATTATAACATTAAGAAATTAAAACATTTTGTTGTAATTTAATGGTTTCTACCAAAAATAAAACAGAAAACTAAAGAGTACTTTACTCTCTTCTAAAGTAACAATAAACATACGACAAGACTAAAACCTACTGCGAAGTAGTCGAGTAAAGTTACTTGCGTTACCGGGCCAAAGTTAAACGGATGCGGACGCGCACTTCTTGTAATATTTCTTTGCAAGAAGAAAAAGAAGTCGAAGAGAGCGAGACACAACTACCGCTATATAAAACAGGGTGAATAAGAAAATAAGAAAACAAACTAAAAAAAAGACGAAAATAATATAAAATCTGTTGCATCACTTGTGAAACACTTCAGTCGTATTGAGACGTTTAAACAAAAAACAAAAATTTTAAATCAATATAAAAATAAATAGAAAATAAATAAAATAAAAATAAAAAACACAAAATTTAAATAAAAATAAAACTTATTAAAAGATTTCGTATATAAAAATAAATTAAAAAAATATATATTTTTCGTGTAAAAAAAACGTTCGATTTTAACGCGCTAAAAATAAATAACGGTAAAGGAAGTTACACTTTAAGCGGTTTTAAAAGATATTCTGATAAAAGTGGGTATTTTTTTTAAAGAAAATAAAATTATAAAAACAAACAAACAAAAGATTTTTTCTCAGAACAATTATTAAAAAAAAAGAAAATAAAAAAATTTAACTTGTACCTACTTAAGGTGTGAAAATTAATTAAAGAAAATTTTAATATAAATTTAAATAATAAAATTAAAAATAATTTTTTAAATGTTTTATCATAATTCACTCAAGAAGTTTTACAAAGGATAAAGCAAGCTGTATGGAATTACTGAAGAAGGATTGTGATGAAACTTAAAAATAAAATAATGCATTGAAATAAATTCTATTAAAAATGTGTTATAGATATTTGAAATAAAATAATGATTTCAAAAATTAAAAACGTGAAGTTAAATTTAAGGAAAAAATATTAAATAAATAAATTTAAAAAAAAATAAATAACAAAATAAGAAGATATTAAAGAAAAAAACAATATAACACAAGGCAATGAAAAAGTGTTAGTAAATCAAGAAGTACTTTAAAATGAAAATTAAAAAATTAAAATATTTATATAAAAAAATTAAATAATAAAGGAAAAAACATTAATATAAAAAGGATTCTAAATAATATAAAATTTTTGAATAATGGACGCCAATAATAATGGATTGTAATTAATTAAAATGGATATTATTGACTGTTTAGAATAACTAATATTAACTGTTATTTTAATTACTTAATAATTAAAATATTAAAAATACTGTACCTGTGAACTTATGTATATCAAAAGGAATAAAACCAAAAATTTTATAAAAATTAATAACTGTTTATTAGCTGCATATACATACATAAATGAAAATTAATTTTTAATAATTGAAAATCGTGTTAAAAAAAACAATTAAATTTTAAACATGTAATTATTAACAAACAATAATAAAACACGTAAATATTGATAAAAAAGGAAATAAAATGAAAAAAGAATACAAAAATATACAAACAAAACAAAATTAAAGTGTTTAAAGACAAATTTAATAACCTTTTTAAATTAAAAAATATATATAAACAAAAATTATATTTTTGTAAGAAAAAACTAATGAAAAATTTATTTAAAATATGAATTTTTATTAATTAAAAAAAATTAGCAAAAAAAAATTGTATTTGTTTCAATACAAATTCAAAAGAAATTAATGCAAAATAAATTCATAACATAATAACAGGAAAATGATATTTTTAATAAAAAAATAGGTATTAAAAATCCATGTAAAATATTACCTTTTGGAAAAATATTAAATTGAAAATAAAGTTTAAATGAATTGTGAGCCATTGAACATCAAACTTGAAAGAAAACTAATATAAAAAAATAAAAAACTTTACCTTTATAATACATATGTATGTATATATGCATGTATTAAAAAATAAATAAAAAGTGTTAGTGGACATTAAAAAATAAATAAATTAAATAATAAATAAATTAAATGCTATAAAAAATAATATCGAGAACTGATCTAATTGAAAGGATTACAAATTTCAACAATTTTGTAATAAATTAAAGACAAATTAAAATTTCTAATTGCTTAAAATTAGTATAAAACCTACAATTTTGTATTTATTTAAAGTATAACGAATAATAATATTTGTATTGAAAACTGAATAATATAAATAAAAAGGCTGTAAAATAAGCCGAAATAAACAATTAATAAAACAATAAAAAAACACGCTAAAAATATTTAACATAAATTCAATAATAATAAAAATGAAAAATAAAAAACCATTAAAAATATAAATAAAAACTATTATACATATAAATAAATATATAAAAACAGTATTAAAAGTAGAAATAATATATTAATTTAACTAATTAAAACAATAAATTAATAAAAAAATTAAAACAACTATTTAAAAAGTAATATATATAAAAAAAAATAAAAACAAATATTAAAAAATAAATATATAAAAAAATAAATAAATAAGTAAATAAAGTAATATAATAATAATTATATATATTTCTTTTTATAAAAAATTTTAATTAAAAAAAAGGATATTTGTTTTCCATTTTATAAAAAAGTTCAATACACAAAACAAAATATTCTAAAAAGTTAAAAAAATTTAATAATTTTTAAATTCTGCGTAGAAAAGAAAATTTTTAATTTTTTTTTTAATTTTTTTGTATTAAGAAAAGAAATTTCTCTGAGAAAAAATCGTTTAAATAATTTATAAACACTTAATACACAGTCTTTTAATATTTATTTTATTTATTTCAATATTTTTAATTTTAATTTATACACCTTTTAACAATAAATCCTTTTTTCTCATAAATTTCTAGATCTTTAAAAAAAAGAAAAAAAGTCAACAAAAACGGAAACTCTTGTAAGGGTTAGAATTTACCGCTACAGAATCTAAAACAAACACAAAACAGCTGTTAGAAGTAAAGCAAAGTAAATCAACAAGTGTTTACAAATTAATACTCTTTTAGCAACAAAAACAATAACAAAAAAAAAACAACTTTAAATAACAGTCAGTCACAAGAGTAACAAAGCCTGGAGAAAAATTTTCGCTCTTTTAACCAAAAAAAACCAAACAAAAACAAAAGGACTTAGAAACAAACAAAACAAAACAAAACCAAATAAACAGCAACAACAACAATCTAAACAATAACTGTAAACATTCTCCCAATTATTCAACCAAAACATTGTAATAAGGATTCAACTTAAACAGAGAAAAAGAAAAGAGAGTAACAACTGAGCACCTAAAGAGTGAGAATTAAAATTAAAGAGAATATTATTTTTCATGGTTTTCATTAAAATTGAGAGTTTCGAGAGAGTTGTTTTACTTTTAAAATGGTTTAGTGGCTTAAAAGTCGTTGTTAGAAAATAGTGTTTAAAAATTTTGTTTTAAAAATTAGTTTTCGTTTGTTTTGTAATAAAAGTGTTGCCAACGTATTTATTTAAAACAATATTTATTAAGAATATTTTGCAAAGAAGAAGATAAACTCTGTCAAAATTTTGCCTTCATTTTCACAATTAAAAATGCTCAACATGGAATCACCACAAATGTACGATACCGTACAAACACTAACACAATTGGATCTGAAAAAACAGCCGCCGCCTCAGCAGGCCATTATAGGACAGATCACCTTAACGGCCATGTCCTCGCAGCAGCAACAGCAACAACAGCAGCAACAGACGCAACAGCAACAGAATGACAACAATAACAATAATACGAATGGCGTACAGGCGCAACAACAACAGCAGGTGAATGGTGGCGCTGGCAATGGTGTAGGTGTGGGGGCTGTAAACGGTTCCGGTTTAGTGGTGAAACAGCATGCCATGCATCAAATGCATCAGGCGGCAGCTGCTATGAACAATAACAACAACAACAATTCGGTATTGAATGCAAATGTGAATAATGTCAACCTGTTGCAGAAGCAAATCATGCAACAGTATACCCAGTCGGATTTGGATGAACTGACCGCACAAGAGATCTCATTAGACTTGCAGCACTTGATCGATGACAGTTTCCGGGATCAGGAGACTTTGGGTATATTTAGTGATATGGTAACAAGTCCTGGCGTCTTGTCGGCCACGCTACCGCCCAATGGCATGGTTTCGGCAGCCGCTAAGGTCTTGCAACAGCATCAGTTGCAGCAACAAACGTTGCGCAATCAACAACATCCCTATGGCCGTAATCCCTTGGCCTATATGCCACAGGCTGTGCACTCGAATGCCTCGTATAGCAACAATTCCAGTGATGAAAACTCTTCGGTGGGTTCGGATACCTCTACCATCAAGGAGGAGCCTATAGATCCCGAATACCGGCGCCATTTGCAGGAAACCAATGCTGCTGCCAATAATGCTGCTGCTGCCGCCTTCATAACCAATGGCACGGCCAATGGTCTATACAATCCCTATCAAAATGCCAATGGCTCTGCGAACAACACAAATGGTTCATCACAAAATGCCCAAAACTTTAATACTCTTACCTCAGCTAATGTTTTGGCTCATCATTCTGCCGTCAATTTGCCTCATCTCGCCGCCGGTGCCCATCTCCTGAAGCACCACAACAAACAAATGCACCAACAGCGCAAACAATCCCTTAAACATGTCGACAAAGGCACCGAAGAGTATCGCCGTCGACGAGAACGCAACAATATAGCCGTACGCAAGTCCCGGGAAAAGGCCAAAGTACGTTCACGTGAGGTGGAGGAACGTGTTAAAAGTCTGCTCAAGGAAAAGGATGCTTTACTGAGACAACTGCAAGAGATGACCAATGAATTGCAGCTGCACAAACAGATCTACATGCAGTTAATCAATCACAATAATCCCGAAGTAAGTCGTGTTTGTCGAAGTTTTCTTAACACCAACGATCATGGCTTGTAAGTTTAGTGTTTTTGGTGAGGAGATGAGACTGTAAATTTTTTTTTTAATTTTTATTCTTATTATTAATCATTATCATGCTTTCTTTATTGTAATATTCTCTTTTTGTATTCCTTTTATGCGATGCTATTCTACTCTATTCTATGATTTGTTTTTATTATGTGTTATTGTTTATCAACTTTATTTTCCTTTGTTTGTTTAGCTAAATTATTATTTAAAAAAAGGACGTTTGTTAGGCGGTAGGTTAGAGAGCAAAACTTAAGGACTTTAATCTCGTTGCAATAATATTTTATAAAAATCTATTGAATTTTATTTAAATTTATTTACAAAAATCACAAGGCACAGTGTTTACTTTTTTAATTTATTTTTTCATTATTTTATACACATAAACAAAGGCATTCCTTAATAGGATCCTTAAAATTCCACGCAAAATTTCCTTGTTGAGCATTAAAAAAACACAGAAACTGAGAAATATAATTTTTATAAGAGAAAAGAAAGTTTAAGAGAGAGAGAGGGAGAGAGAGAGAGAGAGAGAGTCCAATAAAATTATAATAAATTCGAAAACAGAACGGAAGTGAAATAAATATTGATTTTAAAATCAAATAACGGTAAAAAATTACTAAATTGGAGAAAGGGTAACCCTAAAGAGAAGTCAGTATTCTATTCATATTGCTACAGTGGTGTCAAGTTCTTCAAAAGCGGAAAACAATATTGCAAAACGATTGTTTCTAGCTACGGCAACTCTAAGAACATAAATTACTACATACTAGAGTTTGGTTTCCGTTATGTGTTCTCGAATATAGCGGTGCTTTACGCTTACGAAGTCGCCGTAGTCGAGTAAGTAGTGTATTGGCTTCTTAGACGTGAGGGCTCGGTTCAGATATCTCCAACTAAACGAACTATTTCTTCGGCGATTTCCTCTCAGCAGATTTCTGGCAAAAAAACTATGAAAGTAAAAATAAAATTGCCATGAAAAGTTTCTCAAAAAAAATCTATCGTTCGGAGTCGCCTACCACACTCATGTATAAAATTAACACACACACAGCATAAGTGGTATAAGAAGCTAGGTTGTAATCCTGACTGAAGTGTTGTAATGACCAACTATGTACATAAGTACGTATGTATGTACTCCGGAACGTAGTGGCTCCATTTAGTGCTTGAAGAACTTCAAAACTTCCTTCCTTCCTACCCGAGTGGTCCTTCAAAATCGAATTCACTGAGCCGTTGAAGTTGCTTGTGGTCTTCACCTTGCAAGAGATGATAAATTTTTCAATTCTTTCTACAGTAGAGATTTCAACTGAGCTTCCAGAACGTCTATCAGCTTCTGAGCTTGTCTAGATCTCTTGTCTACCGGTTAAATTTATGGTTTCGAGTCTGACATGCCACTGTACGACTCAAATTAATCGCATATGTTTGGAGGTTAAGGCACTGCTTTAAAATATAAGATCAATTGCTGATCAAACTCGCCTCTCAATGGATTAATAGCACTGCTTGACGTTTAGCATGCGGTATGCAAGTTTATGAAACCAAAATGAAAGTATTTTTGCGATTGTCAGTTGTTATGAATCTTCTTTTCTATGAAAAAAAACAACTTCTGTTAGAATTTTACTTCTCTTCATTTTTGACTCTCTCTCTTTCTCTCTCAGTTTTGAAACCATTTTTAATTTTCTCTTAAATCTTACATAACCTCACTTATATATTTCTTTCCTTATATTGTTAAATAAAGCACAAAACCGTTGTTATTTACCGTTATTTAAAAATTGTACTTAAAAAATTCAATACAAAAACAAGAAACAACAAAAACATAAATAATCATTGTAAATTTTTATATATAAACTCATGAAGAAAAAAAAAATAAGAAAAAATTAAAATCATTAATTAATTTTAAGTATAATAAATTAAAATAAAAACAACAAAAACTGTATTTAATATTTATAATAAAACAATAATAAAAGAAAAGAAAAAAACCAATAACAATAACAAAAAAAGATGTAAAACAAATCTATTTTATTATTAAATTATATAGAAAATTATTATTATTATTAAATTAATATAAGATAAGCCAAAGAAAAAAAACAACAACAACAACAACAACAATTTATTTACAAAAATACAAAACAAAAATAATATATATTTATATGAAAAAAACAAATAAAAATCTAAAAAATAATAAAAAAATAAAAATATTTTCTTAAATGCAAAGAATACAACATGTATTCTTAAACAAAATACCACACTAAAAAATGTTTAAATTTTATTACAATATTTTCTATTATTTTTTTACAATTTAAAATTTAATTTTTCCAAATTAAAGTTTTTCTCTTTTTTTAAATTAAATTTTTTTTTGGTTTTGAATTGTGAAGAAAAAATTTGTTTTTTTTTTAAATTAAAAATACCATAATTTTAAATAATTTTTATGATTTTCTAAATACAAATACACAATAAAGCTTAAAATGGAGGGATTAAATAAAATATTAAAAAAAAATATTATGTGGAGTTTTTATTTAAATTTTTTTGGAAAATTTCTAGTTTTTTCTCTTGAATCCTGTAAAAATTTACGTGTGGAACTAAGCTAAAGGAGTATTGAAGGCCAGCATTTGTTTAAAATTGAATATTGTGGCCATATTTTTAACTAGCGGATAGGGAATGTGCCCTACTTGTGATGATATTTATGTTGAAATACCCAAAAATACTTAATAGGAGAAGGAATAGGGGAATAGGTTATGTTAGGTTAGAGGACGTGTACTTGTCAATTAAGACAAGTACAGTACCCGGAGGTCGAATTGACCCATTGTACAACGACCTAGTTTCTCACACCACTTATGTTGTATGTGTTAATTTTATACATGAGTGGCGGGACCTACAGTTTGAAGTCGACTCCGAATGACAGATTTTGAGAAACTTTTTCACGGCAATTTTATTTACTATCAGAGATTTTGCCAGAAATCTGCTGAGAGGAAGCCGCCGAAGAAATACTTTTTGTATTTTGTCTTGATGTCTGGCCTGGGGCTCGAACCCTGGCTTTACGTCTGATAAGCCAACACATTACCTACTTGACTACGGCGTCTTCAAAGGGAATACTGTGCGACAATTTGTTGTTAAATGATTTTTATTATTAGATTTGGAAACTTTCTATAGGTATCAGAGATCAGCAATGAATCGTTTTTTCGCTCCTCATAAGCACTCATGAAATTTTGAATATAAGTGAGTCAACAATATTGAAATTTAACTATGTACTCTGATTCATTCATACTCACTACAACGTTGATTTATAAGTACAGGTTGCAATGAGTATGCTTACAACGTTGACATCCAACTCATACCATTCGAAATATGTTTGATTCATAAGCCGACTCATTTAGATTCATAACTTTGGAAAAATACTTATAAATGATTCGAGTCACTCATCAAAATTTTCAGTCTTAGTTGTTGTTGGATTTACAACAAAAGAAAAAAAGATACATAAGCAAAAAAGACAGAGCAGCAAACAACCTTTTAGTGTTCGTACGCGAATTATATTTATTTTGTGCTTCGTGTATATGTGTGTTGAGTTAGGGAGAGTCGAAATCAATAACATCATACGTGTTGTACTGTATGAATATGATGAGTACTTCAAACTTTGAATATGAGTACACATTCCATGATATTAAAATAAGTATGAATGCGTATAAGTATCAGAAATTATGAGTATGATTCGATTGTACTCATCTTTTTCAATACTCATAGCTGATCTCTGATAGACACACTTAGGCCACATAGACCCCGTACCATAATTTTCCTTTAGTTTCCTCTAGTCCCAATATCGCCAATATCAAAGCTTTACCAAGATCGTTCATATAGTAGGCATCTTCTTCTCCTACGACATGTATGCCGGGGATGTACTCAGTAGAAGAAAAACAGTCTCTTCCTTTTCCTCATTTCTGCATCTTCTGCAAAAATCATTAGCAATTTGGACACCTTGGACCAATGCGCCTCACATGCGTGTGTATGATATAGCAATATTCTTTAATGAGCCCAACAACTGGCTGTGCTTTTTTATAGTTTAAGCTAACTTACTATGCGCCCTACATTAAAATTTTGGGCAAATTCTCTGTGCCGGTTCTGCCCGTGTCCAAAGCCATCCATCTATCGTTGACGGAATCAACGATTGCATTGTCAATTATAAGCTTTAAGGTTTTGAGATGCATTCTCAAAGTTAAGAATTCATTTGATAGTTCGATGGCCAGTTCATCCACTCTACAGTAAACCACAAAATATCACTGTGTCCTGGTAACCATATGATATGGATATCATAATGATCTCATGAGAGATATTTGTACACTGTCTTCCAGTTCATCACGCTGGAATTCAGCGCTTCAGCCGTCTTGCTATCAATCAGTATGGTATTATCGAGCTGTGAGATATTCGCTTTCCCAATAATTTGCGCCACATTCTTTATTGCCGACACCTCCATTTGAAAGACGCTACACTGATCTGATAGCCTTATAGATTATATGGGCTATGCCGATTGATTCCGAATACATTCCACCTCTAAAGATATCGCGCATATGTACTCAGGATATGAAGATTTAAAAAAAAACACTTGTAATTCATCGAAGAATGAATCTTTGCACGACATGTGGTGTCCAACGAAGCTATAGACCACACATGACATGATTATGTGAACTGGCCACCGAGATTGTGGTATTTGGCACCATTAGACATTTTCTTGTAAGGGTTTCTTAAGTCGCAGGTGCATATGAATAAGCCTCAATTACAGCGATCTTCAAAGCCATGATCTTCAAAGCCATGATTCATGCCGTCCGTTAAATTCATTCGGATTTATGTGCCAGAGTTATGAAATTTCGAATACGCTCCACACAGGGAATATATGTTTACAACGAATATAAATTTCGATGATTTCTCCAACCAAATTTATTTCATTCAAATTTACAGATTGAGAGCTGGGAAAACTGCATCAAACTAGACGGAAGAGGCGGAGTATTAAGAAAAAAAAATTTCCTGAAACTTGTTGGTTTTCTTTTTTAGTTCGGTAAACTTGGGAACCACCCTCGTAATATAGATCAAAAATAACTTTTGCAATCAATTGAAATTCTAGTCTTCATAATTACTTTTATTTTTCTGATGACTTAGATCCTCTGTTTTTAAAAGCTTTGTCACCCAGACTTTTACCGTATTTTACTCATGTATTCAATTCAGTTTTAACTATGTCCTCCTTCCCTGATGAATGGAAACAGTCGAAAATCATTCCCATTCCTAAATCTAACAATGAATTCAGGCCAATTGCGATTCTTCCATTCCTGTCCAAAGTTATGAAAAACCTCATAGCTTGACAAATGAACGATTATCTCATAAGTAATAATTTCTTATCTGATAAGCAGTCGGGATTTATGAAAGCTAGGAGCTGCACTACTGCTTTAGTCAATGTAGTTGATGACCTAAAGTTGAAACTAGATGAAAATTACATAGCGTTTTTTGTTCTTTTGGATCACACTACGGCTTTTTCTTTCATTTTTCTAATTCAGCTTGTAGCCTTTATACGTTCCTATCTCATGAACAGATAACAACGAGTTTACCTAAACGGCAACATCTCGAATTCGGTACACGTTGGAAGAGGTATTCCTCAGGGATCAATTTTAGAGCCTCTTTTGTTCTGTATATACATTAACGACGTACCTGATGTTTTGGATAATTGTAGCGTACACATGTACGCTGATGACGTTCAGCTTTATAGGAGCACTTGTATTGATAATATCGGACTATGTTCTATACATCATCAACGATGATTTACGGAAAATTGAATTGATAACTGGGCTAGTGCTAAAGGACTTTGTACAAAATCCCTCTAAATCTAAATGTTTATTGCTTTCCAGGACTAAGAGAGCATTTGTTGTGCCGGAAATTATTATCAGGGGGAATAAAATTGATTTTGTTGAATCGGCATCTAATCTCGGTATTATCTTTAATGGTCGTCTACCGTGGTCTAGCCACATTAATGATGTCATCGTTGGTAAAGTTTACGGTATGCTTAGGTACTAATGGGCTGTTATAAATTCGACTCCCTTTGCCATACGTATGCAACTGGCTAAAACGTATTTGATTCCTGTCTTTTATACGGATCTGAAATTTTCACAAACTGTGATACTGATGATAGGCGGAAACTCAACTTGGCTTATAATAACATAGCGAGATATGTATTTATAAAGGGACGTCGAAACCATATATCACAATTTTCTTACCAGATATATGGTATTAATTTTGATAATCTATTAAATATTATACGCCTAATTCTCCTCCATAAGATTATTACTTTGAAACAGCCAATATACTTATTTAGCAGGATTAGATTTGCTAGATCCAACCGCGGTAGGAAAATTATCCAATTAAAGCATAGAACTCTTTTGTCGAAACGACAGTTCTTTATACACACCATCAGTCTTTGGAATACTTTATCTAATTATATTCAGAACATAGGCAATGCAACTAAGTTCAAAAGGGAGCTCTACATTCTGTTTAAGTAGTTTGTAATATATTTTGATTGTTTTATACATTTTTACTCTTTATGTTTATTAGTGATTAATAATTTTCATTTTTCTAATTTATTATTAAGTTTCATTGTATCTCATTATATGTATGTATATATTTTTCTTTGTTTGTATTTTTCCTAATTTATTATTTTACATATACTCATTTTCTTATCCTAATTTCTTGTTTCGATTGCTATTACCTGAGGTTAAAACATGTTCTTATTCATTTTTACTTCTATTGTACTTCAAACAATTCATTACTCATATAATCAATGATTTGTTATTACTTTTTCCTCTTTTCCCATAGCACTTTCATTGATAAGATTATTATCTTGTTGTGCTATGATTAATAACAAATAAATATATAAAATAAAAAAATTAATAATTAATTAAAAAATATTTTATTTTATTAAAATGCTAAGAAATTTGATTTTTTTCATTTTCTTATTGAACAATTAAATTTAAAAGAATTATTATAGCGCAGAAATAAATAATAGAGTGATTATTTATTATTTAAATAAAATTATTTTTAAAAATAAAAATAAATTAAAAATAAAAAAATTGTAAAAATTTACATGTCTTGGCTAAAATTAACAGAATACATGAAAATACAACAAAAAAATTAAATATTTAAATAAAATAGATTTTAAACAATTGTTTTGTTGCTAAAAATAAAACAAAATTAATTATTATACACAAACTACAAATGCAAATTCAAAATTATTGCAAACAATGCAATGCAAAAAGCAAACTTTTGTCACAAAATAAAATTTAATTTAAAAAAAAAAAAAAAAAAATTTAATTTAATTGAAAAAAAATAAAGGAAATCAAAACAAAATAAACAAACTAATAAACCATTATAGATCATCGTATATTAAGAGAACTAGCTAAAATAAAGACTAAGGCGAAAATTATTGGGAAAGCGAATATCTCCAAGCTCGATAATACCATACTGATTGATAGCAAGGCGGCTGAAACACTGAATTCCAGCGTGATGAACTGGAAGACAGTGTACAAATATCTCTCATGAGATCATTATGATATCCATATCATATGATTACCAGGACACAGTGATATTTTGTGGTTTACTGTAGAGTGGATGAACTGGCCATCGAACTCTCCAATGAATTCTCAACTTTGAGAATGCATCTCAAAACCTGAAAGCTTATAATTGACAATGCAATCCTTGATTCCGTCAACTATAGATGGATGGCTTTGGACATGGGCAGAACGGCCGAGAGAATTTGCCCAAAATTTTTATGTAGGGCGCACGGTAAGTTAGCTTAAACTATAAAAAAGCACACCCAGTTGTTGTGTCTATGATATAAATTCATAGACACGCATGTGTGGTCCAATGTGTCCAACTTGCTAATGATTTTTGCAGAAGATGCATAGATGAGGAAAAGGTAGAGACTGTTCCTCTTCTACTTGGTACATGCCCGGCACTATGTCGTAGGAGAAGAAGGTGCATACTATGTGAACGATCTGGGTCAAGCATTGATGTTGGCGGTCAGAGTCGCTTTATCATAAGATCCAAGTGATTACAGGACTAGAGGAAACTAAAGGAAAATTATGGTATCACAATGGGCCCTATGTGGCCTAAGTGTGTCTATCAGGGATCAGCAATGAGTATTCAAAAAGATGAGCAGAATCGAATAATGCTCATAATTTCTGATACTTATACGCATTCATACTTATTTTAATATCATGGAACCTCTTACTCATATTCAAAGTTTGAAATGCTCATCATACTCATACTTAACAACACGTATGATGTTGTTGATTTCGACTCTCCATAACTCTACATATACACGAATCACAAAATAAGTATGAAACGCGTACGAAC
Source organism: Sarcophaga variegata (assembly GCA_932273835.1). Taxonomy (NCBI): domain Eukaryota; kingdom Metazoa; phylum Arthropoda; class Insecta; order Diptera; family Sarcophagidae; genus Sarcophaga; species Sarcophaga variegata. The sequence continues at coordinate 101,348,272 of OW026360.1, read as the reverse complement.
CCGAAAATACTTACTAAAAGGCTGAGTGTTTGCTCTGCTTGCTGCTCTGTCTTTTTTCCTTTTTCTGTAAAAGCTTAACAACTAAGCCTCTACATTTTTATGAATGATTCGAGTCACTCGAAGCATTTATAAGTATTATAAGAGTATTTTTCTAAAGTTATGAATCTAAATGAATAGGCTTATGAATCAAACATATTTCGAATGGTATGTGTTTGATGTCAACATTGTACTCATACTCATTGCAACTTGTACTTATAAATCAACGTTGTAGTGAGTATGAATGAATCAGAGAACGTAGTTAAATTTCAATATTATTGACTCACTTATATACAAAATTTCATGAGTGCTTATGAGTAGCGATAAAACGATTCATTGCTGATCTCTGCTACCTACCTACGAGGGTTGCCTTTTATATTTCGGGATTTGGCAATTCTAGTGTTGCAATCTGCCAACTGACAGCTCTATCGAAAAGCTTGAAATTTTTGAGGTTATACGTGCTCAGAACGTTTTGACATACAAGCGCTATTTGTGTTGTTTACAGTAACAAAAAAATGAAATTAAATCGTGAACATTTACGTGCGATTTTTTTTTTACAACTTTCGACGTGGATTAACTCAACAACAGTGCATCGATGAACTTAATTCAATTTTTGGCGACGTAGCTCCATCAAGGACCAGTGTTTATCGATGGTATGGTGAATTCAACCAAGGTCGTAGTTCACTCCAAGACGAATTTCGTGAAGGTCGTCCAAAATCAGTCGTTGTTCCGGAAACCATTGATGCTGTGCGCCAACTGATATTGCAAGATCGTCATGTGACCTATCGTGAGATTGAGACAACCTTAGGCATTACTGGGACCAGCATACATTCAATATTGCATGAACATTTGACTGTCAAAAAAGTTTGTTCGCGTTGGATCCCACACAATTTGTCAATCGCTCAAAAAAAGGCTCGAAAGAAATGCTCCAAAAGTACGATCGTGGTGCTTCGAAGCACGTCTATGACATCGTGACAGGTGATGAATCGTGGATTTACGAGTATGAGCCCGAAAGTAAACAGCAGTCGACTGTATGGGTGTTTCAAGATGAGCCAAATCCAACAAAAGTTGCTCGCGCACGAAGCACTTCCAAGCAAATGATCTCCTGTTTTTTCGGAAAAACTGGACATGTCGCAATCGTACCACTAGAACAACGCAGAACAGTCAATTCTGAGTGGTACACAATCATTTGTTTGCCAGTTATCTTCCAAGAAATCAGGAAAACCAATTGCCGAAGACGGATCACTCTTCACCACGACAATGCGAGCTCTCACACATCGGCTCAAACAACTGCATTTTTGAGCACTCAAAACATCGATTTGATGAGTCATCCGCCGTATAGTCCTGACTTGGCACCGAATGATTTCTTTTTATTCCCGTACGTAAAAAATAAAATGAGAGGTCAACGTTTTTCGACACTCAAGAAGCGGTTGACGCGTTCAGAATACATGTTTTGGAGATACCTCAATCAGAGTGGCAAAAGTGCATCGACAATTGGTTCAAACGCATGCAAAAGTGTATAGATCTTAATATTTTGAAAAACAATAAAGCGATTTTCGATGATTAATATTTATTTTTGTTCTCTAACCCGAAATATAAAAGGCAACCCTCGTATTATTAGTGAAGAATAGACTTAAGAGCAATGTATAATTTCCACATCCAGATTTTTTCACTAAATTCGCCTGTTGTCCGGGATTAATTGATCTTTTAGAACTCCCTCCGCCTACCTGTATTATATTAAAGGACCACATAGGGCTATGCATAGTGCCCCCATAACTCTTCATAGGCAAACATTTTCCACCAGCACTTACTATATGCATGGCTTTAATCAATTGACCCAAATTTGTTAGTTTGTAACAATAATTTTCCCTTTTTAATCTTTTATATGCAAACATCCATCCAATCATGAGCAGTTAACAAATGATTTCGATTTTTAAGTGAAAGGGAATTTTGTAATACAAATCCAACAATTTCATCACAAACATATACTCGTATTGAAATACTTTCCAATCAAAACCATTTCTAATTCAAAATCCACTTTTGAAATACAGCTGCAGGTGAAAAATTAAACAAAAAACAAAAAAGATGAAGAAAAACAAGAAAAATTTGCATAATAATGTGTTAAAATTAAATAATAATCGAAATGCATTTCGATTTGGGGGGATAAACATAAAAACCCTTCATAATCATTTCATAGTCATGATGATCACCGCGATTATGGTTGGACACCGCCACAGCAGTAATAGCAGCCAGTGTTATAAGCACTCGAAGCAATTGTCTGCAATGAAGTGTGGTGTTAACAAAATGTATGTATTTATTCTGATTGTTGTTATTGGTTGCGTTTGTTAAATGAAGGATTTTTCGCGTTTATTTTCAATGGAATTGTGGTAGAATATCCTTTCGCTTTTAATACCACGCGATCATTTCTTTTCGTATAGGTAGGTACTTAGTTGGAGGCGGCTGCCTACCCAAGACGTAAGGGATAGATAATCTTAGCCTATATAGGGGGCCCATTGTGAAACACGGTTATCCAATTCCCCTGGTACCGGAACGATTCGTTAAACTTGGGTTTAGTTAAAGGTACCTTTAGTTAACGGCAAGTTGTAATAATGGCCCTTAGACTCCTAATGTCCAATTATCGACAGTTCATTCAAATCGTTTATAAAGCAGACATCTCCTCCTGTCTTCTCCTTGAGCTGAGCATGCAATTCAACAAAACGTAGGTGGTCCATTATATCTGGTTGCCGAATTTTAAACCTGCTGTGTCTAGCAGTGGATAGCCTGTGGCGTCACAACGGACCGCTAAGAGTGCTCAAGTGAGCTTTTGGTATGGAAGCTACCACACTAACCTAACCTAACCTAGCAGTGGATAGCACGAAATACTCGAGTTCAACAAGACAACTGTTCGCACTCTAACAGGAATTCTAACGGAACGCTGCGCTAATGGCAGTTTCGCTGACAAGCTAGCTCTGCTCTATCAGCATTACTTGCAGAAGTTGTCAGGAGGTGAAAGAAAGGGAATCCGTACAACACCTTTTAAGAACAGTTGATTCCTTTTCCTTGTCTCTACAACTGCTGCAGAAGGTCTTTGTCATGTATCCAAGAACAATGCACCGAGTGTTTTATAATGCAATATCCAGATAATGATTCCAAAAACCGCATTTCTTCGAAGTTAGACCCGAGTTTTTGTATGCCATCTATGAGATTTGTTGCGCCACTCTGTCCGTATCCAAAAACACCCACATGGCGTTGTCGGAATCCATAACTGCATTGTCAATAATAAGTTCGTACCAAAGTAGAGAACTTATGGGAGAGTTCGATGATTGCGCCATGCCTGGCCAGTTCATTTGCTAGAATATTGCTAAGTCTCGGTAACGATATGATGTGATATGAATGTCTACTGTTCCGCCATCTTATTGTGAGATCTTCAACATTTGTCAGCCTAGCTATCAGGAAGTATGGCAATACTACTTGTCAAGGAGTCCTTGACCTCGTTGACCTGGTGCTCAGCAACAGCGTAAACTGTATCTCCTCTGGAATCTTTCTTATAAGGCCTCTAAACTGTTCGCAACTGCTTATTTTAATCTACAGAGTGTGACACTGTTCGTAACCTATTGACTTATCCGGTAGGTGTGAAATATTCTTCTCTAGAAGAAGTTTTTTGAAGGCTGGGTAAGTATTTGTAGTATCGTTGTTGATATAAAAACTACACATTCACACGAGAGCGTTCCAGTTAAGACAACCTGAGGACGAAGTTAAACTTAATGTCTGCCAAGCGAATTCAGACTTCCTTGCCTCTTTATGCTGCTGTATAGTATCAACTTTATTTCGGACGGTGTTAATTCGGTTTCTAATAATATTCTTCGAATATAGGTAGACCTCCCGCAAGTTTTCCTATCCTGAGGATTTTAATCAATCACTATATTGAATTTAACTAATGCCAGATGGCAACCCTTTCATTCTAGCATTTACTCCAGTGAACCAACAATCTTTGCCGCATTACTTTCGATTTGGTTTCACTCTCTTAGAATTGCAAAAATATCGTGCAGTTTAAAGTATCACTTGGATGCGATTATTCCACCACCAAAGAAGTCAAGAATTGTTGCGCAACAAGTCGATTTTAATAAATTGTTCAAGAGCGAGAGAGTGAGAGAGAGAGAGAGAGAGACGGAGCAAAAAATGTGACGCTTAACCAATAAATATTGACAATAGAGAGAGAGGGGAAAACTAGTTCCTATTATTTTTAAAGGAAAGATCATCGATCTTCATCATTTCTAACATCAGAAATACGAAAAGAAATCTTAGTGTCTTGTGTGTGATACATGCAGCCAAGCAGCCAGCCAGTCGGCCAGCCAGCCAGCATCCAGTCAGACCAGATCAAATCAAAGGCAAATCACTTACATAGACAACCCAGCCTACAATTAAACAAAAACTTTAGAATGTTTAGAAAATATATGCATACACATACACACACATTCACATTTACATGATCCCAGATACATACACACCCAAATGTCAATCAAAAGTGTCAAATACAATTTTTCATTTATTTTATTCGAATAGAAAGAGGGATAGAGAGGAAGAGTAAGAGTATGTGTATCTGCTGGTGTGGTGTGATGGTGGCCGTTACTGTAACGAAAGCGTTGAAAAGTCGATCAATCAAATGACGCAGAGGAGATTTTGCCTTACGAAGCCAGAAAATGTTGAAGAAAAATAAAATATTTAAATGCATACAGATCAACAAGTATCAGCAAGAGATTCTAAATGTGTGATAAAGCTTTTTATGAGTGAGGGAAAGTGGAGGAATTCATTATGCTTGAGCCTAATATACTCTGTAAAATAAAGAAGGCTTATATTGCTTTCAGTACTTGCGATAAAGAATATGATCCATTGGATCTACACGTCAGTCCTGAGTTATTCTTTTATATACTGACGATTGAATGGTGGGAATCCCTCGGCAACGTAACCAAATCTAAATCTGATAACCATGGTATCAAGGATTCCATGTTTTCGCTACGGTAGAATAACTTTTGGGACCCGAAATACAGCCGACGAAGCTAAAGTGGATCAAGGATACCAAAACAGTCTTCGTCACGTTCAGGCACTACTGGGGATCAGAGATATACACGAAGAAGAGAACTTTTTTTTAAATTAGCAAAAAAATATATAAAGCAGGTAAAGTCGGACAAAAAATGGACCTATGGACTGCATAGCCCTGATATCAAGGATTCCAAAATAGCTTTTGTTACGGTCGTGCATTACTTAGAACCAGAGATATCGGCGATGAAGCTAATATAGAAGCTGAAGCAAATATTTTTATCATCGACCAAAAAATGTAAGTCATTGAGACAAAAAATGCAAGTCATCGATCAAAGAAATGCAAGTCATTGATCAAAGAAATGCAAGTCATCGACCAAAAAAATTCAATTACCGACCAAAAAATGCAAGCCATTGACGAAAAATGCAAGTCATCGACCAAAAAAGTGCAAGCCATCTCACAAAAAGTTGATGCCATCGACAAAAAGTGGAATTCATTGACAAAAAGACGCAAGACGCGGATCTAATTAAGTCAGGGGATTAGTCCCCACTGCTTGGATTTATAGTGAATTTCTCTTAGATCGCGGGACTCTTATAGAAACGAGGAGAGTCCAGAGCAAGTAGTCTGCCAATGTGAATGAACCTTAAGTTGCATTGCTGCGAATCAATGTCTGGCAATCAATCTAGATGGAAGCCAATTAAGTTTCAAAAATTTTTTTTTTTGAAGAACAGCGTCCAAAGCACCTGTAATTTGTATTGCAATAGCTCTCCTCAGTTTATCAAAAAGAAGTAAACCTGCAACTTCGTAAATTGGCTATGTTCGATAATAAATGAAGAAATCCATCGAACCACACCTGGGGTGAAGTTCCTAACAAGTGGAACAATTGCCCTACTGCATCAGTTGATGGCGGAAAGCTGCTGATAAGAATTGCCACTAATTCTGTTTCCTTTTCTCGTTGGTTTCCATCTTATTTTATTTCACTTTATCGTAAACGTTGCTGAAACTATGACGTGGGTAAAATATTATTCCCGGTTTCCAGAGATTTGTGTTTTTCTTTAAAGATTACTTGTGCTTTATTGTAAGTCACTTGAAAAACTGGGTCGAGGTCATGCTGTTGGGTTGTGCTGTGTTTGTGTGTTTTTTTATTGTTTTAGTTTAAAAGCAGCGTAGAATTAAATTGTTTGATAAACGGTGTGCTATTGTAAATAGTACAAACAATAATAAAAACAAAAACAAAAAAATAGAAGAATAATACACATACACCACACAGCAAATAATGTAAATTTTTTTTCGAAACACCCTGTGATAGAAAAGAGCATCCATATTAATCTGTTAATTTGCTGCTTTGTTTGAAACAAGCACAATTAAAATTTACAAAATTTACGAAAAAGAAAATGTAAATTAAACAATTTTCAAATTCAATTCAATTTAATTCAAATTAATTTCTTTTATTTTCTTTCGTTTTGTTTTTTTTTGTTTAATTCTTTAACGATATTAGGCGTACGTTTTTATGTATTTTATCAACACCAATTTACATGACGTCGACGTTAGCGTCTACACTTTATCTCTTTGCGTTTAGGCCGTTAACAATCAAAAGGGCAAAATAACAAAAACAGAAGAAAAAGAACGCGAGAGAGAGAGAGAGAGAGGAAAACATATTATGCTCTTGTAATGGAAAAACTTACACACTCACTTGTTGTTAATCAAATATTAAAAAAAATAATAACAATAATACACACACACATACACACAAGTAATTCAATTTACAAAGTTACATACTCTCACTCTTTCTCACTCTCACTTATACACATACAATAAATAGCCTCTCCAAACATAAACAATATTTTTTCAATTTTGTTTGAATATTTTTTTTTTATTTTTTTATATTTTTTTTTTGGGTGTTTTGTTATTTAATTTGACCCAATTTTTAAATTTTCAATTTTTATTAGATGCTAAAGAAGTAGAAATTTTTAAAGAAATTATTAAAAATGGAATGCGTTTCTATGCCCTACACCCTGCCAATCTGTTTCGATGGTTTTGAGATAAGTTTTGACAATTTTTTTTGTACATTTCGGTCGGTCTAGCGGCCATAAATTTCAAAATTGGTTGTGTTCAAACCACATGCAGTCCAGATCAAAATCTTCAATTGCTGGACAAAAAAAGTTGTTTAAAATGTGATCAAAGCGCTCTGAATTCACGTTGAGGATTCTTCCAGTATTACTCTCATAAAACATACGGGCCTTAGACGAAACTGTTACTATTTCCGTTGTCGCCGTAGTCTAGAAGGTATTGTGTTGGCTTATTAGACGTGAGGCCATGGTTCAACCTCAGGCCAGACCTCTCCAACAAAACGAAATATGAAAAAATATATTTATTCAACGACTGCCTGCCTCTCAGCAGATTTCTGGCAAAAACTCTGAGAGTAAATAAAAATTGCCATGAAAAGTTTTAAAAAAACAATCTGTCTTTTGGAGTCGATTTTAAACTGTAGGCCACGTCACTCATATAAAAAAATTAATACACACAACATAAGTGATGCAAGAAGCTAGGTGGTAATCCTGACTGAATGGTTATTTGAACCAATTATGTATGTATATATGTAGCAGGCGCCATAACCGCCGACTTAGCTTGCTGATGTGACCGTCGTGTAAGCTAAAATGAACTCAAATGCTGAAGAAAATTTTGTACGTATAATCAGTATTGAAAGCCTCTTGTTTCAGCATCCAAACGCCACATCTATGGCGTTGTGAATAGTCAGCTGAATTTAATTGTTTCGTGTTTTGGAATTTACGTGTATGATGGTTCAGGTGCTGTTCGCTAGGCTCAAATGCTATGAACGCCGTGTAATCGATAAATTCGGCGTTGCGAATAGTCAGCTGAATTTAATTGTTTCGTGTTTTGGAATTTACGTGGATGATGCTTCAGATTCATGTGCTGTTCGCTAGGCTCAATTGCTGTGAACGCCGTGTAATCGATAATTCGATTTATCTGCCATACTTTCTCTAATACTGGCCATATCTGTAACGCTTCTAGACTCTGGAAATTTTCTACTTCACATCTTATTCAAAATATCAAGGTTAGGTGGTGGACTTTTCTTCGAGGAAGTGGTCCCATTTGGGTCAGCGTTCCCTTTAAGAACAAACGTGGCTGGGTCACAAATGGTGAAGAACAACTTGCTTGTCCTCTATATACATACAAATTTCCTGAGTCTTAAAGAAAGTCATCCCGCAAAACCGGAAACAAAGTTTAGTTGTGAACATTTTAAAATTGTTTTGTCCTCCATATACACACGAACGCATCTACTAAGGTCAACTCGTGTTAGTTCTCCTATTTTCCCGGTATTCCAATATAAGGCTCCGCATGAACACCGCAAATCTCCTGAGTATTAAAAGAATGAAGTCGTCCCTCAAACCTGTAAACAAAGTTTAATTGTGAACATTTTTAAAAGGGAAGAGTAAATTGTCTGCAACAATTGAAGTGGCATCGAGCTGGTACTAGTTCTTCCAGCGCTTTTGCCCATAACTTTTTTCAAGTTGTCAAAGCTGAGAATTGAACTCAGAAATCTCGTGTAGCAACACATCCTTCTATCCTCTAGTTAACCCAGTAAAACTAGAAGAAACATGCCTTAATGAACATACAAATGTATATAGATCGGAATAAAACTTTAAAATTTCTTTCTCATCAAATAAAAATTCAATTTCATGGAATAGAAACGAAAGTCATAAATTCAATTGCATTTCAAAAAAAAATTTTTTTTTAAATTATAAAAACATCTGCCCCCGGTATCAAAATGGATCATATAGGCCCCATGGAAAAGAAAAGTAAATGGGAGCATACCATCGATGATCTTCTAACAAATGTTTGGACAACAAAAAAAAAAAAAAAAAAAGAGAGCAGCAGCAGTCGTAAATTTAAACACACTAAATTACATTCTCATAATAATGATGATCATCAGCATCATCATTATCGTCATTAATGTGCTGGTGACCTACTTACAGCAACTAATTTGAAAATAACAAAATGAACAGCCACCCAGCAACAATAACAATCAAGATTTATGTTATAGAACCCGAAAAACTAAATTTTTATTCAAGAAAAAATTTATAAAAAAAAAATGCAAGAGATTCCTTTACTTATATGCACACGCATACACATACACATACACACACAAACACTCGCTCCCATTTAGAAATATTGTATGCTGAACAGTAGGGCGCAAAATTTATTGAAAATTTTTGGAGAAGCTGCAGATAAAAAAAAATGTTTCTTTTCATAGAAACCGTTAAAGCAACAACAATGCAAGTTTAGACGATCGGTATGGAAGAAAACGACAATTTCGAAGAGATCCTTTGTGATATTTCTTACAGGGTGCTTCAGAATGCTAGAAAAATATAAACACGGCAAAAACCGTGGTTGTGCAGTGTTCATGGAGGAGCAAAAAACCCGAAATGAAGAAGTGATTTTACGGAAAACGCAAATAAAATATCTTGGGGTGGTACTACCATCCAGATGAACCCATGTTAAAGCTTCTTTCCTCTGTTACATAGTAGGTGAAGAATCATCAATCTTCTTCGTGTTTGCAATTTCTGCAGAAGTCTCTGACCAGAGGACGAAATTCAATACGTTTAATATTAGTGCAACGATGCGGCGTATGTGGAAGTTTGAACAGAGTTTCCATGCACCATTCAGACCGTAATCGAAGCTGTACCACACTGTCAATCTTGAATTCTTCGATGATTGTGCCATGCCTGAACAATTCATTTTCTCTGGATTTTTGCGGATTACTACGCATTGTGCATATGATGTAAACATTGTACTGCTCAGACATAACGTTGAGACCGCCGTCGAGGTTCTTAGAGTTGCCAGGCTATTGGAAAAATACAGGCTGACTTTGAAAAGATAACTTGAAATACAGCTTCGTTAAGCCACATAGTCTCTGTAAAGATTTGTCAGAGTCGTTGAAGATGAGCTAGACTTCAATTTGCTTATTATTATTCCTCTATCCAAAATGATCACCTTGAATATACACTAAGGTGTTGTGTAGTGAATGCTCTAAAAGTTCTCAAATTTGTCGGAATGTTCGTGAGTCCAATATTCGATCTTAATCCTTCTTCAGTACCTCAGAGGCGCTGACTTGTATTGGTTTCTGAGCCACTGTAGTAAAACTCAGGCGAAAATCGTTGTAAAATAGACGTAAGCGCCGATGTAGGTATAGTACGTCAGGCACTGTAGTAATGGTGCAGGCAGATTTTTTCTCCACGGTATCAAGTTGGGAATCCTTGTCTTGTCGTGCTATTTCGACCAGGAATTCGGGGGGTTGTCAATGTTCTCAAAAGTTCAAAAATTTATCAGAATTTTCGTGCATTCAATGCTCAATATGAACCACTGTCTAGTCGGCCCGGCACGCTTACTCGTGTAAGCTTCTGAGACTCTATAGTAAAGGTCTGGCGAAAAATGATGTAAAATCGCTGCCAGCGCCGCTGTAGGTACAGTAGGTATCCGGCTTTTTCCGGTATGCCTCTTGCAAATGGACTCCACAAAGCATTTCTGTTTCGTTTTCGTTTTTTTAATCTATTTTTGTTGGTCAGCTGTAACAAGCCCTAGGATAATATATCTGCCACATGTCATTGCCTAGAAACAACGCCCTCCGAGTATTTCGTGTAACGATGGGGAATCTTGCTAATTGTTAATTTTTACTTTTTATTCTCATTAGGTATCGGCACTGTCTGACTTTCCTGTGATGTTATCCTTTTTACATTTCCAGTTGGTGATGGGGCTTCTTAGAAGGCTTGTACTGGAGAGGGTTGAAGCCACTTAATTTGAAATTCGTAAACCATGATGAACGTTTTTTTTCAACTCCATTGATATTGGGACCTGGGACCACTGATAATAAAGATACAGGCGGATCTTTGTCTTGTCAAGCAATTCTTATCATTCCAGGAGTCCATAGGTCAGGATAGGTTGGACCAACTCGGTGTGAAAACACTTTAGTGCAAGAATAAAGAGCCTGCTTCATCCTACTGACTTACCAGGATAACTTTCTATATAGATACAGTTACTGGAAGTGTGACCCTTAACTACATTCAAGATCTGTTCTGTGTTCTCCGATTCTTAAGAGTAAAATTTGCTCATTCCATTACAGCAGTGCTGAGCGATAATGTTGACAACCAAACATCTCTGCTTTTCATACCCGAAATAATAAAATTTTTTGTAAAATTTCAAAAAAAAGCAAAAAAGTTTTTAAATAAAAATCCCTACTGACATAAACATTCCAATTCATTTATGGCAACACAATTGAAAATAATAAAATGGAATGACATGGCATGGCATGGCACGGCATGTCATTGCATGGATAAAAAGAAAACGATCTTCATGTAATGTAATGAAGCACAAAAAAGAGAAGAAGAAGAAGTTAAAGAAGAAGATGAAGATGTGAAATGTATTAATAGACACTTGTTAGAAAAATAAACACTCAAAAAATGTTGCCCCTAGGCCCACTAAAATAAACAAACAAACAAACAAACAAAAGGGAGAGAATGAAAGACAACACTGTGGAAGTGTAGAAAATGCAACTGCAAAAAACATGTAAACGATGTAAAATAAGAAAGGCACAGAAAACAAAAGAGAATGAATAAAAAAAAAACAAATAAAATAATCATAAATAAATAGAACAAAAGGGAAGAGGGTGAGAGAGACAGCATAATATTGTATAAACACACTTCCATACGTACCTATACTTACGCACTTTAATGCTATCAAACAAATTGGTATGTATTTTTCAATGAGTGTATGTATGTGTGTGTGTGTATGTGATTCGAGAAAAAAAAACACTTCACCTAAAGACCCATTGGCCTACTTTTCATTGCTTTTTATTTTCCAAAAAAAATTCTTTTTGGAACTGCACTAAAAAAGAACAGCGACAACAACAACAATAAGAACAATATTCACACATTTGAAGAAAATCTAAATAATCTCCCCAGTTTTCAACGCCAACACCACTACCACTACTAATACACATATGGTACATATATGCATACATGCATACATGAACAATAGCAATAATAACAATATCATTAAGTTGTGCTCTCCGTTTTTTTTGTTATTTTTGTTTGATTATTTATTGTTGCTCTATCTCTGCAACAACAACAACAACAAAAATATTTATTATAGGCCCTTAAAATTTGTTTTTTTATGCTTAATAATGTTTTTCTTTTACCGAAACCTATTTTAACTGTAAAATAATAACACAATGAAAGAAAGAGAGAGCGAAAGAGAGGGAGAGAGAGACAGACTTCTTAAATAGAATCATCTTTTTGTAAGTATTTGTTGTTGCTCATTTTGTTTTTGTTTGTTTTTAATAGAATTTTTGTTTTCTCATTTAAAATCTATTTGACAGACTTGCTCTGTCTGAGTTGTCTTAAAAAAAAGAAGAAAAAAGCAATAAAAAAAAACAATTGTTGATCTTGTGTGTTTGCTATGGGGCTGTTGAAAGGGCTTTAGGGTTGTGATATGTCATTTCAAAAGAGAATCTTTTAATTTTTTTTTAATGGCATTGTTTTCTATTTTCTTTATTGAATAATAAAAAAAAAATATTTAAAAAACACTTCTTTTTAGGTTGGTGGTGCTCGTTTTCGAATTCTAAGGTACAAATAAATAGCTTCCTATGCTTTTAAGATAACACTAAAGCGCCCATTACACAATAGAATTTCGACTGCAAACTTTACCGCTTGGCGCTCATCCGTCTCGAGTAAAAGTTGTGTTTGAAAACTTGACCTGATGAACATCAAAAATGTTTGTTATTTGATTGGATAACATTTTCTCTCATCAGATAATGTTTGCAGTCGAAATTCGATCATGTAATAGACGCTTAAGGAACAATATTAAGACGATTATGATACCACTTACATAAGTGGATCTAAGTCGCCCTAATTTAGTGGGTAGTCTGTTGGCTTTTTAACCGTAAAGCCACGAGGTCAGATATCTCCAACAAAATGAAACACGAACAAATATTTCTTCGTCGACTTTCTCTCAGTAGATTTCTGGCAAAATCTCTGAGAGTAAATTATAAGTAATATAATAAGTTTCCCAAAATACTGTCGTCCGGAGTCGACTTCAAACTGTAGGTCCCGCCACTCACGTTTAAAATTAACACACACAACATAGGTGGTATAAGAAGCTGTATCGTAGTCCTGACTGAAGGGTTGTAATGACCAATTATGTGTGTATGTATAGGACGCTTAAGGGACAATTGTAAGACGGTCATCAGGGCAACACGTGGTGCCACACTATCATCTTCCATGTGGACTTGAACCAATTGGCTCCATAAACGATCGGTAAGAAAAGATGAACTGAGTATGTGTGTATCTTTACGAGATCCCCTGACTTATATTTACATTTAAATCGCCTACGGGCATGCGATGAGAACATCGAAATTTAGGAAGCTTCTATAGGATACAGGCTCCCTATAAGCAATAGGGTTAGTATTTCTAAAATGGTGAGTGTACAACAAAACGATATGATGGCTTAGTTGTATGCCGAGAGGCTAGAGGCCTCCTTCCCTTCGACTTACGAAATGAGCGAAATATTTATTTAGGGCGATAAATGAATATCTCCCACGTACTTTTGTAAAGACTACTTCATCTAAGTATTGCACGCGACTACGTCGTAGGTAGTCCGTCCTTGAACTGAAGTTTTGGCATAATTTTTAACGGATTTCCCTCGATATCTTACTAGTAACAACTATATTGGTGTTTTCCAGGAGTCGAATTGTGTGTGAATTGGACTAGCCAGAAATAGTAGCAGAATAGTAATCGCATTAGTCGCCGTAGTCTAGTAGGTAGTATGTTGGCTTATTACACATAAGGCCACGGTTCAAGCACCAGGTCAGACATCAAAACGAAAATATGAAAAAAAGCATTTTCTTAGGCGACTTCGTCTCCGCAGATTTCTGCTAAAAAATCTAAGAGTAAATAAAAATGCCTTGTAAAGTTTCTCAAAAAATATGTAAACTGTAGGTCCCGCCATTTATGCATAAAATTAACACACACAACATAAATGGTGTGAGAAGCTGGGTCGTAATCCTGACTGAAGGGTTGTAACGATCAATTATGTATAGTAATATATGTACATATGTATAGTATATTTAGGGTATACTTGGGGTGTATGGGTGTTGAAGCTATTCCTAATCTGTACAAATTTAAGCCTACAATGTTACAACCCTTCAGTCAGGATTACGACCTAGCTTCTCACACCACTTCATCATAGATTATATGATGAAGAGAATGAATTACTAAAATACATACTTTGAGCCTGTGTGACGTTAATGAATTCTAGAAGAAAACTTCGGGGAGCTTATCAAATATATACTAAGTAGGATATTGCCCTTGACAGCGGAAGGCGTCACCATTATAAGGAAACTTCATATGGTAGCACCTCTACACAACTTGTAATAAAAATTTACGTTTAAAAGATTTAAGAAACCTAGTAGTGGTTAACGATTTTCAATGACTACGTATAATTTATCTTAAGAATAGTGCTTCCAGAATTGAAAATGCATAGCTGAAGGGGAATTCCCTAAAGCGGACAAAAAGGCCTGTTAAGGAATAAATAAATACTTTGCGATAAAAATAATAAGTCAACCTTGACAGGCCAATTAATGGGAAATTAAATTGGTTTTCATGAGTTTTCTAGACTTTTAAGTCATCGTCATTAATTCAATTAAAATATTGACATGAAATCGTTTCAAATGAATTTCATTTCATTTGCTAAATTACATCATGTTCTCGTACTCCATCTACACATACATACATCACCCAGGGGGAAAATGCCGAACACTACTAGTGTTTCAAGTACTCCTCTACTCTCTATTCAAATTCAATGTTTGTCAGATGGAAACAGAGAAACAGAAAGAAAAAAAGAACGAAAGAAAATAAAAAATGTTGCAATGCTGCAAAGCAGATTTTCATTGCTACACATCTTCTTCTTCTTCTTCTTCTTCATTTGTTCTCTTTTTCCCATTTAATTTCATTGAATTGTAATGAGATTTATCGAACGTTTAGAAACAATTAAAAAACCATTAAATTTTTAAAGTTTTTTTTACGTTTTTTTTCTTTTTTTCTTTCTTTAAAAGCCATAAATATTCCGTGTTTTCAGTTTCTATTTTGAGAAATTTGTTCTATTTAAACCAGAGGAGACGTATAAGTTATCGCCTTCTCGAAAAAGTCGTCACGCAATGACTGAATGAAATGATTTCATGTCTAATTATTTATAGAACAGGTGCTTGAAATATATCCTCGGGGTTCACTTGACCATGCATTTCAATAAACGTAACATCAGAATGCCTCAAGGTCAAGTAACTTCTGTTCGGGATGTATCAGCCTTAACTAGCTTGTCAACATTGGATTTTCTTTGTAGCCCACTTGACCCAGTAAAGCTAACATTAGAATGTTTCGAGTTCGATGAACTTCTGTTCGGGAGATTCCAGCCTTAACTACCCTGTCATCATTGGATTTTCTTTGTTGCCCCCTTGACCATGCACGGACCCAGTAAAGGTAACATTAGAATGTCTCGAAGTCCAGCAACTTTTGTTCGGGATGTACCAGCCTTAACTTGCCTGCTGTCACTGGGTTTTCTATGTTGCCAACTTGACCATGCACGACCCCAGTAAGGGTAACATTAGAATGTCTCGAGGTCCAGCAACTTCTGTTCGGGAGGTTTCATCCTTAACTAGCCTGTCATCCTTGGATTTTCTTCGTTGCCCACTTAACCATACGCCCCAGCAAGGGTAACATCAGAATGTCTCGAGATCGAGCAACTTCTGTTCGGGACGTATTAGCTTTAACTAGCCTGTCATCACTAGAATTCCTTCGTTGGCCGCTTGAATATGTATCCAAGTAAGTGCAACAAAAGTCTCGAGGCCCGGCAACTTCCGTTCGGGATGTACCAGCCTTAACTAGCCTGTCATCACTGGATTTTCTACGTTTCCCACTTAACCATAAATCCCAGCAAGGCTAACATTAGAATGTCTTGAGTTCGAACAAGTTTTGTTCGTGATGTACACGAACTAGCCTGTCATAGCTAAAATTTCTTCGTTGTTCACTTGAATATGTACCCAAATAATTGCAACATTAGCTTGGCTCGGGTTCGAGTAAATTCTGCCGGGGATGGTTGTCGTTATAAACACTACAAAGACGTTTAAGGTTGTTTAACTAAAAACGATACACATTCTCTTGTTCATGCCTGCTATTCAGAAACTATCTCCACTTAACAACATGTTTTTAGATCCATCCGTGAAGGTTTCAGTTCTGTTCTTATGGTAGTGCAGTACGTTCTTTGCAGAGATATCGTTAAAGATGTTCACCGAAAAATCAGCACCTAGAAAGGGCATCAGCCCCTTGGAGAGAGATAAAATGCACGGAAATAAGGAGATGAGCCTTAATATCGATCTAACCTAAAAAGGGGCTTAGCTCTTCGGAGAGAGGGAGATAGAATACATGGAAATCGAGAGATTTGCCTCAAATATCGGTCGATGCTAGAAAGGGGATCAACCCCCTGGGGAGAGAGAGATAGAATACATGAAAATCGAGAGATTGGCCTCAAGTATCGATCGATGCTAGAAAGGGATTCAGCCCCCTGGGGAGAGAGAGAGAGAGAGAGAGAGATAGAATAAATGGAAATAGAGAGATTCGCCTCAGGTATCGGTCGGTGCTAGAAAAGGGATCAGCCCCCTGGGGAGAGAGAGAGATGGACTACATGGATATAGAGAGATTTGCCTCAAGTATCGTTCGATGCTAGAAAGGGGCTCAGCCCCTTGGAGAGAGAAAGATAAAATACAGGGAAATCGAAAGATTGGCCTCAAGTATTGGTCGATCCTAGAAACAGGATCAGCCACTTGGTGAGAGAAATAAAATGCTCGGAGATAGGGAGATTCGCCTCAAGATCGACGCTAGAAAGGGGATCAGCCCCTTGCAGAGAGAGATAGAATAAATGGAAATCGAGAGATTTGCCTCAAGTACCGACAGATCTTAGAAAGGGGATTAGCCCCTTGGAGAAAAATAAAATGCACGTAGATAGAGAGATTCGCTCAAGTATCGATCGATGCTAGAAAGGGAATCAGCCCCTTGGAGAGAGAGATAAAATACATGGAAATCGAAAGGTTCGCCTCAGGCATCAATCGATGCTAGAAAAGGGATCAGTCCCTTGGTGAGAGAAAAAATTTACGGAAATGAAGAGATTCGCCTCATGTAGCGATCGATCCTAGAAAGGGGGTCAGCCTCAGGTATCGACTGGCAGGAGGGATGTTTCCTTTATTTTGCTTCTCTTCCCTTTGCCTCCCACTTTCTCTTTTCCTTGCCATGTTTTGGGTTCCGCTAACCCACAAGAAAACCTTTCTCAGATTGCTGTTAAGAGGTGTCTAACTGTGCTACTTTCGTAACCCTAATTAACCCTAATTATTGAGTTTACATGGACACTTAGCCTGATGAATGTGATCTATACTGGCCTTAAAATATTGTTATGAGCTGATCGCTCCCTTGTTTAAATCGTTTTCTTGATTAAATCAAGTAGAACCGTTTGTTTCTTTGTCATTTTAATGTGCTTCTGTTTGTTGGTGTTGTAGTTGTCATTGGCTATACTTTAAATTCTGTTAAGATTTATGAAAACATTTCATTTAAACATTTTGATTAACATTCATAAACAACAACAACAACAATAACAACAACAATCATACGACAAAAAATATTAGCTACGCTAGAAATAATTTATATACGACGTACCCTACTATATGATGGCTGCCTGCATTTCTTGGGTATGGGAGTTCTTGTTGGGACGAGGAGTATTTGTAGGCATGTTCTTGTCATTTGTTTAGCATCACTTTGTTTGCTGTTCTTGTTGCTGTTGTTGTTATTGTTGCCTGTTTTAGTTTTACAATAATAAAGTCTGCCAACATTTACAAAATTAATGCCACATTTTTGCATTTGTTTTGGCGCTTAGTTTGGCAGTAATTGAGCTAAAAATTTATGAGACATGAAGAGAAAATTAACACGGCAACGAAATCCAATTTTTTTTGTGTTTCTGTTCCTTTATTTTCTATAAATTTTTGAATTCAAAAGATTTTCAAACAGAAAAACGTGGACAATATGAAATATTAATGCGAATGCAACCCAGTGATAGATGATGGGAAGGTTTATTGCAGGGATTCTAGAAGAGAAAACAACAACGATATGGTATTTATTTTATATGGAAGGGGAGGGGTTTGTATGATAACATAATGTTCCGAAAATGAAAAATCTAAATACTGCTGTTTTGCTTTTACATCTTTTTTGTATAATAAATGTAAACAACAATGTTTACATTTATAGAGATTTCGAGAAGGCGAAGTCATGAACCTTCGCCTTCAAGAACATTCATCAAACTGTTTACTTTGCCATATAAAAGGCAAGGCAAAGCAGGCGACTGAGTCAGTGAAGTTCAGTCAGTCTTGTGTGAAGACGAAGAGTAATCGGAGTTTGATGATCTCCGTTTCAAAGATCTGTCGAGTAATTGTCTAGTAATTTGTATGCAAATGGTATTAACAGAGGAATAACAAACAAAGCAATTGTTGTTGTTTACATAAAGTTGTGAACATAAATTTATTTTTATTTTATTTGCAATCTACGAGCTCATATTTTAAACGTTTTTAAAAGGTAAAAACGTAACAATATTTATTTCTTTGTTCTTTATCTTCAATACTACAGTCTCAGCCATAAAAAGCCTGGATCAACGCTTTTGATAAGCCTCGATCTATTGCTCATGTGCTTTGTAAAAAGCTGAACCTTTCCATGAGGCATTATCAACCACTTCTTTCTTTCATGGATACTTCTAGAAGAAGAAAAATTCGCGAACATAGTAGAGGAGTGCATATGATATGGGAGTGTTGTTTTGCAGAAGATCTAGTCGCTGACAAGCTAGCTAGGACAGGCGTTAAGCCGCCACTAACGGGCATTAATCATATCACTCATAACTGAGGTATACAAACATACACAATTGCCCTTTAGCCAGGATTACAACCTAGTTTCTCACAACATCTATGTTGTGTGTTAATTTTATACATGAGTGGCGGTACCTACAATATAAAGTCGTTTCTGAACGACAGATTTTATGAGAAACTTTTAATGGCGGTTTCATTGATTCTCAGAGTTTTTGCCAGAAATCTTTTGAGGGGAAGTCGCCACTCGAATTTGTCTAGGAGTCGTGAGAGATGATTAAAGGTCTGTGGTTACTCTGTTACTGATTTGCGTTCGTCAACAAACAAAGAAAATTCATGTGAAGGAATGCTCTGGCGAGCTTCGCTGAACTGCCACTCGAATGCGCCTACGCGTTTTGATAAACAGAGAAGGGGTTCATGTATAGAAACCTCAATTGTTTTATTAGCTAAGTGGTAGTTTGTGTAGCCGTAGTCTAGTAGGTAGTGTGTTGGATTATTAGACATGAGGCCACTGTTCAATCAAATAAAAAATAGGCGACTTCCCCTCAAAAGATTTCCAGCAAAAATTCTGAGTGTAAATAAAATATTTCTTAAAAAAATCTGTCCTTCGAAGTCGACTTTAAATTGTATGTCCAGCCATTCATACATAAAATTAACACACACAACATGGGTGTTGTGAGAAGCTAGGTTCTAATCCTGACTATATGTGCGTATGTGTAGTTTGTGTACATTTGTAGATTCTGTGGGTTCATTACGATTTAAGAATTGTTTTCGATTGATTTCAGTCAGTTAATTCCTATTACTGATCAATTGAGTGGAGATAACGCTCGACCATCAGTTGTTATTTTGAAGAGGAGTCTGTTGAGATTACAAATTGTCCATACAAAGTTTGCTAAGTTTGTATCAGAATTCCCTGGTTGTCAAGTTTCCGAAATTACGTTGTCATTAAAAATAAAAAATAAAATAAAAAACATACGCCGCAAAAGTAAATACCGCCACTTTGCTAATAGTGCAAGTCGTCCAGATTCAGTTGAAGCATCAAGAATTCGCTTAAAGCACTATTATTACCGATTTCTGCCTTTCTCTCTTACCACTACGAACTACTTGAGTTCGACATGAAAATGGGAATTAAAGGGAATTCTAACGGGGCAATGCGCTGACAAGCTCGACCTGCCCTACCATTATCATTGCAGAAGCTGCCATGATGTGGGGGAAACGGAATTGGTACAACACCTTTTAAGCGTTTTAAGATCTGGGAATGATATAGAGCAAATGGAGTCGACGCTACACCTTTTATGCGTCTGAAGATCTGGGCGTGGTAGCGAACGTACCATTCGTTTCAACGAATTTCATTCGAACGGTTTCATTTGCAGTTTGGCGTGGTTCAAACCCACCACTAACGGATCATGATAAGGGGGCTTACCCCACACTGGATAACACAATGAGCCACATGGGTCACCGGGTGAACTTGTCACGGAACGGCTAGCTGCTCGCTAAACTGACCTAATCTCTCTTAACTGTAGGTTTCCAAAACCTCTTTCCTTTTTTAAACTGTGAGCTTATATTCTCAATTTTCTTTTAGATTTCGAATGCTCCAAACCTCGTATTAAAGTGACCCCTAAGCATAGTGCAATTGCTACCTGAAAATGTTTATTGGGTTGTGCTCTATTTATAATCATAATTTACCAGAAAGAATGGCAAAAAAATGGCTATGAATTATAATATTTAAGTGCATAAATTTCAAATATTATTCCCTTCTATATAAACCGTCAACATTCCGCCATCTGATCGGTTTGAGAGGCTTTACCTGGGGGAAAAATATGAAAATGAAAATGAATATGATTTATGCAGCGTTTATGAAACGAAATTAATCCTTAATTAACCATAATTCAAATCAAATTTTTATTTCTTAGCCGTCATAATAATTTTGTAAAGTTTTCATCAGAATACATACGTGTATTATATTCAGAATAGCGTGAATAAATCACATGAAAGGAATTAAATGTTGAATAAATTAGTGGCGGTCTGTCAAATGGCTTGAAGGGTATATTTTTGGTGGCATGAGCTTGACGTGGAATGATTGTTCTAAATTCTTTTTTTGTTTTTGTTTTTATTTTGAAGGGAATCAAATTTAGAAATAATTTAAAAAAAATAATTTTCATGTCATTTTAGAATGTCTTTACATACTTTACATGTGTTAGTTAGAGAACAGAATTTTAGAAATTTTTAAATTACACCACTGCAGTTGTAGTAGAAACGCCTATGTCTGTCAAGCTGAAGAACAGGAATTACGTTAGGTTAGGATGGAGTGGTAGTTCTGATACCAAAAGCTCACTTGAGCACACATATCGGCCCGTTGTAACGCCACAGATGATCACAGTCCCTGTACTGGCCAAATTCTACCAAACTAGGGAACATTAAAAGCACGACTACCCTATGCTGAAAAGCCAGCCCGAAAGTTTGATAAACGAAGCTATATCCTTGACATCAATAGATGACAGCTCCGTCAATCCGACAAGAATTGGAGAGCCAAATAACCTATATATATGTATAACCTCGCAAGAGATGGGGATTGTCAAAAAAAGTGGATAACAGTCGCCTCTCCTTCAGCGGATCTGCACCCGCGGCAGAAGTCGTTAAATGGGAGCTGCATCTTTTCCGCGTGTCTACCCATAGCACAATAACCAATACGCATGACCACAGTGATTGAGATGATGCCACGACCAAGTCCGAGTAACTGGTTGGTGCGCGTTCTATCCATCAAGGGCCAAGCGAGTCTAGCGGTGGAACAGGACTCCTCATTGACCTAGAACAGGTTGGCGTTTCGAAAGAATTTCCGCGGTAAGTGGCACCCAAGTCGATTAAAGAGGATTCCGGAAGGAGTGCACCAACCCTGGCGAGCTCATCCGCCCTGCAGTTTCCAGGGCAGCGGCGCCATTCCCAAACGATTCTGGAGTTATTCTCAAACGGGAATTAAACACAAATATAAAGCATTCCAGCCCAAAATTGATTCAAATTACTTAAAAACATCTTGAATATGTTCTAACAATCTTTTATTACATTTCCGCCATGTGGCAGCGTCGTGTAGTGATCAAAGAGCTCAAGTCCGAATCCAAAGGAGAGCAAAAAAGCCCAGATTCGATTCCCACTAGAGAATTAAAAAATCGTTTATCATGGTTTTCGAATTTTAAATTAAGTGGCTTCACCCCCTGCAATACAACCCATCTAAGAAACTCTGGAAATGGAAAAAGGACATCACAGGGAGGTTAGGCAATACAGCCATCTAGTAGGTAAGTATAGGAGAAGGTCACCCCACTATACCAAATACTAGGAGGGTGTTGTTCCTAGGCGACGATAGATACCAGCACCATTATTCTAGGACGTGCTACAGCTGACCAATTACCCGCTTAGCTGGAACAACAAAAAGGTTAAAGAAACGGAAAGAAGGCAGAAATGCTTTGCAATATGCTCTCACGATTTTTGCACTGAAAAGAATGACTATCAAATTTCAAGACCTTTATTCAGACGTGAGGGGAAAAAATATGCAACCCTTTAAATATATAACCAATTTGTCTTTCCAAACTCCATGTTGTGTGTGTTAATTTTATCAACAGATTTTTGAGGAAGTTTTTCTTGGCAATTATTTGTTTACTCTCAGAGTTTTTTCCAGAAATATGCTGAGAGACATATGATTGCTGATTTCGATTCTCCCTAACACAACTTATACACGAAGCACAAAATAAGTATGATTCGCGTACGAACACTAAATGCAACAACTACTAAGGCTGTAAATTTTGGTAAGTGATTCGAGTGACTGAAGTCGCCGTAGTCTAGTAGGCAGTGTGTCGGCTTAGGTCACGGTTCAAACCCCAGGTCAGACATCAAAACGAAAATATGAACAAATATTTCATCGGCGACTTCCTCTCATCAGACTTCTGGCAAAAACTCTGAGAGTAAATAAAATTGTCATGAAAAGTTCCTCAAAAATCTATCGTTCGGAGTCGAACTCCGCCACTCATGTATAAAATTAACGCACACAAAATAAGTGGTGTGAGAAGCTAGGTCGTAATCCTGATTGAAGGGTTGTAATGACAAATTATGTGTATGTATGATGCGAGTGACTCGAGTATTTTTCTAAGATTATGAATCTGAATTAGTAGGCTTATGTATCAAACATATTTCGAATGGTATGAGTTTGATGTCAATGTTGTACGCATACTCATAACAACCAGTACTTATAAATCAACGTTGTAGTGAGTCTGAATAAATCAGAGTACGTAGTTAAATTTCAATATTGTTGACTCATTTATATTAAAAATTTCATGAGTGCTTATGAGTAGCGAAAAAACGATTTATTGCTGATCTCTAATGCATACCCTCATGCATTTGGCCGCATGGTTTAGAAATGAGGCCAATTAGATCCTATAAGTATTTGGTACAATTGATTTAATAATGTTTAATCGGAACCTTTGACATGACCCGGATGCTAATGCAACTAATGCCTCTTTCCATCTCTAATAACGTATAAGAGTAACACATCGATCTGCATCTTTAAACGCCCATTACGAGTAAATAGTTATTCAGTCAGTCTGTCCGTCACATACAAGCATTTCAGTTTAAAAGCTCTGACATCTTGAAATAAGCAACAGTTTCACTTTTCAAAACTAAAAAAAAGCGAAAAAGAAAACATAAAATGCGTGACCTATGTATGTAGTTAAGAAGGGTCTCCTCACTCCTATCGTTTAATTCACTTCAATTCACTTTCTTAGGTTGCAGATGTTTTTTTTCTTCTTTCCTACGCCATAAGCTTTTCTAATGCTTTTGTTTTTATTGTTGTTGTTGTTGTTGTTGTTGTTGAGGTGTACGAGTGTAACTATTTTTGGACACACTCATACAAAAATTAGCTTTCATCAATCACCTTTTTAACTGGAAAAAAACGAAAAAAAAACGTAAAAAGAAGCAAAAAACCAACAATGAACTGTTAAAGACCTTTTCCTTATTATCTCTGGACTTTTAAATGGAAAGACAAAAATTTAACAGTCATTCCCAATGTAAATGTATGAATTGATACAAAAAAGTAAATAAAAGAGTGGTAAGAGGGGTATAAGGGTATACATAGGTATAGAACCTCTCTACTTTAACCACAATTTTAACAACAATCTTACACCACCTCTAGGGTATTGTTATGTTTTTACCTTTTAGAAACGTTTTTGAACTATTCACAACTTGATGTAAACAACAACAATTGCTCTTCTTTGTTAATCCCCTGTTTACACCCTTTGTATAAACAATAACAATCACTAAGCAATTAATCGACAGATCTTTGTAACAGAGATCTTCAAACCACGATTACTCTCTTCAAACGCACCACGTCTTCACGCAAGACTTACTGAACGTCACTAGCTCATTCGCCTGCTTTGCTTTGGCTTTTATATGGCAGGGTAAACAGTCTGATGTATGTTCTTGAAGACGAAAGTTCGCGACTTCGTCTTCTCGAATTCTCTATAAATGTAAACATCGTTCATTATTGTTGTTTCTGTATTTTGTTTACATTTATCTTGTAGTGTTGTTTGTGGATTTTTGTTTACTTGTTTACGAATTATTTCGTATGCCACCAACATTATGCAATTTGAAATTGCCAGGCTTTTCTGTGGGTCTACGCCAAAGTCCGTTTATGAGTGGATAATTCCCTAATGTTGAAGCATTCGAAAACTAACATTTGTTAAGTTACCACACGAAATGTGTGCTAAAGTGGTCGTAAAGTATCTCAAAAGGATTGATTGCTGCAACCAATCTATAGGCGTTTACTTTTGAAATCGAAAGATGGATAAACCGAAGGTTTAGGTTAAGGTTAGTGGACGTGTACTTGCCAGTTGAGACAAGTACAGTACCCGGAGGTCCATTTGACCCATTGTACAACGTCCTAAAGGGGAGAGGATAAAAGGGGAGATAGAGAAAAAGGAAGGAAGGGGAGAATAAGGAAGCAGAGGGATTACACAGACTAACAAAACACACAATAGAGCGCGACTACTCTATTGAAGCCCTAGCATTTTTCAACCAGCTCAAACTAATAATGGATCCATGGAGAGCCTTAATGTCGGCTCTCGACATAGAATTCAAACCCTCTTCAACCTCAACTTACTAAACTGGACAGTTACTGAGGAATCGCAACATAACCTGCAATAGTCCGGCTGAGATCTGCTCCAGATCCTTGCCAGCGATCTAATCTCGCAGTGACCCGTAATAAACTCAATAACTAACCCTAAGCTGGCCTTATCCAAGCCCAGCAGCCATAGACACCTAGAAACATAACAACCCGATCCTTTCCCCTAACGTCTCTGCTTTTCCCCCTGAACCTTCCATTAATGAGGCCGTAGAGGTGGCACATCGCTCTCAGAAAGTGAACCTAATCTAACGAGAGCATCTGCCACCTCATCACCGTGTATTCTTTAGCTTTAGGTTTAGGTCGGAGTGATAGCTCTGATATCACAAAGCTCACTTGAACACGCATAGCGGCTCGTTGTGATGCCACGGGTGAACGCAGTCCAGGAAGAAGTTGGTCAGCGCAAGGGTTGCAGATCAAAAGCACCACTACCCTACACTGGAAAACCTGCCAGAAAGTTTGATGAACGAAGCTATATCATTGATATAAACAGATGATAGCTCCGTCAAGCTCGCAAGAGATGGACATTTTAAAAGAAAGTGGATAACAGTCTCCTCTTCCTCAGCGGATCTGAATCCACGGCAGAAGCCGTTAAATGGGAGCCTCATTCTTTCCGCGTGTCTACCCATAACGCAATGACCTGTCAGCAAGGCCACTGTGGTTGAGATGACGTCACGACCAAGACCAAGTAATTGGTTGGTACGCCTTATCCATCAAGGGTCAGGTGAGTCTAGCGTTGGAGGAGGACTCCTCATTGACCCAGGATAGGTTGACGTCCCGAAAGAATTTCCGCGCAACATCCAACTTGACCGAGGCAATTAAATTGAAGAGGATTCCGGAAGGAGCGCACCAGCTCTGGCGAGCTCGTCGGCCCTACAGTTTCCCGGAATGTTCCTGTGTCCGGTGACACTGGTGAAGCGCCCAGAAAGAAGGTCGAGACAGCGGCAACATTCCCTAACGATCCTAGAGTTATTCAGGAAACCCGGTAGAGATCTTATTGCGGCCTGACTATCAGAAAAGACCGAAACGCGAGTGAAAGCAGCACCGTTCACGAGGATCCATTGAGCGGCCCGGTAAATTGCCGTCACTTCCGCCTGAAACACGCTGCAGTAGTCCGGCAGACGGAGAGAAATGTTCAGGTCCATTTTCCCAGAGTAGACACCGCTTCCAACCCCATTATCGAGTTTAGAGCCGTCGGTATATATGTTCAGGGCCTTCGGGGGGGACAACCGCATTAGGATTCCAGTCGTCCCTACGCGGAATCAGCATTCTGCTATGACCCGGAGCCCAGCATAGACGGATTCGGTCTGGTCCAAAAGTCATTAACGACTCCTGGCACTGGCGTACGGACCGACGCAATGGCCCTTAGGCCAGCCTGACTGTCAACGAAGATCGTATAAGATTCCGAATCCGAAGAAGGCCTACCAGCTATGCCCACGATAGGCTTCAAGATGGCGAATATAAACCGAAACTCAATTATAGTTTTTTTTTAATGAAATCATTACTTTAAATCTCTGTGCATGATCATGCGTAATACTACCAAATGTGGAAACCTTTTTTTTTGCTTCGTGAAGTTTCTTTGTGTACTTATGTGTTTAAGCCCTTTTAGGCCTACGAGAAAGAAAGTTTTCTATGGACTTACTTTTTTTTTTTGTTGTTTTTGGGCTACTATTTTTGGGTTTTCTAATACAAAAAAAGAAAAACAACTACAACAACATCATTTAACAAAGAAATAATGAAAAAAAACCCATATTAAGGCAACAAAAAAAAAACACAACCTACCCAACTAAATTTTTTGTTATTTAAGCTGTTCATTTCATTTCATTTAATTTTTTTTTTGATTCGATTATTTATTGTTTTTGTTGTTGTTATTGCAGTTGTTTATTTATTCGTTTATTCGTTTATTTTTTTTTTGGTTTTGCATTTTCTATTATCTTATGGTCGGTAATTGTTGTATTTGTTTTGCCTGGTTTTTGGTTTGTTGGTGGCTAATTCAGTCTGTTTTTTTTCTCGTTTCAAATTATCAGAAATTCAAAAATAAGAAAAACCCGATTAAAAAAAAGGTTCTGCATGTTAAAGTTTTCAAGTACTTTTATTGGTTTTTATTGTTGTTGTTGTTGTTAGTGTATCTTTTGACAGCTGCCTTAAAAGTGAAATTTATTGTTGGGCTTAATGTAACAAAAGCCAGTGGTCAGTATGCAGGAAAGCTAATGATGGTTTCTGTTTTTGTTTGAAACTCAATTTCTTCTCAAACGTAGGAGGATGGCGGTTAGAAAGTACAAAAAGTACCTTTTCTGTTTGAGATCAATTATCAAATGTTATCTTGGATGATACATCTATCTCCTATAAGCATAATCAGAAATCTTCAATTGATTTTAAAGTGGTTAATCCAGACCTGTCTCTGCTTTCGACTCCTACTATCCTTGCAATAGCACAGTGAGACTATTGTGTTCGGTAGTGGGGAATGATTATGCTACGATTCTTGGAACAATTCCAGATGAAGTACTTTCTGCGATCGATTGCAATACAATACTCCCTAGCATTACATCAATAATAGGTTCAAGGTGAAAATAACCTCTCTCAGTTTCGAATCCAACCTGAATTACCACCTCAGTGCTCCTAATTGCCTAAGTATATCTCAGGTGGAGATATTGATCAATACTATTATTATCATTATCACTTATTGAAGTCGCCGTAGTCTAGTAGGTAGCTTATTAGGCTTATTAGGCATGAGGCCAAGGTTTAAACTCCAGGTCAGACATCTTTAACAAAACGAAATTCGAAAAAATATTTCTTCGGTAACTTCCCCTCAGCAGATTTCTCGCAAAAACTCTGAGAGTAAATAAAATTGCCATGAAAAGTTTCTCAAAAATCTGTCGTTCGGAGTCGACGTTAAACTGTAGGTCCCGCCAATCATGTACAAAACTGACACTCACAACATAAGTGGTGTGAGAAACTAGGTTGTGAATCTGACTGCAGGGTTGTAATGACAAAAAAAACAAAAAAAGCAATATCAGAGATCTCTGTTTGATATTAAAGTGGTTAATAAAGATCAAAAGCTTCTGTAATAGTCCTGTGATGAAATGCCTAGTCTATCGCCTTATCTTCCTACTAGAAAGTGTACCGTGTGAGTCGCAATTGTGAAATGGATGGCCTGACGATTAAGGGACAAAAATAAATCATCCTTGTCTTAACCATACAAGACTAGAAGAGTGTCCGTTAAACAAGCGGAGAATATCTAGTTCAACTAAGACAGTGGGAACTCCAATGCCCTGTAACATGTCGCAGGTTGTGAACTCCGTACTGGTCTTGTCCAGTTCAGCATATACCTTTAACCTGGAACCCATATAAAATCTATTTTTAGACAGATGGTCAAAAGACGCCAGGATGTCCGAGGAAGTCAAAAGGTTTTTAGGGAAATTTATACCATCCAATTTTTCGACCTTTTTAAAAGGCTATGACTCGTGTCTAAAAACACATTGCAATAAGAAAGAGATATGATCTGTGGCAGTAGGGGTTTATGCAAGGTTTTCCACTCTACCTTTTTATGGCAATCAAGTGCGGATATTTCCAGCAGATTGCTGAGAAATATTTTTTTTTCAAGATACGAAGCTAAAGTTTGAACTTGTTTAACCTAACACACAATCTAGTGTTAGTCGTAAGTAAAAAAGCATGCTTAACTTTAGGAACGGACAGAATATCAAAGTAGGCGTGGCAGTTTTTATGCCAAGTGAATAATAATAAACGTTTACGTAAAAAAGAGAAGTCTGAATTGGTTTCATTAGTCGATATTTTTGAGGTAGTTTTTGACTTTGTTTTCACATATTTCAGCCGGTACCCCTGTCATGACTTGACGCCTTTTGGAATTTGATTCTCTAAAGTGAGGAGAAATTACGCTTTCACAAAGTCATTGATGTAGTTCTATAAAAAATTCGAATGGGCTCAAATCGGATGACCTTAGTGATCAACGTACAATTTCTTTGTATGAAAACTTTTTATGCAATAAAGTCAAAATCGATCTGCTCGTAGTATCGTCTTGTTGAAACCACATACTCCAGTTCGTAATCGGAGTTCAATTACGGACCACAAAAGCGCCTTATCGTCGGCCATAGCGTTCTGAATTGGGGGTAACGGTCTCAATTTTAAACATATGTACACAAAGACCATAATACGCATCAAAGAGTCAGCTTTTTCAGATTGAATCATTTCTGAATTTCTTTCGGCAACTTTCACTCTTCTGGTAAAAAGTCTGAGAGTAAATAAAATTGCCATGAAAAGTTCCTTATAACTGTCGTCCGGAGATGACATTAAACTCCCGTTATTCATAAGTAAAATTAATACATCCAACTTGAGTGGTGTAAGAGGCTAGGTTGTAATTCTGACAACAGAGTTTTCATGACCAATCAATTAAGTAAGTAATACGCGACAATTTTTCAGTTGACTTAGTCTGTGAAAAAGAAATTTCATGGCGGAAGAACATCTTCTTAAAAAAAAAAAAAAAAAAAAATTGGATTTAAAATCCAATCAACATAATTATGGCATTGTGAGTGATCAGCTGACTTAATTACTGCGTAAATTAGATTTTTTTATCAATGGAGGTGCAAAAATCTTCTGCTAAATATATGAAATTGAACCAATTGCCTTATAATATATAAATTCAGGCACACAATCTCTAATAGAAGTGATATTTTCGGCAGTGTGTACCAGAGATCAGCAATGAGTATTCAAAACGATGAGTAGAATCGAATCATACTCATAATTTCTGATGCTTATAAGCGCATTCATACTTATTTCAATATCATGGAACCTCTTTTCATATTCAAAGTTTGAGTACTCATCATTTTCATACGATGTTGTTGATTTCGATTCTCCATAACTCAACATATACACGAAGCACAAAATTAGTATGAATCGCGTAGGAACACTAAAATACTTACGAGAAGGTTGTGTGTTTGCTCTGCTTGCTGCTCCGCCTTTTTGCTTATGTGCCTTTTTTCTTTTTTTGTAAATGCAACAACAACTAAGACTGTAAATTTTGATGAAAGATTCGAGTCCGAGTATGGTATGAGATTGATGTCAACGTTGTACGCATACTCATTGCAACCTGTACTTATAAATCAACGTTGTAATGAGTATGAATGAATCAGAGAACATAGTTTAATTTCAATATTGTTGACTCACTTATATTCAAAATTTTATGAGTTCTTATATGTAGCGAAAAAACGATTCATTACTGATCTCTGGTGTGTACATTAAGTTGATGCTTTGAGATAGGTAAGCACTAATTGGGCTTAGCGAAGCTTAACGGGTTTAGATTAGTTATTCGTAAATCTAAGTTTTTTTTAAGTTATATTAATTTGTATAAGATTTTTCTTTTAAAAACTCCAAATGGCAGCTCACAATTAATTTCCAATTCATGCATAACGCCACTTAAAAAATTAAAAAAAAAATTAAATTTTTTTCAAAAACAAAAAAAATAAAAATAAAAACAACAATTATGTAATGCTGTAGTAGCATAAGAAAGAAAACAAAAATCCATAATATGATGTAATATTTATAAACTATTATTATTGTTTAAACAAAATAAAAACGTGGATTTAAAAGGGAAAAAATTCAAATTAATTTGCATTTTAAATTCCCATAAACTTGAAATTGAATTTCTTTTCCCTTCTTTTTCTTTTTTTTTAATGACTTTTCAAATGCAGAAAGTCAGTCTCAGTCATTAAAAATAAAAATTGAATTTTATTTTTGGAAATAAACGATTTCTTCTACAACAACACGACAACAACAACAACTTCATTATGATGGCTATTTTAAAATTTGTTGTTGATTTTTGAAATCTTATCTGGTATTCCAAAATTTAAAAAAAAAAAACAGAAATAAAACGAATCGAAAACAACAATTTTTTGTTATCAGTTCCCCCAAACTTTACAAGTTTCTTTTCCATTTTTTCCCTCTTCTTCTTCTTTATATTGTTGTATTGTATTGTTATTATAGTTTTATTTACTTTGTAAATTGTAAATAAATAATAAAAATCAACAACAACAACATCAATGTCTTTTTTAATGTTTTTTTTAATTTTAAAATTTTTTATTTTTCTTTATTTTTTGTTGTGATTGTTGACCCAATTAGATGCTGTCTGACTACCAACCCGCTTGCTTGCCTGTTTGTAATTGGGTTACAATACTTGAGATGTACATCTCAACACTTTGTATACGTGTAGACGGACGGCGTTACGTTGTAATAGCATCTCCATTTAACGATTTTCCAAAAAAATAAAAAAAAAAAAAAAAACAAAAAATAAATGTTTTCAAATGTTTATTTCAATTTCTTTAGTTTCTTAACAAATTGTTAAAAAATATAAACTTTTTTTAAACAAAAATTTTATTGTTTAACAAGAAAATCACTAAAAAGTATTTGAAATTTAAAATGTTTTCAAATTTGGAAAAGTATTCATATAACTATTAAACGTAGAAACAAACTTTCGCGTGCGTTCGTCAATTTCAGTGATTCTAAACCATATTTGAATTCGCCGCAATCTATTGGGGGTTTGTTGGCTTATTACACGAGAACCTGTGGTTCAAATATCAGTTCAGACATCCTCTCTTTCTCAAAAATCAGCTGTTCGGAGTCGGCATTAAACTGTAGGACCGCTACTCTTGTTCAAAATTGACATACAGAACATGGGTGGTGTGACAAGCTAGGTTGTAATCTCGGCTAAAGGATTGTTATAATGAGTTAAGGACATAGGTAAACCAGGTTTGACATGCATTTACATCATATCTACAGCCCCCAAACTAAGATATGTTGCCCGTATATCGACGTAACATATGTAAACACCCTCATAACAGCAGTATCCTTCAGAAAATGATGTATAAGTCTTCATAAATGCTTCATAAAATATGGATCAAAAAAGATCTAAAAACTGTCAGTCATTGTTATGCAGAGATAATAAATATTGTAGAGCTAGCAACGTTTTTATGGTTTCTCTATAATACCCCAAATCGAGTTGCCCGGACGTCAGTAAAATCAATTCCTTGCTTAATGCTTGATTAGTACCCTTAAACTTCATCGTGTTTAGCCTTAATGCCTCCCCCACCTTACTGGCTCCACGAACTTTAGGATGCTGTTCAGTGCCAAATGAGATAACTCTTACCCTAGCTCTTGATAAGCATCCAGGTATTTTCTTCTGTAACTCATTACTGCCACAATGGTTCCCGAAATATATTTGCAAATCACTAATTTTCCTCGTCAAATAAACTCAATACTGGACCAGGACCGATTATCATTCTAAGCAAATGTTTGTTGAATCTATAATGTCCTGTCATAAGATTGATTACTCAGGCTTTTACTCGATAGTTTCTTGCAAGACTCTAATTACCCAGCAAAATACAATTTTTTATATCAAATTCGTTCGTTTTTAGAATGGTCTCCGCTTGTCACCAAATATACTCTTTCAATAAACTCTATCACGAAAAGGTTTTTGTTCCGATATTGATCCGCCTGAATTGCCCTGTAATATGAGAATCCCATGCCAATCTGGATGCATACTCAAAGGAACTAAGTACTCGTATGACTACCCGACTGTCAGATGGTATAACTACGTCTTGTCCTCTGCACTACATTGCTAAGTTGAATCATCTTCGCTGTTGTAAATTTCGGCTCGAAAGATTTCTTCGAGTTTCCTCATGAGTTCCGTATATTCCACTAGCTCTCGTAAACTTTTGCTCGAAAGATTTCTTCGAGTTTACTCATGAGTTCATTATACTGCACACCGGGGACCAAACATTTATGATTTCTCTCACTATTTCTCTTCAACTCATACATACACAACAGAATGGTCCTTAAAATTTTCTTCATTTATTTGTATTCTCAGTCTCAGTTGTAAAGCATTTCCCAAAATGATAGAGTTTGTGGATTATGTACAGGAGAAGGAGGCGTTATCGCCTCGACTTGTCAGGTCACGATAACCTCCGATGAATTTAGGGCTAGACGTCTCTTCGTATTATGTTAACTGTGTCTCTGCTAATCCTAGGTAGGTAGTTAAGTATAGGTGGCTGCCTCCCCAAGGAATCGGATGGACGCACTTTGGCCTAATGTGATACCACAGTTCATGTCAATTATCCCCTATTCCTAGAACATCTTATAGCTTCCAATGAAGCGACTCAAACTGCCGATGTCAATGTTCGACAAATCCCAGTTCCATGTTCCCAGTAGATGAAGAACAGTCTCTTCTTTCTCCTCATCCATGCAGCTTCTATAGAAACCATTTGTGAGGTGTCACAGACCAAAGCGCCTCGTGTGCACACCCATAATGCAATGCCCCGTCACAACGCCAATATCCGCTTCTTTGGAGTTTAAGCAGCTTTGCAGTGCGCCCTCTATCCAACCTCGCCCAGATTATGTGCGCCATTCTGCCCTTATCCGAAGCCGCCCACCTGTAGTTGACGGAGTCCGTGATCTCGTTGTCAATCATGAACTTGCAGGTCCCCAAGGGGAGTCCACACATACATACATAATTGATCATTACAACCCTTCAGTCAGGATTACGACCTAGTTTCTCACACCACTTTGTTGTGTTTGTTAATTTTATACATGATTGGTGGAACCTACAGTTTAAAGTCGACTCGGAACGACAGATTTTTGAGAAACTTTTCATGGCAATTTTATTTCTCTCAGAGTTTTTGCAAGAAATCTGCTGAGAGAAAGTCGTCGAAGAAATACTTTTTGTATTTTGTTTTGATGTCTGGCCTGGGTCTCGAACCCTGGCTTTACGTCTAATAAGCCAACTCACTAGCTACTAGACTACGGCGACTTCAAAGGGAATCCAATATTCAATAATTCGTCGGAGAGGTCGATGGTCGCGCCGTGTCTGGCCAGGTCATCCGCTCTGCAGTTGCCCGGTATATCATTGTGTTCCGGAAACCAAATGATGTTTACATTATATCTCTACGCCACCCTGTTTAGGTGTTTTCGACAACCGTAGACTGTCCTGGAGTTCATCACATTGGATCCCAGAGCCCTGATAGCCGCCTAGCTATCGGAGAGCATGGTGATGTTTCATTCGCATCCCAAATAACCGTAACCGCAGCCTGTATTGCCAACACTTCCGCCTGGAAAACGCTGCAGTAATCCGGTAGTCTTATAGTTTGGTCTATACCGATCGACTCCGAGTAAATTCCGCTACCAACGGTTCCTACCAGCTTGGATCCATCAGTGAAGATCTGAATGGAGTTCTTGACGAGGTGCACAGCATCATTCCTCCAGAGCTCTTTATCCGGAATGGTCGTCCTGAATTTCATTGAGAAGTCATAACGCGGTATCATATAGTCAATGTCCCCGACAGTCTCAGATTTCCCCAGGATACTCGAGTGACCAGTATCTGATCCACGCCATTGCTAATCCTAAATAGCAATTAAATGAAAATCTAACTTTCCTCGTAGGGTATCCTTGAATTTACTCTGAACATTCCAAACTTTCCCGTTTCCCAATACTTTGTTCTCGCCTGAAACGATTCATATTACAGTGCCTGTCATCGCAAAAATGAAAAACTCTTTAAATGTCAACTTTACAAAGTACCGCCAAGAAGCGAACATGACAAACGAGAGACAACAATTAAAATCATGCTGTCACAGTCAGAGATGGGTATTCTATTCTTCTGCAGAACTGCAAGAAAGATTACCCATCATTGTTAACTTGTTGGGGCCATTTAGCCCTGTCTGTAAGTGACTGTCATGAATTTTCGTACACATTTTTCAGTTGAAGAGAGACAAGTAAACAAAAAAAAATAATTTTTTTTAATTTATTTAAGGCAAATAAATCTCAGAGTGTGGCTGCCTGTTTAATAATTTCGTAGAGAAAAAATGCAAAGGGTTTCCATATCAACAACAAAGTATTTCTGCGAGCTGCCTAGAAAACGTAATAGTTTCTTAAGAATTTAATTTTTTTTTTCAATTTTTATTTGAAATTTAAAAAAGAAAGCAACAAAACCAAAAAACAAAAACAAAAAGAAAGAAATGATCATGAACAATTTTAAATAATATTTCTTCGGTTGTTGTACAACAAATCGTTGTATACTTAAATGCAGATGTTGTTGCTGTTCTGTAGTGGCGCACGTTTTAATTATCCCTAGGGCACGTTGTGATTTGTTGATGATGATGATGATAATGATGATGATGATACCCATTTACGTCTCTACACGCCTATGGCTGCCAGGGTTGGCTATGTTTGCCTGTTTTTTTCTCAAAATTTTTTTTCTCTTCGGTCGTTTATTTTAAATCTTTTGACGTTTTTAAACGTTTTATTTTTACTACTGCCAGTGTTGTTGTAGCGTATTTTTCTTCTTCTTCTTCTTCGATTTTGTTGTTGTCGTCGTCGTCGTCGTAGTTGTTTAAGGTTTTTTTTGATGGCATCTTGTAAGTCTTTTAATTTTGGCAACAATTTAATGTTTTATTAGAAGATTAATTTACAAAAGCATAGAAATTTATATGTTACACTACCAACTATTTAAATAATAGCATGTGAAGTTATTTTTAGTCAAAATCGGTTCTATACATACATACAAAATTGGTCATTATAACTCTTCATTCAGGATTACGACTTAGCTTATATGTTGCGTGAAATATCTGCTGAAAGGCAGTCGCCGAGGAAATATTATTTCAATACACTACCTACTAAACTACGGCGGCTAGGTTAGGTTAGGTTAGGTTAGAGGACGTGTACTTTTCAATTAAGACAAGTACAGTACCCGGAGGTCGAATTGACCCACTGTACAACGTCCTAGTTTCTCTCACCACTTATGTTGTGTGTGTTAATTTTTATACATGAGTGGTGAGACCTACAGATTTTTGAGAAACTTTTTTCATGGCAATTTTATTTACTCTGAGAGCTTTTGCCAGAAATCTGCTGAGAGGAAGTCGCCGAAGAAATACTTTTTGTATTTTGTTTTGATGTCTGGCCTGGGGCTCGAACCCTGGCTTTACGTCTAATAAGCCAACACACTACCTACTAGACTACGGCGATTTCAGACTACGACGGCTACATCCCATAAGTTAAGTTTCTTTTTAACCTGTATGAGAACCAGAGCAATGAATTATTTTTTCGCTACTCAAAAGAACTCATGAATTTTTGAATATAAGTGAGTCAACAATATTGAAATTTAACTACGAACTCTGATTCATTTTTAGTCACTACAACGTTGATTTATAAGTACAGGTTGCAATGAGTATGAGTACAACGTTGACATAAAACTCATACCAATCGAAATATGTTTGATTCATAAGCCTACTCGAGTGACTCGAATCATTCATCAAAATTTTTAGTCTTAGTTGTTGTTGCATTTACAAAAAAAGAAAAAAGACACGTAAGCATAAAAGACAGAGCGGCAAGCAGAGCAAACATACAAATTTATAGTAAGTATTTTAATGTTCGTACGCCATTCATACTTATTTTGTGCTTCGTGTATATCCTGAGTCATGGAGAGTCAAGATCACTAACATCATACATGTTGTTAAGTATAAATATGATGAGTACTTCAAACTTTGAATATAAGTAGAGGAGGTTCCATGATATTAAAATAAGTATGAATGCGTATAAGTATCAGAAATTATGTGAATGATTCGATTGTATTCATGTTTTTGAATACTCATTGCTGATCTCTGATGAGAACTATCGATATCGACGTGTTAGTGTTTCTGTTTAGTAGGGTTTGATAAGTCATTATGAGTTGTTTAATGTCAGAACAACGTTTCCAACTAGGAGCGCGCTTATCCAAACGACTTCTTATCTCTATGAAATCGGTTTGAAATGACAATATTTTCCTCCTCCTCAAATCCGCATCTTCTGTGAAAAATATTCGAGGGAATGCCAATTCTAACGGAATGACTTACAATAAGAAAGCGCCGCGTTCGAATCACAATTGTGCGATGAATAATCAAGCGAATTAAGCACAGAAGATCTCTCCTCTATTAACCCATACAAGACCAGCAGAGTCTGACAATATTGCACATTCGCTCCTGCTGCCAACAAAGATGTGCCCCTTAGTAAAACGAAATCCATAGCTCCTGTAAAAGTCATTTGAGGGAATAACAAATCTATCGGCATGACTCACAATACGATAGCGGTGCGTTACATTCACAATTGTGTGATGGATGGTCAAGCGTTTTAAGTACAATGCCGGCAAAATCCGACAATATTACACATATGCTCCTGCTGTCAACAAAGATGTGCCCCTTAGTGTAGCAAGTGCGAATATCTTCTCCTCAAATCCACAACTCCTGTAAAAATCATTCGAGGGAATAACAAATCTTTCGGCATGGCTTGCAATACGATAGCGGTGCATTACAATCGCAATTTTGCGATGGATGGACAAGCGAACTAAGTACAGAAGATAATCGGTCCTCTTACAAGGCCAGCAAAGTCTGACAATATTACACGTAAGCTCCTGCTGGCGAGCAAGTTTAGCCCCCTCTTAAAATGAATGAGGAATTCCTAGTCTAACTAAAGCACTCGGGACACCTATGCTCTGCAACATATCGGAAATTTTGAGCACCGCGCCCAAACAATTCATCAGCAATGCAATTTTCAACGCTATCAACATAATCTAAAACCCGAATAATCGAGATTTCTCTCCGAAATCCTTGGCAGCTGTGACCAAGATCGGATGTTGTAGTGATGCGGTTTTTAGGTACTGGTACTGAATGTATTCCTGTCCAACAAAGTTAATTCCACTCATAAAACGAGTGGAGAAATCCTAGTCCAACTGAACCAATATGTAACATGTCGGAGTTTATGAGCACCGCGCCTTTCCTAAAGAAATCATCTGTAAAGCAGTGTCCAACGATATCTCCATGATCTAAAACCCATGGAAGATTCGAGAGTACCCTCAGAAATCATCGGGATTCATGAAGGAGAGCGAACGTCAAACTGAAATCCTTGGTAGTCATGAACAAGATTGGATGTTGTGGTGAAGCGATTTTTAGGTAGATACGATACGAGATTTCCCTCGGGATTCATGAATGAAATCTGATGTCGAAGTGACGCGGCATTTAAGTACTGATACTGATACGACTAAGTGTCGAATTACGTCAGAATTACGACTTAGCTTATGTTGTGTGTGTTAAGTCGTCTCCGAAAGTCAGAGCTTTGAGAAACTTTTCATGGCAATTTTATTTACGCAACGAATTTTTGCCAGAAATCTGCTGAGAGGCAATCGTCGAAGGAATATTTTTTCTTGCTTCATTTTGTTCGAGATGTCTGACCTGGCATTTGAATCTCCATGACCTGAAAGAATTAGAATATACGAAATTTCCCTCTGAAATACTCGACAGTCATGAACAAGATTCCTCGTCAAACTGATGCTATTTTTTAGGTACTGGTACTGAATGTAATCCTGTATCTGTCGCTATGCCGTAAACAAGTGGTAAATTAGTACGTTTAAGACCTAACCAAACCTTAACTTACGCTAGTCAAGTCTTACCAAGTATGACAGCTGTTGAATGAATTTGTTTGAGTGTAAAACTTTTCAGATATACGATCTACACAATGATAAATTCGTATCTATATTTTTGCATTCCTTCAAGCAGCCAAGCAGCCAACCAGCCGACCGATCAACAACCAACACTCGACCACAAAACAGCCTCTCGAACATCAACAGCAAGAGGCTGACGTTTGAACATGAAATGTGTGAGAAACGTTTATTTGTCTCTTTTTGTCTCTTTTTATTTGTTTTTGTTTTTCTATTTGTTTTTATGACAATCTATGGCATTTGATTTGTTTTTTTTCCTTCTCTCTCTACATAAGTGTACAAGTGATGGGCAGAATGATAAAAACCACATACTCATTCACTCCGTCACTTGTCGCAATCAAATAGCCGTGTACGTACAGTGCCAGCTAAATGTACGTCGAGCTCTTTAATATATTGACTGTCTAAAATGACAGTTAGAATGACACTCGGCTAAGGCTTTTAAATGAATGAAAATATGGTTAAAAAATTTGTTTTGTTTTTGTCTCTTTTTTTGTGTAAAAAATGCAAAAAATTTAATTGTTTTGTAGACAATGTTGCTGAAAAACGCGAAAACTTTTTTATAAGCGTACGGCAACAAATTACTGCAAACAACAATACCTGCTTAGCTTAAGTCTTAAGACAGTGTCTTATGTACACTGTAAGTGATCATTTCTTTTGCCCTTAGTCTAGGCCGGCATATGATAATGGCCAGTGGAATGCTTAAGTTTCAAACACACACCACAAAAAGGGGGAAATAGGTTGTGAATGAAAAATATTTTCTGTTTTTTTTATTGTTTCTTTGGGTTACATAATATCGAAATAAATCGACTACAACAACAACAACTACAACAACAACAACAACAACAACAACAAACATAAAACACAACAAAAGTATGAAAGTTGTTAACAGACAATCTCGACCATGGGATGTCTGTACACAATCATACATATATTCGCATGTGGGGTAATGATTGCTTAAACGACGATGACTTACAATTTTTTGGTTGATGACTTGCAATTTTTTAGTCGATAATTTGAATTTTTTGGTTGATAACTTGCATTTTTTGGCTGATGACTTGCATTTTTTGCTCGATAACTTGCATTTTTTTGGTCGATAACTTGCATTTTTTGTATCACGATTTTCATTTCTTTGTCGATGACTAGATTTTTGATCTATATGCCGCCTGGTTTCAATTAGGGATTATTCTTCACTGTAACACAAACTTTTTGGGCTTCCTGCCTTGGAGTCAAAACTCTTTCCGCCTAGTAATTTCTTTCAAAAGGGATTTCTGCACCTTGACAGTCGATACCAGCTATCTTATTAAAACTACATCTGTCAAATTAGTTGTCATTTAGTTAGAATGTTTTGAAAAATCACCATGAATAACCTCAGATGACAATGGTATGCGAAATGGGCCCCGGGAACGATTGACAACTGACCCTAATTTTTAAAGAAAAATCGTTTTCTGCCATGAGGTCCTTTTCTGAATTATGTAATTTGTGCGTGAACAAACAAAATTGTTGGTTTTAGGAGGATATAAATTTGCGTGAGATTCAAGAGTGTTCACTGCCTGGGGCAGATTTTGAACTGGTGACGTTTTCGTTTTATATTTCTTTAAGGACAACATTAGCCAGACAATCACTAACTCCTTTTGGTTTGAATTGATGATGTGGACACCAACGACATGTGGTATCACAGCTCGTGTCACGTAAGTTATTCTGCATGAGCGATTTGAGGTTAAGTTTTCACGAGGATGTGATGTGGACCGGTCGTCGAATAACACCTTTACTCTTGCCTTCCTCCAACGTTTTTTATGGTTGCAGCACAGATTTTTAAAGGCCATGGATGGATCTAAATCGGTATCGGAAAATGAATGAGGAATGCATATGGGGTTTAACATCAGCTTAGCTGATGACTATAGTCGAAATTATTGGAACTGGCTAAGCTACTAATATATATTCTGCTCAGATATTCGTATCGTACGTATACAAGGCAGCCTTAAATGTTTTGGTTAAGGTTTACCCAAGATTGCTTTGAACATCTCGGGTTAGGCGAGTAAGAGAAACTTAATCGATTACAGGTTAGCTAAGGCAGCTACGGATATTGACACACAGGGTTGGTGACACTTACTTTCTACTTGTAATTCTGAACATAACTGTGCTAGATTATTCACTTTCAATGGAATTAAGGGATTTTGTAATATATACGAATATAAGTTGGGATAACCAGAGAACGCTGGAATGCCGCTCTAGATCGGAAGATATCATCCGCTTTCAATAAAATTCAGTTGGATTCTATTTATAAACAAAAGTTGAGGTAATTATTGGCAATCCTGGTAATTTAAAGTTTAGAATGACGGTACTTAATTGGATATTAAGATGATTGTAACTCTTCGGAATAAGATCATACTAAAATCTTGCTGCCAAGATTACACGTACCTAAGCACCTGATACGGGTAGTCAGGAACTATTTTTCTAACAGAGTTAACGTGCTGCGAATAACTGTAGTGGTTCATATCTTTTTATGACAAGAGTTACTAGATGATCTATTTTAGGGTCATTATTATGTCACATGCTGTTAAGGTGCGCTTAATTTGAAAGTTTTGGAATATTATAGTTTACCAAACATATCGCGAAGCACTGCAAATTAAATTCGAAATATGCAAGCCGAAGTCGCCGTGGTCTATTTGGTAGTGTGTTGGCTTATTAGACGAAAAGCCAGGGTTCGAGCCCCAGGCCAGACATAAAAATAAAATACAACAAAATTATTTCTTCGGCGACTTCTTCTCAGCAGATTTCTGGCAAAAACTCTGAGAGAAAATAGAATTGCCATGCCAAAGTTTCTCAAAAATCTGTCCTTCGGAGTCGACTTTAAACTGCAGGTCCCGCCGCTCATGTATAAAATTAACACACACAACATAAGTGCTGTGCGAAACTAGGTCGTAATCCTGACTGAAGGGTTGTAATGACCAATTATGTTATGTATCTGCAAGCCTATTACGGTAACATAACCTAACACAACTCATGTGGGAAAGGGCAACTAATGAAGGTAGACTAACCATTTTGCAAAGTAATACCGCTAAAGGTGGATTAAAAATCCGATCCTTATTCAGACCCCATTAATAAAAGTAATAACATCAAAAATTTAGCTTTTAATTTAATTGTTATTGTAGAAATAAAATCAAAAAATAGAAAACATTAAAAACCATAAATAAAGAATAAAACAAAGAAGACAAAAAAGCAATATTTGAACATGTCTTACGGCTTAAATGCGATTTGAAAAGCTGATGGTAAAATAAAATGAAAAACAACAACAAAACAATAACAATAACAATAAAATACAACAATTAACAATAACAAAAATGAAGAAAATCTAAAAAAGCAAAAGTGTTTGCAGTCGACTTTAAAATATTTTTCTAAGCCCCTCTATGGTATGCCAGTTTAAATGAAATGAGAAAAGAAAAACGAAATAAAACAAAATAATCTTCGCCATTTCCCCACCCAGGAGGAAAGAAAGATTTAAAGCGATGTGATGAAGACCATAAAACGAAGCTTTAACTTTCGGTGCAATTTCAAGCCAAAACCTACTGACTGACTGACTTAGCGCTTAGATTTCTAAGCTGTAGCAGCAGTCAAATCACTTGAAACAGCCAACAGTTTAGATGGATGGATGGCTGGATGGTTGGCTTAGCTTGGTTGGCTTAACATTTTTTTCTTATGATTCAATAGATGAGTGCATGACTGACTGACTGACTGACTCACAGGCTGACTGTCTGTCTGGTATAATCATTTGTCTGCTCATTTGGTTGGTTGATTCGTTGTCTGTGTTGGGTATTACTCAATAGATTTACATGCTTAAAGAGTGAAATAACCTAGATTTGATTAGTTTAGGTTTTCAGCATTAAACTGTTAAAATGTGGAATTAATAAAAATATCAACAACAACAACAGCAACAGCAGCAACAACAAAAACAACAAGTATACTAAAAGCAAAAGTAAACAAGTAAGAAAGTTCCACATAAGTTCCACTCAATGATACCCTATAATTTATTTTATATCATTGGAGTGAGTATGACTTTATTTATGCTCAGAGTTATTGCCTGAAAACGGTTGAGAGGAAGTCACCGAAATTTTTTTCAGGTTTCACTTTGAACTAC
This sequence comes from Sarcophaga variegata, assembly GCA_932273835.1. Taxonomy (NCBI): domain Eukaryota; kingdom Metazoa; phylum Arthropoda; class Insecta; order Diptera; family Sarcophagidae; genus Sarcophaga; species Sarcophaga variegata. The sequence goes on along the minus strand of OW026360.1, from coordinate 101,305,412 downwards.
GGCCTTACGTCTAAGAAGTCAACACACTACCTACAACGTTGTACTAGTGTAGTAGACAACGGTGACTTTATAGCCGGTTTTAGAATAATAGGGTTACCATCTGTCGTTGCTAAAATTAGCGTCCACTGTGCAAATGTATAGCGTTATTGTGTAGGGTAGGGATGAGTAGTGCGGTTCAAATCCCAGGTCAGACATCAAAACTTAAATATTGTTACGAAAATTAAGAGTCTTGATACTGGTGTTTTGCTTTTACAGCACTTAACATTAAAAAGGTAAACAAGTGAACAAACAAGCAACAGATCCGCAGGGGGTACTGAGGTTATGGAGGAAACACTTCCCTACTCTGCTACAAAGGCGATGACGACACCAATACCGCCTTTAGAGATGATGTTCCGTACCCGATCGATGATAACGGCGTGGAGATTATGCCGCCTAGCCATGAAAAGGTCAAAGTCACGATTATGCGTCTCAAAAACAATAAAGCGGCAGGTCCTGATGGCCTCCCCGCAGAATTGTTTAATACCGGAAGTAATGATTTGGTAGGGCGCATGCACTAGCTTATTTACAAAATATGGCTAGAGGAAAGTATGTCTAACGATTGGAACCTTAGTGTCCTCTGTCCTGTCCTCAAAAAGGGAGACCCTACAATATGCGCCAACTACAGGGGTATAAGCTTTCTCCCTATCGTTCTTACAGGCGTATTGTGTGAACAACTAAAGCCACTCGTCAAAACACTGATTGGACCTTATCCAGATCGACCAGATCTTCACACTACGCCAAATCCTGGACAAGACCCACGAAAAACAAGTCCGACACACACCATCTTTTTGACGACTATAAGGCTACCTTCGATAGCCCCATAAGGGATCGTGCTTTTGCCGCAATGTATGAGCTCGGTATACCTGCGAAGCTGATAAGGCTATGCAGAATGACGTTGAGCAATTCCTTCAGCTCCGTCAAGATAAGAATGGACCTCTCCGAACCTTTTGATACCGTGCGAGGTTTCAGACAACGCAAACCCCTTATCATGCGACCTTTTCAACTTCGTCATGAAGAGTGTTTTGCGAAAGGCGAAAGTGCATCACAATGGCACTATTTTTCAAAAAAGTGTCCAGTTGCTTGCGTACGCTGACGACATTGACATCATAGGGCGTACCAAGCGTGGTGTTACTGCTGCCTTTAGTGCTATTGAACGGGAGTCTAGTAAGATGGTTCTGGCAATAAATGAGGGCAAAACAAAGTATATGTTAACGACAAGTAGAGACGTGCGGCGTATTGATTCTCAGATTGCGGCCGATAACTATACTTTTGACACAGTCAAGGAATTTATTTATCTTGACTCCGCCGTTACCACCAAAAATGATGTCAGTCTGGAGATCAAGCGTAGGATCACTCTTGCCAACAGGCGCTCCTATGGTCTCAATAAGCAATTGAGGAGCAGAGACCTCTCTCGTACGACAAAATTAATACTTTACAAGACGCTCATCCTATCCGTGCTTCTTTATGGCTCAGAGGCATGGACCCTATTAAGCACTGATGCAGCAGCCTTGAGAGTGTTCGAGAGAAAAGTACTGCGCAAGATCTTCGGTCCAGTACGATACAACATCTGATACAACAGTGAGCTGTAAGTGTTCCTCAACGACATGGACGTTGTGCAGCATATTAATATCCAGTGGCTGCGCTGGCTCGGCCATTTCGTTCGAATGGAGGAGGATGCTCTGGAGAGACATGTGTTTGATGCTGGGATCTGCGGAAGTCGGCGAAAAGGACGATGCTCCGTAGAGACATGTATTTGATGCGGGGATCTGCGGAAGTCGGCGATAAGGACGACCTTGTATCCGTTGGACCAAATCGAGGAAGCCCTGTCATCGATTGGTGTGACCAACTGGCATAGGCGCGCAAGAAGCAGAGTCGCCTGGAAGGATGTGTTGCGGCGGGCCGAAATCGGGTTGTTAATGGCCAATTAAGTAAGCAAGTAAACAAGTAAACAAAAATACAACAACAAATACTACAAGAATACACGTTTTTTATTCCAGTTTACGAATTGTATCCTCAAACAACGGATAAAGGTAGTGAACGGCTTAATTTATTTTTTTGCACGATCGGAATCAAATATAACGATTCGAGCATCCAAGTGTGCTTCCCAGCTCAAATATTTAATGGAACTGAGACACAACTGAGACTTTCTACTTGAAAATGCAAAATTACTGGCGATTACTTATTTTATTAGCGGCTGCTGCTGTTCGAGAGCTCGAAACTTGTGAATGCGTTTCTGCCTGTTCTGAAAACCTTGTGAAAAAATCTCAACCTCATCTAGAATCTACTGAATCGTTCTTAACCATTTGCGTTGCAATTATTTACGACAATTGTACATAATTTAATAAGAAATTAAATTCTTTCAAATTGTTTTTCACTGCTTTTTCGCCTCTATAATTAGCAAATGAATTATTTTCTTTTTGTCGTCAGACCCTATACTCAATAAAAATAATCAATTCTTGTGAACGTCATTAATTTGACAAATTTTTTTGTATTTAAATTTAAAAAAAAATCTTTAAAAATAGTTCTTCGATAGACGCCACAGTTTCTTTACGTCATTGTTTGTTAGCACAAGTAAGACCCATGCAATCTTCTTTAATGACGTAGACATTGATTTCGCATTTTAAATCGATTTTTGGCAACATTTCCTGTGCCACTAAACTTGGTCGAATAAAATTAATTTAACACCAGGCAAGGGGCTAATTACACCCACTTCTAATGAACCAATCAATGGTCATTTATTTAAATTCTACGATAGATTTTGGCTGGTCGCCCTCAACGAATTAAAAAAACTTTTACGAAAAATTTTGTTTTGATTTTCCCGCTATTTCTTGAATTGAAGAACTCTAAGATATCTTTTCCGTTAAGGTTATCAACATAACATAATTGATCATTACAACCTTTTAGTCAAATTACGACCTAGCTTTTCACATCACTTACGCTTTTGTGTGTTAATTTTGTCCATAAGTGGCGGGACCTACAGTTGTCTCCGAACGAAAGATTTTTGAGAAACTTTTCATGGCAATTTTATTTTACTCCCAGAATTTTTGCTAAAGGGTCCGCCAAATAACTTTTTTTTTGAAAATGCTTTAAGAAAAAGAATTACTGAATATTTTCTCAAATTTATTTTTTTATTTGAAAGTACAATCCTTCCGGTTAATAATGGAAAATAATTTTATTCAAATGGCTGCCTTGGCTGGCCATGCAGTAGCCTACACGATCGGTCCAATTTTTAAGCACATTATCGATGGTGTGCAGCTGTATTTCACCAATGTCTTCACAAATATTGTCCTTTAAAACGTCAATTGTCTCTGGCTTGTCGGCGTAACACTTATCTTTGACGGCACCCCACAAATAATAGTCCAACGGTGTCAAATCGCATCTCCGTGGTGGCCAAACGAATCAGCTCTGCGGCTGATAATGCGATCTTCAAAAACAGGGCGCAAAACATCGAGTGTAGCATCGGCTGTGTGGCACGTAGCGCCGTCCTGTTGAAACCAAATGTTGCCAATATCCTCCTCTACAATTTTTGTGAACAAAAATTCGTTCAACATGGCCCGATACGATCGCCATTGACTATAACGGCCACTCCTTGCTATTCTATTCTATTCTATTCTATTCTATTCTATTCTATTCTATTCTATTCTATTCTATTCTATTCTATTCTATTCTATTCTATTCTATTCTATTCTTATGCCTCTGGACCAAAATCCGCACCAAACAGTGACTCGTTTTGGGTGCGTCGGCTTTTCAATGTATGCGTGCGGGTTTTCTGTGCCCCCAAATGCGACAATTTTGCTTGTTTACATACCCGCCAAGATCAAAATGAGCTTCATCTGAAAAGATGATTTTTTTGCCAAAATCGGCTTCTTCTGGTGTAGGCTACTGCATGGCCAGCCGAGGCAGCCATTTGAATAAAATTATTTTCCATTATTAACTGGAAGGATTGTACTTTCAAATAAAAAAAGAAATTTGAGAAAATATTCAGCAGTTTTTTTTCTTAAAGCATTTTCAAAAAAAAAGTTATTTGGCGGACCTTTTAGAAAACTGCTGAGAGAGGAAGTCGCCTACGAAATGTTGTTTCATATTTCGTTTTGTTGGAGATGTCTGACCGGGGGTTTAAACCGTGGCCTCATGACTAATAAGCGTACACACTAGACTAGACTATGGTAACTGTCTCTCCTTTAGGTCGATTAATATTGGAACAGTTCTCTTATAAAAGAAGAAGGAAGCAAGAGGCAGATATAATTTCAACTGGATTTAGGAAATCCAGATGAAGTTGGCATTAAATAAAACTGATAGCGCAAGTGTAACAATATCGTTGCAGCTTTCTTTTTAAAAAAAACAAATTTTGGATTAATTTTAATTAATTTTTGTTTTTAATTTCTATAAATCCCACAAATGACATTTAAGCTTCCAATTATGCGATAAAAATCTTCAGTAAATGCGTGACACTTTAAATCAACACTCTGTACGACAACATTTGAATGAGAAAAAAATTTAAAAAAAAATATTATTATTAATGTTGTTGTTGTTTTAATTCCCTTTTTTAAATTAATCAATAAAAATTATGTTGAATTTTTATAATTTAAAAATTTTTTTTCTCTTAAATTTTTATGCACTTTATCAGCGTATCGCAAACAGCCTACCGAAGTGACATGTTTGAGAAGCCTCACCTTAAATCAATTTTTTTTCTTAATCTCCGTATAAATATCGACAATAAATGTGTTTTTTTTCTGTTTTTATTTTTAATATTTTTGTTTAAATATTATTATTATTATTATATGTAGTTGTTGTTATTTCTGAAGTGTTGTTGTAAACATTTATAATGGGCATGTAAACACCCGCACCATTAAAATAAAAATTAAACGCGAATAATGGCATGGTATGGCATGGCATGGCATGGCACTGTTCATATTAAGAGTTTCAGAGTTAAAAACACATGTTAAACTTCATAGCGATGTGTTAAAAGGGTGTCAGGGTTAAGAGGTGTTATTTTTAATGCCGGGAATCTTTATGCATAAGCTGTGGACTTGGAATGCCAAGTCATTATAAGTGCAATATTCCTGGACACTAATGCTAGTAGGTAGGTATCTGTACTGACCAAGTTCCTCCAAACCAGGGAAGAAGTTGGTCAGCGCAGGGGCTGCACATTGAAAGCACGACTACCCCACGTTGAAAAACAAGCCCGACATTATCCTTGACATTAATGGGTGATAGCTCCGTCAAGCTGACAAGGATTGGAGAGCCTAATAACTTATATCTGCTACTCACAAGAGATGGGCATTGACAAAGAAAGTCGATAACAGTTTCCTCTTACTCAGCGGATATGCACCCACGGCAGAAGGCGTTAGATGGGAGCTGCATTCTTTCCGTGTGTCTTTCCATAACACAATGCCCTATAAGCATGGCCAATGTGATCAAGATGACATTACGACCAAGTGCAAATAAATGGTTTGTGCGCCTTCTATCCATCGAAGGCCGAGTGAGCCTAGCGGTGGAGCAGGACTCCTCATTGACCCAGGACAGGTTGGAATTTCCGCGCGGTGGCCAGCTTGATCGAGGTAAGTGGCATCCCCAAGTCGATTGAAGAGGATTCCGGAAGTAGTGCACCAGCACTGGCGAGCTCGTCGGCTTTGCAGTTTCCCGGACTAATGCTAATAATGAAAAGAAATTTAAATGCTTTAAGGAGAGTTACGTATGGATCCCCATAGCTTTCTTCAGTAACACTATATCCATAAGAGTAGTGTCAAGCATATTTATATTCTCTTTTCCGTTGCCTTAGCTACGCTAGATATTGATTGATCTACTGTTGCAACTTCTATTCTAATAGTGTTGCCAACTGTTGCTGCTAACAAACAACACTGGCTAATGGTTTTTCCCTTTGATGTTGACATAGTAGTCTAGTCTTGTGGGTAGTGTGTTGGCTTATTAATAAAATGGGCATGAAAAAGTTTCTCAAAAATCTGTCGTTCATAGTGGACTTTAAATTAAGAAATTAGCAATGAATCGTTTTTCGTTACTCATAAGCACTCATGAAATTTTGAATATAAGTGAGTCAACAATATTGAAATTCAACTACGTACTCTGATTCATTCGTACTCACTACAACGTTAATTTATAAGTACAGGTTGCAATGAGTATGCGTACAACGTTGACATCAAACTCATACCATTTGAAATAAGTTTGATTCATAAGCCGACTCATTTAAATTCATAACTTTAGAAAAATACTTATAAATGATTCGAGTGACTCGAGTGACAACAAAATTTACAGTCTTAGTTGTTGTTGCATTTACAAAAAAAAAAGCAAAGATGAGTAGAGGTTTCATGATATTATATATTATATAAGTATGAATGCGTATAAGTATCAGAAATTATGAGTATGATTCGATTCTACTCATCTTTTTGAATACTCATTGCTGATCTCTGGTGAGGAATTAGGTAGTAATCCTTGTGTAAGAGAACGTTGCACATTTATTAGACATCTAATCAGAGCAAAAAGGTTTCAACTTTAAAAATTCCTGTGTCCCTTAAAAACAGCTCTTTTAAGGACACCCTTTAAGTGTTCATCTTACAATTATCGATTTGAGTTTGTTTTTTTTTTTTTTGGTAATGAAGGTACTCAACTTCAAATTAAAACTTCATTTACTGTCTCCAAGATAGTGGTGGTGGCGGTGGTGGTGCTGGTGCATTTAAACTGGGTGCAGTAGTGGGCAAAAACGCCTCCAATTTATAAAAAATGCTCACACAATAACAACAACAGCAACAACAAATAAATAAAATATTTTTAATTTACCATCATTTAACAAAAGTTTTCATAAAAAATTACAAAAAAAAGAATGAAAAAATAAATAAATAAATAAAGTGTAGCTGGTATAAAAAATCGATAACTGTCATGCTAATCAATATGTTCAATGAAAATGGTGATGATGATCACGATGACGATGATGATGACGATGCTGGTCCATGTTCAAATAGTGAGTTGTTTAGTCACCTAAAAAAGAATAAGAAAGAAGGCTTTTGAAAAATTTGTTTGCGTGCAGTAAAATACTCTTTTTTTGAGTTGAAAATTTTTAATTTTTCAATTATTTTATAAGTATTATTAACAAAATTAATGAAATTAACTTCAGATTACAATAAAATGTCTTAATTTTTAAGGAAATAAAACTAATGTTCAATGGATACTTATCAAGATATTAATATTAGCAGCATAAAAAGTCAAAAATGTATCTATAGTGTTAACTGCTGCATTGCTTAAGATGTTAACCACTTTCTGCAGGACCTGTGGGTTTAAGGAGGAGCAAGAGACTGTTTTTCATCTCATGTGTTATAAAGAGAGGGAGGTTTCTGACATCTATGATTATGCTTTCTAATATAAAAATTGCTGCAATAGTAAGACTTATTTTAGACTCGGGAAGATTTTCTCTAGGGAATGATTGACCCCTGGGTACAATGAATTTCGGTAATGCAATGGGCCTAAAGACTGGCCTAAGTGGGAGCTCTTTCGTCGAGGGGGTCTGCTACCTAACCTGCTAACATAATCAAACTTGCCTAAATCTGTTTTCCCTACGAGGACTTCTCTTAGTCACCCTTTAGTTGGAATTACTATCTAGTTTCTCACATCGACCAGGCGTATGTTTATTTTATTCATGGGTGACGAGGCTAGCAGACTTCGAATGACAGATTTGAGAAGTTTCATACTTACTTTAATATCATGGAACCTCTACTCATATTCGAAGTTTCAAGTACTCATCGTATTCACGTATGATGTTGTTGATTTCAAGTCTCCATAACTCAATATTTACAAGAATCACAAAATAAGTATGATTCGCTGCTCTGCTTTTTTGATTAATGATTCGAGTCACTCGATTTTATGAATCTAAATGTGTAAGCTTATGAATCAAACATATTTCGAATGGTATGAGTTTGATGTCAACGTTGTACGCATACTCATTGCAACCTTTACTTATAAATAAACGTTGTAGTGAATATGAATGAATCAGAGTATGTAGTTAAATTTCAATATTGTTGACCCACTTATATTCAAAATTTCATGAGTGCTTATGAGTAGCTAAGAAACGATTCATTACTGATCTCTGGTGTGAATGTAGGTTGCATTTTTCTTCTGGCCACCAGGCAGCAACGAATTACAGGATGTTTGTCGACATACACAATTCCAAGTTATAATTACAACAAATGAAATTACAAATCAGAGTTGTAACTGCAAAACCAAATTCAACACCTGTTTGCCTCAAGTATAAGCCTAATGGATAAGATTGAAGCGTGTGCTTGTGAGTATGTATGTGTACAAATAAATTCGGGACTTTCGTTTTCACATGGGAATAAAAAACTGTACGGCAGTTTAAGCCATTGATTGAGTGGCTTAAAAATGAAATGAAATTAATTAATTGCAATTAAATGAAATAAATTTCGAAAATTTTACGTTTTTAATTTTAAATAAAAAGGCAAAACAATAAAGAAAAAAGCCAGTGGCTGCAAAAAAAAAAATATTTCAAAACCCTGATGGTTTTCAAAGATGCACCTTAAATGATCGCTTAAATGTTCATTAAACGTTTAACGACGAGTTTCAATTGTAATAAATGCTTAAAATTATGGGCTTTTTGTTTGTTTTTTTAATGTCTTAAAAAAAATCGTATTTTTTATGATTTTTCAATTTCCATTTTTATGGCAAATGCATCCACCATCGTTAAGACCATGTTGAGGTTGAAGAAACAAAAAAAAAGAGGGGAAAAACATGATAAAATATGATTTAAAATAACTGACTTCCGACGCCTAAACGTTAAACATAGTTTAACTAATTTAATAATAATAAACGAAGAGTGGAAAGTAACTAAGAATGGTTTTTCAAAAAATCATACCTACAACGACTGAGTAAGGCTGTACACTTTAATCAAACAAAAAACATGCATTTGGCGTTGATTTCCAAGCTGCTGCTGTATTACGTTTCATTTTTAACCTCAATTTTATTGATCCTTTCCTTTATGCCCAGAGATTCTTTTTAGCCTCATTCGCTTTTAGGAACCTAGAATACCGATGTTTTTCTTGTTTGGCTTTCCAATGTTTTTTTTGTAAACGTTTGTTTGCAATGCAAACAGAAATCATGCTCAAGGCTGAATTACATAAAATGCAATTAAAAATACAGAAAAAAACTATAGAAAAACATTCAAAATAAAATAGAAGAAAAAACAAGCAAGCAAATACCTTAAGAAGAATACAACATAAATCATAAAAAATAATCGGGGGGGTACCGAAACAGAATACGTGCATAATGAGCATGTTTTGTTTTGAACTATTAAACACCAGAATTGCTGTTAAAACAAGCAAAAAAATTCAATTTTCTAACACAAATTATAAAATAAACGGGTGTTCTCTTTGGAGGTTCACATATTTAAATAGGAAGCCGGTTTTATTTGGCAAGCATTGCATTACATGCAGCTCGTATTCATGTTTCCAATCGTCATTCAACTTCGACCTCTTGCTTGGCATCTCTCAGCCATGCCTAAGAGTTTTATGAAGATAAGAATTCTATCTAAATCACCTTTGGTCGTAAATGCTCTGCCAACAAATTCTGGGTGGCCAAGAATCCTTCCTTTCAGGTTCCCAAGTGCTGGTTCTTGACGTAAGACATTCTTCTTCGTTATTACAGCTTCAGCCTTCGGGCATGTATACCTATTTCAGAGAATCGCGAACAATCTTAGATTTGGTGTACACATTCTCTAGGAATCAAGTGGCCGTATTACTTTATAGGCTTAATTAGTCATTACAAACCTTCAGTCATAATTACGACCTAGCTGGTCACACCACTTATGTTAAGTGTGTTAATTTTATCCATAAATGGCGGGACCTGCAGTTTAAAGTCGACTTCGAGTGACAGATTTTTGAGAAACTTTTCACACCAATTTTATTTTTACGCCCAGAGTTTTTGCCAGAAATCTGCTGAGATGTAGTCGCCGTGGAAATATTTTTTCATATTTAGTTGAAGATGTCTGAAATAGAGTTTGAACCGATGTATCATACGACCTACTAGACTACGGCGACAAAGTCGTTGGGACGTATTCCCAGCCTACGGGCATATATACCGGTTTTAAATACGAGTATACTGTTAGAAATCTAGTGGACGTTTTACTTTAATCGCTTAATTAGTCTTTACAATCCTTAAGCTAGGATTACAACCTAGTCTCTTACACGATCCATGTTCTGGGTGTGTTAATTTTATCCATAAGTGGTGGGCTGTCGCTAAGCATCTCCTCCATAATTCTATCACTCCTTCGCTTTGCATCAGGTAAACCTTGGGATTATTGGTCTTCTGTAGTTCACTTACTTAATTGGTCGTTACAATCCTGTAGTCAGGATTACATCCTAGCCTCTTAAACCATCCAGTTTAGTTAGTTAGTTTTATCCGTAAGTTATGGCACCTACAGTTTAATGACTCCGAACGACAAATTTTTAAGAAATTTTTCATGACAATTTTATTTACTTCCCTAAAGTCTGTTGGGAGAAAGTCGCCAAAAGAAATGCTCTTTCATATTTCGCTTTATTCGAGATGTTTAAGCTGGGATTCGAACCACGGACTCTCGTCTAATAAACCAACACTCTACCCACTAGACTAAGGCGACATCATGGACGTATTGTTGTCGATGAATATGTGTATACCCCAACTCTATATACTCTGATACTGGATTCACAAAGTGTCCTCCCTCAAATTGTTACAGTCGGTTAAGTCACCATTTCTAGGCATAACACCGTTTCTAGAATAACACCGTGTATTCGGGGCACCTCGTGTGTCTACCCTCCCCACCATGCATTCTTACAGCCTTTCAAAATTTTAATAATATGCTGGCTTAAGTCAATGACATTTGTTCTTCACTTGGGTTAGAGGACGTGTACCTGCCAGTCAAGGCAGGCACAGTACCCGGAGGTCAGATTGACCCATTGTACAGTTCTTCACTTAACTTATTAGTCTTGTTGTAAGGGTCATATGTGACCGATTAATTGATCTGGAACACAAGTTGGTACTAAGTAGTGTATTGGCTTATTAGACATAAAGCCTCGGTTCAAAGCCTTATCTCCAACAAATTAAAATACGAAAAAATATTTCCACGGCGACTTCCTCTCCGCAGACTTCTGGCAAAAACTCAGTAAAATTGCCATGAAAAGTTTCTCAAAAATCTGTTGTTCGGAGGCGACTTTAAACTATAGATCCCGCCACTCATGTATAAACACACACAACATAGGTGGCGTGAGAAACTAGGCCGTAATCTTGACTAAACTGTAAGTTGTGCTATGGGGGGCACACTTTAGAAACATGCTGTCGTGAAACTGAGTGCATAATCAGTCACATGTTGATGAAAACACTCATCGTTTTTTTTCGTGTGCAAAAGATCACGACGAACTTCATGGGAAACACATCTCCAGGTATTGATGAAGTGTGAGTGCATATGTGAGTCACCTTTTCATGACACATCCATTGTTTTCGTATGTGCCACCATGACCAAACTGTAATAACTGACGTGGCATTACTTTGCCATGCGTCATTAATGAGGTAGCAGCCAATATAACTGAAACAAAAGGATTTTTGATGGGGGTATCACTCATTTAAAGGCAGTAACAAGCTGAGGTCACCGTAGTCTAGTAGGTAGTGTGTTGGCTTATTAGACATAAAGCCAGGGTTCGAGCCCCAGACCAGACATCAAAACAAAAATATAAAAAGTATTTCTTCGGCGACTTCCTCTCAGCAGATTTATGGCAAAAACTCTGAGAGTCAAATAAAATTGCCTTGAAATGTTTCTCCACAATCTGTCGTTCGGAATCGCTTTAAACTGTAGGTTCCACCACTCATGTATAAAATTAATCCAGACTGAAGGATTTTAATGACCTATTAAGTAAGTAAGTAAGTAACAAGCTGAACTTGGACTTTATGAGGCCAGCTCTGACCATATAAACAGCTTACGTGACGTGATGCCGTATAACAATCTGAAGAGTGGCGGGCGCTCACCTCTGTATCAATGCGAAGACATGCTATTCAGGTAGTAACAAGCTGGACTCAGACTTCATAAGTCCAGCTCTGACTATATAAACAGCCTATATGACGTCGTAGAACAATCTCTAGAGTGGCGGGCGCTCACCACTGTAGCTATGCGAAGACGTGTAATACAGGCAGTAACAAGCTGGACTCAGACTTCATAAGTTCAGCTCTGACCATATAAACAGACTACTTGATGTCATACAACAATCTGTAGAGTGGCGGGCGCTCGTATCTATGCGAAGACATGCCATACAGGCAGTAACAAGCTGGACTCAGACTTCAAAAGTCCAGCTCTGACCATGTAAACAGCCTACGTGATGTCGTAGAACATCCTGTAGAGTGGCGGACGCTCACCTCAGTATCTATGCGATGACATGCGAATGAAATATATGGGGGACCCTCTTAAGCTCAAACACAGCTCAGATAGAGCATATAATGTAATATGTATTGTAGGATTAAACATGGCAAATTGCTATGCAGAGGGATAGTGTCAAGACTGGATACATGATTACTCGGAAAACATTTGTTTACTGGTCCACAGCTAATTGGATGCAGAGCCAAGTTTACGAAGCGTAATGATGGCATTATTTATTACGATATTGATGACGAAGATGACATTTATCTGACATTTTTCTTTGAGTGTAATTTTCATTTTGATTTCTTGTCGATGATTACGACTGGCGCTGATCATATGGTCTGCTCACTGGGCTCATACACCTTCGCTGATCGTAATCATGTTGTCTAATTTGAAAAATCAACTTTAATTATCGAAAAACGAAAGAGACTTGATATGAAAAAAAATTGGAAAATCTTTTGTGCCATTTTACTTATTTGTTAACACCTACATAAGCAAAATACGAAAAAAAATAAGTTATCCACGTACGAGTACGTATTTACTGCATAGCCATAACAGATTTTTGACTGCATGTTCTCAAACAGATACTCTTTTTTTTATTCGTTAAATTTCATTCACAACGGAATGGTATGATTTCCTTTGCCCCTTAAAATTGGTATTTTCTTGGCTCTGTAAGCTCATATGGGCATGGGCATGGGCACGGGCATGAGGAGGGGCATGACGTTTTTCTTTTTCTCTGTTCGATATTAAAATCCCAAACAATTTACGTTCAACAGCAACAATTTTATTTGATTTTAAACACATATTATCGTAGAGAATTATCAAAAGACTCAGAAAAAAATAAAAATTGGTTCCCAATAATGAGTTTAAAATTATTTTTAAAGAGAAAAGCGAGAAAAATTGTTTCGTTGTTAGAGATTGTTTTGCATGCGATACGACATGGTTTTCTTTTTTGTGTCTTTGAACGTAATTAATTGACAACATTAACGTTTTATTTGATAAACGTATTTATTTACAACAAAATAGTAAAAAAAAGAGATTTTTTTCGAAGGAATTAATAAGAAAAATCTTATTTAACTCAAACGATTTTATGAATAAATTTATTTAAATTGTAGTACAGTTTTCTACAAAGAAAGCAAAAATTGCTACAAATTTTCTAATTAAGTATGAAAACTGAGCAACAAACGTTTTCTTCAAGTCCTGATGCACCTCTGAAACCATTTTGTGGTATAGTCTTGAACTCATTCAGTATCACCACATTGGTCAGCAATGAATCGTTTTTTCGCTACTCATAAGAACTCATGACATTTGGATAAAAATATTGAAATTTGACTACGTACTCTGATTCATTCATACTCTCTGCAAGGTTGATTTATAATAACAGGTTGCAATGAATATGCGTACAACGTTGACATCAAACACATACCATTCGAAATATATGTTTGAGTCATAAGCCTAGGCATTTACAAAAAAAAAAGAAAAAACGCACATAAGCAAAAAAGACAGAGCAGCAATCAGAGCAAACACACAACCTTTTAGTGAGTATTTTAGTGTTTGTAAGCGAATCATACTTATTTTGTGCTTCGTGTATATGTTGAGTTATGGAGAGTCGAAATCAACAACATCATACGTGTTGCTAAGTATGAATATGAAGAATACTTCAAACTTTGAATAGGAGTAGTAAGAGTATGATATTGAAATAAGTATGAATGGGTATAAGTATCAGAAATTATGAGTTTAATTCGATTCTACTAATCTTTTTGAATACTCATTGCTGATCTCTGGTTTCCACTGAAACCAGGAAGTAGCAAGGAATCTAACCGATATAATAGGACGGGTGGTTTATAGGTCCTTGACTTTTTCGAAATGTATATTCCTTTTAAGAAATACGAAATAAGGATGTCAAGAATAAGGTTATCTGTACTCTTATACGCCTTTTGGGCGAGAGTTGTGCCCTCTTCTGAAACTATTTAGCGGTATAGTCCTGAACTCATTCAGTAACGGAGCTAGATTGTATTCTAAAGTTACAAATTTCCGCCGTCTGGGCTAGCTACTACAGAAATAAGAAGCAAGAAATTCAAGCGATATAAAAAGAGTGGTGGTTTATAGGTCTGCTATTTCCTTTTTGTCCATCGGTTTCTAAATGTTTATGTCTTCAAAAAAATACGAAATAAGGGTGTCAAGGATAGGGTAAGAAGTTACCCAGTTTTGATACCAAAAGCTCACTTGAGCACGCATAGCGGACCGTTGTGACGCCACAGTTTAACGCAGTCTCTGTACTGACCAAGTTCCCCTAAACCAGGAAAGAAGAAGAAGTTGGTTAGCGCAAGGGCTGCACATTTAAAGCACGAATATCCCACGCTAGGAGAAAATGTGTTGTGTGACTCTTCTTATGTTAAGATTCATCCAGCATTACCTAGGAGAAGCCATATAATGGAATTTCTGCACATACCACATAGGAGGTAATCTTATCTAGTTCAGTAGCGTAACACAGTTTGTCTATGCCAAGTAACTTAAACAATGAAAACCTTCAGCGGGAAGGAAGAAAAGGATTTTATGTCAATCTGAGTATACTCAATACGGTCTCAAGCAAAATTCTGCCACTGGATGGTATTTATTGGCTTTGAAGATAGCCCTGAACTCTGCATGGAAGGCATTGAAGTATTCTTAAAGACTGTATGAGTGCCAGGTATCCAAGTCCTCGTTATACACAACGTAACCTCTTTTCCCATCAAATTTCGAGCCATCAGTGTATATTTCAGAATTTAGAAGAGAATGTAGCTTTCAATTCCTATAAAGGATCATATAATCAATCCATTCCTATACGCAAGGAGCATCTTGGGACAGCACTAGAGAAATTAAGTGCCTAAATATCTTCAGATCTACAATACAAAACTTAATAAAAAAATTAATTTTTGTGCCCAAATAATTCGGAAATGTATATGTATTAAGTTTCAGGGAAGTATAGATCCATATTGTTACGCAGCCAGAAAGAACAATGATGATGCAAAACAAACAACAACAACATTTAAACAATTGTACTGTACAAAGCATCAAATAGACAGCAGCATAAAAATGTACGAGAATAGCAATAATAATCGTAAGATACAAGAACAATACTATATAGAAAGATCTCGAAGTTGCCAGATATAAAATAAATAAGCATAAATAGAGCGAATACCATTGTTTGCAGTCAGTCATAAGTTGGGAGTAACTGACTGAGAAAAAAATCGTTTGGGAAAGTTAAAACTTTACAATGTTGAACAGGCCCAATAGAACTAATTAACTGGTATACTGGCTAATAAAAATAATAAAACTTAAGTCAACAAAAGACCTAAGAAAATAAACATGATCCCAGCTAATAAAAAAAATTACAATTAAACTGCTTTAACCTCACTTTAAATACTTGCCCAAGGGATTTAGTGGACTACTTAAGTAAGACATCCAATTAAACATTTTAATTACTTTATAATTTAAAATATTTTTTATTCAATATTTAATAAATATTTCTTTTTTTTGTTTTAATAACTTTATTTAATCGTAATTATTTTCATTTAAAGTTCAATAATTTCTGATTAAATTTGACTTTTTTGCTGTTGCTTGTAACACACTGTCTAAAATACTTGGCACCTTCTAGACACGCGTCTATACAAACAATTTAATTTCGAATTTACATTTAATGGTTACTCACACATATACCATACATACATACATGCATACTATTCACATAGATTTAAATTTACAATTCAATACTATAGATGGGGTAGACAGATAGATAGACAGACAGACAAAAATACAGAAACTTAGAAAAGCAAATATTTGCTCACATAATTCTTGCCGATAGACACGATTCTTAAAGAGATTTTTGTTAACAGAGGTTTTTAAATGGTGAAAAATTGAGGAAATTTTTTCTTTATACGAGCTTAGTTGACAGGTATTGCAGATAGCCTTGGATAACATTTTTTCACAAAACCAAACCATATCCGAAGCCTCCCATGGGGACTACATTTTTAAGTCCAGGGTGGCAGGTTCTCCGTGGTGATCTCCATGTCTTGAGAATTCATTTGAAATTTCCATTGTTGTACCATATCTTGTCAATTCTTACGCTCTATTGTTTCCGTAATGCTTCGATACATCATGTGATGTGAAAATCGTTAAAAGAGTAGCGACAGGAGTAGATCGTCCAAGTGGTCGTTATTAAAACCCGGTGCCGTCTGACTAACAGAAAGAATGCTAATATCTCTTGTAGAGATTACGTCATCCTTAATAATCGTGGACGGTATGAACAACTTTTCCATCTAAGAGGCGCTGCAATGCCTCGGAAGTTTACATACTTAATTGATTATTACAACTCTCCAGGCCGGACTAAGACCTAATTTCTCACACCACTTATGTTGCATTTGTTAATTTTATAATGAGTGGCGGGACCTACAACTTTAAGTCGACTTCGACCGACAGATTTTTTGAGAAAGTTTTCATGACAATTTTATTTTCTCTTCGAGTTTTTGCCCGAAATCTGCCAAGAGGAAGTCGCCGAAGAATCATTTTTTTATACTTCGTTTTGTTCCAGATGTCTGAGCTGAGTACCTACTGGACTACAGCAACTTCTAATGACTACTTAAAGCACAGATGCAGCGGAAAGAGGCGTAAAATGACCTCCAGCGAAGACCAAGGATTAGGTAGGCAGATGGATCTTATCAAGATGAAGTTAGATAGTCCTGCCAAGGAATTCTTACCATACCCGACATCTATAAGTCAAGATTCCGAGACCCTATTTTCTCCTCAATAGTTTATTATAAGTTTAGAGAGCAATGGAGGCCTCTATCAGGTATATCTCTTCTATGCTAGCGTTAAGGAATGTGTGGCAATCTACACAGATCTGCGTAGGTTGCATTTGGCAGATGATAACTTTTTTAGTTTTTCGCATTGTCATACAGGCTTTCTAACGTTCTAACAGTTTGGGAATCTCACATCTCATATTTTTACAACAAACCATAACTGCCTGCAGTCTTCAGTCTTGTTAAAACGCCAGAACCATTCAAATGTTTAAAACAAAAACTAAAACAACAACAAAGTAACGAAAGAAAAAGAAGAAGAGGAAGGAGAAGATGAAGAAGAAGAGGAAAAACAATGAAAACATAAAAAATTTTATTGGCATTCTATTGGATACAAACGAATCAATTCATTTCGTTTCAATGCAAACCATTTAACATCACTTCACAAATCAGTCATATTTAACGTACATACCATACCATCATCCATACACTCCCCACTGATACGTACTTAAACGTTTAGTATTTACGTTACCCTCCTCTCATACTAGCGTAATGCCAAATGGCCATGTCGTATGCAATAAAGCCAGTGAGTGTGATGATGAATTGTTATCGAAGAATTTTTTTTTTAAATTGCTATCGATTGTTTTTGCATTGATTTACTACCACTACTAACTGATGACGTTGTTCGCTGTCGATTATCATGATCGTAGTCATCATCATCATGATCTTGTTTTTATTTTTTTTTTCTGTGGTTCTGTTGCCAAAAAGTCTAGAAGCGTAAATGAAAACGATTCCGTTCATTTGTTTGTTTCCGATTAATCTTGATCTCATAAGTAGAATTCTGTTTCTATTTTTGGCATTTCTATCGATTTTTATGAGATCGAAACGTAATGAATAATTGTGTTGTGTGTTGTGGCGATTATTGATGAAAAATGTTTGTGTTTCGTGATCTAAAGTGTGCGAGGGCAAAAGCAAAATAATTTGTATTGATCTTTGGTTAGGATTATCTAGTGGCGATAATGGGATTAGGATTGTTGATCTGATTAATGGTTTTATGAGAGGACTTGACAGTGAGTCATAAATACCCAGTACAAATCAATATCTATGTCAAAAAGAGACTTTAATACTTTGACAGCTGACATCGGCCATTTTGTTCAGGTTACATCTGTCAAATTAGTTGCCAAATCACTATGAAGAATATAGGCTAATAATAAAATTTTTCTATCAAAATGACTGTTCTGTTCGGCCAACGTACCAGACTTTAAATGATTTTCAGCCATGAGATCTATTTCTGGAAGGAAGGGTTAGGCACAGCAAGGATATGTGGTTTCAACAAGCGGGCTCTATGTTTCGCACAGAGATATTCTGCACGAGCGATTTGAGGGCGTGATCATCTCACGGAGCTGTAATATGAACTGGTCAGCGAGATCGTGCCATTTGACATCGTTAGACTTTTTTCTTGTGGGGTTTAATAAAGACGCAGGTGAATGCGAATAAGCCACAAACCACAGCCATGCCATCGTTAAAATTCAGTCTGATTCTTCCACCATAGTCATGGAAAATTTGGCATTTCTCGTGTGCTCCACTCAAAGGAGTCGTGGGATGCATTTGAGCGATGTCATCTTCCACACTTAATGGCTTTAATACGATTTTCAAAACGAATAAAAATCTTCGATAATATCTTACAGGCACTTTGTTTTATTTGAATTTAAAGATGGGCAGCGCTTAATGAAAGACTCGATAGATGGTGCTGCTGACCATTTAAAGGAAACATAAGGTTGACGCGTAAATGTGTGAAATATCTTAAGAAATATGTCTTCTGATGACATTTTTCTAAAGAAAAATTTTTTTGCAAAATATGTTAGCCAAGTATAGCCTTTTCGATTCTGTTTCGGAAACTTCGATTTTAAACATGCCCATTATAACCGTTTAGTCACAATTGTACAATAGCTTTCCCGCGTTTAGGTCTTCCTATTATAACTGGTGTAGCTAGAGGGACACACAAGCTTTCCGGAGCTATCTTCAGGTGCCTAGAAATTTCTGTATGAGAACTAGCAGAACACTAGACAGAAGCTGTCTTAAACGTCTGAACATGACACTGTAAATATGCCTCTAGAGACACGAAACATTACTTATATGTAAACGATCGCACTTGATGCGATCCTCCTCGCCTGTTGTCAAAAATATAGGGAGCTCCCAAAGATATTGAATTCATTATGTTTTCATGTCCCAGATTTAAAGCAGAAAAATTGTAGCTGAACGCAATTGTAAAGGAAGAATTTGGGGCTCCGCAAATAGTGAAAATAATACTTTAAACCTAGATAAGCTGCCAGTTACGTTAGAAGTTACGTTAGAACAAGCATTTGCGATAGACTACATATATACATAATTGATCATTACAACCCTTCAGTCACGATTACAATCTCACCGCTTATGCTGTGTGTTTAATTTTATCTATAAGTAAAGGGACCTACAGTTTAAAGTCGACTCCGAACGACAGATTTTTGAGAAACTTTTCATGGCAATTTTATTTTTACGCTCAGAGGTTTTGCCAGAAATCTGCTGAGAGAAAGTCGCTGAAGAAATATTTTTTCATATTTCGTTTCGTTGGAGATGGCTGACCTGGGGTTGGAACTGTGCCCTCACATCTAATCAGCCAAAACACTATCTACTAGACTGCGGGGATGGCATAGTAGCATTTACGATAAGAAAAAACTTAGGAAATGGAAAAATATTGGAATGAATTGGTCAGTATAGCCATTTAGTCAGGATTACAGCCTAGTTTCTTACACCAACACCCATGTTGTGTGTGTTAATATTATGTATGAGTGCACTGCGAAGGACACATTCGACAGACTCTCAGAGTTTTTGCCAGAAATCTGCTGAGAGAAAGTCGCCGGAGAAATATTTTTTGAATTTTGTTTTGTTGGAGGTATTTGACTTGGGTTTTAAATCGCATACTAGACTACGGGAGTTTCGATATTCTAAATTTTTGTTTTCAGAAAGGACTCCAAGACGAAAATACGAACTTTTGTTGTAGACTAGCGGGTTACTGCTTTCAGACATAATCTGCCCTTAGACGCTAAGGAGATACCAATCAATTGAAACTGAAGCAAATTGTGATGAAAAATCCGATGTAAAATATAATTTCAGAGACTAGCGATGAATCGTTTTTTCGCTATTCATAAGCACTCATGAAATTTTGAATATAAGTGAGTCAACAATATTGAAATTCAACTACGTACTCTGATTCATTCGTACTCACTACAACGTTAATTTATAAGTATAGGTTGCAATGGGTATGCGTACAACGTTGATATCAAACTCATACCATTCGAAATATGTTTGATTCATAAGCCTACTCATTCAGATTCAAATCATTCATCAAAATTTAGTCTTAGTTGTTGTTGTATTTACAAAAAAAGGAAAAAGCCACATAAGCAAAAAAGGCAGAGCAGCAAGCAAAGCAAACTCACAACCATTTAGTGGGTATTTTACTGTTCGTACGCGAATCATACTTATCTTGTGCTTCGTGTATATGTTGAGTTATGGAGAGTCGAAATGAACAACACCATACGTGTTGTTAAGTATGAGTATGATGAGTATTTCAAACTTTGAATATGAGTAGAGGTTTCATGGTATTGAAATAAGTATGAATGCATATAAGTATCAGAAGTTAAGAGTATGATTCGATTCTTCTCATCTTTTTGAATACTCATTGCTGATCTCTGTATAATTTCATATACTGACGCTCATACAACTCACACTGTCTTTTAAAAAAATAATTTTTTTTAATTTCTTTTTCACTCTCTTTAAAACAAATTTTTTTTTGTCTGTGCAAAATGTTTTCTTTATTGTTTTTTTTATTCTTTTTTTTAAATCTTTTTAAATAGCAAAATTAAAAATTTATTTCGTTATTAATTGATCACTTACATGTGCTGACTGTTGAGTGCTGTTCAATGATTTGTAAGATTTTTATCAATGGATTATTGAGTATATTTGAATTTTATATTTGGATACGGTTAATTAAGTGTTAATTTGACATTTATGGCCGCTTTTTAATGTTGTCTACAACTGAAATAAATTAATTAGTCGTGTTATGGCCTAAGGGTATATAGTTTTGCATACATATTGAAAGAGAGAATGCCTAGGTTTTTGTGATAAAAAACAAAATGACCTTCTCCTACATATTTTTGGGTCAATTTTGACAATTACAGTGAAGTGTAAATTGCAATTTACATTTCATTTATTGTTGATTAGAGCAAGAGAATGTCATTGCAACTGTTAGGAAAGAGGGTCAAGGGATACATTAATATATGACACTAGTACGTAACATCCCCTTTAAATTGTAAGTAGGAAAGTAACGGTAAAAATAATTCAAAGATATGAGGGAGTGTTTTGACAAATGTTGGTGATTCTAAGCTCACATACTGCTACAGTATCGGAAAATATTTTAAGAATTGATCTTTCTGGTTATGAACTGTGATAAACTGTTGACGTAAACTACGCAAGCGAAAGTTATTGTCCCGAGTGAAGCTAAAAAGTGTAAGAGAGTTGCCAACTCATTTGTGCTTAGTTTTAATTAAAATTCTTTATTATTCGCACAATTCTGTGTGCCACGTTCAGAACTTTATGTATATTATTCGACAGATCTTTGTAACAGAGATCTTCAAACTACGATTACTCTCTTCAAACACACCGTGCTTTCACACAAGACTGACGGAACTTCCCTAACTAACACGCCTGCTTTGTCTTGCCTTTTGTATGGCAGAGTAAACAGTCTGCTGAATGTTCTTGAAGGCGAATGTTCATGACTTCGCCTTCGCGAAATCTCTATAAATATAAACATCGTTGTTAACATTTATTATTGTAGTGTTGTTGGTATATTTTGTTTACATTTATTCTTGTAGTGCTGTTTGTCTATTTTTGTTTACTTGTTTATCATTTTTTATGCTGGTGTTTGTTGTTATATTAAGCAGTATGGTGTGGATCATATTCAAAATTTTAGAAATAATTGTTAAAAGGTTTGTAGTGGCTGTCATATCATATCTTTGAAAAGGAATAGTAAGGCAGACCATATCTTTGGCTAGCGATGCAGAGGAGATAGATTTGATTGATAGGGAAACAATCGTTAAATAATGCATCATCTAGGGAAGTAAAAGTCGGAAGTAGGGAAGCTGGAAAAGAGTTCTAACAGTCAGTTAATCTACTTCCAACGTCCAGATGTTGAAAATCAGATTAAAAGAAGTTAAAGAGATATTAACTGTAATATAACCCAGTTCTGGAATACTCATGGTGGTTATCGCTGCTGGCATCACAACTCACTGAGGTGAAAGGCTAAATAAGAATGTGCTCCTTCAAATTCATGACCTCATATTGGAATATGGATTTTGAACTTTCTTTCCTCCCGTATTTTTACCATGAAAGGCAACTAAAGTCTGCATTTAAGATTTCTAGCTTCAAGCACTTTGCATTGACATGCCAATCCTTATGCCATTCTCGCTTACAAACTTCTTGCAATTAAACTGCTTAAACGCTATATTACGATCTGGATGTTAATCCATATTTCCGATAAAAAATTCCAAATCGTAATCATTTCCGCCAACAATTGTTCAAAGCAAAACAAACAAATTTACGTCATCACGTTACTGCATTGGAAACTGGAAACGTTAGGCGTTCGTCATGGGAAATTTTAAAGCGTTCAATAATTGTGTTTTAAAGAGAGCTATAAAGAGGAAAGTCATAAAAAGCCTCAGCTATGTAACAATGATACCGTGGCAGACAAAATTAGCAATGAATGCCGCCAGTTAGAGCGTCTGACATAATTGGCAAAAGGAAAAGAAAGAAAATCAAATTGAAAATGAAAATGAACACACAGCGTAATTTGCAGTTGAAAGTAAAAGTGTTTGTAGTTTTTATGCTTCGCAGACAGTCACTGGAACAGAGCCTTAAATGTATGAAAAATTTTCAAATTGAAAGATATTGTCAGAATGGTTTCAAAAGAATTTGTGACAAATCTATGCCGTAAAAACCCTGAAGCTTTGTAACCTGTTCTGATCTTGAATGCCAGTAATAGCTCGTGCTATTTTATTCCAAAGTTAAAGTTCATAGACTATACAGCAGTGTGGACGGCGGTGAATCTGGGAAACATGGTAAAGCGAAATCGCTAATGTCGTAACTCACTGGGAACTATAGACCATTTCATATGTTACAGTTGGGCAAAAGGACAACAATACTGAGGAGATCTCGTAAATTACCATTGAAGTACTGGCTGGCTTTGCTTTATCAATACATTACGGGCACTGTTAGTTGTATAGATTTGTCGTATGTTTATGTCTTTTAATCTAATGCCTACCGAGCAAACCTACTAATTGGTGGAACAGAGTTCATTCTGGAATATTGAAAAAGATGCATGAAAGCTACTTTGAAAGCTATTGTGTAGGTAGTGAATTTACTAAAGCAGCTATATCCCTGAAAAATGCTGGTCCGTGGAGAAATCTTGCTTCATTCCTGACATAAATTGGATTGGAATCATACTAACCAACTATTTAAACACTGAGAGAAATTTTGCTTGCCTTCAAATGTCTTCTGCAGAGGTTTTTGGTTGGACTCATACTTTTCTCACTTAATGATGTTTAACGGAACTATTCTTACATGATATCTGATCGATCACAATACGACCTAGCGTCTCATATCACTTATGTTACGTCTAATTTTAAGCATAAGTGGCAGGACCTACAATTAAAGCCGACTCCGTACGACAGATTTTTGAGAACCTTTTCATGGCAGTTTTATTTACTCTCTCAGAGTTTAAGCCAGAAATCTGTTGAAAGGAAGTCGCCGAAGCACTAATTTTTTCATATTTCATTTTGTTTGAAATGTCTGATATGGGGTTTGAACCGTGGCCTCACGTCTAATAAGTCAACGCAATAACTATTAGACAACGGTGAATTCATCACAAGGTTCAGTAAATCTTCGGCCGGTTATCAATTAGATTCTAAGGCAGTTATGCTTTAATGTGAAACTATGAAACATATTGTCGAGACCAGTTAAACAGGACTTGTCAGTTAGCTTTTAGTCACGTATGGTCAAGTACATATGGTCAAGTACATGTGGTCAAGTAAGCTGCCACTCCCAGCTAACCTATCTTATTATTAAGAACAAGCCACCTCCATTTTTGGGGGATCAATACTCAGGAAATGATCCCAATTCATGCAGTGCATTCTGTTGGAATACAGGAAAGACAGTGTTTCGATTGCCTAGTTGGTTGTGTGCTAACCTGCAAGCAACGAGGCCGTGGATTGGATTCCCTACAGACTCTGGGTATTTATGATTGTCTGATTATTTGTCTGACTACCTCCCCATTACAATGCCTTAAGACAGAGAAAAAGTACCCAAAAATTATGAGAAAATTCCTTTAGTTCTCTGCCATTGATTTGCGGAACAAGCAGCTGACTAAACCGAATTGGATGACTGACTGGTTGGTTGGCTGATTAAGTGAATGACTTTCTCCTGAAGCCCCTCTGCTGTGTTTCTTTCTTTCTTTTCTTTTTCTGACTCTTGCTTGGGTGAACAAAACAAGTCTTTCTTTTCATGCAAAATCGGTTTGTAAGTCCAAGGTCAAGACAAAGACTTTGAAAAAATATTTTGTTTTTCTGTTTGTTGTAGTTGTAGTTTAATTGTATTTGTTTTTTGATTGTTGCTTTCTTTGAAAAAAAACTGAAAGTTTTTTCTTTCTTTCTTTCTTTCGTTCCTAACTAACTTTCATGATCAAAAGATGGTTTTAGCATGATAAACTTGAAATTGAAAAGATTAAAAATAATACGAGACAGTAAAAAAGAAAAAACATGTACGAAGAGGGAGTTAAAATTAAAGAAAGAGAAATTTTTCTTTCTCTCTTTCTTTTTTCGTGTGTTGTTTTTGTTTTATTACGATTTATTTTTAAAATGATGGTGAATGTGATTAGAGAAGTTAAATCATCAACAACAACATTAACATGTTCATTAACAGTGTTAATGGTAGTAGAGAGAGAGAGAAAGTGAATGAGAGAGTGTATAAGAAATGAGCAAATTCAACACAAAGATGGCTACTGTTATGCAGACTTTGTCTTCGTTATAAAGATGGTTCCGGTTGCAAATAAAAAAATACGAGTATTATGATACCGTTATGTTGTTAGGCAATAATAAAACAACAGCAGCAACAACAACAATACTTTATTTATTTTTAGATCATATGGCTGAGGAAGTGGAACATCATACAAATACATACATACATATAGCATATGCTTACACATACATATATGTTTTTTACATTGATTGGCAGGAGTAGTGGGGGGAAGAATGTGGAGTGTAGAGTTTGGCGTTGTTTGTATTATTAACTCAACATACAGCTTATCGATACCATCTTAAAGTTTAACACAAGACAAGACAAGACATGACTTGTTTATTTAGTTATTCTTGTTGTTGCTGTTGTTACGGGTTGTAAACTACAGTTTTAATTCATCTTGTTATGTTGTTTATTTGTTGTTGTTTTTGTTGTTTATTTTTTATTCAATATTTGTGTCATATTTTGTTAGGATTTAACATGTAAATGTTTTCGTTTTTTTTTTTACTTCATTATGATGACGTTTTTCAATTCGTAATCTCTTGTTCTTTTTCTTTTCAGCATATTTTTTTTTTTATTAATTTCTGTTGGTGTTTAGCATGAAGAAAAGAAGTCTGTCTGCTATTTTAAGCTTACATTTTTAAGTTATCAACGGAAACTTATAATTTTTCTTCTATCGTTTGTTTACCAATTATTTTTTAATTTGATTTTAATACGTTTAAATAAATGTGTAATAAAAATCAAATAAAATTCATATAAAAATAAATAAAAAATAAATATGTTTTTAACGGTTTATTTTTAATAATGCGTTGATTGACAGTGCAAACGTGTTGAATTGTTAATAATTTGAAATGGCGGTTCTTAATTATGAATATTTTTTTATAGTTACACGAATCTGTTATTAAATGTTAAATAATGTTTTTTATTTCTTAAATAACAAAAAATTAAAATACGTTTGGTTTCAAAGAGACCTTTAGTGGACAGTGAAATACGTACATACAAACTTCGAACGACAAATTTTTGAGAAACTTTTCATGGCGAATTTATTTACTTTCAGATTTTTTGCCAGATATCCTTGATATCCTCATATCCTTGATATTTGCTATCCTTGACATCAATGGATGATAGCGCCATCAAGGTGACAAGGATTGGAGACCTAAATAATCTATATCTGCATATATCATGATTTATAACAGTCTCCTCTTTCTCAGCGGATCTGCACCAATGCAGAAGTCGTTAAAAGGGAGCTGCATTCTTCCCATAACACAATGCCCTGTAAGCGTGGCCATTGTGATTGAGATGACGTTACGACCATGTCCAAGTAACTGCTTGGTGCGCCTTCTATTTATCAAGGGCCAAGTGAGTCTAACGGTGGAGCCGAACTCCTCATTGACCCAGGATAGGTTGACGACCGCAAAAGAATTTCCACGCAATAGCCAACTTGACCGAGGTAAGCTGCATACTTATATACATTGAAGAGGATTCCGGAAGGAGTGCACCAGCATTGGCGAGCTCGTCGGCCCTGCAGTGCCCGGAAGGCTACTCTACCCGAGGACACAGACAAGTAAGACCGTGAAGCGTCAAGAAAGAAGGTCGAGACAGCGGCGACATTCCCTAACGATCCTGGAGTTATCCACAACGCTAGACAGAGATTCTATGGCGGCCTGCCTATCAGCGAAGAGTGAGATGCGGGTGAAAGGAGCACCGTTGATAAGGATCCATTGAGCAGCCCGGTAGATGGCCATTACTTCCGCCTGAAACACGCTACAATAATCCGGCAGTTGGAGAGAAATGTTCAGGTCCAGTTTGCTAAAGTAGACTCGGCGGATATATCCCGGAGTTCCGGGGGGAAAAAGTGAAAACCCCTGTCAAAATAATATTTCGCAGGGAGATAATCGATGTTCAATGGGGTTTCCGTTGAATATACTTTTCGAAACATTCGCTGCCATTCCCTATCTGCAGCGTGGAAACTGCTCTCCTTGCAAGGTCGTCTGCTTGCTCGTTGCCGAAGATTTTCTATAAACTGGAACTCAGCAGAGCGCCTGACTGTCAGGTAGTAATGCTATGCCTAACTTAACTCATTCTAATCTTAGCAGTTGATCTTGCCAGTTGATCTTGATGTTGATCATGACTACAAACCAAGTTAATCGTGAATGCTTTTCTGGTCCATTGCTGTTGATCTAGTACGAGAGTTGACAAATATCACCTGCATAATCTGAATTCTCGAAATTATGTATAATTACTCGTTTCTACTGATTTTAGCCAGCCATCAGATGAATACAGTCAGTTAGACTGTTTTTAGCTAAAATTTCATTGGCCAGTATGAGTATTTAAACTCTTATCAATAACTGATTACATATCAAAGCTTGTAAATATATACGTTTTGCCTATGCCGGTATTTGTATAAAAAATTTGGGAAAATTTTTTTTTGTTTTAAAGCCATGATGTCAAGAAAGCATCCATCAAATCTGACATGATGTTTGGATTTTTAATCGTGTCAAAACAGCTGCAAAAACGATGTTTTTTTTTTTTGTTTTTTGTTTTTGTTTTTTATTGCCATCTTTATGCAGTTTGCTTTGGATGATTTTTTTTTTGTCGTCTATTTATGAACGTTTCAGGTGGGCGTTTAAAAATAAAAAAAAAAATAGCAACAACAACAACAAGGGTTTAACAAAATAGTTGCTCGTATCTAGATAAACAAAAACCAAAAATCAAAAAAAAAAAAAAAAAATTCAAAAACTACGTGATTGTAAAGTTAAGTTAGTCACTCAGTCACTCAGCCAAAATAATACACGAAAAAAAACCGTAAAAAATACAATTTTTTTTGGAAAAAAACAAAGTTTTACAGCCAGTGCTGCATGGTGGTTGTGTAGTGCTTTTGTTTCTCTGGTTTTTTGCTTTCAAATTAAACTCAGTTTACAACTGTCAACTGTCATGGTGACAGTACTTAACCTAAATTCTCTACAAATACTCATGCACTCACTCAATCGCTCACTCACTCGCTCGTTCACTCACTTACTTACTTACCCACTGATGAAGGCACTACAAAAAAAAAAAAGCAAAACAAAAATGTGGAATCAAATTAACACTTGATACAATAACAACAACAACAACATTAGCAAAAAAAAAAAAAAAAAATAACCACAAAACAAGGAATAAATTTAAACAAATTCATTGAATTTCCACAAAAAACAAAACGAATTCAATCACAATCAACTTAAACTTCTTCTTCTGTTTCTTCGTTAACTTGATGTTGACAATTAAAAGAAAAAAAAGGGAAAAAGGAGAAACAGTGTCAAAATTGACAGCTTTTAATCAAATGTCAAAATCTTATGTCACCCACTAGTACTGCCACTACCATCACTAACACCGCAATCATAACAACGTACTGTTATTTTGGAATTGCTGTTGCTGTTGCTCGTTTGTAGCTGCAGTTGTTATTGCGGTAGGTCTGGGTTGTAATTTTTTTTTGTTCTTCGCCTCCCAAAGTTTAATGTTTAATTGCCAAATAATTCATTCTGTTTTGGATTTCAAAAAGGTTTTTTTTGTTTGTTTATTTTGTGTATGAAGTTTGATTTGAATTTGAAACCCCTTTAGGAACAAGCATCCTCGAAATTGAAGTTAAATTTAAGAGGGAAGGTTCTAGGCCAGATTATGTATTTATGTGGGCTTAAGTCGATTGAACTTGTTCACTATTTTATAGGTTCACCGAATGGCTATTGTTGTCGAGAACGTCGGTGTTGTTCTCTTGAACAATGGTACTCGTATAGTGCCAAAGCCATTTTGAGAAATTATATCCTTCGTGGCTTTACGGTTCACCGTTCTTACCCTTGGAGCGAAACTACAAAAGTACAAAAATATGAGGTTAAATCGGAACTACATGGAATTATCTAGAGAAGCTGAATCGCCTATATAGGGAAAATAAGGTAAGCCTCTGCTGGGTCCCAGATCATGTGATCGGCAATGAGCAAGCAGACGAGCATGTGATGTGGACAGACCCCTCCTGCAGAGTGTGGGCCTGTGTTTGAAAAAGTACATTCAATGAAAAGTACGATTAAGAGTGGCTAATAGTCTTCTCCAATCAAACGGGTATGAGGCAATCAAAACTTTTGTTACCAAATTAAAATAAAAGGAGATCTGGATCACACTATCCAGGAATATCCTGAGAGGTACTACAGACTAAGAGTTCATTTATTCAGAATGAGAATTGTACGGATCCCAACATGAAGATTCTGTAACGATGAGAATGAATCATTAGAACACATTCTTTGAACCTGCTCGACATTCATTCCTCCTTCCTATTGCATCATTTTAGGCAAGGCATTTGAAACTTTTTGTCTCTGGCGCACCTTCGGCATGCGCATATTTTACATTCAATTGGTAAAAAAAGAGTTCCAGTCTAGTCCTCAATGTGTCCTTCTCAGCTCTGTTGATAATAAAATTTAGTCTGGAGGAATTAATAGCGAAATGTAGAATTAAAATAGAGAAGTAATGCAGAATACTTTACGCTCTGAAAGAAAGTTGTCATTACCTTCTCTATAAGGACAGCGCATGTTATCATCGACTTTGGCATTCGCTACGAGCCTCTTGCAAAATTCTGAAAACTGTCGTTCTGCTCGGTTTTATGTCCTCTGAAAACTTATTGTGCGATTCCTACGTAAGGTTATCTCACGGTAAATGAAGACAAAGTTAGGTTAGAGGACGTGTACTTGTCAATTAAGACAAGTACAGTACCCGGTGGTCGTATTGAGCCATTGTACAACGTCCTAGTTTCTTACACCACTTATGTTGTGTGTGTTAATTTTATACACGAGTGGTGGGACCTACAGTTTAAAGTCGACTCCGAACGACAGATTTTTGAGAAACTTTTTAATGGCAATTTTATTTTATTTGACTCTCATACTTTTTGCCAGAAATCTGCTGAGAGGAAGACGCCGAAGAAATACTTTTTGTATTTTATCTTGATGCCTGCCCTGGGGCTCGAACCCTGGCTTTACGTCTAATAAGCCAACATACTACCTACAAGACTACGGCGACTTCTAAAAGAAAAAAAATATTAAGACAAAGTATCTCAGAATAATCTGGGACGATAAACTGACGTGTAGAGAGTATAGAGTGTATTTTAAGAACTGCCAAGCATACTCTAATAACATCCAGAAGACTTGCAATCTAAGAGGTGCAACCCCAAAATGATACATTGGATGCATACCCGGTTGATTAAGCTAATTAGGAACTCTTACAGTAGTTCCAGGGAACATTTGTACAGAATATTAAACGCTTCCCGACCAATATGAAGTTTCTTTAATGAGGAGTATAAATCACCAGAAAACATACTTACATACTGGTGTTAATGCGCTCTAGAAGGAAGTACTTGGAGGTTTATCAAGTACTAGGAGGGTCATTAGAGCAGACATTGTTGGAAAATCCTATATAGGTTGAGGGCACTATAATAAATCATGGTACTTCATCACAGCTTTACTGCTTCATTGCTTTACTGTTTGCATTACTTGTTGACATGCTGCGTCAAATAAAGCGAAGTTTCGTATAATATTCTTACCAACTACGTTGTTATGTGGAATTTTTAAGGTATGAAAGTCGTCTTGCTTATATTGGAGTTCAAAAGGAAGACCCGTACAACAATCCAAAGAGAATTTTAACTTTTCGAGTCAGAAGGATATGAATTATGGCAACATGTAAGATTCAAATGCAAAGATTTCATTCCTAATAATCTACAAGAGGCTGATCCTCCCCGTGCTTCTTTATGGGGCGGAGACATGGCAGTTGAAGCAGCAGCAGAGGCTATTAAGCACTGATGCAGTAGCCTTAAGAGTATTCGAAAGGAAAGTGTTACGTAAGACCAACGTATATAAGTCCTACGTAAGAGTTGGCGATGATTTCCGAATCTGATCCAATAATGAGCTCTATGAACTCCTCAACGACGTGGACCATGTGCAGCGTATTAACATCCAACGACTGTGCTGACTCGGCCATGCCGTTCGAATGGCGGCGGATGCTCCAGCGAGACGGGTATTTGATGCAATAATTTGCGAAAGTAGGCGAAGAGGATGACCTTGTTTGGGTTGGAAGGATCAAATCGAAGGACCAGAACCGAATATGACCAATTGGCAAAGGCGCGCAAGAAGCAGAGACGCCTGGAAGGATGCATTAAGGCAGACCAAAATTCGGTCTGTTAATAGCCAATTGAGTAAGTAAGTAAGTAAGAGGACGAAAAAGAAAGTTTTCTTTACAACTCCTCTAAGTCGCCGTAGTCTAGTACGTAGTGTGTTGGCTTACTAGACGTAAGGCCCCGGTTCAAACCCCAGGTCAGACATCAAAACGAAAATATAAAAAAAAAATATTTCTGACAATAACTCTGAGCGTAAAAATAAAATTTCGATGAAAAGTTTCTCAAAAATTTGTCGTTCGGAATCAACTTTAAACTGTTGGTCCCGCCACTCATGTAGGAAATTAACGCAAACAACATAAGTGGTGTGAGAATCGAGGTTGTAATCCTGACTGAAGGGATGTAATGACCAATTATGTATGTAAGGATGTATGGCTACAGACCACACAATTTCCCAAGGGGTCCTACATTTAAATTTCCTCATATTCTCGTTGCATTTGTTAATTTGATTGTAAAACGTCAGGTTTTCATTATTTTCGTAAATTTTTTTTCTTCTGTTTTTCTCTTGTTTCAGATTTAAGTTTTCGCGTCAAGATCAAAATCGTATTTTGTTTTTAAAAATTGCAAAAAAAAAACCGAAACCGAATGCCAACTACAACAACGGCTGCAGTGAAAAACAATTTTTTCCTTGGTTTCCGGGGAGTATGGCTGCAAACAGTGTAACGAAATAGTGGCTGCACTAAACCCAAAACACTGTTAATTTGATTTTTTTCTTTTATGCTGGATTAAAGCATTCTTTTGTTTTCATATAAAAAATTTTGGTTTTTTTACATTTTTTTCTTTATTTTTTATTATTTTTTGTGTTGTTTTTATTGTTTTTTTTTAGTTTTTTTAGTAACGAAAGTGAAAGGCAGTTTTGGTTAAATAGAATACAAGAAGCAGCAGCAGCAGCAACTATGCCAACAATAACCATCCATCCAACTACCAGTATTTAGTCTTTTTTTTTTGTTTAATTTTATTTAAAAACTTATTTTTTTTTTTGGTTTTTAAAGTAATTTTGGTGTCTTTGATCGATTGCCAGCCATCCTAATCAAAGTGAACTTTAAAGAAAATCTTTAAAGATTTATTTTCAATTTTTTTTCTCTCTTTTTTTTACAGGAGTTGTTGGAAAAATTACTAAAACCTTCACTCTTGAACTATGTTTTTAAACATTTCGGTGTTATTCTCTTCTCTTCTTTTTTTTTTTTTTGTTTGCCATCCACCAAACAATTTGACATTTTCATTTGAAACTGTTTACGATTTTTTTTGCTTTCTTGAAAATTGTCGAAAAAATTTGAAAAATTAAATTAAATTTTAAAGAAAAACAAAATCTCAAGATCAATTTTGTAATTTAGCAACCAATCAACAAAAATTTTTTAATATTTTTTAAGTGGGAAGATTTCTTTATTTTATAGCAAAAGAATGAGAGGTGTCTTGAGGACACCCAGTCAAATAAGAATTCATTTTAATGTGACTAACACCATATCTAAAGATGCGAAGAATTTGTTTCACACTTGCCAAGAAAGTAAACTCTGATCAGCTTATAAGGCCGGTTTCACTGCCGACCTGTTGGCGTTATTGTATGAACGCCTGCATAAGGTTATAGCTCCATAGCTCTAGACAACAACGTAAAGTTGTAGCAGTGCGTGGATTTTGTTCAATTCTATAGTAACTTATTGCTTTAAGTGTCGACCACCGATTCTCTCGATTAATATCAAGCCTTCTCAGAAATTTTTGTGTCGTTATAGTTGAGATTACATCAGTTGAGTGCAGACTATATTCAGACGTATGTCAAGATTGTCATAGTCTAGTAGGTAGTATATTGGCTTATTAGACGTAAGGCTAAAGGTTCAAACCCCAGATCAGACATCTCCAACTAAACGAAATATAAAAAATATTTTGTCGGCGACTTCTTCTCAGCAGATTTCCGGCAAAACTCTGAGCGTAAAAATAAAATTGTCATGCAAAGTTTCTCTAAAATCTATCGGTCAGAGTCGATTTTAAACTGTATGGCCCGCCACTAACGTATAAAATTAACACAAACAACATAAGTGTTATGGGAAACTAAGTCGTAATCCTGACTGAAAGGTTGTAATGACCAATTAAGTAAGCAAGGTTGGTAGCTCTAGACGACAACGTAAAGTTATAACATTTGTTAGAGTGTCGTACTGTGCACTTCTATTGTAACTTATTGCTTTAGGTGGCGGCAACCGATACTCTCGATTGATATCATGCCTCCTCAGGAATTCTTATGTTGTTATAGATGTGATTACATCAGTTCAGTTCGGACTGAATTCGTACGCATGTCAAGCTTCGTATATTATTTCTCTAACTTCTAATTCTATCTGCTCCTCTGCAGATTATGGTAAAATAATTCAGTCATGTTCCTTTGGTGTGTACGTAGACTAAGCCCTTTAGAGATCATGTGTGGACTACAACTGTCATGTATGGGTCAATGACTTGAAGTCTACTTTGAGACTCTTCGAACGCCTACAGCGCAATGCAGAAGAGTTCATTAATGACGGTGGTTTGCACAACTCTAATGATTCATTAGAGTTTTATTGTTCTCTCACGGTTATGTTTCATTACTATAGTGAACAATCATATCATAGTGCTCTAGCGAAATAAAGGGACATGTTCGGATACATGTCACATATTTTTTTACTTAGTAATCGTCTTTCTCTTATTCCTAGCTGATTTTGATTGATCGAACAGAGGAACGCACTAAGCATCACAGAAAAAAAATTCATTTTTCACCCGCATTAAAAGCATTCTTTATTGAATTATAGTACGTTTTTCCTAAAAAGTTTTTCCTATCATTTGCAGGGACAATTCCAATGTTTTGAAACACTGCTCCCTCTTTCTTCCCACCTAGATTTAACACGATGTAACGCATGAGTAGGGGTCATCCCATCACAGTAATAAGAAAAAATCATCACAGTAATCAAAAAAAAAAAAGAAATGTGGAACTGAGGCACGTTCTGCATAACATACATACATACATAATTGGTCATTACAACCCTTCAGTAAGGATTACGACCTAGCTTCTCATACCACTGACGTTGTGTGTGTTAATTTTTACATGAGTGGTGGGACCTACAGTTTAAAGTCGACTCCGAACGACAGATTTTTGAGAAACTTTTTCATGGCAATTTTATTTACTCTCATAGTTTTTGCCAGAAATTTGCTGAGAGAAAGAAATACTTTTTGTATTTTGTTTTGATGTCTGGCCTGGGGCTCGAACCCTGGCTTTACGTCTAATAAGCCGACACACTACCTACTAGACTACGGCGACTTCGTTCTGTATAACATACTACCCAAATTCTGAGAGTTACATAATTTACACCGGCCACCAACACCCCTCCGTTCTGTATGTTTTTGTTCCTTTTTTGAAATCATGAGTTATGTCAACAAACCTCAAACTGTTAAAGTCCACAAATTGAATACCTGTCAGGATATGTGTTCTAAAGGTAGCCAGATAGTATTGCTATTTCCTGTCTGTTGTACTTCCAAAATTAGGCTTGAACGGCAATAAAATTCTTGTAATGGCTAGGTGAAGGTTAGGTTAGCTTATGTTTAAGGACGTGTACTTGTCATTGGGACCAAAATGATCCATATGGTCAGGTAAGATATCAACTTTTTTGTTAAGAAAAATTTGACATCAATTAAACACAATCAAAGTGAACATACCGCCAGCCATCGATTAAATTCAGCCTGAATTATGCGCCCGAGTCATGAGAATTTGGACACTTTGGATATCCTCCGCCATAGAAGCCATAGCCGATGGCATCACTATGTCTTTCAAACGTATACAAAATTTTGATGATAATTCATGCACACATACTTACATAATTAGTCATTACAACACTTCAGCCAGGATTACGTCCTAGCTTCTTACAACACTTATGTTCTGTGTATGTTAATTTTATACGTGAGTGGCGGGCCATACAGCTTAAAGTCGACTCCGAACGACAGATTTTTTTTGAGAAACTTTTTAATGGCAATTTTAATTCTTTTCTCAGAGTTTTTGTCAGAAATCTGCTGAGAGGAACTTGGCGAAGAAATATTTTTTCATATTTCGCTTTGTTGGAGATATATGACCTGGGGTTTGAAGCGTGGCCTCACGTCTAATGAGACAACACTCTACCTACTAGACCACAGCGACTACAAACGAACTGAGTGTAACAAAAGTGTGGCCTCACGTTTAATGAGCCAATATACTACCTACTAAACTATGGGGACTTCCCATTCACAGTTTGTTTTATTAAAATTTAAAGATAGGAAGCATTTAATTAACCCTGGGCGGTTACTGTTCGTCGAATCGGCGAAGCTCATTTACTCTTTATCATACAACTCTGTTATGTTTGACCAAATTTCGCTCTTTTTTTCAACAGCGTTTGTTGATAATGAAAGCTTGCAGTCAGTAGACGAAAAAAAAATTTTTTTGTGTTCGTCGATTCAACGAAGAGTAACTTTACTGTACAAAAATGACCATCCAGGATTAAAAAACTGGGTGGCCAGGGTACGT
Organism: Sarcophaga variegata; assembly: GCA_932273835.1. Classification (NCBI taxonomy): domain Eukaryota; kingdom Metazoa; phylum Arthropoda; class Insecta; order Diptera; family Sarcophagidae; genus Sarcophaga; species Sarcophaga variegata. The sequence goes on along the minus strand of OW026360.1, from coordinate 101,269,404 downwards.
TTACTCACTACAAGCTTTCGTTATCAACCAACATTGCTAATAAAAAGAGCGAAATTTGGTCAAACATAAAAGAATTATATGATAAAGAGTTAATGAGCTTCGTCGATTCGACGAACAGTAACCAATTAGGGTTAAAGTGTTCGTCGATTCAACGAAGAGTAACCATAATGTACAAAAATGAAAAGTAACCGTGAAGGGTTAAATATTCTATATTTTGGAAGGAAACAAAATTGAAGAAACGATGAACAAGTGTTTCATTTAACATTCCTTGTGCTAAATTTTGAAAGTGAAATCCAGAAGACCGAGATATAAAATTTCTGTCTTTGACCTCAATTATTATTTGGCGATTTTTTTTCAGACACTGTTTTACTCAATTCTCTTATTGGAATATAATTGTTTAAAATAGTTTTACATTAAAAAAATAAAATAAAAATATAACTTTTACTTTCATTTGAAGAGAAAAAAAGGCAGAGAAAAAAAAAGCACAATTTGCCCCCGATTTAAATGTTAATTACAGGGTTTATTTACGATTTAATTGTAGTTCCATGCAACCACGTGTTATTTAGCTTATGAAGACGTAATTGAAAGAAAAAGAAGAAAAAAGCACACACACATTTTCCTCTACATGTTTTATTAATATTTTGTTCACTTTTTCTTTTAATATTAGATTTTTTTATATAAAAAAAGTTTAAAAAAAAAAATTTTAAAAAATTAAAAAAAATTAAAAAAAAATCCAAACAAAAAATTAAATTTCATAATTGTTATGCACTGAAAATAGTATAAAATTATTAAAAAAAAATAAATAAAAAAATAACTGTAATATTTCCATTTTTTTTTTCATCTAAAACTTCAACTAAAAATAAAAGTTACGCTAGTAACAGCCACTAACCTCGCTAACTACGTTTACATGTATGCTAGCCAGTTGAAAAGAAATAGAAAGACAGAGAGAGAGCAAGAGAGAGAGAGAGAGAGAGAGAGAGAGCGAGAGCTTTTAAGCTGGTAAATAAGATCATCAGTTGTTTAGTTAAACAGTCAAATTGAATTTGAGTCACTCGCTCACTGTGCTCATTCACTCACTGACTTAGTCCAGTTCAGTCATTCGTGCATCCATATTTTAGTTTTTTTTTTCTTGTATTTTGTTGGCTGATCTACTTAAGACAGTGATTTAAAAAATCATTTAACCATGTTAAGAAACTTACGATTTATTTACTACCCGTAGTAGTTGGATATGAAAGAAAATTTTAATGATATGGTATGCTAAAGGTATACATGGGAGGGGAAAATGGTGTTCAAATGAGGCTCACTCACTCGCTTACTTAATTGCCCATTTTAACCTTTTAATCGGAATTACGATACCCAGCAATGAAAGGAAGTCGCTTCAGTGTAGCAAGCCAACATACTGCCTTCAAGACTTCGACGACTTCAAGATCAAGATTCCGCATTTTAGGATCCTTAGGGTATGTGGGCATAACTCGCTGATTCTGGATTTAAAACAGACACATACATGCATGCACAAATATAAAGCTTAAGTCAGGATTACGTCCTAGCTTCTCAAACTACTTATGTTATGCGTGTTAATTTTATACACAAGTGCTAGGACCTGCAGTTAAAGGTCGACTCCGAACTACAGAACTTCTTCATGGCAATTTTATTTTCTCTCACAGTGTTTGCCTGAAATCTGCTGAGAGGAAGTCGCCTAAAGAAATATTTTTTTTTTCGTTTTGTTGTGTATGTCTGACCTGGGGTCTGAACCGAGGACTCATGTCTAATAAGCTAACACACTGCCTCCACTAAGCCACAAAAAGGCCCTTCAGTCAGGATTACAACCTAGCTTTTCTGACCACATATTTTGTGTGTGTTGATTTTATACATGAGTGGCGTGTCCCCTACAGTTTAAAATAGACTCTAAATGACCGATTTTTGAGAAACTTTTTCATGGCAATTTTTCGTCGACTCTCAGAGTTTTTGTCAGAAATCTGCTTTCATATTTCGTTTTGGTGAAGAACCGTGACCACACGTCTAATAAGTCAACATAAATACTAGACTATGGTGACTTCGGAGTTAAAACTGTATGGGAAGTTTATTGTAAATCATGGAATTTAGAAGCCCTAGACTTGTTTATTATTTAACAGCAACCTTTAACGCAGTGAGACTTCTGCTCTCTGCCCGGTATATAGTCATTTTAGGATCCTTGGTAAACTTCCAGACGGACTACAACCTAATGCTGTAATCTTGAACTTAAATTCGATAACATGTTCGAGATGAAAGTCTATATGGCAAGGCCAACCAGAATTAATCCTACAGCCTGATAGCTTAAGTGTGTTTCAGGATGAAATCTTAAACATTTTTCTTTTGTCATTCTTACTATTATATTAGGTTAGGGCGTCTGGGTGCATCTGTACCATATTTGTGCAGATAGCCAAGAGGATATTCTTGCCCTTACATGCAGATTGCTACTACTCAGTTAGTAAGCTCTTTTACGAACGACGTTTCCAGGGATTCCAAGCAATTGGGGGGCCTATGGCAATAAACAGTAGAATGAGGTTGTTTGTGTAGGCTCTGACTTAAGCGAATTCTATTCTACTCGGCATAGTCATGAGGCCGATTACTTCTAAAGGGCAAATTACAGATGGCGTGCTATTTGAAGCTGTAGTCTCAGCAGACTCTTGGACTGCACTTATCGAGCGGTGGCCTATTTAAGATCATATCTGATGGATTGTACTACAATTGCAGTGGGAAATAAAGGGAAGCAGAAATGCGCTAATATGTGGAAGTTTTGAGTTGATCCCTATCTTTGGAGCTGTCTATCTATCACAAACCATTCCCGAACGACATCTGCGGAATATTATTGTTTCAGGGCACCTAAAATACGGTGCCTTAATCAGACGAAATGGATTTCGGTTTCACACAGATTTTTCGGTTTGATTGATATGTCTTCTAGCACTAGGTGAAATTGTTGTGGGCAGATACATACATAAACGAACTTTAGATTCGTAGCGTTTGAACGATGTAATTCCGTGAATTGTGGCGGGTGATGTTTTATTCAGTCGCCGTAGTCTAGAGGGTAGTGTGTGAAGTTATTAGGCATGAGGCCTCGATTCAAACTCCAGGTCAAACGTCTCCAGCAAACTGAAATATGAAGAAATATTTCTTTGGCGACTTCCTCTCAGCAGATTTCTGGCAAAAACTCTGAGAGTCGATAAAAAATTGCCATGAAAAAGTTATATTCCATGCAAAGTCACCTTAGTCTCGTAGGTGATGTGTTGGCTTATTAGAGGTTCATACCCCAGTTCAGAAAATAAAAAAATATTACTTCGGCGACTGAAAGTAAATAAAATTGCCATGAAAAGTTTCTCAAAAAAATCTGTAGTTCGGAGTCGACTTTAAACTGTAGGACCCGCCAATCATGTATAAAATTAACACACACAACATAATTGATGTGAGAAGCTAGGTCGTAATCCTGACTAAAGGGTTGTAATGACCAATTATGCACGTATGAATGTAGTTACGCGCAGATATTTAAACGAACGATAGATCGTTAGCGTTTGAATGATGTAATTGCTGTTTGATGTTTTGATTGATGTTTGATTCTGTAAAGTTAGCGTTCTTTGACTTGTGAAAAGTTCCGTGTTAATGTTGTCTACAGCTGGTGTCTATTATTTTTAAAACTTGGCGCTTGAGGTGTTTTCTCGGATGGCGGTTGTGGGTAGTTAGGTAGGTAGAGGTGGCTGTCCATTCAAGGTTGTTGAATGTACACATACCGACCTCAAGGGTCCCTCATGGTGTTAAGGATGGTGGTCGTGGTGTCTTGATAATAATGACAATAAAAAAAAAACTGTATCGCCAAATACACAGCACACATCATATTGCCACACTTGGGCCTCACAGGGCCCTTTATGATGGGGATGGCGGTCGTAGTTTCTTGAGGATAAGAAACTGCATCGCCAGATACACAGCACACATCATATTGCCACACTTAGGTCTCAATGGGTCCATTGTGATAAGGATGGTGGCCGTGGATTCTTGATAATAGAAAAAACTGTATTGCCAGATACACAGCACACATCATATTGTCACACTTGGGCCTTAATAGGCCTATTGTGATAAGCATGACGGTCGTAGTCTCTTGAGAATAAAAACTGCATCGCCAGATACGCAACACAAATCATATTGGAACACTTGGGCCTCACAGGGACCTTTAGGAAAGGGATGGCGGTTAAAGTTTCGTGAGAATAAAAACTGCATCGTCAGATACACAGCACACATCATATTACTTCACTAAGACCTCAATGGGCACATTGTGATAAGGATGGGAGACGGAGTTTCTTGAGAATAAAAAACTGCATCGCTAGATACACAAAACACATCATATTGCTAGACTTGGTCCTCAATGGGCCCATTGTGATAAGGATGGCGGTTGGACTTTCTTCAGAATAGAAAGTGCGTCGCCCTTTATGATAGGGGAGGAGGTTTGAGCTTTTTGAGAATAAGAAACTGCATCGCCAGACATCATATGGCCATTCCACACACGGGTATTTCTTGTTTACGGGCAAGAACATGAAAACTATTTTGAAAGTGCCTGAGGATCAAGTCTCCGTATTATCTATGCTTTTTGCTATTTTCCCCATGTTTAATTGTATGTATGTGTGAGTATGTGGTAATAATTTTATATTTTCATTCCAACAACAATTAATCAACTGACTTACATACATACATGGATTTAAAACTATACGAGACGAGAGTGTACATATGTGTTTACATGTGTTTGTATTTGTATTTGTATTTGTATGTTAACCCAGTAAAAGTCTTTTTAATTGCAGGCCATTATTTCGTAGATCTGTTAATTACTCTCTTTTGGTTTTTGCCATTTTATTTCATGTTTTTTTTTTGTTTTTTTAGTTTTTAATTTTTTTTGACTTTTTAATTGAATGTCTCCATTGTTGTAGTTTTTTATGGTTTTTTTTTTAATTCATTTTACTTTTGGCCAAAATTACATAATGTTTGACTGAAAACAAAACATAGAGGAAAAAAAGAGAAAGAAATTAAAGGTTGAACAAATTAATTTTCATTTTCTAACACACACACACTTTTATTGTTTCCTTTTGATTTTTGTTGTTGCTTTTTTTGCATTTAAACTTTAACATTCAGTCACACAAACGCACTTTAGTGAAAAGTTTACAAAAAAAACCGAATAAAAAAATTTTTTAATTGTTTTTTAGGCTCTGTCTGTGGTAATTAAATTGTTTAAACAGCGTATGCGAATTATGCAAATTTTCTCATACGTTTTCGTTTTTTTCTTCCTCCTAAAAGTAACGGAAATTTGAAAGTGAATTTTAATGTAAAAAAAACAACAACAACTACAATGGTTTTTTATATATTTTGACATAAGAAACGTAGAAAAAAATTGTTTAATTAGCATGACAATAAATTCAAATAAAATCTTGTAAATATTTTAGTGTTTGTTACGAGGACTTGCTTTTACATAGTTTGTCACAACTTCCATCCGTGGCTTGTAGTTCTATTTTTAAAGAATATCGTATCCGGTGTATTCTAAAACAAAGGACCACACTGATTTTATTACACTCAGTTCGGTTGTAGTCGTTGTAGTCTAGTGCTAGGTGGGTATGAAGCCTAGTATGCAGTCTAGTTGGTAGCCTAGTAGATAGTCTAGTTGGTAGTACAGTAGGTAGTCTAGTAGGTAGTCTAGTACTAGGTGGGTATGTAGTCTAATAGGTAGTCTAGTAGATAGTCTAGTGGATAGTGTAGTAGATAGTCTAGTGGATAGTGTAGTAGATAGTCTAGTAGATAGTCTAGTGGGTAGTCTAGTAGATAGTCTAGTAGATAGTCTAGTAGATAGTCTAGTAGATAGTCTAGTGGATAGTGTAGTAGGTAGTCTAGTAGATAATCTAGTAGGTAGTCTAGTAGGCAGTCTAGTGGGTAGCCTAATAGGTAGTCTAGTACTAGGTGAGTATGTAGTCTAGTAGGCAGTCTAGTTGGTAGTTTAGTAGGTAGTGTAGTAGATGGTCTAGTAGGTGGTCTAGTAAGTTGTCTAGTAGGTAGTCTAGTAGGTACCTTAGTAGATAGTCTAGTAGATAGTCTAGTAGATAGTCTAGTAGATAGTCTAGTGGATAGTGTAGTAGGTAGTCTAGTAGGTAATCTAGTAGGTAGTCTAATAGGCAGTCTAGTTGGTAGCCTAATAGGTAGTCTATTACTAGATGAGTATGTAGTCTAGTAGGCAGTCTAGTTGGTAGTTTAGTAGGTAGTGTAGTAGATGGTCTACTAGGTGGTCTAGTAGGCAGTCTAGTTGGTAGTCTAGTAGGTAGCTTAGTAGGTAGTCTAGTAGGCAGTCCAGTAGGTAGTCTAGTAGGCATTCTAGTAGATGGTCTAGTAAGTTGTCTACCTACTAGCTTAGTAGGTAGTCTAGTAGGCAGTCCAGTAGGTAGTCTACTAGGCATTCTAGTAGGCATTCTAGTAGATAGTCTATTAGGTATCCTGGTAGGGAGTCTAGTAGGTAGTATGCTGGCTTATTAGACGTGAGGCCACGGTTCAAACCACAGATCATACATCTCCAACAAAACGAAATGTAGAAAAATATTTCTTCGGCAACTTCCCCTCAGCAGATTTCTGATAAAAAAAACTCTGAGAATAAATGAAATTATTATGAAAAGTTCTTCAAAACTGTCCAGTACTCGTGTACAAAATTAACACAAACAAGTTGTAATCCTGACTAAAGGGTTGTAATGGCTAACTATGTATGCATGTAATCTAGAGAACTTCATTTTGAATCGATCGCTGGTTTTGTTCGCATCCAAAATTCGTTACTGCTTATGATGTTAGGCCAAACAATGTTCAGGATATTGTACTTCTTGGACAACGATTGACAATCTCTTGTAGGGGGAGGGGCTTAAGTCGTGCTGTGTAGTATTCCACGTCTCACTTGTCTTTTTAATCGCAGACATGACACAAAAACTAACAGCCAAGAGTATGCAGATGATAAAGTTCCGATAGCTACAAGAACATTTGAAGAGACTCTTTGTGTCACTATTCAAAGAGGTCTTAAGATTGTAAAACCACACAATGGAGTATCACGAGTCATAATGACATGTAAAATGTTTGTAGAAAAATCTTGTGACTGGATGTATACCATACAGCTCAGGCAAATGGTGATCTAGTATGTGGCTATTGTTTGGACTCGCAGAATAAATTACAAAACAGCTCAGAAGTCATTGCATCACATACAGACACTAGTATGCGATCGTATAACTAGAGCAATGAGATGTTATCAAAACCAAAGCAGCCATTCATTATACTTCTCAGTAACTGGCTTCCCAGGACTATGTTCTAAGAGAACTTTGTTTTAACATGCAAGCAGCCAAATTGTATTTTGTCCTGTTGAAAGGAAAACTCATTCACGTTTTGAAATCCAATTGATTCATTACGTATTAGTGCAGCTAGACAGCCAGTCAATTGCCAAAACTCCCACAAGCCAATATCAATTCAATTTAATTCAAAAAGCAAAAAAATCAAAAACAAATCGAATCAAATTTGTAAGTCGAAGACATAAAATTACAAGTCATCGTGGTGAACTCAATTCTTTATAAAGAAATAAAGACGCACTACGTGAATAATGCGAAAGAAACAAAACAACGTGAAAGAAATCATGTCACCTGGTTGTTGATTATTTTGACTGTTGTTTGGCTGAACTACTGAATGAATAGCTGGCTGGCTGGCCTATTGATTCGTTGATTCGCTGGCTTTTAATGGTTGTGAACCATACCAATTAAACGAAATGAAAACAACAACAACAAAAAAAAACTAACTAAACAAACCAAATAAAATGAAATTCAAAATTAAAACCAACGAACGAACGAAAGAAAACATCAGTAAAATATTTAATGATGATTGCGTGACAATATTAACAAGACAACTCATCAGGCAAATATTTTACTTGTTAAGCAGCCACCACTAACGGATCCACAATCGATTGTAATGATTATACGCGTGTGATTTACATGCGTATTCCTACAGCAGATTCTTCTATTATTTTTCTCTCTCTTCTGGATGTATTCAATTGAATTGCAGCGTTAGATTTCGTTGCATGCTTTTGGAAAATTAACGCATGCTTGGTATCCATGTTTAAAAGAATAAAATTGTTTTCATTTCTAAAGGATGACCAGGACATCAAAGACAGCGTAGTTAAGTGACCAGCATATGGTATATGTGCACCCAATCTGGTTTCATCACCACACCATAATAGAAAAAAATGAGATTTTAATCCATTGGTTATGACAACCCCTTATTGGTCATAACAACCCCTTACACAGGCCTTTGCTTGGGCTACTGTGGCGGATAGCTGAACGGCCTACAGATATGTAGGTTCGCTGCAAATATTGAATAAGCAGTCCCCGTCCAAAAGCGGCAGTGATGGAGGGCATAACTAAAAAGGTTTTTACTGCCTTATGAGGTCTCTGCGACGGGGCGAGCCGATTCCGCCCATAAATAAGTATCAAACCAATATCCTAACAGCTTCTGTCCCATATTGAGCGGCGTTTTAGGCAGCCTCTGTCTTCAGGATAGGAGCGACTGAATTAACACATGTCAGTTGGTATAAAATGATATGCGTAGGATCCCAGAACAATAAAACATGGATTCAAATTCAACAAGGAATGATAAAGTCGCGGTGCAGGGTGTAAAAATATTGATGGGTGCGCATGCAGGCCCCCGACCGTCGAGATCAAGCGACTTCAATGATATGACGGTGGCGCACTTGGACAACATATCAGATAATGCCACAAGCAGAAATCATTTCCAAAGAGCATTGAAGCTGGCTCGAACACCGGAAAAAGTATCTCCCACTGGAACGGCGGTGAGGTCAAGATCTTCTCCGCCATGTCTGAACGAAGTCACGTCCATTGTGAAACCAGTCCATGAACGATAGCACAGCCCTGCAAATTTAAAAAATTGAAAATGGCGGATCCAATATGGCGGTAACAATTTTCAAGTAAATCTGATTAAATTTTATAAACCTCGACCACAATATTGGATCCGCCATTTTGAATTTTTTAAATCTGAATAAAGATCTGTAATCAGCGACTCCAAAAATCCCTGAGTAACAATTTTCAAGTAAATCTGATTAATTTTTAAGGACTTCCGTAATGTGTTTCTTTTTCTCTTGCACCCCTTGACATAAACCCACCCCCTACTTTAAGGGTGTATGCAAACAATGTGGCTTTGGGCTCATTTTAAAGAGCATAGATCAATTGTCAATTTCTGACAATAGCGATGGTTCTAGCACGTCAGTGTTTAGCCCTACAATGTTTCAAAAATGGCTAAAAACGCTATTTTTTGGGGTTCTCGAAAACCTGACGTGATGGAAAGTTTTTGAAACCAGATTCGTGTTCAGCGCCCAAAATGCCTTCGGAAACACCTGGAGCCATCTTATTTGCAAAACCCATGCAGGGCTGTGTTATTCATAGATCACATGGACCACATGTAGTCATTTTCATTGATAAGTTTCATTTCTGCTTGAAAGGTTATACGTGAAAAAAACAAAATTTGTTGAATCTCGGAAGATAACAATTGACATGAGGTACAAGTGCATACAATGGCGCGCGAAAAAGTCACTATTTGGTGTAATCCGTCCATATTTCTTTGAGAACGATGGCGTGCACTATAGGATAATGATTACTAACTTCTATTGGCCTCAATTGAATGATCTGGAACACCACCGACATGCGATTTCAATACGTATCCCAGAGTTCAAGCCGCATTAGATGTTCTGCCAGAACGTTTTAAAGGTATGATTATCTCACGGGGTATTTAAACCAGTTATGCTTCTTTCTGTAAAGGTTTCTTAACTCACAAGTGTAAGCGAGTAAGCCACTAATCACAGTGGTCCTTAAAGGCAAAATCACTCTTCCCATTGCTCAATTTTAAAACTGATAGATACGCCAGAGTCATGGAAAATTGTACATTTCGAATGCATTGCATTCAGAGAAATCTTGGTGGACATTTTAACTGAGATATATACAATGCAGAAGTCGCCGTAGTCTAGTAGGTAGTGTATTGGCTTATTAGACGTAAGGCCACGGTTCAGGCATCGAAAATATGAAAATATTTCTTCGGGGACTTCCTCTCAGCAGTTTTATGACAAAAACTCTGAGTTTCAAATAAAAATTCTCATGAAAAGTTTCTCAAAGATCTGTCGATCGGAATCGACTTAAAACTGTAGCTCCCGCCTCTCATGTCTAATTGTGAGTGAAGAGTTGTAACGACTAATTATGTATATACGTATGTGTATATTCCATACATAATGACATCCGTAGGTTGTCGAAACGAGTAAAACAGGCGATGATTCCTCACACAGGTATGCTTAACAAAAGGCAATATAAAGAGAAGCAAAAGCTCTACTCAAACCAAGTGAGTTTGAGGTAATCAAAGATTTTGTTGTGAAATTACAATAAGAAGAAATCTGAGTCATGCATCAGATTATTAAGAAATAAACTGAGGTTGCTGAGTGGTATTTTGGCTCGTTACTGTAAACTCCTAAGTACCGCTTACTTAGGCATGCTATAGTCGAATTGCTAGGTCTTCCTTGTTGTTAGAGACAGCAAAGCTGACTCTGGGAATTGTGGTTTACAGTAAAGCATTTGAATTCTCTAACATTCGAGGAAACAAAGAAAGTTTACAGACTGTAGTTTGGTTACGCTGTGCATACATATATCGTCATTATAACTCTTTAGTCAGGATTACGACGTAGTTTCTCACATCACATATGTATGTTGTGTGCATAGCTGCCAGATAACTGAGGCACCAAATCGGCAAATATTTGAGAAAAAATCGTCAAAATCGTCAAAGACGTTTATTGAAATCGTCAAAAAATCGTTAGAAAAAATAAATAAATAAATTAAAAGTTTTTAAAAACCAAAATTATTTCTATTGTAGTAAAACATATAAAGTAAATGTATGTACATATCTGAGTTCAAAAATAAAACATTTAAAAAAAAATTGTTAGAAATTAAAAGCTAGCGTCGCTCATCTTCATTTATTAATTTTTTTCCAAAAACGGAGAAATTTTATATAATTTTCAGGAAAAAATTGTTTAACGTTTAAACAATTTATCCCAATGTTGTTTAGTGACACATAAGCGCAGCAATAATATTGCATCATCTTAATCTATGGGTGGTGTAAATACTAAGGAGACAGAAGTTCTTGATATTCTGAGCATTCTGAGCATTCAGTGTAATGTTGGCTGTAACCATCACATTTTTCAGTTCCTTCAGTGCCTTCTTAAGATCTTATCATCGGATCTTACTATTTACGCCATTTGTAACTGACCGAGAATGGAATACAACTCTCATGAATGGGTCGGTGCCTCAACGTCTATTTTGAGGTTTCTCGTTAGTGTACAGAAGAGGCCGTAGTAGCTCGTTAATGACGGTAGTGCACCCAACTCCATTGAATCATTGGAGCACCGTTGCAATGTAGTTTGTGTTTCACTGTTCTATCGCTTCGACAAAAGGATTTTGCTCGAACGAAGTAAGAGGACTTTTCCCGAAAATATATTCATACGTAACGCTCGTCTTTCTCGGCCAGAACATCCGTATGTGGACGATTAGCCAGTGGATCGCACTCTGCATTACAGTAAAAATACGTCATTTAATCGAACTATTCGTATGTGGAACTCATTCACTGCAGAGACCTTTCCTGTTACTTATGGTATTAATTTACACAAGCCTAGTGTCCATAAACACTGTTCTCGCTTTCCTTCTTCACATAACATATTTTCATAGTTCCAAACACAATGCCATCCATCCCCTGAGTGTTAGTTGTACGAAACAAAATAACGACGCTTGCCTTTGTTCTTACGATGGTAATATTAGAAGCTGAACTCGAATTTTTAAAATTGTCTGCAACGACAAGTGATAAATTATTCTCAACCACGAGGTTATTTAGGAGTTGTGATTTTTTGGCTTTTAAAGGGTTAAAAAGGAATAAAATACAGAAAAATCATTACAGGTATTCGAAAGGTATTTAATGTACTAAAGTTGGGAATATGATGTAAAGTTTTAATTTCTAAAAATCGTCAAAATAAGAGCATAAATCGTCAAATCGTCAAGATGATATTTTTGGAGCTCAAAATCGTCAAAATGACGATAAATCGTCAAATCTGGCAGCTATGCTTGTGTGTGTTAATTTTATACATGAGTGGCGGGTCCCCTAAAGTTTAAAGTCGACTACGAACGCCAGATATTTGTGAGAAACCTTTCATTGCAATTTTATATTTACGCTCAGAATTTTTACAAGAAATCTGTTGTGGAGAAGAAATATTTTTTTATATTTCGTTTTTGATGGAGATGCCTGACCTGGGGTTTGAATCGAGGTCTCATACTACCCACTAGACTATGGCGATTTGGTTACGCTGTAGGAGTTTTTAAATTTCTTTGAAGATTTTTCAATTTTTTTTTTGAAGTTGGATGCCAGAGGTATTCTGCCCTCTGCTGTCCGATTATAACGGACCTGACCTGGAAGGCTTAATGGCTTCAACAGTTTATTTTAAAATTTTTAATATGATGTTGAATTATTGTACAGTTGTTGTTATTGTTGTTGTTTCCTATTGCTTATGCCCAGCACGTCTGTGTAAAATAACACGACTATTTTTTTTTTTGATGGTTGGTTGTTATAAAAAATTTGTCTTTTTCAATACGTCGTTACTAATAAAAAAAAATAAAAATTTTAAAACAACAACAACAAAAAAATAGTTTTGTATGTGTGCTTGTGTTATTTTAAAAGCGATGGAAAAAAAAGCGAAAGTGTGACATCTTTTCACTTTCAAGGCCGCATAATCAAACAGACCCAAAAAAAAAAAATAAAAAAAAAACTTTTAAATTAAAAGAAAACGATTTTTGAATACCAAAAAAAAAGAAAAAAAAAGAAAAAAAATTTAATAAAAACAACTAAATTTGGTATGGAAATTAACTGGTGATCACAAAAGAAAGACAGACGGACAAGCAAACAAACCAAGAAGAAGAAAAGAAAACGAGAGCGTATGATGATGATGATGATGATGATGATGCCTCATCAAGCAAGTGAATTTAGGCTAAAATTTGTGTAAATCTTTTATTCATTAAAGTCCAGCTTAACAAGCAACCAAACAACCAACCAACCGAGATGAAAAAAGATGGGAAACCACAATTTATCAACCAAACAGCCATTCTAACTAAACAAAGCTTGATCGCCACACAACTTTAAATTAAATGCCACTGTTAGTTAGGCAGTGTTAGTTTCTTTTTTTTTAATTTCAATATTTAATGAAATTCAAATTTATATTCAAATTCACATTCACATTCACATACAAATACAATTTGGTAGAGGAATTCAAATTCACACTAAAAAATATTCACATTTTTTTTTCGTTGAACTGCGTATGTTTATTACATCATAATTAATGTATGCATGCATCACTATCACTGTTGTATGTATGATATTTATTATGATGATTTTTTTTACCGTTATACATAAATTTCAAACTCATTAACATATTCATTATAATCATTTCTATGATTATCGATTATACTGTTGTTTGTGTGAGTGTGCGTGATGTGTACATGTGTTGTTAAAACGATTAATATTTTTCATTGAATAATTAATTGTTTAAATAAATACAAACCAACAAGCAAAAAAATAAAATAAAAAATGAAAACAATTTCGGGAGAAAAAAAATTTGAAGGGAATTCAAATGAATTTTTTATAGCCGTAAAGCACGATTTTAAGGCATAAGTATCGTAAAAAAGATTAAATATTTACAATATTACACACATTAAATATCAATGTTATCGATAATTAAATATCAATGTTATTGTATTTAATTGATTAGATTGATTAGAGAAGAATGCAATTAAAAAAAATAAAAAAATTAGTTTTTAAACTTTCATTCCATATACACATGGATTCTCAAAATTCTGCGACCTAACAAATGATCACCAGAGATCAGCAATGAATGGTTTTTTCGCTACTCATAAGCACTCATGAAATTTTGAATATAAGTGAGACAACAATATTGAAATTTAACTACACACTCTGATTCATTTATACTCACTACAACGTTGATTTATAAGTACAGGTTGCAATAAGTATGCGTACAATGTTGGCATCAAACTCATACCATTCATAAGCCTACTCATTAAAGTTCATAACATAAGACACATAAGCAAAAAAAGACAGAGCAGCAAGCAGAGCAAACATACAACCTTATAGTGAGTATTTTAGTGTTCGTACGCGAATTATACTTATCTTGTGCTTCATGCATATGCTGAGTTATGGAGAGTCAAAATCAACAACATCATACGTGTAAGATGAAGTATGAATATGATGAGTACTTCAAACTTTGAATATGAGTAGAGGTTCCATGATACTAAAATAAGTATGAATGCGTATAAGTATCAGAAATTATGAGTATGATTCGATTCTACTCCTCTTTTTGAGTACCCATTGCTGATCTCTGATCCTAACATACTATACATATTTATGCATTCAGATAATAAATATTTTCTTCATTCCTCTACCTAAAAAACTTGCTTTAACGAGATGCATTTCTCTCAACGCTTGTCGGCGTAACACTTATCTTTGACGGCACCCCACAAATAATAGTTCAACGGTACAAATCGCAGCTCCGAGGTGGCCAAACGACATCAGCTCTGCGACTGATAATGCGATCTTCAAAAACAGGGCGCAAAACGTCGAGTGTAGCTTCGGCTGTGTGGCACGTAGCGCCATCCTGTTGAAACCAAATGTTGGCAATATCCTCCTCTTCAATTTTTGTGAACAAAAATTCGTTCAACATGGCCCGATAACGATCGCCATTGACTGTAACGGCCACTCCTTGCTCATTTTCGAAGAAAAATGGCCCAATTAGGCCTCTGAACCAAAATCCGCACCAAACAGTGACTCGTTTTGGGTGCGTCGGCTTTTCAATGTATGCGTGCGGGTTTTCTGTGCCCCAAATGCGACAATTTTGCTTGTTTATATACCCGCCAAGATCAAAATGAGCTTCATCTGAAAAGATGATTTTTTTTTCCAAAATCGGCATCTTCTGGTGTAGGCTACTGCATGGCCAGTCGAGACAGCCATTTGAATGAAATTATATTCCATTATTAACCGGAAGGATTGTAATTTCAAATAAAAAAAGAAATTTGAGAAAATATTCAGCAGTTTTTTTTAAAGCATTTTCAAAAAAAAAAGTTATTTGGCGGACCCTTTAGCTAGAATACCCAGATTATAGTAAAACTTCTCTACCTTCTTACAGTAGCCATTAATTCCATAATCCTTCTCTTCACCATATTGTTGAAGCCATATCTGACACAATATATACATACATACATACATACATTCATACATAATTGCTCATTACAACTCTTCAGTCAGGATTACGACCTAGGTTCTCACAACACTTATGGTGTGTGTGTTAATTTTATTTATTAATGGCGGGTCCCATATAGTTTGAAGTCGATTGCGAGCAAAATTTTAGAAACTTTTCACGGTAATTTCATTTATTCCCTAAGAGTTTTTGTCAGAAATCTGCTGCGAGAAAGTCGACGAAAAAATATTTTTTCGTGTTTCATTTCAGTTTGTTGGAGGTGTTTGACCTGGGGTTTGAACCCTGGCCTCACGTCTAATATATCAACACGCTACATACTAGACTATGGCTACTGAATGCTCTGTTTATATCGCATCTTCCAACACGATCATTGCTTTTTGACAGGTTAATAACGGCCATTTTGTTGCTGCTACATCTGTCAAATCAGTTGCCATTTATTCAGTTTGTTCTATCAAATCACCATGGATGAATATAATATTTAACAACATATGCAAATAGTAAAATTTTTTCATCGAAATGGATTGTAACATACCACGCGTTGCGTTCATTTTACGTTCGCCATAATCGTCTTACCGTTTGAGCCCACTGTCGCAATAAACGATCGACCTATATCTGCTCGAAAACATCGACTCCGGCCGTGAAAGTGTGAAAAGAATCCAATGCAGTTGCTCACAAGAACTTGGCCTTTCGCAGAACATAACTTGACAAATTTTAAGTCGTGACTGGTGCCTACACCCGTACAAAATTCAACTGCTCCAGAAACTGAAGACAAAAAACATAGACAACGACTGAATGGGTCCTGGAGCAGTTTGCAACTGACCTTAAACTCATTTCAATTGAATGAGTACCACGTATCAAACGAAATTGTTGAATTTTGAAAAAAGTTACCCTTTGGTGTGAATTTTGGGTTGGATATGCCGTCATTCTCAGAGACGAGCGCTATACATCGATACTTATCAGCTTCTTTTGCCCTGAATTTGATGAATTGGACATTGTCATGTAGTTTTAAGTGATGTAGTGATGCTAGCGATATGAGGACTTGGTCATCTCATGCGGAAGTCATATGTACTAATCACCGAGATCTTGCGATTCGATCCCGTTAGACTTTTTTGTGGAATTTTTTAAGTCGCAAGTGTATGCGAAAAAGCCATAAGCCACAACAGTTCTCAAAGTTAACATAATCTATGCTTACATACATAATTGGTCATTGTAACCCTTCAGTCAGGATTACGACCTAGTTTCTCACATCACTTAAGTGTGTGCGTTAATTTGTATACATGAGTGGCGAAAACTACAGTTTAAAGTCGACTCCGGACCACAGATTTTTAAGAAACTTTTTCATTGCAGGTTTATTTACTCTCAGAGTTTTTCCCAGAAATCTGCTGAGAGGAAGTCGCCGAAGAAATATTTTTTCATATTTCGTTCAGTTGAAGATGCCTGCTCTGGGGTTTGAACCGAGGCTTCACGTCTAATAAGCTAACACACTACCTACTAGACCACGGCGACTTCCCGTGACGTACAAAGTACACTTAAGTTCTAAACTCGATCAAGTCTATGTCTCAAGCGAAGCCAAAGTTGGGATCTGTTTAACGTATTAAGCCAACAGCATGCAACAGACGATTACACTTTTCAAAAGAAATGGCCTCTAGTAATCGATAACACTAGACATTTAGATATTTTCCCATCAATAGTTCAATTTGAAATTAATTGGCGCAATAAACGATTTCATATCAAACGCAACATGCGCAACAAAACACAACACAGCGCATCACAGCACAAAAACGATCGTTACGAGAAACGTGGTTGCGATGGTAACGTGATTGGTTCCATCATCAAGAATCTGGGGATGACATAGTGGAAATCATTACGTGAATGAGTTGCTTATTGTTGTTGTAATAATCAAAATAATGAAAAAGAAACGACAAGAAAACAAAACAAAACAAAACAAATCGTGCATCGTCAAGAATGCAAATAAACGATGACAAATGAAAAGTTTTAAACGCTCAAAACGAAAGCAAAAGTTGGCTACAGAAAGCCAAAAAAAAAGACGATTGACAAGAGAGAAAGAGAGAGGGAGAGAGAGAGAAAATAAATTTGCTTGATCACCGTCTATGGCAAACGCTACAGATATTGACAAACAAAAACAAAAATTGTTTCCAACGTTTCATTCAAGCTGTTTGGCTACGTTTGGTAAAACGAGTAGTTTTTGGTATGAATTGGTCGTCGTCGTCGTCATAAAACATTTCCAGTATGTGAGAAACTGGGTCAGCATGTCGCTCGATTCGTTACGTTTTGCTTTAGTGTTTTTGTTGTTATTGTTGTTGTTGGTTTTTTATGTTTGCTTTTCCTTTATTCTTCTTTGTTTTCTTTTATAAACGCTAACGAAGACTAAACAAATGCTCGTCGTTGTGATACGCCATAGAAAGTGAAAACGATTATGATGGCAGCAGAGTAGAAGCAGCAACAACAACAACCACAACAATGGCAACACTGCAGGGCAGAAGAAGAGACAGCTTAACTAATGGCTGCGTCTAGGGCTGCATGAATGTGTGTGTGTGTAAAGTTTCTATTTCTGATTATAAGACAAGAGTCTGACGATTATATCACTGCGGCAGGGAATGTTACCCTACGAGCGAGCATACAAAACATGCAATATGAACTTGGGTTTTCAAAATATACTTTCGGGAAGATTGTGACCATTGGGGGAAGAGATGGGCATTACAATCGTAAATTGAGCCAATATTGAGCGGGAGAAATGAAAATAAAACAAAAACGTTGACTTTTGAAAAACGTTTAACGAATCACATAATATTTGTCCAACATCGACAACAACAACAACTATTATGAAGCATTTATAGGGGTAAATTACAATGCATAAATACAAAAGAAGCGACAGAAAAAGCACACACTCATGCAAATAAATTTAAAATTTTAAACGTAAAAAAATTTGTTGAGTGCATTACAGAGCGTACGTATGTAGGTGGTATCAAACATACCCTACTGTACATGGCAACTTGTGCGATGCGTTTATCATTGTTAAGCGAAACTGGTTTAAACTCTCTTCAGACTGAAAGATTTGAGTTCCTGGACGCTTGCATTCTGAGAACTTCCCAAAGCAAGCGGGTTTAATGATGTTGAGACATGATTTACATTTGAATATCCTTTTAAAGGAAGTGTATATGGACTAAAAGGCAAGCAATCCAAAGAAAGTGCGCTTTGACTTTATTAGCTGATACACAACCTGCACTTCTTTAGAGTAGGTTTTACGCGAAATACTCCAGGTTTTGGTTTTTGTGGCAGCACGCTATCCCTGGTAGAGGTGTTAGTTTCTAAACGCACGAATCCAAAATGCGAAGGAATGAACGAATTTTGGCTTTTAATTTATTTTGTGAAAGAACTTTACCCCTGTTAGAAGGAATCCAAAATGCAAAGGAATGTCGGTTTTGGAGTATTCTTGAGTGCACCTAGAGCTTCAGCTTGTCAAGGACACTTCTAGTTTTGGTGTTTTATTTGTTTTGTGGCAGCACTCTACCCCTGGTAGAGGAAGAGGTGTTACTTTTCTACACGCATGAATCCAAAATGCAAAGGAATCTCGGCTTTGGAGTATTCCTGAAGGCGTTTGGACTTAGCTCATCAAATGCACTTCCTGACCTTTGTTGAGTTTAGCAGGCAGAAATTCTTGTCATCAAAGAGGCAGTAGACTGTCGAAAACGACTGATTATTCTATGAATTTGATTCATGAGAGTAAGAACTTGCCTTGACTGTCGCTCGTCATTCTACGAGATGCAATATACAATGAAATGTAAGACAGATTAACTTCCCTTACGGATTTGGAAAGTAGTTGTGCTCATGCCCTCTAGTAAGCACAAGCTCCTATGTGGTACGACTCAGGTTGCAAAGAATATGTCTTTCTTCTGAGAATGAATTGGTGCGACGAGGACTTACTTGCGTCTGTGACTACCGTACATAGGGAGAACCGCATAGCACTTGGTCTCAGAGTGTTAAAACTACAATTGCAACAGTGTTTTTCGGAATGAAGATGATCGTGTGTAGTCGCCGTGGTCTAGTAGGTAGTGTGTTGGCTTATTAGACGAAAAGCCAGGGTTCGAGCCCCAGGCCGGACATCAAAATAAAATACAAAAAGTATTTCTTTGGCGACTTCCTCTCAGCAGATTTCTGGCAAAAACTCTGAGAGTAAATACAATTGCCATGAAAAAGTTTCTCAAAAATCTATCGTTAGGAGTCGACTTTAAACTGTAGGTCCCGCCACTCATGTGTAAAATTAACACACACAACATAAGTGGTGTGAGAAACTAGGTCGTAATCCTGACTGAAGGGTTGTAATGACCAATTATGTATGTATGTATGAGGATCGTGTGAAAATTTCTGTCCTATTTGCGAAGAACAGCTAGGCGGCAAGTGATCACATTTTTAAAGTAATACGCATGGACTCTTTGCTGAGAATAAATAGCGGCGATGTGGCCTTATTTGTGTATGTGCTTACGCGACATTGCCGGGTATATGGAGACATGCACAGCATTTCGGCACAGGGCGTTAAAACTACTGATGCAGCTGCGTTTGAGAATGAAGGTGAAACATCTTCTGGCCTACTGCCCGCTGGTAGGCTTTGGGAGAAAACAGAGAATACCTGGAGAACTTTTTGAGTTATTTTGAGGAGAACTGGGTGTATCTACTTGTTGACGCTATTTAGACTTGGGTCTTGTGTTGTCACAACGGAATTGTGAGTCTAAGCGTATCGGGAAAGAAATCGGCTCTCACTGTCGCTTAACCACCAGCATAACTTGTAAATATTGATACACAGAGAAGTACATACATACGTGCACTAAGTCATGTTCTAGATAGCCGTTTACATATTAGCTTTTATGATTGCTGTACTACTCGCTTGGCTAAAAATGAGGTTCCTATACGCGATAACTTGTATATTATATTGACATGAGGAACAATTATCAGCTCTGTATGCACTGTGGAGGGAATACAAGTGAAAAATCGGAGGCACATCTAATACGCGATTGTTTATCGTTGACTAGAAAGAGGATAATATTTCTACCCTCAATCATGTTGAAATATATTAAAGAATTGGAGAATATTCTTGGATTTTCGTAAACGGTTTGCTTTTACTTCGCTTAACATTATAATTATAAACAAAAACTACAAAAATACAACAACAAACACCAGCATAAAAAGTGGTAAACAAGTAAACAAAAAATCGGAAATAACACTACAAGACTAAATGTAAACAAAATACACAAACAACAATAATGAATGTAAATAACGATGTTTACATTTATAGAGAATTCGAGAAGGCGAAATCACGAACTTTCTCCTTCAAGAGCATTCATCAGACTATTTACTATGCCATACAAAAGCCAAGGCAAAATAGGCGAGTCAGTCAGTAAAGTTCAGTCAGTCTGGTGTGAAGACGCGGTGCGTTTGAAGAGAATAATCGTAGTTTGAAGATCTCCGTTACAATGATCTGTTGTATAATTGCTAAGTGACTGTTATTGTTTATGCGAAGGGTGTAAACAGAGAAATAACAAAGAAGAGCAATTGTTGTTGTTTACATCAAGTTGTAAACAGTGACACACGGAATTGTGCGAATAATAAACAATTTTAATTAAAACTAAACACAAATTTATTTTTTTTTTCATTTGCAATCTGCGAGGTCATACGTAACAATACTTTTCTTCTCTCACAGCAGAATTGAGTTAAAATGGACACAAGAAACCAAGGGATCTTGTTGATTCGACTTAACATACCAAACCCTAGGGTATCACCTAATCGAACTGTATCGCCTATAACTTTTTTACGTTATTGTTGTAGTTTGGTTTGCTTCTTATTCTTTACTGTGCTGTTGTTTTAATTATAGGTCCACGTATGTTTCTTTTTCCACCATTTCTTGCACGTATATTTTAGGTATTCCACGTTTTTATTTTGTTTTTTTGATGGTTTTCGCTTTTGAATTTTCAATTTTCCATTTCGACTGGAGTATTTATTTATTTAAGCGTAACATAGGTTAGTTTTTCTTGTTATATTCGTAGTGTTGTTATTGTAATTGTTGTTGTTTTGTTTCTTTATTTTTATTTTTTTGTTTTAAGAAAATAAACCCTGGTGTTCTATGCTGTTAATGCAATAGGCCTCCTTTACAGAATATTTGGTATTCAAATTCATTTTTTTTTATTTAAAAATAAATTTCCGTTTCTGTTGTTTTTATAATATTGTTTTGTTGTTGTTGTTGTTGTTATTATTTATATATTTAAGAAGGAAAGTTATTTATGATCTGTCAAAATAAATATTTTAAATTGAGCCGTTTCGTATCTTCACAGGTTATTCTGGCCATTTTTATTGGTGGCAAAGCAATGGGGGAGAGTGCTTAAGTTTTTGAACAGGGGGTTTGGAATAAATTATTGTCTCGCCTGATTTCATTAGGGAACATCTTCTCTACACACGTAAATGGAGCATTTCTTTCTGGGCGTTAAATTATGTGTGCAATTGGAAATTTTTATTAAAAAAATAACGTATAAAATTTTAAATAATTTCATTAAAGTGCGGCAATTTATTTATCCCTTTAAAACCCATTAAAATAGAGATAGGAGATACACTGGAGAGCAAAAGTGGCTTTTGTAGAAATTTGTTTTTTTTATACATGAGTGGCAGGACCTACAGTTTAAAGTCAACTCCGAACTACAGATTTGATTGAGAAACTTTTCATGGCAATTTGTATTTACTCTCAGACATTTTGCCAGAAGACTGCTGAGCGGAAGTCGCCGAAGAAATATTTTTTCATATTTCTTTTTGCTAGGGTTGAATTGTGTCCTCACACTACCTACTAGACTTGGGCGACTACACAAAAGGCCTTTTATTAAGCGCTTCATACTTTTAGATTGAAATAAAACAAAGTTTAAAACAAGATCTTGGTGACTAATTCACATTACCTTTACGTGAGATGG
The DNA here is from genome assembly GCA_932273835.1 of Sarcophaga variegata. NCBI lineage: Eukaryota > Metazoa > Arthropoda > Insecta > Diptera > Sarcophagidae > Sarcophaga > Sarcophaga variegata. The sequence continues at coordinate 101,247,060 of OW026360.1, read as the reverse complement.
CATGGTCATGGTTATGGTCATGGTTAAATCAGACCTGCAGAATATCCAATGTGGCATGAAATGTGTGGCTTATGTCGTTAGTGACGAGTTCCATCCATTTCGGTTCAAAAGAAATTGGTAATCATCAAGGCTCATATTTCTTTGGAAATGAATTTGATCAGGCTATCACTGTCAACAGTGAGCACTAGAAGATTAGATAATTCAGTACGACTAATATCATATGGAGTTTTGCTAACACTCATTTAACAAAAGTTGTTGAAATAACCTCAAAAGATCTGGAAACTTTTTCGTCTTTTCTCGTGTGAGTGCAGAGGTCTGTGTGGTTATGAATAAACTGTCCAGAAATCATTAACCGCCATTTTATTTTGAAATGGCCGACTAATGACTTACTAGACTTAGTCACTTTGGTGACATTATGCAGTTCCGTGTAACCTTTTATTGCCTCCCATAGTCTCCTCGTCTTAGATGGCAAATGTCTGTCATCCATAACATATTTTAATCTAAAGATTGTAATGACAAGGAAGTTTCCATTATTTTGAGTTCCTGACCACATGATCCGTAATCACGATTAACTGCCGCACCTATGTGGCTCAATTGAATGCTTTATATGGTATCTAAGGTCCTATTCAGACGATTTTAGTAATTTTGCAACTTTGACGCTTTTCCAAAGGGTTTTCATGTGACATTTTAACCCTCAGATGTAACACGGTTTTCAGTGTCACGAATAGTCTTGAATTCTCCATGTTAACCTCAAGTGATTTTCTAGTTGTGTTACCTAGAAGTCGTCGTAGTCAAGTAGATAGTGTGTTGGCTTACTAGAAGTGAGGCCATGTCTCTCGAACAAAACGAAATAAGAAAGAATATTTCATCGGCGATTTCCTCTTAGCAGATTTCTAGCAAAAACTCTGAGAGTAAAAATAAAATTGCCGCTAAAAGTTTCTCAATAATCTGTCGTTCAGAATCAACGTTATACTATAGGTCCCGCCACATATGGATAAAATTAACAAACACAAGTAAGGTGAGACGCTAGGTCGTAATCCTAACTGAAGGGTTGTAATGTCCAATTATGTATGTACATATGAATGTATGTGCTACCTAGATTACTCACATCTCCATTTCTGACCACTTACTAGTGTATAAATACCCAAATAATTTGTTCCGCATCGTACCTCCGAAAACCTCTAAACGTCTCCTTACAGTTCAAGAGTAGTACCTCTTGTGTGCCATTGCTCGCCATTGCTCTAGTGTTAGAACATATTAGAACTCGTTTTAATTACTTTCAACAAGTGGAATCAATTCTGGATTATTTACAGGGAAATAACTGAATGCCTCTTGAAGTGGTGGTGATGTACTAAGGGACACTCTTTGCTGTATATTAATACGCAACTTAAATTCTTTTGGTACATTTTAACACAAGAGGTGATTGCTATGCTAGTCTATCACTGACAGAGCGTAGTTGAATGATGAAAAAAAACGATTTTAATATGGAAGATGTGTGGAATACTGGATCAGAGATCAGCAATGAATCGTTTTTTCGCTACTCATAAGCTCTCATGAAATTTTGAATATAAGTGAGTCGACAATATTGAAATTTAACAACGTACTCTGATTCATTCATATTCACTACAACGTTGATTTCTAAGTATAGGTTGTAATGAGTATGCTTACAACGTTGACATCAAACTCATACCATTCGAAATATGTTTGATGCATAAGCCTACTCATTTAGATTCATAACTTTAGAAAAATACTTATAATACTCAAAAATGATTTGAGTGACTCGAATCATTCATCAGAATTTCCAGGCTTTGTTGTTAAGTTGGCCGGCCATGCATCAAGTAATGGATCAAATTAGCCTTTTTTGTTAATGTGTTGGTAAAACTATACTCTCACGTTTAGACTGAGAAGAGTTTGAAGAATATTAAAATACTTTTGATTTTCGCTACCTGCGTTGCATAAATGATATGTTCTTTTCTTCTTCAATAACAATACAATGCAGTTTGAATGTTCAATTTTAATGTGTTGCTGTGCTAAGCTGTGAATATGATGAGTACTTCAAACTTTGAATATGAGTAGAATTTCCTTGATATTAAAATAAGTATGAATGCGTATAAGTATCAGAAATTATGAGTATGATTCGATTCTAATCATCGTTTTGAATACTGATTGCTGCTCTCTGCTACTGATCATGCTTGAACTTCCAGTAATTCGTTCGAATTTTGGAGGTTAAGTATCAAATCATTCCTGCCTAAGCAAAAGCTGCAGCAGTGGAAAGGAGTTTAGGAATGTCTTGGAAGCCGAGGAAGACTTACCGAGGAAGTCTAGGACATTGCGATGGTCCGATTCTGATGGCTTTTAGGTTAGGTAAGGTATGATTAACGAAAAAAAGATAAAGAGACCCGAAGCCTGTTTACCAGCGAACTGGGTTTGAAACAATAAAAGGAGATTCGAGTAATGCAGGAATAACTTGAGGTTGGTAACCAGATTTTTGACAGGGCGTTGTACATTTATTCAGAATGTTTCGAGAATAACATGTCGATTCTACGACGAAAAGATTCATGAATCATCGAAACACATTCTTGGAAGCTGTGGAGCTTTAATGCATAGCATAAGGAAACACATGACACCGAACAGCACCCTGAAATTTGGCAGGGTAATACCAATAAAAGTCTGTGCACAAACCATATGTGTAAGTGACAGAGAGCGAGGGTCTATATTTAAGAGAATTGAGGAAACATAGGATATTTATTTCTAAATCTAAATAAGCTGCAACTGAATTAAGTTTTTAAATTTTTTTGTTTCGGAAACTAATCCCCAGACATTTAAGGAACTACAATTCAAAAGAGCAAAACATTCAAATTCGCATTTCTAGTACAAAAAAATTGTATTTCATTTGTTTGAATCAAATCAGCAGTTGGATGGCACACACTCAATAGTTTTAAATTCGTTTCTTTTTTATTGTTCCTATAAAATGACCCAAAAGTTGTAGTCGTTGAGACAAACGTTAACTAAAGTTACTGCTTAACATGCCCCCATATAGCCATCTGTGTATTCATGTGTATGACGTAGACAATGTATGTAAGTAAGTAAGTGTGATATAATCACAGTGTAAGAAATTTATGTTTTTTTCCTTGCTTTTCTTATTATACAGTGTACACTCACACTATATGCAAAAGACTATAGAAGAGGAAATAGACACACACACACTCGCACATACAAACGTAAAAGTAACCAAAAAAAAACTAAAACAACAACGAAATCTAAATAAATCAACAAACGCAGTGAGAGATTTTTTAAGAAAACTTTAAGACGCGCATGCGAACTTTGTCTCTCCTCACTTATATGGTGATGATGATGCTTCTTGCCATCAAAGTACATTCATAGACATGGCTCAAAATGTTTGCCAGTGTTGCCGTGTTCACTGTTGTCTACGTTGAACTCAGGTTATGTAGATGTACAGAGCTACCCCTAACCCCCTTAACACTAAAGTAAGTGACTTGAAAGTAATTATATTCCCCATTAACAACCGTTAAAGTCACTCGGGTGTTATCTTTTAAATAGTATGACACCCAGGTTGCTTGTAAACAAGAAGCTTGATATTCTGCACTTAAAGTGCAATTATGCTACAGCGAGTATAAAGAAAATAAAAAGAAGCCTGGACTCTGTATACTGGCCTGGGATTAGCAGCACAGTATACGGCAGATGTACTAACAAGGACGTAAATCCAATGGAAAGGCAATGTAGCGTTTAATGCTACAGATCCTTATGGCTTCTGTAAATCTTTGTGAAGTCTGTCGCAGTCTAAACATCACCAATATGGTTCGAACCTAAAAGCCAATGCACACGGAAAACTATCGAACACCTCCTATGCAATTGTCTAGCCTTTAGTAGGTTGAGTACCCTGGACAGGGTGTTCTTCGAAGGTTTGGTCTCTTTATCGAGAGCCGACATTAAGGCTCTCCATAGATTCATAAACAGTTTGAGTTGGTTGAGAAGTGCCAGGACATCAAGGTTGTAGTCGCGCTCTCTTGTGCGTTTGTGCTCCATCATTTTTTCTCCATCTCTGATATCCTCCCTTTTCTACCTCTTTTCCTTTTCCAATTTTATTATCTCCTTCACTATCCTTTCTCTCTCTCTCCTCTAGGACGTATTTATAATGAGTCTTTTTGACCTCTGGGTATTGTACTTGTCCCAATGACAAGTACACGTATTCAAACCTAAACTAACCTAGATGCTCTTCTTGGAGACTATCTTATGCATGCAGGACAGACAGAGTCCGAAGAGCAAATTGTTGTAATATCCAGGAAGATATTTTTACAGTCCTTCAGACAGGATTACGATCTAGCTTCTCACACCACTTATGTTGTGCGATTTTATTTTTATACATGAGTGGCGGGACGTACAATTTAAAGTCGACTCCGAACGGCTGATTTTTGAGAAACTTTTCATGGCAATTTTATTTACTCTCAGAGTTTTTGCCAGAAATGAGAGGAAGTCGCCAAAGAAATATTTTTTCACATCTTGTTTAGTGGGAGATGCCTGACCTGGGGTTTGAACCATGGCCTCACGTCTAATAAGCCAACACACTACCTATTAGACCACGGTGACTTCATGTACCATCTAAGTATCGGAAATTTGAGAAGCGTTAATTATCACTTATAGAGTGAGAAAGGAGGGTAACGCTTCCACACAAGTCCCATGCGGTCATAGGCGCTTTCGATAGTTCCTGCTATAACGGATAGGTGGATAAGGTAGAATAGGATAAGGCACAATAGTGCGGTAAATCGAAACTATGTGAGTGATTTCGATATAGTGGAACTCGTAACTTTCGACTTCAACCAATTCACAGAAGTGGGTCGTATATTGTAACACGGGTTTGGCTGCGGACGAATTGCTGAAGGGCCTATAGAGTGTCAGGTAAAATCCCCGCCAGACATGTTATGATCAGACTTGGCATAACCGAAAGAGAACACAGGCGCAGGAACTACAATGAAAACTACAACAGTTGGTTGGAGAACTGGAAATATAACTTCATTCTAACAACCACGATGTTCAAACAGTGAGCTCAAGGCGTCCTTCTGTCATAATATTTTTTCGGTGGTTCTGGAAGAATCTTACCCTCGAACGGGAAGTAATTTTACTAAGACTTGCAACTGTTTTACACTCTGATGAAAAGGTATGGCTTTCAAAAAGTAAAGTCAACGATTAATTCGCCTTCTGAAATGTATTCAGATTAGTTGAGTTAATTTTCAAGGAAAAGTTGGATCATATCAGTCGTTTAGTATTAAAAAATGAAGTGAATGAGTCATTAGCTTCAACGCTACTGTTACTACGGCTCCTTTCCACATCTGTAACATACTTTGGCCTAAGCGATCTTGTTAACCGTTTGCAATACTTCACCAAAATTTATTTGCTTTTAACTCCACTTCCCTTAATGCTGTTCATTTTTCACTGAACGTCTGCTAATACGTTCGAACATGCATGTGTGCATCCATCAACTTAATTAGTTTTACAGAAAGTCCATTGAATGGAGCGCGAGCCTTTCTAACTCCACTTGATTACATGACATTTTCTTGGGCGTATAACAAACGTCAGCACAAAACACACTGGCAACCTGTGGCACCACAGTGAGTGGCAAGGAAAAGGAAAATAAAAAACGAAAGAAAAGAAAACAAAAACAATATTAAACAACCAGAGTTGATCTTTCACCTGAAAACTAATTTTAAGTTGGCATCACTGATTTCCGAAAAGAAGTCTTACAGAGTCCAACATTAAAGGTATGAAATGCCCAAAAAAGAAAAATGTATGCTTTAGAGTTACAGGGTAACAGAAATATTTGCTACAGTAGTAGTAGCTTTTAGGTTAGGTAAGGTATGATTAACGAAAAGAAGATAAAGAGAGCCAAAGGCTGTTTACCAGCCAGCTGGCTGTGAAGCAATAAAAGGAGATCAGAGTAATGCAGGAATAACTTGAGGTTGGTAACCAGACCTTTAATAGGGCGCTGTACACTCAGAGTGTATTTATTCAGAATGTTTCGAGAACAATATGTCGATTCTATGATGAAGAGAATGAATCATCGAATCACATTCTTGGAAGCTGTGGAGCTTTAATTCATAGCAGAAGGAAACACATGGATGGCGTCATTGCTGACAGCACCCAGGGTAATAGGCCGGGAGAAGACAGTATGGGGCTACCCTATAAAGATGGGGTACACCCCTCCATAGATCATATGGTCACAGTACTAGGACCTCTTCACGACAATAATAAAAATAATCGGCCAAGTAGACGAATCAAGAGAGACGTCTAATCAAGGCCACAAGTGTTGAGCTAACCAAATTAAGCAGGTCACCACGAGATCTTTATAAAGTGAAGTAATATCGAGCGGATCAATGCTTGCGCACTTCTACATGAAACCTTAATTCAACATAAACACATATTACTTAGATAATTTGGTCATTACAACCCTTCAGTCAGGATTACGCCCTAGCTTCTCAAGCCACTTATGTTGTGTGTGTTAATTTTATACATGAGTGGCGGGTCCCCTATAGTTTAAAGTTGACTCCGAACGACAGATTTTTGAGGATCCTTTCATGGTAATTTCATTTACTCTCAGAATTTTTGCCAGAAATCTGCTGAGAGGAAGTTGCCAAAGAAATATTTTTTCATATTTCGTTTGAGGTTTGAACTGTGGGTTTTGAACCGTGGGGGGTTTGAACCGTGGCCTTACGTCTAATAAGTCAACACACTACCTATTAGAGTACTGTGCAGTTCTACAGCTTCCGCAATGACGGCTAAGGATTAACTCCAGTTTATTGTCGAGCGTAGAGGTTGTGCAATGATACGTGTTCACCGTTCTGAGTTTGAAAGTATAGTATAGTATATAGTATAGTAGTAGTATAGTAGTAGTATAGTAGTAGTATAGTAGGAGTATAGTAGTAGTATAGTAGTAGTATAGTAGTAGTACAGTAGTAGTATCTTTACAAGTTTTAGTGTGCGGCAGTGTGCCATAAAGAGGCCAGATTGATTGAATTTCAGCCATTCTGTGCGGGAATATTTCCATATTTCCCGCTTCATGGCATTCACAGAACAGCAAACACCCGGTGATAGATTCCAAATCTCTCTCTGCCTAATTCTACCAGCAGAACCCTGGTGCCTCAGTATTCTACACGCCTGCAAAATTGTAAAAGCGCAACATATTTGGGAAGGTGAAGTTAGTTGGCATCACCTTACAAATGTACGAGGGAATTAAATATAATAGCAAGCGCTTATGGAATTTATTGTAGGAATTATTACAACAGACCTCTACGGATTGTCTTGCCGAGGAAGAATAGGACATTACACAACATCGCTATTGCGATGGTCCGATTCTGAAGGATTTTAGGTTAGGTAAGGTATGATTAACGAAGAGAAGATAAATAGAGTCAAATGTACAAGGCGGTAATACATTATATTCAAAGAGGAACAAGACACTGATGTATGATGAAGAGTCAGCTGGCCAAACCCACCTAGTCTCTGTTTTCTTCTTTTCAGGGAAATATTCTTTAATCTAACATCAGGTAGTTCCGTAAGAGATGTTGTGAATGTGATGCCCAATATACAATGCAATGCCTTTGCTTGACTGTTGGATGATAACACACTTAATGACAGGAGGCTTACTTTTCATCTCTTAAGACGCTACTTCTGTAGAAATCATTACAGAGGGTGACTAGCCAATAGGCATGCCTCCCTATTAAAATTATGAGGGAACGATTACAATGCAAAAATAATAGAGGTAAAGTAAGGTTTCACGTTAGTCATTGGTTAGGAGCAAAAGCAAAAGAAATTGATTTTTTAAGGCATTGTTTCTTGATTTCATAACATTCGGTGACCCTAGGCTTCAACTTGGAGCGGTATGTAACCAGATGTATAATGTTGCCTCTCTGAGGTTATCAGACTGCGATAATTTAGTAGCACTCTCTGGTCTGAGGCATAGATCCACATCGAGAATTCTTATTTTAGTTGATAGGCAGGAAGATTGATTTTTCTTTGTCTGTGCTTTGGACAATCCATTCTTTTTACTTCATTCTTATCAGAGATCATCAATGAATCGTTTTTTCGCTACTCAAAAGCGTTCATGAAATTTTGAATATAAGTGAGTCAACAATATTGAAATTTAACTACGTACTCTGATTCATTCATACTTACTACAACGTTGATTTGTAAGTACATGTTGCAATGAGTATGAGTACAACGTTGACATCAAACTCATACCATTCGAAATATGTTTGATTCATAAGCCTGCTCATTTAGATTCATAACTTTAGAAAAATATTTAAAAATGATTCGAGTGAATCGAACTCGACTCGAACAGCAAGCAGAGCAAACGTACAACCTTCTAGTGAGTATTTTAGTGTTCGTACGCTTTCGTACTTCTTTTGTGCTTCGTGTATATAATGAGTTACGGAGAGTCGAAATCAACAACATCATACGTGTTGTTAAGTATGAATATGATGAGTACTTCTAACTTTGGATATGAGTAGAGGGGTTCCATGATATTAAAATAAGTATGAATGCGTGTATAAGGATTATAAATTATGAGTATGATTCGATTCCACTCATCATTTTGAATACTCATTGCTGATCTCTGATTCTTGTATTCAAAATTTGCTGAAGGCACTGGTGTTGAAGTTGTCATAGTCTAGTAGGTAGTGTGTTGGGTTATTAAATGTAAGGCCACGGTTCAAACCCCAGATCAGGCATCTTCAAAGAAACGAAGTATGAAAAAATATTTCTTCGGCGATTCGCTGTCAGCAGTCTTCTGGAAAAATGTCGGAGAGTAAATAAAAATTGCCATGAAAAGTTTCTCAACCAAATCTGTAGTTCGGAGTCGACTTTACCCCGTAGGTCCCGCTTCCTTATATAAAATTAACTCACAAAACATAAGTGGTGTGAAAAACTAGGTCGTGATCCTAACTAAAGGGTTGTGATGACCAATTATGCACGTATAAAGGCGTATAGGTGTCAGAAATTATGTGTATTATTCGATTCTACTCATCTTTTTGAATACTCATTGCTGATCTCTGATTCTTATACTCAGAATTTCCTGAAAGCGTTAGTAGTGTGTTACGTTCAAGTTTCCTTTGTTCCCTTTATAGTCCATCACTCTTTCATCATAATAATTTGATTGTGTTCCCCCTCTCAACTCCAATGAATGGTTCGATAATTTTGATTTGTTTTTTTTTTTCGTATTTTCTTGTGTTTAAAATTGCTTCTCCTCTTCTCTATTGTTTCTTTTGCTGTTGGTCTGTTGGATGATGTCTTAGAAAATATTTTCATGGAATAAAAAATAAAACAACATTTGAAAAATCTTATGTAACACATGTAAGTATCTGCTGAAGTTAAGACGTATGGACTGGCTGGCTCACACTGGCTGGCTAGCTAGCTGGCTGGCTAACTGACTGACTTATTTGCAGCGCTTCAGCGGGTTCCTTAAGCTGCAAAATGCTTCTTTCTTTCTTTCTTTCCTTTTTTTTGTTTTGTTTCTCCAGTTTGGATTTTCATTTTTAATGCTTTTTGTTGTTGTTATTGTTGTTATGTTCCACTATATTAGTGATGACCATCTAATAGAGTTTCTTGTTTGGGAGGAGTAGATGGGTTTTTGTTTTTATTTTTATTTCTGTGGCAAGTAACAGCCGCCATAAAAACCAATTCAGAATTGTGATGATGATGATTGCGGTGGTCTATTATAGAAACTTGTTTTAGCTGGTCTTTCTTTAACTATTTTGAGGATACTTTTGCTTTTTGCTAGCCACACTAAAGCTGGACTGTCTAGCTAGATGGCTGGCTAGATGGCTGGCTGGCTGGCTAGCTGGTTAGTTTACTGACTAACTAACCAAAAAGCTGGGCTCAATGGCTGGCTAAGTGACCTAAATATTCATACCATATTATAGCATACATTATACATCCACATATTCATACATTCATTCATTTATTCATACACACCACACTCCGGCTTTAACTGGCGAACTGACCAGCCATAACAAAACTTTTTTTATCAAAAATAGAAGAAAAAAACTGTGAAAATGAAAATAATTTTTAAAGGAAAAACTGCATCTCTGGTATTCCATTCGTTCATATATTTTTTATTTCGCGTCTTTGTTTTAATATTTGTTTTTGCATTTGATGTTGTCAGATTTTTTTTTCGATTTTACCGGCATACTTTTTTTTAATTTTCTTGTTGACTCTCAGACACTTTACCTGCTCAAGTTTTGTCCAACAATTTTCATACGATTTTCATTTATTTGAAGAAAATAAAAATTCATAACAATTTACTATCAAGAGGGGACCTCCACCAACAAAAATGTGAGATTCCAAAGTCTTAATAAAAAAACAAACAAATAGAAAATCTATCATGAATTCATACATACATACATATGTACATAACGACTATAATAGGCTGTACTTTAAACGTTTAAAACTAATTTAATTAAATAGAATTTACTCATGAAACAACATTACAAGCTATGTTCGCTTTACAAAGCTATTTTCTGCCTAATGTTGTCTTCTTGGACGCCCACCAAACCTCAGAACACTGCTGGTTGAAGCAAAATGAACACTGAAGTAAAAAAACATACGATCAGAGCAAATGATTGCCGTCTAGGGGAACCTGAAAGACTTTTTCATGACAAGTTTAAGGCCTGATTTTATTATTGAAAGAATTGTGATGTGAATGTTAGTATCATACATACAGTGAGTGTCGAAACTGTACATTAAAAAAATATATTAATAAACTACCGTTATTTTTTAAAATTGTTTCATTGCCAATTTTTAAAATCGAAACAAAAAAGAAATTTCGAAATATTGCAAAATTTTTTCGGGCACTCTCCTTAAGTTGAGTTTGGTGATTGTTAAAATTTTAGCCTTAATGCACAGTTTCTTTTGACGGTCATTGTACGAGTAAATACATAATTGATAATTACAAGTCTGTGTCTTGTAAAAACTTAATTAACTTCTTCGAGTCCATTCCTCTAAAATGAGGTGTAGTGCTTTTCCAAAAATATATAAAAAGCTGAGCAGTGACACAAAAAGTGTTGCATCGTTTCGATGTCTTTAACGTATGCACTGCATTCATTATTTTGCATCAATGCAAATACAGTTCAGGTGTACACTTAAAGCGAAGTGTTCTGTAAGCCCGCTCATTAGCGTGGTCAAGTCGTCTTGATTTGGTTTAAAAATACCCAAGATTATCTCCTCATTAGGATGGCCCCAAAATACTTTTGTAATCCTTCCTACTGAATAATGTTAAATTATCTATGGCTACAGTCATAAATCAGACTGAATTTGACCGATGGCATGGGTTATATTAGCATTGGGGATCGGTATGGTTTGTGGCTTATTCACATATTTCTGCGACTTAAAAGAACCCCTTTGCAAACAGCCTAACAGGGTCAAATCGCACGATCTTGTTGCTCGAGCAGATAATATTGCGCCCAGATCATCAGAACAAAAGAATTCCGTAGATACCGACATACAGTGCTCGCCGTTAATAGGTGATGTCCTCACCAAAGTCGTTTTCAAAGAAATCTTGAACGATAACGTCGCCTGCCTAAAATCCACGTCAAAGGGAGAATTCTTCGGAATGCATTGGACACTCTTGGATCTTATGTGAATTGGTATCATTTTCAAATTCATCAATTTTGATTGTTCACGTACCGATTCATCCTTAAATGATTGATTGATTTTTCGTTGAAAATTAAGCTCATGTTGCCAACTACTCAAGAGCCTATTCAGAGCACGCATGCCATTGTCTGAAGTCGTCCATGGTGATTTGACAAAACAAACTGAAAAAATTACAACTAAATTAACAGATATAGCTTCTACAAGACGGCCGTTAGTAGTAGGGAGCGTGAGAGCGAGAGCCTATGGTTGAAAACCCAGCTCCAATATTTCGAATCGGACGAAATACGAAAAAATATTTCTTTACGCAACTTCGGCTTACCAGAATTCTGGCAAAAAACTTCGGAATTAAAACAAAATTGCCTTCAAAAATTTCTCAAAAATCTATGGAGTCGACGTAGGTCCCGGCACTCATGGATATAATTTACTTACACAACTTAGGTGGTGTGTTGTAATCCTGACTAAAAGGTTATAATTATGTATGTATGTATGTAATTGGTCATTACAACCCTTCAGTCAGGATTACGACCTAGTTTCTCACACCACTTATGTTGTGTGTGTTAAATTTATACATGAGTGGCGAGAGCTACTGTTCAAAGTCGTCTGATAACGGCAGATTTTTTTTAAGAAACTTTTCATAGCAATTTTATTTTATTTACTCTCAGAGTTTTTGCCCCCAAAAATATTGGAATTTCGATCTTACGAATGCTGGGCAATAACACAAAAAGTGCTTCATTGTTTTATATGTTTTCACAACATGCCCCGTATTCATCATTTTCCACCACACCAATACAGAGCTGGTCGCCCTTATCTAGGTTAAAAATATCCATGGTCAGGATTATGACGCAGCTTCTCACACAACTTATGTTGTGTGTTTTAATTTTATACATACCGAACAACAGATTGTTGCGAAATTTTTTCATGACAATACTCTCAGAGTATTTACCCGAAGTCTGAGAGGAAGTCGCCGAAGACATATTTTTTTATATTTCGTGGTGTTGGAGTTGTCCGACATGGGGTTTGAACAGTGGCCTCACATCTTAGAAGCCAACACACTACCTAGACTATCTCTTAGACTACCTCCTAGACTACCCTTTAGGCTATCTACTAGACTATTTACTTGAGTACGTAGTATAATACCCACTACACTACCTACTAGACTATCTACTAGACTACAAACTAGACTATCTACTAGCCTATGTACTAGACTGCCTTCTAAACTATCTACTAGACTACCTACTAGTCTACCAACTAGACTACCTACTAGACTACCTACTAGACTACCAACTACACTATATACTAGGCTATATACTAGACTATCTACTAGACCACCTACTAGACTACCTACTAGACTATCTATTAGTTTACCTACTAGACTACAAACTAGACTATCTACTAGACTACCAACTACACTATCTACTAGACTATCTACTAGACAATCTACTAGACTGCCCACTAGACTATCTACTAGACTGCCTACTAGACTACCTACTAGACTATCTGCTAGACTATCTATATACTAGACTACCTACTAGACTACTCACAATACTATCTACTAGACTACTTACTAGAATACCTACTACACTACCTATTAGGATATGTCATTGAGCAGTCGTATACATTCTTATAACTTATGTTGAAAACACTGTTTTCTTCACACATAAGAACCCTTGCGAAGCATCTCGATACGTTCAGGGATATATGTATGTATGTTCCAGCTGGTGCAGTAGTTTAATGCTGACTGAGCGTGTTTACATGACAATTTCTGTTCCATTATTTCGTGCGAATACTGTCATCATATTCTGCCCGTTTGTACATTTTATGCAAACTGTCATACCACGTATCCGATAAGCAATCGAGTGTATCGTTCATCTTGGAGTATGGATCGAGAAGAAAAATGCTTTTATTTGATTATTTAATCGTTTCTAATTTATCTTGTATCGCTCATTTGGTACGAGCAAAAAAACTGGCTGTTTGTAGTTGTAGAATTATGAACTATGGACTATCGCAAGCCAGCCAGTCAGCCAGCCAGCCATCTAGCCATCCAGCCGTTCATTCATTTTCTTATTTGGATGTTTAAAATTTGTTGCATTTGTTGTAACACTGGCAACAAATTTAAAAATAGTCCTCCAAAGAGTTTTTGGGTGTGGTAATGGACTGTTTGTATGTCTGTCTGTCTGTCTATAATAAATAGTTTTTTACTGTCTTTTTTTTTTGCTTGTTTTTCTGATGTTCAACGATGAACGATTGAAAAGCCGTTGTATGTTGTATGCTGCATGGCTACATGTTGCATTTTAAATACATTCACATAGGATTTCTTTGTAGTCTCTACTGATTTGTTTGTGTTCCTTAAAATTTTTTTTGCATTTTCTTCTTCAAATTTGTTTGATTTTTTATGAGTGTTTTGTTGTTGGGGTTGCCTCCCTCTGATGGGATTATTTCTGTTGCTGGGTACCCAGTTTTTTTGTACATTTTTTGGTGGATTTCCAATTGATTAAAAGTGTCAAAGTTTACACATTAAAAGTTAAAGGGGCATATTGCGTACGCCAACGGCAATGGCATCCTTGTGTTTTACCACAGAAAACCATGGAGAATATGATGAGTATTTTGGGCAGATGAAGAAAAACTTGTTGTTTTCTCCATAAAATTATAATTTTTTGGAAATTTTGTTTGTTTTTATTGTTGCAAAATTAAGAGATAAAAGTAAACATTTGCGGGAAGTACATCATTTGGGAGTTGTTACAAGATGAGTTTCAATTTTGTTTATATGGAGGGAATTTAGTGGTGTAATGTATTAGAATTCCCTCAGCGATTTTCCAAGATTTGCAATGGAAACATTGGCTTCCATTTTTTTTTAAATTTGTAAGACAGTCATAAAGGCAGTGATCATAGCAAAATTCAGCACTCTATCCTGTGCATGCTTGCCGTATAAAGAAACAATTTTAACGATTTCGCGTTTTAATTTGCATCCGATGTCTTGAATTAAATAAAGTGCAGAGGCCTCAGATCAGACCTTTCCGACAAAACGAAATATGAAAAAATATTTTTTTAGGCGACTTCCTCTTAGAAGATTTCTGGCAAAAATTATGAGAGAAAATAAAATTGCCATGAGAAGTTTCTCAAAAATATCTGTCGTTCGGAGTCGACTTTAACACACACAGCATAAGTGCTGTGAGAAGCTAGGTCGTGATCCTGTCCATGGGTATTTTAAAACTAAATTAGAGCGAACAGAGCAGGCTAAAGAGCTTACTTACAGGACACTCCGCTTTATATGTACACCTGAACCGTATTGGCATGGTGGCAAATGGTGAATGCAGGACATGAGATGAAGACATTGAAACGATGGAGCAGTTATGGCATCATTTTGCCCAGCTTTCGTAAATCGAGATCCCAATATTTTTGGGGATGATACTACACACAGTTACTAAAGTTTACATACGGTTAACAAATTTCAGAAATTTTTTAAGCAATCCGTTTTTGTTGAAAATCTTTATATTTTCCCCGATTTTTTTTTTACATTGGTTAAACAATTTCTGAAATTGAACTGAATTGTGGCCCTGCACAGGCCCACAAAAGTATACATCCGATTAACAATTTCATAGATTTCTGAACCAATGTCAGACTATGTCAGAATTATAAAGATTTTCAACGTAAACGGATTGGTAAAAAATTTCTGAAATTTGTTAACCGTATGTATACTTTTGTGGCTGAGTGTATATATCCGATATAACTCATCTCAGAGGACTGGACTGGGAAAAGTTAAGTACTTTCTATAGAGAGTAAGATTGTATATTTAATGGTGATCGCACAACAAGCCTACATGCCATCAATTGGCATGAGACCCTTGGTTGGGCTCCTCTCGCTCTACCTAACTACCTACCTAATTAATGCTTCAGCAGCAACTGCGCTCTGTCCTTTTCTGTCATTGAATTCACTGCAATGACTCCCCAGGCCAGACATCTTCGTCGAAACGAAGTATAAAAAATATTTCTTTAGGCGACTTCCTCTCAGCAGTTTTCTGGCACAAACTGTGGGAGAAAAATAAAATTGCCATGAAAAGTTTCTCAAAAATCTGTCAATAAACTGTATGTATAAACAAATTAACACACACAACATAAGTGGCGTGAGAAGCTAAGTCGTAGTCCTGTGTGAGTGTTTGTAATGACCAATTAAGTCAGTAAAGCCTTTAAGTCGGCTTATCCCTTAAGAGAACCAAGCATATATCCTACGGGAAGTATGTATCGTGTAGAAACTTCCTTAAGTTCTTTGAGGCCATTCCTCTGAGATGTTGGCTTATCCCTTGAGAGAACCAAGCAAGTCTGTATCATGTAGAAGCTTCTTTACGTTCCTTGAGTTCACTCCTCTGAGATGAGTCAGTAAAGTCTTCAAGAGAACCAAGCATATATCCTACGGTAAATATGTATCGTGTAGAAAGTTCCTTAAGTTCCTTAAGTTCTTTGAGGCCATTGCTCTGAGATGTTGGCTTATACCTTAAGAGAACCAAGCAGGTCTGTATCGTGTAGAAACTTCTTTAAGTTCTTTGAGTCCATTCCTCTGAGATGAGTCAGTAAAGCCTTTAGGTCGGCTTATCCCTTAAGAGAACCAAGCATATATCCTACGGAAGGAATGTATCGTGTAGAAACTTCCTTAAGTTCTTTGAGTTCATTCCTCTAAGATGTTGGCTTATTCCTTAAGAAGACCAAGCAAGACTGTATCGTGTAGAAACTTCTTTAAGTTCTTTGAGTCCTTTTCTCTGAGATGAGTCAGTAAAGCCTTCAAGTTGGCTTATCTTTTAAGAGAACCAAGCATATATCCTGCGGGAAGTATGTATCGTGTAGAAACTTCTTTAAGTTCCTAGAGTCCTTTTCTCTGAGATGAGTCAGCAAAGCCTTGAAGTCGGCTTGTTCCTTAAGAGAACCAAGCAAGACTGTATCGTGTAGAAATTTCCTTAAGTTCTTTGAGTCTACTCTTTTGAGATGAGTCAGTAAAGCCTTCAAGTTAGCATATCCTTTAAGAGAACCGAGCATATTTCTTAAGTTCTTTGAGTCCACTCCTCTGAGATGAGTTATGTCTGTTATGTTATAACGAAATAAATCGATATTATTCTCAGAAAAAATTTATTTTATTGATGCTCACTTTTTACAAATTCGGTTTATAGGTCAGCGAACGAAAAATATTATCTTCGTCAGTGTCTTATTACCTACAGCATGGCTCTTAAATTAGCAAAACAAAAAATGCCTTAGCATTTTAAAACATTCAATATCTCTTGCAAATTTTTACGTTATCAATACACAAATGTATGCAGTGATGAATTAATTCAGCACAGTGGGACGAAATTAAAAAAAAATTTACAACAAAATTTTTTCTACAAAATGTTTAAAAAAACCCGTTTAATTGTCAATTAACACGTTCATCGCCATGTCAGTCATATGTGACTGACGCTAAGTGGTTCTACGTGAAAAAGAAAGAAAAAATGTTTTAATATAGGGCCATGTCAGTCATATATGTACATATGTGTGACATAAAAAATAGCGTCTTCCGGGAATTTTAGCAAAAAAAATTTTCTGTGATACTTTAAGTTTCCTTGATACATTTTTAACTAAATTATCTAATAAAGTTATCGTGGCCCATGTGAAAATTTTTCTGATATTATCGTGGCGATGAATGTATTAAATACCCTGTAATATAAGTCGCCATAGTCTAGTAGGTAGTGTGTTATCTTCTTAGACATGAGGCCACGGTTCAAACTCCAGGTCAGACAACTCCAACAAAACCAAACATGAAAAAATATTTCTTCGGCGAGTTCCTGGCTGAGTCTGAGAGTAAATAATAATTACCATGAAAAGTTTCTTCCTTTAAACTGTATAACCCACCACTCATGTATAAAATTAACATACACAACATAAGCGGTATGAGAAACTAGATCGTAATCCTGACTAAAGAGTTGCAATGACCAATTATGTATGTATGTATGTATGCATGTGTTATAATTCAATATTAATTTCTTATTTCTAACCCACTGTGCAGAGCAGAACGAATGCATTACATCAATAATTTCATATGCGCATATTTAAATAACATGCAGTGTAAAGATACAATTCGCTTGCCATTACGGCGAGTGGATAGTGGAATATATTTTAAAGAACGAGATGTACTAAAAAAAGAAAAAGTAAAAACAAAATATTCATCAAAGTCACGTGAAGTTTATTATTAAAATAAATTAAAGTTCTTGTTTTCATATGCACAATTTGCAGAAGGAGAAACATTTTCATTATTTATATGTACACTCACAGAAAAAAGTCTACATACAACGGTGTATGTAGACTTTTTTCCTGCTAGTTTTTTGTTCGTATAATTTCTAGTTTATATTTTTTATATTCATTTTTGTCTTCAAACGTTTTTTATTGTAACAACCTTAAGCAGCGCTAATTTCAATTTGATAAAAATCTCCGGTGTATGTACACTTTTTTCTTTGACTGTATATCGTATTAAACCCAATTTAATGAGTGATGTGGCGGGTAAAATGTTGTCAAAAGGGAAAAAGTTTTTAGAAAATTGGATTTGTATTCACCCCCCGATTTTTACATCATTTGTCTTACATGTCATGATAATGGGTGCCTTTAGTAGACATTGCGAGATACATAACAGTTACCCATTTATGGATTATCCAACTTGGTTACTTAAAAAATAACAATAAAACCCACGGCACTTGCGAAAGCTGGTGCAGTTAATGATTCAAATAAAATCAATCGGCGTTACTTTGCTGAGAGGCTAATAAATGTACTCCACGTAGACATCATCCAATTGCAAAGTCAAAATACTGAAAAGGATGCACTTGTAGATAGCCCGGAGGTATCTGGCCTCTTGGGTATATACGCAGACACCATTTGTATTTAATCTGTTTAAACAATTGTCCCTAAATTCACAGTTGATTTATATCCACGCAGTAAAATACGGCGTCGCCTACTAGACTTCGGCGACAAGTTACAGACTTCCAGTAGCAAATACATGGTTGTACTCTTAAAGCATAAGCGGCCTTAAAGACTTTAGTGGCATAAAACCTTAAACCCTTTGGCACTTTTTTTTTTTTTTTTGAAACCGACACTCAGGAGGTGATCCGGCTCCTATTCACGCAGTGCATTGTATTGGGATGGAGGAAAGATATTTTGTATGAGAAAGGAAAAAAGGGATAGTGATCGATTTTATAGCGTCCGATATATACACTTGTCTGGCTTGTCACTTTTTCTTGAATTATTTTTTATTAATAATTTTCTTTTTTCTTTTGTGAGTATTCATATGTAATGTCAGACGAATAATCACAAACACCCCGTGTCTTTGGTGGGAATCGAACACTCGGCCTCGGCACTTGAAGTTTGATCTTCAGATAGCTGGCTTACTATTTATAACATTTTATTGTTGACTGCGTGCTACGGCAAGAAACTTTCAATGTCGAATTTATGAAAGAAAAACATAATTCTTCATCATCATTACCGGCAGTTACGCCAAACAAGCAAAATTCTCGCATTTAGGGTTCGTAGAACCCAGAAAAGTTTATTAAAAGGCCATTGCATATGGAAGACTGCTTGGATTGCGTTATACACTGGAGTCGTTAATGGCAGAATTTGGGAGTTCATGTAGAAGATGTGTTATAACCTTATAGTCATGTATGAGATAAGACTGTGAACTCTTACATAATATGCTATCAACAGCTAAATATGGAAATTTATGCTCTAAAAATTCTTATAAAAAATTCTTGGAAGTTCAAAACCGATTGCAGCTAGATTATATTGTTACGAAAATGAAAAAACAAAATACTGTTGTTTTGATGTAAAAGCAAAGCAAAGCACTTAACATTAAAATTATAAACAAAAGCTACAAAAATACAACAACAAACGCCGGCATAAAAAATTGTAAACAAGTAAACATAAATCCACAAACAACACTACAAGACTAAATGTAAAAAAAAAATACACGAACAACAATAATGAACGATGTTTACATTTATATGGATTTCGAGAAGGAGAAGTCACGAACATTCGCATTCAAGAACAATCATCAGACTGTTTACCCTGCCATAGAAAAGGCTAGGCAAAACAGGCGAGTGAGTAAGTGAAGTTCAGTCAGTCTTGTGTGAACACGCGGTGCGTTTGAAGAGAGTAATCGTGGTTTGAAGATCTCAGTTACAAAGATCTGTCGAATAATTGACTAGTAATTGTTATTATTTATTCAAAGGGTATAAACAGAGGAATAACAAACAAAGCAATTGTTGTTGTTTACATAAAGTTGTGAACAGTGTCACACAGAATTATGCGAACAATAAAGAATTTTAATTAAAACTAAACACAAATTTATTTTTACTTTATTTGCAATCTACAGGCTCATATTTTAAATGTGTTTAAAAGGTAAAAACGTAACAATAAGTAAAATAAGCAAAAATATACTTTAAAAAAATTGAGGTTAAAATTCTTAAGAAACTTTTAAACGAAGAAAATGTTTATTTTATCACCATATAAAACCCACTATTTTGCATATGTATGTTCATGAGCCAATTAAGCTAAGCTAAGCTAAGTTTCATCTTTATTTATGTCATGACATGAGCAAAAGGCAAGGGAAGAAAAAAAACAAGCCTTCTGATGTAATTGATACTTTTTTAATTTCAATTTGAAGCGAAGAAGTTGTTTCCTTTTGTGAGTCTGTAATTAAAATTTATGTCACACACATACGCCCGACCGCCTATTGATTTTCAATTTATTATTCGTTTGTCAAACGTACCGCAACGAATTTGTGCTGCATTTTGGCAGCACAATCAATGAATTGCCGGTGTTGTCGGTGTTGAAGGTGGATCTGGTACTTGTTGGTATTTTGAATTTATTTTTTTTTTGAATCTAACGACACAGATGTGAAGTTGTAAAGTTGTTAAAATAGAAAAACACAACAAAAACAACAAGAAAAAAAATTAAAATCTGGGAGGAGTTGCAACTAAATTAGTTCCAGTCTTTTAATTCGTTTGTTGCTGCGATTGTTGTCTTTTATACAGAAAATAATACAAAAAAATAAAAACGAAACGAAACTTCAAAAGGGAAGTAGCGGCGCTTAGAAGACAGACATTAGAAGGTAGAAAAAATAGTTTTCTAAGCATTTTGCAAATTTTAATATGTTTTGGATCTGAACATGGAAAGGGCGTAAGCTGGATGGTAATCCAAAACTGGCGCTAAAGCAGTGCTCTTTGTAACATACTCGTCCATTAGTAGGCCTTTACAACATCCAAATGTTAACGTCTGGGAAGCATTAATGCCGCACAAGTGTGTGTTTTAATGATTCATTCTTCTCATTGCAGAATTTGTGGCGAACCCTATTCTCAACAAAAGATCTTTGACTCTGCAGTATCCGACCAAAAACGCCCATCTCTCTACTCATTACTATGAAATGCCACCTACCTTGATTCCAGAAAAAGATGACCCTATATCCGCTCTGTGTGGCCGCTGTCTACGTTAGGATAGGCTAGATCGAAGTGGTACACAGAGCGAAAACTGCCTAATAAAATCAGGAAGATTTTCTCTACGAAACGTTTTTGGAGTGAGGGGTATTACAGCAGAAAGAAACGAAGATATTTTCGTAGAGATTTCTTATTATTTTTATGTGATAAATCTTTTTAATTTTTTCAAGACGTAAAACTCTTACATTTAAGAAGAAAACTTGTTATTTACAATTTTTTTACTCAAATTCCGTCATTTTTGCCACAAAAAATACAATCCATAGAGAAAAACTTATTGATTCTATTGTGATTTCTTCTAAATTGTATAAAACAAGAATTTCTTATTAATTTCATTGGGCTACCTAATAAATTTTTTCAAAAAGGTTTTTCTTATAGATTTCATTAGGCTACACTTGAAAGTGAATAAGTGGCAAGTAAAGAAGTGGAAAAAAGTAATAAAAATAGTTCTTAAAAAAAAATCAAAGTAAACTTAAATAAAAAATTTGAATTGTTTTAATTTCAAAAAAGAGTGTTATAAAAAACAAATAAAATTTTAAGTAATGACCGATCAAAGAATTTTAACAGAAAATGTAGATATTGTCCCAATTTTTAAATCCTCGGAGCTCGGTGATGAAATCAACAAACATATTAAAAAATGAAAATGGAAGACGTTGAAAATTTATTCAAGAAGGTGGACCAAAAATGGTCCAATGGTCTTATGCTATCTGCGAAGTATTCCCTAACGAAAAACCGGTAAAAAAAATCTAAACCAAATTTTATTTAATGTACGTATCTTTTTATTAACAGTTTTTGTTATTCTAGGAAACATACTTTTTGAAACGGAAAGACGGGAAGAAAAATCCAACAGGAAAGTTATTTTCTCGTTGGACTAATGTTGAAAAGGAAAAATTCGATGATTACTCTGCCACTGCGGACGAATCTTTTAAAGATTTGAATAATGGTATGAATATTTAAAACTCCTTAAATTAATATATGTACATCTTTATACGTCTATCTTTCTCTTTCAACGATAAATATTTCGAGCAAAAGCTCGTCATTTGCAGCACAATTGCAGTCCATGGGAACAGGTGCTTTCTTTCTGGAGGAAAACAAAGAAAAATAGAATTGATGAGATACAAAATGCCAAATCTCTGACGAATATTTTTCAATAAAAAATCTATAAAGGGATAGTCTTCTAAAATTAAGAAGAAAATCTTTTTTTTTTAAAAAAAGAGGGCCTCATAAAATCAAGAAGAAAGCCTTTTTGAAAAAAACAAAAAGAAAGCCTAATAAAATTAAGGAGAAAACCTTTTTAAAAAAATCAAGAAGACTGTCTAGTAAAATCCCTAAGATTTCTTCTTGATTTTTTCAAAAAGGTTTTCCTTATAAAAATAATAAGAATATCTTCTTGAAAAAAAACCATAGAGAAATCTTATAAACTTTGTTCTAATTTACTATGTATTTATTAGGTTCAGTTTTCTCTGTGTAGCTTTGATTACCAAAGTTCACTTGAATACGCATGGCGGCCCTTTGTGACGCCACAGATAAGCACTGTCCCTGACCGAATTCCAACAACCGAGGGAAGAAGTTGAACAGCGTAAGGGCTGCACACTGGCTGCACTAAGTTAAATTGAGCATTCATGAAGACGCTCATAAGAGTGTGTCTCACTAGAGTATCGCCAAGTATTTGAAATATTTCACGCTGGGACTAAACTGTCTGCAGATCAATCCTCGATCACT